>CM060910.1:1036763289-1039163289 GCA_030737875.1 Allium sativum | reverse complement strand
GAACCTCAGTTACGGTGGGGGTATTTGTTGGGCCCGCATCGTTGGCCCTAGCTTCCAAGTACCTCCGGAACCATCCGGGAATGGTCACCCCCTCGGGAAGGTTAAGATCGGCCATACTGAAAAAGAAAAAGATAGATTTAGAACGAGGAAACGAAGGATAGTGCTAATGGCTTTTGGGGAATAGCCTTATAAAATAACTAGACTTTTCTTTGGAAAATACTTAATTGGTTTTGAAAATAATTTTTCAAAAGGTAAGTTTTAAAAACCTTTTGCCCAAATCTTGTAAACCTCGCTCTGATACCAAATGTAACACCCCACCTCCGCCAATGCCACTCTTGCAAGGGCACTAGCTTTGGAGGGGCGTTAAACGAGGTAAACATGCATGCAGATATCACAAGACAGTACATATAAGTAAAACAGAGTAAATAAAGCAGCAGATAAAACTAACATTTCAAAACCATAGTCAAGTTACACCAAAGTACTTGGTCATTATTTTCCATAGAACAAAGTCTAGAAACATAAACTGAAAACTGGAAATAACATAAAGTAACTATCCCCAAGGTAGAATAAAGCCATAGCGTGCTCAAGTCCAAACCGTACATGAGCTATCCAGAAAAGCAGCTAAAGATCCAAGCTATGTACTGGTGTTCCCAACCTGTAAACCTGGGGGGGGGGGGGAATGGAAGAAAAGAGGCGAAAGAAAACGGGTCAGTCAAAAAGACTGGTAAGTCCTATCTACTATTAGTATAAAAACTAATAAAGTTAACTGAACATGTAAACAGAGATGAGGTGTAGGGTGATAACTGGCATGGTGAAAAGTTAACAAGATAGATCAAGTGTGGCATCGCTTATACAAGGTTAAGTTACACCAGGTGTGTACTAGTGTTCCAATCCATGTCATGTATAAACAAGAGATGATCCCTTGGCCCAAAGCTGGCCCAATATCATGAGGTGACCTAAATCAAGGTCTAACTACTCGGTCTAGTCGATCGGCTCCCTATAAGCCTAACTCATCGTGTATCGGTGTCATACGGTCCAAACATGAAATGTAGTCGACTGTGCTAGGTCCACCCTAGGGTGTATCCGGCCCTAGGGCGTCAACCACTGACACGAAACAAGCACGCACAGTCAAAACCTACTGGTGCCCAAGTCTGTCTTTCATCCCCGGACAATGTGCACGACCATGGTCCGTCGGAATCTACTATGGCGCACCTACTTTTGCCGTCTTTTTGGTCGCTTACACTCCAGCCCAGTAATCGTGCCCCACCCTAGCCTAGTCCCTAGGGTATCTGATACTCCCTAGTGGGTTACTGCTGAGAAGGACCGCGTAACTAGGGTTTTCTAGTGGGTTAAGTGTGGTTAACCCCATCCAATCATGTATCAAGTTAGTTAAGTGTTCCTAAAACGGTTCACGACTTAACCCTATCCAACTAAGCATTGGGTTGGTTAAGTGTGTCCATGTTGACTTAACCCTATCAACCCATCATGTTCATGTGGTTAAGTATATTCAAGTGGTCCATGACTTAACCCTATCATGTGGCATTTATTATCTTAATGCACCCCAACCTCTCACATTAGACTTTGTTGTGGTTACTAGTTAAGCCGGGCGGGTCCGGGTAGCTTTACACCACAACCTAGTCTAACCTCGGGTTTTAAGTGCGACATGACCAACTACTCACATTGGGTCCTATTGCTTGTAGCCACTAGTTAAGCCGATCGGTTCCGGGTAGATTTATGCTACAAACTCAACCCAACCTCGAGTTGTCCATTCTCATGTTTTCTAGAAGTCATGTCCGAGTCCGTGTTTTCAAGCATAAACATATGTCAAGCTTTCATGTCATATTTTCAAGTCATGTTCTCATGTTATTTAAGTTTGCCCAACTACCCATAACGTATTCTCATCGCACGTAAATTCGCATTAACGCAAGTAAATCAAAGAGGGAACGTAACCATACGACAAGGTGGGCATAAGATGACAAAGTCTATCACAAACTAAACATGGTGATATTTGAGGCCAAAAGGGGTTCAACATACTAGCATATGGCCTCAACATGTATGATAGCATAAAAGGTGACTTGGCCTCATACATATCGAATAGCATAAGGGTGATTTGGCCACAAGCATGCATAATAGCATAAGGGTGCTTTGGCCACAAGTTAAACATGGTGGCATATTAGGCAAATGTGTTCATAAACTTGCATATTACATTATAAGCCTCAAAACATGCATGATATCAAACTTTAGCAAATAGGTGAAACATGATCATAAATGGCATGGGATGATAGCTAGTGATTCGCATATAACATCATATGCAAGATAACATAAGGCTTATGAGAGATCATAAACTTGCATATTACATTATAAGCCTCAAAACATGCATAACATTCAAACTTAGCGAATAGGTGATACATGGTCCTAGATGACATAGGATGATGACTAGAAGTTCGCATATAACATTATATGCAAGTTATCATAAAGGTTATGAGAGTTCTCATGTTGCATAATCCAACATTTCAAATCAAAGGTCATAGCTTTCTATGCACAAGGTCAAGGTGATAGCTTTACAAACTTGCATAGGGTAAACATATGCATAACAAGTTCGAATCAAAGCACATATCATACTTAGGCCCAAACTCAACTTGCAACATGTAACATTTAACTTCATAGTTAGAATCTAAGAGTAGTATAGGGCTTACAATGAGCGGTTATGCGATCTAGATCAATATATATAAAGATTGAGACGAAGCCACAAGCAAAATCCGCAAAGAAAACAATAAGCTCCACTTCAACGCCTTGAAACAAGAAGGAATGACCCCAAAGACAAAGAAAGATGACTCTTTTACATAAGAAAGATGGCTCTTTTATGACATAGATTGATTTGAGACACTCATGCTTTCATGAAGAAGGTGGAGGCCATGATTGGGGAATATTTGGACAGCATTTAGTTGTAGGAATGATTAATGAGGGTTTAGGCTAGGTCTAGGGGTCTTTTTATAGGTGATTAGGTTAATTTAGACCATAGGATTAACCCTAAAACACATCAGGTCCATCAAATCCCGTCAGAAACTTCCAGAGCAAGACCTAACCTGTCAAAATGGTGCACCAGAAAAACTGGTCCGACCGGGGGGGGGGGGGGGTGTCGACCCCTGGGTCGACATGGGTGTCGACCCATCTGGGGGGGGTCGACACTGGGGTCGACCCCTGTGTCGACCCTGCCTGGGGCGGGAAAATTCCCGCCCATTCTGCCTTGGTTGAAATTTAAATCTGAATTCGAATTTGAACTGTTTTCAGGCTTGGAATTTTCTGAAAACTTCATTGGGCCATAACTTGGTCATACGGACTCCGTTTTTCGAAAACCCGGACTCTATTTCGCGTATTTTTCCGAGACGAACGCAATGGCACAGACCGTTTCCCTTGATTCAGATTTTATAATTTAATTCTGCCTTGATTTACATTATAACATGTTATTAAAAATACGGGTTGTTACAGGCTACTATAGGAAGTTCATCAAAGACTTCGCAAAAATATCAGCCCCATTAACACGCTTGACGAAGAAGAATCTAGTTTTTAAGTGGGACGTAGATTGTGATGATGCGTCCAACGTTTGAAGAGAGCTTTGACCACAGCCCCAGTTTTAGTGTTGCCCGATGGGAGTAAGCCATTTACCGTTTATACTGATGCTTGTGGGACAGGACTAGGCATAGTCTTAATGCAAGAGGGAAGGGTAATAGCCTATGGTGGAAGGCGGTTGAGAGTGCATGAAAGAAATTACCCTACACATGACCTTGAGTTGGCCGCTATTGTCTTCGCGCTTAAATCTTGGCGTCATTATCTTCTTGGCGAAAAATTCGAATTATTCACTGACCACAAATCGCTAAAATACTTATTCTCTCAGAAGGACTTGAACTTAAGGTAGCAAAGGTGGATGGAATTCTTAGCATCCTACGACTTCGAGATAGCATATACCCCTGGCAAGGGTAACGTGGTGGCAGATGCCTTAAGTAGAAAAAGGTTATCCTTGCGTCCGTTGTTTGTTGAGCGGCGAAGTTTAGAGTTCATCTCTACGTTTGACTTTACACCTTCCATTGACTTCGTACCTGGTTTGCTAGCATCCTTAGAGGTCAGACCTACGCTTTTGGGACGGATTGGCGAGGCACAGCGAGACGACCCATAGTTGGTTGAGTTAGTAGAAAAGCTCAAAGGAGGGGAGTCATCGAGCCATCTCCGTAGGTATAACCTAGATGATAAGGGTTGGTTACGTAGGGACGATAGACTTTGTGTACCAAAAGACGATGACCTAAGGAAGACCATTCTTGATGATGCCCATCGTTCGAAGATGACCATCCATCCCGGAGGGGACAAGATGTACATGGACATGAGACGAGTTTACTTTTGGGCCGGCATGAAGAAGGATGTGGCCGAGTATGTCGCTAGATGCTTGGTGTGCCAACAAGTAAAAGCAGAGCAAAAGAAGCCCGGTGGATTGCTTCACCCATTGGAGGTCCCACAATGGAAGTGGGAAAGTGTTTCGATGGACTTTGTTGACGGATTACCAAGATCAAGGAAGGGTAATACGGGGATTTGTGTCGTGGTAGACAGACTTACTAAGAGCACCCATTTCATTCCCGTAAAGAGTAAGAGGACTGCTCCATGGTTAGCCTCCGTATACATTAGAGAGATAGTTCGTTTGCACGGTGTTCCTTCTAGCATAGTGAGCGACTGCGATCCTATTTTCACTAGCGAATTTTGGAAAAGCTTGCAAGAAGCGGTAGGGACTCAGTTATGTTTGAGCACCGCACATCATCCTCAGACGGACGGCCAGACCGAGAGGGTGAATCGTATTCTAAAGGACCTATTGAGGTTATGTGTCTTAGACTTCGGAGGTACATGGGAGGAACATCTTCCGTTGGTGGAGTTTGTATATAATAACAACTTTTAGTCTAGCATTGGCATGGCACCGTTCGAGGCTCTTTATGGACGGCCATGTCGTTCGCCTACATGTTGGTGGGAGTCTACAGACAAGATCTTGCTTAGACCCGATATGATTAGAGAGACTTCGGAAAAGATCGATTTGATTCGAAGGAGGATAAAGACGGCACAAGATAGACAGAAATCTTATGCGGACAAGAGGAGGTCAGATCTTGAGTTTGATGTTGGGGACATGGTCTTTGTCAAGGTGTCTCCATTACGGAACGTCGTTCGCTTTGGGTCCGTTGGGAAGTTAGCACCAAGGTTCGTAGGGCCGTTTCCTATTAAGGAAAGGATTGGGCAGATGGCGTATAGAGTGGAGTTGCCCGAGAGACTTAGTGGTGTACACGACATATTCCATGTATCACATTTGAGGAAGTGCTTGCACGAGACCGCGGAAGTGGTAGAGCCGAGCTTGCTTAGAGAGGTGGAAATAGAGCGCGATGCGACGATTCGACGAGCTCCTACGCGCATTCTTGGGTCGGAGATTAAGAAGTTGAGGAATCGAGAGGTCAAATTAGTCAAAGTGCAATGGGGAGATGATGAGAGTAATGCTACTTGGGAGACGGAAGCGAAGATGCGTTCATTATACCCTTTTCTTTTCGAGGGTATGTCTTTTAAATTTCTCCTTTATCGCTTACCTTGTACTTATCTTATCTTTAGTATGTCCTCTCGCTAGTATCTTTGACCTTTAGATAGGATAGTCCTATGGTTGAAACATGTGTTTGAGACATGTTATGTATGATGGATGCACGTGGATGCAAGTGTTTGCTAGTGGTTGCTCGTGGATGCATATACACACACTTTAGACACTAGATCGGCTCAGTCACTTCATATTGCATATAAATGTGTGTATATATTTAAGTAATGGATGTATAATGGTTGTACCATCATATGGATGTTGCATTTTGGTGAATGTTTGTGCACACATGTAGAAATAATATATATCGATAGGGTTCTTTCACATAAATAATGGACGCATGGCACTATCATGGTTTGCATTAAGGAGGTCAACTGAATCAGTAGACCGCCTGCTTTTACATTAGATAAGGAACATATACACACACTTCTTGCATATGTTCATACAGCATTAGAAATTTTATAAGAACAATGGATGCCCGTGTTTGATGGTTGAGTAGATGGCTGTTTGGATGGTAGGATATGCATTCTCCTTAACTTGGAGATTTCGGGGGCGAAATCCTTTAACAAGGGTAGAATGTAACACCCCGGATTTTTGAATAATCGAATTAACTAAAATAAAGAATAATTAATCTCAGACGTGAGAATTATGGGAATGGGGTTGCGCCATTGTGTTCGTCTCGGAATTCTGGTTGAAATAGAGTCCGAGTTTGCGGGAAACGGTTACCGGATGAAGGAGTTATGGACGAACGAAGATTGGTGGCAAAGAGAAAAGAAAAAAAATTAATTGCACTGGCGCACTTGGGAAGTGCGCCAGTAAAAATTTGCACTGGCGCACCTGCCAAGTGCGCCCAGGCCGAGGCAGAAGCCTGCACAGCTTTCTGGTTCAGGCTGACCCATGTTGGTGAGTCCTTTCTGACTCCTTGCTGAGTCATTAGGGCTGAGGTGTTACCCTATCCCGACTAAATGGTTTTGATTAACCCTAAGATCATCTTACGGCTTAAAGTAATTCAAAACACTATAAAATCACCCATAGACTCAAACCCTAAATTAGAATTAAAACTAAAACTATGGCCGTCTTGCTGTTGTCTTGAACCCTAGAGCAGCCGCCACCAAACTAAAGAGGAAGAACAACAAATCAAATCAGTTCTACTCAACCCTAACAACGAATCTTCTTCAAAGGAGAGCTAATTCAACTCCAGAAATCAGAATTCAGAACTCAAGACTGCTTTTGAGTTGTGAGTTCGATAGTTTTAATAAAATAATTAGTAATTTAATTGGATTAAGTTACAATGCGGATTGTATGGATGTGATGTGAAGTATTGATTGCATGTTGTAATTATGTTGTAGGATTGTGATTGAAATCTCTATGACGTTATGTTGTGATGCTATCATTTATGATGTAAAGTTATGTTGCTATCATCCATGTTGTAACTTTATATACAATCAAATCATCATGTTTCATATGCTAGTTGGTTATGTTGATTCGATAAATCATATGTATGCAAGTTTAGACTTTGATTTGAACATGAATCATATACAAGTTGGGTAAAATTATATGTGACCTTACATGGTTATGACACCTAGTTTATGTGAAAATTTAATTGAAAGTTAGGCTATGACATGTGTGAGTTATATGCTAAATTCTACATGATACTTTACATGTTAGATACTAGTTTACACCATTGTTGCGATGTATAAATCACATATGTAAGTTTATGAGTTGGATATGAATCATGTTATGCAAGTTTAGGGTTATTACCTATGCAAGTTTATTCATTTAGATATAGATCTATGACATACATGATTTATGCAAGTTTGTGGCCATTTTCTCATCAAGTTCACACCTTTAGATTTGGATCCATGACATGTGTTGTTTATGCAAGTTGTAACTTTGGCCTATGCAAGTTTTAGATGTAGATCATCATTCACATATGCAAGTTCACCCCTATGTTAGATCTATGTTTTAATTATGTGTATATTGTGATGTTTTCTCTTTATTCCATGAGTTAGACTATTCGAGTCTAACGTATATTTTACGTTAAACGAACAAACGTACAACGTGGGGGTAAAGGGGATAATATTAAAAAGATTTAATTGGCATAAATGCCTTAAAAGGCATAAAATATAATTGTGGTGAAAATTGGTATGATTTTACATACCACAAATGGATGGACATAATTGAGTCAATTATGGACATCGTTAAATTTGGAATTGATTGATAATTTGAGTAGGGAAAGTAATTCAAATTGGGAATGATTAATTAGGAGTAATTAATCGTCTAAGGCACGAGGTTAGGCTCTTTTGTGGTGTAAGACTGCCCGGACCCGCCCGGCAAATCCAGCTGCCACAAATGTCAGTCTAATGTGAGAGGTCTTAGGCATAAACTAAATACTCAACAATTGTAAAGACACAAGGTTAGGCTCTTTTGTGGTATAAGACTGCTCGGACCCGCCCGATAAATCCAACTGCCACAAATGCCAGTCTAATGTGAGAGGTCTTTATGAGATTACGGTCTTAATGAATTAAGAAACACTTAACCAGATAAACATGTAGTGGGACATGAGGGGGTTAAGTGGGTGCCTTGGGTGGCATGTGGAATCTAGTGGGGGCCTTGGGTGGCATTTGGAAATACGATTAGAAACACTTAACCAAAATTGAAACATGAATAAGAAGTGGGTTAAGTGGGATGTACTAGAGGGGACCAAGCTTAGGTGGATAGCTTGTGTCAAGTAATGGGGGGCCGTTTCAACCAGTAACCCATACGTATCTTTGTGGGCTCGACCCAAGTCGAGGACGGGACACGCATACTGGGCTTGACTGTAAGAGGCCAAACCGGGTTAGCGGTGGCAACGCAAGTCCAACGGGTTCATATGCGTGTGTGGACCCGGGCTGGTAGGTAAGACGTTGTTGCATCGTGTAGGTATAAGCCGTGCATCGTTGGTTGTATCGGGTTGCCACTTTAGGGAGTGATACACCCCACTGTGGGGCCAGCACGGGTATCTACGAGTTAGGGAGCCGATCGCTTGGGGGTAGTGGGTACACCTAGTGGAGATAGGGGCATGCAGCACCTATGAAGGCAGCTAGGGGTGCACGAAACTACCAATATCATTATTAAGTTTTGTAGGTGGGATCAACCTTAGAGTGACTAGTGGTGGTGCAGTATAGCAATTATCCTATAGTGTTGGTGTAGTTTAGTAATCATCCTATAGTGGTTTAGGTGCTCTTAACGATATCATTGTTCATCCTGTTTCCTTATTTACTCTGCCATACTCAATGGTTCATGATCATTTCCTTATTTTCCAACTTATGCCTTAGCCTAGTTACTTTGTTAATTATATTGTTAAAGTTATCGCACTCGCCAGACTTTATGTCTGACCCCCTTTGTTTCCTCCTCTTTTCTCCCTTCCCCCCCCAGGTGCTCAGGTTGGAACTAGCACCAGTGGAGCTTGATTTTGGACTGCTTTTAGAAGATTGCTTGGATCGCTGAATTAAAGTTCAGCTTCTCTTTTATTTATGGCTATTTTGATGTTGGGGATTATGTCTTTTAAGTTTATGTACTTTGTTTTATCAAGATGGATATTATGTACCCCATTTTGGTTTATGGTTTTGATGATGTAACCAAACATATTTACCTTCTGCTGCAATAAATAAAGTTTTAGATTTTCAAGTAATGCTTTATATCTGTCTTGTTGTGATTTTCTGTTCTATATTCACTTAAAATGCTCCATGGAAGTTAATGCATTCCCTTTGCAAGTGACATTAATGGACGTGGGGTGTTACACGTGGTAGTGGGTACACCTAGTGGAGATAGGGGCAGGCGACACCTATGAAGGCAGCTAGGGGTGCACGAAACTACCAATATCATTATTAAGTTTTGTAGGCGGGATCAACCTTAGAGTGACTAGTGGTGGTGCAGTATAGCAATTATCCTATAGTGTTGGTGTAGTTTAGTAATCATCCTATAGTGGTTTAGGTGCGCTTAACGATATTGTTGTTCATCCTGTTTCCTTATTTACTCTGCCATACTCAATGGTTCATGATCATTTCCTTATTTTCCAACTTATGCCTTAGCCTAGTTACTTTGTTAATTATATTGTTAAAGTTATCGCACTCGCCAGACTTTATGTCTGACCCCCTTTGTTTCCTCCTCTTTTCTCCCTTCCCCCCCCCCAGGTGCTCAGGTTGGAACTAGCACCGGTGGAGCTTGATTTTGGACTGCTTTTAGAAGATTGCTTGGATCGCTGAAGTAAAGTTCAGCTTCTCTTTTATTTATGGCTATTTTGATGTTGGGGATTATGTCTTTCAAGTTTATGTACTTTGTTTTATCAAGATGGATATTATGTACTTGATTTTGGTTTATGGTTTTGATGATGTAACCAAACATATTTACCTTCCGCTGTAATAAATAAAGTTTTGGATTTTCAAGTACTGCTTTATATCTGTCTTGTTGTGATCTACTATTCTATATTCACTTAAAATGCTCCAACAGATATGAATTTTTGAAAAACCGTTTTTCAAAAACAATTTTTATAAAGAAGTACCTTCAAAAGTACGTTTTTAGGGAAGTATTTTCAAGAGAAAAGTATATTTAGAAAGCATAACCCCAAGAGCCATATATCGTTCCCTCGGTTCCTTTATATTGAATCTTTCCTTTTTCGTTTCAGCATGTCTGAAGCATGTGAGATACCAGAGGGTGTTCATGTACCCGGTTGGTTTCGTCAATATCTTGAGGCTAGGGCCGCCACCACAGGCCCAACAAATGCTCCTCCTCCTCCTCCTCCCCCTCCTCCTCGCGTTGATACTTTTGCTAAGATATGTAAGGACTTTAGAGCAATGGGTGGAAAACCTTTTCACGGGACGGAGACATTTGTTGAAGCTCGTAATTGGCTAAAGGAGGTGGAAGAATTGTTTGGAATCTTTGAAGTGGATGATGGAAGAAAGTTCCAGTTGGTTGCCTAGCTAATGAAGGATGAGGCCTCGTTTTGGTGGGAGGTCACTAATGGGGGACGTCCAGTCGATACATGGCCAGATTTTAGGCAGAGGTTTGAGGCGAAGTTTCTCTCGCGGGCTGAAGAGAATCTATACATGGAAAGGTTTTTGGCGCTGAAGCAAGGGAATCTATCGGTGAAAGAGTACATCAACAAATTCAACCAATTGGCAAGGTTTGGCTTGGACTTGGTGAACACTCCAGAAAAGAAGGCTCTAAGATTTGTTAAGGGTTTAAACGAGCCGCTTCATGGGTTAGCTATGACCCACATTCCCATGGGGGCTACCTTCGAAAGACTAGTTGACATGGCGCTCATGCATGAAGAGGAGAAGGGCGCCAATGCTAATAAAGCACCCGATAAGAAAGGGGATCAAAAGAAGTCGCAACAGCAAAAACAGAACAAGAAAGGTGGTAAAGGCAATAATGCTAAGGGGAAGAAGAAATGCTTTAACTGTAGGACACTTGGCCATCTAAGCAAAGATTGTAGGAAGAAAAAGAAGACCGGTTGTTTCCACTGTGGCGAGGCAGGACATCTTATTAAGGACTGCCCAAAGAAAGGGCAGAGGGAAGGGTCTACCTCGGGAGGACAGGTGCAAGCTCTTATGGCACCAGGGCAGGCAAGGGGACAAGTTCAGGCTCTCGTGGTCCCACCGCTGCAAGAACGAGGTAGAGCAATTTCCGTTGAAAGTTTAGTTTTTCTGTTTGATCATCCTGTCCGTACTTTATTCGATTCTGGCGCATCACATTCGTTTATTTCTACATCATTAGTTGAAACACTGCACATTGATACTAGTCTAGTTACTGATCCCTTAGTAGTCTCAAATCCTATCGGTGGTTCGGCTCATCTTTCTATGATTTGTCGGGATTTGAGAGTGTTTATCTTGGGCGTTGAGTTTGAGTGCAACTCTTTTGTTCTTGTCTTCACCGGCTACGGTTTAATTCTAGGTATGGATTGGCTAACTAGATATGGGGCCATCCTAGATTGTGAAAGAAGGGTAGTTAGATTTTTGACTCATTCTGGAAAGACCCTTGATATTTCTTGTGACCCTAGAGGTCCACTAATGCTTAGCTACCTAGAATCCCTTGACGCATCCGATGATGATTTACATTCTATTCCCATAGTCCGTGAATATGCTGATGTCTTCGATGAGGTGAGGGGTTTACCTCCAAAATGTGAAATAGACTTTCGAAAATATCTAGTAGATAATGCAAAGCCGGTTGCATTGCCAAGGCGCCACATGGATCCAAGAGAGAGGAGAAAACTCAGTAAGCAAGTGAAGGAATTGCTTGAGAAGGGGTTCATCAGACATAGTATATCGGAGTGGAGTGCTCCAGTAGTATTTGCCACGAAGGAAGATGGGTCCCTTAGACTTTGTGTGGACTATAGAGAATTTAATAAGCTTACTAAGAAGAATAGACACCAACTGCCGAGGATTGACGATCTCTTCGATCAGTTAGTTGGCGCCTCAGTGTTTTTGCAGTTGGACTTAGCCACGGGTTTCCATCAGTTGAGAGTGGCTGAGGATAGCATAGACAAGACTGCCTTTAGGACTCCAGACGGTTTCTTCGAGTGGCTTGTGATGCCCTTCGGTTTGACAAACGCCCCCGCATACTTTGTTGACTTGATGAGTATGGTGTTTAGGGAGTACCTTAATAGATTCGTGGTAGTCTTTGTGGACGATATCTTGATCTTTTCTAAAAGCGAGGAAGCGCATGCCCTACATCTTAGGGAAGTGTTAGAGACTCTTCGAGCGCATAGCCTTAAAGCTAAATTTTCTAAATGTCACTTTTGGAGGAAGGAAGTGCGATTTTTAGGGCACGTGGTTTCCAAGGAAGGGATAGCTGTGGATCCCGCTAAGATAGTGGCTATCCAAGATTGGAAGATTCCTAAAAATGCTACCTAGGTGAGGAGTTTCTTAGGGTTGGCTGGCTATGTAACACCCCAGCTCCGCCAATGCCACTCTTGCAAGAGCACTGGCTTTGGAGGGGCGTTAAACGAGGTAAACATGCATGCAGATATCACAAGACAGAACATATAAGTAAAACAGAGTAAATAAAGCAGCGGATAAAACTAACATTTCAAAACCATAGTCAAGTTACACCAAAGTACTTGGTCATTATTTTCCACAGAACATAGTCTAGAAACATAAACTGAAAACTGGAAATAACATAAAGTAACTATCCCCAAGGTAGAATAAAGCCATAGCGTGCTCAAGTCCAAACCGTACATGAGCTATCCAGAAAAGCAGCTAAAGATCCAAGCTATGTACTAGTGTTCCCACCCTGTAAACCTGGGGGAGGGGGGTTGGGGGGGGGGGGGAAACGGAAGAAAAGAGGCGAAAGAAAACGAGTCAGTCAAAAAGACTGGTAAGTCCTATCTACTATTAGTATAAAAACTAATAAAGTTAACTGAACATGTAAACAAAGATGAGGTGTAGGGTGATAACTGGCATGGTGAAAAGTTAACAAGATAGATCAAGTGTGGCATCGCATATACAAGGTTAAGTTGCACCAGGTGTGTACTAGTATTCCAATCCATGTCAAGTATAGACAAGAGATGATCCCTTGGCCCAAAGCTGGCCCAATATCATGAGGTGACCTAAATCAAGGTCTAACTACTCGGTCTAGTCGATCGGCTCCCTATAAGCCTAACTCGTCGTGTATCGGTGTCATACGGTCCAAACATGAAATGTAGTCGACTGTGCTAGGTCCACCCTAGGGTGTATCCGGCCTTAGGGCGTTAACCACTGACACGAAACAAGCACGCACAGTCAAAATCTACTGGTGCCCAAGTCTGTCTTTCATCCTCGGACAATGTGCACGACCATGGTCCGTCGGAATCTACTATGGCGCACCTACTTTTGCCGTCGTTTTGGTCGCTTACACTCCAACCCAGTAATCGTGCCCCACCCTAGCCTAGTCCCTAGGGTATCCGATACTCCCTAGTGGGTTACTGCTGAGAAGGACCGCGTAACTAGGGTTTTCTAGTGGGTTAAGTGTGGTTAACCCCATCCAATCATGTATCAAGTTAGTTAAGTGTTCCTAAAAAGGTTCACGACTTAACCCTATCCAACTAAGCATTGGGTTGGTTAAGTGTGTCCATGTTGACTTAACCCTATCAACCAATCATGTTCATTTGGTTAAGTATATTCAAGTGGTCCATGACTTAACCCTATCATGTGGCATTTATTATCTTAATGCACCCCAACCTCTCACATTAGACTTTGTTGTGGTTACCAGTTAAGTCGGGCGGGTCCGGGTAGCTTTACACCACAACCTAGTCTAACCTCGGGTTTTAAGTGCGACATGACCAACTACTCACATTGGGTCCTATTGCTTGTAGCCACTAGTTAAGCCGGTCGGTTCCGGGTAGATTTATGCTACAAACTCAACCCAACCTCGAGTTGGCCATCCTCATGTTTTCTAGAAGTCATGTCTGAGTCCGTGTTTTCAAGCATAAACATATGTCAAGCTTTCATGTCATATTTTCAAGTCATGTTCTCATGTTATTTAAGTTTGCCCAACTACCCATAACGTATTCCCATCGCACGTAAATTCGCATTAACGCAAGTAGATCAAAGAGGGAACGTAACCATACGATAAGGTGGGCATAAGATGGCAAAGTCTATCACAAACTAAACATGGTGATATTTGAGGCCAAAAGGGGTTCAACATACTAGCATATGGCCTCAACATGTATGATAGCATAAAAGGTGACTTGGCCTCATACATATCGAATAGCATAAGGGTGATTTGGCCACAAGCATGCATAATAGCATAAGGGTGCTTTGGCCACAAGTTAAACATGGTGGCATATGAGGCAAATGTGTTCATAAACTTGCATATTACATTATAAGCCTCAAAACATGCATGATATCAAACTTTAGCAAATAGGTGAAACATGATCATAAATGGCATGGGATGATAGCTAGTGATTCACATATAACATCATATGCAAGATAACATAAGGCTTATGAGAGATCATAAACTTGCATATTACATTATAAGCCTCAAAACATGCATAACATTCAAACTTAGCGAATAGGTGATACATGGTCCTAGATGACATAGGATGATGACTAGAAGTTCGCATATAACATTATATGCAAGTTATCATAAAGGTTATGAGAGTTCTCATGTTACATAATGCAACATTTCAAATCAAAGGTCATAGCTTTCTATGCACAAGGTCAAGGTGATAGCTTTACAAACTTGCATAGGGTAAACATATGCATAACAAGTTCGAATCAAAGCACATATCATACTTAGGCCCAAACTCAGCTTGCAACATGTAACATTTAACTTCATAGTTAGAATCTAAGAGTAGTATATGGCTTACAATGAGCGGTTATGCGATCTAGATCAATATATATAAAGATTGAGACGAAGCCACAAGCAAAATCCGCAAAGAAAACAATAAGCTCCACTTCAACGCCTTGAAACAAGAAGGAATGACCCCAAAGACAAAGAAAGATGACTCTTTTACTTAAGAAAGATGGCTCTTTTATGACATAGATTGATTTGAGACACTCATGCTTTCATGAAGAAGGTGGAGGCCATGATTGGTGAATATTTGGATAGCATTTAGTTGTAGGAATGATTAATGAGGGTTTAGGCTAGGTCTAGGGGTCTTTTTATAGGTGATTAGGTTAATTTTGACCATAGGATTAACCCTAAAACACATTAGGTCCGTCAAATCCCATCAGTAACTTCCAGAGCAAGACCTAACCTGTCAAAACGGTGCACCAGAAAAACTGGTCCGACCGGGGGTCGACCCCTGGGTCGACATGGGTGTCGAACCATCTGGGGGGGGTCAACACTGGGGTCGACCCCTGTGTCGACCCTGCCTGGGGCGGGAAAATTCCCGCCCATTCTGCCTTGGTTGAAATTTAAATCTGAATTCGAATTTGAACTGTTTTCGGGCTTGGAATTTTCTGAAAACTTCATTGGGCCATAACTTGGTCATACGGACTCCGTTTTTCGAATTCAGATTTTAGAATTTAATTCTGCCTTGATTTACATTATAACATGTTATTAAAAATACGGGTTGTTACATTCTCCCCTCCTTAAAGGATTTCGTCCCCGAAATCTCCAAGTTAGGAAGAACGCATCCTACCATCCATCATCCATCTACTTTAAACATCATCCACAAGTAACCATTGTCCTTAAAAAGATTCTAAATGTTGTATGAACATATTCAAAAGGTGTGTGTATATGTACTTATCTAATGCGAAAATCAGGCGGTTACTGATTCAGTAAACCTCCTTAATGCAAAGTATGTTAGTGAAATGAGTCCATATGTATGCAAATTCCTAGCATAATTTATAATCTCTACATGAGTGCACATAACATTCATTCATATGCAACATCCACGTGATAGCACAACAAGTTACATCCATGAATAAGTATAAGCACTCATGCATATGCAACATGAAAGTGTGTGAGCCGATCTTAGTGCCTAATGTGTATCATGCGTCCACGAGTATCCACTAGCAAACACTTGCAATCACTTGCAAACATCAAGCATAACATGTTTCAAATACATGTTTCATCCAAAGGGTTTCTACCTAAGGTTCTCATGACACGATTACGAGATAACAAGATAAACAAGGTAAACATGGATAGCAAAAGAAAGATATGCTAATTAGGAAAAGAGATCGAGAAGATAGTATACAAGTAAGCTCCACGGAAAAACAGGGATCAAGGATATACTCCTAAAAAGATATATGATGCGTGTATCTAGTCTTCAACCTTCTAAGAACTTAATTCCATTGTGCTTTGACCGTTGTTAACCTTTCAATTCCGTAGCTTCCTAATTCCTACTTCAGAAATGTGAGTTGGAACTCATTTCACTGTCGCTTCTCATTTCACTTTCACTTATTTTTTTTCTAGCATACTCGGTTCTTAACTTAACTGTATACTCATGACTTCATGCAAGCTTTCCCAAAATTCACTGTAAGGTATTCCACGTAGAAGAACTTTCCTTTGAAAATAAATACCAATCCATGTGGCCAAATGTACTTATTAACATGACTTCTATGAACCACCCGCGAACACTAATCGAATAGATCATTAATTTCCAATAAATGGGTCAAAAGATTCTGGGTAACTAATCCCGACAGAACTCTAAAGGTTACACGAGACTTCGACGGTATTACCAAGGCAAGTCAAGAGTCTAACAACCCTTCTTTCAAAACCGAGGATGGTACTGGATAACCACTTCATCCCTAGAATCAACCCAAAGCCCAAAAACATAATCCCTACTTCCAAACTCAACACTTAACATAGACATCCTTTTGCGAGAAGAGATACTTGAGCGACTTGTGATCCGTATATAACTCGAATCTCTTGCCCAAAAGATAATGGTGCCATGATTTAAGCGCAAAGACAATCGCCGCCGACTCCAAATCATGCGTGGGGTAGTTCTTCCCATAAACTTTGAGTTGCCTAACCCCATAACATATTACTGTTTCTCCTTACATTAGAACAGCACCTAACCCCGTACCACATGCATCGATGTACACGGTAAACATCTTACCGCCATCGGGTAATGCCAAAACTGGAGCTGTGGTAAGGGCTCTCTTGAGCCTTTGAAAAGCAAGCTCACACTCCAAGTCCCATGCAAAGACTAAGTTCTTCTTTGTCAGCTTAGTAAGAGGGGCCGAAATCTTAGCGAAGTCCTTAATGAACTTCCTATAGTAGCCCGCCAGACCGAGAAAGCTTCTTACTTCGGTAGCATTCCTAGGAGTCTTCCAGTCTTGAACTACAGCCACTTCCGCGGGATCCACTGCTATGCCTTGCTTAGAAACTATATGTCCAAGAAACCGAACTTCCCTCCTCCAAAAATGACATTTGGAGAACTTGGCTTTCAACTGATGCGCCCTAAGCGTATCCATCACTTCCTTGAGATGTCTGGCATGTTCTTCCTCATCCTTTGAGAAGATCAGAATATCATCCACGAAGACAACCACGAACTTGTTAAGGAACTCCCTGAACACCCTACTCATCAAATCTATGAAGTAGGCGGGTGCATTAGTCAAACCGAATGGCATGCCAAGCCATCCAAAGAATCCATCTGGAGTCCTAAACGCAGTTTTATCAATACTATCCTCAGCCACTCCAAGCTGATGTAATCCGGTGGCTAGATCGAGTTGAGAGAAAACAGAAGCACCTACAAGCTGGTCAAAGAGATCATCAATCCTCGGTAATGGGTGCCTATTCTTCTTTGTCAGCTTGTTCAATTCTCGATAATCAACACATAGACGAAGCGAACCATCCGCCTTAGTTGCGAATACCATAGGAGCACCCCATTCAGAAATGCTTCGCCTAATAAAAAATTTCTCAAGCAGCTCCTTGATTTTCTTACTGAGCTCCCTTCTCTCACGTGGGGCCATGTGCCTAACGGGCAATGATACTGGCTTGGCATTATCGACTAGATAAATGCGGAAATCTATCTCTCGTTTAGGGGGTAACCCCTTAACTTCTTCAAAGACATCAGGATAGTCTCGGACCACCCTTACAGATTGCAGATCATCGATGGACGAGTCAAGAGATTCAAGATAACATAACATGACGGGACCTCTAGGGTTACAAGAAATTTCTAGGGTATTACCGAGGCGAGTCATGAGCCTCACCACCCTATGCTCACAATCGAGAATGGCTCCATAACTAGACAACCAATCCACGCCCAAAATCAACCCGTATCCCGTGAACCCAAGAACATAAGCATTACACGAGAATTCTACGGTCAGGATAGAAATCTTCAAATCCACACAAATCATAGATAAATGGGTGGAACCCCCAATTGGATTTGATACACTGACGGGATCCTCAACTAGACTAGTACTTAGGTGCAAACTTTTAACAATGTCAGAAGAAATAAAACTATGCGATGCGCCAGAATCAAATAAGGTGCGAACAGGATAATCAGAAATATAAACAAGACTTTCTACAGAAATACTACCTCGGTCCTGAACTGGAGCAGTGTTGAGGGCATGCACTTGCCCTCCAGAAGGTCCTGCACGCTGATTCTGTCCTTGCCCTTGTCCTTGCTTCTCGGGGCAATCCTTGCTAAGGTGTCCAGGCTCTCCACAGTGAAAGCATTCGCCCAACTTCCTCTTCTTCTTTCTGCAATATTTGGCTATGTGCCCAACAATCCCACAGAAGTTGCATTTCCTCTTCTTACTTGACGTGTTGTCGTTCTTTCCTCCTTTCCCGGAGTCTATCTTCTTGCCTTGAGACTTATTTGCCTTGACCTTCTTCTTGTCACTCTTATCTTCCTCTTGAAGTAGGGCCGTATTCACCAAATTTTCGAAGGTCGCCCCCATGGGTATATGAGTCATGGCCAAGCTGCGCAATGGCTCATTCAATCCTAGAGCAAAGTGTAGGGCCTTCTTCTGAGCTGTGTTAACCAAGTCTAAACCGAACCGAGCAAGTTGATTAAACTTATCCACATATTCCATAACGGTCATGTCCCCTTGCTTCAAAGATATAAACTTCTCCAATTGCAGATTCGCCTCAGCTGATGACAAAAACCTTAGTCCAAACCTTCTCCTAAACTCATCCCAAGTCTCAATTGGTCTAGTAGTGGTGGTGACTACCCACCAATAAGCAGCTTCCCCTTTCAATAGCCATACCGCCAACAGAACTTTTCTACGATCTTCCACATCAATGATAAAGATATCCTCAGTTTCTTTCAATCAATTTCGTGCCTCCACCAAAGACTCCATCCCAATGAAATTCTTGCCACCCATTGCCTTAAAGTCTTTGCAAAGCTCCGCGAAATCCGCTTGTGGATTCTGAGGAGGAGGAGGAACCTCAGTTACGGTGGGGGTATTTGCTGGCCCCGCATCGTTGGCCCTAGCTTCCAAGTACCTCCGGAACCATCCGGGAATGGTCACCCCCTCGGGAAGGTTAAGATCAGCCATACTGAAAAAGAAAAAGATAGATTTAGAACGAGGAAACGAAGGATAGTGCTAATGGCTTTTGGGGAATAGCCTTATAAAATAACTAGACTTTTCTTTGGAAAATAATTAATTGGTTTTGAAAATAATTTTTCAAAAGGTAAGTTTTAAAAACCTTTTGCCCAAATCTTGTAAACCTCGCTCTGATACCAAATGTAACACCCCACCTCCGCCAATGCCACTCTTGCAAGGGCACTAGCTTTGGAGGGGCGTTAAACGAGGTAAACATGCATGCAGATATCACAAGACAGAACATATAAGTAAAACAGAGTAAATAAAGCAGCAGATAAAACTAACATTTCAAAACCATAGTCAAGTTACACCAAAGTACTTGGTCATTATTTTCCACTGAACATAGTCTAGAAACATAAACTGAAAACTGGAAATAACATAAAGTAACTATCCCCAAGGTAGAATAAAGCCATAGCGTGCTCAAGTCCAAACCGTACATGAGCTATCCAGAAAAGCAGCTAAAGATCCAAGCTATGTACTGGTGTTCCCAAACTGTAAACCTGGGGGGGGGGGGGGGAATGGAAGAAAAGAGGCGAAAGAAAACGGGTCAGTCAAAAAGACTGGTAAGTCCTATCTACTATTAGTATAAAAACTAATAAAGTTAACTGAACATGTAAACAGAGATGAGGTGTAGGGTGATAACTGGCATGGTGAAAAGTTAACAAGATAGATCAAGTGTGGCATCGCTTATACAAGGTTAAGTTACACCAGGTGTGTACTAGTATTCCAATCCATGTCATGTATAAACAAGAGATGATCCCTTGGCCCAAAGCTGGCCCAATATCATGAGGTGACCTAAATCAAGGTCTAACTACTCGGTCTAGTCGATCGGCTCCCTATAAGCCTAACTCATCGTGTATCGGTGTCATACGGTCCAAACATGAAATGTAGTCGACTGTGCTAGGTCCACCCTAGGGTGTATCCGGCCCTAGGGCGTCAACCACTGACACGAAACAAGCACGCACAGTCAAAACCTACTGGTGCCCAAGTCTGTCTTTCATCCCCGGACAATGTGCACGACCATGGTCCGTCGGAATCTACTATGGCGCACCTACTTTTGCCGTCTTTTTGGTCGCTTACACTCCAGCCCAGTAATCGTGCCCCACCCTAGCCTAGTCCCTAGGGTATCTGATACTCCCTAGTGGGTTACTGCTGAGAAGGACCGCGTAACTAGGGTTTTCTAGTGGGTTAAGTGTGGTTAACCCCATCCAATCATGTATCAAGTTAGTTAAGTGTTCCTAAAACGGTTCACGACTTAACCCTATCCAACTAAGCATTGGGTTGGTTAAGTGTGTCCATGTTGACTTAACCCTATCAACCCATCATGTTCATGTGGTTAAGTATATTCAAGTGGTCCATGACTTAACCCTATCATGTGGCATTTATTATCTTAATGCACCCCAACCTCTCACATTAGACTTTGTTGTGGTTACTAGTTAAGCCGGGCGGGTCCGGGTAGCTTTACACCACAACCTAGTCCAACCTCGGGTTTTAAGTGCGACATGACCAACTACTCACATTGGGTCCTATTGCTTGTAGCCACTAGTTAAGCCGATCGGTTCCGGGTAGATTTATGCTACAAACTCAACCCAACCTCGAGTTGTCCATTCTCATGTTTTCTAGAAGTCATGTCCGAGTCCGTGTTTTCAAGCATAAACATATGTCAAGCTTTCATGTCATATTTTCAAGTCATGTTCTCATGTTATTTAAGTTTGCCCAACTACCCATAACGTATTCCCATCGCACGTAAATTCGCATTAACGCAAGTAGATCAAAGAGGGAACGTAACCATACGACAAGGTGGGCATAAGATGGCAAAGTCTATCACAAACTAAACATGGTGATATTTGAGGCCAAAAGGGGTTCAACATACTAGCATATGGCCTCAACATGTATGATAGCATAAAAGGTGTCTTGGCCTCATACATATCGAATAGCATAAGGGTGATTTGGCCACAAGCATGCATAATAGCATAAGGGTGCTTTGGCCACAAGTTAAACATGGTGGCATATTAGGCAAATGTGTTCATAAACTTGCATATTACATTATAAGCCTCAAAACATGCATGATATCAAACTTTAGCAAATAGGTGAAACATGATCATAAATGGCATGGGATGATAGCTATTGATTCGCATATAACATCATATGCAAGATAACATAAGGCTTATGAGAGATCATAAACTTGCATATTACATTATAAGCCTCAAAACATGCATAACATTCAAACTTAGCGAATAGGTGATACATGGTCCTAGATGACATAGGATGATGACTAGAAGTTCGCATATAACATTATATGCAAGTTATCATAAAGGTTATGAGAGTTCTCATGTTGCATAATCCAACATTTCAAATCAAAGGTCATAGCTTTCTATGCACAAGGTCAAGGTGATAGCTTTACAAACTTGCATAGGGTAAACATATGCATAACAAGTTCGAATCAAAGCACATATCATACTTAGGCCCAAACTCAACTTGCAACATGTAACATTTAACTTCATAGTTAGAATCTAAGAGTAGTATAGGGCTTACAATGAGCGGTTATGCGATCTAGATCAATATATATAAAGATTGAGACGAAGCCACAAGCAAAATCCGCAAAGAAAACAATAAGCTCCACTTCAACGCCTTGAAACAAGAAGGAATGACCCCAAAGACAAAGAAAGATGACTCTTTTACTTAAGAAAGATGGCTCTTTTATGACATAGATTGATTTGAGACACTCATGCTTTCATGAAGAAGGTGGAGGCCATGATTGGGGAATATTTGGACAGCATTTAGTTGTAGGAATGATTAATGAGGGTGTAGGCTAGGTCTAGGGGTCTTTTTATAGGTGATTAGGTTAATTTAGACCATAGGATTAACCCTAAAACACATCAGGTCCGTCAAATCCCGTCAGAAACTTCCAGAGCAAGACCTAACCTGTCAAAATGGTGCACCAGAAAAACTGGTCCGACCGGGGGGGTGGGGTTGTCGACCCCTGTGTCGACATGGGTGTCGACCCATCTGGGGGGGGGGGGGTCGACACTGGGGTCGACCCTGCCTGGGGCGGGAAAATTCCCGCCCATTCTGCCTTGGTTGAAATTTAAATCTGAATTCGAATTTGAACTGTTTTCGGGCTTGGAATTTTCTGAAAACTTCATTGGGCCATAACTTGGTCATACGGACTCCGTTTTTCGAAAACCCGGACTCTATTTCGCGTATTTTTCCGAGACGAACGCAATGGCACAGCCCGTTTCCCTTGATTCAGATTTTATAATTTAATTCTGCCTTGATTTACATTATAACATGTTATTAAAAATACGGGTTGTTACAGGCTACTATAGGAAGTTCATCAAAGACTTCGCAAAAATATCAGCCCCATTAACACGCTTGACGAAGAAGAATCTAGTTTTTAAGTGGGACGTAGATTGTGATGATGCGTTCCAACGTTTGAAGAGAGCTTTGACCACAGCCCCAGTTTTAGTGTTGCCCGATGGGAGTAAGCCATTTACCGTTTATACTGATGCTTGTGGGACAGGACTAGGCATAGTCTTAATGCAAGAGGGAAGGGTAATAGCCTATGGTGGAAGGCGGTTGAGAGTGCATGAAAGAAATTACCCTACACATGACCTTGAGTTGGCCGCTATTGTCTTCGCGCTTAAATCTTGGCGTCATTATCTTCTTGGCGAAAAATTCGAATTATTCACTGACCACAAATCGCTAAAATACTTATTCTCTCAGAAGGACTTGAACTTAAGGTAGCAAAGGTGGATGGAATTCTTAGCATCCTACGACTTCGAGATAGCATATACCCCTGGCAAGGGTAACGTGGTGGCAGATGCCTTAAGTAGAAAAAGGTTATCCTTGCGTCCGTTGTTTGTTGAGCGGCGAAGTTTAGAGTTCATCTCTACGTTTGACTTTACACCTTCCATTGACTTCGTACCTGGTTTGCTAGCATCCTTAGAGGTCAGACCTACGCTTTTGGGATGGATTGGCGAGGCACAGCGAGACGACCCATAGTTGGTTGAGTTAGTAGAAAAGCTCAAAGGAGGGGAGTCATCGAGCTATCTCCGTAGGTATACCCTAGATGATAAGGGTTGGTTACGTAGGGACGATAGACTTTGTGTACCAAAAGACGATGACCTAAGGAAGACCATTCTTGATGATGCCCATCGTTCGAAGATGACCATCCATCCCGGAGGGGACAAGATGTACATGGACATGAGACGAGTTTACTTTTGGGCCGGCATGAAGAAGGATGTGGCCGAGTATGTCGCTAGATGCTTGGTGTGCCAACAAGTAAAAGCAGAGCAAAAGAAGCCCGGTGGATTGCTTCACCCATTGGAGGTCCCACAATGGAAGTGGGAAAGTGTTTCGATGGACTTTGTTGACGGATTACCAAGATCAAGGAAGGGTAATACGGGGATTTGTGTCGTGGTAGACAGACTTACTAAGAGCACCCATTTCATTCCCGTAAAGAGTAAGAGGACTGCTCCATGGTTAGCCTCCGTATACATTAGAGAGATAGTTCGTTTGCACGGTATTCCTTCTAGCATAGTGAGCGACTGCGATCCTATTTTCACTAGCGAATTTTGGAAAAGCTTGCAAGAGGCGGTAGGGACTCAGTTATGTTTGAGCACCGCACATCATCCTCAGACGGACGGCCAGACCGAGAGGGTGAATCGTATTCTAAAGGACCTATTGAGGTTATGTGTCTTAGACTTCGGAGGTACATGGGAGGAACATCTTCCGTTGGTGGAGTTTGTATATAATAACAACTTTTAGTCTAGCATTGGCATGGCACCGTTCGAGGCTCTTTATGGACGGCCATGTCGTTCGCCTACATGTTGGTGGGAGTCTACAGACAAGATCTTGCTTAGACCCGATATGATTAGAGAGACTTCGGAAAAGATCGATTTGATTCGAAGGAGGATAAAGACGGCACAAGATAGACAGAAATCTTATGCGGACAAGAGGAGGTCAGATCTTGAGTTTGATGTTGGGGACATGGTCTTTGTCAAGGTGTCTCCATTACGGAACGTCGTTCGCTTTGGGTCCGTTGGGAAGTTAGCACCAAGGTTCGTAGGGCCGTTTCCTATTAAGGAAAGGATTGGGCAGATGGCGTATAGAGTGGAGTTGCCCGAGAGACTTAGTGGTGTACACGACATATTCCATGTATCACATTTGAGGAAGTGCTTGCACGAGACCGCGGAAGTGGTAGAGCCGAGCTTGCTTAGAGAGGTGGAAATAGAGCGCGATGCGACGATTCGACGAGCTCCTACGCGCATTCTTGGGTCGGAGATTAAGAAGTTGAGGAATCGAGGGGTCAAATTAGTCAAAGTGCAATGGGGAGATGATGAGAGTAATGCTACTTGGGAGACGGAAGCGAAGATGCGTTCATTATACCCTTTTCTTTTCGAGGGTATGTCTTTTAAATTTCTCCTTTATCGCTTACCTTGTACTTATCTTATCTTTAGTATGTCCTCTCGCTAGTATCTTTGACCTTTAGATAGGATAGTCCTATGGTTGAAACATGTGTTTGAGACATGTTATGTATGATGGATGCACGTGGATGCAAGTGTTTGCTAGTGGTTGCTCGTGGATGCATATACACACACTTTAGACACTAGATCGGCTCAGTCACTTCATATTGCATATAAATGTGTGTATATATTTAAGTAATGGATGTATAATGGTTGTACCATCATATGGATGTTGCATTTTGGTGAATGTTTGTGCACACATGTAGAAATAATATATATCGATAGGGTTCTTTCACATAAATAATGGACGCATGGCACTATCATGGTTTGCATTAAGGAGGTCAACTGAATCAGTAGACCGCCTGATTTTACATTAGATAAGGAACATATACACACACTTCTTGCATATGTTCATACAGCATTAGAAATTTTATAAGAACAATGGATGCCCGTGTTTGATGGTTGAGTAGATGGCTGTTTGGATGGTAGGATATGCATTCTCCTTAACTTGGAGATTTCGGGGGCGAAATCCTTTAACAAGGGTAGAATGTAACACCCCGGATTTTTGAATAATCGAATTAACTAAAATAAAGAATAATTAATCTCAGACGTGAGAATTATGGGAATGGGGTTGCGCCATTGTGTTCGTCTCGGAATTCTGGTTGAAATAGAGTCCGAGTTTGCGGGAAACGGTTACCGGATGAAGGAGTTATGGACGAACGAAAATTGGTGGCAAAGAGAAAAGAAAAAAAATTAATTGCACTGGCGCACTTGGGAAGTGCGCCAGTAAAAATTTGCACTGGCGCACCTGCCAAGTGCGCCCAGGCCGAGGCAGAAGCCTGCACAGCTTTCTGGTTCAGGCTGACCCATGTTGGTGAGTCCTTTCTGACTCCTTGCTGAGTCATTAGGGCTGAGGTGTTACCCTATCCCGACTAAATGGTTTTGATTAACCCTAAGATCATCTTACGGCTTAAAGTAATTCAAAACACTATAAAATCACCCATAGACTCAAACCCTAAATTAGAATTAAAACTAAAACTATGGCCGTCTTGCTGTTGTCTTGAACCCTAGAGCAGCCGCCACCAAACTAAAGAGGAAGAACAACAAATCAAATCAGTTCTACTCAACCCTAACAACGAATCTTCTTCAAAGGAGAGCTAATTCAACTCCAGAAATCAGAATTCAGAACTCAAGACTGCTTTTGAGTTGTGAGTTCGATAGTTTTAATAAAATAATTAGTAATTTAATTGGATTAAGTTACAATGCGGATTGTATGGATGTGATGTGAAGTATTGATTGCATGTTGTAATTATGTTGTAGGATTGTGATTGAAATCTCTATGACGTTATGTTGTGATGCTATCATTTATGATGTAAAGTTATGTTGCTATCATCCATGTTGTAACTTTATATACAATCAAATCATCATGTTTCATATGCTAGTTGGTTATGTTGATTCGATAAATCATATGTATGCAAGTTTAGACTTTGATTTGAACATGAATCATATACAAGTTGGGTAAAATTATATGTGACCTTACATGGTTATGACACCTAGTTTATGTTAAAATTTAATTGAAAGTTAGGCTATGACATGTGTGAGTTATATGCTAAATTCTACATGATACTTTACATGTTAGATACTAGTTTACACCATTGTTGCGATGTATAAATCACATATGTAAGTTTATGAGTTGAATATGAATCATGTTATGCAAGTTTAGGGTTATTACCTATGCAAGTTTATTCCTTTAGATATAGATCTATGAAATACATGATTTATGCAAGTTTGTGGCCATTTTCTCATCAAGTTCACACCTTTAGATTTGGATCCATGTCATATATTGTTTACGCAAGTTGTAACTTTGGCCTTTGCAAGTTTTAGATGTAGAACATCATTCACATATGATAGTTCACCCCTATGTTAGATCTATGTTTTAATTATGTGTATATTGTGATGTTTTCTCTTTATTCCATGAGTTAGACTATTCGAGTCTAACGTATATTTTACGTTAAACGAACAAACGTACAACGTGGGGTAAAGGGGATAATATTAAAAAGATTTAATTTTCATAAATGCCTTAAAAGGCATAAAATATGATTGCGGTGAAAATTGGTATGATTTTACATACCATAAATGGATGGACATAATTGAGTCAATTATGGACATCGTTAAATTTGGAATTGATTGATAATTTGAATAGGGAAAGTAATTCAAATTGGGGAATGATTAATTAGGAGTAATTAATCGTCTAAGACACGAGGTTAGGCTCTTTTGTGGTGTAAGACTGCTCGGACCCGCCCGGCAAATCCAGCTGCCACAAATGCCAGTCTAATGTGAGAGGTCTTAGGCATAAACTAAATACGTAACAATTGTAAAGACACGAGGTTAGGCTCTTTTGTGGTGTAAGACTGCCCGGACACGCCCGACAAATCCAGCTGCCACAAATGTCAGCCTAATGTGAGAGGTCTTTATGAGGTTACGGTCTTAATGAATTAAGAAACACTTAACCAGATAAACATGTAGTGGGACATGAGGGGGTTAAGTGGGTGCCTTGGGTGGCATGTGGAATCTAGTGGGTGCCTTGGGTGGCATTTGGAAATACGATTAGCAACACTTAACCAAAATTGAAACATGAATAAGAAGTGGATTAAGTGGGATGTACTAGAGGGGACCAAGCTTAGGTGGATAGCTTGTGTCAAGTAATGGGGGCCCGTTTCAACCAGTAACCCATACGTATCTTTGTGGGCTCGACCCAAGTCGAGGATGGGACACGCATACGGGGCTTGACTATAAGAGGCCAAACCGGGTTAGTGGTGGCAACGCAAGTCCAACGGGTTCATATGTGTGTGTGGACCCGGGCTGGTTGGTACGACGTTGTTGCATCGTGTAGGTATAAGCCATGCATTGTTGGTTGTATCGGGTTGCCACTTTGGGGAGTGATACACCCCACTGTGGGGCCAGCACGAGTATCTACGAGTTAGGGAGCCGATCGCTTGGGGGTAGTGGGTACACCTAGTGGAGATAGGGGTAGGCGGCACCTATGAAGGCAGCTAGGGGTGCACGAAACTACCAATATCATTATTAAGTTTTGTAAGCGGGATCAACCTTAGAGTGACTAGTGGTGGTGCAGTATAGAAATTATCCTATAGTGTTGGTGTAGTTTAGTTATCATCCTATAGTGGTTTAGGTGCGCTTAACGATATCGTTGTTCATCTTGTTTCCTTATTTACTCTGCCATACTCAATGGTTCATGATCATTTCCTTATTTTCCAACTTATGCCTTAGCCTAGTTACTTTGTTAATTATATTGTTAAAGTTATCACACTCGCCAGACTTTATGTCTGACCCCCTTTGTTTCCTTCTCTTTTCTCCCTTTTTCCCCCCAAGTGCTCAGGTTGAAACTAGCACCAGTGGAGCTTGATTTTGGACTGCTTTTAGAAGATTGTTTGGATCGCTGAAGTAAAGTTCAGCTTCTCTTTTATTTATGGCTATTTTGATGTTGGGGATTATGTCTTTCAAGTTTATGTACTTTGTTTTATCAAGATGGATATTATGTACTTGATTTTGGTTTATGGTTTTGATGTAACCAAACATATTTACCTTCTGCTGCAATAAATAAAGTTTTAGATTTTCAAGTACTGCTTTATATCTGTCTTGTTGTGATTTTTTGTTCTATATTCACTTAAAATTCTCTATGGAAATTAATGCATTCCCTTTGCGAGTGACATTAATGGACGTGGGGTGTTACACTTACCGAAATGGTAAATGCAATGTTGAGTAATTCTGGACTGAATGCTAGTTTCTCTGGTGAAGCTTTACTTACCGCATGCTATATTCTGAATAAAATACCTCATAGGAAAAGTAAAATTACTCCTTATGGGATTTTGAAGAAAAGAAAACCCAATCTTGATTATTATCGAGTTTGGGGATGTAGAGCGATAGTCTGATTACCTGAACCAAAAATATGGAAATTGGGACAAAAGCCTATCGAGTGCATATTCTTAGGATATGCTCAACATAGCAAAGGGTACAGGTTTCTAGTAATAAAACCTAATAGCTCTATTGAAGTAAATACAATAATAGAATCAAGGGACGCAGTGTTTTATGAGAATAGATTCACATCTATTTAAAATAAATCGATTCATGAAACAGTGGAGGTCAATACACCTATTAATGAAACAGTGGAGATTAATGAACCAACTATTGAACCTGTAAAAAACACTGATGGAAATAACGTCGAAAATGGTGATTCTCTTAAGAGAAGTAAACGAAGAAGGATAGAAAAATCTTTTGGACCAGATTTTGTCTTATATTTGGTTGAAGGATCTAGAAATAATGTAGAGCATCAATTAATGATATCTACAAACTTAGAATCTGATCCTTTAACATATAATGAGGCAATGAAATCTCAAGATTCATCATTTTGGCAAGAAGCCATAAATGATGAAATGAATTCTATTATGGGAAATAAAACATGGAAACTAGTAGATTTACCTCCTGGTTCTAAGTCGAATGAATGTAAATATATATTTAAGAAAAAGTTAAAAGCGGATGGCACAATCGAAATATTTAAAGCAAGATTAGTTGCAAAAGGATTCACACAGAAATAAGGAATAGATTATTTTGATACATATGCCCCATTAGCAAAAATGAGACGACCCGAACTTCCCCGTTAAGGAAAGAACGTATTGAATTGAGGACAAGACGAATCAGAACACAAACAGAAGAACATTTCATTGTTTATTACAACAATTCCATCAGAATACAAGAATATACAGAGTATGAATAAAGATTACACATTCGATAAATATCAGAGATTAAAATACATTACATAGCAGCGGGGAAATAATACAATACACAACTAAAAGAGATAAACGGATACAGAGCTTTCCGAATATCATTCCAGCTGTTAACTAGGATCCTATGAATATAAATCTGCAAAACCAAAACTACTAGCAATATAGGCACCCAGAGTTTAGTTTAAAACAATAAACTCCAGGTTAGTCACGTGACTGGTGTGAGAACTAAAACAGTTATTTAAAACTTTACTTTAAAAAAGAGTAATTCAAGGGACCACGCCGTATAACACGGAACGGGTTTCCTCCCAAGAATACCAGTGCATAGAATAAACAACGCAATGCTTTTTGGAAAAATGAAGCTATTATAAGACCCAGGTCCCATTACGCAATGCAACGCAAGCCGGAGGATAGGGTTTTACCTTATAATAGCCAAATAATGTTTGATACGTTTAAAACAAATCATTTGATACTATTATAGTGTAAAGTGTATGAAAATAACTTCAAATATAAATGTATCAATCATAGACAGCATAGTGCCTCATCCCACTATGTCGCCATACTAGGCTCTACAAATAAAACCGAAACATCACGTATTGGAAATTGGATTTCCGTCATGAGTCGAGGCCAGGGGCAAGCTCCTCACCGCTTCGAGACACTCTAGCAAATGCCCCAGGACTACACACTCTAGGTAGCCCTTGGAATCGGCTGGGCCGGTCCTCCGTTATGTTTGAGGATTGGTTATACCTGAACACACGTTTCCCGGTCCTATTGGACTTATATCCGAGGCGCCTCACATTCCAACATCCACAAAGGTATAAAAATCAACGATGTCAGGGCTAGTAAAACCCTGACACCAACCATAACTAGAAAGAAACGTTGTGTTCTCCCAGCGGTCCATATCCTGTTTTTAACTCATACCGAGGTGTGAGGCTCACGAATCCACGCTATACACAAAGCTACACCACAAAGGCCGAGCTTTGATCATCAACCACAAGACTCTCCTTTTCAACAAAAGCCTTGATCACTGCATCTCAGCATGCCACACAGTCAATTCATGCCATGCGATTGATATTTATCAATATATAACCTCTGAGCTCGTACGTCTCAGAGAAGGGTGTTAATCAAGAGAATAAATTCTCCGCCGCCAAACAAATATATATTTAATAGAAATCAATCAGCATAGAATAAAATCCAATGTCAGACACACAATCTATTTATAAGTCCGTTCTGGGTCTGAACGAAACTGGAGGCACCTTATTCCTCGCATATCCATCGATCTCCAAGTACGTCTGGACGATCACCAACTGATTCCCTCCTCTTAGGTGTACAACCCAATCAAGATCATCAGTAATTATCCAAACGAAGTGAAGACCTTCGGTCTTTAACTTCCGTCTTTATCGTCGACTTATCATTGATTCAGTTATTCAGTATGGGTATAAACTCGGCCTTTCCGAATAACTCGCGTATATAATAAACAAGTGTTATAAAACACAACATACGCCTCATTCCAATCCAGAATATTCATTTATTCAAATATTCTTTCTTTGGGAAAGGTTCCCATTAATTTTATCAAAGATAAATTCTTTAAAATTTATGCTTTAATCTTCCTTTGGATTTCAATTCAAACCGTATCCTGTCTTTAACTGGGTTAAAGAACCAATGTCATTTAAAACACGGTTCACAATAAACCCAAAATCACATTCCATTTCATCAGCCTTTAACCGTAAATTAGCAAGTGAACAATCCCCTAAGTATTAACCCCGAAGGCCGAAACCAACATCAGACCAATACCCAAGAAACCATTCAACTTAACTAATCTCTAGTTAGTTTCTGATTTTCTTAACTCCATTGTTAATCGGGTTAAAGAACCAGCGTTATTTAAAACACCATTCACGATAAACCCAAAGATCAATTTCAATTCATTTCCAATTAAATATATTAAATTGGTAAACTTTACTTTGGAAAATTCCCATTAAATCTTAATAAAAAGATTTATAAATTCCAAATCTTATCTCACTGTAAATCGGGTTAAAGAACGAATGTCGTTGAAAACACAGTTCACAACAAACCCAAAATCCAATTAGTCTTTAATCGTAAATTAGTAAGAGAACAATTCCCAAAGTATTATCCTCGAAGGCCGAAACCAACATCAGTTTAATACCCAGGAAACCATTCAACTTAACTAACTTCCAGTCAGTTTCTAATCTTCTTAACTACATTTGGTTCAAGAACAGTATTACTAAAAATACCATTCACGACAAACCCAAAATCCAATTTGATGTCAAATACAAGGCTCTGAATAGAAAATATATCGGTTTATATTCAATATCAAATTCTGCAACTAACAAATATTGTATTGGAATAACGATATATATATCTTCCAAATTCCTCCACAATATCCGTATAATCACGAAATCCATATCGAAATATTCCGAAGATAATTTCGATTCAAATCCATTCCAATTTATATATTGGAAATCCTGGTTATTTTTAAAACCATTTCAAATCCAATTTATTTATTTTAAAAATATTGGATTTATTATTCTATTTCAAAACTAGTTCATTTCGATAAAATATATTTATATCTTTTTAAATATGGAATTTTTCATCCCAATTCCTTCTAAATCATTTATTATGATTTTACACAAATTATTGATGTTTTTAATAATTTTATCAAGGCCCGTACAGTCGATTTCCACAAACGGCCATCGAACTGCACTTATAGCGACCTTTTCAAAAATTGATTTGGACATAACTCCAAATCCAACTGTTAGATTTCAAATCTCTAATATTCTTTAGAAAGCTCTTTTCGATACGAACCCAGCGGTTCCGGTTTTAGGAGAATCCGACGATCGGATCTCCCGTAACGTCCATTCGAAGTCAATGGTCGAAATTCGCGAACTGCTGCTGCGCGGCGTGTTCTATTCAGGCCATTATATTATATATATAATATATATTTCGTCGATTTCCATTTAAAACGTATTTTATAAATCGTTTTAAATTCGTTTTCAAAATGATTTCAACTTCATATTCAATTTCAAATCAAAATTGAATTTTCCATTATAAATTCGTTATAAATTCGTTCCAAATTGATTTCAATTTCAATTTCAATTCAATTACAATTCATTTTGAATTCACTTTAAATCGATTTCAATTCAATTTCAATTCAATTCAATTTCAATTTCAATTCATTTTGAATTCACTTTAAATCGATTTCAATTCAATTCAATTTCAATTTCAATTTCAATTTATTTTGAATTCATTTTAAATCGATTTCAATTCAATTTCAGTTCATTTTGAATTCACTTTAAATCGATTTCAATTCAATTTCAATTCATTTTGAATTCACTTTAAATCGATTTCAATTCAATTTCAAATTCATTTCAAAATTTCAGATTTTTAAATCATTTTTCGATATTCATTATAAAAATCGACCAAATTTCCTTTCGTGTTAAAATGACGTTTAACTACTTAATACAACTTCACATTTCAATGTTTTCTGAATATTATTTTAAAATATTCGATAATTCTAAACTGGAATCTGGCTTAGTAAATTACCATATAATTTCAGTTATATGGATTTTATCCAATACATGTATACAACAATGACGATAAACAATCATACATCATCCAAAGTGCATTCTACACTGTATAAGCATTAAATATAAATATACAACGCTCATACAGCCTGTCAATCAATCGATCGACATACAGCCAATTATTAGGACTAGTGTGTGTCATATATCATCCCAATACCCATGTGGGGTTTCAATCAACAAATAATGAATTTTATTTGTGCAGTCGGGCGACGTGTAAAATTTATCGTCCCAATCAATATCAATCAAAGGTGTGTACATAAACAAATCGCCCGATTTGTTAATAAATATCTATTTTATTCGTATACACGTTAAAATTTATATTTTTAACGATGAAATATTTTTAACTATAAAACATTTTATTCCATTCCACATCACAACCAATTTTCACAACAACATACAATCAAACAAACAAGCCATCCATGGTCTGTGGACGACGGGTGTCGGATGCTTCTAAGCACCTTCTGCATCCTAATATATATTTTAACTAGAAAATAAATTAAAAGTGAGGAGTTCTCACCTTGGAGTTCCACTCCGCTATTCTTTATTTCTGAACTGTTTGGATTTGTTCGAAATTCCAACGCATCCTTTTCACGTTGTTCATATATAAAAATCATATTTTTATCGCTTCATTCCAATAAATAAAAATCATATTTTTATTTCTACTTCTTATATTTTTACGACGCTTCTTTCTATATAAAAATTATATTTTTATATTCCTATTTCTTATATAAAGATCGAATTTTTATTTCGACGCTATAAAAATCACATTTTTATCTCAAAATTTGTATAATAAAAATCAGATTTTTATTTCGCTACATATATAAAAATTATATTTTTATATTCTCTATTATACAAAAATTCTATTTTCAATCCGCTACTCATATAAAAATCGAATTTTTATACTATTAAAAATCGTATCTTTATATGCCATACATATGAATAAAAATCATATATTTTTTATCTATACAATATAAAAATCATATTTTTAATACTTCTATAATATAAAAATCATATTTTTAATACTTCTATAATATAAAAATCATATTTTTAATACTTCTATAATATAAAAATAATATTTTTAATATATAGAAAAACCTTTTATCATTGAAAACCTCTTGAACCTAGTTGAAGAAATAAGTCAAATGAGGAATATAAAGATTTACCTTTAATTAAGGAGCGGGGATAGGGTTCGCTGGTGAAGGGGAGGGAATTGATGGCGACTCACGGTCGGAGGGGGTCGTCGATGCGTTGGTGGGGGCCTGGGGAAGGCGCGACGTAGTGGGGCCACGGGTTTGGGCGTTGCGTCGGGGCTTTGCGTCGAAGAAGGGGAGAGGGAGGCGGTTGGGGGAGGAGAGAGAGTGCGGAGGCTGAGGGGTGCGGCGGTGGGGCGTGCGATAGCGGCGGTGGTCGGAGGACATCAGGCGACAATTGATTTGTTTTTTTTTCTAAACCTAAATCGATTTGAAATAGATGAGGGAGAGGGGGGATAGTTAGGTGAGAGAAAGTGAATTATATAATATATTTTTATTTTTTTCAAAAAGTAACTATTTATTTCGACCTCCAAACGAGACCCACCGCCTATCGTCCATAACTAATTACCCCCATTCCGAACACAATGGTATATGTATCGTAAGCTGATTCGATCGTTTCAATCAGTTTTCGTCAAGATTAAAATATAAATCTATATATTGAATTTGAACGCGCATTTCAATTTACCGGGGCCACATACGGACTCTAAAAATTCCCAAAAAATGTTTTATAGCTTCGTATTGATGATACGGTTCTAACAAAACTAATTTCGTCAAATTCTGATACCGTTTGAAAATTGGCCATTTTCTGGTCGATCGAAATTGACTAAAGCTGTTAAAACACGTTTTCTTTCTCCACGCTCACATATTGATTTAAAAAATAATGAAAATTGGAATCTAGCAATAACTTGACATCCCGGATCCAACAAAAGTGGTTTCGTCGAAAACGGAGGTCGTTTGCAAAATTTCCATTTTTAAGGGCCGAAATTCCATAGCGACTATTCCGAATTTTTATCTGGGCATAACTTTTAATCCTACTATGAAATTTCAATTTTTCGAATTCATTGGGAATATATTCTCAAATAGATTCTAATATTTTTGGTTTCTCCAAAATCAGGTTTATTTTGAATCCTGTACATTCATTTGAAATTTGAAATTGAATTTTCAAACTACCGCGCCATTTTCAATTCCTTTTATATTTAAAATAAAATATTTATATTCTAACGACGATTCAAATAAATATATACGTTCCAATTCTATTCAAATTAAATTTCTCGACGTCATTATTTAAACTAATCCATTTTAAATATTCGAAATTCACTAAAATTTCCAAAATAAAATTTTTAAATTGGTTCGTATTTTCCGGTTTATTACAAAGAATTTCGAATATTAGGACTTTAATTGCGTTAGCTTCTATATATATTTTTGAAATTCATCAAATGGACGTCAAGACTGCATTTCTAAATGGAGAACTTGGTGAAGAGATATGTGTGTCTCAACGAGAAGGTTTTGTAATGCCTGGACAAGATCATAAAGTATGTAAACTTATCAAATCAGTTTATGGTCTTAAACAAGCACCAAAGAAATGACATGAAAAGTTTGATAAAACTATTGTGTCTAATGGCTTTATGATCTTTGAATTTGACAAATGTGTCTATAGCAAGTTTCATTCAGGTAAAGGTGTAATTATATGTCTTTATGTGGATGATATGCTTATATTTGGAACAGATACTTCAAGTATTGAAGAAATTAAAAGATATATATCTTCATGCTTTGACATGAAAGATATGGGAGTAGCTGAAATGATTCTTGGAATAAGAATCACGAAAACAAAAGATGGGTTATCAATTACTCAGTCTCATTACATTGAGAAAATTTTGAAAAGGTTCAATCTATTCGATTGTAAACCTATGTCTACTCCGTTTGATCCAAATATGCAGTTATACACTAATACTGGAAGAGCTATAGAGCAATTGGAATATGCTAGAGTTATTGAAAGTTTGATGTATGCAATGACATGCACACGACCAGATTTTTCCTATGCTATTGGCAAAATGAGTAGATATACTAGTAAACCTAGTAATATCCACTGGAATGCAATACATAGAATTTTAAAGTATACAAAATGTACCATAAATTATGGTATACATTACAACTGTTATCCAAGTGTACACAGATGCTAGTTGGAACACTGGAAGTGAAGATAATGAATCAACTAGTGGATGGATATTCACTCTTGGTGAGGGAGCAATATCCTGGGCCTCAAAAAAAACAAACATGTATTGCTGATTCAACCATGGCTGTTGAGTTTATAGCACTGGCTTCTAGTAGTGCAGAAGCGGAATGGTTAAGGAATCTATTATTAGAAATTCCTGTGTGGCCAAAACCTATGCCACCAATATCTATGCATTGTGATAGTCAATCTACATTATCATAGGCATACAACCAAGTTTATAATGGTAAATCTAGACATATTGGTCTAAGGCACAGTTTGGTTAGGCAAATGCTCACTGATGGGGTATTTACCAAAGATTTTGTGAGATCTAGCCACAATTTAGTAGATCCATTTACTAAAGGACTTGCAAGGAACTTAGTGATTTAAACATCACAGGGAATGGGTTTAAAGCCTATATACTACAATTGCCAATGAAAGAAAGTCAACTCAACATAATAAAGAAATTTGTTATCTTGAGTTCAAAGAGAAAAAGTACTTCATATGTTTGCGGTTGGAAACACTATAATATTTAGTCTAATAAACTAAATATTATCATACATTCCGAAGAAAAAGTGCTTGGTACTTATAATGACAAAGAGAGGATGTTCTTCTTAGAACTTAATAGGTTTATAACAAATATACTGTTAAGGTGTGTGTTATAAGGCATTTCTGATAAACCTACCTATACGAATGCAACAAAGGTGGTGCTGCCTTCTGTGAGATTTTGGCTTAATCTCTAAGGGCATTTCCTGAAAGAAGATACAAACCCAAATCCAATCGACAGGTCGGCCAAACTACTATTTGGAAAATATGAAAATGAGTGTGTGATAATCACATCTGGTAGATTATATAGGATCGGTGGTTCAATGCTTAGTCAACCACTTCATCCTGATATACTTTGATGGGTTTCACTACGTATAGATTCAAGTCTATAAGACATCTATACTTATGCACAAATTTTCCTGCATAAAATGACAAGAGGAATTTATTTAAAATTTGGTGGAGGATTGTTTGAGGAAATTTGAAATAAAGGAAACTTTTGATTTGTCTCACATCATGAAATATAACATGGTATGCAACTATATATGCAAAAGCATGATATGTTCTATCAAAAGAAAGAGGAGGAGAGATGAGGCAAGGACATGACACACATGACATTGACATGATAATATTTAAAGGTCAAAAGATGGGCCTTGGGCCTCAGGACTCTTGGGGTCTCGTGATCAAATAGGCCTTGGAATGTCGATGGGCTTATGTGTAGCAGATCATTTTTGTTTTGCTCATGGGAATTAAAGTCTGCAGGTGTTGACCTGCTTTATAGTCAAAGCCGTCACACATGAACTCTCTGGTTAACAATATGCATAAGTATGGGGAATATCATCAGAAGACAGGAAGCGATTTGTTTGAAGTCGCATCACAAACAAAGATTGGCCAGAATTCCTATCAGATGACCTCTTTTGGGCCCGAAAACATCAATTACGAAGCTGAGCTCTATAACTCTTGTAGCCCTCTGAATCAGCTTCAAGTCGAGCTTTCGTTTGGCTAAAACGGACTTATGGTTTGAAAGTAACGCCCGTTTCCGTGAACGCATGTTGAACCGGAAACTTGGATTTTGGAATTGGCATGACCCGTTCGGTTCAGATCAGATCATCCCTATTGGGTCGGTTAGGATGATACAAAAGCAAATAACAAAGTAGATTGGCATTGGAAACTTGGCTCACTTCAGTTCGGATCGGGATAGGAGGACCCGATCCGATTTGGATATCTGCACAGGAGTACACACACGCATTCAGCTCTGAGACCTGATTCGGTTCGGATCCGACTTGAACCGACCTGACCTGCTTCTGCACTTCTTGAGTTTGACCTGTTCTCTTGCCATAACCGCCTCCTACAGATGCGGATCGGATGACACTTGGCCCCGCACGACTTGGAAAGGATATTTCCACATTCTCCACTATTCTCCGAAATTTCCTCTGGGTGTGCCACGCGGCATCCGAAACAGAACCGCCCAGAGCTCCTCTACGCCTATAAATACACCGCTTGGAGGAGAATGAAAGGATCTTTTGATCTTTTGGCAACTCTCTTACTTGGTTTCCACCATTGCAACCGCAAGGACTTTGCGAACACATCAAAGCTGAATTCCACATTATAACACGAGGATTTCGTGTATAATCTCCACTTTACGCATGTCTTTTCATTGATAACACGAGGATTTCGTGTATAAATAGCAAGAAAACAGCACTGTAATAGCTTCTTAGGATTTAAGAAACTATAAAGTGGACGTAGGCTTGGATTGAGCCGAACCACTATAAAAATATTGTGTGTCTCCTGTTATTTATTGCTTTTTCTGCATTTATTCTGTGATTGTGATGATTTCACACCGCATTTGGGTATTAGGCCCAGATTTCGGTCTAACATTTTGGCGCGCCAGGAAGGGGGCACACGATATTACTTCAATTTCCGTCCTAAAAGGAATCAAATTGCTCAACTATTGGATCAATGGTCAAACGAAAGAAAGACGGAACCTTCTCTCGTGCTGAGGATGTTGGCACTGAAGGCGCAAGGAATGAGGCGACCCAGGAGGCTTCCTCCCACGAAAATCTACCAGCATACTTAACCAGAGAAGAGATGGTTGGCGTTCTCACTGAATTGAGAACCCAGATGGCAAGGCAAGATGATATCCTCTGCAAACAACAGGAGATGATCGACCAATTCTTCGCTCAGATGGAAGGAAGTCCAAGCGGCAATGCACAACTCATGGGAAATGGAATAGAATCAGCCCCAGCAGCAACTGCGAACCGGATCAGTTCGGGTCTGATCCGAACCGGAGAGGGCTCAAATCTGAATGAACTCGGGGGCAATCCCCCTCAGCAGCGCGCAGCTCCGCCACCCAACGTTTTGGTTGAAGACGTTGTCAACCTCAGAAACTAAGGTTGAGCACGACCGATCTCCGCACCAGTTCGGATCGGCAATACCAGGCAACCTCAGCATCAGGCTCCTCGGTTCGGAACAGGAGAACCTGGTCGGATCGGTACCTCCGACCCGAACCGTGCACCTCACCATGACCTCCCTCACTTCTCTGAACCGCAACATGGGGGCACCTCCGAACCGAGTCAGATGATCTTCCATGCTCCCCATACTTTTACGAACTACTCTGGGTTTAACGTTGGGGGCACCAGCTCTGATCTAGGCAACCTGCAACAGCTCTTTGAAGGCAACCGACTCGCCAATCTCATTGAACGCCTCTCGAGAGGCCGCACTTATCAGAATGACATGGATGACGTCAATCACAATCCATTCACACAGGAAATCAGGAATTCTCGCAATCCTCCAGATTTCAAACTTCCACAACTGGAGCCTTACAACGGCAGGACGGATCCTACGGTGCACCTGATGCGCTACAAATGACATATGGAAGTTCAATCAGCGTCGGAAAACATCATGGCTAAATGTTTTCCCCTCTTTCTGACCGACATAGCTGCTATGTGGATTCGGCAGCTGGAATCTGAATCGATCAACAGTTGGAACATGTTGGTAGCTCGCTTTATTGAACAGTTTCGGGTCCACATCGCTCGACCCAAGAATGTAATGTCACTCACTACAATCAAGCAGAGGCCCAGAGAAACTCTACACTCATTTTTTGAGCGGTTCAACGTTGCAGCAGCATCAGTTGATCGACCCGAGCTATCTATGGTATTGATGGTGGCAATATTCAGTGTTCTGGACAACTCGGAGTTCAAAAAAATCCTTGTACCGAGACCCACCACGGAATCTCAGCGATTTCTACCTTGAATCAGATAGATTTCTGCGTGAAGAAGACGCAACGTCTGAAAAGAAAATTCACGATGTTAACATGCTCAAAGACGGAGAACCACCTGATTCTGGAAAAGGCAAAGGGAAAGCTGCTGTCAAAAATGACCGCAACGCTCAGCCCCAGAGAGGGCCTAGATATGAAAAGTGCACCGAACTCAATTCGACCTTGACTGACATCTACATGAACACAAACGGTGATGTCTCTTATCCAAAGCCTCCCAGGAGGGAGCCATCGCAAAGAGAACGCGATTCTGGAAAATACTGCATATTTCATGATATGGACAGTCATGATACAAATGACTGTAGGCACTTGCGAGACTTGATTGAGGAACGGGTTAGACGTGGAGAGCTACCCGAGTATGTGAAACAACCTATAGCGCCTGCACCCGCACTGCCACCACCGGCTCCTTGGAGAGGGAACGACCCTGGATCGAGCTCCCGTGGGCTCATCATCAACTGATCTAGATTGGATCACTCTGCATTTCCAGCATTTCTTAGGATTTAATATATGTCTCTTTGCTTTCTTTAGGTTTTCCGATTGGCTAAATCGGAGTACACACCTTTTGCTCTTCCACATCCCCGACCCTCACCTCTGGCTTCTCGCAATTCACCCTTTCTGCATACCACTTGAGCCAATCATGCCCAAGATGATCCCATACCCAGCGAAGTTAAGAACAAAGCAATCACACACAAAAGAGAAAACATAACTCGACAACACTAGACCATGATAAATCATGCACAAACTGGACGAATCCCCAATTGGATTAGTCACGATCAATGGTCTATCACAATCTCGGGTTTCAAACCCAAACGACACATAAGCTCATTGCAAATGAATGAATGAGATGCTCCAGTACCAAAAAGCACATGAAGTGAAACACCATTAACGGAAAGAGTACCTTGCACCACGACACCCTTCCCCTTTTCCTCAGCAGTAGGAGCCCTTGAAGAAGTTGGTACGGCATCCAAAGCATATGCCCTCACAACCTGCTTGCCCTTAGCTGATTCTGGACAATCTTTCTTATCATGCCCAGGCTTCCTACATTTGAAGCACTTCTTCTCAGCTTTGGGATTCTTGCACTCATTAGCAAAATGACCTTTCTGCTAGCAGTTAAAGCAAACCACCTCACTCTTGGGTTTCTTTTAGCCATCCTTTCCTTTCTGTTGTTGCTGCTTCCTCTTTTTATTACTACCACCCTACTGTGGTTTTTGAGCTTCCTTGGTTGCAGCGACAACATTTGCTTTCTTGGGAAACAAGCTCTCATGGCGAATAGCTTTTTCCACAATCTGCTCAAATGAATCATCAAGATGGTCCACTAATGGCTTTTCGAGATAAGCATCCAAACCCAAGACAAACTTCTCGTTCTTTTGATAGGGTGTATCAATGTATGAACGTGCATATCTGGGCAAGGATTCAAAGTCAGAAATATAGTCAAGCACAAAACGACCATTCTGTTTCAGCTTCACGAACTTCTTGAATAGAGCAGATTTCTGAGCGGTGGAGATAAACTTTGCTTCAAACTTGGCTTGAAATTGCTCCCATGAAATTTCTTCCTCTGGAGTCTCGAATGTAACAAATGTCCACCATTCCGTGGCCCAGCAGTTGCCTTGATGCAATCTTTCTCTTTATTGCATCCTCAATACCCAAGACTCCAAAGATTCAGACACATGAATCTATCCACCTCTAAACCTCTTCAGCTGGTTCAGTTCTCTTGAATGGTTTTCCCCCTAAAGATGTAAAGTCCTTGCACAACTTTGCAAAATATACTCCTCTAGGAACTCGCACAACTACATCTACCGTAGCCGCCACTGGAATGGGGACCCTATTCATGATTGCTGCTGCTATGGCCTCAAACATGGCTGGGTAGTCTGGTTCACCACCATTTTCCCCTCTAGTGTTAGCTCTCCTAGCAGCGTGTCTTTATGGTCGTCTACTCATTCTAAATCTGCAATTTAGAACAGTTAGCCACTTTCAAGAAAAATTGCTAAAGAGATTCAACCGCTACTACTATATATGCTAATATATATAGTAAACATCCAAATAAAAGCTACAAGTACGTCTGTCATACGTGATTACGTCTTAGAACTTTGGTTAAAATCATTAACCAGAGCTCTGATACCAAATGTGACGACCACCCATAACCCCTGCACTATACAAGAGGAATAATGCGCTGAAGAGTGTGCCAGGCAGTCATGGACGATCATCAGAGTAGGTAAACATAAGCGGAACCTGTCGTAAACTCACAGCGCGAGGATAAAATATAATAGAACATATACAACAGGCAGTAATAGTGAAGCAGAAACACTAGACTTTCATACAACCAGAATGTAATATCCACAACTTGGAAATAGTGTTTGTACAAAGTTGCCTCACTACATCACTCAGAAAAGCAAACAACGGAAATGTAACAACCCGAATTTTAATAACGTGTTATAATCAAGAATCAAGGTAGAATTAAATTTTAAAATCAGAATCAAGGGAAATGGGATGTGCCATTGCGTTCGTCTCGGAAAAATACGCAAAATTGAGTCCGAGTTTTCGAAAAACGGAGTCCGTATGACCAAGTTATGGCCCAACGAAGTTTCAGAAAATTCCAAGTCCGAAAAACAGTTCAAAATTCAAATCTGGAGCCGAAAAGACTGGGCGGGAAGATTTCCCGCCCAGCACCCAAGTCGACATGGGTGTCGACTTGGGTGTCGACACACCCAAGGTGGTGTCGACTTGGGTGTCGACACACCCAAGGTGGTGTCGATTTGCAAGTCGACACCCCTGTCGACCTGGGTGGTCGAGCCCAGGCCACCTGGGTGCGCCTGCTTGTGTCTCTGGCCCTGTTCCGGAAGCTTCCGACGGAATTTGATGGCTCAGATCTGATTTTGGGTTAATCCTATGGTTTAAACTACCCGTAATCTCAATAAAAAGACACCTAGACCTAGCCTAAACCCTCATTAATTCATTCCTACAACGAAGTTATGCCAAAATGCTCCCTCACCATGGCCTCCACCTTCATATCATGGCCTCCATCTTCATCTCCAAAGGCTTGAGCATCCAAAGCTAGATCCATGAAGAAGGTGCAAGATTTCTACACCAAATCAAGGAGGGATCAACGTTGCTATGCCAATTTCATGACGATTCTTCAACAAAGGAGCCACCTTTCTTGGTCAAGACGATTCATGATCTTTCCCTAAGCCTCGCTATGTAAGTTCTAGCTACTTGTAGATTCTAACGGTGGTTCTAATGTGACATGGAATAAAATGCGATGAAACATAAGTATGCTAGCCTATGTGAACCTAACTTTGCCCCTTTTCTATGATCTATGACCTTGGGCTAATTTTTAGCGACTTAATCATGCCACTCATGTTATGCTTAACATAGTTTATCTTGCAAGTTTGAATCTTTATCTATGGAATGCTAGCATGAACCTTTGGGAACCATTTGACTTGTGAAACATTGGCAAAGACTTGACTTTGGGGCTTATGAATGTAAATGAACCCAAACCCCTTATGTTATCATGCATGCTTGTGGTCAAATTCTCTTATGATACTATGCATGTTTGTGGCCAAATTCCCTTATGATACTATGCATGTTTATGGCCAAATTCCCTTATGATACTATGCATGCTAGTGGCCAAATTCTCTTATGATGCTATGCGTATTTTGAGGCCAAACCCCTTATGATACCATGCATGTTTGTGTCCAATCCCTTTTTGACATCGTGCATGTTGTGAGGCCAATATGTAGCATAGTACCCTTACTATGTTGACTCGCTTTTACTTGGGTTGGAAACACGCTTTGGGGTAGGTTAGACGTGCGTGATTATGACATGATAATTTGACATGGGGTTTCATGGAAATATGGCACTTATGATACACCTAAATGTGGGCATGACATGTGGGGTAAACATGGGACTTGAAACTAGACACGTGTGGGTTGTAAGTGTAATATGACACTAGACCAAACATGAAAGTGGCCAACTCGAGGTTGGGTTGAGTTTGTAGCATAAATCTACCCGGACCCGCCCGACTTAACTAGTGGCTACAAACAATAGGATCCAATGTGAGAAGTTGGTCATGTCGCGCTTAAGACCTGAGGTTAGACTAGGTTGTGGTGTAAAACTACCCGGACCCGCCCGGCTTAACTAGTAACAACAACAAGGTCTAATGTGAGAGGTTGAGAGTGCATTAATTAAATTAATGCCACATGATAAGGTCAAGTAAATTTGACTAATGACACTTAACCGATATGACACGAATGGGTAGGTTAAGTGGGACCGGGCTTGATTTCTTAATGACACTTAACCATACAAGACAATTAGGGGATGGGGTTAAGTAATTTACGCTTAACTAATCCGACTTGGTAATTAGATGGGGTTAAGTAATTTACGCTTAACTAATCCGACTTGGTAATTAGATGGGGTTAAGTAATTTACACTTAACTAATCCGACTTGGTAATTAGATGATGTTAAGTAATTTAGACTTAACTAATCTAAACACGGTAATTAGATGGGGTTAAGTAACCTATACTTAACTAATCTAAACACTGTAATTCGATGGGGTTAAGTTAAACACTTAACCAATCTAAACTTGGTAATTCAATGAGGTTAAGCAACCAATACTTAACCAACTTAACATGATAATTTAATGGGGTTAAGTAACTTATAATTAACCAATTATACAGGATGATTTGATGAGGTTAAGTAACCTATACTTAACCAATCTAACATGTGGACTTGATAGGGTTAAGTCACAAGACCTTTTGAATATACTTAACCCTTGTAGTATGATTAGTGGATGAGGTTAAGCTAACCCATACTTAACCAATCCGACTCGATGATCTGATGCGATTAAGATAATCTATGCTTAATCAATCTAACACGATAATCTGATAGGGTTAAGACAAACCAATACTTAACCAATTTGACTTGATAGGGTTAAGTCATGTGCTTCTTCGTATACTTAACCACCTTGTAGGGCTAAGCCTTGAACTTAAATACTTAGCCAATCTTGACATGATTCGTAGGCGGGCTAAGTCATGAACCTGAATAACAACACCTAACCCAATAGACAAAACCCTAGTTAGAGGAACTAGGTAGAAAATCGTGGTTAATCAAGGGTAACGGGGAAAAGAAGCTAAGTGGTAAACCTTAGTTAAGTATAACTAAGTAATAATTCTTAGCCAAGGACATGGGACTAGTTCATGAATGGATGAGTAACCCGATATGGTAGGTCATCGCTTAAACACACGAGGAGGAGCAAATTATCCGACTTCGATAAAGGCTCCAACGAACTGGGTGACGAAGCGGTAGCTTCGGGGGACGTGAGGGTACTCTTGGTATCCCTCTGTGAGGTGGCAGGTGGTCCATGAAACCCGGCCTCACAGAGGTTAAGGTCTGCGATAGAAGAGCCAAGAGTATGCCTTGGTTGCTATGCGAGCGACCTAAAGACTGGGATGGATTAGCGTGGAGTCGACGATACTTGATTTTTGCCCTGGATAGCACGTCGTCGACTACCTACCATCTTTAGTCAATCGTGTACGTACGGAAAGGTAGAGAACCCTCAACAGACCATGTTCTTGCTATCGAGTCATGGGTGAGGTTGGCCCGTAGGAAAGTGGGGCTATAGTGGGGCCGGGATGTGGTTCTCATACATGATTTTTCTTGGATTGCCTTTCAGTAGTTGAGGGAGGGGTCACGTGGGACCATAGCCACAGGTACAAAAACAGACCTTGATATCTGCATCAGTAGACGACTTAAAGCTCTCGACCGAGTTCCGTATTTCTTGATTTGCCCTGGCACGGAACTCGGATGGCACATTGAGGAACATGTGCGTCTAGACATGGTAAACGATTCACGATACATACGCGGGATAAAGGGCGCGATTGACGAGTGGCATAATCCCTAGTGGCCCTAGGTGGCTTGAACCCAAACCGAGACACAGAAACATTCATTAGGTAGCATAATCCCTAGTGGTCCTAGGTGGCATAAATCCTAAGTGAATGCGCGATAGTTCATGGTAAGGAAACATAACTAGATCAAGGGTGGCAGTCCAAAATAACTTCAAGGATAAAATGGTACTACGTTGAGGTGGTATAGATTTACATGGGAAAGCCCGTACGGCCTACGGCAGAGGACTGAACTTATACATGGAAAGAAACACACGACTTGGGAAAACCTACATATGTTATATATTAGGTTGACATGGACCATTACATGACATTGGGCAAGGGACATTCATAGTTAACACATGACGCGGGTTGGGATACTAGTACTAGAGGTGCAGAGCAAATATACGGGATAAATACCGTGGGACGTTATACATGATAGATACCTTGGGATAGTATACTTGATAGAAACCTGACGATGTGATACCTTGATTTACCTTGACACCGTAGTTTGTCATGATACCTTAGTTTGTCTTGCTACAGTAGTTCATCCAGTTATCTTGGCTTAGCTTATCTATCTCATCATCATCCTTATGTTTACTTTCAGTTTATGCATGTCATGTTACCTTTACCTGTTTTTATACTGGAAGTAGATAGGACTTACCAGTCTTTATGACTGACCCCGTTTTCTTTCGCCTCTTTGTCTTCCGTTCCCCTCCCCAGGTTTTCAGGGAGGAAACACTGTTATTTAGTTCGGACTTCTTCTACTTGAAGGTCATCATGCATGGCTTGGACGTTTCTTGGCTATGGCTACCTCACTGTTTTATTTGGGGAATAATTTATGAAAAGGTTTTATGCTTCTTTACTATTGCAAGACAGGTTTTGATGTATTCTGATGTAAAAGGCTTTAGACCTTATTTTATAAGGTAATGAAACTTGTTTTACTTCCGCTGTTATATATATATATATTCTGTCTTGTAATATTTCTGTGCATGTTTACCTCGATAATGCTTCACCAAACCTAGTGCATTCCCTTTGTGAGTGACCCTAGCGGAGGTGGGGTGTTACATTTGGTATCAGAGCAGAAGGTTACTAGACTGGGCAAAAGTTTTTAAAACCTTCTGAAAACTATTTGAAAAACCGTTTACAAAGAAGCATTTTTCAAGAAAAGTTTTTTTTTTTTTAAAAAGGCTATTCCCTACAAGCCAGTAGCACCATCCTTTGTTTCCTTGACTGAACCTCTTTTCCTTTCTTTCCTCCATCTGTAGTCACAGTAGTTTTAACTGCGACTAGTCCTTGTCTAGCTACGTAAGTGTTTTCCCGTGCGATGGAGGAAGTTATCGAGAGACCTGTTACCGAAGTTATAAGAAGGGATAATGAGAGCAAGGATAAAGGACACGAGCTTAAGAATAAGCAACTTGTTGGTATGGCTTGATCCACAAAGGAAGATATGGACATGATCAACTAGAGGGCAATTGTATGCTCTCGTTTCTAGCGTACTTAAGAGGAATGGTACCGTTTCTGTTAAAGGTTTAGCCTTTCTTTTCTATCATCCCATCCAGACTTTGTTTTGATCATCGCATCAATTAAGTCTGCTTCGATAGTTAAGTCTCTGCACCTTAGTACTAACATGGTAGAGGATCCCATTTTTGTCCCAAAAATCTAGTTGGAGAGTCGGTCCATTTATCATGACTTGTTTGGATTTGAGAACGTCTATGCCAAGTGTTGAGATTAGAAGCAATGCTTCTATTGTTGGGCTACGGACGGATTCTAGGGGTAAAGTGGTTATCCAGTAAGGGATACCATTCTCGGTTTTGGAAAGAGGGTAGTCAGACTCTTGGCTTGCTTTGGTTATACCCTCGAAGTCTCGAATAACCTTTTGGGTTTTGTCATGGTTAGTTACCTAGAATCTCTTGGTGCATTTATCGGAAATCTTTGATCCGGTCGAGTAGCGTTCGCCAACAAGGCGGATGGTTCATTCTTCTTAAGCATGGGCTGTAGGAATCACCCTAGTAAGTGCACGTGGTAACATGGATTGGCATCGGTAAACGAGATCCAGAATTCACTAGTGAATTTTGGAGAGCTTGCATGAGTACGCAGATATGTTTGGGTCGAGCATACTAGGGAAAGAATAAGTGGAAGTGAAACGAGAGGCGACAGTGAAATGAGTTCTGACTCATACCTTGGAAATAGGAATCAAGGAGCTACGAAATCATGAAGTCAAAGGCGGTCAAGGCACAATGGAATTAAGCTCATGGAAATGCGGCTTAGACACGCGCATCATGTCTCTTTTTAAGAGTATATATTTGATCCCTGGTTTTCCTGTAGAGCTTGCTTGCATGCTATCGCTTGGTGGATATCCTCTCGGTCTTGTTTCTGTTGCAAACCCCGTAAGGAGTTTGTCTTGTTTATCTCCTCGATCTTATCTTGGGAATCTTAGATAGAATTTAATGGATGTAAACATGTATTTGAAACATGTTATGATTGATATGGTTGCAAATGGTTACAAGTGGTTGCTCGTGGATGCGCGAATACACATTAGATACTAGATTGACGCGGTCACGTTTCATGTTGCATATGCACGAGTATTTATACTTGTTTATGGATAAAATCGAATGTGTTGTCATGTGAATGTTGCATGTGGATGAATGTTTGTGCACGCATATAGTACTTATATGACTAGGACTATTTGCATACGTGTTGGACTCATGGCACTAAACATATTTTGCATTAGGAAGATCATTCAGGCCTGATCATTAGCATTAGCTAATGAGCATGTACACACACGTTCTGCATATGTTCATATGGCATTAGAAATCGTCTAAGGACAATGGTTGCCTGTGGATGATGTTTTGAGTAGATGGATGATGGATGGTAGGATATGTTCTTCCTAACTTGGAGATTTCGGGGATGAAATCCTTAAAGGAGGGGAGAATGTAACAACCCGAATTTTAATAACATGTTATAATCAAGAATCAAGGCAGAATTAAATTTTAAAATCTGAATCAAGGGAAATGGGTTGTGCCATTGCGCTTGTCTCGGAAAAATACGCGAAACAGAGTCCGAGTTTTCGAAAAATGGAGTTCGTATGACCAAGTTATGGCCCAACGAATTTTCAGAAAATTCCAAGTCCGAAAAACAGTTCAAAATTTAAATCTGGAGCCGAAAAGACTGGGCGGGAAAATTTCCTGCCCAACACCCAAGTCGACATGGGTGTCGACTTGGGTGTCGACACACCCAAGGTGGTGTCGACTTGCAAGTCGACACCCCTGTCGACCTGGGTGGTCGAGCCTAGGCCACCTGGATGCGCCTGCTTGTCTCTCTGGCCCTGTTCTGGAAGCTTCCGACGGAATTTGATGGCTCAGATCTGATTTGGGGTTAATCCTATGGTTTAAACTACCCCTAATCTCTATAAAAAGACCCCTAGACCTAGCCTAAACCCTCATTAATTCATTCCTACAACGAAGTTATGCCAAAATGCTCCCACACCATGGCCTCCACCTTCATATCATGGCCTCCATCTTCATCTCCAAAGGCTTGAGCATCCAAAGCTAGATCCATGAAGAAGGTGCAAGCTTTCTACACCAAATCAAGGAGGGATCAACGTTGCTATGCCAATTTCATGACGATTCTTCAACAAAGGAGCCACCTTTCTTGGTCAAGACGATTCATGATCTTTCCCTAAGCCTCGCTATGTAAGTTCTAGCTACTTGTAGATTCTAACGGTGGTTCTAATGTGACATGGAATAAAATGCGATGAAACATAAGTATGCTAGCCTATGTGAACCTAACTTTGCCCCTTTTCTATGATCTATGACCTTGGGCTAAGTTTTAGCGACTTAATCATGCCACTCATGTTATGCTTAACATAGTTTATCTTGCAAGTTTGAATCTTTATCTATGGAATGCTAGCATGAACCTTTGGGAACCATTTGACTTGTGAAACATTGGCAAAGACTTGACTTTGGGGCTTATGCATGTAAATGAACCCAAACCCCTTATGTTATCATGCATGCTTGTGGTCAAATTCTCTTATGATACTATGCATGTTTGTGGCCAAATTCCCTTGTGATACTATGCATGTTTATGGCCAAATTCCCTTATGATACTATGCATGCTAGTGGCCAAATTCTCTTATGATGCTATGCATATTTTGAGGCCAAACCCCTTATGATACCATGCATGTTTGTGTCCAATCCCTTTTTGACATCGTGCATGTTGTGAGGCCAATATGTAGCATAGTACCCTTACTATGTTGACTCGCTTTTACTTAGGTTGGAAACACGCTTTGGGGTAGGTTAGACGTGCGTGATTATGACATGATAATTTGACATGGGGTTTCATGGAAATATGGCACTTATGATACACCTAAATGTGGGCTTAACATGTGGGGGTAAACATGGGACTTGAAACTAGACACGTGTGGGTTGTAAGTGTTATATGACACTAGACCAAACATGAAAGTGGCCAACTCGAGGTTGGGTTGAGTTTGTAGCATAAATCTACCCGGACCCGCCTGGCTTAACTAGTGGCTACAAACAATAGGATCCAATGTGAGAAGTTGGCCATGTCGCGCTTAAGACCCGAGGTTAGACTAGGTTGTGGTGTAAAACTACCCGGACCCGCCCGGCTTAACTAGTAACCACAACAAGGTCTAATGTGAGAGGTTGAGAGTGCATTTATTAAATTAATGCCACATGATAAGGTTAAGTAAATTTGACTAATGACACTTAACCGATATGACACGAATGGGTAGGTTAAGTGGGACCGGGCTTGATTTCTTAATGACACTTAACCATACAAGACAATTAGGTGATGGGGTTAAGTAATTTACGCTTAACTAATCCGACTTGGTAATTAGATGGGGTTAAGTAATTTACGCTTAACTAATCCGACTTGGTAATTAGATGGGGTTAAGTAATTTACACTTAACTAATCCGACTTGGTAATTAGATGGGGTTAAGTAATTTAGACTTAACTAATCTAAACACGGTAATTAGATGGGGTTAAGTAACCTATACTTAACTAATCTAAACACGGTAATTCGATGGGGTTAAGTTAAACACTTAACCAATCTAAACTTGGTAATTCAATGAGGTTAAGCAACCAATACTTAACCAACTTAACATGATAATTTAATGGGGTTAAGTAACTTATAATTAACCAATTATACATGATGATTTGATGAGGTTAAGTAACCTATACTTAACCAATCTAACATGTGGACTTGATAGGGTTAAGTCACAAGACCTTTTGAATATACTTAACCCTTGTAGTACGATTAGTGGACGAGGTTAAGCTAACCCATACTTAACCAATCTGACTCGATGATCTGATGCGATTAAGATAATCTATGCTTAATCAATCTAACACGATAATCTGATAGGGTTAAGACAAACCAATACTTAACCAATTTGACTTGATAGGGTTAAGTCATGCGCTTCTTGGTATACTTAACCACCTTGTAGGGCTAAGCCTTGAACTTAAATACTTAGCCAATCTTGACATGATTCGTAGGCGGGCTAAGTCATGAACCTGAATAACAACACCTAACCCAATAGACAAAACCCTAGTTAGAGGAACTAGGTAGAAAATCGTGGTTAATCAAGGGTAACGGGGAAAAGAAGCTAAGTGGTAAACCTTAGTTAAGTATAACTAAGTAATAATTCTTAGCCAAGGACATGGGACTAGTTCATGAATGGATGAGTAACCCGATATGGTAGGTCATCACTTAAACACACGAGGAGGAGCAAATTATCCGACTTGGATAAAGGATCCAACGAACTGGGTGACGAAGCGGTAGCTTAGGGGATGTGAGGGTACTCTTGGTATCCCTCTGTGAGGTGGCAGGTGGTCCATGAAACCCGGCCTCACAGAGGTTAAGGTCTGCGATAGAAGAGCCAAGAGTATGCCTTGGTTGCTATGCGAGCGACCTAAAGACTGGGATGGATTAGCGTGGAGTCGACGATACTTGATTTTTGCCCTGGATAGCACGTCGTCGACTACCTACCATCTTTAGTCAATCGTGTTCGTACGGAAAGGCAGAGAACCCCCAACAGACCATGTTCTTGCTATCGAGTCATGGGTGAGGTTGGCCCGTAGGAAAGTGGGGCTATAGTGGGGACGGGATGTGGTTCTCATACATGATTTTTCTTGGATTGCCTTTCAGTAGTTGAGGGAGGGGTCACGTGGGACCATAGCCACGGGTACAAAAACAGACCTTGATATCTGCATCAGCAGACGACTTAAAGCTCCCGACCGAGTTCCGTATTTCTTGATTTGCCCTGGCACGGAACTCGGATGGCACATTGAGGAACATGTGCGTCTAGACATGGAAAACGATTCACGATACATACGCGGGATAAAGGGCGCGGTTGACGAGTGGCATAATCCCTAGTGGCCCTAGGTGGCTTGAACCCAAACCGAGACACGGAAACGTTCATTAGGTAGCATAATCCCTAGTGGTCCTAGGTGGCATAAATCCTAAGTGAACGCGCGATAGTTCATGGTAAGGAAACATAACTAGATCAAGGGTGGTAGTCCAAAATAACTTCAAGGATAAAATGGTACTACGTTGAGGTGGTATAGATTTACATGGGAAAGCCCGTACGGCCTACGGTAGAGGACTGAACTTATACATGGAAAGAAACACACGACTTGGGAAAACCTACATATGTTATATATTAGGTTGACATGGACCATTACATGACATTGGGCAAGGGACATTCATAGTTAACACATGACGCGGGTTGGGATACTAGTACTAGAGGTGCAGAGTAAATATATGGGATAAATACTGTGGGACGTTATACATGATAGATACCTTGGGATAGTATACTTGATAGAAACCTGACGATGTGATACCTTGATTTATCTTGACACCGTAGTTTGTCATGATACCTTAGTTTTCTTGCTATAGTAGCTCATCTAGTTATCTTGGCTTAGCTTATCTATCTCATCATCATCCTTATGTTTACTTTCAGTTTATGCATGTCATGTTACCTTTACCTGTTTTTATACTGGAAGTAGATAGGACTTACCAGTCTTTATGACTGACCCCGTTTTCTTTCGCCTCTTTGTCTTCCGTTCCCTCCCCCCCAAGGTTTTCAGGGAGGAAACACTGTTATTTAGTTCGGACTTCCTCTACTTGAAGGTCATCATGCATGGCTTGGACTTTTCTTGGCTATGGCTACCTCACTGTTTTATTTGGGGAATAATTTATGAAAAGGTTTTATGCTTCTTTACTATTGCAAGACAGGTTTTGATGTATTCTGATGTAAAAGGCTTTAGACCTTATTTTATAAGGTAATGAAACTTGTTTTACTTCCGCTGTTATATATATATATATTCTGTCTTGTAATATTTCTGTGCATGTTTACCTCGATAATGCTTCACCAAACCTAGTGCATTCCCTTTGTGAGTGACCCTAGCGGAGGTGGGGTGTTACATTTGGTATCAGAGCAGAAGGTTACTAGACTGGGCAAAAGTTTTTAAAACCTTCTGAAAACTATTTGAAAAACCGTTTACAAAGAAGCATTTTTCAAGAAAAGTTTTTTTTTTTTTTTAAAAAGGCTATTCCCTACAAGCCAGTAGCACCATCCTTTGTTTCCTTGACTGAACCTCTTTTCCTTTCTTTCCTCCATCTGTAGTCACAGTAGTTTTAACTGCGACTAGTCCTTGTCTAGCTACGTAAGTGTTTTCCCGTGCGATGGAGGAAGTTATCGAGAGACCTGTTACCGAAGTTATAAGAAGGGATAATGAGAGCAAGGATAAAGGACACGAGCTTAAGAATAAGCAACTTGTTGGTATGGCTTGATCCACAAAGGAAGATATGGACATGATCAGCTAGAGGGCAATTGTATGCTCTCGTTTCTAGCGTACTTAAGAGGAATGGTACCGTTTCTGTTAAAGGTTTAGCCTTTCTTTTCTATCATCCCATCCAGACTTTGTTTTGATCATCGCATCAATTAAGTCTGCTTCGATAGTTAAGTCTCTGCACCTTAGTACTAACATGGTAGAGGATCCCATTTTTGTCCCAAAAATCTAGTTGGAGAGTCGGTCCATTTATCATGACTTGTTTGGATTTGAGAACGTCTATGCCAAGTGTTGAAATTAGAAGCAATGCTTCTATTGTTGGGCTACGGACGGATTCTAGGGGTAAAGTGGTTATCCAGTAAGGCATACCATTCTCGGTTTTGGAAAGAGGGTAGTCAGACTCTTGGCTTGCTTTGGTTATACCCTCGAAGTCTCGAATAACCTTTTGGGTTTTGTCATGGTTAGTTACCTAGAATCTCTTGGTGCATTTATCGGAAATCTTTGATCCGGTCGAGTAGCGTTCGCCAACAAGGCGGATGGTTCATTCTTCTTAAGCATGGGCTGTAGGAATCACCCTAGTAAGTGCACGTGGTAACATGGATTGGCATCGGTAAACGAGATCCAGAATTCACTAGTGAATTTTGGAGAGCTTGCATGAGTACGCAGATATGTTTGGGTCGAGCATACTAGGGAAAGAATAAGTGGAAGTGAAACGAGAGGCGACAGTGAAATGAGTTCTGACTCATACCTTGGAAATAGGAATCAAGGAGCTACGAAATCATGAAGTCAAAGGCGGTCAAGGCACAATGGAATTAAGCTCATGGAAATGCGGCTTAGACACGCGCATCATGTCTCTTTTTAAGAGTATATATTTGATCCCTGGTTTTCCTGTAGAGCTTGCTTGCATGCTATCGCTTGGTGGATATCCTCTCGGTCTTGTTTCTGTTGCAAACCCCGTAAGGAGTTTGTCTTGTTTATCTCCTCGATCTTATCTTGGGAATCTTAGATAGAATTTAATGGATGTAAACATGTATTTGAAACATGTTATGATTGATATGGTTGCAAATGGTTGCAAGTGGTTGCTCGTGGATGCGCGAATACACATTAGATACTAGATTGACGCGGTCACGTTTCATGTTGCATATGCACGAGTATTTATACTTGTTTATGGATAAAATCGAATGTGTTGTCATGTGAATGTTGCATGTGGATGAATGTTTGTGCACGCATATAGTACTTATATGACTAGGACTATTTGCATACGTGTTGGACTCATGGCACTAAACATATTTTGCATTAGGAAGATCATTCAGGCCTGATCATTAGCATTAGCTAATGAGCATGTACACACACGTTCTGCATATGTTCATATGGCATTAGAAATCGTCTAAGGACAATGGTTGCCTGTGGATGATGTTTTGAGTAGATGGATGATGGATGGTAGGATATGTTCTTCCTAACTTGGAGATTTCGGGGATGAAATCCTTAAAGGAGGGGAGAATGTAACAACCCGAATTTTAATAACATGTTATAATCAAGAATCAAGGCAGAATTAAATTTTAAAATCTGAATCAAGGGAAATGGGTTGTGCCATTGCGTTTGTCTCGGAAAAATACGCGAAATAGAGTCCGAGTTTTCGAAAAATGGAGTCCGTATGACCAAGTTATGGCCCAACGAATTTTCAGAAAATCCCAATCCGAAAAACAGTTCAAAATTCAAATCTGGAGCCGAAAAGACTGGGCGGGAAAATTTCCTGCCCAACACCCAAGTCGACATGGGTGTCGACTTGGGTGTCGACACACCCAAGGTGGTGTCGACTTGCAAGTCGACACCCCTGTCGACCTGGGTGGTCGAGCCCAGGCCACCTGGGTGCGCCTGCTTGTGTCTCCGGCCCTTTTCTGGAAGCTTCCGATGGAATTTGATGGCTCAGATCTGATTTGGGGTTAATCCTATGGTTTAAACTACCCCTAATCTCTATAAAAAGACCCCTAGACCTAGCCTAAACCCTCATTAATTCATTCCTACAACGAAGTTATGCCAAAATGCACTGGCCTCCACCTTCATATCATGGCCTCCGTCTTCATCTCCAAAGGCTTGAGCATCCAAAGCTAGATCCATGAAGAAGGTGCAAGCTTTCTACACCAAATCAAGGAGGGATCAACGTTGCTATGCCAATTTCATGACGATTCTTCAACAAAGGAGCCACCTTTCTTGGTCAAGACGATTCATGATCTTTCCCTAAGCCTCGCTATGTAAGTTCTAGCTACTTGTAGATTCTAACGGTGGTTCTAATGTGACATGGAATAAAATGCGATGAAACATAAGTATGCTAGCCTATGTGAACCTAACTTTGCCCCTTTTCTATGATCTATGACCTTGGGCTAAGTTTTAGCGACTTAATCATGCCACTCATGTTATGCTTAACATAGTTTATCTTGCAAGTTTGAATCTTTATCTATGGAATGCTAGCATGAACCCTCGGGAACCATTTGACTTGTGAAACATTGGCAAAGACTTGACTTTGGGGCTTGTGCATGTAAATGAACCCAAACCCCTTATGATATCATGCATGCTTGTGGTTAAATTCTCTTATGATACTATGCATGTTTGTGGCCAAATTCCCTTGTGATACTATGCATGTTTATGGCCAAATTCCCTTATGATACTATGCATGCTAGTGGCCAAATTCTCTTATGATGCTATGCATATTTTGAGGCCAAACCCCTTATGATACCATGCATGTTTGTGTCCAATCCCTTTTTGACATCGTGCATGTTGTGAGGCCAATATGTAGCATAGTACCCTTACTATGTTGACTCGCTTTTACTTTGGTTGGAAACACGCTTTGGGGTAGGTTAGACGTGCGTGATTATGACATGATAATTTGACATGGGGTTTCATGGAAATATGGCACTTATTATACACCTAAATGTGGGCATGACATGTGGGGGTAAACATGGGACTTGAAACTAGACACGCGTGGGTTGTAAGTGTAATATGACACTAGACCAAACATGAAAGTGGCCAACTCGAGGTTGGGTTGAGTTTGTAGCATAAATCTACCCGGACCCGCCCGGCTTAACTAGTGGCTACAAGCAATAGGATCCAATGTGAGAAGTTGGCCATGTCGCGCTTAAGACCCGAGGTTAGACTAGGTTGTGGTGTAAAACTACCCGGACCCGCCCGGCTTAACTAGTAACCACAACAAGGTCTAATGTGAGAGGTTGAGAGTGCATTAATTAAATTAATGCCACATGATAAGGTTAAGTAAATTTGACTAATGACACTTAACCGATATGACACGAATGGGTAGGTTAAGTGGGACCGGGCTTGATTTCTTAATGACACTTAACCATACAAGACAATTAGGTGATGGGGTTAAGTAATTTACGCTTAACTAATCCGACTTGGTAATTAGATGGGGTTAAGTAATTTATGCTTAACTAATCCGACTTGGTAATTAGATGGGGTTAAGTAATTTACACTTAACTAATCCGACTTGTTAATTAGATGGTGTTAAGTAATTTAGACTTAACTAATCTAAACACGGTAATTAGATGAGGTTAAGTAACCTATACTTAACTAATCTAAAAACGGTAATACGATGGGGTTAATTTAAACACTTAACCAATCTAAACTTGGTAATTCAATGAGGTTAAGCAACCAATACTTAACCAACTTAACATGATAATTTAATGGGGTTAAGTAACTTATAATTAACCAATTATACATGATGATTTGATGAGGTTAAGTAACCTATACTTAACCAATCTAACATGTGGACTTGATAGGGTTAAGTCACAAGACCTTTTGAATATACTTAACCCTTGTAGTACGATTAGTGGACGAGGTTAAGCTAACCCATACTTAACCAATCCGACTCGATGATCTGATGCGATTAAGATAATCTATGCTTAATCAATCTAACACGATAATCTGATAGGGTTAAGACAAACCAATACTTAACCAATTTGACTTGATAGGGTTAAGTCATGCGCTTCTTGGTATACTTAACCACCTTGTAGGGCTAAGCCTTGAACTTAAATACTTAGCCAATCTTGACATGATTCGTAGGCGGGCTAAGTCATGAACCTGAATAACAACACCTAACCCAATAGACAAAACCCTAGTTAGAGGAACTAGGTAGAAAATCGTGGTTAATCAAGGGTAACGGGGAAAAGAAGCTAAGTGGTAAACCTTAGTTAAGTATAACTAAGTAATAATTCTTAGCCAAGGACATGGGACTAGTTCATGAATGGATGAGTAACCCGATATGGTAGGTCATCGCTTAAACACACGAGGAGGAGCAAATTATCCGACTTGGATAAAGGCTCCAACGAACTGGGTGACGAAGCGGTAGCTTAGGGGACGTGAGGGTACTCTTGGTATCCCTCTGTGAGGTGGCAGGTGGTCCATGAAACCCGGCCTCACAGAGGTTAAGGTCTGCGATAGAAGAGCCAAGAGTATGCCTTGGTTGCTATGCGAGCGACCTAAAGACTGGGATGGATTAGCGTGGAGTCGACGATACTTGATTTTTGCCCTGGATAGCACGTCGTCGACTACCTACCATCTTTAGTCAATCGTGTACATACGGAAAGGCAGAGAACCCCCAACAGACCATGTTCTTGCTATCGAGTCACGGGTGAGGTTGGCCCGTAGGAAAGTGGGGCTATAGTGGGGACGGGATGTGGTTCTCATACATGATTTTTCTTGGATTGCCTTTCAGTAGTTGAGGGAGGGGTCACGTGGGACCATAGCCACGGGTACAAAAACAGACCTTGATATCTGCATCAGCAGACGACTTAAAGCTCCCGACCGAGTTCCGTATTTCTTGATTTGCCCTGGCACGGAACTCGGATGGCACATTGAGAAACATGTGCGTCTAGACATGGAAAACGATTCACGATACATACGCGGGATAAAGGGCGCGGTTGACGAGTGGCATAATCCCTAGTGGCCCTAGGTGGCTTGAACCCAAACCGAGACACGGAAACGTTCATTAGGTAGCATAATCCCTAGTGGTCCTAGGTGGCATAAATCCTAAGTGAACGCGCGATAGTTCATGGTAAGGAAACATAACTAGATCAAGGGTGGCAGTCCAAAATAACTTCAAGGATAAAATGGTACTACGTTGAGGTGGTATAGATTTACATGGGAAAGCCCGTACGGCCTACGGTAGAGGACTGAACTTATACATGGAAAGAAACACACGACTTGGGAAAACCTACATATGTTATATATTAGGTTGACATGGACCATTACATGACATTGGGCAAGGGACATTCATAGTTAACACATGACGCGGGTTGGGATACTAGTACTAGAGGTGCAGAGCAAATATACGGGATAAATACCGTGGGACGTTATACATGATAGATACCCTGGGATAGTATACTTGATAGAAACCTGACGATGTGATACCTTGATTTATCTTGACACCGTAGTTTGTTATGATACCTTAGTTTATCTTGCTACAGTAGTTCATCCAGTTATCTTGGCTTAGCTTATCTATCTCATCATCATCCTTATGTTTACTTCCAGTTTATGCATGTCATGTTACCTTTACCTGTTTTTATACTGGAAGTTGATAGGACTTACCAGTCTTTATGACTGACCCCGTTTTCTTTCATCTCTTTGTCTTCCGTTTCCCCCCCAGGTTTTCAGGGAGGAAACACTGTTATTTAGTTCGGACTTCCTCTGCTTGAAGGTCATCATGCATGGTTTGGACTTTTCTTGGCTATGGCTACCTCACTGTTTTATTTAGGGAATAATTTATGAAAAGGTTTTATGCTTCTTTACTATTGCAAGACAGGTTTTGTGTATTCTGATGTAAAAGGCTTTAGACCTTATTTTATAAGGTAATGAAACTTGTTTTACTTCCGCTGTTTTATATATATATATATATTCTGTCTTGTAATATTTCTGTGCATGTTTACCTCGATAATGCTTCACCAAACCTAGTGCATTCCCTTTGTGAGTGACCCTAGCGGAGGTGGGGTGTTACAGGAAACCCAATTATTAGATAGTAGCAAAACTAGTACGTGAGCCTTCTGCATGCCATCGATCAGCATCGTCGTCCTCACTAAAGCATTACCTGTCACCTGTTACTTAGTCTGCCCATTCACAACCGGATGAACAGCCCAAGGTAATAAGAGGAAACATAAAACCTTGAGTCAGACAATAGTCTTAGTGAGCGATAAAACAGCTATCAAAATTCAACAATAAAGTGTATGAGAAGGGATAGATAAACATACTAATCTACCCATGACACCAGAGAAGAACTCAACCTTATCTTCCCCACATCGGACAGTGACAGCCTTTATGATAAACAATTCAGCCATTCATCCATGGAAACCAGAACACCCATTCAATCATGGAAAACACTCATAACATCTAGATTATATAAGTATCACACAGACAACCCTAATTGAGTTTAACATTCCCTAAGTACTCTCCCCAGAGGCCTAAACCAATATCAGTTAAGCACTCAAAGAACATCTCCCTCGACTTTGGACAATCTATGTGAGATAGCACAAACAGAAAAACCAATCATCCATGACTGACTCTGGCTATCACCACCACTCCTGCTTTGAAACCATCGTTAATCGTATGATGGCCAACCTTGCCATATGTCAAGGGCTAATGGTAACCCCAGTTCTAGCATAAACTCCATATACTTCATTGCATTCATGTGAGAGATGTAAATCACTCACTTATTATCCAAATCAAAGCAAAAACGATGAAATAGGAACCAGACAGCGAACACTTCAAATCAAACTCCTCAATTCGATGAATTCGCCCTGGAAATGATGTAGATCTAGCCTCGATTGGTGTAGATCTTCGATTTCCCGCATTGGGTTTGGATTTCTAATGGTGGAAATGTGTTTAGAGGAAGAAGGAACACAAGGCCTTCAAATGAGAGTATGGGAGAAGTAAACTACTCTCCATACCCCTTACCCTCTATTTATAGACTCCACCAACCCACTAATGGGCCTTCTCTAAATCAGGCCATTAGCCTTCCAAAACATGGACAACCAACTGAAAAACCTTAAAACAGCGATTTCTCCCAAACCGCTGAGCCAAATCTTTAATGTAACCACTCTACGGAAAGACAATCATCAATTTCTTTCCAATGGCACAGGTCTCACTCTCTGATTCGACCTGAGTCAAAAGTTATATCCTGTACAAGACTGATAGGGGCAAAATGGTTATAAACAAAATCGGTAAAAATTATGGATATGTCTCACATCCCCATAAGCAACATATTAAAAGTTGAGAATGATCCAGTCCTCAGAGAATAAAATAAAAATATTTTACGATCTTCCGATACGTAAAATGCGAGCTGTTACATTTAAAAATATTCAGTTTTGCAAACGAACTCCATTTTCGACGAAACTAATTTTGTTGGATCCGGAATATTAAATCATTGCTAGATTTCAATTTCCGTGGTTTTTGGAGTCAGTATGTGGCCGTAACGAATTTTGATGTGAAAAACAGTCGATAATTTGACCATTAAAAATACGCTGTGTGAGCAAACGAACTCGGAATTAGACGAAACAAGTTTCGTTGGGTCCGGAATGTCGAACTGCAGTAGCATGTCCATTTTTATCGAATTTGGATATTGTACGTGATCGTAGGAATTTTTAAACAGTAACACAAGTAACGATTCATTAAAAATAAATAAAATAATGAATATAAAATTATTATTTCTCTCATATAATACACCAAAAATTTCTCCTAAGCCTAAACTTACGAATTCCCTTGTCAACAAAATTCTGCCATAAGTTTTTCTTCAGTAAAATATTTTTGATCTTCAAAAATTCAAATAAAATCTAACAAAATTCGACAAATCACTGGATAAATATATTTGTTATCAGTGCGTACTGCTCTTCAATTTGATATAAGATGTAACAACCCAGAAAATCTGAACCAATTTAAAATTTTTAAATTGGCTAAAATAATGGATTTTAAATATTTAAAATAAATATTTTAAATAATGGCAATGAAAAGTGAGTTTGAATCAACGTTTGAAAACGAATATAATTATAAACAAAGCCTGAAAAGGCGCTGCAGTTTCAAAAATTGAATTCAAACTTTGTCGGACTGTACCGGGTGCAAAAAAAAACGGATTTGAGTGAAACTAAAAATATTTAAATCTGTTAGTGAATACCTTTCTAACGAATCTGAAAAATCGAATTTTCATAGCGGAAAGCAAAAGTTATGGCCAAATGAATTTTCAGAAAGGTCGCTATGGAATTTATATAGTCCGTGAAATTGACCATTTTGCATATGACCTCGGAATTCGACGAAACCACTTTTGTTGGATCCGGGATGTGAAGTTATTGCTAGGTTTCAAATTTCATAATTTTTGAAGCTAGTATGTGAGCGTGGCAAAGGAAAACGTGTTTTAGTCAATTACAGTTAAATTGGATCGACCAGAAATGGGCCTTTTTGCAAACGGTCTCAGAATTCGACGAAACTAGTTTTGTTGGGACCGTATCGTCAAAACATAGCTAGATTTATTTTTCTGAAATTTTTCGAATCAGTTTGTGGCCCTGGCAAATTGAAATGTACGTTCAAATTGAATATTGAATGTTATATATTTTAGTTTGAAGGAAAACTGACTGAAACAGTCAAATGGGCCTACAAAACATATCTCATTGTGTTTGGAATGGGGGTAAAACGCTAGGGACGACAGTCGTTGGGTTTGAATTGGCGTTCGTGTGGGAAAGGGGGTATTTTCTAAATTTAAAAAATTATAAATATAAAGAAAATCTCTCATTGGTCGAAAATTTTCTTTTCTCTCTCCCCGTCGCCGATAGCAGGCGGAACCTCTTCAAATTCTTCTCTCCTCGATTTCTTCTAATCCGCTCAATAAAAACCCATGCCCCTTTGGAGAATTCTGTAGTGCTCCTCACGATCTTCACATCCATATAAAGATTGGATTTTTTCGTGACCTGTGGAGTTCGAATCGAGCTCGGGAAAGTGGGACCTTTCCACCGCCGCCGCGACGTACAGGCGCCGTCGAACCCCCTGCCACCACCACCGATCGGCGCGGCTTTCCTCCCTCCTCGACGTGGTGCAACTGGATTTTGTCCTCGTGCCTTGGATTTCGTGAAAAACGAAACCCTAGTTTCGAACGCCATCAGAAAGGTAACGGCTGAATATAATTTAAACTATATTATAGCAATTCTAAGTGCTACGGTTTTTGTTTTCACTATAAAAATCATATCTTTTTCGTTTCTTGACGAAATTCAGTGAAACAAGAGACAATGGACTCGTGTGGACGTCTTCTACATTTTAGAAGAGACCGCATATTTTTCCGAGCCTTCTGCTATTTCTGGTGGAGTGGAACCCAATGTGAGATTTCTAATTTATAAACGATATGGAAAACGATGATGTATAAATTATATAGTCGATGTATGAGTTATATAAGCGTTGTACACCTCATGTATAAGCGTTGTATAAGTTGTATATGCGTTGTAAAATTTATATATGTGTTGAAATAGAAGTGAATTGCTATATATATATATATATATATATATATATATATATATATATACGCCCCTCGTCCACAAACCATGGACGATATTTGTTGGTTGTGATTGGTGTGAAAATTGATTGATAACAAATGGTTGATTGGAATTTTTTGTGGTTGATATTGATTGATTGTGGTTGAAAAATACCCATTTGTGGTTGAGAAATATTTGGTTGAAACCACGTAGGATTAGTTTGTGGAAATGAAATAAATATACATGCCGCCTGCGTGCGAACTAGATGCATGATCCCCATTGTCAAAAACCGCGAGGTTTTAAGGTAGAGCGAGGAGCCGTACTAGGGACGGTCCCGGTTTTAACTACCCTGCCGTTATGCTGCCGAAATTTTGAATAATATTCATGTGTTTGAGTTATTTTCATTAGTTGAAACTATATTTATTCGTTGAGTTGAAATTCATGTGTTGAATGGTGTTCGTGTTTTAGACATAAAAATCCCAATTTTATCATATATATGAACTATATAAAATAGTCAAGTTTTGAAATAAATTGTTTTATAATAAAAATCCCATTTTTATCACCAATACGAACTATATAAAATAATCTGGTTTTGAAATGAATTGTTTTACAATAAAAATCACATTTTTATTATATACAGGAGTGTCAAATATAGTGAAGTTTTGAAATAGAAGACAGTTTGATAAAAATATCATTTTTATCAAAAGTATGAAATTCATATGGTTTTGCAATCGAAAAATCGATATATATATTTAAATAGAATTGAAATATATTGAAAAGCGACGCTGTAGTTCGTATTTTGAAACCGTGATTTCAAACGATTAGTACGGGAGATCCGACCATCAGATTTTCCTGAAATCGCAACCATTGGGTTCGCTTTGGGAAAATCTTTCCAACGGCACCAACTTTGTAAAAATCCAACGGTTGGATTGTCTGGAATGTTTAATTCAAATATGAAGAAAAACAGCGCCAGAAACAATTATATTTTTATATATATGTAATTATATTTAATCGAATAATGACGCTGCAGTTCGTATTTTGAAATCGAAACTTCAAACGATTATACCGGGAGATCCGACCATCGGATTTTCCCGAAACTAGAACCGTTGGATTCGTTTTGAAAAGATCTTTCTAATGATGTAAATTTTGTGAAGATCCAACGGTTAGATTTTCAGATACGTGTAAATCAAATCTGAAGAAAAACAGCGCCACGGCTGCGTTATGGCCCGAAGCGTCATTTTGAATAAATTAGCTATTTTAAAATAAATAAAAATAGCGATAAAATGTTATAAAATATCATAAACGATATGGAATGGAAATAAACTGAATTTGCTCGATTTATGTGGTATTTGATGGTTGAATGTGTTTGGTGTGAAAATTACATTAAAGAACAAAATTGGCGTTGTCGAATGATTTAACCATTGAAATAAATTGATTTGAAATTCTAAATACGTGAATTATTTGAAAAGGCCGAGTTAATTCTCATTTCAAATAATTGACCGACGATTGAAAGTCGAAGTGGAAGACGTTGGTAGAAGACCGGAGATCTTCACCTCGTTTGGATGGTAACCGAGGTCCTGATTGGGAGGCATCCCGAAATATGGATGATGAGTGGTGATCGTCCAGGCGTACGTGGTGGTCGATGGGTTTGCGAGGTATTTAGTGCCTCCAGTTTCGTTCAGACCCAGAACGGACTTGTAAATGGAATGTGTGTCTGACATTGGATTTTATTCTATGTTGATTGATCTCTATTAAATATACATCTGTTTGGCGGCGGAGAATTTATTCTTTTGCTTAACGCCCTTCTCTGAAACGGACGAGCTCAGAGGTTGTATATCGATGGACATCAGTCACATGGCATGAATTGCTAGTGTGGCATGCTTAAGTGGAAAATGATCAGGGCTTCTGTTGAAAAGCAAAGTCTTGTGGTGATGATCAAAGCACCGCCTGTGTGGCTTAGATTTGTGTATAACGTGAATTCGCGAGCCTCACACCCCGGTATGGACCAGAAACGGGAGAGGACATCAGGGAGGGCCTCCGTTTCTTTCTAGCTAGGAGTTGTGTCGGTGTTTTTACATGGCCTGACATTTTACTTATGTGGTTGTTGCTGTTGCGAGGCGCCTCAGATATACCGGCGACTATGTGAAGCCGAAGGAGCCATTCGTTGGCTCGTTTACGCCCCATAGGGCGGGGAAACGCAGTGTTCAGGCATAATAATCCACATCGGTGGACCGGCCCTGACGATCCAAGGGGCAGTTGCGGCTGTTCCTGAGGGGCGGGCTAGAGCGTCTCGAATTTGGTGAGGACGATCCCTGGCCTCGGTTCATGACGGAAATCCAATTTCCAAATACGTGACTGTGCGGCTTTGATTGTATACCTATATTTGGCGACATAGTGGCATGGGACGCTCATGTCGTCTATGATTGATAGTTATGATTGGAAATTGTGTTGAAACATGTAAACACTAGTAATAATATCAATTGCTTTTGTTTTATTCGTATCAACCATATTTTGGCCATTATAAGGTAAAACTCTATCCTCCGGTTTGCGTTGCATTGTGTGATGGGAACTGAGTCTTATAATGGCTTCATTTTTATAAAAAGCATTGCGATGTTTAAAAGAAAGACTTGTTTTAAAGCACTGGCAATCCAATGGAGTAAACCCGTTCCACGAAAGTGGCGTGGTTCTGTGATTAGGCATATTTTAAATGTGTTGAGTAGATTTCTCATACCAGTCCCATGACTGACTCGTAGTTTGTTTCACTTTCAAACTCGGGTGCCCCTTTTTCTACACGGGCAGCCTTGTTTTTAGGTTTAGCTGGTTCTTTCTGGATAGCTGGAGCTGAAGATGGATTCTATCATTTATCTCTTTTTATGCTGTTCAGCTCCTATTGTACATATTTTGTTTGTTTTCCGCTGTGGACATTTATGTATAGCTGAACTGTATTTGTACTAAGTATGATCCTGTATACTGTGTAACTCTGATGATTACGTTTATCCAGTATATTCTATTGTTCATTATCTGGTGTATTTATTTATTTCTGTTTTGCTATTGTCTGTTTCTGTGTTATATTCCAAAGATTACCCTTGTCTCCGTCTGTACGGGAAATGGGGTCGTCACAACGTGGTATCAGAGCATTGGTTAAACTTAGTTCTGGAATATAACATATTAACGAACTCGTCAGAGATAGAACCAGTAGTGTTCTAGGATGAGTAACTCAGTACAGATAGGATCAACAATATCCTAGTAAGAGTACAACAGAATCAGAACAACTCGTTAGAGATGGGGTCAGAAGTGCCCCAGAACGAGTCGAGAGTTATATGTTTTTAAATAACGTATTTGTGATTATATATATAGTCTGGTTTTAGAAATATAATTTTTGAATATACAAAAGATCTATATTTGAAAGGTTAAAAAGTTAAAAACAAATTGCTGGTTGTTTGCATGGTGTTATAGTAGATTTGATTAATTAAATTATTGAAACGATAGTTAATTTAATCAATAATAGAATGAATGGTATAATTTATTCGATTAAATCACACATTGAACTTATTAGAAAATAGATAGAAATATATACGTGTGCATTGTATATGTTTGAATAGGTAAATGGATAGCTGTTGAGTAAAGAAATTATTTGTGTGCCCGACAAATATGTAAACCTTAATGAGTTGGATGCGAAATATTATTATATCAACTCCTGTGAATGCCATTGGATGCGGAGTGCTGGTTGTTCTGTGTGTAATAATAAACGTCGCCATAGGATAGTAACAATTAATTTTGAACTACATTACATGGCATACTTCAGAAGATAGGCATACATCATCATATACCACATAAGCATTTGGAGCTTGTGTGATGAGGTGGAAGATTTACCATACGAGCGAGAGGCTTGTATGGCGATGGCTATATTTTACAGGTTGAACTGATGACTGATATGGACTATCTAAATTATAACGATAAAATTGCTAGATTAATAAAAATCCCACACGGGTCTGGAGTTGACAATAATAACGTCTCTATAGTTATTAGATACGGCACATGGACTATTTATTTCCCACACGGGACGGGGTGACGAGGATTTATCCTCTGGAGCATTTAAAATACACACTTCCTCAGGCTTTGACAGGGTGACAAGAATTTATTCTCTGGAGTTATTATCAATACACGCTCCCCTGTAAACACCAGAATATATCACTATAAATATGTGTATGCTTATTAGGATTTATTGGGTACCTAAAACGGCCCAATAAATTTCCAAACCCCTCCCCGTACAAAGGACGTTATGGCGAATTTTTTCGAAAATTCCGGGTGTTAGCCAAATTTTTGAAGAATTTGAAAATTCTCAGAAACTGAAAAGTTGGAGAATGGAAGCCAGATCGAACGTAGAGTTGATTAATCAAACTACTTTCGACTTTGTTCCTTTTCGGGGACGAAAAGTTTTAAGTGGGGGAGATTGTAACGACCCAGAAAATCTGAATCAATTTAAAAAATATAAATTGGCTAAAATAATGTATTTTAAATATTTAAAATAAATATTTTAAATAATGGCAATGAAAAGTGAGTTTGAATCGACGTTTGAAAACGAATATAGTTAATTATAATTATAAACAAGGCCTGAAAAGGCGCTGCAGTTTCAAAACTTGAATTCAAACTTTGTCGAACTGTACCGGGTGCAAAACAAAACGGATTTGAGTGAAACTAAAAAATAGTTAAATCTGTTAGTGAATACCTTTCTAACGAATCTGAAAAATCGAATTTTCATAGCGGAAAGCAAAAGTATTGGCCAAATGAATTTTCAGAAAGGTCGCTATGGAATTTATATAGTCCGTGAAATTGGCCATTTTGCATATGACCTCGGAATTCGACGAAACCACCTTTGTTGGATCCGGGATGTGAAGTTATTGCTAGGTTTCAAATTTCATAATTTTTGAAGCTAGTATGTGAGCGTGGCAAAGGAAAACGTGTTTTGGTCAATTACAGTTAAATTGGATCGATCAAAAATGGGCCTTTTTGCAAACGGTCTCAGAATTCAACGAAACTAGTTTTGTTTGGACCGTATCATCAAAACATAGCTAGATTTATTTTTCTGGAATTTTTCGAATCAGTTTGTGGCCCTGGCAAATTGAAATGTACGTTCAAATTGAATATTGAATGTTATATGTTTTAATTTGAAGGAAAACTGACTGAAACAGTCGAATGGGCCTACGAAACATATCCCATTGTGTTCGGAATGGGGGTAAAACGCTAGGGAAGACAGTCGTTGGGTTTGAATTGACGTTCGTGTGGGAAAGGGGGTATTTTTGAAATTTAAAAAATTATAAATATAAAGAAAATCTCTCATTGGTCGAAAATTTTCTTTTCTCTCTCCCCGTCGCCAATAGCAGGCAGAACCTCTTCAAATCTTCTCTCCTCGATTTCTTCTAATCCGCTCAATAAAAACCCATGCCCCTTTGGAGAATTCTGTAGTGCTCCTCACGATCTTCACATCCATATAAAGATTGAATTTTTTCGTGACCTGTGGAGTTCGAATCGAGCTCGGGAAAGTGGGACCTTTCCACCGCCGCCGCGACGTACAGGCGCCGTCGAACCCCCTGCCACCACCACCGATCGGCGCGGCTTTCCTCCCTCCTCGACGTGGTGCAACTGGATTTTGTCCTCGTGCCTTGGATTTCACGAAAAACGAAACCCTAGTTTCGAACCCCATCAGAAAGGTAACGACTGAATATAATTTAAACTATATTATAACAGTTCTAAGCGCTACGGTTTTTGTTTTCACTATAAAAATCATATATTTTCGTTTCTTGATGAAATTCAGTGAAACAAGAGACAGTGGACTCGTGTGGACGTCTTCTACATTTTAGAAGAGACTGCATATTTTTCTGAGCCTTCTGCTATTTTGATTTTTCGGATTCGTTTGAAAGAGATTCCCAATTAGATCCTAATGTTTTTGGTTTCACTAAAATCCGGATTGTTTTGCACCCGGTACATTCAATTGAAGTTTGAAATCGAATTATCGAACTACCGCGCCATTTTCAATTCTATTTATAATTATATATAATTATTTATATTCTAGCGACGACGTATATAATACATACGTTCGAATTCCATTCAAAATAAATTTCTCGTCGATATTATTTAAAATAATCCATTTTAAATGTTCAAAATTTTCTAAAATTGCCAAAATAAAAATTTTAAACTGGCCCAGATTTTCGGGTTATTACAATCTCCCCCACTTAAAACTTTTCGTCCCCGAAAAGGAACAAAGTCGAAAGTGGTTTGATTAATCAACCCTACGTTCGATCTGGCTCCCATCCTCCAACTTTTCAGTTTCTGAGAATTTTCAAATTCTTCAAAAATTTGGCTAACACCCTAAATTTTCGAAAAATTTCGCCATAACCTCCCCTGCACCAGGAGCCACGGGAAAATCCCGAAATTGCCATACATGCCTTCTGATCTCAAAAAGAAAAAGAAAAAGCCAAGCGACTAGCCAATAGGCTCATAAAATCATCATCACCCAAACGAAACAGCAAATTATGTAGTAAACATGTACCTATTTGTCGGGCAAACAAATTTTATTCTCTGCTCTAGCCTCCTTGCTATGACCTGTTCAATGTAAGCACATGTATATGCAAGCAAATGCGACCAATTTTCAATATAATTCAATATGTGATTCAATTAGGCTAAATGGCTAAAAATTAGCAAACAAATAAACAAACAACACAAACATCAATCAATTAGTGAATTAGAGTTTCAAATTCATAATTTTGATACATATACAAAAATCATGTTTTTGGTGCCAAATCGCAACAATAGGCCCTATCTAATTTTTGGTTCTCACACCAGTCAATAGGAAATATATAGATATTACACGTTCGTCACTCGAATATAAATTCTGATGATGATATATCAATCATCAGAATCACCCCCGGGCGACTAGAGTGTAATTCTATATCTATCCAGTATATTAAAACTTCAAATACACGTTTGCAAGGCGTATATGCAAAATCTTTATATACTGGACTGTCCTAATCGATTTCAATTAAATAATCAAATACTAATAATTGATTTTAAATTTTCAAAACAAAATTCGTTTCATCTTTAAAAATATACTCTTCACACTCGTTCTAGGATACTACTGATCCCATCTCTAACGAATCCTTCCGATTGGATAATACTAATCCAATATCTGATGAATTCTTTCATATGGTTCTAATGTGCCTTGTTCTCTAGCTTTGTAAACCAAAGCTCTGATACCAACTGTAAAAACCCGTAACTTCCCCGTAAAGGAAAGCGCGGATAGTTCGAGAACAAGCCACAACAGAACGCAGACGGAAGAACGTTTCATTGTATATTACAACGATGCATCAGAATACAAGAATATACAGAGTATAAAAGAATATTACACAGAAATATCAGAGATTTAAATTACATTTAAATACATCGCAGCGGAAAATAATACAATACGCAACTAGAAGAGATATACAGATACAAAGCTTTCCGGATATCATTCCAGCTGTAAACCAGGATCCTGTGAATATAAATCTGCAAAACTAAAACTACTAGCTGCCCGTGTCGAAAATGAGGGCAACTAGAGTTTAGGTTAAAACAATAAACTCCAGGTCAGTCATGTGACTGGTGTGAGAACTAAAACAGTTATTATTCTTTATTTTAAAGTTAGGTAAATCAAGGGACCACGCCGTATAACACGGAACGGGTTTCCTCCCAAGAATACCAGTGCATAAAACAACAGCGCAGTGCTAAATAAAGAAAAATGAAGCTATTATAAGACCCAAGTCCTATCACAATATGCAACGCAAGACGGGGGATAGGGTTTTTACCTTATAATAGCCAAGAATGCTTGATACGTTTAAAAGAAATCATTTGATACTATTATAAGTGTATAGTGTATAAACAACTTCAAATCATAAGTATCAATCATAGGCGGCATGAATGCCTCATACCACTATGTCGCCATATATAGGTTATACAATCAAAATCGCAAAGTCACGTATTTGGAAATTGGGTTTCCATCTATGAACCGAGGCAAAAGATAGTCCTCAACCGATTCGAGACGCTCTAGCCCGCCCCTCAGGATCAGAGCTCGAGTGACCCTTGGATCGTCAGGGCCGGTCGACCGATGTGGATTAAAATGCCTGAACATGCGTTTCCCCACCCTTTGGGGTGTAAATGAGCCAACAAATGGCTCCATCGGACCCAGATCGTCCGATCTAACCGAGGCGCCTCGCAACAGCAACAACCACACAGGTGAAAAGTATATAAATGTCAGGGCTGGTAGGTCACTGACACCACCCTAGCTAGAAAGAAACGCATGCCCTCCCTGATGTCCTCTCCCGTTTCTGGTTCACAACCGGGGTGTGAGGCTCGCGAATTCTCGTTACACAAAGCTGTGCCACACAGGCTGTGCTCTAATCATCACCACAAGACTTTGCTTTTCAACAGAAGCCTCGATCCATTGCCACTTAGGCATGCCACACAGGCAATTCACTCCATGCGTTTGATATCCATCAGTATATAACCCCTGAGCTCGTACGTCTCAGAGAAGGGCGTTAAGCAAGAGAATAAATTCTCCGCCGCCAAACAGATATATATTTAATAGAGATCAATCACACAGACTAAAATCCAATGTCAGACACACAGTCCATTTACAAGTCCGTTCTGGGTCTGAACGAAACCGGAGGCACCTAGTACCCCACATATCCATCGATCTCCAAGTACGTCTGGACGATCACCAACTGTTTCCATCTTCTTGGGTGTACAGCCCAATCAAGATCATCAGTAATCACTCAAACGACGTGAAAACCTCCGGTCTTCGACCATCGTCTTCATCTTCGACTTATCGTCGTATCAGTTATTCAGAATGGGATAAACCCGGTCTTTCTGAATAACTCGCGTATATTTTAAATAAGTGTTACACAAACACAACATATGCCTCATTCCAATTCATCGGTCAGTAACCGTAAATTAATCAAGAGAATAATTTCCCAAATATTAACCCCGAAGGCCGAAACCAACATCAGATCAATATCCAGAAAACCGTTCTGCTTAGCTAACCGACAGTTAGTTTCTAAATTTCACATTCATAGGGAAAGGTTCCCATTAATTTTATCAAAGATAAATTCTTTAATTTATTCTTGAATCTATTTTTGAATATCAATTCAAACTAGTCGGGATTAACGAACTTTACCGAAGTAATCATTTGTTTTAATTTCCCAATCCCAACCTATTCATCCCATGAAGTAAAACGGGTCTTACTTCATATCTAACACCACGGTGTTATCGGTAAATTCAATTACCATTTCACGTTCAAATCTAATTAAAGATTTAACTAACGCCTGGAGCAAAACTGGTGATACTCCATTCTCGATTATTTCAGTCTAATTAAAGATTCATTAAAACTCCACTTAGTTTTAATCTGTGACTGGGTTAAAGAATCAGTGTCATTTAAAACACGGTTCACGATAAACCCAAAATCATATCACATTAATTATCGGGTTAAAGAACAAGTGTTATTTAAGACACTGTTCACGATAAACCCAAAATCAATATCAATTCAATTCCAATTAAATATTATTTAATTGGTACCCTTCATTAAATCTAAATAAAAAGATTTAATCTTTTCTCAACTGGTTTTAAGAACAGCGTTAATGAAGACGCCATTCACAACAAACCCAAATCGCATTTGATATTAAATACAAGGCTCTGAATAGAAAATATATCAGCTTATATTCAATATCAAATTCTACGACCAACAAATATCGTATTGGAAATAACGATATATATATCTATATCTTTCAAATTTCCATAACAACATCTGTATAATCACGAAATCCAACATCGAAATATTCCGAAGACAATTTCGATTCAAATCCATTCCAATGAAATCATTGGAAATTCTGGTTATTTTTGAAACCATTTCAAATCAAATTTATTTATTTAAAAATAAATAGAATTTTAATTCTAGTTCAAAACTAGTTCATTTCGATAAAAATCTATTTTTATCTTTTCAAATAAGGAGTTTTTCATCCCAATTTTTCCCTAATCATTTCTTATGATCTTACACAAATTATTACTATTTTTAATAATTTTACCAAGGCCTGTACAGTCGATTTCCACCAATGGCCATCGAACTGCACTTACAGCGACCTTTTTCAAATTTGATTTGGACATAATTCCAAATCCAACCGTTAGATTTCTAATTTCTAATATTCATTAGAAAGCTCTTTTCGATACGAACCCAACGGTTCCGGTTTTAGGAGAATCCGACGGTCGGATCTCCCGCAATATCCGTTCGAAGTCAATGGTCGAAATTCGCGAACTGCCGCGGCGCAGCGCATTCTATTCAGGCCATTATATATATATATAATATATATAATATATACTTCGTCGATTTCCTTTTAAAACGTGCTTTATAAATCGTTTTAAATTCGTTTTCAAAACGGTTTTCAACTTCATATTCAATTTCAAATCAAAATTGAATATTCCAATATAAATTCGTTTTAAATTCATTTTAAATCGATTTCAATTCAAATGGATTTCTAATTCAATTTCGATTTTAATTCGATTCAATTTCAATTCGGATTCATTTCTATTCCATTTCAATTCGAATTCATTTATATTCAATTTCAATTCGAATTCTTTTATATTCAATTTCAATTCGAATTTATTTATATTTGATTCCAATTCGAATTTATTTATATTCAATTTCAATTCGAATTTATTTATATTCAATTCTTTTCAAAATATCAGATTTTGAAATCACTTTCGATATTCATTATAAAATGAATAAAATCGATATAAATATCGTTCACGTCAAAATGGCGTCAATCTAAACAATACGGCTTCATATATTCCTATTTTCAAATATTCTATTTCAAATATTTCTTTTTCAAATATTTCTATTTTAAAACTGGAATGAGGCCCAATCAATTACCATATAATGTTAATTATATGGATTTTCTACAACACATGTATATATCAACAACGATGAATAATCAACCATCATCCAAAGTGCATTCTACACTGTATAAGCATCAAATATAAATATTCAACGCTTATAACAGCCTGTCAATCAATCGATCGACATACAACTAAACAATCGGGATTAGTGTACGTCAAATATCATCCCAATACCCGTGTGGGGTTTCAAGCAATCAAACACAGATTTTTATTTGTGCAGTTGGGCGATGTGTAAAATTTATCGTCCCAATCAATGTCCTTCAAATAGGTGTACATAAACAAACCGTCCGGTTTGTAAATGAGTATTTATTTATTCACATTCACGTTAAAAATTATATTTTTAACGATCAAACTATTTTATTCAACCTATGAATAATCTGTTCGGTTCATTTATTAAATAAAATGTTATCTTTATTTTTCTAACTTATTTTTAGAAAATTTCGGCGGCATAACGGCACGATACTAGAAACGGGACAAGGCCTATCCTTATCCCCGGTCTAGTGAAGGCCCACGCCATTCACACATCAATCAAATCAATTTCATTTCACCAAACAATTCAATTCAAATCAAATAATCTAACCAACTACACAACCAAACAATTAAACAAACAAGCCATCCATGGTCTGTGGATGACGGGTGTCGGGTGCTACTAAACACCGTCTGCATCCTAGTATATATATATATATATATATATATATATATATAACTAGAAAAAGAAATTTAAAGTGAGAAGTTCTCACAGAAAGCTATCCAATACCACGACTCTTCATCGATAGAAATTTTCAACGTTCTCGCCTTTTTGTCATCTTCGTTGCCCGTAGCCACTACATATGTAAAAATCGAATTTTTACTTTGCTATTCAATATATAAAAATCGAATTTTTACTTTGCTATTCAATATATAAAAATCGAATTTTTTACTTTGCTATTCAATATATAAAAATCGAATTTTTACTTTGCTATTCAATATATAAAAATTGAATTTTTACTTTGCTATTCAATATATAAAAATCGAATTTTTACTTTGCTATTCAATATATAAAAATCGAATTTTTACTATGCTATTCAATATATAAAAATCGAATTTTTACTATGCTATTCAATATATAAAAATCGAATTTTTACTTTGCTATTCAATATATAAAAATCAAATTTTTACTTTGCTATTCAATATATAAAAATCGAATTTTTACTATGCTATTCAATATATAAAAATCGAATTTTTCATACCTTTTTTTCTAGATTATAAAATCACATTTCTGTCGACATCTTATATATAAAAATCAAAATTTTATATTATAAACTTCTATGTAAAAATCATATCCTTTACTTTGCATCAGCAAAAATCATATTTTAATTTACCTAAATAAATAAAATCGATTAAATATATATATATATATATAAAAAGAGGCTCACCGGCGAAATTGGCAGCGTCGGAGGCTGCAGGTGGCGGGGGAAGGGGCGTTGGTTGTTGAGGAGGTGGTGGGGGTGTTGCGGTGGGGCCATCGGGTGGCGGCGTCGAAAGGGGAACGACGGCTTACTGGGGGGGGTTTCCTAGGGTTAGGGGCGATCGATTGGTGGAAGGAGAAGGTAGCGTGGAGGAGGAGGGAGGAAGATCGGAGGGGGGGGGGGACGGCTGTGGCGAACGGCGACGCCGTTGAGGGGGGGCGCGATTTGGTCTGTGTCGGTTTTTTTTTCCTTTCCAACTGTTAGGTCAACGAGGAAGAGAAGGGGGTAATAAAGGATTTTATAAAATTTAATTATATTATTTATTATTCAATTATTTCAAAAAGCAACTTTTAATTTCGAACTCGAAACGATACCCACCGCCTATCGTCCCTAGCTGATTACCCCTATTCCGAACACAATGGGATATGTATCGTAAGCTGATTCGACCGTTTCGGTCAGTTTCCGTTAAAATCAACATATAACTCTATATAATGAATTTGAACGCGCATTTCAATTTACCGGGGTCACATACTAACTCTAAAAATTCCCGAAAAATATTTTCTAGCTTCGTATTGACGATACGGTCCTAACAAAACTAGTTTCGTTGAATTATGAGACCGTTAGAAAAATGGCCATTTTCCAGTCGATTAAAATCAACTAAAACTGGTCAAACGCGTTTTCTTTTGCCACGCTCACATATTGATTCGAAAGATTATGAAATTTGAAATCTAACAATAATTTGACATCACGGACCCAACAAAAGAGGTTTCGTCGAAATCCGAGGTCATTTGCAAAATTCCCATTTTTAAGGGCCTGAATTCCATAGCGACTATTCAGAAATTTCAACTGGACATTTCTTTTGATTCCCGCAATGAAATTTTGATTTTTCGGATTCGTTGGAAAGATATTCCCAATTAGATCCTAATGTTTTTGGTTTCACTAAAATCCGGATTGTTTTGCACCCGGTACATTCAATTGAAGTTTGAAATCGAATTATCGAACTACCGCGCCATTTTCAATTCTATTTATAATGATATATAATTATTTATATTCTAGCGACGACGTATATAATACATACGTTCGAATTCCATTCAAAATAAATTTCTCGTCGATATTATTTAAAATAATCCATTTTAAATGTTCAAAATTTGCTAAAATTGCCAAAATTAAAATTTTAAACTGGCCCAGATTTTCGGGTTATTACAAAAGTCGAAGAGGAAGACGGTGGTAGAAGACTGGAGATCTTCACCTCGTTTGGATGGTAACCGAGGTCCTGATTGGGAGGCATCCCGAAATATGGATGATGCGTGGTGATCGTCCAGGCGTACGTGGTGGTCGATGGGTTTGCGAGGTATTTAGTGCCTCCGGTTTCGTTCAGACCCAGAACGGACTTGTAAATGGACTGTGTGTCTGACATTGGATTTTATTCTGTGTTGATTGATCTCTATTAAATATACATCTGTTTGGCGGCGGAGAATTTATTCTTTTGCTTAACGCCTTTCTCTGAAACGCCCGAGCTCAGAGGTTGTATATCGATGGACATCAGTCGCATGGCATGAATTGCTAGTGTGGCATGCCTAAGTGGCAAATGATCAGGGCTTCTGTTGAAAAGCAAAGTCTTGTGGTGATGATCAAAGCACCGCCTGTGTGGCTTAGCTTTGTGTATAACGTGAATTCGCGAGCCTCACACCCCGGTATGGACCAGAAACAGGAGAGGACATCAGGGAGGGTCTGCGTTTCTTTCTAGCTAGGAGTTGTGTCGGTGTTTTTACACGGCCTGACATTTTACTTATGTGGTTGTTGCTGTTGCGAGGCGCCTCGGATATACCAGTGACTATGTGAAGCCGAAGGAGCCATTCGTTGGCTCGTTTACGCCCCATAGGGCGGGGAAACGCAGTGTTCAGGCATAATAATCCACATCGGTGGACCGGCCCTGACGATCCAAGGGGCAGTTGCGGCTGTTCCTGAGGGGCAGGCTAGAGCGTCTCGAATTCGGTAAGGACGATCCCTGGCCTCGGTTCATGACGGAAATCCAATTTCCAAATACGTGACTATACGGCTTTGATTGTATACCTATATTTGGCGACATAGTGGCATGGGACGCTCATGTCGTCTATGATTGATAGTTATGATTGGAAATTGTATTGAAACATGTAAACACTAGTAGTAATATCAATTTCTTTTGTTTTATTCGTATCAACCATATTTTGGCCATTATAAGGTAAAACTCTATCCTCCGGTTTGCGTTGCATTGTGTGATGGGAACTGAGTCTTATAATGACTTCATTTTTATAAAAAGCATTGCGATGTTTAAAAGAAAGACTTGTTTTAAAGTACTGGCAATCCAATGGAGTAAACCCGTTCCACGAAAGTGGCATGGTTCTGTGATTAGCCATATTTTAAATGCGTTGAGTAGATTTCTCATACTAGTCCCATGACTGACTCGTAGTTTGTTTCACTTTCAAACTTGGGTGCCCCTTTTTCTACACGGGCAGCCTTGTTTTCAGGTTTAGCTGGTTCTTTCTGGATAGCTGGAGCTGAAGATGGATTCTATCATTGATCTCTTTTTATGCTGTTCAGCTCCTATTGTACATATTTTGTTTGTTTTCCGCTGTAGACATTTATGTATAGCTGAACTGTATTTGTACTAAGTATGATCCTGTATACTGTGTAACTCTGATGATTACGTTTATCCAGTATATTCTATTGTTCATTATCTGGTGTATTTATTTATTTCTGTTCTGCTATTGTCTGTTTCTGTGTTATATTCCAAAGATTACCCTTGTCTCCGTCTGTACGGGAAATGGGGTCGTCACATAAGATGTGGGGGCATTTTGAGAGTTTTCTGTTCGCTGTTTTTCATGCAGCGTTGGGAGATGGCCATTAAGGTTAAACCTTTTGTGCGATTGAAGAAGAACTGGTTCGATACGAGTTCATTATCGGGTTTAGAACGAGAAATAGCACCTAGCTGCAAAGTTTCGGGGATTTTGGTGGAAATGGAGTCGATAGTTCACTGGTTCAGCGGGATTTTTAGTGGAGGACGTGATTTGATTCTTGCATGCGAGATGAAGGTTGAGGGTATGAGGTGGAAGAGGGTTTGATGAGAAGAAGGTTGGTGAGTTCGATTTTTGTTTTTGTTGAGTATGGAAGGAGAATAAGATGGAGGGATTTTGGGAAATGGTGTGATGAAGAGCATGGTAATAGCTGCTTTTGGGAAGAAAGCAAATTAAAGGAGTGCGGGTCTGTTTTTCCAATGGGCCAAATTTCGAAATGGTAAGCCCGATTGGAGAAAAATTAATTAGCCTAGTTTTAATTTAGAATCCATTTAAATAATTGAATAACTTGTTAATAGCATAACTTGATCATACTTTATCGAAATTCAGTGAAACAAGAACCGTCGGGATCGTATGGACGGTGGCTACACAATGAAACTGACTGGGAGTGAATTGGAGCTCGTTATAATTTATAGTGAAATAAATTGTCTGTCTGAATCAACCGACGGTTATCGTTATTTAACGATGATCGTCCAATGTGAGTAAATCTCACTAACTCTACCCAGTTATATTTTTATAACATATTTTTAGAATTGATAAATGATGGTTGATTGCTGTGTGTTGATTGTCTGGATGAACTGCTAACTAGTTGGTTGAAAATATAGATATAATTATATATAAAAATCGTTAATATTATATTGATTCTGTTTAGCAGAATATTTCATATTGAAATGAAGTTGATGTTAATTATATTGTTTAACAATTGTGGATGCAGGGAAACAGGTTGGAGGGATCCAACTAAATTCCTCAATATTTAAAATACCGGTTTAATATATATTGTGATATATGATGTGATATATAATCTGTGATTGATTATGATGAAACTGGTCTTGTTATTTGGTATTTTAAATATCATAAGAAATACTGGAATGTATAAAGGGAATTTTCAAAGTGTTTATTGAAAATAAAATATTTGTATAAAATTAAAAGGGTTTTAGAAAAGAAAATAATTATAAAATGAAAAGAATGTTATAAAAGGAAATATTTGGAAAATGAATAGAATTTTATAAAAAGAGAATTGTACATTAGGAAGGTTTAGACCCGTGCTTCGCACATGGGTGCAACATGATATTGATTTAAAGTAAATATTTAATAGAAATCTGTTTTAACAAATAAACTGAGGAGAATAATTTATAAACGATGTTTATAAATTAAGGAAATATTTATCATTTGATAAATTGAATATATAAATTTGAATTTATATAGAGAAGTAAAACCGGTTTTAACACCGACAATTGAAATGGATTGTGAACGTTGTAGTTATAAAGGAAACTTGCAATGAGATTATAAATGTTTGAAATGAAATAAGATTTGTATGAATAATTCTGCAAATAAAAATATAAATAGAATTTGGGTTTGAGATATTGTTTTTAAATACGAAATCAAACTGTTTTGATTATATAAAGAAATATTATTCACATTCTATGTCAAAAATTAGATTAAAATAAATATTTTGCAAATAAAATATTATAAAAGAATTTGGGGTTTGAATTAGGAATTTAAATGGAATTACTGAAATTCGAAACTGACTGGAAATTAGTTGAGTTGAGTGGCTTTCTGAGTATCGATTTGATGTTGGTTTCGGCCTTCGTGGTTTATACATGGGAAGTTGTTCTCTTACTCGTTTACAGTTAGAGACTGATAGAGGTGGGAAGATATTGATGTGTGAATCAGAAATGCAAACGTTTTCCAGAGTTAATAACGTATATTTTCTAATTTTAGAAAATAAGGAATTTATGAATACATGGAAACGATAAATGAGAAATTTGGAAATGAAATGATTATTGATCGGTTAGATTTCCATTTGGAAATACGACCGTTGTTTTACACATGCTTTCCTTTGGTAGTTAAATCATCGACTATCAAAGATTTTGACCATTTCCATTGTCAATACGGAGGGACCGGGATCAGATATATTATCTGAAAACCACTCCTTATGGCATTAGCGTTGCGAATCAAATATGATGAAGATAATTGAAGATAGAGTTATGCAAGGACTGTTCAGTAAATCCTACGTAGAAATTGCCTAAGATGGATTTACAGAATAGTGCCTTCGGGTTGTCCAGTCCTAGGACAACTTGAATGGACGAATGTCTGACAGAGTGTATCTGGTAGATTGCATAAGTTGATCGTTTCAAACATATTTACGTTGGTGGCGGAGGAATTCGTTTCTCTTAGCCTATACCCATGGTATTTTTGGGGAAATCAATTTGTGATTTGACGGGTATGACGATGTGGCATTCAAAGTAAATGAAGGAGTGGTCAGTTAAAAGATACGTTATGACCTCAAGCCTCATCAATTGGGAAATGACAGAAATCGAGTAGGCAAAATGGCTAAGTGGGTCGCACCCAAGTAGGGTATATTGTCACCATCTAGAGAATATTCATATTTGTTACTTCTTTTAATTCTATATCTCCCGGGAATGGTTAAGTTGGTATACCAACCATAAGGTGACAATATATTCGGAACATTCAAGCGAAATGAATGGCCGGTCTTGTGTGGCCGAGTTACAAGATGTTTTTGTTGAACTCTAGTGTGTCGCTTCTAGAGTACACTGATCGAAAGGTGGTTCCATACCTTGTCACAGTTGGAATCCATTGCCCAATAAGAGCCCATGGTTTTTGATTGTATATTATATATGTAGACCGTGAGATAAAAGCGTTCTACTAGATTGCTATCTACTTGATTTAGACATTATTATAATATCAAAAAATATTGATCTTAAGAAATATTTTGGGTTATCGTAAGGTAAAAACCATCCATATTTATGTGTGGATCGGTCTTATGATTATCGTTGCTTTTGAAAAGGATTTGGAAAAGTTAAACCAAGTGTTTGGAGTTTACTCACACCAGTCACATGGCTGACCTAGAGTTTATTTTGTTTTGTTTTCCCTAAACTCTTGGGTGCCCAATTTTGTACGGACAGTCAAGTAGTCAGGATTTTACAGATACTTGGAGTGTTGGAGCAGGAGGCTTCAGGATTATATAGCTATTGTTATTCCCGCTGTGTTGTAAGTGTTGTACTCCAATAATAGTATTGTATACAGATACTGTTTTATTTCAAAGTTATGTTATATAATATATTTGTTCGTTCTGTTGTGAAATTCGTGTTACTCTGATGATGTTGTAGTTATGTTCTTCTTCTTCTATTCTAAACTTATTTCTTTCTATTTCTCTCCCTCTAACTTCTTTCTATTAATGTTCTGGTATTTCCAATTTTTGAATAGTTCACATGGTGTCGTGAGTCGATTTTCGAAGCCGAAAATTTCCCGGGCCGTTACAGTGGTATCAGAGCTGAAGGTTAAGTAATTACCTTGGCTCTGTGGTGTGACTCAGTAGAGATGGGGTTAGCGATACCCTAGATTGAGTTTGAGTGTATATATATGAGCGCGTATTTGTTATTTGATATAAAAATTGTTTTATATTGTGGAGATTCATTGGTTGAGTAGTTTATGAATTTTGGTCGATCAGTTTGATCCACTGTATCGGTAGGGATTTATAAACACTCGAATACGATGAACCGACGCTATGTTTTGAAAAGAGGGTAAATGGAATAATTTTACCCAAAGTATATTTTGATATAAATAAAATATATATTGGAAATATTATAGTATATTGGATGTGTTGGTTGTTATTATAATCAAATAAGGTTATAATTGAAATGGTTATATATATAACCAATCAGAATTCATATAAGTGAAATATATGAAATCGAAATGAATTAAATCTAAATTTAAATCAAGATTGAAGCTAAAACTCTGGAAATTTGAATAAGTGTTTATAAATGGATTGAATTGAATATATGAGAATTTTAAAATCCTAGGAGATTTTAAATTGTTTTACAAGCAGTGTGAATGGTATTTTGAAATATATTTCGAAGTGGAAATGTTTAGAAATGGTTTTAAAATGTGATATAGTATTGAACTCACTTCGATCGCTGGAAACTAGATTCTGATGACGACAGCTGCATCATCGGTGTTCATTTTCGAGTCTCTAAGTGACAAATTACTACCAAAAATTTTGTTTTTAAACTGTTTTGAAGAAACAAGTTATTCAGAAATTCAAAGGTTTTGAATTATTATTATGATTTCAAATTGATTTGAAATAAAAACCCAGGAATTAAAATCCTGGAAATTTAAATTTAACTTATGAAGTTAAATAGGATGAGATGGTCAAAGTAAATAAATAAATTAGAATTTAACTTGAGATAAGTTAAATAAAATTGGAATTGATTAGAGAATAATCTGGAATGGAATTTAATTGATAAGCTAAGAGTTAGAATCGAGAATGTAATTCGAATTTGAAATGAAATTCGATTTGGATATAAGTGAATGTTCGGGTTCGAGGATAAAACTGACTGGAATTTGATAGGAATGATATTGGTATATGCAGAATTGGTAATAGATGGAAAAGGATATAATGATATGCCCGACAAAAAGGTACCAGTTTATATTTTTATATGGGTATGAGTTTTTATGAGCCGAATTGGCAAGTCGTTTGGCTGTTTGATTTCTTTTGGGTTGGAGAAAGCCTAGAGAGGCGAGGTGTAGTTGTACCGATTGAGCCATACAACAGAGGTGCTGGTGAAATTTTCCGAAAATTTAAGGTGATAGAAAATTTTCAGAAGTTTTGAAAATTTTAGTTATCCGGAAATGAATTAATATTTTAATTGGAATTAATTGGTTCAGTTAAAGCTGAAGTTAATAGATAAACAAATAATTTTTAACCCAGTTAATAGGGTTTGTTTTCTACCTTAGCAATTTTGAGGACGAAATTATTGTAAGGGGAAAGAATGTAACGTCCCGTATTTTTATCGATATAATAATTAATTAATTAAATTATTTAAATAGTGATTTAGAAATTTAAATGGTCATTTAATTAAATAATATTGAATATTTAATTAATATAAATAATAGAATAATATATTTAATTCCGAAATAGTCGGAAATTGTGAATTGACAATATTGTGTGAATTGGACAATTTAAAATATATAATTCAGTTTAGAAATGAATTATATTAACAAATTTATTTATAAATGTCAGTTGAACGTATTAATTATGTTATAATTATAATCGAGCTCGAAATGGCGCGGCAGTTCGTAATTTGGTGATTCGAACTTTAATTGAATATACATAATCCGTTTTAAATCAGATTTCTGTGAAACAAGAAACGTTCGGAGCTGGTGAAGTATATTTTTTAAATGGAAGAGAAAAATCAAGATTTCATCGTGTAGATTATGAGTTGTGTCCAAATCAAATTTTTGAAAAGTCGCTACGGAATTCCTTTATAATTTATATCGATTTATTTATATTATAAATGGATTTTCAATATAAATTGAATACTGATTTAATCTGGATTTGAAATGTCAAGTTATAAATTCTGATAGGTATATTTTGGAGCTGTATTATATTCTATGTGAATATATACGATAATATTAATTTATTTTAATTTAATTATTTTTAAATATATTAATATTTAAAAGGGTTTATTTAGAGCTTTAAAAATAGCCAGTTTTGCAAACGAACTCCGTTTTCGACAAAACTAATTTTGTTGGATCCGAAATATTAAATAATGCTATATTTCAATTTCCGTGATTTTTAGAGTCAGTATGTGGTTGTACCGAATTTTATTGTGAAAAACAGTTGATAATTGACCTTTAAAAGGACGCTGTGTCAGCAAACAGATTCGAAATTCGACGAAACAAGTTTCGTTGGATCCGTAATGTCGAACTGCGGCTGCATGTCCATTTTTATCGAATTTGGATATTGTACGTGATTGTAGGAATTTTTAAACAGTAATATAAGTAACGATTCATTATAAATAAATAAAATAATGAATATAAAATTATTATTTCTCTCCTATAAATACATCAAAAATTTCTCCTAACCCTAAACTTACGAATTCCCTGGTCAACAAAATTCCGCCATAAGTTTTTCTTCAGTAAAATATTTTTGATTTAAAAAATTCAAATAAAATATAACAAAATTCTACAAATCACTAGATAAATATATTTATTATCAGTGTGTAATGCTCTTCAATTTGATATAAGATGTGGGGCATTTCCAGAGTTTTCTATTCGCTGTTTTTCACGCAGCATTGGGAAATGGCCATTAAGGTTAAACCTTTTGTGCGATTAAAGAAGAAGTGGTACGATACGAGTTCATTATCGGGTTTAGAACGAGAAATAGCACCTAGCTGCAAAGTTTCGGGGATTTTGGTAGAAATGAAGTTCGATAGTTCAGCGGGATTTTTAGTGGAGGACGCGATTTGATTCTTGCGTGCGAGATGAAGGTTGAGGGTATGAGGTGGAAGAGGGTTTGATGAGAAGGGATTGGTGAGTTCGGTTTTTAAATTTGTTGAGTATGGAAGGAAAATAAGGTGGAGGGATTTAGGGAAATGGTGTGATGAAGAGCACGGTAATAGTTGCTTTCGGGAAGAAACAAATTAAAAGGGTGCGGATCTGTTTTTCCAGTGGGCCAAATTTTGAAATGGTAAGCCCGATTGGAAAAAATAATTAATTAGCCTAGTTCTAATTTAGAATCCATTTAAATAATTGTATAGCTTGTTAATATCATAACTCGATCATACGTTATCGAAATTCAGTGAAACAAGATCCGTTGGGATCGTATTGACGGTGGCTACACAACGAAACTGATTGGGAGTGAATTGGAGCGGATTACAATTTATAGCGAAATAAATTGTTTGTTTGAATCAACCGACATTTATCGTTATTTAACGATGATCGTCCAATGTGAGTAAATCTCACTAACTCTACCCAGTTATATTTTTATAATGTATTTTTAGAATTGATAAATGATGGCTGATTGCTAAGTGTTGATTGTCTGGATGAACTGCTAATTAGTTGGCTGAAAATATAGATATACTTATATATATAAATCGTTAATATTATATTGATTCTGTTTAGCAGAATATTTCATATTGAAATGAAGTTGATGTTAATTATATTATTTAACATCTGTGGATGCAGGGAAACATGTTGGAGGGATCCAACTGGATTCCTCAATATTTAAAATACTGTTTTTATATATATAGTGATATATGATGTGATATATAATCTGTGATTGATTATGATGAAACTGGTCTTGTTATTTGGTATTTTAAATATCATAAGAAATACTGGAATGTATAAAGGAAAATTTCAAAGTGTTCATTGAAAATAAAATAATTATATAAAATGAAAAGGGTTTTAGAAAAGGAAATAATTATAAAATGAAAAGAATGTTATAAAAGGAAATATTTGGAAAATGAATAGAATTCTATAAAAAGAGAATTGTACATTAGGAAGGTTTAGACCCGTGCTTCGCACACATGTGTAACATGATATTGATTTAAAGTAAATATTTAATAGAAATCTGTTTTAATAGATAAATTGAGGAGAATAATTTATAAACGATGTTTATAAATGTAAAAACCCGTAACTTCCCCGTAAAGGAAAGAGCGGATAGTTCGAGAACAAGCCACAACAGAACGCAGACGGAAGAACATTTCATTGTATATTACAACAATGCATCAGATTACAAGAATATACAGAGTATAAATGAATATTACACAGAAATATCAGAGATTACAATAAATTACATAGCAGCGGAAAATAATACAATACACAACTAGAAGGAGATATACGGATACAAAGCTTTCCGGATATCATTCCAGCTGTAAACCAGGATCCTGTGAATATAAATCTGCAAAACCAAAACTACTAGCTGCCCGTGTCAAAATAGGGGCACCCAGAGTTTAGGTTAAAACAATAAACTCCAAGTCAGTCATGGGACTGGTGTGAGAACTAAAACAGTTATTATTCTTTATTTTAAAGTTAGGTAAATCAAGGGACCACGCCGTATAACACGGAACGGGTTTCCTCCCAAGAATACCAGTGCATAAAACAACAGCGCAATGCTAAATAAAGAAAAATGAAGCTATTATAAGACCCAGGTCCTATCACACAATGCAACGCAAACCGGGGGATAGGTTTTTTACCTTATAATTGCCAAGAATGCTTGATACGTTTAAAAGAAATCATTTGATACTATTATAAGTGTATAGTGTATAAAACAACTTCAAATCATAAGTATCAATCATAGGCGGCATGAATGCCCCATACCACTATGTCGCCATATATAGGTTATACAATCAAAATCGCAAAGTCACGTATTTGGAAATTGGATTTCCATCTATGAACCGAGGCAAAAGATAGTCCTCAACCGATTAGTGTAACACCCCACACCCGCTAAGGTCACTCACAAAGGGAATGCCTTAGTTTTGGTGGAGTATTTTTAGTGAGTATAGAACAGAAAAATTACAACAGGACAGATATAAGTAATACTTGAAAATTTGAAACATCATTTCATTAACAAAACATGTTTGGTTACATCACAAAACCATAACAAGAGTCAAGTACATAATATCCATCCTGATAAAATAGAAGTACATAATCCCATTTCATAGATAATAGCCAAAAGATAAACCGAGCTTTACTTCTACGGTCCAAGCCCCAAAAGATAGATATAGCGGTCTGGTCCAAGCCCACTAGTGCTAGGTCCACTCTGATAACCTGAGGGTGGGGAAAAAGATAAACAACAACGGGTCAGACATAAGTCTGAGTGAGTCCTATAACCCTAACAATACAACCATTAAAGTAATTAGGGTATGATATAAACAAGATACGGTACCTCTGGGGATAATGACTACACTAAGTAGCCAACAAAACACAGGATGTACTACGATAACCGAAACGACGTATTTATCCACCCAAGGATAATTACTAGCTTACACCACCCCAGATCTACCCACCCAAGGGTAATTCCTACACTGCACCACACCAGTCATTCCCACTCAAGGATTGATCCAACCCAAGGACTTAAAGAAAGATATAACTAGTAGTTTCATGTACCCCTAGCTGACCACATAGGTGCCGTCTGCCCCTATCTCCACTAGGTGTACTTAGTAATTTTACCCAGTAGTTTCGTGTACCCCTACATAGGTGCCGTCTGCCCCTATCTTTACTAGGTGTACCCACTACTCCCCAGCGATCGGCTCCCTACCGTAGATACCCGTGCTGGTCCCACAGTGGGGTGTATCACTCCCCTAAAGTGGCTACCTGATAATATCAACGGTGCACGGCTTTATATCTACACGATGCAACAATGGCTTATCTACCAGCCCGGGCCCACACACGCATATGAAACCCGTTGGACTCGCGTTGCCACCGCTAACCCGTTTTGGCCTCTTATAGTCAAACCCAATATGCGTGTCCCGTCACTCGACATGGGTCGAGCCCACAAAGATACGTTTGGGATATTGGTTGAAATGGGCCCCCCACAAGCTACTACTTAAGCTTGTCATTTAATCTAGTGCATCCCACTTAACCCCTTTTTATAATCATGCCCCCTTACATGTTAAGGTTTGGTTAAGTCATCTAATTATATTTCAATTGCCACTTAAGGCACCCACTAGATTTCCGCATGCCACCCAAGGCACTTACTTGATTCCCACATGCCACCCAAGGCACTTACTTGATTCCCACATGCCACCCAAGGCACTTACTTAACCCTTTAATCATGTTTAATTACAGGTTCCACTTTGGTTAAGTATTCTAATCGTATTTTCTATTGCCACCCAAGGCAACCCACTAGTTTCCTCATGCCACCCAAGGCACCCCCACTAGTTACTACATGCCACCCAAGGCACCCACTTAACCCCTCATGTCCCACTACATGCTAATATGGTTAAGTGTTTCTTAATTAATTAAGACCGTGATCTCCCATAAAGACCTCCCACATTAGACTGGCTGTTATGACCGCCTGGTTAAGCCGGTAGGGTCCGGGCAGTCTTACGTCATAACAGAGTCTAACCTCGTGTCTTTACTTTAATCACGTATTTAATTTATGGCCAAGACCTCTCACATTGGGCTGCCATTTGTAGCAACTGGTTAGGCCGGTCGGGTCCGGGCAGTTTTGCACTACAAATGAGTCCAACCTCGTGTCTTAGTCGATTAATTACACCTAATTAATCACCCCCATATTAATTATCCCTAATTAATATCAAGTTTTCCATAACATGGGTAGACCTAACTCAATAGGTAAATTCCCATGGGGTAGACCTAACTCAATAGGTAAATTCCCACTTATGGTAATTTATTTTTATGGTATGCTTAATCATACCCAACCATACTTTAATTAACATATTTACCCACCCTATCGTTTCCCCACGTAAATCGTTCTCATTTCATGACATAATAAAGGGGAAGATCATCACAAATATCATGGGTTTAGCATACAACTTTGTCATGGGTTAAGAGGATGTCAACTTGCATATATGAGCATATATTAACCCAACTATATTTAACCCAGCCTTGCACATTATCATACACATGATTTGCATAACATGTTGCATATGAGCTTGCATATTATCATACACATATCTTGCATCACATGTTGAACTTGCATATAAGCATTCTCATAACTTGCATAACATGTTAAACATGCATTTAAGCCTACACATAACTTGCATAAGCATTCACATACTTGCATAGGCATTCACATACTTGCATAAGCATTCACATACTTGCATATCACATTAAACTTGCATTTAAGCATATACATAACTTGCATAACACCATGCACATAACTTGCATAATCTCATAAACTTAACTTGCATAACACCATGCACATAACTTGCAAACCCTCATACACATAACTTGCATATGAACTTGCATAACAACATGCACATAACTTACATATCATCATGCACATAACTTACATAACATGTTGAGCTTGCATATATGACTTGCATCTTAAAGGAGGGTAAACATGCATAGCATATAAAGGTGTCATCTTGCATATGTATGCATCACATTTAAAAGGGTAAACTTATATGTCATGATTTATGCATAATACCAAACACTTAGCATGCATAAAACCACTTACTTAGCATGCATAGAATCAATTACTTGTTATGCATAAACACACCACTTAACTTGCATAAACCCAAACACTTAGCATGCATACAATCAAATACTTAGCATGCACAAAATCAAATACTTAGCATGCATAACACAAAATACTTAGCATGTATAAAATCACATGCATAACTTGCATATCATGTTACATATAACTTGCATATACTCTCACATATAGTTTGCATAACATGTTACATATGCATAAATGTTCAACATAGTGTTTTGCATCATAAAACATGGCATTAACCTTGCATATAACATAAAACTTGCAAATCACATATCATACAAACTTGCATAAACACATTTATCCACAAACATAGCCATGTCTTATCACATCCTACCATAATCAATTTAACAATTGATTATTAAAGCCATAGGAACTCACCAAAACCAAGATTAGCAAACTTATGAAGTAAAACTAGTTGCCAAATATGAAGAAGAAGATGATTAGGGGTTGATTAGCTTGCAACTCTCTTCATTGATTTGTTGGAGGCCATGATCAAGTTTCATTTTGCCATAGTTTAGTTACAAGATCTAATTATGAATGAATTAGGGTAGGGTTAGGGTCTTATTTATAGGATTAGGTAGTGTTTTAGGCCCTTAGATTAACCCTAGATTAGTTTAGGTCCGTCAGATTTAGGAAATCTCTAGAACCCAGCCCTCCAAGCCAGCCTAAACCCAACCTGGTGCACCCAGGCTCTCTGGACGCTGCGCCCCTGTCGACAGGCAAGTCGACAGGCAAGTCGACACCCCTGTCGACAGGCCTGTCGACAGCCCTGTCGACAGCCCTGTCGACATGGTTAGGGCGGGAAGCTTCCCGCCTACCCCCGCTGGTTCTAATTTGAAATCCTAATTTAAATTTCTAAATCTGTTTTAAGCTTTAATTAATTTTTTTTTCCTGCAAACTTCATTGGGCCATAACCGGGCCATACGGACTCCGATTCTCGAAAACTCGGACTCTATTTCGCGTATTTTTCCGAGACGAACGCAATGACGTAGCCCGTTACCCCCAATTCCCATATCTGAGATTATTTATCCTATGATTAGAGAATTTTAGTATTAGCTAAAATTCGGGGTGTTACATTCTCCCCTCCTTAAAGGATTTCGTCCCCGAAATCTCTAAGCTAAGGAGAATGCATATCCTACCATCCAAACAACCATCTACTCAATCCATCAAAACACGGGCATCCATTGTCCTTAAAACAATTTCTAATGATGTATGAGCATATGCAAAAAAAAGTGTGTGTATATGTCCCCTATCTAATGTATGAACATATGCAAACCATGATAGTGCCATGCATCCATTATGTATGCGAGAGAACCCTATCGACACATATAATATCTACATGAGTGCACAATCTTTCACCAAAATGCATCATCCATATGATAACACAATCATTATACATCCATAGATATAGCTTCCTACACACAATTTTATGCAATATGCAATATGAAGTGATTGAGCCGATCTAGTGCCTAGTGTGTGTATATGCATCCACAAGCAGCCACTAGCAAACACTTGCATCCATCGTACATAACATGTCTCAAACACATGTTTCAACCATAGGACTATCCTATCTGAAGGTCAATGGTACTAACGAGAGGACATACTAAGGATAAGATAAGCACAAGATATGCGATGAAGGAGAAGCAAAAGGACATACCCTCCGAAAGAAAAGGTTACCTCGAACGCATCTTCGCTTCCGTCTCCCAGGTAGCGTCACTCTCTTCATATCCCCTTTGTATTTTGACTAGTTGAACCTCTCAGTTTCTCAACTTCCAAATCTCTGACCCAAGGATGCAAGTAGGAGCTCGTCGAATCGTCGCATCACGCTCTGCTTCCACTTCTCTAAGCAAACTTGGCTCTACCACCTCTGCGGTCTTATGTAGGCACTTCCTCCCATGGAATACATCATGTGCACCACTAAGTCTGTCGGGCAACTCCACCAATGGAAGATGCTCCTCCCATGTACCTCCAAAGTCCAAGATACATAGCCTCAAAAGGTCTTCTAAAATATGTTTCACCCTCTCGGTCTGGCCGTCCGTCTGAGGATGATATGCGGTACTCAAACACAACTGAGTCCCTACCGCCTCTTGCAACCTCTTCCAAAACTCTCTAGTGAAGATAGGATCTCGATCGCTCACCAAACTGGAGGGTACACCATGCAATCTAATAATCTCTCGAATGTAAACTGAAGATAGCCATGGAGCGGTTCCTTTACTCTTCACAGGTATACAATGGGCGCTCTTAGTAAGCCTGTCTACTACCACCCAAATTCCTGTATTACTCTTTCTCGATCTGGGTAACCCGTCAATAAAATCTATCGAGACGCTGTCCCACTTCCATTGCGGAACCTCCAATGGTTGAAGCAACCCACCTGGTTTCTTTTGCTCCGCCTTCACTTGTTGGCACACCATGCATCGAGCGACATACTCAGCCACATCTTTCTTCATACCGGCCCAGAAGAAAACCCTCTTCATGTCTTGATACATCTTGTCCCCACCGGGATGAATGGTCATCCTAGTACGGTGTGCATCATCAAAAATAACCTTCCTCAAACCCTCGTCTCGCGGTACAAAGTCTACCGTCTCTATGCAAGCACCCCCTATCGTCTAGGGTGTACCTACTCAAATGGCTGGACGACTCCTCCCCCTTATGAGCTTTTCTACCAACTCAACCAACTGTGGGTCGTCCCTCTGTGCTTTTCCAATCCGCCCCAAAAGAGTAGGTCTAACTTCCTAGGAAGCTAGCAAACCGGGTACATAATCAACGGAAGGTCTGAAATCAAACATCGAGATAAATTCCAAGCTTCGTTGTTCCACGGACAACGGACTCAAGGACAACCTCTTTCTGCTCAAGGCGTCCGCCACCACGTTACCCTTGCCAGGTGTATACGCTATCTCAGACTCATATGATGCTAAGAGTCCCATCCACTTTTACTGTCCTAAGATTATGCGCTCGAAGAGTCTCCAACACTTCTCTAAAATGTAGGGCATGCTCTTCTCCACCAGGATATCATCCAAAATCATTACAGCTGTCTCTCACGCAGACCACCCTAGTCAAACTCGGCATCCCCCAAATGCAAGCCCCAAAGGCCTAAACCAATATCAGACAAACACCCAAGGGATACCTCCTTCGAATTCAGACGACCTACGTGAGATGATACTAGTAAAAATGGCTAAATAATTAAGCCCTTGTCCAATTCTGGATGTCCTCGCCAGTCTCGCTCCAAAACCACCGTTTATCCCATACTGGCTTTGCTCAGCCTATTGAGCACATACGAAAACTTATCTCGCTCCTAGAAAAGACCAAGATGTCAACCACAAAGACCATCACAACTTATTTAGGTACTCCCTGAACACCCTTCTCATCAAATCAACAAAGTATGCGGGGGCGTTCGTCAAACCAAATGGCATCACCAGCCACTCATAAAAAAATCATCCGGAGTCCTAAAGGCAGTCTTCTCTATACTATCCTCAGCCACTCTCAACTGATGAAATCCCGTGGCTAAGTCCTACTACAAAAATATTGAGGCGCCAGCCAACTGATCAAAGAGATCATCTATCCTCGGCAATGGGTGTCTCTTTTTCTTTGTGAGTTTATTTAGTTCTCTTTAGCCTACACAAAGTCTGAGGGACCCATCCGCCTTCATAACAAAAACTACTGGAGCGCCCCACTCCGATATACTTCGTCTTACGAACCCCTTCTCAAGCAAATTGCCTACTTACTTATGGAGTTCCCTCCTCTCACGAGGAGCCATGTGGCACACTGGCCAAGATACTGGTTTAGCATTATCCACCAGATATATTCGGAAGTCAATCTCCCGCTTCGGAGGTAAGCCCTTCACCTCCTCACACACATCCGAGTATTCCCGGACCACTCTAACAGATCACAAATTCTAGACCGACGTGTCAAGCGATTCCAGATAACTTAGCATAACAAATTCTATGGGATTACAAGAGATCTCGAGAGTGTTACCCCAGCGGGTCATAATCCTAACAACTCTCCCTTCAAAATCAAGAACGGCACCTCTACTGGATAACCAGTCCATGCCCAAAACTAGCCCATAGCCCGTGAAGCCCAACAAGCATCACACCTAAACTCAATGCTAAGTATAGAAACTTTCAAACCCAAACACATCATGGAGCCCAATTGGGTTTGAAACAACTAAGGGATCATCTACCAAACTGGTGTCTGAGTGCAGTGACTCAACTAACAATGATGAGATAAACGAATTCGATGCGTCAGAATCAAACAAGTTCGGATCGAATAATAAAGAAATCCAAGTTCCGACCTAGACGGTCCTATCCCCATCTGGTACCTTAGTCGTGAGGGAATACAACCACCCTCCAGGAGATTCCATATCTTGCCCTTGCTTCTTTGGACAATCCTAATAAGGTGTCCTATTCCTCCCAAAAGGGTAACAACTAACCCCCTTCTTCCCATTCTCCATTCATAACCTCCCATCAATGAGGTTTCGTCCTTCATTAACCAAACAACTATTTGTGCCTTCCTCCCATCGTCTATCCAATAGATACCTACCAGTCCTCCTCCTTCTTGAACCAACTTCTAATCCGACTAACGTCTAAGTCCCTTGAAGTGGCTTTCCATTCCTATCTATCTTAGAAACGTCATCTATACACGGAGGGGAAGCTCAAAATCGAGAGAGGAAGAGATTCAAAACGGAGAATTCGAAATATAACGATATGGCTATCGGGGATTATGCTTTTCTTTCAAAAACTCTTCTCTTAAAAGACATGTTTTTGAAAATACTCCTTTCCAAAAATATTCCTAGAAAATAGTTTTTCTAAAAATTTTATCTGTTCTGGTAACCTTAGGCTCTGATACCACGTGTAACACCCCACACCCGCTAAGGTCACTCACAAAGGGAATGCCTTAGTTTTGGTGGAGTATTTTTAGTGAGTATAGAACAGAAAAATTACAACAGGACAGATATAAGTAATACTTGAAAATTTGAAACATCATTTCATTAACAAAACATGTTTGGTTACATCACAAAACCATAACAAGAGTCAAGTACATAATATCCATCCTGATAAAATAGAAGTACATAATCCCATTTCATAGATAATAGCCAAAAGATAAACCGAGCTTTACTTCTACGGTCCAAGCCCCAAAAGATAGATATAGCGGTCTGGTCCAAGCCCACTAGTGCTAGGTCCACTCTGATAACCTGAGGGTGGGGAAAAAGATAAACAACAACGGGTCAGACATAAGTCTGAGTGAGTCCTATAACCCTAACAATACAACCATTAAAGTAATTAGGGTATGATATAAACAAGATACGGTACCTCTGGGGATAATGACTACACTAAGTAGCCAACAAAACACAGGATGTACTACGATAACCGAAACGACGTATTTATCCACCCAAGGATAATTACTAGCTTACACCACCCCAGATCTACCCACCCAAGGGTAATTCCTACACTGCACCACACCAGTCATTCCCACTCAAGGATTGATCCCACCCAAGGACTTAAAGAAAGATATAACTAGTAGTTTCATGTACCCCTAGCTGACCACATAGGTGCCGTCTGCCCCTATCTCCACTAGGTGTACTTAGTAATTTTACCCAGTAGTTTCGTGTACCCCTACATAGGTGCCGTCTGCCCCTATCTTTACTAGGTGTACCCACTACTCCCCAGCGATCGGCTCCCTACCGTAGATACCCGTGCTGGTCCCACAGTGGGGTGTATCACTCCCCTAAAGTGGCTACCTGATAATATCAACGGTGCACGGCTTTATATCTACACGATGCAACAATGGCTTATCTACCAGCCCGGGCCCACACACGCATATGAAACCCGTTGGACTCGCGTTGCCACCGCTAACCCGTTTTGGCCTCTTATAGTCAAACCCAATATGCGTGTCCCGTCACTCGACATGGGTCGAGCCCACAAAGATACGTTTGGGATATTGGTTGAAATGGGCCCCCCACAAGCTACTACTTAAGCTTGTCATTTAATCTAGTGCATCCCACTTAACCCCTTTTTATAATCATGCCCCCTTACATGTTAAGGTTTGGTTAAGTCATCTAATTATATTTCAATTGCCACTTAAGGCACCCACTAGATTTCCGCATGCCACCCAAGGCACTTACTTGATTCCCACATGCCACCCAAGGCACTTACTTGATTCCCACATGCCACCCAAGGCACTTACTTAACCCTTTAATCATGTTTAATTACAGGTTCCACTTTGGTTAAGTATTCTAATCGTATTTTCTATTGCCACCCAAGGCAACCCACTAGTTTCCTCATGCCACCCAAGGCACCCCCACTAGTTACTACATGCCACCCAAGGCACCCACTTAACCCCTCATGTCCCACTACATGCTAATATGGTTAAGTGTTTCTTAATTAATTAAGACCGTGATCTCCCATAAAGACCTCCCACATTAGACTGGCTGTTATGACCGCCTGGTTAAGCCGGTAGGGTCCGGGCAGTCTTACGTCATAACAGAGTCTAACCTCGTGTCTTTACTTTAATCACGTATTTAATTTATGGCCAAGACCTCTCACATTGGGCTGCCATTTGTAGCAACTGGTTAGGCCGGTCGGGTCCGGGCAGTTTTACACTACAAATGAGTCCAACCTCGTGTCTTAGTCGATTAATTACACCTAATTAATCACCCCCATATTAATTATCCCTAATTAATATCAAGTTTTCCATAACATGGGTAGACCTAACTCAATAGGTAAGTTCCCATGGGGTAGACCTAACTCAATAGGTAAATTCCCACTTATGGTAATTTATTTTTATGGTATGCTTAATCATACCCAACCATACTTTAATTAACATATTTACCCACCCCATCGTTTCCCCACGTAAATCGTTCTCATTTCATGACATAATAAAGGGGAAGATCATCACAAATATCATGGGTTTAGCATATAACTTTGTCATGGGTTAAGAGGATGTCAACTTGCATATATGAGCATATATTAACCCAACTACATTTAACCCAAACTTGCACATTATCATACACATGATTTGCATAACATGTTGCATATGAGCTTGCATATTATCATACACATATCTTGCATCACATGTTGAACTTGCATATAAGCATTCTCATAACTTGCATAACATGTTAAACATGCATTTAAGCCTACACATAACTTGCATAAGCATTCACATACTTGCATAGGCATTCACATACTTGCATAAGCATTCACATACTTGCATATCACATTAAACTTGCATTTAAGCATATACATAACTTGCATAACACCATGCACATAACTTGCATAATCTCATAAACTTAACTTGCATAACACCATGCACATAACTTGCATACTGTTAGCCTACTTTGTGAACTAGGCAACACAAAGCCAAGAAACCAACCATTGAAGAGTATTTTAGGTTATAAGACTTCGGTTCGGATCGGAAGAAAACACCACAATTCAGATTGATAGCAGCATATTGGTTCGGATCGGATAGAGTTCCCTGTTCGGATCGGATGGCTCTTACTGGGTAAATTGGCAAAGCATATCTGATCGGATCGGAAGGCCAATAAATTTCAAATGGATCGGAAAGCCTTTTGCTTGCCACGACGTTGCAGCGGAGCGGAATATGATTAGAGAAGGAGAGACGTCCCAGCCACTCCGGTTCGGATCCGGTATTCCGATCCGACCCCCAACCTGCACGCCTCCGACCCGCACCCATGATCCAGGTTAATCTCCTATAAAATAGCTAGGAGAACCGGACCGGCTATGACTGATTCATACCCCTAACGTCCATCTCTTTGATGTGTTGTCAGCTTGATAGTTCATCCGAACCCGAAGAGAGTGCGATGGATGACACGTGTTCCGACCCGGATTGAATCTCAGGCAAATTCACACCTATAAATACCCCATCTAGAGACAGAGAGAAGGATCTTTTTTCAGCACTTTTGAGAATCCAAGTACCTCCATCATCCGAATTCCTTTACTCCCGGAAAATCCAAACCATCTTTCATTTCTTGTTTTAATCATTTGAGTGAACAAAAGTGAGTTGTGAGTGAATCTTACATTGCCTTTGTAACTGAATTACTGAATATAGTGAGAACTAAGTGGACGTAGGCATTTCTTCGCCGAACCACTATAAATCTTGTGTGTTCATTTTTATTTCTGTTTTATTTTATCTTGTTTCTAATCAATTTGGGTGTTAGAACCACATTTGGGTCTAACATTTTGGTGCTTCCACTGAGAATTGAACTCAGGTTCTTTATTTTCCGGGATCTCTTTCTACTTTTTGGACCGTTGAGTTCAAAGAAGTGAATCCTTAAGTTTCTCCGCTTTCTTACATTCGTTGAAGTAATTGTCAAAGACTCATGGCCAAAGGAAAAGGCAAGGAAGTTCAGTCTGCTCAAGGAAATGGAGCTGGCGAAGATCAGCAACATGCTGTTGTAACAAGGTCTCGGGGGCAGAGTTCAGCAGCAGGAAGAATCAATGCAGGAAATCCGAACCGACAGCAAGGGGAGAGCTCCGATCCGATCCGGGTAGGAGACTCCGAAGCAGTGCACTCCCCCAGTCTGAACCGACCCGAGTTGCTCACTGCACACCGATCCGACCAGGCACCCCAGCTCCGATCCGACCCGACTTCCTACCTCCGATCCGACCCGATGCTTGGTGAAGCTGGAACATCTACTCGAGTCCCCACAAATGCTCCAATTCCAGCTGCCAGGGTTGGAGACCAGGTCAATCCATCTGCTCCCATCACTCAAGGAGATTTCTCGCGCTTGCTTGATATGCTTGAGAGCACGAGGGAAGCTATGAGAGTTCATGAGCGCACCAATCTCATGATGCAGGAAAATATGAGGCTCATGAGTCGGGAGATCAATGAGCTCCGCCGGCAAAGAACTCCATCACCGGTTCGTCACACACCCGTAGATCAATCTTCATCTTCTGAGGAAGAGAGGCCCCGTGAACGAAGGCCACTCGAACGACCTCAGAACGTGGAGCAGCTGACGTTTGGATCTTTGGGATCTCGCGAGGATATCGCACGAGCATTAGGAAACGATAGCCCCACTCGGGGGCAAAGACTCCAGTCCCCTCTTCCCGAGATCGACCGGGAACGCAGGGAAAGGAATCGAGCAGAGGCAGCTCGAAGAAGTAGGGCATCTCCTGAGCAAGAGCCCCGGAGGAACTCGGACACTAGGGCCAGGGAACCTGAGCAGCCCCTAACTAGTGCCGATGTGCAGGCGATGGTTCGTCGAATTATGTCCGAAAGCCGGAATTATACAAATGAAGACTATGGCATTGAACGAAGCCATACTCCGTTCACTGACGATATCCTAGACTTCCAGTTTCCCCGACGCTTTAACTTGCCACAGATGGATAAATATAACGGAAGGACTGATCCAGGACAGCACTTGATGCGGTATTCGTGGCTTATGAATGCCGCTGCTGCCCCTGATGAAGTAAAGTGCAAAGCGTTCCCAATCTACCTAGAAGATGTGGCTTTATTTTGGTTTACCCGACTTCCTCCTCGTTCAATTTCTAATTACAAAGAACTAAGCAAGCGTTTCATGAACCAGTTCCGACTACATGCTCGAAAGTCCAAGAGTGTTATTGAATTGTCGAGGATCAAACAGGCACCGGGAGAGTCTTTAAGGGCATATTTAGATCGTTTTAACCAAGCTGTAACTGAGGTCAGTGACCCGCATGAGCCCACTATTCTGATGGCATTGAAGGAAGGAGTCGATCCTGAATCTGAGTTTGGAGACTACCTTTCTGGGAAGACACCCCCCACAAGGGCGATATTCTACGAAAAAGCCGATATTTATCTGAGACGAGAGGAAGCCAGGGCAAACCGAAAAAGAAAGTCTGAGACAGCTTCAAAGGAGAATGTGCAGAGTAATATTGCCGTGAAGCAGTCTGGGGATAGTTCTGGAAAGGTTGAAGTAAATGTAGGAAACAAGGGTGGAAACAGCAATACTGGAAATGGGGGAAACAACAACAACCGTAATTCGAACGGTAACAGGAGAAACAGAAATAGGGGAAGCGACCCAAACAAAAGGCCCCGATTCCAGAACTACGAGAACTACACACCATTGAATGACACCCTGGAAAATATTTACCTGGACACGTACAATGTGTTGCAGTACAAAAGACCGCCACCTCGTGATTCGACCGAGAAAGAAATGGCGACAGGCAAATTTTGCTTGTTTCACGGAACACATGGACATTCGACCAATGAGTGTCGGCATTTGAGGGATGTAATTGAAAAACTGCTGCGTGAAGGAAAGTTGGATGAGTACAAGGTTGCCCCGAGGGACAGGGGGCAAGGAGAGCAGGCTCCAAAACAAATCCTACCTGCTCCTAAGCCTACCGCGCAGCAGAAAGGTAAAGGGATCGTCATCAACTCCATAGTAGGCGGACCTCACCCGGCAATCCGAAGCTTTAGGTCAATGGACCAATATGTGAATGCTGCCAAGCATCTAGATGTGAATGAAGGTGACGACTTGGAAGATGTCACCCCTATAAAACAACAAAAAACCATGTTCGATGACGTAGTATTTCGCAGCCGAGACAACACGGGGATACAATCTCCCACTAATGATCCGTTGGTTATTACTACCACTATTGGGCCGGCCTTGGTCCATAAGGTATTAGTAGACAACGGAAGCTCCGTTAATATCTTGTTCAAGAAGTCATTTGATCAGATGAAGCTTGAGCCCGAAGATCTGAAACCTTGTGAAGGATGGATTAGAGGCTTCAACGGAGCGACGACAGCTCCCATGGGATATATAGAATTGCCCGTGACCCTAGGGCAAGGAGAACGTAGAAGAGTGCGAATGCTTCAGTTCGTAGTATTGGACGTAGATTCGCCATATAACACATTTTTAGGGAGACCTGCCCTCGCTGAATTTAGAGTTTGTATTGCCCCTTGGTGCTTGTTACTAAAGTTCCCAACTGAAGCCGGGACTGGAGTAATAAGAGGGGATCAGGTTTCTGGACGGGCCTGCTATGTGGCCGAACTGAAGATGTTGATGAAAGGAGTTAATGCTGAGAGTAAGGATGCCTCATCTCCCTCAAAGGGGGACTCGGCATAGCAATTAGAGAGATTGAACCCAAGGGAGTTGCCCAAAGGAACGCCTGAAGACCTGGATCCTAGAAAAGACGAGGAACCAGAGGCTAGGAATGCAACTCCTAATGAAGCGACAGTGGAAATTCCTGTTGATAAAACTGATCCGACGAAAGTTTTGAAGATTGGTTCCCAATTGGATCCACGTCGTGCTGAAGAACTGACGGACTTCTTGAAGGCAAACTTAGATGTGTTCGCCTGGACCCATGCTGACATGTGTGGGATATCGCCTTCCATTATCAGTCACAAATTGAATGTAAATCCGAAGCATCCGCCTGTAAAGCAAAAGAGACGCATGCTGGGCCCAGAGAGGTCGGCTGCTCTCAAAGAGGAAATAGAGAAATTGAAGCAAAATGGATTTATTCGAGATTCGACTTATCCCGACTGGATATCGAATCCTGTCTTGGTAAAAAAGCCAAACGGAAAGTGGCGAACTTGTATTGACTTTTCAGATTTAAATAAGGCTTGCCCAAAAGATAGTTTCCCACTTCCCAGGATTGACCAGCTTGTAGACTCGACAGCAGGTCATGAACTTCTCTCTTTCATGGATGCATACTCTGGATACAACCAGATTCCTATGCATGTACCAGACCAAGAGCATACAAGTTTCATTACGAATTTGGGATTATATTGTTATGTTGTAATGCCGTTCGGATTAAAAAACGCTGGAGCTACTTATCAGCGGTTGGTAAATGGAATGTTTTATGATCAAATAGGAAAAACTATGGAAGTTTATGTGGATGATATGCTTGTTAAATCAAAGCAGTCCTCCAGTCATACGCAAGACTTAGCAGAAATGTTTGGTATCTTGCGAAAATACCGTATGAAATTGAATCCTTTAAAATGTTCATTTGGAGTGGCGTCGGGAAAGTTCCTTGGCTTCATTGTGAGCTCCCGAGGAATTGAGATCAACCCTAGCCAGATAGCGGCGATTAGAAATATCAAAGAACCAAGGAGAATTAAAGACGTCCAAAGTCTGGCAGGGAAGGTAGCGGCGCTGAGTAGATTCATTTCCAAAGCCACCGATAAATGTGTTCCATTTTTTGATTTGATAAAAAGGGGAAAGAAGAACTTCCAGTGGACTCCCGATTGTGTCGAGGCTTTTCAAAATCTGTTAGAGCTGTTAGAGAAACCGCCAATCTTATCAAAGCCCGTAGATCACGAAGAACTATTTGTTTATCTAGCAGTCTCGGCTCACGCTGTCAGCACAGTTCTGATTCGAGAAGAAGACAAAGTACAAAGGCCAGTATACTATGTGAGTAAGAAATTAGCAGCGGCAGAGCGCAACTACCCAAAGATCGAGAAGCTCGCTTACAGCCTCCTGATTGCATCCCGAAAACTTCGTCACTACTTCCAAGCCCATCCAATAACCATATACACCGATCAGCCGTTAAGACAGGTGTTGCAGAGACCCGAAGCGTCGGGAAGGTTGATTAAATGGAACATAGAACTAAGCCAGTTTGATTTGAATTTTCAACCACGAAAGTCAATCAGGGGACAAGCTCTAGCAGACTTTATTGCGGAGTTCACCATTCCAGAGGAAGAAATAATCAATGACCGAGTGGTTAAATCCGAGGATAAACTAGAGATGAATCCGTGGAAGTTATATACAGATGGAGCTAAAAATGACCGAAGATCCGGAGCTGGGATTGTCTTAGTCACTCCGGAGGGACGGTCGTTATATTACGCCCTGCGATTAGAATTTTCGGCAACAAACAATGACTCTGAGTACGAAGCCCTGATTGCCGGGCTGAAACTCGCTAAAGACCTCGGAGTAAAAATGATGGACATATTTTGTGACTCTAAGATTGTTGTTTGTCAAGTGCGAGAGGAATTCGCGGCTCGAGGACCTCGGCTTGTCGCTTACCTCAAGAAAGTGATAGAGCTATTAAATAGCTTAGAGCGGTACAACATAACACATATTCCCAGAGTAGAAAACCAGAAAGCGGATAGACTAGCAAAATTGGCTAGTTCCGACAATCCAGAAGAGACTGAGGTAATTCCAATTGAAACGTTGGAATCGCCAAGCTTTGAGTCAATGGAAATTGAATTCGTTCATGAAGCGGAACCAGAGAAGGAGTCATGGATGACTCCAATCAAGAGTTTTCTTAAGAATGGGACACTCCCATCGAAGAAAAGTGAGAAAAGAGCCGTAGTTCGCAAAGCTGCCAGATATGTTATGCAAGACGATACCCTCTATAGACAAGGATTTTCTATGCCCCTGTTACGATGTATTGCACACGACGACATCAAGCGTGTACTGAGAGAAGTGCACGAAGGTGAGTGTGGAGATCATACAGGAGGTCAAACTTTAGCAAAGAAAATATTGCGGTACGGATACTTCTGGCCTACGATCAACAAAGATGCATCTGATTATTCACGACGCTGCGATAAGTGCCAGTGATTCGCCAAAATCCCCAGGGCACCGTCAACCCAGCTTAAATCAATGGTGAGTCCTTGGCCATTTGCCACATGGGGAATCGATATCATTGGAGTTTTACCGATTGCTAAAGGGGGAGCTAAGTATGCCATAGTAGCCGTGGATTATTTCACAAAGTGGGTGGAAGCTGAGCCCCTGACTAAGATCACCACAAGAAAGGTGATAAGTTTTGTGGTCAGAAATATTATATGCCGATTCGGGATCCCAAGGACGATTATTACTGATAACGGGACCCAATTTGATAGCACTGAATTCAGAAATTTTTGCCAGAAATATAAGATAGACAAACGATATACTGCAGTTGCCTATCCACAATCGAATGGGCAAGTAGAGGCGATAAACAAGGTAATAAAATCTATCCTCAAGAAGCGATTAGAGCGTGCAAAGGCAAAATGGGTTGATGAATTGCCCCTAGCCTTGTGGGCATATCGAACAACGTTTAAAACGGCTACTGGTCATACCCCTTTCTCTCTCTCCTTTGGCTCAGAAGCAGTAATTCCGGTTGAACTGGAAGTTCCTTCCCACAGGGTGACATACTATGACCCGATGACGAATCGGGCACTTTTACTTGAGTCTCTTGATGAAGTCGAAGAGAAAAGGGACGAAGCAGACTTGCGTGCAGCAAGACATCGGCGTCAGATGGCACGCTATCATGACAAAAAAGTTCGCCTCAGAACTTTTGAACCAGGAGATTTGGTGCTAAAGAGAGTTTTTCCATCTCTTCCTCACCTCGGCCCAAAATGGGAAGGACCCTTTGTCATCCAACGGAAACTTGATAAAGGAACATTCAAGTTAACGACCGTAGATGGCGAAGAAGTCCCTCGAGCATGGAATGTCCAACACTTAATGCGATATTTGGATTAGAAATGCTATACTTTTTGCTGTTCTTTCTGTAAACTCTGTAATAAGGCACGACTTGCCTTGGGAAAATCTGATGATATGAATAAAGGACTATAAAGTGGATGTAGGCTACGACTTAGCTGAACCACTATAAAAATATTGTGTGTTATTTACTTTTATGCATTTACATTCATTAGTTGTTCTGTTGTGATTATAAAATACAGGATAACTTAGAGCCTAAAAAGGTTGAAACAGTTTGGACATAAAAAGAAGCACAATGATTATTTGTGCAATAAGACATAAAAGAATGAGAAAACGACATTCTTAACTCTAACTCTCCAGAGAAAGAGAGAGAGTATAAGAGCGTCTCAGACTTAGCGCCGAAAAAGAAATTCTATTCTGAACTCTAACTCTCCAGAGAAAGAGAGAGAGTATAAAAGCGTCTCCGACTGAGCGCTGAGAAAGAGGTTCAACTCCGAACTCTAACTTTCCAGAGAGAAAGAGAGTATAAAGGCGTCTCCGACCGAGCGCCGAGAAAGAAATCTTTTCCCGTTGAACGACCGGGGAATAAACAAATAACTGAATTCGAACTCTAACTCTCAAGAGAATGAGAGAGAGTATAAAAGAAATGCCGGGAAAAACAACAGGTATTGATGACACAGGAAATACTATCCCGTTAGAGAATCGGGAGCATTCAGATTGCATGGTTAAGCACTGAATAACTTATGGAGATTGATTGGGGACACATATACATACACATATCTCCCCTCTCCACAACTTTGTTTCATAACTATAGATATGCATTTTTACATAAGTGCAGAACTGCTAACAGATAAACATTGCAAAAAGTGAATTATTTTTATTTACAAATGAATGAATTTGTACAGGGAAATAACTGAAAAAGAAAGTGCGGAAGCTGCTGGTGTAGCAACACTTATTGGTTTACAAAAATGCTAAAAAGATACAGGGGAACCCACTATTTGGGTTTGGGATGAGCCTTCGATTTCTTGGCAGCTTTTTCCGCATCTTTTGCTTCCTTCTCGGCTTCAGTCAAGATCCGCTTTGATTTCTTTTTCCCTGAAGATGTAGTACTGGAGCCAGCAGACTTCTTCCCGGAGGGCGGGGCACTGGAATCAAGAGAAGATTTTTTAGCAAGTTCTTCGGTAATAGATCTAGTTGAGAGCTTAACAACTAACCTTGAACCTGCATCCACAACTGCGAGAGGCTTGAGGACCTCAGGGTCTAATTCTTCAGCCTTTAATTGCAAGCGCTTGTCTTGATCAGCCTTCATGGCAGCCAAGGTAACGTCATCAGCGCTTTTCGATTCCCCGGTTATTACAATCTCCGGTTCCTCATCATGCCCCTCGTCTCCTCCGTCGTCTTTTAAAGCTACAATCATTTCTTCATCATGGGGAGTAGTGACCTTAGTTGGCTCACTTCTTTCCCCCAGGTCTGTTGAAGCAGCCTTGTCTCCCCCTTCTTTGACCCTATCAGCGGGTTGTGTCCCAGCGGTAGCTCCTTGAGCTACATCTGTCTTCGCGGATGATTCAACGCCTACAAAATGAGAAACATTGGTTATCAACTCAGGCGAGAGCAAAGGATTTCTCATCGAACGTTCGGTTATGTAGCCAAAGGTAGTAGTAGCCTTGACAAATTGAGGAGAAAAGATAGGGATACCTTCTGAAGACTTTTCAGCAGGGGTGACTACTACCTCTGGAGTTATTTCAGGAATGGGAGATAGCAAAGTTGTTCGGGGAATTCCCGGGTTTTCGGGATCATACCCTTCTACTTCGGGAGTTACAGGAGCAGAAGAAGAGGAACCAGCTTCAGGGACGGTTTTCTGTTTAGACTTCCGCCTCTCTTCTTCCATGGCCTCAGCAATTAGACGGCGCCCTTCAGCTAGGCGCTCCGGTTCGTCGTCTCTTAGGTATTTCTCCATCAGCTTATCTTCATCGAGGGAATCGACCTTAAGCTCTTCTTTTTCCCACTCGACGATTTGATTCCACACATGAACCAAAGTGGATGGATAGTCCTCGATCCAGGAAATGTTTCGACGACGAATAATGTGCGCGAAGAATTCGATCATTAGTTCGCCGAAGCCCTGAATATCGGCCTCCGCCTCTGATAATTGTTTGCGGGTTTCCTCCGCAGATTTAATGGCGCATTCCACATTGCCCTCAGCCAGAGCAGCCCTGTTTTCTGCCTCCAACAGCTTCGAAGCCAAGTCAGCATTCTTCTTTTCCAACTCAGCACTCCTTTTCGCTAACTCGGCATTTTTCTGCTCAAGCTCAGCATAAGCAAGGCGTGTCTTAGCAGCCTCTGATTTGGCCTCGTCAGCTTGTTTCTTCAACTCAGAACGCTCCTGAGTGTGGGATTCAAGCAAATCATGATAGCGCTTTTGCATGTCTTCAAACTGTTGTTTGAAGTTAGAAGCGTTCTTCTGAGCGATAGCTAGTTGAGCTTGAGTATCTTCTAAATTTTTTCCTAAGGTTTTTAGGGCCTTAGCATCTTCCTCCGCAGTTTTGTGCATTGAGTCAGCATTTGTCATTAGCGTGCGGATGATTCTAGAAAGAGTGCGGGAATACTTGAACATCTCGGTATACTGTTTTTCCACCAAATCAATCTTTGCTCTGGCCTCCTCTGCCCAATTAGAAGAGATAGGTTCAAGGGAAGGTAGAAAGGTCAGAGTCTCGAAGTAGTGCTCGGGAAATTGCTCCTTTAAATATGCCAGCCTTACTGCGGTTCCCGCATCTGGTGGAGGAGGGGCGAGGATTGTTAGTTCAGTGTCCCTTCCTGAAGAATATTCTGTAGAACCCTTGTCTGTCCGAGGTCGCTTAGTAGCAGGGACTTTTTGCTTACTTCTAGACCCAGTCTCCTTTGGAGGAGTTTTCTCTCTACTCCGCTTTTCATGGGAGGAAGTGGAATCCCTATATTGTGGTCTATCCTCCTCCCTACGACCTTGATAGCTTTTGTATTTTTCTTGTTCCGGTCGAACTGGTGAGCGGGAGCGTGAGGATCGAGATCGATAAGGATCATAGGGTCTTCTTTCCTCCCTACCACGGTCATCCCGGCGATTATACTCAGCATCCTGGGGAGGATTGGACATGCTGCGGCGAAGCTTTCTTATATCATAAGAGGATCGAGACATTGTACCTGCACGATAAATTAAACAAAGTTTAGAATCGACGGATCCATGGAGAAAGAAGTGCAATGAATGCTAGTGCTACAGTGTAAAGTGCATCCTATGTGGTGTGTGTGTCCCCCCAACCAACCCGAGTCTGAAGCTAGACTGGTGCGGGCAGGCTCTTTGGCCTTAGCAGGAGTAGTCTCTTCAGAAGAAGTGAAGACTAAAGGGTCCTTTCTGAAATCTTCTGAAGTATATATAGTCTCGGGTAAGGGGAGATCCCCCAAACCCTGAAATATGTGCTCGTCGGTGCTAGGAACATCCCCTTCGGAAGCGTAAAGTGGCGACCCTTGGGGAGATTTTGATTTGTCTACCGAGGTAGTTTCCTCGGGGGCAATATACCCTTCACGATGTTTTTTGGCCAGATTAGCCAGTTCATCATCTTGAGTGGAAGAGGGAGAGGGTGAAGTTTGAAGAGAAGCTGCAGGAATTCCCGAGCCTTCTCCTATTTCTGGAACTGTTTCCACTGGAGGAATATATGCATAAGGGACCGTCCCATGACCGATGCTACGGAAAACGGATAGCAGCCCGTGAAAATGAAGGTATTCATCTTTAAGAACCTCGTCAATGGTTAGGAATTTTTGGTCGCCATTGAGAAGACGGTGCATTCGATCAAAGAACACTTGGTCTGATATCTGTTTGGGGTTGTCGACTGCAAACAAAAAAGGAAAACAGGTCAGAGTGATGATTCAAGTGTATAGAGTCCGGGTTCAGAAAATCAATGCTTTACTTGATTTTGTCCATCTCCTGGCGCATCCAGACTGTTGCTTTATATAGAACCACTCTAGTCTGGAATCTCCAGCCTTGCTGCTAAACGGCGTAGAGATTATCTTCCTCTTTGGGACCGACTCAAAGTAACAGAAAGAAGGGGTTTCTCTAGTCCGGTGTTTGAAATTATAGAAGAAATGAACATCGTCGAACGTGAGCTCCACGCCTAGAATTTCACGATATGCTATGAATAAGGTATGCAGATAGGCATATGAATTGGGATGCAGCTGCATGGGGGCAATCCGCATTTGTCTTAAGAAGTCAACGATGAAAGGCGAGAATGGAGGAATGGCGCCAACCATGCACATCAGACGAGTGACCGTCATATATCCTTCTGGAGGGTTATGGGGACGGTCAGAACGTGAGGGCACTAAAGTGTCTCTCTTCATTATTCCATACTTCAAGCAAATCCGAACAAGTCGGTCATTATCAATTGTCGATTCTACAGAATCTGGAGGTGACTCCAATATGATGGCTGAGTCAAATTCATCAGGTGCTCGATTGTCACCAATCCCTCCTTCCTCCTCAAAGCCTAGGGAAACTTCATTTTCTGAAGACATTTCGTCACTCTCCCGATGACCAACTCCGTAATCCGGACCCTCGCTGTCCCATTCTGGGTCAGATGAAGAAGATATATCCTCGAGAGTGGTTTTGTTGGAAGATTCTGGAGCCTCTTTCCTCTCAGCTAGACGAGAAGAGCGTCTGGGCCTCATTGTCATGGAACTATTGAAGAAGCAATAGCACGGATTAGAGTGAATTATCCCGTGTCCCCTTTTTTGTGTATGTGTGTGAACTAAAGTGTGTGCAGCAAATGTGGGAAATACAAAATAGAAGTACAGCAATGTAAGACGAAGCTTTAAAGAGAAAGTAATAGTCAGAGTTGTTCTTGATTCTCGTTTATGTTCACAAGGCACTATCCTAACTGTCCGCGAAGCATATTCATCTAGAGTAAGAATTAGTTGAATTAGTTGAGTAGTCTTTATGTGCCAAGTTTGGTACGTTCGGTTCGGTTCGGATATGCATATGACAACTGGCTCAATACAAATGTGGATAACGATCGGTTCGGATGCCTCATTAAAGCACGGTCAGTTCAAGACAAGGGAAGCAACGGGTTCGGAAGCAGGACTGATCTGATCGGATCGGGTGACCCGATCCGAACCGAACTAGCACCACTCAACCGATCCATTTACTTCAACCTCTTATCCCATTCACTTCTCCGACCCGAACCGACGTTTTCTTTCCTCCCTGTCTTTCTAAAGTGTGTAACCCGGACCGATCCCTTATCCTACTCCTTCCTTTCCGCTCCTCCGTCTTCTACCCGAACCGACTCCAGATGGTCACCACGCTCCTCATCTTCTTCCTCTTTCCCCCCTTTCTCACAAACGAATCCGCTTTATCACCAAAGCCATCGTTGAGGATAATTCTTTGCCCTCTCCAGCCTCGCAACGCCTTGAAGCGATGGCGCATCCACCAGCGGCGGCGGGGGGTTCAAACGAAGCTTATGGCCAAGCCATCCCAATCCAACGCGAATTGAAATCGAAAACGGTTACAACGGAGCTATTCGAGATTAGAAAAGCTACCTATGTGTTCGATTTAAGAAATCTACGAGGAATAGTTTCAGAATATCCGAGTTTCTGACGTCTTCAATACTTAGGTTGGGAGCGACAATAGAAACGAAGGAGAAAAGAATGAAGGCAGTAGTGAATTTATAAAGGGAATGGTGTTGACTCCTCGTCTTCCCATTTTGTCTCACCCGCTCGGACCGGAGTGAAGGCCCAATAGCATGACTTTGTCTGAAGGCCCAACGTCCAAGAACCTAACCCACGAAAACGCTTCGGATCGGAATCCGAACCGAGTGGAAATTTCACACGCTAATCCAGCATCCGACTCGAATTGAAGTGAAGGAGAGTAAAGGAGGAGCATACCTGCAAGAAGCATTACATGGCGAGATGAGTTCCCAAATTTGCTCAGAAATGAAGAAAATGTGTTCGGGTCGGACGCCGAACCGAACAGAAATCTGTGCATTACTTCTGACAATTCTGGTTAAACGACATCAAAGCACGCTTTGTACAACGAAAGCATCCTTTGAGGGGGCAAAATGTTAGCCTACTTTGTGAACTAGGCAACACAAAGCCAAGAAACCAACCATTGAAGAGTATTTTAGGTTATAAGACTTCGGTTCGGATCGGAAGAAAACACCACAATTCAGATTGATAGCAGCATATTGGTTCGGATCGGATAGAGTTCCCTGTTCGGATCGGATGGCTCTTACTGGGTAAATTGGCAAAGCATATCTGATCGGATCGGAAGGCCAATAAATTTCAAATGGATCGGAAAGCCTTTTGCTTAACACGACGTTGCAGCGGAGCGGAATATGATTAGAGAAGGAGAGACGTCCCAGCCACTCCGGTTCGGATCGGGTATTCCGATCCGACCCCCAACCTGCACGCCTCCGACCCGCACCCATGATCCAGGTTAATCTCCTATAAAATAGCCAGGAGAACCGGACCGGCTATGACTGATTCCTACCCCTAACGTCCATCTCTTTGATGTGTTGTCAGCTTGATAGTTCATCCGAACCCGAAGAGAGTGCGATGGATGACACGTGTTCCGACCCGGATTGAATCTCAGGCAAATTCACACCTATAAATACCCCATCTAGAGACAGAGAGAAGGATCTTTTTTTAGCACTTTTGAGAATCCAAGTACCTCCATCATCCGAATTCCTTTACTCCCGGAAAATCCAAACCATCTTTCATTTCTTGTTTTAATCATTTGAGTGAACAAAAGTGAGTTGTGAGTGAATCTTACATTGCCTTTGTAACTGAATTACTGAATATAGTGAGAACTAAGTGGACGTAGGCATTTCTTCGCCGAACCACTATAAATCTTGTGTGTTCATTTTTATTTCTGTTTTATTTTATCTTGTTTCTAATCAATTTGGGTGTTAGAACCACATTTGGGTCTAACACATACCCTCATACACATAACTTGCATATGAACTTGCATAACAACATGCACATAACTTACATAACATCATGCACATAACTTACATAACATGTTGAGCTTGCATACATGACTTGCATCTTAAAGGAGGGTAAACATGCATAGCATATAAAGGTGTCATCTTACATATGTATGCATCACATTTAAAAGGGTAAACTTATATGTCATGATTTATGCATAATACCAAACACTTAGCATGCATAAAACCACTTACTTAGCATGCATAGAATCAATTACTTGTTATGCATAAACACACCACTTAACTTGCATAAACCCAAACACTTAGCATGCATACAATCAAATACTTAGCATGCACAAAATCAAATACTTAGCATGCATAACACCAAATACTTAGCATGTATAAAATCACATGCATAACTTGCATATCATGTTACATATAACTTGCATATACTCTCACACATAGTTTGCATAACATGTTACATATGCATAAATGTTCAACATAGTGTTTTGCATCATAAAACATGGCATTAACCTTGCATATAACATAAAACTTGCAAATCACATATCATACAAACTTGCATAAACACATTTATCCACAAACATAGCCATGTCTTATCACATCCTACCATAATCAATTTAACAATTGATTATTAAAGCCATAGGAACTCACCAAAACCAAGATTAGCAAACTTATGAAGTAAAACTAGTTGCCAAATATGAAGAAGAAGATGATTAGGGGTTGATTAGCTTGCAACTCTCTTCATTGATTTGTTGGAGGCCATGATCAAGTTTCATTTTGCCATAGTTTAGTTACAAGATCTAATTATGAATGAACTAGGGTAGGGTTAGGGTCTTATTTATAGGATTAGGTAGTGTTTTAGGCCCTTAGATTAACCCTAGATTAGTTTAGGTCCGTCAGATTTAGGAAATCTCTAGAACCCAGCCCTCCAAGCCAGCCTAAACCCAACCTGGTGCACCCAGGCTCTCTGGACGCTGCGCCCCTGTCGACAGGCAAGTCGACACCCCTGTCGACAGGCCTGTCGACATGGTTAGGGCGGGAAGCTTCCCGCCTACCCCCGCTGGTTCTAATTTGAAATCCTAATTTAAATTTCTAAATCTGTTTTAAGCTTTGATTAATTTTTTTTTTCCTGCAAACTTCATTGGGCCATAACCGGGCCATACGGACTCCGATTCTCGAAAACTCGGACTCTATTTCGCTTATTTTTCCAAGACGAACGCAATGACGCAGCCCGTTACCCCCAATTCCCATATCTGAGATTATTTATCCTACGATTAGAGAATTTTAGTATTAGCTAAAATTCGGGGTGTTACAATTAGAGACGCTCTAGCCCGCCCCTCAGGATCAGAGCTCGAGTGACCCTTGGATCGTCAGGGCCGGTCCACCGATGTGTATTAAAATGCCTGAACATGCGTTTCCCCGCCCTTTGGGGCGTAAATGAGCCAACGAATGGCTCCATCGGACCCGGATCGTCCGATCTAACTGAGGCGCCTCGCAACAGCAACAACCACACAAGTGAAAAGTATATAAATGTCAGGGCTGGTAGGTCACTGACACCACCCTAGCTAGAAAGAAACGCATGCCCTCCCTGATGTCCTCTCCCGTTTCTGGTTCACAACCGGGGTGCGAAACTCGCGAAGTAAACGTTACACAAAGCTACGCCACAAAGGCCGTGCTTTGATCATCACCACAAGACTTTGCTTTTCAACAGAAGCCTCGATCAATTGCCACTTAGGCATGCCACACAGGCAATTCACTCCATGCGTTTGATATCCATCAATATATAACCCCTGAGCTTGTACGTCTCACAGAAGGGCGTTAAGCAAGAGAATAAATTCTCCGCCGCCAAACAGATATATATTTAATAGAGATCAATCACGCGGACTAAAATCCAATGTCAGACACACAGTCCATTTACAAGTCCGTTCTGGGTCTGAACGAAACCGGAGGCACCTAGTACCCCGCATATCCATCGATCTCCAAACACGTCTGGACGATCACCAACTGTTTCCATCTTCTAGGGTGTACATCCCAATCAAGATCATCAGTAATCACCCAAACGACTTGAAGACCTCCGGTCTTCGACCACCGTCATCATCTTCGACTTATCGTCGTATCAGTTATTCAGAATGGGATAAACCCGGTCTTTCCGAATAACTCGCGTATATATTAAAAAAGTGTTACACAAATACAACATACGCCTCATTCCAATTCATCAGTCACTAACCGTAAATTATTCAAGAGAACAATTCCCCAAATATTAACCCCGAAGGCCGAAACCAACATCAGATCAATATCCAGAAAACCATTCTGCTTGGCTAACCGACAGTTAGTTTCTAAATTTCACACTCATAGGGAAAGGTTCCCATTAATTTTACCCAAGATAAATTCCTTGAATTTATTTTCTAATCTCCTTTTGAATTTCGATTCAACTAGTCGAGATTAACGAACCTTACCGAAGTAATCATTGGTTTTAATTTCCCAATCCCAACCTATTCATCCCATGAAGTAAAACGGGTCTTACTTCATATCTAACACCACGGTGTTATCGGTAAATTCAATTACCATTTCACGTTCAAATCTAATTAAAGATTTAACTAACGCCTGGAGCAAAACTGGTGATACTCCATTCTCGATTATTTCAATCTAATTAAAGATTCATTAAAACTCCACTTAGTTTTAATCTGTGACTGGGTTAAAGAATCAGTGTCATTTAAAAACACGGTTCACGATAAACCCAGAATCATATCACATTAATTATCGGGTTAAAGAACAAGTGTTATTTAAGACACTGTTCACGATAAACCCAAAATCAATATCAATTCAATTCAAATTAAATATTATTTAATTGGTACCCTTCATTAAATCTAAATAAAAAGATTTAATCTTTTCTCAACTAGTTTTAAGAACAACGTTAATGAAGACACCATTCACAACAAACCCAAATCGCATTTGATATTAAATACAAGGCTCTGAATAGAAAATATATCAGCTTATATTCAATATCAAATTCTACGATCAACAAATATCGTATTGGAAATAACGATATATATATCTATATCTTTCAAATTTCCATAACAACATCTGTATAATCACGAAATCCAACATCGAAATATTCCGAAGACAATTTCGATTCAAATCCATTCCAATGAAATCATTGGAAATTCTGGTTATTTTCGAAACCATTTCAAATCAAATTTATTTATTAAAAAAAATAAATAGAATTTTAATTCTAGTTCAAAACTAGTTCATTTCGATAAAAATCTATTTTTATCTTTTCAAATATGGAGTTTTTCATCCCATTTTTTCCCTAATCATTTCTTATGATTTTACACAAATTATTACTATTTTTAATAGTTTTATCAAGGCCCGTACAGTCGATTTCCATCAACGGCCATCGAACTGCACTTACAGCGACCTTTTTCAAATTTGATTTGGACATAATTCCAAATCCAACCGTTAGATTTCAAATTTCTAATATTCGTTAGAAAGCTCTTTTCGATACGAACCCAACGGTTCTGGTTTTAGGAGAATCCGACGGTCGGACCTCCCGCAATATCCGTTCGAAGTCAATGGTCGAAATTCGCGAACTGCCGCGGCGCGGCGCGTTCTATTCAGGCCATTATATTATATATATAATATATATAATATATACTTCGTCGATTACCATTCAAAACGTGCTTTATAAATCGTTTTAAATTCGTTTTCAAAACGGTTTCAACTTCATATTCAGTTTCAAATCAAAATTGAATATTCCAATATAAATTCGTTTTAAATTCATTTCAAATCGATTTCAATTCAAATTGATTTTTAATTCAATTTCAGTTCGTTTTTCAATTCAATTTCGATTCGTATTCAATTCTATTAAATTTCAATTCGAATTCATTTCTATTCAAGTTCAATTCGAATTCATTTCTATTCGAATTTCAAATCATTTCAGTGTATATCGAATTTCAAATCAATTCAGTTTAATTCGAATTTCAATTCACTTTAAATATAATTCGAATTTCAATTCATTTCAATATAGTTCGAATTTCAAATCTATTCAATTTCAAATCTATTCAATATTCATTGAAGAATGAATAAAATCGATATAAATATCGTTCATGTCGAAATGGCGTCAATCTAACCAACACGGCTTCATATGTTTCTATTTTCAAATATTCTATTTCAAATATTTCTATTTCAAATATTTCTATTTCAAATATTTTTATTTCAAATATTTTTATTTCGAAACTGGAATGAGGCCCAATCAATTACCATATAATGTTAATTATATGGATTTTCTACAACACATGTATACAATAACAACGATGAATAATCAACCATCATCCAAAGTGCATTCTACACTGTATAAGCATCAAATATAAATATTCGACGCTTATAACAGTCTGTCAATCAATCGATCGACATACAACTAAACAATCGGGATTAGTGTACGTCAAATATCATCCCAATACCCGTGTGGGGTTTCAAACAATAAAACACAGATTTTTATTTGTGCAGTTGGACGATGTGTAAAATTTTATCGTCCCAATCAATGTCCTTCAAATAGGTGTACATAAACAAATCGTCCGGTTTGTAAATGAATATTTGTTTATTCACATTCACGTTAAAAATTATATTTTTAACGATCAAACTATTTTATTCAACCTATGAATATTCTATTCGGTTCATTTATTAAATAAAATGTTATCTTTATTTTTCTAACTTATTTTTAGAAAATTTCGGCGGCATAACAGCACGATACTAGAAACGGGACAAGGCCTAGCCTTATCCCCGGTCTAGTGAAGGCCCACGCCATTCACACATCAATCAAATCAATTTCATTTCACCAAATAATTCAATTCAAACCAAATAATCTAACCAACTACGCAACCAAACAATTTAACAAACAAGCCATCCATGGTCTGTGGATGACGGGTGTCGGGTGCTACTAAACACCGTTTGCATCCTAGTATATATATATATATATATATAACTAGAAAAAGAAATTGAAGAGTGAGGAGTTCTCGCCGATAGCTATCCCAATTCCATGAAACTTCACTTATAGAAATCTTCGTCGTTCTCGCCTTTTGGTCCTTTTCGTTGCCCGTAGCCACTACATATATAAAAATCGAATTTTTACTTCGCTATTCAATATATAAAAATCTAATTTTTACTTCGCTATTCAATATATAAAAATCTAATTTTTACTTTGCTATTCAATATAGAAAATCTAATTTTTACTTCGTTATTCAATATAGAAAAATCTAATTTTTACTTCATTGAAAATCACTTCTTTCCGTTTTCAAAAATCATATATTTATGGTTTTCAAATGAATAAAAATCGAATCTTTATGAATCATTACCCTATATAAAAACCGTATTTTTATAAATAAAAACATAACTTTTAAATAGATAAAAATCAAATCTTTTATTGGCTAAAATCCTAGTTTTTTCCGCCTAGAATCAAAATCAGAAAAAGGGAAGAAAGGAAAGGAAATACTCACGATGTTCAAAGGAAGAGAGGGTTCGTCGCGTCGGGTTGGTTGGGGGGGGGGGGTTGCGGCCTGGGACAGAAGAGGGGAGGAGGAGCGCGAGGTCAGATGGGGGGCCCGCGTGTTGGTCGGAGGGTGGTGGAGGGTGGCTGGCGGTCCAGCAGGGTGGCGCGCGTGGGGGTTTCGTGCTTGGGCGGGGAGGGAGAGGTTAGAGGAGGAGAAATGGAGGTGGAGGAAGAGGGGGCCACGCCCTGGCGGCGGCGCGCCAGGGGGGTCGCGGCGGCGCTGCTGGGAGGAGTACCTCCCCCCCTTCGTTTCTTTTTTTTTCCTGATCGATTTCGATTTATGAAGAACGGGGGGGGGGGGGGGGGCAGAGAGAAGGTAAGGGTGAGGAGAGAGGAATTTTTTTTATTATTTAATTTCAAAAAGTTGACTTTTACATACGACCTCTAAACGAGGCCCACCGCCTGTCGTCCATAGCATATTACCCCCATTCCGAACACAATGGGATATGTATCGTATGCTGATTCGAACGTTTCGATCCGTTTCCGTTAAAATCAACATATAACTCTATATATTGAATTTGAACGTGCATTTCAATTTACCGGGGGCACATACGGACCTCAAAAATTCCCGAAAAATATTTTCTAGCTTCGTATTGACGATACAGTCCTAACAAAACTAGTTTCGTCGAATTCTGAGACCGTTGGAAAAATGACCATTTTCCAGTCGATTAAAATCAACTGAAACTGGTCAAACGCGTTTTCCTTTGCCACGCTCACATATTGATTCGAAAAGTTATGAAATTTGAAACCTAGCAATAACTTTACATCACGGACCCAACAAAATGGTTTCGTCGAAATCCGAGGTCGTTTGCAAAATCTCCATTTTTAAGGGCCTGAATTCCATAGCGACTATTCAGAATTTTAAACTGGACATATCTTTTGATTCCCGCTATGAAATTTCAATTTTTCGGATTCGTTGGAAATATATTCTCAATTAGATCCCATTATTTTTGGTTTCACTAAAATCCGGTTTATTTTGCACCCGGTACGTTCAATTGAAGTTTGAAATCGAATTATCGAACTACCGCGCCATTTTCAATTCCTTTTATAATTATATATAATTATTTATATTCTAACGTCAATCTATATAACTATATACGATTGAATTTTATTCAAAAGAAATTTTCTCGTCGATATTATTTAAAATAATTCATTTTAAATGTTCAAACTTCGCTAAAATTGCCAAAATAGAAATTTTAAACTGGCCCAGATTTTCGTGTTGTTACAATAAATTAGGGAAATATTTATCATTTGATAAATTGGATATATAAATTTGAATTTATATAGAGAAGTAAATCGGTTTTAACACCGACAATTGAAATGGAATGTGAACGTAGTAGTTATAAACGAAATTTGCAATGAGATTATAAATGTTGGAAATGAAATAAGATTTGTATGAATAATTTTGTAAATAAAAATATAAATAGAATTTGGGTTTGAGATATTGTTTTTAAATACGAAATCAAAGTATTTTGATTATATAAAGAAATATTATTCACATTCTATGTGAAAAATTAGATTAAAGTAAATATTTTGCAAATAAAATATTATAACGGAATTTGGGGTTTGAATTAGGAATTTAAATGGAATTATTGAAATTAGAAACTGACTGGAAATTAGTTGAGTTGAATGGCTTTCTGGGTATCGATCTAATGTTGGTTTCGGCCTTCGGGGTTTATACTCAGGAAGTTGTTCTCTTACTAGTTTATAGTTAGAGACTGATAGAGGTGGGAAGATATTGATGCGTGAATCAGAATTGGAAACATTTTCCATTGTTAACAACGTATATTTTCTAATTTTAGAAAATAAGGAATTTATGAATATTTGGAAACGATAAATGGGAAATTGGGAAATGAAATGATGATTGATCGATAAGATTTCCATTTGGAAATACGACCGTTGTTTGTACACATGTTTTCCTTTGACAGTTAAATCATCGACTATCAAAGATTTTGACCATTTTCGTTGTCAATACGGAGAGACCGGGATCAGATATGTTATCTGAAAATCACTCCGTATGGCATTAGCATTGCAAATCAAATATGATGAAGATAATTGAAGACGGAGTTATGCAAGGGCTGTTTAGTAAATCCTAAGTAGAAATTGCCTAAGATGGATTTACAGAATAGTGCCTTCAGGTTGTCCAGTCTCCGGACAATTTGAATGGACGAATGTCTAACAGAGTATATCTGGTAGATCGCGTAAGTTGATCGTTTCAAACGTATTTACGTTGGTGGTGCAGGAATTCGTTTCTCTTAGCTTATACCCATGGTATTTTTTGGGAAATCAATTTGTGATTGGACGGGTATGACGATGTGGCATTCAAAGTAAATGAAGGAGTGATCTGTTAAATATACGTTATGACCTCTAGGGTATATTGTCACCATCTAGAGAATATTCTTATTTGTTACTTCTTTCAATTCTATATCTCCTGTGAACAGTTATGTTGGTATACCAACCGTAAGGTGACAATATATTCGGAACGTTCAAGCGAAATGAATGGCTAGTCATGTGTGGCCGAGTAACATGATGTTCTTGTTGAACTCCAGTGGATCGCTTCTAGAGTACACTGATTGGAAGGTGGTTACATACCTTGTCATAGTTGGACTCCATTACCCAATAAGAGCCTGCGGTTTTTGATTGTATACTACATATGTAGAATGCGAGATGAAAGCGTTATACTAGATTGCTATCTACTTGATTTAGACATTATTATGATATCAGAAAATATTGATCTTAAGAAACATTTTGGGTTATCATAAGGTAAAAACCATCCGTATTTATGTGTGGATCGGTCTTATGATTATCATTGCTTTTGAAAAAGATTTGGAAAAGCTAAACCAAGTGTTTGGAGTTTACTCACACCAGTCACATGACTGACCCATAGTTTATTTTGTTTTGTTTTCCCTAAACTCTTGGGTGCCCAATTTTGTACGGGTAGTCAAGTAGTCGGGGTTTTAAGATACTTGGAGAGCTGGAGCAGGAGGTTTTAGGATTATATAGCTATTGTTAATTCCGCTGTGTTGTACTCTAATAATGGTATTGTATACAGATACTGTTTTATTTCAAAGTTATATATGTTATATAATATATTTGTTCGCTTCGCTGTGAGATTCGTGTTACTCTGATGATGTTGTAGTTATGTTCTTCTTCTATTCTAAACTTCTTTCTTTCTATTTGTCACCCTCTAACTTCTTTCTATTAATGTTCTGGTATTTCCGATTTTTGAATAGTCGACATAGTGTTATGTGTTGATTTTCGAAGCCGAAAATTTCCCGAGCCGTTACAGTTTATAACAGATATACTATTGAGGTATGTGTTATAAGGCACTTCTGATAAACCTACCTATATGATTGCAACGAAGGTGGTGCCGCCTTTTGTGCGATTTTGGCTTGATCTCTAAGGGCGATTCATGAAAGAAGATACGAACCAAAGGCCAATCCACGGGTCAGGCAAACTACTATTTGGAAAATATGAAAATGAATGTGTGATAATCACATTCGGTAGATCATATAGGATTGATAGTTCAATGCTTAGTCGACCACTCCATCCTGATATACTTTGATGGGTTTTCACTACGTATAAATTCAAATCTGTAAGACATCTATACGTATGCACAAATTTTCCTGCATAAAATGACAAGAGGAATTTATTTAAAATTTGGTGGATGATTGTTAGAGGAAATTTGAAATAAAGGAAAATTTTGATTACTCCCACATCATGAAATATAATATGGTATGCAACTATATATGTAAAAGCATGATGTGTTATATCAAAAAAAAGAGGAGGAGAGATAAGGAAAGAACATGACATACATGACATTGACATGATAATATTTAAAGGTCAAAAGATGGGCCTTGGGTCTTTAAATAGGCCTTGGAATGTCAATGGGCTTATGTGTAGTAGATCATTTTTGTTTTGCTCACGGGAATTAAAGTCTGCAAGTTTTTATCATTACTAGTCAACTGGTTCTAAATAGACCAATCGACTGGTCAGGTGTTAGCCGAAAAGGTTTGTTTCTTTACAAACAGACGCTACTGTGTAAAAAGGTTACGTTCTTATACTTTGACTTGTCGACTGGTACACGATATACCAGTCGACTGGTACGAACAGCTGCGCCTATTTCTGAAAAGAAACAGACGCTACTGTGTGAAAAGTTGCAATTTTTCCGAAGAGAAGCAACTGTATGTCCTCACAACTATAAAAAACGGACTAAACTCCAGTTTTAATTCACTTTAAATTCTTCTGTAACATCTTCTTATCTCTGATCTACCAAATCTATAATAAAGTATATAAGTTATCGTTCTGCAGGCTATAATTTCAATATCTTATTACTGCAGCGATAAATCCAGATAGTGAATCGTCATGTCTGTGCAACCACGCCGATTAAAGATATTTGATATATGTTCTGTTGTATCTTCTAACAGATTTTTCAATACTCGTGCACACAATATAAGAGAGCAAATACTGTTTTAGGATAGTGATCACCACATCGTGCCTCGGAGTTTTCATACAATCAGCGACGAATTTATTCCAACATAAAGTGTAACACCCCACAGCCATTAATGCCACTCACTAAGGGAATGCATTAAGTTCTGTGGAGCATTGTAGGTAAACAGACATAGAATAATTACAAGACAGATACAAATAAAGATAGCAGCGGAAATTTCATAAATTTTATTTTAGACTTAAATTGTAATACCGTGGTTTATAATACCACAAGACATAAAACCATTACAACAAAATACTTTTGTCTTGCATAATCAGAGTACATAAGAATTAAAAGAAAACATTATTCCCCAATAAATAAAAGAGTAAGCCAAAGCAGAGACAAAGACTCGAGCCATACTTCAACAGTAGCTCCTAGCAAGATGATATCCAAATCCTGGCTAAGCCTGGGTGTTTACTCCCTGAGAACCTGGGAGGGGGGTGACGGAAGGGAGAAGGAAAAAACAAAAGGGGTCAGACATAAAGTCTGGCGAGTCTAGTAACTTTTAGCCAGTAAATAAATAAAGGTAACATGACAAGCATAAAGTGGATAAGATAGATCACTATACAAATGGCAGGGGTGACAAGGCAGATAAGGTAAGGTATATACATTCTTCACTAATGACTACTCTGCACTATTACTAGTATAATCAAGATGAGATGACCCCTTCCACTACAAGTTGGTAGACTTAGGGCATACGTCCGAGAATACACTAACCACTACCCTAATTGATCGGCTCCCTACTCTGTAGATATCCTGTGATGGCCCCACAGTAGGGGGTATCACTTCCCTAAAGTGGCAACCCAAGATGTGCATAGGCCTATCTACTGGTGTCACGGTCGTCTTGTCCCCCTCTTCCCGGCCCATGCACGCATATGTCCCCGGTCGGTTTGCGCCGCTCCCACCATCCATCTCGTTTGGATATCTTACAATCAATCAGTAAGCGTGCCCCTTCTCCGCCTAGTACGGAGTTCTCTACTCTGATACAAACTACGGGTTACTGACTGAAATGGGTCCCACACAATATGATACAAGCCTTCCCCTTTGTCTTGTATCCCCACTAGGTTTTCCACTGACTATGTATACCCTAAAAGGGTGATCTTTAATTACATAGCCCTATACTAGTTATGTATACCCTAAAGGGCGATCTTTAATTACATAACTCGCACACAATATGATACAATCTCTCCGCTTTGTCTTGTATCCCCACTAGGCTTTCCACTGACTATGTATACCCTAAAGGGTGATCTTTAATTACATAGCCCTATACTAGTTATGTATACCCTAAAGGGTGATCTTTAATTACATAACTCTATAATGGTTAAGTTTGTGGGCCTATATATATTAATACTACCTACTTACCCTTCAGTTATACTTAACCCACCCACTATCCAGTCCACTTTACTTAACCCTAACTTATGTTCATAATCATACAGTCCTCATGTATTAGGTTAAGTAGTCTTTTCTTATTACCATGTCCAATTATGGTTGTATTGGGCTAGACCTCCCACATTAGGCCTACAACGTGTGGATGCTGGATATGCCAGTCGGGTTCGGGCAGTCTTATTCCACAGTTGGGCTTAACCTCGTGTCTTAGCCCGATTCCATTTGCGTACTTAGACCTCCTACATTAAGTTCAACATTAGTGGTTGTTGGATATGCCGGCCGAGTCCGGGTAGACTTCCGCCACTAATGTAAACTAACCTCGTGTCAAAAGTACAATTCCTAATTGTAATTACTAACATTCCATTTTTAATTAATTTACCAATTAATTAATCCTTTCCTTTTACAGGTGTCAATACCTATTTTGCAACAATAATTTGAATTACTTATCCATAAATGGTCATACTCAGATTATGCCATTTTTACCCAAATTTACCTATGTTATTATAGGTAATTAATTTAATGTTTCCCCATTTGAATTATATGCTCATTTCATATAAATATTATATAAACTATGCCAAATTATGTCTCAAGTTAATTACTTGGTTACTAACCAATTTATGCCAATTACATAATATCCAATATTTAATATTTCCCAAACTATTCCTCGACATTCCCACATCGTTCGTACGTGTAATTCACATAATATGTTAGGCTCGCTGTTCGCCTAACTCATAAGAAAAGGAAAAGAAAGAGACATATGCCACCCAAACTGGCATAAAACAATATAGATCTAATTAAGCATATGTAACATAAACTTGGCATAGAACAACATAACTTGCATATAAACTTGCATAACTTGTATAGATCATAACTTGCATAGAATGAATCTAATCAAGCATATAAACATGAACTAGTATATAACATGGATCCAATTAACATATGTAATGTGAACTGACATAGATCTAAACATGTGAATTGGCATGGATCTAAACATATAAGCATAAACTTGCATATATGAACTTGTGGCAACTACAATGTCAAAGTCAACATAACATGGTCTAAACTTGTCATTTAGACATCTAACAAAATTAAGGTGACATAGTAGCATGATTAGATCTAAAAGGGTGGCATCACATGTCAAGTTTACAACGTATCGTGATTATTACAACATAACAGGTGAAAGGTGATTATCATAAAGGATTAGATCTAATATTAACAAGTTCACATTTACCACAATGTAGTTGCAAGTCAAAATCTACATAATCAGCATAATAGAATGTCCATAATCATATTGGATCCAGGGATAATGACATAATAAACTTGCATAAATTCATGATTCACAACATATACCCAATTCATACTCCAGCACAATTCACATTTATCTATTTAAACCTAAAAGTGACTAGAAATCACAGAAAAAGAACAGATCTTGAATTCTGGGATCCGATTTCTTAATTTGTTGAGCTTAACCCTTGATGTAGGCTTTGATCTTTATCTTTAATCTTGAATTTGATTTGTTATGGTGGAGGCTAGGTTAGTTTAGGATTCAGCAGCATATAGGCTCATGAATGAATTTAGTTTAGCTTAGGGTTTAGGTTAGATGTGATTATATAGGAGTGTTTGATTAATCAGAGCCATTAGATTAGTCTAGGATTCATCTAAACCCTTCAAACCAAAAAGACACATCATCAGGCCAATCAGAGGATGCCACATATACCTAATCCATCAAAAATCGTCATTGACCAACAAAAATGCGCCATGTGTGCAACATGATGCGTAGCAGCAGGGGTGTTGACACCCACATGTCATATATATATACATATTTAATTATCTTTCCAATTAAACCTTTTCACATTAAACCGCTTTTTGAACTGCATTCACACTAAGCCACTTTTTAGCCATTCTCTAAAACAAAAATATGATGCTAGTGGGGATCAAACTCTGTACCTCTTGTGTACAAGTCACATGTACTAACCAAATGAGCTACTAAGTCTTTTGCTAACAAGACTTAGGACAATGCTACACATTATTCTTTTCTCATTCCTCTTTTTCATGTTTTGTTGCAACATTTAATTTAAAGATATCTTCTTCATTTTAAATTAGTTTTCTACAAATTATAGGTCTAAATTGATCAGAAAATCACCACGAACGCAATGACACTAATTTCATAGCCAAATTCTTGAGGCTCTACAAATTCTCTTTTTTATTTCTTTTTAAATGTTCGCATGCATTCTTTCGCATTTCATGCATTGCATGTAATTTCTTTTATTAATCTTTTTCTTCATTTCACTGCATTAACTTATTACATGCAATTTTATTGTCATTATTTAATTTCTCTCTAAAATATATCTATGCATACAATATATATACATATTTCCACATTTTTAATTTTATTAAAAATGCGGGGTGTTACATTCTTCCCTCCTTAAAGGATTTCGTCCCCGAAATCTTCAAGTTAAGAAGAATGTATCCTACCATTCATCATCCATCTACTCATCCATAATCCATAAGCATCCATTGTCCTTAAAAGATTTCTAATGCTATATGAGCATATGCAAAAGTGTGTGTATATGTTCCTTATCTAATGCAAAGATCAGGCGGTCTACTGATTCAGTTGACCTCCTTAATGCAATGTATGTTAGTGCCATGAATCCAACATGTATGCAACTATCCCTATTATATCATATTGGTTCTACATGTGTGCATACTCATAGGTCTAAATGCAACATCCATATGCTAGCTCGTCAATTTCCATTCATAAAAGAAAAAAAATGCACACACAATTATGTGCAGTATGAGAGTGATTGAGCCGATCTTAGTGCCTAATGTGTGTGTATATGCGTCTACAGGAAACCACTAGCAAATACTTGCATCCATCAAACATAACATGTTTCAAACACATGTTTACATCCATAGGATTCCTATCTAAAGGTCGAAAAATGCTATGGATAAGATGTACTCAAATGATAAAAACAAGGATGAATAGAAAGCTTTAAGAACATAGTCCCAAAAGGCAAGGGTATGAAGCACGAATTCTATCTTCGGTTTCCCAAGTCGCATCCTTGCGGTCTTCTCCCTATAGCACTTTTTAATAGCCTAACTTCCCTGTTGCGCGGTTTCTTAACCTCTGATCCAAGTATGCAAGTCAGAACTTATTCAATCATTGCTTCCTTCTCTACTTTCCCTTGGAGCCATGTGGCGCACCGGTAATGCAACTGGTTTTGCATTGTCCGCCAGATATATGCGGAAGTCGATCTCGTGCCTAGGAGGTAAACCCCGCACCTCATCAAAGACATTAGAAAAATCCCGAACCACTGGAATAGATTGCAAATCATCTATGGATGCATTTAGATGCTCTAGGAAACTAAGCAAAACCGACCCATGGGGGTCACAAGAAACTTCGATGGTCCTCCCATGACAAGTCAGGAGCCTAACAACCCTCCTTTCACAATCCAGAACGGCTCCATACTTAGTAAGCCAGTCCATTCCTCGAATCAACCCATAGCCCATAAACCCATGTACATAAGCGTCGCATTCAAATTCGACGCCTAACACAGATAATCTCAAACCCCTACAAATCATCGATAAATGAGCAGAACCACCAATGGGGTTTGAAACAACTACGGGATCTACTACCATACTAATATTAAGTGCAGTGATTCAACTACAGAACTAGATATAAACGAGTGTGAAGCACCTGAATTAAAAAGTGTTCTAACTAGATAGTTTGTAAGAGAAACTAAACTTTCTATGGAAATTTTTCTACCTCTTTCAGAAGCACTGATCGCAAGCGCATGCACCTACCCTCCAGAAGTCCCAGCTCTTTGCCCTTATCCCTGCGATCCCTGTTTCTTCGGGCACTCCTTAGAGAAGTGTCCGACCTCTCCGCAATTAAAACAACTGGCCTTTCTTATCTTGCAATCTTTGATCAGGTGGCCTTCCTTTCCACAATTGTGACATTTCCTCTTATCCTTGCCTTTAATATCTTTTCCCCCTTTCTTCTTTTGTTGCTGTTGTTGCTGTTGTTGTGGATGTTGCTGCCCCTTCTTGGGCCATACCTTCTTCTCATCCTTGGGCTGTGCTCCTTAGTGCTAACTTCCTTATACTTCTTTTAACCATGTTTGTGTAACAAGCTAACGAGTCTTTCAAAAGTTGCCTCCATCGCCCGGAAATCCTTACGAAGCTCGAGAAAATCAACCGCAGGTGAAACCACTATGTCTACAGATGGAGGTTAGGCACTTCATTGCCCTTCGACATGTGCTAAACATGCCTACGACATCATGCCGGAATGAGGACACCTTTAGGTAGAATCGGTTCCCCAGACAAAAAGGAAAAAGGATGAAATTTAGATAAGGGACCGAAGGATACTACATATGGCTTTTTAGGGAATATTTTTTTCAAAACATACTTTCCTTTTTTGAAAATACTTTCTTTTAAAATATTTTTCAAAAACTTTTTATCTAATCTGGTAACCTTCAGCTCTGATACCAAGTGTAACACCCCACATTCGTTAATGTCACTCACTAAGGGAATGCATTAAGTTCTGTGGAGCATTGTAGGTAAATAGACATAGAATAATTAAAGATAGATACAAATAAAGATAGCAGCGGAAATTTCATAAATTTTATTTCAGACTTAAATCATAATACCGTGCTTTATAACACCATAAGTCGTAAAACCATTACAACAAAATACTTCTGTCTTGCATAATCAGAGTACATAGGAATTAAAAGAAAACATTATTCCCCAATAAATAAAAGAGTAAGCCATAGCAGAGACAAAGACTCGAGCCATACTTCAACAGTAGCTCCTAGCAAGATGATATCCAATTCCTGGCTAAGCCTAGGTGTTTCCTCCCTGAGAACCTAGGGGGTGGCGAACGGAAGGGAGAAGGAAAAACAAAAGGGGTCAGACATTAAGTCTGGCGAGTCTAGTAACTTTTAGCCAGTAAATAAATAAAGGTAAACATGACAGACATAAAGTGGATTAGATAGATCACTATACAAATTGCAGGTGTGATAAGGTAGATAAGGTAAGGTATATACATGCTTCACTAATGTCTACTCTGCACTATTACTAGTATAATCAAGATGAGATGATCCCTTCCACTACAAGTTGGTAGACTTAGGGCATACGTCCGAGTATACACTAACCACTACCCAAATCGATCGTCTCCCTACTCTGTAGATATCCTGTGCTGGCCCCATAGAAGGGGTATCACTTCCCTAAAGTGGCAACCCAAGATGTGAACATGCCTATCGACTGGTGTCACGGTCGTCTTGTCCCCCTCTGTCCGGCCCATGGACGCACATGTCCCCGGTCGGTTTGCGCCGCTCCCACCATCCGTCTCGTTTAGATCTCTTACAATCAATCAGTAAGCATACCCCTTCTCCGCCTAGTATGGAGTTCTCTACTCTGATACCAACTACAGGTTACTGACTGAAATGGGTCCCACACAATATGATACAAGCCCTCCCCTTTGTCTTGTATCCTCACTAGGTTTTCTACTGACTATGTATACCCTAAAAGGGTGATCTTTAATTACATAGCTCTATACTAGTTATGTATACCCTAAAGGGTGATCTTTAATTACATAACTCCCACACAATATGATACAAGCTCTCCACTTTGTCTTGTATTCCCACTAGGCTTTCCACTGACTATGTATACCCTAAAGGGTGATCTTTAATTACATAGCCCTATACTAGTTATGTATACCCTAAAGGGTGATCTTTAATTACATAACTCTATAATGGTTAAGTTTATGGGCCTATATATACTAATATTACCTACCTACCCTTAAGTTATACATAATCTACCCACTATCCAATCCACTTTACTTAACCCTAACATATGTTCATAATCATACAGTCCTCATGTATTAGGTTACGTAGTGTTTTCTTATTACCATGTCCAATTATGGTTGTATTGGGTTAGACCTCCTACATTAGGCCTACAACATGTGGATGCTGGATATGTCGGTCGGGTCCGGGCAGTCTTATTCCACTGTTGGGCTTAACCTCGTGTCTTAGCCCGATTCTCTTTGCGTACTTAGACCTCCTACATTAGGTTCAACATTAGTGGCTGCTGGATATGCCGGTCCAATCCGGGCAGACTTCCGCCACTAATGTAACCTAACCGCGTGTCATAAGTACGTACAATTACAGTTCCTAATTGTAATTACTAACATTCCATTTTTAATTAATTTACCAATTAATTAATCCTTTCCTTTTATAGGTGTCAATACCTATTTTGCAACAATAATTTGAATTACTTATCCATAAATGGTCATATTCAAATTATGTCATTTTTACCCAAATTTACCTATGTCATTATAGGTAATTAATTCAATGTTTCCCCATTTGAATTATATGCTCGTTTCATATAAATATTATATAAACTATGCCAATTTATGTCTCAAGTTAATTACTTGGTTACTAACCAATTTATGCTAATTACATAATATCCAATATTTAATATTTCTCAAACTATTCACCAGCGTTCCCACGTCGTTCGTACATGTAATTCACATAATACGTTAGGCTCGCTGTTAGCCTAACTCATAAGAAAAAGAAAAGAAAGAGACATATGCCATCCAAACTGGCATAAAACAATATAGATCTAATTAAGCATATGCAACATAAACTTGGCATAGAACAACATAACTTGCATATAAACTTGCATAACTTGTATAGATCATAACTTGCATAGAATGAATCTAATCAAGCATATAAATGTGAACTAGCATATAAGATAGATCCAATTAACATATGTAATGTGAACTGACATAGATCTAAATATAAGAACTGGCATGGATCTAAACATATAAACATAAACTTGCATAGATGAACTCGTGGCAACTACAACGTCAAAGTCAACATAACATGGTCTAAACTTGTCATTTAGACGTCTAACAAAATTAGGGTGACATAGTAGCATGATTAGATCTAAAAGGGTGGCATCACATGTCAAGTTTACAACGTATCGTGATTATTACAACATAACAGGTGAAAGGTGATTAGCATAAAGGATTAGATCTAATATTAACAAGTTCGCATTTACCACAATGTAGTTGCAAATCAAAATCTACATAATCAGCATAATAGGATGTCCATAATCATATTGGATCCATGGATAATGACATAATAAACTTACATAAATTCATGATTCACAACATATACCCAATTCATACTCTACCACAATTCACATTTATCTATTTAAACCTAAAAGTGATTCGAACTCACAGAAAAAGAACAGATCTTGAATTCTGGGGTCTGATTTCTGAATTTGTTAAGCTTAACCCTTGATGTAGGCTTTGATCTTTATCTTTAATCTTGAATTTGATTTGTTATGGTGGAGGCTAGATTAGTTTAGGATTCAGCGGCATATAGGCTCATGAATGAATTTAGTTTAGCTTAGGGTTTAGGTTATGTGTGATTATATAGGAGTGTTTGATTAATCAGAGCCATTAGATTAGTCTAGGATTCATCTAAACCCTTCAAACCAAAAAGAGACATCATTAGGCCAGTCATAGGATGCCACATGTAACACCCCACCTCCGTTAAGGTCACTCACAAAGGGAATGCCTTAACTTTGATGGAGCATTTTAGTAAACAGAACAGAAACTTACAAGACAGATAAAACAGTATTTGAAAAATTTATAACTTTATTTCAACAGAAACCGAAATAAGCTTGGTTACATCCTTTCAAATCACAATATCAGAATTTAAGTACAAAATATCAGTCTTGTACAAAAGCCTTCAGAATGCATAGTTTAAAATCATAATCCCCACGGAAGAAGACAAGCCATACTTTAAGCACTTCAACCAGAAGAAATCTGGATCAAGCTAGAGTATTCCCTTCTACAAAACCTGGGGGGGGGGGGAACAGAAGAAAGGAGCCGAAACAACAAGGGTCAGACAAAAAGTCTGGCAAGTCCAGTGATTTTCAGTTATGAACAGATAATAATAACATGACATGAACATAAAACTGGATGAGAGATAACTGTAACAGGTGTAGCAGATATAACAGAAGAACAGAATGATATAAGCTATTGTTTTACACTTCTCTGCACTAATACTAGTATAACAGAATTAGGTGTCACCCTAATTCTAAACTGAAACAGAAACGGGTACAGAATAATTTCCAAAGAAGAGAGTGCTAGTAATGGGCCTTTACCACCCGAACAGTAACAGACAGAAGCATAAACAGATTAATCCCTACGGAAACAGAATGTAGAATTAGGTGTACACTAGTAATGGGCCTTTACCACCCGAACAGACGGTACCACACAGAAACAGACAGGTGTTACCACTCAACAGAAACAGACGGTACCAACAGAAATAGACAGAACTAAGTGTACCCTAAAACCCTACCCCAAGCGATCGGCTCCCTAGTACATAAATACCATGTGTCGGCCCCACAGTAGGGTGTATCACTCCCTAAAGTGACAACCAATTGGCACAGACCTATTTACAGATGTCACGGCGTCTTACATCCTCAGAGGCAGACCGGGATCCATGCACGCATATGCCTCGGTTGGAACACACCATCAACACCCCTCGCCATTATCAGAATGAACAGCTTATAATTAGTTCAGTAAGCGTGCCCAGACCCTACCTACTGTTGGGTCAAAGTTTTGATACCAGAAAGGGTTACTCACTAATATGGGTCCCAAACAACAGATGACACAAGTAATTCCCCTCCTAACCTTGTGTCCCCAGACTAACAGATTTCAGATCAACTTGTTTACAAATTTCAGACATACAGAATCCAGATCAACTAGTTCACAGACAAGTTTTCAGACTAACGGATCAGATATACAGAATTAACAGACTTACATATTAACTGGTTACAGGTTAACAGACTTATAGATTAACAGGTTACAGATTAACAGACTTTGTATTGGGCCTACAGATTCACGAAACGGGTTTACCAGATTTATTGGTCCAATTGGTTTAACCCTACCCACCCAACACGTTTTAGACATCATGTTTATCTCAAATTTTTTCATTAATTAAATATTAATGCCCAGACCTCTCACATTAGACTGACAGTTTGCGGCTGCTGGTTAGGCCGGTTGGTTCCGGGCAGGTTTCTGTCGCAAACTGAGTCTAACCTCGGGTTTCAAGCACCTTATGACTAACTTCTCACATTAGAACCTATTGTTTGCGGCCACTGGAATATGCCGGGCGGTTCCGGGCAGAATTACGCCGCAAACTCATTATAACCTCGAGTTAGCCATTTTCATCTTTGCGGCCAATTAATTAATGATTTACCATTTACACCCACGCCTAATATACAAGTCAATTATTCATAACCATAGCCATTTCAGATTTTGTCAATAACAGACTAATTATATCAACTCAACAGATATAGCAGATGACAGATTTTTCAGATTAGGCGACTTAACGGATTTAGCAGACTAGCAGATAACAGATTAGGCATCTCAACAGATTTAGCAGTTTAGGCATCTCAACAGATTTAGTTTAGCAGATTTGGCATTTCAACAGACTTAGCAGATGACAGATTTAGCAGATTAGGCAATATAACCGAACTAGCAGATTAGGCAAATATAGCAGAACTAGCAAATTAGGCCAATATAACAGATTTAATCATTCCTTAAAGTTTCACAAACATATCTTACCTAATTATAAATTTGGCCTAAGTTTATATGCCTAAATAGTTGTCATGATTCACACTATGATCATATACCCCACGTTTGCATTGAATTTACATGTCACAGATTATGGTCATAATTTACATGTCCCAATTTAGTTCAACTTGCCTAGTACAAAAGATTCACATATAAATTATACCAAATATAGCCATCGATTTCAATGCATGTCATATATTCCAAAGATCCCTCACCTAGGTGTTTATTTACATTTAATAGATATCCTAATTTAGTGTAAATCGTTGTACCTAAGCCATATTCTCTTTATCTCAAGTCATATGTTCAATACAGTCTATATGTTATAAATATAACATGTCCAGTCATATGTCTCAGATTTATGTTCTAGCTACAGTCCATGTTCTTTCCTCAAATCAGTCACCTATTGGTCATGCCCAATTTATGCATCATTCATTTTGTTGTCCCAAACATTTTAGCGTATGTTAATCTCTTATGAGATTGGCTCAGGCTCGTGGTAGCCTGGCTATAGAACAGAAAGAGGAAAGAGATACAAAATAAGATAGATCTAAACAGAACAGAACAGATATAACCTCAGATTCAGATTTACAATTCATGTCACAATCAGAATTAACGTTTATATTGGAAAATAACTATACTTGCCTTGGTTGGATTAAAGAAAGAACTTTAATTGTTGTAGAATCGTTGAAGAAGCTTTAATCTCTAATTTGAATTGAGTTGCTCAGGTCGATGTTAGTTAGCTTCTAGTTTTGATTCCAGCAGAGTAGCGACGCCATTTTTATTTTTATTTTTATTAGAACAGAGGTAGAGTAGAAGCAGAATAGAATTGTGTGTAGATAAGGCTAGGTTTTAGGATGTATTTATAGGTGTAGGAACTCATTTAGGCCCTCAGATTAACCCTAGAACTCATCAGGTCCGTCAAAACACGTCACAGCCTTCAAAATCGCACACATACGCACCAGGTTCGACCAGGGCTCGATCCTCAGGTCGACTGCTCAGTTGACCTGGTCTGGGGGGTCGACTGCCCAGTCGACTCCCCAGTCGACCTGGGTCCTGGGGGGTCGACTGCCGAGTCGACTCCCCAGTCGACTTGGGCCCTGGGCGGGAAATTTCCCGCTCGGCCCGCTTTTGGGTTTGAATTCGAATTTTGAATTCGAATTTCGAGCTGTTTTCAATTCTGAAATTTCCTGAAACTTTGGAGGGTCATATCTCCTTCATACGGACTCCGATTCTCGCAAACTCGGACTCGTTTTCATGCAGAATTCCGAGATGAACGCAATGGCGCAACCCGTTTCCCTTGATTCTTATTTTAAAAATTAATTATCCTCTGATTTGTTACCTATACGTTCACAGAAAATACGGGGTGTTACACCACATATGCCCTAATCCATCCAAAATCGTCATTGACCAACAAAAATGCGCCATGTGTGCAACATGATGCACAGCAGCAGGGGTGTTGACACCCACATGTCATATATATATATATATATATATATATATTATATTTCTTTTTAATTATCTATCCAATTAACTCTTTTCACACTAAACAGCTTTTTAACTGCGTTCACACTAAGCCACTTTTTAGCTATTTTCCTAAAACGAAAATATGACGCAAAACCGCTTTTTAACTGCGTTCACACTAAGCCACTTTTTAGCCATTTTCCTAAAACGAAAATATGACACTAGTGGGGATCGAACTCTGTACCTCTTGTGTACAAGTCACATGTACTAACAAAATGAGCTACTATGTCTTTTGCTAACAAAACTTAGGACAATGCTATACATTATTCTTTTCTCATTCCTCTTTTTCATGTTTTGTTGCAATATTTAATTTAAAGATATCTTCTTCATTTTAAATCAGTTTTCTACAAACTATAGGTCTAAATTGATCAGACAATAACCACGAATGCAATAACACTAATTTCATAGCCAAATTCTTAAGGCTCTTCAAATTCTCCTTTTTATTTCTTTTTAAATGTTCGCATGCATTTCTTTGCATTTCATGCATTGCATGTAATTTCTTTTATTAATCTTTTTCTTCATTTCACTGCATTAACTTATTACATGCAATTTTATTGTCATTATTTAATTTCTCTCTAAAATATATCTATGCATACAATGTATATACATATTTCCATATTTTTAATTTTATTAAAAATGCGGGGTGTTACACAAAGGATAGTTAAAATAACCAAATTTTGTTTATTAATAGTAGAGATGCATGTCCATTCATTACATTTACTGATACCTATTGTTTTATAAACTCACCTATAGAATATGAAAACGTGCTTGGACATCAGAATGACACTGACGATAGCTTGCAACTCTGTTTGAGTTAGGCTAAGAACTGCGTTCAGATCAAAAATAAAAAAAAATGAAAAGTTAAGTATATACGAAAATACTTATTAATATGGACTTTTTTTAAACCACGTTCGAAAATGTAAAAGATTATTATGGTATAATTAAAAAAGCGCCATATATACGATAAATACCTAAACATGTTGATGGGATTAAGTATTTCCAGAGAACTAGACTAATGACTCCAATCTAACCAGTTTTAATTAATTATGAAACAATTTATTGAAGTTCTCATTACACTATACTGTAGTAGCTACACTGAATTTATTGATTCAAAATAGCATGAACGTTATCACGAATCATGATCACTTCCCCGAAATTGGAAGTAGGTTCGTTATCCTTATTATTTCTAGTATAGATGAAATAACTCCAAAATTACATGAATTAAATTGACAACTTATCAACATCCAAGCAAATATGAATTTGCATATGTAGTTTCTTTTGTAGCTCAAACTTGACATCTAAAACAAACCTTCTGTGTTGTAGTGATAAGATGATTGTTGTAAATCTACATTGTTATAAGAAAAATTAACTTTAAGATTGTTACGTGTACACAGCCATATCATCCAGTATCACCTTTTGTAACTTCAGCGTCACAGTAACCCATCATACTTATCCATTCAAGATGAAGCAACAAAAATTAGTGAAATCATGTCACGGAATATTATATATGTCAAATCTTGAAGATACCTTTGGTAACTACTTCCTTTTCACATAACGTAGGAAAAAAGTTTGCAAAAGAACATATTCTACCATTTAATTTAACCTGTATCTTAATACTGCATCTTGATTACAGATATAGTATGCATACAAATCAATGTCCAGTATGTCACACATCATATCATCTATTCATCGAAATCGTGTAATCCTTGCATGTTGTTGTGTGACTCTCTATTATGAACTTAGCCCTTTGAAATATTTAAACAATTAAAATATTAAAGCATACATGAACTTCGTTGAAGCAAAACAAACAGTGGATATTGTTGAATGATGCTTCAAAGTTGTCCCACATCGGGAAATACTGAACTAAGATCCTGAATATAAACTAAGATGTTCCTCATCACATAGCCAATTGGTTTTGTGATAATAAGGGGATTAATAAAAAAAAATTCTAACATAAAATTTCTTCCACGACCGCTTGTGCCATGTTCAACAACAGCTTCGATAGCTGCTGCAAGTTTGTTGCTTTCTTTTCTCCAAAGCTCTTGCCTTTAGGAGCTCCTCATCTTCATCTTCTTCGACAGACTTTTCAGATTTTCCATTCTGCTTCTGGGATGCTGGATCAACGGTGTGCAGAGATCCTTGCTCTTCTTCTTCTTCTACCGCTTCGGCCATGGAAATCAAATACGCTTTCGGATTGATTTTTTTTTTTTTTTTTTTTTGGAAATTATTGTTTGAACTCTCATGTTGACTTGACTAGTTAGCTATCTCCCACCTCATTTAACCTGACTCTGATACCACTTTGTTGAAATTTTAGAGGAGGAATATGAAAAAATTAGAAGAAAGAAGAATAATTAAGAAAACTTTCATTGCTTCATTTTTTTTATACCACAAATTGAAAGATTACACTTACATTTATAGCATTACAAGGATTCTAGAGTATTCTTCTCTAGAATTGTCCTTAATCCCTAATTTCTACTTTCCTTAACATATCAAATTTCATTTGATATCTCTTACCATTTATTTTAGCCTTCCATTAATACAATAATTAACTTTATTACATAATGTTTCCTATTAAAACCAAATTTATTTGTTTCCTTAAAACCAAGTTTATTTCCAACAGATATTAGTTAGCTGCTTATAGATCGTTTAGATGAAATCACATTCCTAATTTTTCAAAGCTGCACCTTAAGTAACGGTATATTGTGCATGTTTTCTTTCCATTATCGGTATATTACTGAGGTATTTCGAGTTTGGCCGACGATCAAAAACTCTAATAATGTTCATATTTAATTGGAAAAACAGATACAACTTGTTAGATCAAAAAATGGCTCTAACACCCAAATTGTCGTATTTTGAGCATAAGATATGAAGAAATAATCGAAAAATAGAGAAAAAGGCGAGACAACAAGATTTTTATAGTGGTTCGGCGTTAACGAGCCTACGTCCACTTCATATTTTCTCATTTCACTCATAGATTACAATTACAATGAATGTGGTCTTTCGATCACTTGAATTCAATGAATAATTCTCTCTGAATCCATTGAATTTATTGAGGAAGATGGTGGTTATTCATGGAGAAGTGTTGGCTATGGCAGCCATGGACGAGCAGATGCCAAAAGGTCCAAAAGTCCCCTGAAAATGCCATCTGAAGGTGTATTTATAGCTGTAGGAAAGCTCCTGGGAGGACTGGGTCGTGGTAGGACACGTGGCAGGCGATCCATGAAAGTAGGAGCAGGAATAGCCTTAAGAATAGGTCAAAACAGTGCGCTTATCTGCAGGTTCGGTGGTCGGATCGTGGTAATGGGATTGGATCGCGGTCACGATACGCACCACGAACGGGTCGTGGTCGGAGGGAGCGAGCAGGGTGGTGACGAGTCGGATCGTGACGCGTGAGGGGCGATCCGAGGGGGGCGATCCGATCGAGGGCGAGCTGATGGGAGCGATCCGATGTGATGGCCTGAGTCTTCGATGCTAGATTACACCCATTCACGGAAACGAGCATAACTTTCAAATCGTAAGGCCGATTGAGCCAAACCAAAGCTCAAACTGAAGCTAATTCAAAGGGCTACGAGTATTTGAGGTGAATAGATCCAAATGAGGTCATTTGATAGGGGTTTCGGGCCAGTTTATACTGATGTTGTGATTTTGACCAAACTGCCTTGTGTCTTCTGATGATGCTTCCAATGCCGGAGAGCGATGTTATCCAGAGATTCCATATGAGACAGCATTTACCCAGAGGTATGTCAACATGATCTTTGCTTTGGGTAGCCTGGTCACAAAGCAGGCTAACATTTTGCCCCCCAAAGTACATCTTATCGAGGATGAGATGTGCTTTGAATATGTTGAGCTAAATCTTTCTGGAATATCATTTGTCCTTGAGAAGGCTTTATCCAATTGTTGCATTGCTTCCATTGGAGCCAATCAGGCTAAGTTCTATGAGAGGAGTATTCGAGACGATCAAGAAATTGTTTAAACCTTGTCAAATCGAAAGATCTAATTCATCCGTCAGTAGTCATGCTAAATTGTCAGCTCACGAGCGTGATCCTACACGCATAGGTCGTCGCCAAACAACATCATCACTTTATGCAAGCCAAGCGCGTGGTAGGGTTGGACTTTCTTTTACATATGAGTCAATAAATGGAGTAGCCACCCAAATCATGGGGCGATGTAAGAACCTTTGGGCTCTAAGCTAACAGCTGGACTGTTGGCATAAAGCACATCAGAATCAACATATGAATTTGCCATTTGTACTCAAGTTCGGATCTTGATATCTTGATATTAATCCAGGATCTTAAAATCGCATTGAATCGTAACAGTAAGGAATTCAAAAGCCATGATCATTCTGGATCGTAGTCGAGAGAATCCACAATTGTTACGGATCATTTCTTAATCCAATATTCACATATGAGGTAGTCAGTAAGGGATGTTGTTAAAATTATGCGGACCAGTGCCTATAGGATCGTCACCATCGCGAGGCAGTAGATAGGTTTGTCACACCTTCCATTTGGTGTAGTTTGAGTCTTTAAGTTCACATTTGATCCACAAGCTAGCTCGCTTGGTTGGCAAAGATGAGTAGGATTGTACTCTGGAGGCATGACATACATGTTTTGAATCCCATTTCATGCCAGGATTGTCTTCAAAGTTATTCTATAAACCGACACTTGTGCTCTCAGTGCCATCGGAGGACAAGCGAGGTCAGTACTTATGCCCCCAGTATCGATGGGGGTTGAGTTGAGTCAATAAGGTATTTAATCTTGAAGATTTTATACTTCCTGTCATTGCATCTGGTAAGAGTTGCAGGTTCAGCAATCTTAGCCGACCCAGATCATTCTGTACTGTTTCTCAATTTGGCAAAAATCGGGATTGTATATGCAAATGGTTGAACCACGTTTGCTTTGATATCATCTCTTCTCTTTAGTCAGATAGTGAGGATTGCCTCATTGGGCATCAGCGACTTCGGTTACTCTCATCAGATCAGTTGCGGAGTCAAGTAAGGTTGTTGAATGCGAATGAATAAATGTCGTTATGAAGTTAGTTGGGCTCCACCGTTTATGCTTCAGCATAGTCCGAAATGGTTATCACAGTCTTATTGAGTCTCTTTCTCATGCTCGGTTCAATCGAGCTTGACAAACAAGATCATGGGCTCGATAAGTGGTATAGATTCTCTTTGGAATTGCACATTCTTGTCGTTCTTTTCCAGGGCTTTTCCTTTGTCCTTATCGTTTCAGGAATTAGAAGGTACCTCATTCTTTAGTCAGGAAGGCATCTAGGTCATTCGTCTCGACGCTAATACCTTTTTGTCATGAAAGTCTATCGACTTCAGGGTTGAATTCATCAAAATCTCTGAGAAAGTCTTGTTATAGAGAAAATTTAAAGTCCGAGGGAATAACAGGGGATCCTGACGTCCCACGTGTGAGGGCTGTGATTGTCGTTATCCACATCAACTAGAGGAGTACCGCTCCTCGAGAGGTGCCAAATTAAACTGGCGAACAGATCACCGTCAAAGAATTGTTGCACGTTATCAAGATCCTGGCTGGTGCCCCCAGCATCGAATCTGAGATTACAAAGGAGGTCTTTGCTGATTTCTTGTTTCCACGTCGATATTGTCCCCAGGTCATGGTTCGAGTCATTTGACCTGACCGGGTCCCTATTTTTCGAATTGTTGCGTTCTTTCTCGGAGCTGAGTATGAAATGTCGCTCGAGTATTCATTCGAGTTGGAGTTAAAACTGGTTGTGCATGATCTGAGTTCATTGTGATTCTTGCATACTCATCTAGGAAGTTGCAGGTAGCCGTTCCATTGCCCATGTTTCCATCTACGACGTTCTGAATCGAAGCTGCACGTTGTGTGACTGCTGATTGGTTCGTGTTCATCTCGGGTGTTCCCACATGCTTTCTGCATGAAGGGAGAGGTTGGAGGCGAAATAGCTACATCTTATCCAATTGCTGTATGGGATATATCCAGCCTTATATGAGCTTCCCATTCTAGAAGTCGGTTGGGATCAGCAGATGGACATTCTCTTTGCATTTGTTTCTTGGTCTTCAAGGGGGCCTGTTAGGATCACAACACAAGTTAAACACAGGCACTTAAGTTATGCCGTTTGTAAATATTTTCAATAGCCATGGCCCCAGTTATAGGGTAAGTGCGAAAGACATGCGGTCGGATCACTTCCCTTTCGAATTCAGACATGTATATATGAGAAGAGGAAGTCACTTTCAGAATTCAAGCGATCATACTATCCAAGCATGGAGTAGGACGTGTTTGGGACGGTAAAAGAAGCCTGTAATTCATAAATGTCTAGAATTCCACGATTACGTCGAATCGTATTAAGGCCAAGGAATCACTGATCGCTCAAGATCGTACTAAGGTAGGGTAGACATCAAAAAATCTCAGGGCCTCGCCAGGTCCTTCCAGTTGCGAGTATGAAGTTGTATAACATGTCGCTGAACAATTCACTGTCCAGGCTTCTTTTTCTGTCGTTGCCGTGAGTCGCACAGGCAGCTTAGAATTATACGCCTACGTCATCCTTCTGGACGCGGCCCTTTAATTATTCCCTACTGGTCTGCTGTTGTTGTACGAGTTCGGATCTCGCATTTTGTCCAGCTTTGTTTTGTGAGCCTGTACTTAATGAATGAAATTCCATTTCTTTTTGTACTGCTGTGTTCGTGTGCTGCCCCCCACTCCCGGAAACGAGTGGTTCGAGCTCCATTTTCATTCTTGGTCCCAGTCGTGTGACGGGATAGGATCCCTTGAGTGGCATATGTCGTCATGCATTTATACTCTCCTGATCTTTCAGCGGAGCAGAAATTATGGGGGGTGCTGAGTCTCCAGCACCTTTCTCAGCGCTTAATCATAGACGCTTTTATACTCTCCTGGCGGTCGCCAAGGTTAGAGTTCAGACTCAGCTGTTCAGTCGCTCCCCGATCCTTCAGCGGGGTGAGAGTCCTTTCGCATTATCCTGTACCTGCGAGCATTCCATAATTAGTTATGCATTTAAACATTTGAAACGCAAATAAGCAAACACGTCATGAAACATTATAAGTTATAAGTGCAACTTATAAGTGAAAGTGCAGTAAAGTAGTATGTATGTATAGGCATGCCCCCAATCAATCATTAACTTAGTGCCTGGCCAGGTCTTGTTGAGGACTGATTAGGACCATAACTGTGTTGCCCCCATGTCGGGACATGGAGGATTTGGGATCAGCTTCCATCCTTCCCCCCCGATCCTTTAACGGGGGAGGAATTTTCCCGAGGCGCTAAGTCTCTAGCGCTTTTATACTCTCCCGATCCTTCAACGGGTTAGAGTTACTGGGGCGCTGAATCTCTAGCGCTTTTATACTCTCCCGATCCTTCAGCGGGTTAGAGTTCGAGCTCGGTTCATGATCTGCTCAACGATCCTTCAGCGGAGCAGAAGTTCTCAACGCTAAATCATAGACGCTTTTATACTCTCTCTCGACTCTGGAGAGTTAGAGTTTGGACTCAGCTGTTCCATCGCTCCCCGATCCTTCAGCGGGGTAAGAGCCCTTTCTCAGCGCCAAATCATGGACGCTTTTATATTCTCTCTCGACTCTGGAGAGTTAGAGTTGGGACTCAGCTGTTCCATCGCTCCCCGATCCTTCAGCGGGGTAAGAGCCCTTTCTCAGCGCCAAATCATGGACGCTTTTATATTCTCTCTCGACTCTGGAGAGTTAGAGTTGGGACTCAGCTGTTCCATCGCTCCCCGATCCTTCAGCGGGGTAAGAGCCCTTTCTCAGCGCCAAATCATGGACGCTTTTATATTCTCCTGGCGGTCGCCAAGGTTAGACTTTTGCTCAGGCGGCTCCGATCATGGTACACCGCCATGCCTTGTGGACGTCATCTTTGCGTCCTTTATACTTTCTCTCAGCTCTGGAGAGTTAGAGTCACGGATCAAGCGGTCTGCAATCATGCACGCTCATCAAACTCGTCCTAGGTTTACATTTTAATCCAAGCTCCGAGGATTAAAACCAGTCGGACAAGCAGTTGGAGCATTTGCTAAGGCTTTGAGTTCCTCCGAACAGTCTACGGGAGGAATGGTTGGCACCAGACTTCGGGTACCTGCATTATTCACACCGCACGAATTAGTCACGTCAGTAACTCGGAAAGCACGTGAAAGCAAATTTTATGATTGAAAAGTAAGCAAATTAAGAGGCCGTGTTGCCTCCTTTATTTGAATTCATGTAATTTGGTGGCGTCGAGCATAGGATCGAGCCATGTAGGCGGTCACACCGCGTCCATCTGGAGTCGGACTATGACTTTGTATCTCAATGATTTATGTTCAATTGTCTTGTGGTCTGCCATGTGTGAGCCAAGGATTGGATGGTCATCCCGGATCCACCTTGAGCTATACAACATTCTTTAGACGAAGAGCGTGGCTTTGTAAACGAGCAGTTCAGTCGAGCTCGTTATAGTATTGCTCTATGGCTCTATATGCGGGTGTCACAAGTTTGATCGGTAGTAAATCCTGGATACCTACACCATCCACATATTAATTCATCTGAGTTAATTACATCAATAACTCATAAACCATGCAAATATAAGAGTCATGGTTATAGAATAATCCTGTTAAAGGAATGAGTATCATTCTGAGTGAAAAATGGCGTTGCATATTCATTGCAGGTCCATTTTGCTTCGCCCTATCTCTGTCGATAAAGGGCTTGATCGGGGTCTTGAGATGGCAAAGGCGGCTAGGTAGGTACTATAAGCGAGTGATGAGGTCGCATCTCCTTCAAATCGCCTTTTTGCCCCCGTGCTGAGGGTAAGGATAGAGTGTCAGGAAGTCATGACGGGATTGCTAACGGTAGCACATCTTTGCATTGGTGTTAGGTTGTAAATTAGCATGAAAACAATGGATTCATGCTCATAGAAATTTTTGCACTTTCCATGCTAGGAAATATGATATTACTGCTGGTGGGATAATCATATCACATAAATTTGCTGATATACCATCGATCCCATATCGGGGACAAGGGTTGGTACGCCGACAATCAACCAACATTCATGCGTAAGCGTTCTAGATCTTCAACTCGCTAACTTTCAGGCAAGACTAAGTCAAATGGCCAGGAAAATTCTTGATGTATCAGCTCTGAATGAGATGATGTAATTTCGAGCAATTTATGCTCAAATCTCCATTTGCCCCCAGCATCCGGGGGATGAGTTACTTAGCAGATAGTTGATGAGAGGAGTGAAAGTGTGAATCTTCACTTTCTATCAGTAAAACGTCACTTATCAGATATTCTGTTCACGTATATTTCTCATCAAGCTGGGACTTGATTAGTGATTTTGTCATAGCATTCAGGGCGGTGAATTAGCAATGAGGCGCATCAGTATCTATTTTGGGACAACCTTCCATGGAAAATAAGCAATGTTGACTTGCATGTCATATGTCGAGGCACAGAGAACGATTGCACACCTTTCTCTTCACCTTGTTAGATGTATTCCGTGCTGTAGGAAGTTTATCATGGAGTTAACCATGACTCTTTTCCGGGTTTGGTCTCCAACGTTGGATCAACTTCCATTTTATCAATGGTTGTATTTCATAGTGTCTTGATGGGGATCATCTCTATCTTTTCTGGATTATCGTAAATTTCTTATTCGACCAGATGATTCGACTTTAGATCTTCTGTGTATGAAATATGAGGTATGTTGTAACGTTCCAATCCATCCAATAACTCTTCTGCCCATTCTAGGTAAGCTGCGAGTTGTGGTTTCTCCGATTGGAATTCCTTTCGAGTCGTCCTTCGGGGGTTATCTGCAAAACTTCGGCGTTGGATTGCCGATCATTTCTTGCATCGTCTGTATACAACTTCCGGGTGCTTGATTTCATCTTTCATTTCGAATGGGAACTCCATATAAACTCCCGCGATAGTGAACTTACTGCATACGTCTTATTTGCTTGACAGGAGCACACTTCAGGTTTATACTTAAGAAATGACTCATAATTTGGGATAAAATCCCGCAAATATTAGCACTGGTCCAAACGAACACATCCAGGCTCGCCTACAGAAAACATGTCAGTTCCCTTGTTCGGAAGATGCCTAAATGAGATCCGATTTGAAGACCTTAGTAAGGTCGGCGCCGCCAGTCGGAACACGTGCAGTTGCGTTATTAGATGTCACCCTTCTGCATCCCCAATCACTATCCTCTCTGGGATCTATGTATTCGGGCAGGTCATTGGGCAATTCCTTTTCCGATGCTCCCATTATTCGCAATATTGACACCTCCTTCACACTTCATTTCATTTGGAGGGGAAACATCTTTGGGTTTCACGCCATCCCTGTTGTGTAACATAGTCCATCCAACCGAATAGTCAGCTTTTCCAATAACTTGATCACCATAGACCATTCCCACTCCATCTTCGGTTTGGATATTTAGCAACAGGCACTTGGGTGCAATGCAAGATCTGAACTATGTTAGAGCTGGTCTGTCTGGACCTTGATCAGATAAGCTTGAATATGATAGCATGGTTTGCAAGGCTTTAAGTAATATTCACACATTCTGTCACAACTTGTTGTATGAAGTGGAGAGATAATGGTTGGTTCATATTTGCGTTGATCTCAAGTTCTCATCTCTCGACCGAGATCGTATGGTGGCTGGTGAGCAATCAAATTGCTATCGTCCAAGCAAAGATCATACGTCTGATCATGGCTCGCGGTGGTTCCACTGGTACCTGACTCTGGGCACCAAAGTGTGTTGATGTAACTCTTATATGATGGAAATCAATCTTCAATAATGTAATGGATAGCAGTCATGCATTGCAAAGGCGAGCTAAGTTCTCCTAGGAGTAGACCGAAGGACTTATGTCTTTCAGCACACCATACAAGTGAAGTGTAGATTTGTAAATATAGGATCCGTAGTCAATTTCTAGCATCTTGTCATCGTGACACATCATTGCTATGGTCATCCGAGTCTTCGGAGTAGTGCCTGGACCGCTCCATATTAGTGCTATCTGGGACTTCACCAGTCGGACAAGTTTAAGTCATATGAACTAGGTGATCACTATTCGTTCACGGACACTATCAGTTGCATTGGCGAAATCTATACACCATCGGAGCTCTGGAAGAGGAGGTCGCTGTGAGACGATCATTATATATTGTCATAGCCAGCATGCTGAGTCTTTTCAACAACTCCTCACATTGAACAACATCAGTAAATAGGTGTTATAGTTCTAGGAAGGATTCCAGCCATCACCAACTTGCCGTTGATATCCTCAGACTATCTACTGAATCTTGATTGTTACTTGTAGGGGAAAACATACTCCGAGCCGAAGGCGAGCCGTGCTCCGAGCCGAAGGCGAGGCCGTCAGCGGGTCCGGGCGCAGCGCCGGCGGGGGTCCGGGGCCCCGCAGTCCCGGCGGCGATCGACCTAACCGGTTAGGTCGAAATCGTGGGCACCGCACGATTTTTTCGATTTTGGACGACAGAGCCTTTTCTGAAATGATCAGAAAAACGCATTTTTTTCCAAAAAATGTCACTTTCTCGGGTCGGGTCGTGACATTTGTTCGTCATCTTTTTTCTGAGTTGTGGATCGCTGGACCTCTCCGGGTCGTGGATCGCTGGACCTCTCCGGGTCGCGGATCGCTGGGCCTCTTCGTGTCGCGGATCGCTGGGCCTCTTCGTGTCGCGGATCGCTGGGCCTCTTCGGGTCGCGGATCGCTGGACCTCTTCGGTTCGTGGTTGCCTTCAGGGGCATGGAATGAACTGATATGCAGAGGCCTTCAAATTTCTAGCTTCTGGTCGGATCGTGGGTACATTCTGAGACTGGATCGTGGTCACCCCTACGAGACGCGGTGTCCACATTTTCGAATCTTTGGTTCGGGTCGAGGAGGTCACCTGGGGGTGGTTCGTGATGCCCCCTGCGAGCCGCGAACCGCGAACCGACCACCTGCTCCTGTGCGTTATCTGTTTGTTCTTCATTTGGTAGCGAAGTATGCGATTCCTTTGCTTTCTTCGGAGCCATAAACTTCTGATTTTCTGAAATCACCAAAATCTTCAAAAATGGTAGGAAGGCGGACTGCTTTCTTCGGACTTTCAAATCCAAATAGTAGAGCAACAATCCAATAGAATGAGAATTCATTTCTCAGTGAAAGCACCAAAATGTTAGATCAAAAAATGGCTCTAACACCCAAATTGTCGTATTTTGAGCATAAGATATGAAGAAATAATCGAAAAATAGAGAAAAAGGCAAGACAACAAGATTTTTATAGTGGTTCGGCGTTAACGAGCCTACGTCCACTTCATATTTTCTCATTTCACTCATAGATTACAATTACAATGAATGTGGTCTTTCGATCACTTGAATTCAATGAATAATTCTCTCTGAATCCATTGAATTTATTGAGGAAGATGGTGGTTATTCATGGAGAAGTGTTGGCTATGGCAGCCATGGACGAGCAGATGCCAAAAGGTCCAAAAGTCCCCTGAAAATGCCATCTGAAGGTGTATTTATAGCTGTAGGAAAGCTCCTGGGAGGACTGGGTCGTGGTAGGACACGTGGCAGGCGATCCATGAAAGTAGGAGCAGGAATAGCCTTAAGAATAGGTCAAAACAGTGCGCTTATCTGCAGGTTCGGTGGTCGGATCGTGGTAATGGGATTGGATCGCGGTCACGATACGCACCACGAACGGGTCGTGGTCGGAGGGAGCGAGCAGGGTGGTGACGAGTCGGATCGTGACGCGTGAGGGGCGATCCGAGGGGGGCGATCTGATCGAGGGCGAGCTGATGGGAGCGATCCGATGTGATGGCCTGAGTCTTCGATGCTAGATTACACCCATTCACGGAAACGAGCATAACTTTCAAATCGTAAGGCCGATTGAGCCAAACCAAAGCTCAAACTGAAGCTAATTCAAAGGGCTACGAGTATTTGAGGTGAATAGATCCAAATGAGGTCATTTGATAGGGGTTTCAGGCCAGTTTATACTGATGTTGTGATTTTGACCAAACTGCCTTGTGTCTTCTGGTGATGCTTCCAATGCCGGAGAGCGATGTTATCCAGAGATTCCATATGAGACATCATTTACCCAGAGGTATGTCAACATGATCTTTGCTTTGGGTAGCCTGGTCACAAAGCAGGCTAACACAACTTATAGTTCATATGCTTGCCACGGTTTACAGAGTAAAACTGATGGAATAATAACACTGTAACACAAAGACATGGTTAACAAGGCTCATTGTGATTAAACAATGTGAGCTATATGACAAATTAACTAATCGTTTTAAACAATGTGATTAAACAAGACACTTTGAAAAAGGCCACCCTGGAAATTTGTATTATTTTATTTATTCATTAAAAATGTTATTTAAAAAAAAAAACTCGAGGTTGGGCTCAACATTTGAAGCTACGATTGGCAAAAACACACAAATCACCCAGTAAGTTCTAATTATCTTCATGTAGAAAACAAAAGCAGTTCTGATGGGCTCAATATTTAGTTTCTTGTTCTGATAAAGTAAGCAAGTCAGTCAACATTCATATAAAAATTTGAATAGGACACCAGGTTCCCGTAATCCAGTAATTAACAAATAACATATTTCGAAATGACAACATAAATAACTATAATATGCAAAATGATTAAAGCCTACCTTTTTCTATGTCTCAACAATTGTGTACAGTAGTTCTCTTCTTCTACAGGTTTCGTCTCTTCCAAATTACTTTACCTGACTTTGAAAGAAAAGAAAAAGGAAATGAAAGAAAATGTCAAAAGATGATTTTATCATGTATACGACTAAATGGCATTGCATGAAAATTGGGGAAAAAAAAAATCCTATTAAACTACAATATGATCACATAGTAGTAAAGGGACCTTTTTCTAGAATGAAAATAACCTATCACTATGCAAAATGAAATATAGTGTATAATGAATCATTAAGATATGCATATCTGATTTCATGATGTCAACAGTTTTGTTATAAACTTTAGTAGCAAAACTGGATCTGGAATAACAATTCTAGAGGGGATAAAAAAATACAATTTTTTACCTTGAATTTGGGTTCATTGTTCTGAACATTACAAAGTATAGATATACTGCGGCTAAACCTCCTGAAATAGCCTGCGATTTTTACACCCAGATATATACAATTAAACAAAACCTCCTCATTTCTTCTAGAGACAAAGTTCCATGTACTCAAACAAAAATGATAACAAAAACAAAGAAAAAACAGAAGGAAATAAAGGCATTTGTTGAGGTATAGTTTGTTTACAGTACATAACTTATCACTTATTTTACCACTTGCTGATAGATAAAAAAATTGAAGTTGTTTTTTATGAATAACTGTTCTGAAACACTTATTTACTGAAAAAGGTATTACGAGCTAGTTTACCAGCGAATTTCTTTCAATTTCGAGAATCATTTTTAGATCCACGAAACAGTCATGTACAATGCCAAAATCAATATGATTTTTAGTTGCATCTTTAATATATAAACTGGAATTTGGTCTTACATGTTGTTATCATTCCCACAATTTGAATTTGTTATTCATTTGTGTTTTCTAAATGATTTCTACATTGTGATTTGTGACCGATTTGGAGTTTGTAACAATTTCAATTCACAAATATGTAAATTTGTTGGTGATCTATAGATTTGCAAAAGCGAATGTTGAAATTTGTTTGTGATTAATCAGAAATATATAAATCGTTCTGTTCTATTTTTTTGTCAATAGTTATCAAATAAAAAGAAGACATATAGAAGCCACCTTATAGCAAAAGGCGAAATGCTTTTCCTTCTCTTGAGACACAATCTGTATATCTTTTTCTATGTATAGGTTAATATACCAATGTATAAATAGATTTTAACAAGCTGTTGTTATATGAATCACACCAAAATTGGCTGTTACGTGTTTTTTATTATATATAACAATTTATATGCTTGTCTTACTGTAAAACAATAAATTCATTTATCTTCTGTACAGAAATTTATTGCCCATGACTTTCCACGGGATCAGGTTTGAAATAGTGCTACATGAGAACGGTTACTGGACATAAGTTGAGTCAATGACAATCACAAGCAACCACAAATGGCAATCGAGTTGAAGTTATAGACCTTGCTTGTGCGATTTTAAAATTTTGATTTAAAAAATGGATGCAAAATGATGCGTAAAATAAATAGATCGAATTCTGATTGGTTTAATATTTGAAATGGGTTTGCAATGGAGATTGAACTGATTTAAGAAAAAAAAATTTGTGCGATTTCATATAAATTGCGTATCTATAGTTAAAGGTAAGATAAGGAGAAGACGATGCCTTTTTAATCTTATTGTCCTATAAACTATTGCTGAAAAAAGACAGCCCTTTTGGTATGTCAAAAAAGTCTTTATCAGATATTAGATTATACCTTTGTTATGGTATTCAGCTTTTCATTGCAACACGAGTTTGTTGACACCAAAAGGGATGGTGTCACCATCACTCCACCGTGTGATTGATGGAAATTAGGTGGACCCATATGGACTTCTTTGATTTCCACCGATCGAGTGTGTGAGTCACGGTGACACCACCACTTTTGCTGTCAACAAACTCATTCTCTTTTCATGGCCAGTCTACAGTTTGTCCATTATTTCAGTAAATGTAAATCTCAAATTTTACGTTCAGACTACATGTGTGCACGCACATGGGTGGGAATCATGTCTTTATTGATATAAAAAGGAATCTATTACACAAGATTTCTATGGGAGCTAGAGGCCTAAGTGAGGCCACCATTGGAAACTAACATTGCATTTTGAAAAGGAATGTAGAGCCGTGTACTATATTTTTATTTTGCAATAATGGTAAATTAACCACTGGTCTCTCTCATTTTCCTCTTTTCTAGGTAACTTTAGTGATTATGTCACTGGCTCACTGCCAATATTAGACTGCTTTGTGAGGTCTATAGATTTTGTTGTATAGGCTCGCGCGAAGCATGCTAACTACATAGATACTTTGTTGCTTGCTTACCACTTCTTCGTTAGTTTTTTTTTCTTTTTTTCTTTTTTTCTTAATTTAGTTTCTAGTTTTTTAACTTTGGCTTTTGATGTTCTCTGATTATTTTTATTATTTCCATTTTCCATTATTTTTAGGCTCCAAATTGGCGTATGCATTGTAGACATTTCTATTATATTTTGTTTACTCCATGACCCATCAATTGAGAAAAACTTTCAACTGTCGCTTATAAAGGGTGACTGAAATCAGCAAGTTTTGGTTATTAATAGTAGAGAATCTAGATATGCATGTGTGTTTCATTACATTTATCTGCAAGAAATGAAAATGCCGAAATAACTTATCAAACTGGTAGAGGCATTGCAGAAGAAAAACAAACAAGAAAATCTTCTGATGTAAGAAGAAATTATGACAAAACAGAATACAGTGATTTTTCAAAACAGGCTTATATAGACATTTTAGAAAAGGGAAAATTTTAAAATCAAAAGTCTACTTTGGTTGAGTCAGCTATGTATATTAAACACTTATATTATCTGGGGTTACACGAAACACGTGTTCGTATCTTTCTGGTTCCTCTCCACGTATTTCCTCCTCTCTCATCTACACTTCATCTTCATCAAGCGGTTGGGGAAAAGAAAAAAAGATCTGAGAACTCCTCTTTGAAAAAAAAAAATGAAAGAAAATTTTCCGGAACTTAAAAATATAAGGGAAGAAGAGACCGTCTTCCTCTCGAAGCAGGTTTCACCTTAAATCCATTTCGGTTTCATCATATCTGTCCCACCGCTCCATTGCAGGCCCCACGCGCAGCTCCTTCTCCCCTCAAAAACTCAGCCATCCCTTCTCAAGAAGAAAAGCAGTAGCTCCTTTTTTCCCAAATTCCGCTCCCTTTTCTCCATATTCCATAACCACGTCAACCTCATGTTGTAAATTTTCAAAGATATGCTTTGGGTTTGGGTATTTTATTTGTGAAGAGAAGGAAGAATGAAAGGAAGAAGGAATAGGCAAATATGTTTTGTCCCACATTGTAGAATATAAAGGGGTTTGTCTCTATATAGGAAAAAGCTTGATACATGATATCAAAAGAAAGAAGAGAAAGAGGAATAAGGCAATGGGCCTTGAGCATTAACTTGGCATAATAATATTTGAAATGTCAAAAGATGGGCCTTGGGCCTTGGTTGCAAAACTGAAAGGTTGCATACGTTCGGAATCGAACAGAAATAACTGTTGCGATTCGATGGGTTGCAACGCTTGGCTAATGGATGTATCCTCTCATCGCCTATATATACAACGCCAGAAACTGTTGCAAAAAACCAAGTAATTCTCCTTCTTCGTCTGTCATTCTGCAACACCATTAAACTGTTACAAAACAGTTCTGTTCGAAGCACCTCTGAAGTGTTTCAAATCTGAAACTGTTGCAGAATTGATTTCTATTCCTTCCTCTTCATTTCTATATTATAAATTGCATCATCAGAGATCAAATATCAAGGTGTTCTTGGTCGGATCAAAGTCGTACAAACTTTGAATCCGATAACGCTGTTTCAAGGCTTCATTGAATCCTGAAGTCAATAGTTCGATAACCCTTTTGTACCTGGTGGGTTGAACTATTGTCTGAAAGAATTTGCTCCGCAAATCCTTGAAGTCAGAAGTACGGCAGATTCTACTCCTCCAAAAGCGTCTCAAACCAAAAAAAAATTCCCAACAATTTTTCAGACAATAGCTTCAACCATGGATAGTTTGAGCGCTTTGCAAGTAATGAATCAGCATTTGACGAAGTTGGAGCGTTTTGATGGAGAGAACTTCACTCGTTGGCAGGAGACTATGAAATTCTTTCTGATCACGGTTAAGTTATTTCATATTCTCGAAGACGGATTGGAGAAAATACCGGAGGAAACCGATAAGGATAGTGCAGAATTAAAAGCAAAAAGGGCAAAGCGAAAAGAGGAAGATTTTCTATGCAGAGGCCACATACTGAATGCACTGTCTACTCCGATATACAATGCTCACAGGACCTTGGACACGGCGAAGGCACTCTGGACTGCGCTAGAAAGCAAATATCGCATCTCTGAGGCAAGTAATAAGAAATTTCTTATATGCAATTTTATGGATTTCAAAATGGTCACTAACAAGTCCATAATTGGACAAGTTAGTGAAATACTACTGTTAGTAAATCAACTTAAGGATGCCGGAATTGATCTCCCTGAATCATTTGTTGTTGGAGTTATTATTTCGAGACTCCCGAATTCTTGGAATGATTATAAGAAAAAATTAAAACATGCGGAAACCGATTATGATTTAGACGGTTTACAGCGTCATCTTCGTATTGAAGAGGATTCTCGTAAACGCGAACTAGATGATAATCCGCAAACTGAGTCTCAGTCTAAGGCTAATAATGTTGAAATTAACGATAAGCTGAAGCCTAAGAATGAGACACAGTTCAAAAAGAAAGGTACCAATTCCAAGAATAAGAAGAAGGGTGACTGTTACTATTGTCACAAACCCGGCCACTATGCCCGAGACTGTCGTCTTCGGAAGAAACAACAAAAAGCGAATGTGGTCGAAGAAAAGCTTGTGGCTGTCGTACAAGAGGCGAACTCCGTTAGTGGCATTGACAATGACTGGTGGCTCGATACTGGAGCAACTATTCATATTTGCAAAGACCGTAATCTGTTCAAGACTTACGATGAGAATAACGGAGAATCCAGCGAAGTAACTAGCGCAAACAAAGTTGCAAGCAAAGTTCTGGGAAAAGGCACTATTGAATTGACATTCACCTCTGGGAAAGTTCTTACTTTAGTCAATGTATTTTATGTACCTGATATGTGTAAGAATTTGATTTCTGGATACCTTCTTAACAAAGGAGGATTCAAGATGGTGTATGAGTCTGATAAGTTAGTGTTGTCCAAGAACAGCAAATTTATTGGACAGGGATATTCTTGTAATGGCATGATTAAGTTGAATCTAATAAAGAAATCTTCTGCTTATATTGTTGACTCTGTTAATTTATGGCATAGTAGATTAGGACATGTTAATTATAAGTCACTTAGAAATATGCATAAATTAGGATTAATTTCTGATTGTGATTTCGAATCCATTTCTAAATGTGAGATATGTGTTCAAGCAAAAATACATCGAAAATCCTTTAAATCCGTTGAAAGGAAAACTGGTTTGCTTGATTTGGTATATAGTGATGTGGGTGACTTGAAAAGTCATATCACCTATGGTGGTAACCAATACTATATAACGTTTATTGATGATTATTCTAGATATGCTTATGTATATCTAATGAAATCAAAAGATGAAGCTTTTGATAAATTCAAAATTTACAAAGCAGAAGTCGAAACACAATTAGGAATTAAAATTAAAGTGTTACATTCAGATCGTGGTGGTGAATATTTTTCAAATGAGTTTACTTTGTTTTGCAAACAAAATGGTATCATTCACCAATGTACTGCCCCTTATACACCACAACAAAATGGTGTTGCTGAGAGAAAAAATAGACCTTTAGTAGAAATGGTTAATGCCATGCTCATAAGTTCTAATTTGCCACATAACCTATGGGGTGATGCTATGTTATCTGCATGTTACATTTTAAATAGAGTACCACTTAAGAAAAATAATTTTTCTCCTTATGAATTATGGTTCAATAGAAAACCTAATCTTACTAGACTTAAAGTTTGGGGTTGTTTAGCATATGTTAGAAAACCAGACCCTAAACGACCAAAGTTAGGTAATAGGGCTTTTAAATGTGTTTTCATTGGATATTCTGTTAATAGTATAACTTATAGATTTATGATTCTTGATACCTTAGAAGTCATAGAATCTGTAGATGTAGAATTTTTTGAAAATCAAACTATTGAGAATCCATTGAGATCATCTAGTCCAGAACCAACTGAGACTAATGATACAAATGATGATGAATATGCTCCTGCTCAAAACAGCAAGGAAGTGTCAGTACCAGATAATAGTATTGAACACAGAAGAAGTAAAAGAGCGAGAATAGAGAAGGACTATGGTCCTGACTTCATAACATATCTCGTAGAAGGCAATAAGGACGAAGTCCTTAATGTGACAAGATATGTAATGAACGTCGATGATGATCCCAAAACTTATTCTGAGGCTATGAGTTCTAGAGATTCTAATTTCTGGAAAGAAGCTATCAATGATGAAATGAATTCCATAATGTTAAATCAAACTTGGGTATTAAGCGATTTACCTCCTGGTGCTAAACCTATAGGATGTAAATGGATATTCAAGAAAAAGTTGAATACAAATGGATCCATTGATAAGTTTAAAGCCAGATTAGTTGCTAAGGGATATAAACAAAGACAAGGAGTAGATTATTTTGATACATATGCTCCGGTGGCTCGCATATCTTCGATACGTTGTTTAATAGCACTTGCATCAATTCATAACTTGGTCATACATCAAATGGATGTAAAGACAGCTTTTCTAAATGGAGATTTAGAAGAAGAGATATACATGGAACAACCTGAAGGTTTCATAACCCCAGGCCAAGAAAAGAAAGTTTGTAAATTAGTTAAATCTCTTTATGGCCTGAAGCAAGCTCCCATGCAATGGCATGAGAAGTTTGATAAAGTTGCACTGTCATTTGGATTCATTGTTAATGATGCAGATAAATGTATCTATAGCAAATCGGATAACAACGGTTATGTTATAATATGTTTATACGTTGATGACATGCTGATATTTGGTTCCAACATATCCTGTGTAAATGAAACTAAAAAGTTTCTATCTTCTAAATTTGATATGAAAGATCTGGGAGAGGCTGATGTAATTCTAGGAATTAAAATCATTAGGAAAACGGGGGAGTTATTATTAACTCAATCTCATTACATTGAAAAGTTCCTAAAGAAGTATAATCATTATGATGACAAACCAGCACCAACTCCTTTAGATCCAAGTATAAAATTAGAAAAGAATACTGGACGTACCATTTCTCAATTGGAATATTCCAGTATTATTGGGAGTCTTATGTATGCTATGCATTGCACTAGACCAGATATCGCACATGCTATAAGTGTATTATGTCGATTTACGAGTAATCCAGGTTTCGAACACTGGAAAGCCATTTCCAGAGTCTTAGCTTATTTGAAGGGAACCATCAACTATGGTTTATCTTATAAAGGATATCCTGCTGTAATAGAAGGATATAGTGATGCAACCTGGAACAATGTAGAATCGAAATCCAAGTCTACGACTGGATGGATATTTACATTAGGAGGAGCTGCTGTGTCTTGGGCTTCCAAGAAGCAGACCTGTATATCTGATTCAACTATGTTATCAGAATTAATTGCATTAGCAGACGCATGTAAGGAAGCAGAATGGCTTAGAAATTTGTTAGTAGAAATCCCATTATGGAAGAAGCCATCTCCAGCAGTCTTGATTAATTGCGATAATCAAGCAACGATATATAATGTCTCTAATAAAACATATAATGGAAAGTCTAGACATGTGAGTCTAAGACATCAAATGGTGAGACAGTTACTCAAAAGTGGAGTTATAACTGTTGACTACATAGAAACAAAGAAAAACTTGGCTGACCCACTTACGAAGAGTCTTCCAAAGGCTATGGTTTCTATAAAGTCAAAAGAAATGGGACTAAGGTCTGTGAATGAAGATTGATCATCCTTAACAGAAACCCAACTTGTGTCTTGAAAAGGATAGACAAAGTTCAATGGGTACCAACAAGTTAAGGAAATGATTATGGAACACTAAATCAATAATCCCATAATGTTTAGTGTTGGATTCTGCATGAACAAAGGATGGATGAATATCCTTAATAAGTCTAGAAACCCTAAAAGGTGTCTCGCAGAAACACCTTAAGTGACTTACCTATATGAGTATGGAAATCAGGCCGTTTCCTAAGAAAGTAAGACCGCTTTCGAAGTAGACTCATGAACCAGGATTTAAGCACATGGCCATTAACGTGCTGAGCAATACAGAACACTCTAACTAAGGAATACAACATGTGTGATTGTTCCGGTTTTATCATTAAGGGATACTTGGTTCAAGATTCGTTCACCATTGAATCTCAATAGAACTTTGAATGGTTTACACTAAGTAAAAGTTCAAATCCAAAAGATACTTTTATTTATGTGTTGTTTCCACGATGATGCAAATCTTGATCTTAGAACTACATAGGCTTGATCCCACTTGGGTATGTAGGAAATCACACTAGTGATTCAGCCGTCCACTTTAATTTACTTTGAAAATTGGGGGAGATTGTTGTAAATTTTCAAAGATATGCTTTGGGTTTGGGTATTTTATTTGTGAAGAGAAGGAAGAATGAAAGGAAGAAGGAATAGGCAAATATGTTTTGTCCCACATTGTAGAATATAAAGGGGTTTGTCTCTATATAGGTAAAAGCTTGATACATGATATCAAAAGAAAGAAGAGAAAGAGGAATAAGGCAATGGGCCTTGAGCATTAACTTGGCATAATAATATTTGAAATGTCAAAAGATGGGCCTTGGGCCTTGGGGCTCTTGGGGTCTTGTGATCCAATAGGTCGGAGAAACAAACCAGTCGACAGGCCAAAATATCACCGGTCGACCGTTTTTCAACCAGAGAATAAAACGGTCGACTGGTTGAGTTTTGGCGGTCGACCGGTTTCGTTCTAGAGCGGCTGCGACGCTTCAGAAGCGTTGCAAAACTGAAAGGTTGCATACGTTCGGAATCGAACAGAAATAACTGTTGCGATTCGATGGGTTGCAACGCTTGGCTAATGGATGTATCCTCTCATCGCCTATATATACAACGCCAGAAACTGTTGCAAAAAACCAAGTAATTCTCCTTCTTCGTCTGTCATTCTGCAACACCATTAAACTGTTACAAAACAGTTCTGTTCGAAGCACCTCTGAAGTGTTTCAAATCTGAAACTGTTGCAGAATTGATTTCTATTCCTTCCTCTTCATTTCTATATTATAAATTGCATCATCAGAGATCAAATATCAAGGTGTTCTTGGTCGGATCAAAGTCGTACAAACTTTGAATCCGATAACGCTGTTTCAAGGCTTCATTGAATCCTGAAGTCAATAGTTCGATAACCCTTTTGTACCTGGTGGGTTGAACTATTGTCTGAAAGAATTTGCTCCGCAAATCCTTGAAGTCAGAAGTACGGCAGATTCTACTCCTCCAAAAGCGTCTCAAACCAAAAAAAAATTCCCAACAATTTTTCAGACAATAGCTTCAACCATGGATAGTTTGAGCGCTTTGCAAGTAATGAATCAGCATTTGACGAAGTTGGAGCGTTTTGATGGAGAGAACTTCACTCGTTGGCAGGAGACTATGAAATTCTTTCTGATCACGGTTAAGTTATTTCATATTCTCGAAGACGGATTGGAGAAAATACCGGAGGAAACCGATAAGGATAGTGCAGAATTAAAAGCAAAAAGGGCAAAGCGAAAAGAGGAAGATTTTCTATGCAGAGGCCACATACTGAATGCACTGTCTACTCCGATATACAATGCTCACAGGACCTTGGACACGGCGAAGGCACTCTGGACTGCGCTAGAAAGCAAATATCGCATCTCTGAGGCAAGTAATAAGAAATTTCTTATATGCAATTTTATGGATTTCAAAATGGTCACTAACAAGTCCATAATTGGACAAGTTAGTGAAATACTACTGTTAGTAAATCAACTTAAGGATGCCGGAATTGATCTCCCTGAATCATTTGTTGTTGGAGTTATTATTTCGAGACTCCCGAATTCTTGGAATGATTATAAGAAAAAATTAAAACATGCGGAAACCGATTATGATTTAGACGGTTTACAGCGTCATCTTCGTATTGAAGAGGATTCTCGTAAACGCGAACTAGATGATAATCCGCAAACTGAGTCTCAGTCTAAGGCTAATAATGTTGAAATTAACGATAAGCTGAAGCCTAAGAATGAGACACAGTTCAAAAAGAAAGGTACCAATTCCAAGAATAAGAAGAAGGGTGACTGTTACTATTGTCACAAACCCGGCCACTATGCCCGAGACTGTCGTCTTCGGAAGAAACAACAAAAAGCGAATGTGGTCGAAGAAAAGCTTGTGGCTGTCGTACAAGAGGCGAACTCCGTTAGTGGCATTGACAATGACTGGTGGCTCGATACTGGAGCAACTATTCATATTTGCAAAGACCGTAATCTGTTCAAGACTTACGATGAGAATAACGGAGAATCCAGCGAAGTAACTAGCGCAAACAAAGTTGCAAGCAAAGTTCTGGGAAAAGGCACTATTGAATTGACATTCACCTCTGGGAAAGTTCTTACTTTAGTCAATGTATTTTATGTACCTGATATGTGTAAGAATTTGATTTCTGGATACCTTCTTAACAAAGGAGGATTCAAGATGGTGTATGAGTCTGATAAGTTAGTGTTGTCCAAGAACAGCAAATTTATTGGACAGGGATATTCTTGTAATGGCATGATTAAGTTGAATCTAATAAAGAAATCTTCTGCTTATATTGTTGACTCTGTTAATTTATGGCATAGTAGATTAGGACATGTTAATTATAAGTCACTTAGAAATATGCATAAATTAGGATTAATTTCTGATTGTGATTTCGAATCCATTTCTAAATGTGAGATATGTGTTCAAGCAAAAATACATCGAAAATCCTTTAAATCCGTTGAAAGGAAAACTGGTTTGCTTGATTTGGTATATAGTGATGTGGGTGACTTGAAAAGTCATATCACCTATGGTGGTAACCAATACTATATAACGTTTATTGATGATTATTCTAGATATGCTTATGTATATCTAATGAAATCAAAAGATGAAGCTTTTGATAAATTCAAAATTTACAAAGCAGAAGTCGAAACACAATTAGGAATTAAAATTAAAGTGTTACATTCAGATCGTGGTGGTGAATATTTTTCAAATGAGTTTACTTTGTTTTGCAAACAAAATGGTATCATTCACCAATGTACTGCCCCTTATACACCACAACAAAATGGTGTTGCTGAGAGAAAAAATAGAACTTTAGTAGAAATGGTTAATGCCATGCTCATAAGTTCTAATTTGCCACATAACCTATGGGGTGATGCTATGTTATCTGCATGTTACATTTTAAATAGAGTACCACTTAAGAAAAATAATTTTTCTCCTTATGAATTATGGTTCAATAGAAAACCTAATCTTACTAGACTTAAAGTTTGGGGTTGTTTAGCATATGTTAGAAAACCAGACCCTAAACGACCAAAGTTAGGTAATAGGGCTTTTAAATGTGTTTTCATTGGATATTCTGTTAATAGTATAACTTATAGATTTATGATTCTTGATACCTTAGAAGTCATAGAATCTGTAGATGTAGAATTTTTTGAAAATCAAACTATTGAGAATCCATTGAGATCATCTAGTCCAGAACCAACTGAGACTAATGATACAAATGATGATGAATATGCTCCTGCTCAAAACAGCAAGGAAGTGTCAGTACCAGATAATAGTATTGAACACAGAAGAAGTAAAAGAGCGAGAATAGAGAAGGACTATGGTCCTGACTTCATAACATATCTCGTAGAAGGCAATAAGGACGAAGTCCTTAATGTGACAAGATATGTAATGAACGTCGATGATGATCCCAAAACTTATTCTGAGGCTATGAGTTCTAGAGATTCTAATTTCTGGAAAGAAGCTATCAATGATGAAATGAATTCCATAATGTTAAATCAAACTTGGGTATTAAGCGATTTACCTCCTGGTGCTAAACCTATAGGATGTAAATGGATATTCAAGAAAAAGTTGAATACAAATGGATCCATTGATAAGTTTAAAGCCAGATTAGTTGCTAAGGGATATAAACAAAGACAAGGAGTAGATTATTTTGATACATATGCTCCGGTGGCTCGCATATCTTCGATACGTTGTTTAATAGCACTTGCATCAATTCATAACTTGGTCATACATCAAATGGATGTAAAGACAGCTTTTCTAAATGGAGATTTAGAAGAAGAGATATACATGGAACAACCTGAAGGTTTCATAACCCCAGGCCAAGAAAAGAAAGTTTGTAAATTAGTTAAATCTCTTTATGGCCTGAAGCAAGCTCCCATGCAATGGCATGAGAAGTTTGATAAAGTTGCACTGTCATTTGGATTCATTGTTAATGATGCAGATAAATGTATCTATAGCAAATCGGATAACAACGGTTATGTTATAATATGTTTATACGTTGATGACATGCTGATATTTGGTTCCAACATATCCTGTGTAAATGAAACTAAAAAGTTTCTATCTTCTAAATTTGATATGAAAGATCTGGGAGAGGCTGATGTAATTCTAGGAATTAAAATCATTAGGAAAACGGGGGAGTTATTATTAACTCAATCTCATTACATTGAAAAGTTCCTAAAGAAGTATAATCATTATGATGACAAACCAGCACCAACTCCTTTAGATCCAAGTATAAAATTAGAAAAGAATACTGGACGTACCATTTCTCAATTGGAATATTCCAGTATTATTGGGAGTCTTATGTATGCTATGCATTGCACTAGACCAGATATCGCACATGCTATAAGTGTATTATGTCGATTTACGAGTAATCCAGGTTTCGAACACTGGAAAGCCATTTCCAGAGTCTTAGCTTATTTGAAGGGAACCATCAACTATGGTTTATCTTATAAAGGATATCCTGCTGTAATAGAAGGATATAGTGATGCAACCTGGAACAATGTAGAATCGAAATCCAAGTCTACGACTGGATGGATATTTACATTAGGAGGAGCTGCTGTGTCTTGGGCTTCCAAGAAGCAGACCTGTATATCTGATTCAACTATGTTATCAGAATTAATTGCATTAGCAGACGCATGTAAGGAAGCAGAATGGCTTAGAAATTTGTTAGTAGAAATCCCATTATGGAAGAAGCCATCTCCAGCAGTCTTGATTAATTGCGATAATCAAGCAACGATATATAATGTCTCTAATAAAACATATAATGGAAAGTCTAGACATGTGAGTCTAAGACATCAAATGGTGAGACAGTTACTCAAAAGTGGAGTTATAACTGTTGACTACATAGAAACAAAGAAAAACTTGGCTGACCCACTTACGAAGAGTCTTCCAAAGGCTATGGTTTCTATAAAGTCAAAAGAAATGGGACTAAGGTCTGTGAATGAAGATTGATCATCCTTAACAGAAACCCAACTTGTGTCTTGAAAAGGATAGACAAAGTTCAATGGGTACCAACAAGTTAAGGAAATGATTATGGAACACTAAATCAATAATCCCATAATGTTTAGTGTTGGATTCTGCATGAACAAAGGATGGATGAATATCCTTAATAAGTCTAGAAACCCTAAAAGGTGTCTCGCAGAAACACCTTAAGTGACTTACCTATATGAGTATGGAAATCAGGCCGTTTCCTAAGAAAGTAGGACCGCTTTCGAAGTAGACTCATGAACCAGGATTTAAGCACATGGCCATTAACGTGCTGAGCAATACAGAACACTCTAACTAAGGAATACAACATGTGTGATTGTTCCGGTTTTATCATTAAGGGATACTTGGTTCAAGATTCGTTCACCATTGAATCTCAATAGAACTTTGAATGGTTTACACTAAGTAAAAGTTCAAATCCAAAAGATACTTTTATTTATGTGTTGTTTCCACGATGATGCAAATCTTGATCTTAGAACTACATAGGCTTGATCCCACTTGGGTATGTAGGAAATCACACTAGTGATTCAGCCGTCCACTTTAATTTACTTTGAAAATTGGGGGAGATTGTTGTAAATTTTCAAAGATATGCTTTGGGTTTGGGTATTTTATTTGTGAAGAGAAGGAAGAATGAAAGGAAGAAGGAATAGGCAAATATGTTTTGTCCCACATTGTAGAATATAAAGGGGTTTGTCTCTATATAGGTAAAAGCTTGATACATGATATCAAAAGAAAGAAGAGAAAGAGGAATAAGGCAATGGGCCTTGAGCATTAACTTGGCATAATAATATTTGAAATGTCAAAAGATGGGCCTTGGGCCTTGGGGCTCTTGGGGTCTTGTGATCCAATAGGTCGGAGAAACAAACCAGTCGACAGGCCAAAATATCACCGGTCGACCGTTTTTCAACCAGAGAATAAAACGGTCGACTGGTTGAGTTTTGGCGGTCGACCGGTTTCGTTCTAGAGCGGCTGCGACGCTTCAGAAGCGTTGCAAAACTGAAAGGTTGCATACGTTCGGAATCGAACAGAAATAACTGTTGCGATTCGATGGGTTGCAACGCTTGGCTAATGGATGTATCCTCTCATCGCCTATATATACAACGCCAGAAACTGTTGCAAAAAACCAAGTAATTCTCCTTCTTCGTCTGTCATTCTGCAACACCATTAAACTGTTACAAAACAGTTCTGTTCGAAGCACCTCTGAAGTGTTTCAAATCTGAAACTGTTGCAGAATTGATTTCTATTCCTTCCTCTTCATTTCTATATTATAAATTGCATCATCAGAGATCAAATATCAAGGTGTTCTTGGTCGGATCAAAGTCGTACAAACTTTGAATCCGATAACGCTGTTTCAAGGCTTCATTGAATCCTGAAGTCAATAGTTCGATAACCCTTTTGTACCTGGTGGGTTGAACTATTGTCTGAAAGAATTTGCTCCGCAAATCCTTGAAGTCAGAAGTACGGCAGATTCTACTCCTCCAAAAGCGTCTCAAACCAAAAAAAAATTCCCAACAATTTTTCAGACAATAGCTTCAACCATGGATAGTTTGAGCGCTTTGCAAGTAATGAATCAGCATTTGACGAAGTTGGAGCGTTTTGATGGAGAGAACTTCACTCGTTGGCAGGAGACTATGAAATTCTTTCTGATCACGGTTAAGTTATTTCATATTCTCGAAGACGGATTGGAGAAAATACCGGAGGAAACCGATAAGGATAGTGCAGAATTAAAAGCAAAAAGGGCAAAGCGAAAAGAGGAAGATTTTCTATGCAGAGGCCACATACTGAATGCACTGTCTACTCCGATATACAATGCTCACAGGACCTTGGACACGGCGAAGGCACTCTGGACTGCGCTAGAAAGCAAATATCGCATCTCTGAGGCAAGTAATAAGAAATTTCTTATATGCAATTTTATGGATTTCAAAATGGTCACTAACAAGTCCATAATTGGACAAGTTAGTGAAATACTACTGTTAGTAAATCAACTTAAGGATGCCGGAATTGATCTCCCTGAATCATTTGTTGTTGGAGTTATTATTTCGAGACTCCCGAATTCTTGGAATGATTATAAGAAAAAATTAAAACATGCGGAAACCGATTATGATTTAGACGGTTTACAGCGTCATCTTCGTATTGAAGAGGATTCTCGTAAACGCGAACTAGATGATAATCCGCAAACTGAGTCTCAGTCTAAGGCTAATAATGTTGAAATTAACGATAAGCTGAAGCCTAAGAATGAGACACAGTTCAAAAAGAAAGGTACCAATTCCAAGAATAAGAAGAAGGGTGACTGTTACTATTGTCACAAACCCGGCCACTATGCCCGAGACTGTCGTCTTCGGAAGAAACAACAAAAAGCGAATGTGGTCGAAGAAAAGCTTGTGGCTGTCGTACAAGAGGCGAACTCCGTTAGTGGCATTGACAATGACTGGTGGCTCGATACTGGAGCAACTATTCATATTTGCAAAGACCGTAATCTGTTCAAGACTTACGATGAGAATAACGGAGAATCCAGCGAAGTAACTAGCGCAAACAAAGTTGCAAGCAAAGTTCTGGGAAAAGGCACTATTGAATTGACATTCACCTCTGGGAAAGTTCTTACTTTAGTCAATGTATTTTATGTACCTGATATGTGTAAGAATTTGATTTCTGGATACCTTCTTAACAAAGGAGGATTCAAGATGGTGTATGAGTCTGATAAGTTAGTGTTGTCCAAGAACAGCAAATTTATTGGACAGGGATATTCTTGTAATGGCATGATTAAGTTGAATCTAATAAAGAAATCTTCTGCTTATATTGTTGACTCTGTTAATTTATGGCATAGTAGATTAGGACATGTTAATTATAAGTCACTTAGAAATATGCATAAATTAGGATTAATTTCTGATTGTGATTTCGAATCCATTTCTAAATGTGAGATATGTGTTCAAGCAAAAATACATCGAAAATCCTTTAAATCCGTTGAAAGGAAAACTGGTTTGCTTGATTTGGTATATAGTGATGTGGGTGACTTGAAAAGTCATATCACCTATGGTGGTAACCAATACTATATAACGTTTATTGATGATTATTCTAGATATGCTTATGTATATCTAATGAAATCAAAAGATGAAGCTTTTGATAAATTCAAAATTTACAAAGCAGAAGTCGAAACACAATTAGGAATTAAAATTAAAGTGTTACATTCAGATCGTGGTGGTGAATATTTTTCAAATGAGTTTACTTTGTTTTGCAAACAAAATGGTATCATTCACCAATGTACTGCCCCTTATACACCACAACAAAATGGTGTTGCTGAGAGAAAAAATAGACCTTTAGTAGAAATGGTTAATGCCATGCTCATAAGTTCTAATTTGCCACATAACCTATGGGGTGATGCTATGTTATCTGCATGTTACATTTTAAATAGAGTACCACTTAAGAAAAATAATTTTTCTCCTTATGAATTATGGTTCAATAGAAAACCTAATCTTACTAGACTTAAAGTTTGGGGTTGTTTAGCATATGTTAGAAAACCAGACCCTAAACGACCAAAGTTAGGTAATAGGGCTTTTAAATGTGTTTTCATTGGATATTCTGTTAATAGTATAACTTATAGATTTATGATTCTTGATACCTTAGAAGTCATAGAATCTGTAGATGTAGAATTTTTTGAAAATCAAACTATTGAGAATCCATTGAGATCATCTAGTCCAGAACCAACTGAGACTAATGATACAAATGATGATGAATATGCTCCTGCTCAAAACAGCAAGGAAGTGTCAGTACCAGATAATAGTATTGAACACAGAAGAAGTAAAAGAGCGAGAATAGAGAAGGACTATGGTCCTGACTTCATAACATATCTCGTAGAAGGCAATAAGGACGAAGTCCTTAATGTGACAAGATATGTAATGAACGTCGATGATGATCCCAAAACTTATTCTGAGGCTATGAGTTCTAGAGATTCTAATTTCTGGAAAGAAGCTATCAATGATGAAATGAATTCCATAATGTTAAATCAAACTTGGGTATTAAGCGATTTACCTCCTGGTGCTAAACCTATAGGATGTAAATGGATATTCAAGAAAAAGTTGAATACAAATGGATCCATTGATAAGTTTAAAGCCAGATTAGTTGCTAAGGGATATAAACAAAGACAAGGAGTAGATTATTTTGATACATATGCTCCGGTGGCTCGCATATCTTCGATACGTTGTTTAATAGCACTTGCATCAATTCATAACTTGGTCATACATCAAATGGATGTAAAGACAGCTTTTCTAAATGGAGATTTAGAAGAAGAGATATACATGGAACAACCTGAAGGTTTCATAACCCCAGGCCAAGAAAAGAAAGTTTGTAAATTAGTTAAATCTCTTTATGGCCTGAAGCAAGCTCCCATGCAATGGCATGAGAAGTTTGATAAAGTTGCACTGTCATTTGGATTCATTGTTAATGATGCAGATAAATGTATCTATAGCAAATCGGATAACAACGGTTATGTTATAATATGTTTATACGTTGATGACATGCTGATATTTGGTTCCAACATATCCTGTGTAAATGAAACTAAAAAGTTTCTATCTTCTAAATTTGATATGAAAGATCTGGGAGAGGCTGATGTAATTCTAGGAATTAAAATCATTAGGAAAACGGGGGAGTTATTATTAACTCAATCTCATTACATTGAAAAGTTCCTAAAGAAGTATAATCATTATGATGACAAACCAGCACCAACTCCTTTAGATCCAAGTATAAAATTAGAAAAGAATACTGGACGTACCATTTCTCAATTGGAATATTCCAGTATTATTGGGAGTCTTATGTATGCTATGCATTGCACTAGACCAGATATCGCACATGCTATAAGTGTATTATGTCGATTTACGAGTAATCCAGGTTTCGAACACTGGAAAGCCATTTCCAGAGTCTTAGCTTATTTGAAGGGAACCATCAACTATGGTTTATCTTATAAAGGATATCCTGCTGTAATAGAAGGATATAGTGATGCAACCTGGAACAATGTAGAATCGAAATCCAAGTCTACGACTGGATGGATATTTACATTAGGAGGAGCTGCTGTGTCTTGGGCTTCCAAGAAGCAGACCTGTATATCTGATTCAACTATGTTATCAGAATTAATTGCATTAGCAGACGCATGTAAGGAAGCAGAATGGCTTAGAAATTTGTTAGTAGAAATCCCATTATGGAAGAAGCCATCTCCAGCAGTCTTGATTAATTGCGATAATCAAGCAACGATATATAATGTCTCTAATAAAACATATAATGGAAAGTCTAGACATGTGAGTCTAAGACATCAAATGGTGAGACAGTTACTCAAAAGTGGAGTTATAACTGTTGACTACATAGAAACAAAGAAAAACTTGGCTGACCCACTTACGAAGAGTCTTCCAAAGGCTATGGTTTCTATAAAGTCAAAAGAAATGGGACTAAGGTCTGTGAATGAAGATTGATCATCCTTAACAGAAACCCAACTTGTGTCTTGAAAAGGATAGACAAAGTTCAATGGGTACCAACAAGTTAAGGAAATGATTATGGAACACTAAATCAATAATCCCATAATGTTTAGTGTTGGATTCTGCATGAACAAAGGATGGATGAATATCCTTAATAAGTCTAGAAACCCTAAAAGGTGTCTCGCAGAAACACCTTAAGTGACTTACCTATATGAGTATGGAAATCAGGCCGTTTCCTAAGAAAGTAAGACCGCTTTCGAAGTAGACTCATGAACCAGGATTTAAGCACATGGCCATTAACGTGCTGAGCAATACAGAACACTCTAACTAAGGAATACAACATGTGTGATTGTTCCAGTTTTATCATTAAGGGATACTTGGTTCAAGATTCGTTCACCATTGAATCTCAATAGAACTTTGAATGGTTTACACTAAGTAAAAGTTCAAATCCAAAAGATACTTTTATTTATGTGTTGTTTCCACGATGATGCAAATCTTGATCTTAGAACTACATAGGCTTGATCCCACTTGGGTATGTAGGAAATCACACTAGTGATTCAGCCGTCCACTTTAATTTACTTTGAAAATTGGGGGAGATTGTTGTAAATTTTCAAAGATATGCTTTGGGTTTGGGTATTTTATTTGTGAAGAGAAGGAAGAATGAAAGGAAGAAGGAATAGGCAAATATGTTTTGTCCTACATTGTAGAATATAAAGGGGTTTGTCTCTATATAGGTAAAAGCTTGATACATGATATCAAAAGAAAGAAGAGAAAGAGGAATAAGGCAATGGGCCTTGAGCATTAACTTGGCATAATAATATTTGAAATGTCAAAAGATGGGCCTTGGGCCTTGGGGCTCTTGGGGTCTTGTGATCCAATAGGTCGGAGAAACAAACCAGTCGACAGGCCAAAATATCACCGGTCGACCGTTTTTCAACCAGAGAATAAAACGGTCGACTGGTTGAGTTTTGGCGGTCGACCGGTTTCGTTCTAGAGCGGCTGCGACGCTTCAGAAGCGTTGCAAAACTGAAAGGTTGCATACGTTCGGAATCGAACAGAAATAACTGTTGCGATTCGATGGGTTGCAACGCTTGGCTAATGGATGTATCCTCTCATCGCCTATATATACAACGCCAGAAACTGTTGCAAAAAACCAAGTAATTCTCCTTCTTCGTCTGTCATTCTGCAACACCATTAAACTGGTACAAAACAGTTCTGTTCGAAGCACCTCTGAAGTGTTTCAAATCTGAAACTGTTGCAGAATTGATTTCTATTCCTTCCTCTTCATTTCTATATTATAAATTGCATCATCAGAGATCAAATATCAAGGTGTTCTTGGTCGGATCAAAGTCGTACAAACTTTGAATCCGATAACGCTGTTTCAAGGCTTCATTGAATCCTGAAGTCAATAGTTCGATAACCCTTTTGTACCTGGTGGGTTGAACTATTGTCTGAAAGAATTTGCTCCGCAAATCCTTGAAGTCAGAAGTACGGCAGATTCTACTCCTCCAAAAGCGTCTCAAACCAAAAAAAAATTCCCAACAATTTTTCAGACAATAGCTTCAACCATGGATAGTTTGAGCGCTTTGCAAGTAATGAATCAGCATTTGACGAAGTTGGAGCGTTTTGATGGAGAGAACTTCACTCGTTGGCAGGAGACTATGAAATTCTTTCTGATCACGGTTAAGTTATTTCATATTCTCGAAGACGGATTGGAGAAAATACCGGAGGAAACCGATAAGGATAGTGCAGAATTAAAAGCAAAAAGGGCAAAGCGAAAAGAGGAAGATTTTCTATGCAGAGGCCACATACTGAATGCACTGTCTACTCCGATATACAATGCTCACAGGACCTTGGACACGGCGAAGGCACTCTGGACTGCGCTAGAAAGCAAATATCGCATCTCTGAGGCAAGTAATAAGAAATTTCTTATATGCAATTTTATGGATTTCAAAATGGTCACTAACAAGTCCATAATTGGACAAGTTAGTGAAATACTACTGTTAGTAAATCAACTTAAGGATGCCGGAATTGATCTCCCTGAATCATTTGTTGTTGGAGTTATTATTTCGAGACTCCCGAATTCTTGGAATGATTATAAGAAAAAATTAAAACATGCGGAAACCGATTATGATTTAGACGGTTTACAGCGTCATCTTCGTATTGAAGAGGATTCTCGTAAACGCGAACTAGATGATAATCCGCAAACTGAGTCTCAGTCTAAGGCTAATAATGTTGAAATTAACGATAAGCTGAAGCCTAAGAATGAGACACAGTTCAAAAAGAAAGGTACCAATTCCAAGAATAAGAAGAAGGGTGACTGTTACTATTGTCACAAACCCGGCCACTATGCCCGAGACTGTCGTCTTCGGAAGAAACAACAAAAAGCGAATGTGGTCGAAGAAAAGCTTGTGGCTGTCGTACAAGAGGCGAACTCCGTTAGTGGCATTGACAATGACTGGTGGCTCGATACTGGAGCAACTATTCATATTTTCAAAGACCGTAATCTGTTCAAGACTTACGATGAGAATAACGGAGAATCCAGCGAAGTAACTAGCGCAAACAAAGTTGCAAGCAAAGTTCTGGGAAAAGGCACTATTGAATTGACATTCACCTCTGGGAAAGTTCTTACTTTAGTCAATGTATTTTATGTACCTGATATGTGTAAGAATTTGATTTCTGGATACCTTCTTAACAAAGGAGGATTCAAGATGGTGTATGAGTCTGATAAGTTAGTGTTGTCCAAGAACAGCAAATTTATTGGACAGGGATATTCTTGTAATGGCATGATTAAGTTGAATCTAATAAAGAAATCTTCTGCTTATATTGTTGACTCTGTTAATTTATGGCATAGTAGATTAGGACATGTTAATTATAAGTCACTTAGAAATATGCATAAATTAGGATTAATTTCTGATTGTGATTTCGAATCCATTTCTAAATGTGAGATATGTGTTCAAGCAAAAATACATCGAAAATCCTTTAAATCCGTTGAAAGGAAAACTGGTTTGCTTGATTTGGTATATAGTGATGTGGGTGACTTGAAAAGTCATATCACCTATGGTGGTAACCAATACTATATAACGTTTATTGATGATTATTCTAGATATGCTTATGTATATCTAATGAAATCAAAAGATGAAGCTTTTGATAAATTCAAAATTTACAAAGCAGAAGTCGAAACACAATTAGGAATTAAAATTAAAGTGTTACATTCAGATCGTGGTGGTGAATATTTTTCAAATGAGTTTACTTTGTTTTGCAAACAAAATGGTATCATTCACCAATGTACTGCCCCTTATACACCACAACAAAATGGTGTTGCTGAGAGAAAAAATAGAACTTTAGTAGAAATGGTTAATGCCATGCTCATAAGTTCTAATTTGCCACATAACCTATGGGGTGATGCTATGTTATCTGCATGTTACATTTTAAATAGAGTACCACTTAAGAAAAATAATTTTTCTCCTTATGAATTATGGTTCAATAGAAAACCTAATCTTACTAGACTTAAAGTTTGGGGTTGTTTAGCATATGTTAGAAAACCAGACCCTAAACGACCAAAGTTAGGTAATAGGGCTTTTAAATGTGTTTTCATTGGATATTCTGTTAATAGTATAACTTATAGATTTATGATTCTTGATACCTTAGAAGTCATAGAATCTGTAGATGTAGAATTTTTTGAAAATCAAACTATTGAGAATCCATTGAGATCATCTAGTCCAGAACCAACTGAGACTAATGATACAAATGATGATGAATATGCTCCTGCTCAAAACAGCAAGGAAGTGTCAGTACCAGATAATAGTATTGAACACAGAAGAAGTAAAAGAGCGAGAATAGAGAAGGACTATGGTCCTGACTTCATAACATATCTCGTAGAAGGCAATAAGGACGAAGTCCTTAATGTGACAAGATATGTAATGAACGTCGATGATGATCCCAAAACTTATTCTGAGGCTATGAGTTCTAGAGATTCTAATTTCTGGAAAGAAGCTATCAATGATGAAATGAATTCCATAATGTTAAATCAAACTTGGGTATTAAGCGATTTACCTCCTGGTGCTAAACCTATAGGATGTAAATGGATATTCAAGAAAAAGTTGAATACAAATGGATCCATTGATAAGTTTAAAGCCAGATTAGTTGCTAAGGGATATAAACAAAGACAAGGAGTAGATTATTTTGATACATATGCTCCGGTGGCTCGCATATCTTCGATACGTTGTTTAATAGCACTTGCATCAATTCATAACTTGGTCATACATCAAATGGATGTAAAGACAGCTTTTCTAAATGGAGATTTAGAAGAAGAGATATACATGGAACAACCTGAAGGTTTCATAACCCCAGGCCAAGAAAAGAAAGTTTGTAAATTAGTTAAATCTCTTTATGGCCTGAAGCAAGCTCCCATGCAATGGCATGAGAAGTTTGATAAAGTTGCACTGTCATTTGGATTCATTGTTAATGATGCAGATAAATGTATCTATAGCAAATCGGATAACAACGGTTATGTTATAATATGTTTATACGTTGATGACATGCTGATATTTGGTTCCAACATATCCTGTGTAAATGAAACTAAAAAGTTTCTATCTTCTAAATTTGATATGAAAGATCTGGGAGAGGCTGATGTAATTCTAGGAATTAAAATCATTAGGAAAACGGGGGAGTTATTATTAACTCAATCTCATTACATTGAAAAGTTCCTAAAGAAGTATAATCATTATGATGACAAACCAGCACCAACTCCTTTAGATCCAAGTATAAAATTAGAAAAGAATACTGGACGTACCATTTCTCAATTGGAATATTCCAGTATTATTGGGAGTCTTATGTATGCTATGCATTGCACTAGACCAGATATCGCACATGCTATAAGTGTATTATGTCGATTTACGAGTAATCCAGGTTTCGAACACTGGAAAGCCATTTCCAGAGTCTTAGCTTATTTGAAGGGAACCATCAACTATGGTTTATCTTATAAAGGATATCCTGCTGTAATAGAAGGATATAGTGATGCAACCTGGAACAATGTAGAATCGAAATCCAAGTCTACGACTGGATGGATATTTACATTAGGAGGAGCTGCTGTGTCTTGGGCTTCCAAGAAGCAGACCTGTATATCTGATTCAACTATGTTATCAGAATTAATTGCATTAGCAGACGCATGTAAGGAAGCAGAATGGCTTAGAAATTTGTTAGTAGAAATCCCATTATGGAAGAAGCCATCTCCAGCAGTCTTGATTAATTGCGATAATCAAGCAACGATATATAATGTCTCTAATAAAACATATAATGGAAAGTCTAGACATGTGAGTCTAAGACATCAAATGGTGAGACAGTTACTCAAAAGTGGAGTTATAACTGTTGACTACATAGAAACAAAGGAAAACTTGGCTGACCCACTTACGAAGAGTCTTCCAAAGGCTATGGTTTCTATAAAGTCAAAAGAAATGGGACTAAGGTCTGTGAATGAAGATTGATCATCCTTAACAGAAACCCAACTTGTGTCTTGAAAAGGATAGACAAAGTTCAATGGGTACCAACAAGTTAAGGAAATGATTATGGAACACTAAATCAATAATCCCATAATGTTTAGTGTTGGATTCTGCATGAACAAAGGATGGATGAATATCCTTAATAAGTCTAGAAACCCTAAAAGGTGTCTCGCAGAAACACCTTAAGTGACTTACCTATATGAGTATGGAAATCAGGCCGTTTCCTAAGAAAGTAAGACCGCTTTCGAAGTAGACTCATGAACCAGGATTTAAGCACATGGCCATTAACGTGCTGAGCAATACAGAACACTCTAACTAAGGAATACAACATGTGTGATTGTTCCGGTTTTATCATTAAGGGATACTTGGTTCAAGATTCGTTCACCATTGAATCTCAATAGAACTTTGAATGGTTTACACTAAGTAAAAGTTCAAATCCAAAAGATACTTTTATTTATGTGTTGTTTCCACGATGATGCAAATCTTGATCTTAGAACTACATAGGCTTGATCCCACTTAGGTATGTAGGAAATCACACTAGTGATTCAGCCGTCCACTTTAATTTACTTTGAAAATTGGGGGAGATTGTTGTAAATTTTCAAAGATATGCTTTGGGTTTGGGTATTTTATTTGTGAAGAGAAGGAAGAATGAAAGGAAGAAGGAATAGGCAAATATGTTTTGTCCCACATTGTAGAATATAAAGGGGTTTGTCTCTATATAGGTAAAAGCTTGATACATGATATCAAAAGAAAGAAGAGAAAGAGGAATAAGGCAATGGGCCTTGAGCATTAACTTGGCATAATAATATTTGAAATGTCAAAAGATGGGCCTTGGGCCTTGGGGCTCTTGGGGTCTTGTGATCCAATAGGTCGGAGAAACAAACCAGTCGACAGGCCAAAATATCACCGGTCGACCGTTTTTCAACCAGAGAATAAAACGGTCGACTGGTTGAGTTTTGGCGGTCGACCGGTTTCGTTCTAGAGCGGCTGCGACGCTTCAGAAGCGTTGCAAAACTGAAAGGTTGCATACGTTCGGAATCGAACAGAAATAACTGTTGCGATTCGATGGGTTGCAACGCTTGGCTAATGGATGTATCCTCTCATCGCCTATATATACAACGCCAGAAACTGTTGCAAAAAACCAAGTAATTCTCCTTCTTCGTCTGTCATTCTGCAACACCATTAAACTGTTACAAAACAGTTCTGTTCGAAGCACCTCTGAAGTGTTTCAAATCTGAAACTGTTGCAGAATTGATTTCTATTCCTTCCTCTTCATTTCTATATTATAAATTGCATCATCAGAGATCAAATATCAAGGTGTTCTTGGTCGGATCAAAGTCGTACAAACTTTGAATCCGATAACGCTGTTTCAAGGCTTCATTGAATCCTGAAGTCAATAGTTCGATAACCCTTTTGTACCTGGTGGGTTGAACTATTGTCTGAAAGAATTTGCTCCGCAAATCCTTGAAGTCAGAAGTACGGCAGATTCTACTCCTCCAAAAGCGTCTCAAACCAAAAAAAAATTCCCAACAATTTTTCAGACAATAGCTTCAACCATGGATAGTTTGAGCGCTTTGCAAGTAATGAATCAGCATTTGACGAAGTTGGAGCGTTTTGATGGAGAGAACTTCACTCGTTGGCAGGAGACTATGAAATTCTTTCTGATCACGGTTAAGTTATTTCATATTCTCGAAGACGGATTGGAGAAAATACCGGAGGAAACCGATAAGGATAGTGCAGAATTAAAAGCAAAAAGGGCAAAGCGAAAAGAGGAAGATTTTCTATGCAGAGGCCACATACTGAATGCACTGTCTACTCCGATATACAATGCTCACAGGACCTTGGACACGGCGAAGGCACTCTGGACTGCGCTAGAAAGCAAATATCGCATCTCTGAGGCAAGTAATAAGAAATTTCTTATATGCAATTTTATGGATTTCAAAATGGTCACTAACAAGTCCATAATTGGACAAGTTAGTGAAATACTACTGTTAGTAAATCAACTTAAGGATGCCGGAATTGATCTCCCTGAATCATTTGTTGTTGGAGTTATTATTTCGAGACTCCCGAATTCTTGGAATGATTATAAGAAAAAATTAAAACATGCGGAAACCGATTATGATTTAGACGGTTTACAGCGTCATCTTCGTATTGAAGAGGATTCTCGTAAACGCGAACTAGATGATAATCCGCAAACTGAGTCTCAGTCTAAGGCTAATAATGTTGAAATTAACGATAAGCTGAAGCCTAAGAATGAGACACAGTTCAAAAAGAAAGGTACCAATTCCAAGAATAAGAAGAAGGGTGACTGTTACTATTGTCACAAACCCGGCCACTATGCCCGAGACTGTCGTCTTCGGAAGAAACAACAAAAAGCGAATGTGGTCGAAGAAAAGCTTGTGGCTGTCGTACAAGAGGCGAACTCCGTTAGTGGCATTGACAATGACTGGTGGCTCGATACTGGAGCAACTATTCATATTTGCAAAGACCGTAATCTGTTCAAGACTTACGATGAGAATAACGGAGAATCCAGCGAAGTAACTAGCGCAAACAAAGTTGCAAGCAAAGTTCTGGGAAAAGGCACTATTGAATTGACATTCACCTCTGGGAAAGTTCTTACTTTAGTCAATGTATTTTATGTACCTGATATGTGTAAGAATTTGATTTCTGGATACCTTCTTAACAAAGGAGGATTCAAGATGGTGTATGAGTCTGATAAGTTAGTGTTGTCCAAGAACAGCAAATTTATTGGACAGGGATATTCTTGTAATGGCATGATTAAGTTGAATCTAATAAAGAAATCTTCTGCTTATATTGTTGACTCTGTTAATTTATGGCATAGTAGATTAGGACATGTTAATTATAAGTCACTTAGAAATATGCATAAATTAGGATTAATTTCTGATTGTGATTTCGAATCCATTTCTAAATGTGAGATATGTGTTCAAGCAAAAATACATCGAAAATCCTTTAAATCCGTTGAAAGGAAAACTGGTTTGCTTGATTTGGTATATAGTGATGTGGGTGACTTGAAAAGTCATATCACCTATGGTGGTAACCAATACTATATAACGTTTATTGATGATTATTCTAGATATGCTTATGTATATCTAATGAAATCAAAAGATGAAGCTTTTGATAAATTCAAAATTTACAAAGCAGAAGTCGAAACACAATTAGGAATTAAAATTAAAGTGTTACATTCAGATCGTGGTGGTGAATATTTTTCAAATGAGTTTACTTTGTTTTGCAAACAAAATGGTATCATTCACCAATGTACTGCCCCTTATACACCACAACAAAATGGTGTTGCTGAGAGAAAAAATAGAACTTTAGTAGAAATGGTTAATGCCATGCTCATAAGTTCTAATTTGCCACATAACCTATGGGGTGATGCTATGTTATCTGCATGTTACATTTTAAATAGAGTACCACTTAATAAAAATAATTTTTCTCCTTATGAATTATGGTTCAATAGAAAACCTAATCTTACTAGACTTAAAGTTTGGGGTTGTTTAGCATATGTTAGAAAACCAGACCCTAAACGACCAAAGTTAGGTAATAGGGCTTTTAAATGTGTTTTCATTGGATATTCTGTTAATAGTATAACTTATAGATTTATGATTCTTGATACCTTAGAAGTCATAGAATCTGTAGATGTAGAATTTTTTGAAAATCAAACTATTGAGAATCCATTGAGATCATCTAGTCCAGAACCAACTGAGACTAATGATACAAATGATGATGAATATGCTCCTGCTCAAAACAGCAAGGAAGTGTCAGTACCAGATAATAGTATTGAACACAGAAGAAGTAAAAGAGCGAGAATAGAGAAGGACTATGGTCCTGACTTCATAACATATCTCGTAGAAGGCAATAAGGACGAAGTCCTTAATGTGACAAGATATGTAATGAACGTCGATGATGATCCCAAAACTTATTCTGAGGCTATGAGTTCTAGAGATTCTAATTTCTGGAAAGAAGCTATCAATGATGAAATGAATTCCATAATGTTAAATCAAACTTGGGTATTAAGCGATTTACCTCCTGGTGCTAAACCTATAGGATGTAAATGGATATTCAAGAAAAAGTTGAATACAAATGGATCCATTGATAAGTTTAAAGCCAGATTAGTTGCTAAGGGATATAAACAAAGACAAGGAGTAGATTATTTTGATACATATGCTCCGGTGGCTCGCATATCTTCGATACGTTGTTTAATAGCACTTGCATCAATTCATAACTTGGTCATACATCAAATGGATGTAAAGACAGCTTTTCTAAATGGAGATTTAGAAGAAGAGATATACATGGAACAACCTGAAGGTTTCATAACCCCAGGCCAAGAAAAGAAAGTTTGTAAATTAGTTAAATCTCTTTATGGCCTGAAGCAAGCTCCCATGCAATGGCATGAGAAGTTTGATAAAGTTGCACTGTCATTTGGATTCATTGTTAATGATGCAGATAAATGTATCTATAGCAAATCGGATAACAACGGTTATGTTATAATATGTTTATACGTTGATGACATGCTGATATTTGGTTCCAACATATCCTGTGTAAATGAAACTAAAAAGTTTCTATCTTCTAAATTTGATATGAAAGATCTGGGAGAGGCTGATGTAATTCTAGGAATTAAAATCATTAGGAAAACGGGGGAGTTATTATTAACTCAATCTCATTACATTGAAAAGTTCCTAAAGAAGTATAATCATTATGATGACAAACCAGCACCAACTCCTTTAGATCCAAGTATAAAATTAGAAAAGAATACTGGACGTACCATTTCTCAATTGGAATATTCCAGTATTATTGGGAGTCTTATGTATGCTATGCATTGCACTAGACCAGATATCGCACATGCTATAAGTGTATTATGTCGATTTACGAGTAATCCAGGTTTCGAACACTGGAAAGCCATTTCCAGAGTCTTAGCTTATTTGAAGGGAACCATCAACTATGGTTTATCTTATAAAGGATATCCTGCTGTAATAGAAGGATATAGTGATGCAACCTGGAACAATGTAGAATCGAAATCCAAGTCTACGACTGGATGGATATTTACATTAGGAGGAGCTGCTGTGTCTTGGGCTTCCAAGAAGCAGACCTGTATATCTGATTCAACTATGTTATCAGAATTAATTGCATTAGCAGACGCATGTAAGGAAGCAGAATGGCTTAGAAATTTGTTAGTAGAAATCCCATTATGGAAGAAGCCATCTCCAGCAGTCTTGATTAATTGCGATAATCAAGCAACGATATATAATGTCTCTAATAAAACATATAATGGAAAGTCTAGACATGTGAGTCTAAGACATCAAATGGTGAGACAGTTACTCAAAAGTGGAGTTATAACTGTTGACTACATAGAAACAAAGAAAAACTTGGCTGACCCACTTACGAAGAGTCTTCCAAAGGCTATGGTTTCTATAAAGTCAAAAGAAATGGGACTAAGGTCTGTGAATGAAGATTGATCATCCTTAACAGAAACCCAACTTGTGTCTTGAAAAGGATAGACAAAGTTCAATGGGTACCAACAAGTTAAGGAAATGATTATGGAACACTAAATCAATAATCCCATAATGTTTAGTGTTGGATTCTGCATGAACAAAGGATGGATGAATATCCTTAATAAGTCTAGAAACCCTAAAAGGTGTCTCGCAGAAACACCTTAAGTGACTTACCTATATGAGTATGGAAATCAGGCCGTTTCCTAAGAAAGTAAGACCGCTTTCGAAGTAGACTCATGAACCAGGATTTAAGCACATGGCCATTAACGTGCTGAGCAATACAGAACACTCTAACTAAGGAATACAACATGTGTGATTGTTCCAGTTTTATCATTAAGGGATACTTGGTTCAAGATTCGTTCACCATTGAATCTCAATAGAACTTTGAATGGTTTACACTAAGTAAAAGTTCAAATCCAAAAGATACTTTTATTTATGTGTTGTTTCCACGATGATGCAAATCTTGATCTTAGAACTACATAGGCTTGATCCCACTTGGGTATGTAGGAAATCACACTAGTGATTCAGCCGTCCACTTTAATTTACTTTGAAAATTGGGGGAGATTGTTGTAAATTTTCAAAGATATGCTTTGGGTTTGGGTATTTTATTTGTGAAGAGAAGGAAGAATGAAAGGAAGAAGGAATAGGCAAATATGTTTTGTCCCACATTGTAGAATATAAAGGGGTTTGTCTCTATATAGGTAAAAGCTTGATACATGATATCAAAAGAAAGAAGAGAAAGAGGAATAAGGCAATGGGCCTTGAGCATTAACTTGGCATAATAATATTTGAAATGTCAAAAGATGGGCCTTTGGCCTTGGGGCTCTTGGGGTCTTGTGATCCAATAGGTCGGAGAAACAAACCAGTCGACAGGCCAAAATATCACCGGTCGACCGTTTTTCAACCAGAGAATAAAACGGTCGACTGGTTGAGTTTTGGCGGTCGACCGGTTTCGTTCTAGAGCGGCTGCGACGCTTCAGAAGCGTTGCAAAACTGAAAGGTTGCATACGTTCGGAATCGAACAGAAATAACTGTTGCGATTCGATGGGTTGCAACGCTTGGCTAATGGATGTATCCTCTCATCGCCTATATATACAACGCCAGAAACTGTTGCAAAAAACCAAGTAATTCTCCTTCTTCGTCTGTCATTCTGCAACACCATTAAACTGTTACAAAACAGTTCTGTTCGAAGCACCTCTGAAGTGTTTCAAATCTGAAACTGTTGCAGAATTGATTTCTATTCCTTCCTCTTCATTTCTATATTATAAATTGCATCATCAGAGATCAAATATCAAGGTGTTCTTGGTCGGATCAAAGTCGTACAAACTTTGAATCCGATAACGCTGTTTCAAGGCTTCATTGAATCCTGAAGTCAATAGTTCGATAACCCTTTTGTACCTGGTGGGTTGAACTATTGTCTGAAAGAATTTGCTCCGCAAATCCTTGAAGTCAGAAGTACGGCAGATTCTACTCCTCCAAAAGCGTCTCAAACCAAAAAAAAATTCCCAACAATTTTTCAGACAATAGCTTCAACCATGGATAGTTTGAGCGCTTTGCAAGTAATGAATCAGCATTTGACGAAGTTGGAGCGTTTTGATGGAGAGAACTTCACTCGTTGGCAGGAGACTATGAAATTCTTTCTGATCACGGTTAAGTTATTTCATATTCTCGAAGACGGATTGGAGAAAATACCGGAGGAAACCGATAAGGATAGTGCAGAATTAAAAGCAAAAAGGGCAAAGCGAAAAGAGGAAGATTTTCTATGCAGAGGCCACATACTGAATGCACTGTCTACTCCGATATACAATGCTCACAGGACCTTGGACACGGCGAAGGCACTCTGGACTGCGCTAGAAAGCAAATATCGCATCTCTGAGGCAAGTAATAAGAAATTTCTTATATGCAATTTTATGGATTTCAAAATGGTCACTAACAAGTCCATAATTGGACAAGTTAGTGAAATACTACTGTTAGTAAATCAACTTAAGGATGCCGGAATTGATCTCCCTGAATCATTTGTTGTTGGAGTTATTATTTCGAGACTCCCGAATTCTTGGAATGATTATAAGAAAAAATTAAAACATGCGGAAACCGATTATGATTTAGACGGTTTACAGCGTCATCTTCGTATTGAAGAGGATTCTCGTAAACGCGAACTAGATGATAATCCGCAAACTGAGTCTCAGTCTAAGGCTAATAATGTTGAAATTAACGATAAGCTGAAGCCTAAGAATGAGACACAGTTCAAAAAGAAAGGTACCAATTCCAAGAATAAGAAGAAGGGTGACTGTTACTATTGTCACAAACCCGGCCACTATGCCCGAGACTGTCGTCTTCGGAAGAAACAACAAAAAGCGAATGTGGTCGAAGAAAAGCTTGTGGCTGTCGTACAAGAGGCGAACTCCGTTAGTGGCATTGACAATGACTGGTGGCTCGATACTGGAGCAACTATTCATATTTGCAAAGACCGTAATCTGTTCAAGACTTACGATGAGAATAACGGAGAATCCAGCGAAGTAACTAGCGCAAACAAAGTTGCAAGCAAAGTTCTGGGAAAAGGCACTATTGAATTGACATTCACCTCTGGGAAAGTTCTTACTTTAGTCAATGTATTTTATGTACCTGATATGTGTAAGAATTTGATTTCTAGATACCTTCTTAACAAAGGAGGATTCAAGATGGTGTATGAGTCTGATAAGTTAGTGTTGTCCAAGAACAGCAAATTTATTGGACAGGGATATTCTTGTAATGGCATGATTAAGTTGAATCTAATAAAGAAATCTTCTGCTTATATTGTTGACTCTGTTAATTTATGGCATAGTAGATTAGGACATGTTAATTATAAGTCACTTAGAAATATGCATAAATTAGGATTAATTTCTGATTGTGATTTCGAATCCATTTCTAAATGTGAGATATGTGTTCAAGCAAAAATACATCGAAAATCCTTTAAATCCGTTGAAAGGAAAACTGGTTTGCTTGATTTGGTATATAGTGATGTGGGTGACTTGAAAAGTCATATCACCTATGGTGGTAACCAATACTATATAACGTTTATTGATGATTATTCTAGATATGCTTATGTATATCTAATGAAATCAAAAGATGAAGCTTTTGATAAATTCAAAATTTACAAAGCAGAAGTCGAAACACAATTAGGAATTAAAATTAAAGTGTTACATTCAGATCGTGGTGGTGAATATTTTTCAAATGAGTTTACTTTGTTTTGCAAACAAAATGGTATCATTCACCAATGTACTGCCCCTTATACACCACAACAAAATGGTGTTGCTGAGAGAAAAAATAGAACTTTAGTAGAAATGGTTAATGCCATGCTCATAAGTTCTAATTTGCCACATAACCTATGGGGTGATGCTATGTTATCTGCATGTTACATTTTAAATAGAGTACCACTTAAGAAAAATAATTTTTCTCCTTATGAATTATGGTTCAATAGAAAACCTAATCTTACTAGACTTAAAGTTTGGGGTTGTTTAGCATATGTTAGAAAACCAGACCCTAAACGACCAAAGTTAGGTAATAGGGCTTTTAAATGTGTTTTCATTGGATATTCTGTTAATAGTATAACTTATAGATTTATGATTCTTGATACCTTAGAAGTCATAGAATCTGTAGATGTAGAATTTTTTGAAAATCAAACTATTGAGAATCCATTGAGATCATCTAGTCCAGAACCAACTGAGACTAATGATACAAATGATGATGAATATGCTCCTGCTCAAAACAGCAAGGAAGTGTCAGTACCAGATAATAGTATTGAACACAGAAGAAGTAAAAGAGCGAGAATAGAGAAGGACTATGGTCCTGACTTCATAACATATCTCGTAGAAGGCAATAAGGACGAAGTCCTTAATGTGACAAGATATGTAATGAACGTCGATGATGATCCCAAAACTTATTCTGAGGCTATGAGTTCTAGAGATTCTAATTTCTGGAAAGAAGCTATCAATGATGAAATGAATTCCATAATGTTAAATCAAACTTGGGTATTAAGCGATTTACCTCCTGGTGCTAAACCTATAGGATGTAAATGGATATTCAAGAAAAAGTTGAATACAAATGGATCCATTGATAAGTTTAAAGCTAGATTAGTTGCTAAGGGATATAAACAAAGACAAGGAGTAGATTATTTTGATACATATGCTCCGGTGGCTCGCATATCTTCGATACGTTGTTTAATAGCACTTGCATCAATTCATAACTTGGTCATACATCAAATGGATGTAAAGACAGCTTTTCTAAATGGAGATTTAGAAGAAGAGATATACATGGAACAACCTGAAGGTTTCATAACCCCAGGCCAAGAAAAGAAAGTTTGTAAATTAGTTAAATCTCTTTATGGCCTGAAGCAAGTTCCCATGCAATGGCATGAGAAGTTTGATAAAGTTGCACTGTCATTTGGATTCATTGTTAATGATGCAGATAAATGTATCTATAGCAAATCGGATAACAACGGTTATGTTATAATATGTTTATACGTTGATGACATGCTGATATTTGGTTCCAACATATCCTGTGTAAATGAAACTAAAAAGTTTCTATCTTCTAAATTTGATATGAAAGATCTGGGAGAGGCTGATGTAATTCTAGGAATTAAAATCATTAGGAAAACGGGGGAGTTATTATTAACTCAATCTCATTACATTGAAAAGTTCCTAAAGAAGTATAATCATTATGATGACAAACCAGCACCAACTCCTTTAGATCCAAGTATAAAATTAGAAAAGAATACTGGACGTACCATTTCTCAATTGGAATATTCCAGTATTATTGGGAGTCTTATGTATGCTATGCATTGCACTAGACCAGATATCGCACATGCTATAAGTGTATTATGTCGATTTACGAGTAATCCAGGTTTCGAACACTGGAAAGCCATTTCCAGAGTCTTAGCTTATTTGAAGGGAACCATCAACTATGGTTTATCTTATAAAGGATATCCTGCTGTAATAGAAGGATATAGTGATGCAACCTGGAACAATGTAGAATCGAAATCCAAGTCTACGACTGGATGGATATTTACATTAGGAGGAGCTGCTGTGTCTTGGGCTTCCAAGAAGCAGACCTGTATATCTGATTCAACTATGTTATCAGAATTAATTGCATTAGCAGACGCATGTAAGGAAGCAGAATGGCTTAGAAATTTGTTAGTAGAAATCCCATTATGGAAGAAGCCATCTCCAGCAGTCTTGATTAATTGCGATAATCAAGCAACGATATATAATGTCTCTAATAAAACATATAATGGAAAGTCTAGACATGTGAGTCTAAGACATCAAATGGTGAGACAGTTACTCAAAAGTGGAGTTATAACTGTTGACTACATAGAAACAAAGAAAAACTTGGCTGACCCACTTACGAAGAGTCTTCCAAAGGCTATGGTTTCTATAAAGTCAAAAGAAATGGGACTAAGGTCTGTGAATGAAGATTGATCATCCTTAACAGAAACCCAACTTGTGTCTTGAAAAGGATAGACAAAGTTCAATGGGTACCAACAAGTTAAGGAAACGATTATGGAACACTAAATCAATAATCCCATAATGTTTAGTGTTGGATTCTGCATGAACAAAGGATGGATGAATATCCTTAATAAGTCTAGAAACCCTAAAAGGTGTCTCGCAGAAACACCTTAAGTGACTTACCTATATGAGTATGGAAATCAGGCCGTTTCCTAAGAAAGTAAGACCGCTTTCGAAGTAGACTCATGAACCAGGATTTAAGCACATGGCCATTAACGTGCTGAGCAATACAGAACACTCTAACTAAGGAATACAACATGTGTGATTGTTCCGGTTTTATCATTAAGGGATACTTGGTTCAAGATTCGTTCACCATTGAATCTCAATAGAACTTTGAATGGTTTACACTAAGTAAAAGTTCAAATCCAAAAGATACTTTTATTTATGTGTTGTTTCCACGATGATGCAAATCTTGATCTTAGAACTACATAGGCTTGATCCCACTTGGGTATGTAGGAAATCACACTAGTGATTCAGCCGTCCACTTTAATTTACTTTGAAAATTGGGGGAGATTGTTGTAAATTTTCAAAGATATGCTTTGGGTTTGGGTATTTTATTTGTGAAGAGAAGGAAGAATGAAAGGAAGAAGGAATAGGCAAATATGTTTTGTCCCACATTGTAGAATATAAAGGGGTTTGTCTCTATATAGGTAAAAGCTTGATACATGATATCAAAAGAAAGAAGAGAAAGAGGAATAAGGCAATGGGCCTTGAGCATTAACTTGGCATAATAATATTTGAAATGTCAAAAGATGGGCCTTGGGCCTTGGGGCTCTTGGGGTCTTGTGATCCAATAGGTCGGAGAAACAAACCAGTCGACAGGCCAAAATATCACCGGTCGACCGTTTTTCAACCAGAGAATAAAACGGTCGACTGGTTGAGTTTTGGCGGTCGACCGGTTTCGTTCTAGAGCGGCTGCGACGCTTCAGAAGCGTTGCAAAACTGAAAGGTTGCATACGTTCGGAATCGAACAGAAATAACTGTTGCGATTCGATGGGTTGCAACGCTTGGCTAATGGATGTATCCTCTCATCGCCTATATATACAACGCCAGAAACTGTTGCAAAAAACCAAGTAATTCTCCTTCTTCGTCTGTCATTCTGCAACACCATTAAACTGTTACAAAACAGTTCTGTTCGAAGCACCTCTGAAGTGTTTCAAATCTGAAACTGTTGCAGAATTGATTTCTATTCCTTCCTCTTCATTTCTATATTATAAATTGCATCATCAGAGATCAAATATCAAGGTGTTCTTGGTCGGATCAAAGTCGTACAAACTTTGAATCCGATAACGCTGTTTCAAGGCTTCATTGAATCCTGAAGTCAATAGTTCGATAACCCTTTTGTACCTGGTGGGTTGAACTATTGTCTGAAAGAATTTGCTCCGCAAATCCTTGAAGTCAGAAGTACGGCAGATTCTACTCCTCCAAAAGCGTCTCAAACCAAAAAAAAATTCCCAACAATTTTTCAGACAATAGCTTCAACCATGGATAGTTTGAGCGCTTTGCAAGTAATGAATCAGCATTTGACGAAGTTGGAGCGTTTTGATGGAGAGAACTTCACTCGTTGGCAGGAGACTATGAAATTCTTTCTGATCACGGTTAAGTTATTTCATATTCTCGAAGACGGATTGGAGAAAATACCGGAGGAAACCGATAAGGATAGTGCAGAATTAAAAGCAAAAAGGGCAAAGCGAAAAGAGGAAGATTTTCTATGCAGAGGCCACATACTGAATGCACTGTCTACTCCGATATACAATGCTCACAGGACCTTGGACACGGCGAAGGCACTCTGGACTGCGCTAGAAAGCAAATATCGCATCTCTGAGGCAAGTAATAAGAAATTTCTTATATGCAATTTTATGGATTTCAAAATGGTCACTAACAAGTCCATAATTGGACAAGTTAGTGAAATACTACTGTTAGTAAATCAACTTAAGGATGCCGGAATTGATCTCCCTGAATCATTTGTTGTTGGAGTTATTATTTCGAGACTCCCGAATTCTTGGAATGATTATAAGAAAAAATTAAAACATGCGGAAACCGATTATGATTTAGACGGTTTACAGCGTCATCTTCGTATTGAAGAGGATTCTCGTAAACGCGAACTAGATGATAATCCGCAAACTGAGTCTCAGTCTAAGGCTAATAATGTTGAAATTAACGATAAGCTGAAGCCTAAGAATGAGACACAGTTCAAAAAGAAAGGTACCAATTCCAAGAATAAGAAGAAGGGTGACTGTTACTATTGTCACAAACCCGGCCACTATGCCCGAGACTGTCGTCTTCGGAAGAAACAACAAAAAGCGAATGTGGTCGAAGAAAAGCTTGTGGCTGTCGTACAAGAGGCGAACTCCGTTAGTGGCATTGACAATGACTGGTGGCTCGATACTGGAGCAACTATTCATATTTGCAAAGACCGTAATCTGTTCAAGACTTACGATGAGAATAACGGAGAATCCAGCGAAGTAACTAGCGCAAACAAAGTTGCAAGCAAAGTTCTGGGAAAAGGCACTATTGAATTGACATTCACCTCTGGGAAAGTTCTTACTTTAGTCAATGTATTTTATGTACCTGATATGTGTAAGAATTTGATTTCTAGATACCTTCTTAACAAAGGAGGATTCAAGATGGTGTATGAGTCTGATAAGTTAGTGTTGTCCAAGAACAGCAAATTTATTGGACAGGGATATTCTTGTAATGGCATGATTAAGTTGAATCTAATAAAGAAATCTTCTGCTTATATTGTTGACTCTGTTAATTTATGGCATAGTAGATTAGGACATGTTAATTATAAGTCACTTAGAAATATGCATAAATTAGGATTAATTTCTGATTGTGATTTCGAATCCATTTCTAAATGTGAGATATGTGTTCAAGCAAAAATACATCGAAAATCCTTTAAATCCGTTGAAAGGAAAACTGGTTTGCTTGATTTGGTATATAGTGATGTGGGTGACTTGAAAAGTCATATCACCTATGGTGGTAACCAATACTATATAACGTTTATTGATGATTATTCTAGATATGCTTATGTATATCTAATGAAATCAAAAGATGAAGCTTTTGATAAATTCAAAATTTACAAAGCAGAAGTCGAAACACAATTAGGAATTAAAATTAAAGTGTTACATTCAGATCGTGGTGGTGAATATTTTTCAAATGAGTTTACTTTGTTTTGCAAACAAAATGGTATCATTCACCAATGTACTGCCCCTTATACACCACAACAAAATGGTGTTGCTGAGAGAAAAAATAGAACTTTAGTAGAAATGGTTAATGCCATGCTCATAAGTTCTAATTTGCCACATAACCTATGGGGTGATGCTATGTTATCTGCATGTTACATTTTAAATAGAGTACCACTTAAGAAAAATAATTTTTCTCCTTATGAATTATGGTTCAATAGAAAACCTAATCTTACTAGACTTAAAGTTTGGGGTTGTTTAGCATATGTTAGAAAACCAGACCCTAAACGACCAAAGTTAGGTAATAGGGCTTTTAAATGTGTTTTCATTGGATATTCTGTTAATAGTATAACTTATAGATTTATGATTCTTGATACCTTAGAAGTCATAGAATCTGTAGATGTAGAATTTTTTGAAAATCAAACTATTGAGAATCCATTGAGATCATCTAGTCCAGAACCAACTGAGACTAATGATACAAATGATGATGAATATGCTCCTGCTCAAAACAGCAAGGAAGTGTCAGTACCAGATAATAGTATTGAACACAGAAGAAGTAAAAGAGCGAGAATAGAGAAGGACTATGGTCCTGACTTCATAACATATCTCGTAGAAGGCAATAAGGACGAAGTCCTTAATGTGACAAGATATGTAATGAACGTCGATGATGATCCCAAAACTTATTCTGAGGCTATGAGTTCTAGAGATTCTAATTTCTGGAAAGAAGCTATCAATGATGAAATGAAGTCCATAATGTTAAATCAAACTTGGGTATTAAGCGATTTACCTCCTGGTGCTAAACCTATAGGATGTAAATGGATATTCAAGAAAAAGTTGAATACAAATGGATCCATTGATAAGTTTAAAGCCAGATTAGTTGCTAAGGGATATAAACAAAGACAAGGAGTAGATTATTTTGATACATATGCTCCGGTGGCTCGCATATCTTCGATACGTTGTTTAATAGCACTTGCATCAATTCATAACTTGGTCATACATCAAATGGATGTAAAGACAGCTTTTCTAAATGGAGATTTAGAAGAAGAGATATACATGGAACAACCTGAAGGTTTCATAACCCCAGGCCAAGAAAAGAAAGTTTGTAAATTAGTTAAATCTCTTTATGGCCTGAAGCAAGCTCCCATGCAATGGCATGAGAAGTTTGATAAAGTTGCACTGTCATTTGGATTCATTGTTAATGATGCAGATAAATGTATCTATAGCAAATCGGATAACAACGGTTATGTTATAATATGTTTATACGTTGATGACATGCTGATATTTGGTTCCAACATATCCTGTGTAAATGAAACTAAAAAGTTTCTATCTTCTAAATTTGATATGAAAGATCTGGGAGAGGCTGATGTAATTCTAGGAATTAAAATCATTAGGAAAACGGGGGAGTTATTATTAACTCAATCTCATTACATTGAAAAGTTCCTAAAGAAGTATAATCATTATGATGACAAACCAGCACCAACTCCTTTAGATCCAAGTATAAAATTAGAAAAGAATACTGGACGTACCATTTCTCAATTGGAATATTCCAGTATTATTGGGAGTCTTATGTATGCTATGCATTGCACTAGACCAGATATCGCACATGCTATAAGTGTATTATGTCGATTTACGAGTAATCCAGGTTTCGAACACTGGAAAGCCATTTCCAGAGTCTTAGCTTATTTGAAGGGAACCATCAACTATGGTTTATCTTATAAAGGATATCCTGCTGTAATAGAAGGATATAGTGATGCAACCTGGAACAATGTAGAATCGAAATCCAAGTCTACGACTGGATGGATATTTACATTAGGAGGAGCTGCTGTGTCTTGGGCTTCCAAGAAGCAGACCTGTATATCTGATTCAACTATGTTATCAGAATTAATTGCATTAGCAGACGCATGTAAGGAAGCAGAATGGCTTAGAAATTTGTTAGTAGAAATCCCATTATGGAAGAAGCCATCTCCAGCAGTCTTGATTAATTGCGATAATCAAGCAACGATATATAATGTCTCTAATAAAACATATAATGGAAAGTCTAGACATGTGAGTCTAAGACATCAAATGGTGAGACAGTTACTCAAAAGTGGAGTTATAACTGTTGACTACATAGAAACAAAGAAAAACTTGGCTGACCCACTTACGAAGAGTCTTCCAAAGGCTATGGTTTCTATAAAGTCAAAAGAAATGGGACTAAGGTCTGTGAATGAAGATTGATCATCCTTAACAGAAACCCAACTTGTGTCTTGAAAAGGATAGACAAAGTTCAATGGGTACCAACAAGTTAAGGAAATGATTATGGAACACTAAATCAATAATCCCATAATGTTTAGTGTTGGATTCTGCATGAACAAAGGATGGATGAATATCCTTAATAAGTCTAGAAACCCTAAAAGGTGTCTCGCAGAAACACCTTAAGTGACTTACCTATATGAGTATGGAAATCAGGCCGTTTCCTAAGAAAGTAAGACCGCTTTCGAAGTAGACTCATGAACCAGGATTTAAGCACATGGCCATTAACGTGCTGAGCAATACAGAACACTCTAACTAAGGAATACAACATGTGTGATTGTTCCGGTTTTATCATTAAGGGATACTTGGTTCAAGATTCGTTCACCATTGAATCTCAATAGAACTTTGAATGGTTTACACTAAGTAAAAGTTCAAATCCAAAAGATACTTTTATTTATGTGTTGTTTCCACGATGATGCAAATCTTGATCTTAGAACTACATAGGCTTGATCCCACTTGGGTATGTAGGAAATCACACTAGTGATTCAGCCGTCCACTTTAATTTACTTTGAAAATTGGGGGAGATTGTTGTAAATTTTCAAAGATATGCTTTGGGTTTGGGTATTTTATTTGTGAAGAGAAGGAAGAATGAAAGGAAGAAGGAATAGGCAAATATGTTTTGTCCCACATTGTAGAATATAAAGGGGTTTGTCTCTATATAGGTAAAAGCTTGATACATGATATCAAAAGAAAGAAGAGAAAGAGGAATAAGGCAATGGGCCTTGAGCATTAACTTGGCATAATAATATTTGAAATGTCAAAAGATGGGCCTTGGGCCTTGGGGCTCTTGGGGTCTTGTGATCCAATAGGTCGGAGAAACAAACCAGTCGACAGGCCAAAATATCACCGGTCGACCGTTTTTCAACCAGAGAATAAAACGGTCGACTGGTTGAGTTTTGGCGGTCGACCGGTTTCGTTCTAGAGCGGCTGCGACGCTTCAGAAGCGTTGCAAAACTGAAAGGTTGCATACGTTCGGAATCGAACAGAAATAACTGTTGCGATTCGATGGGTTGCAACGCTTGGCTAATGGATGTATCCTCTCATCGCCTATATATACAACGCCAGAAACTGTTGCAAAAAACCAAGTAATTCTCCTTCTTCGTCTGTCATTCTGCAACACCATTAAACTGTTACAAAACAGTTCTGTTCGAAGCACCTCTGAAGTGTTTCAAATCTGAAACTGTTGCAGAATTGATTTCTATTCCTTCCTCTTCATTTCTATATTATAAATTGCATCATCAGAGATCAAATATCAAGGTGTTCTTGGTCGGATCAAAGTCGTACAAACTTTGAATCCGATAACGCTGTTTCAAGGCTTCATTGAATCCTGAAGTCAATAGTTTGATAACCCTTTTGTACCTGGTGGGTTGAACTATTGTCTGAAAGAATTTGCTCCGCAAATCCTTGAAGTCAGAAGTACGGCAGATTCTACTCCTCCAAAAGCGTCTCAAACCAAAAAAAAATTCCCAACACCTCATCCCCTTGCAAACATCCACCGCCTGCTCTTAGAACATTCATGTCCAAAATTACCGTAATTGAAACATTTGATAGGATCCCTGAAGCTCTTAACGTTATGCGATGGCAAGTTATTGGAAATTGGAAAACAATTTTTTCTTCTGCAAATTTTTTTTCTGACCCTGGGCTGAAGCCCAAGCCAGCCCAGGGCCAGATCCGCCCTTGGTGCTGATGATAGTATGCAACTTCATACGCTAGTTAGGCTAAAAAGATCTACATTTAAATCAAAGATCAAAACAGTTTTAAAAGTTAAGTATGAAGATAATTATTGTGGACATTTTGCGAACTACAGTTCGGAAATGTAAAAGACTAGTATACCATAATCTAGAAAGCTCCTTGTGCATGATAAATACCTAAACAAGTTGATGAAATTAAGCATTCCCAGAAAACTAGAGTTAGGTCTCTTATCTAACCAGTTCTAAATTATGAAACAAATGATTAAAGTTCACATATGTTGAATAATACTACAGTAGCTACATTGAATTTATTGGTTCAAATAGCACGAAGGTTATATGATCCGTTTCCTGAGATTTGAAGTAGGTTTGTTGTCTTAATTATTTTTTCTAGCATAGATGGAATAATTCCAATATTACATAAATTAAAATGACGACTTACAAACATCCAAGCAAATACAAATTTGCATATGTGGTTTCTTTTTTAGCTCAAGCATGACATGCAAGACAAACCGTCTATATTTTAATGGTAAAATCATTCATTCATCTACAATGTCACTAAAACTTCAAGCTCGTCAAGTTTACACAACCATACCATCCAGTATCATGTTCCATATCTTTCGGGTTACAGTTATGCATCATGCTTATCCATTCAAAATAAAGCAACTAAAAAAATTAATGAAGCTATGCCATAAAAAAAAAATATGTTAAACCTTGATAATACGTTTGGTAACTACTTCCTTTTCACATCACGTAGAAAAGAGTTTGTAAAAGAACATATTCTACCATCTAATTTAACAAATCAATATATGTCCAACGTCATCTTTCTATATAAACCCTACAGTCCTTACAATGTGTATTCAAGATACAATCCTCTGTTTTGCGTGTAATTCATCAATTACCATGGCAGTAGCAACTCTCTTTCTGTTTACCTTCCTTGTTGCATTATTAAGCATGCAGAAAGATACTCGACTTTTTTGCAGTGCAGACCCAACTGATGGTTTTACAGCCGTTCCATTGACTGAAAGAAATATAGATATGCAGTGGCCATATAATTTAAAACTTAGTGACCGATACAGCTATGTTAATGGAGTACGCAGTTTATGGGTTTATTCAACTGACAAACCATTCAACTCTGGAACCAGAACCAAACCACGGACTGAAATCCGCATCAGGGTAATTTTGATTTTTTTGGCTAACTGCAAGAGGTCTTTTCCATATTATTTTTTTATAGCATAGAACATGAAGTAATTAATGTCAAAGCACTTTGTTTCTCAATTTTTTTCACGCATTTTCTCTAAAAAAAACACTTTTCCAAACAACCCTATAAAACATGTGTGCGGATAAATTTGTGAGAAAAAAGACCTCAGAAAGTTGTCCATGTTTTGAAGGGGACGTGGCAAGTTTGGGTTAGCACTATTTAACATATTCAATTTGTATACTAGTCCCAAGTATACGAGTAAAGTTGATTGCTTATACAAGTGTGCATGCACACCCTCTCGGGCACGAATGCATGTGTGTGCATATGCATGCACCTCATGTGTGTGCATATGCATGCACGCGCACACTTCAATCCAACATCAATATGACAGTAAATGACGTGAACCAAAATATTTCCATCGATCATGCTTTCAAGACCATGCAGGCTACGAAATATATTATATGGATAAAGATAAAGACGTTGGTTTCATTATGAAACCTTAAGGACCCTTCTAACATGTTTGGCCTAGTTCCACAAGATTAAAGGTCAAGGATTGGATCCTCGAGATCGACACTTGTTGGCATTAATCAACAATGTTCAGAAAAAGAAACCTTACGCACCATCAAATTTTACGAAGTACAGTTTGCTCCCCTTTAGGATGTTTTATTGTCATCACTATTCATATTAACCAATTAATAATAATATGAATTGCAGGGATATGACTACTCGTCGGGAGTGTGGCAATTTGAAGGTTATGGCTACGTGCCTAGCAATACTAGTGGTGCAACAATTGTACAAATTCATCGCACTACGGGAGCGTCCACCGTGTTTATGTTGGACGCAGTTGAAGGGGACTTGAGATACTACCATAGTTCTTTAGTAGAATCGAATATTTATGATAAGTGGATGAGGATAAACGTGATACATGATGTGGATGCCGATAAAATAACGGTATACGTTAATGGTGTTCAGAAATTGGAAATTGAAGGGAATGGGCCAAATACGTTCTATTTCAAGTGTGGAGTATATGCTCAAGTGGATGAATCCCACTACATGGAATCAAGGTGGAGAGACATTAAGATACTGAAGAAATGAAAGTGATCATGTTATTTCTCAGACATGATCAAAAGATGACAATGTTATTAGATGTATGGTAGCAAATGGCGTGCTGTATTGTATTGTAATATTGTGGTGTTAATGTCAAGAACCTTCTGCATAACACTAAGCTGTCATGTTATACATAACCAAGAAGGATAAACAAAACCAATCAGTCTTTATTGGAAGTAACTGTTTCTTACAATGTTATACATAACAAGGGTGGGGAGCTACACATATTGAAGTAAATATTATTAAGGCCTACACTAGAACAACTATATGACAAAATCATTTTCATGGTAATTTGACAAGGACATTTGCAACCGGTACTGATCAATCATCCACGTAAAAATAGACCAACAATGTCTTGTGATTGTGAAATTCAAGGAACGCCAACAACATGCGTACAAACAAAGTTCCCATGCATTTGGGAAAACATATGTTTACCTCGTTGTTTGTCCACCACAGCAAGCTTTTACATTGATTAGTCTTCAACTTTAGATCTCTATCACTGTTTGATCTTTGATTATTCAAGCTGAAAGTTATTCGGTACGTACAAACAAAACTTGAAATTGTGTACTTTTGCCCACCAAGGGCATCACCTGGAGTGGATCTTGGGCGTCCGAACGAATTCTCATCGATCTGCAGTATGAGTTTAAAATAATAGAACAATAATCGAAGCCATCTAGGCTGAGCATTCGGCTGGTTTGGTTACAATTGTCAAACCAAACAAAAACCGATAAAAATAAAAACCAAATCAAACCGACCAAATTAAGTTTGGTTGGTTCGGTTGGTTATCCATTTAACCGAATAAAAAAGAATCTAGATTTTATGTTTGTACTATTAATTATAATTTAAAATAAATCATAAACATATGAATAGAGAATTATTATTTGTGATTCTTATGCTTTTTCAAAATAATTTTAACATATATATGATGATTAAAATTTATTTGGATAACTAATATAACCTAAAATATTTATTATGACATTAATAATTTTGAAAATATAACAAAAGTTTGTTATTTGGTTAAACTGATAACCAAACTAAATATTTTTCCAAACCGATTTCAAACCGATCTAATTTTTAAAAACAAACCAAACCAACCAAAACAAATAGGTTTGATTGGTTTATTTGGTTTAACCAAATAATGCTCACCCCTAAAACCAAGCGCTGTAGGATTGCTTACCATGATTTTACAAAATCATTTTTTTTTAAATAAACCAAGCAAACCAATTAAGTTTGATCGGTTTGGCCTGGTTTTCCTAGTTAATAGTTGGTTTTGGTTTTCAAATTATTTTGGTTTGTTGGTTAGTTTTGATTTTTAATATTTGAAAATAGAACCAATAAAATATAAAAGTCAGGCTATTTTAAAATTTAAAAATTACCACAAACAATACTATCGTTTAGAATACTTTAATAATTTTTTTTTTCTTTCAATTCATATTAATATTTTTCGAGGATGGGTTTGTTTTTAAAAATATTTGCATTATGCAGACACAATTAATTACTTTAATCTTGTATTATGTCTATAATTAAAAGAACAAACTGATTTAAGGTAAACCAAATAAACCAAACCAAATATTATCAGTATGGTTGATTTTGGTTTGGTTTGGATTAGTTTATGTTTTTTGAATGGTTATTTTGGTTTCAAAATTTTTGAGCGGTTCAAACCAAACCAGTCATTTACTCACCCCTAGCTAAAATAATAATCTACCAAACCAAATATTATCAGTATGGTTGGTATTGGTTTGGATCAGTTATGTTTTTTTAATAGTTATTTTGGTTTCAAAATTTTTGAGCGGTTCAAACCAAACCAGTCATTTGCTCACCCCTAGCTAAAATAATAATCTACCTTTTTCAGAATTGTTTTCCCTAACTTTTTTAGCAGTTTAAATTCTAATACCGAATTTTTTTCAAAATATCCATTATATATCAAATCTATTTTTGATCTACCGTCTTATTTCTACTACAATATCATTTGATAGATCTAAATAGATTAATATAAAAATACAACAAATTCTTAAAAAATTTATGCTATTGCCGATTAGTTTAAAAATACATTTATTTAAAATCTTGTTTCTAACCACCGTTGTGCGGTTATAGTAGTATACATAGAGAATGAATATTTTTACGCAGCTTGGTGACATAACCATAGATGCATGCGCAGTTTGGTGACATAACGTTGACACATGCAATCTCTATCGGCATGAATTTCCACTTGCACGAGGCTAAAAAAATTGGATGGTCCACATCTTTTATTTCAAAATGTGTAGAACATCCATGTACTCTTTTCTTTTAAAAAAATTAAATAAATTTAGGGTCAAAGCCCAATTAGAGTACCTGGTCAAAATACTCGAAATCCAAACAATATAAAAAGAATAAACCGTAGGGTTAGCCAGCACAAAACACTACTATACTCCAGAACTCTCCAAAATAAAAATAAGACGGCAGATGATAAAAAATTATGCAATCAAAACAAATCAAATCATCATTGATGCTTCATACTTCCTTCTCCTCTTTTCTATTAAGATAAGCATTCGTTGAATTTTCTTCTCAAGCCACCAAAATCGAATTTGTAATCTTTAGTCTTCTAATCATTTTTCAATCTAGAGAAAAATTTCTCTAAATCTATTTAATTTTGAGCTAAATCTTCAACATGACGATGGAAGCTTTCAAACCAATCATTAACCATCGATTTTTCTATGGATCTGACCAGATCTGTAACAGTTTCATCAGATCCAGTATTAGTTGATGAGTTGTTTGTAAGATCCGAGACTAAGTAAGACTCTTCATAATCATTTGCAGCAGATGAAGAAAAATAAATCTTTAATTAGTAGATCTACACTATTGGATATAGCATTTACGAGGAATTCCTTTACGTATTTCCTTCTCGTTTTGTTTTCCCATCACTCGGATAGGTAATAAATTACGATTTGGCTACTTAGCTTTCTTTTTGATTTTTGCATAATTAGATGATTATCTGAAGAAAGCATCCTCCAAATCTGATGCATGTTATCTTTAGATTTATTATGAACTCTCATGTTTCATTCTTTCCATATGTGATATGTCACGATTGTGATAAGAACATGAGCTGGATCTCTTCCGCTTGATTTTCAATTGAACTAATTGCTGATGAATGTGATTGAATTTATTTAGAGTAGTACATGCTTTATTGTCAATTTCGAATATCTTTTGAATGTTGCACTTCACATAATATGAGTATATGCACTCAAAAAACAAATTATCAGTAGATTCTGACTCTGTTTCACCTAAAGAACATAGTGGATTACCAGCATAATCTCATTTACTCATTTTGTGTTTGTTTGGCTATCTATTATTCACAGCAAAATAGGTATAGTGTAACGACAGATAACTTTCTCCATTTAATCGACGATTTTTATAACGTAATTAACGATTTTATAACATAATCAACTGAAATTTTTCTTAAAGATAAACAATAAAATTTCGCAATGGAAACTTGATATTTGTGATGCGTCCATCGAAACATAGCAGGTGGATAAAAGTTTCATCGAAAATACGCAAATTTTACAATTGCGTTAATATTCAGTTAAGTTAGTTAAATTTGAATGGAATAAAATGTATCCGAAACCTAAATGTCCCACTACGGAAAAAATATTTTGTTCGTTCTGAAGTCAATGACGTAATTCGTTTCGTGAAATTCGGAATTTTTTAGGTCTGTTGAAATTTTTCCATGCGATTTGACAACGTTTTGATGTTAAAAATGAAGATTTGATAGGAGAGTCCTGACACTAATATTTGTGTACCATCATGTCCGTCTCGTCTCGTTGATCATCAGAGTATATTTATTTGTCCATTTTGATGTCCGACGGACGCCCGTATCAATAAAACAGTGTGTTGTAGCGTACCCAACGTTATGAAACGACCTAAACTTCCCCGGTACGGGAAAGCCCTGATTGAGTTGAGAATAACACTCATCAGAATATAAACAATAAAACATTTCATTTCTATTACAACAATTTACATCAGAGTACAAGAATATTCCAGAGTACGAACAAATAATATACAATGGAAAAATAAATATCATAGATTTTATAAATTTCAAAGCAGTGAAAATAAAATGTATAAATACACGGTATAGCGGAAAAATCATTAACTAGCACAACTGAATGCAATATGCAGATACAAAGCTATCTGAATATAGCTCCAGCTATAATGCAGGATCCTGTGAAAAGAAGTATATGCGAAAACCAAAACTACTAGCTGCCCATGTGGAAAATATGGGCACTCAGAGTTTAAGTTAATACAATAAACTCCAGGTCAGTCATGAGACTGGTATGAGAATTCAAACAGTTATTAACTTTAATTGAAAGTAGGTAAATCACGGGACCACGCCGTATAACACGGAATGTGTTTACTCCACATGAATCTCAGTTTAAAATGAAACAACGTAATACTTCTTGGAAAAATGAAGCTATTATAAGACTCAGGTCCCATGACACAATGCAACGCAAGCCAGAGGATAGACTTTTCCCTTATAATAGCCAAACATGCTTTGTACGTTTAAAACAAATCATTTATGTTATTACTATAAGTGCATAGTATCAAAATCAACTTCAAATATAAATGTATCAATCATAGACGACATAGGTACCATATAATATGCTGCCATATATAGGTTTACAACTAAAACCGAAAAGTCAGGTATTGGAAATTGTATTTCCATCTATGAGTCGAGGCAAGGGATGACTCCTCTCCGATTCGAGACACTCTAGCAAATGCCTTAGGGCTCGAATGCTGGCGAGCCCTTGGATGCTTCAGGGTCGGTCCTCTCTTACTTTTGAGTATTAGTTATTCCTGAACACACGTTTCCCGGTCCTATCGGGCCTATCACTTGGCCAGTAGCGACCAATCACTACTACAAAAGTGGGCATATTCGACACAAGTTTTATGTGGCCTTAGATCGAAAAAGTGTTGCATTTTCCCCTTTTTTCAAATAGGCAACACCGGAAGGGCGTGACATCCGCAGCTGTTGCTTTAGCCCTCTAAGGCAACACTTTAGCACATCTACTGCCACGGAAAGAAAGTGTTGTATTATAGACGTAATGCAACACTATTTGCACGTAATGCAACAATATTCAGCGTTGCTTGAAAATTAGTTAGACACTGGCTACTAGGACACGATAGCGGCGGCCACGTCAGCTGCCTACGTGTCACACGACACATCAGCTCTCCACGTCAGCTGCCTACGTGTCACACGACATGTCAGCTCTCTACGTCAGCAGCACACGTATCACATGCCACGTCAGCTGTGGTGTCCACGTGCCATGTGGACTTACTACTGTTTTATGTAATGCAATACCACTGTATTGTGGAATGCAATACCATTATCTTGAAATACAACATTAGGAAAAAAGCAAATGCAACAGTAAAAGAAGGCAAATACAACGCTTTAATTATAAATTTTGCAATATCAGTTTTGTACATAGAAGAAACATATCCGTTACATTCATCATCACATTCAAACCTTCAATACATACCACCTTCAATACATACGATCAAATACGTAATTCAAGCTTTAAATATATAACACATACGATCAAATACATAATCTAAAAGTAGCAAAAGTGCTAACACATACCACCTTCAATACACGTGCCAACAAATACGATCAGTGTGCATTCTACAAAGTAGTAATGCCATGAACCAGAAACTGTATCTCTCCATGTCATTTCAGATCCTCCACTTTTCGGCTGTAACTCTTCTTGTCATTTCAGATCCTGCAATTTGAATTTACAAGTTATTTGATAAGTGCATATGTGTTGTGTGCATCCATGCATTTTGCCATGTAATTAACTTATAAATCTTAGTGAGTTACGCATACAATTATAACAGTTGACCATTCACCTTTGGTCACTCGTGACACCTCATAATTAAGTATGCTTCGTCTTTTGTGCAAGCATTTCCAATTCACATATTTACCTGGCACCATCCATCGGGTCCCTCGCTGTAACGACACGGATTTCGCCCGGACCTAATCGATCGCTAAATCGACCAAGACCGTAAGAATCCCGTATACGCTAACTCTGGGTATACAGCACATCAGAACAAATAACAGAAGACTTCTATAAACATCATAATAATGTTGCATCAGAGTACAGAATATCAGAGTATCTCGAAAATAATACACAGCGGAAGATAAATTTACATAAATGTAATACAATGCACAATGGAAATATAAACTACACAACGGAAGACTGTAAATGTCTGGACATAGCTTAAAGCTTCAATCCAGAATCATGCTCAATACATCTGCAAAATAAAACTACTCGACTGCCCATGTGGAAAATAGGGGCACCCGAGTTCGCAAGGGAAAAGCAAACTACAGGTCAGTCACAGGACTGGTGTGAGAAACTCTAAACAGTTATAATTAACTTATTTAATAATATGGCATATCACGGGACCACGCCGCTAACGCGGAACGGGTTTACCCCCATGAATGCTAATGTATAAATAACAATCAATATAGATATATGGATCTACTATGCATCAATCAACATGCAATATCCCAATCTACCCACTTAGATTAATCACTACACTTAGATTTTCCAAATCAATTCAATTTACAGAAATTATTCCTTTGGATTTTATTCCCGATTTCTTATTTCAAATCATTTGAAATATATATCTAACTTTCTATATCAAAGTAGATTTCACTTCGGGATCTCAAATCAAATCGTTTGGAAATATGAATTCCAAAACATAACAATGCATACAAACAAGTATGCAACCAAATATCGTTCTCCCCATCGACAAGGCAAAGGGTACGCACCTCGCAACTCGATATATAAATGTGCACCTACCCCACATAGGAGTAGGCTACACCGACGATGCACCTCCCACACATGGAGAGCATACACCGCCCTCTCACCCATACTTTTAGTCTCAGGGTTACCCGACTCTTTAGCCACATACTAAATCATTTCATATCCCGAAGTAGGGAAAATCATTTCACAACATAATAATCACAAGTACTTTCAAAATATAGTACTTCACATCAATAATTCACACATATGATCAGTCACTATTAATCACGTAACCTTTGAGCTCGTACGTCTCAAAGAAGGGTGTTAAGCAAGAGAATAAATTCTCCGCCACCAAACAGATACATCATTAATAGTAACTAATCGAATATGTGATGAACTACAATGTAAAACCATAATACATTTCCAAATCATTTCGAAATCATCGGGTTTTAGGCCTCGAAATCCTTTCTGTTTTATAAAACATTTTATAAAACATTCCCTGTCCAAAATCGGGAATACATTTCTTTTCACTTAAGAAAAATATCATTTCACAATCATTCATTAAATTTGAAATGAACACAACATCGCTAAACACCTTATCGTCAAATCGTGAAGTGTTTCACAAGGCGTTAGCACACAGATATTTTCAACCCAACCCAATGCTAAATGTAAAAGCATATTTTTCTCATAAACTGGTCGAGCACAATCCAAACAATCAATCAATCCCATTTGACATTAAATATAAGGTTTTGAATAGAGATAGTATCGGCTTATATTCAACATCAAATCCTGAAACCAACAGATATCATATCGGGAATAACGATATCGATATCTTCCAAATTCCCATCACAATATCGGTATAATCACGGAATCCAATATCGAAAATATCCAAAGGTAATTTCAATTCAAATCCAATCCAATTTATTTATTTATAACCATTGGATTATTTTTCTAGTTAATAACTAGTTCGTTTCGATAAAAATCTATTTTTATCTTTTCAAATGTGGAGTTTTTCATCCCAGTTCTTTCTAATTCACATATTATGATTTTACACAAATTATTACTATTTTTAATAATTTTATCAAGGCCCGTACAGTCGATTTCCAGCAACGGCCATCAAACTGCACTTATAGCGACCTTTTCCAAATTTGATTTGGGCATAATTCCAAATCCAACCGTTAGATTTCAAATCTCTAATATTCGTTGGAAAGCTCTTTTCGATACGAACCCAACGGTTCCGGTTTCAGAAGAATCCGACGGTCGGATCTCCCGTAATGTCCGTTCGAAGTCAATGGTCGAAATTCGCGAACTGCCGCAGCGCGGCGCGTTCTATTCAGGCCATTATATTATATATATAATATATATTTCGTCGATTTCTATTTAAAACGAATTTTATAAATCGTTTTAAATTCGTTTCAAAAACAATTTCAACTTTCATTTCAAATTCTAATCCAAATTGAATTTTCCCCTTATAAATTCTTTTTACATTCATTCCTATTTGATTTCAATTCTACTTCAGTTCGTTTTCAATTGAATTCAATTCAATTCGAATTCGTTTCCTATTCAATTCCATTCGAATTCGTTTTCTGTTCAATTTAATTCGAATTTGTTTTCTGTTAAATTCAATTCGAATTCGTTTTCTATTCAATTCAATTCGATTCAAATTCATTTTCTATTCAATTAAATTCGAATTCGTTTTCTATTCAATTCAATTCTAATTCATTTTCTATTCTATTCAATTCGAATTCATTTTCAATTCTATTCAATTCGAATTCATTTTCTATTCTATTCAATTCGAATATTTCATATACATGACAATTTTATATAGTGTATATATATATGTTGAAAATTATATTTTTAACAATCAAATCATTTTCACGTTTCATATATATATATATATCGTTTTCATTTTCAATATATACGATATTTTCATTTTCAATATATACGATATTTTCATTTTCAATATATATATTTCATACACTTCTAATATATCTAATATTTTTTCACATCAATTTTCACACAGGATATAACCAAACAAACAAGCATACAAGCCGTCCATGGTCTGTGGACGACGGGTGCTACTAAACACCGTCTGCATCCTAGTATATATATTTCAACTAGAAAAATAAATTAAAGGTGAGAAGTTCTCACCAAAGCTATCCCAACTTCACAACACTTCAAATGTAGGAAATCTTCGTTGTTCTCGCCTTTTGTCACTTTCGTTGACCGTAGCCACTACATATGTAAAAATCGAATTTTTACTTTGCTATTCAATATATAAAAATCGAATTTTTACTTCGCTATACAATATATAAAAATCATATTTTTACACTGCTATTCAATATATAAAAATCATATTTTTACTCTGCTATTCAATATATAAAAATCATATTTTTACTTCGCTATTATATAGATAAAAATTCTGCCTTTTCAAATATAAAGATTTTGCCTTTTCCATTTCAAAAATCTAATCTTTTCTTTTTTAAAAATCTAATCTTTTCTATTTTAAAAATCTAATCTTTTCTATTTCAAAAATCTAATCTTTTCTATTTCAAAAATCTAATCTTTTCTATTTTAAAAATCTAATCTTTTCTATTTTAAAAATCTAATCTTTAAAACGAATAAAAATCAAAGCTTTAAAACTAAGACAAATCAGTTTTTAATCACCTATAAAGAAACTAAAACAATTTAAAATAAACACTCACATCTACTGTTGTAGGGGGAGGGTTCACGCAGGAGTCAGAGGGAGGTTCCTTGGCCGCCGGCGGAGCTGTGATGGGACTGGCGAAGGGAGGGCTGCTGGTGGTCGGGTCCAGCAGAGCTCCGTTGGGCGCCCTCATTTTCCAGTGGGTTAGGGGCTTCGGGTAAAAAGAAGAGGGGCTTCGGACATAAAGAAGAGGGGCAGAGGAGGAGATCGGCAAGGGGGGCGTGAGGCTAGGCGGCGCGGTTAGCACGGAGGAGGGAGGCGTTTGGTGTCGCGTCTTCGATTGAGGGCAGGAGAGAAAACGAGGAGTGGGGATAGAGAGGAAAGGAGGAGGCGCGGGGAAGGAGAAGGAGAGGGGGCGGCGGCGACGAACGTCGACGGGAGGATATCATCAATTAGATCCCAACGACTGTCGTCCCTAGCTAATTACCCCCATTCTGAACACAATGGGATATGCTGCGTAAGCCAATTCGGCCGTTACGATCAGTTTTCGTTTAATTTACATTTAAATCACTATATTGGATTTTAAACATACATTTCATATTACCGGGGTCACATACTAACTAGAAAAATTCCAGAAAAATATTTTCTAGCTTCGTATTGACGATACGGTCCTAACAAAATTAGTTTCGTTGAATTCTGAGACCGTTGGAAAAATGGCCATTTTCTAGTCGATTAAAATCAATTGAAACTGGTCAAACGCGTTTTCCTTTGCCACGCTCACATATTGATTCGAAAAATTATGAAATTTGGAATCTAGCAATAATTTGACGTCACGGATCCAACAAATGTGGTTTCGTCGAAATCCGAGGTCGTTTGCAAAATGGCTATTTTTAAGGGCCTGAATTCCATAACGACTATTCAGAATTTTCAACTGGACATATCTTTTGATTCCCGCTATGAAATTTTGATTTTTCGGATTCGTTGGGAAGATATCATCAATTAGATCCCAATGTTTTTGGTTTCACTAAAATCCGGATTGTTTTACAGCCGGTGCATTCAATTGAAGTTTGGAATCAACTATCGAACTACCGCGCCATTTCCAATTCTATTTATAATTATATATAATTATTTATATTCTAACGACGACGTATATAATATATACGTTCGAATTCTATTCAAAATAAATTTCTCGTCGATATTATTTAAAATAATCTATTTTAAATAATCAAAATTCGCTAAAATTGCCAAAATAAAAATTTTAAACTGGCCCAGATTTTCGGGTTGTTACACTCGCACATCCTTTCAAGCTTCAGAACATCATCATCTTCATATCCCCTAAACACCAATCTTCGAAAGTTCCAAAAAAAAAAAATTCAATGGAGGACTCGTCTCTATACATCACTGTCACTGTTCTTAAGGGACATTGGAATTTAGAAGCTATGCATGACGTTTTAAAGGTGACTCTCAATCATAATTCGTGGCCTATACGAGTAATACCCAATAACTCTTTTCTAGTATCATGCCTATCGTATAGTAAGCGTGATCATGCGCTAATGTTGAAAGTTTTTACAAAACGTGGTGGTGCTATTTACCTGCAAGCATGGTCTGATGAAGAATTTGAGCCTGAACCAGCATTAGAAGTGGATCATGGGCTAAAGTTGATGACTTTCCCGAGTTCCTAAAAAGTAATGTTCCTGCTATTGAAGAATAATGAAGCCAGTGGGACGTGTGTTTGCAATTGATGACTGCAGCTGGTCTCAATATGACCATACATCTTTTTACCTGAAAATGCAATTTATGAAGGCATTGACAATATCAATACTTTTTCTGCTCAATTCAATAACAAGGTTTCCTCATTAAGGTTCAGCGCTGTACCCATGCTCATTCTGGAACAAGGCCTGAACTTTATTTTGTGAGCAATAGGGGGGAACAGGTAGTTCCATGTTTGCGTCATTACGGATGGGAATGGAAAATGGATTCAGATGAAAGATTTGACGCAATGATACAAGAAGCTGCTGTGCTACCCCCTTGCCAAGCTTATTTTCTGAAGCCACCCATGACATACATGTTGATAACCAAACCTTAATGAACCAGAGCAATGATCAGTCGGTAGATATAGAAGTTGACTGGCCAAACTACCTCACCCCTTGTCCTGATGCTGCGGTTCCATCACATGCGGCTTCTCACTTCAGACTGGCTCTCCCACAGCCGCAAAGCCCTAACGAGTCAGTTGGAAGTTCCACAGCCTCGCAAAGCCCTGATCTGGTATGAGCTGATGCTATTATAATGTCATTTTTTGGATGTGTATGTATTAAGTTAACTTTATGATACTTTTAGATGTGGATGTGTATGTCATTTTTTGGATGTGTATGGTATGAACTGATCGATGCTGCCTTATGATACTTGTGCGTGTATAGTATGAACTGATGTGTATTGTATGGACTGATGTTGCCTTATGATACATGTGCGTGTATGGTATGAACTGATGTGTATTGTATGGACTGATGCTGCCTTATAATACTTGTGTGTGCGTGCTATATACAGGTATTTGTATCACAAAACCTCAGTGCAAACACACGCAGTGCATACACACCGTAGTGCAGACACACTGCAGTGCAAACACACTGCAGTGCTACACATGTATTTGTATGAACTTTATGGTACAAACACACTGCAATGCAAATACACCGCAGTGCTACACATGTATTTATATCACAAAACCTCAAGCATACAATTGTATGTCATTTTTTGGATGTGTATGGTATGAACTGATGCTGTCATATGATACTTTTGCTGCCTTATGATACTTTTTTGTATGATTGCTTTATGATACGTAGTAAGGCATAATATGGATGCAAAACTGAGCATACGTTTCCAAAATCGAAACATTGAAATTGGTAGTTTCCAAAATCAAATGGAAAATACTTGTGCGTGTTTGATACGGGTGAACGACTCGTCCAGATTGGGAAATTGGTAGCCTCAAGCACACCACAGTGCAAACACACCGCAGTGCTACACATGTATCTGTATCACAAAACCTCAAACATACAATTATATGTTAATGTAAATGAATGCAATGTGCAAATCAATTTCGTCGGTAAAGTCCCCATTCCTTAACTAGCTCGACCTCTATAATAAATCAATGCCTTTTTATGCCAATAGCCCCGTTCTCATGGCCCAAAAAGGTACCACTCAGTTAGGTGAAACCTAAATCCTAGTGGCAAACCCACCGACGCCATCTCCTTTTTTTGGTTTATTGTTGGGTATAATTTTCGAATAAACCCCAGCATAATCTCAAATCCCAAATCAATGGTAAAAGCACAACTAATTACTCATAATCTAATCTTTCACCGACTAATCACTCATTAGCGAACGGGTTTTCCAAAATTTGGGATGTCCAAGCAACTAATTACTCATAAGCGAATGGGTTTTCCAAAATGTAACAAATGAACTAATTACTAATTAATCATATTCCAATCTATAATAAGCGCATCTAATTCACAATGCTATACAAACTGAACCTGAGGGAAAAAACTGATGATGTCAACGCCCTGAGTAATCAAAGCTAGAAAGCGTTTCAAAGCTTCAACCTTTTTGGAATAAAATTTGCTGTCGAGGAGAGGAGCGATACAGACATGAATTTAGGTTTAAATTTTTGTCAACAGTAAAAAGGAGGAAAACGATTAGATGATAGAGAAGAAAACAATTTGTGACCAAATTGTTTTTACATTATTTCGTGAAGGGAGAAGATCGTGCAAAAATTTCATCAAAAGAATGCAATGACGTGGCTGTCAATGATTGGATGATGGCTAACGTTTAAAATCATCAGAACCATAGATGGTTTGAACCGTTGGATTAATCTTGCATCTACGGTTGGGGTTTTTATATGTTGATAACGAGGATCACTGAGCTGGATTGTATACACATAATGCTATGCTTTTAACTGGTGTTGCATAAACACTAGAATTCCCACCGCAACAGTGCATTCATGTATAATGCAACAACATATGAATGTTGTTGCAGAAGATTAAAGAAATCATAGCTTTCACCACACTTTTCATGTAACACACACAAATTAGTGTCGAATATGCCCACTTTTGTGGTAGTGAATGTAACAACCCGAATTTTAATAACATGCTATAATCATAAATCAAGGCAGAAATAAATTTTAAAATCTGATCAGGGGAAACGGGCTGTGCCATTGCGTTCGTCTCGAAAAAATACGCGAAATAGAGTCCGAAATTTTGTAAATCGGAGTCCGTATGACCCAATTATGGCCCGATGAAGTTTCAGAAAATTCAAATTTCGAAAACAGGTTTGAATTTCAGCCCAATCAGAGTAGGCGGGAAAAGTTCCCGCCAAACCCACCAGGTCGACCTGCCAGGCCAGGTCGACCTGGGAGTCGACCTGGGGTCGACCTGCCCCAGGCCAGGTCGACTCTAGAGTCGACCTGGGGGTCGACCTCCCCGGTCGGGCCATTTTGGCCTGGTGCACCTGCTTGTGTTTTCTGGCCCTGTTTGTTGGTTTCTGACGGGATTTGATGGCTCAGATTTGATTTAGGGTTAATCCTACGGCTAAAATTAATCCTAAACTCTATAAAAAGACCCGTAAGCCTACCCTAAACTCACACAAACTAATCCTACAACTAAGTGCTGCCAAAATGCTCTCTAATCATGGCCTCCACCTTCTTCATGAGAGCATGAGTGTTCCAAATCAAATCTAAGTCCAAGAAGCTATCTTTCTTAGTTCAAAGAGCCATCTTTCCTCGTCATAGAAGCTATTTTACTTATTTCTCAAGGCTTAGAGTGGAGCATATTATTTTCTTTGCGGATTTGCTAGTGGCTTCGTCTAAATCTTGTTTTATTTTATAGTCTTCATAGCATTGTAAGCCCTATTCTACTCTTAGATTTAAACTATGAAGTTAAATATGACATGTTGCAAGTTTGAGTTTGGGCCTAAGTATGATTTGTGCTTTGAATCTATCATGTTATGCATAGATTTGTTCTATGTATGTTTGTAAAGCTATCACCTTGACTTTGTGGATTGAAAGCTATGAGCTTTGTATGGAAATGTTGCATAATGCAACATAGAAACTCTCATAACCTTTATGTTAACTTGCATATGATGTTATATGCGAATCACTAGTTATCATCCAATGCCATCTATGACCATGTATCACCTATTTGCTAAGTTTGATGTCATGCATGTTTTGAGGTTTATAATGTAATATGCAAGTTTAATGAACACATTTTGCCTCATGTGCCACCATTTTAACTTGTGGCCAAATCCTATCACCTTATGCCCATTTTTGTCATGCTTCTAAGTTCCCTCTTTTAATCCATTTTGTGTTGTAACGAAACGTACATGCGATGGGAATGCGTATGGGTAGTTAGGTAATTTTAATGACATAAAAACATGGTTTTGAAATATGACATGTGATTATGCTTGAAAAACATAAACATGGACATGACATGTAGAAAACATGAAGGTGGCCAACTCGAGGTTGTGTTGAGTTTGTAGCATAAACCTACCCGGAACCGACCGGCTTAACTAGTAGCTACAAACAATAGGACCCAATGTGAGAAGTTGGTCATGTTGCACTTAAAACCCGAGGTTAGACTAAGTTGTGGTGTAAAGCTATCCGGACCCGCCCGACTTAACTAGTAACCACAACAAGGTCTAATGTGAGAGGTTGGGTGCATTAAATTAATTAATGTCACATGATAGGGTTAAGTCATGGACCAAATGAATACTTAACCAATTAAACACGATGGATGGTTGGGGTTAAGTCATGAACCACTTGGGTACACTTAACCAACTTGATACATGATGGGATAGGGTTAACCACACTTAACCCGTCAGAAACCCTAGTTACGCGGTCCTTTTCAGCAGTATCCCTCTTGGATGCATCAACGATACCCTAGGAACTAGGCTAGGGTGGGGCACGATTACTAGGCTGATTGTAAGCGACCAAAACGACGGCTGAGTTGGTACGCCGGTGTAGGTTCAGGCGGACTATGGTCGTGCACATAGTCCGGAGTTGAAAAAGCAGGCACGGGCACCAGTAGGTTTAGACTGTACGTGCTTGATTCGTGTCAGTGGTTGGCACCCTAGGACTTGATACACCCTAGGGTGGACCTAGCACAGTTTGACTACATTCCGTGATTGGGCCGTATGACACCGACACTTGACGGGTTAGGCATATGGGGAGCCGATCGACTAGACCGTGTAGTTGGACCCTGATTTAGGTCATCTCATGAAGTTGGGCCAAACTTGGGCCAAGGGATCATTTCTTGTTTATACTTGACATGGATTGGATTACTAGGACTATTGGTGCAAAACTTAACCTTGTATATGCGATGCCACACTTGATCTATCTTGTTAACTTTTCACCATGCCAGTTATCATCCTATGTTTCATCTCTGTTTTACATGTCCAGTTAACTTTATTAGTTTTTATACTAATAGTAGGTAGGACTTACCAGTCTTTTTGACTGACCCGTTTTCTTTCACCTCTTTTCTTCTGTTTCCCCCCCAGGTTCTCAGGGTGGGAACACTAGCACCTCGCTTGGATCTGTAGCTTGCTTTCTGGATAGCTCATGTACGGTTTGGACTTGAGCTCGCTATGGCTTTACCACTTCTACTTTGGGGGATAGTTTACTTTATGTCATTTCCAGTTTTCAGTTTATGTTTCTAGACTAGTAGTAGTTGGAAAATAATGACAATAGTACTTTGATGTAACTTGACTATGGTTTTGAAATAGTAGTTTTATCCGCTGCTTTATTTACTCTGTTTTACTTATATGTTCTGTCTTGTGATATCTTTATGCATGTTTACCTTGTCCAACACCCCTCCGAAGCTAGTGTACTTGCAAGAGTGACCCTGGCGGAGGTGGGGTGTTACATTTGGTATCAGAGCCAGGTTTTACTAGACCGGACAAAAGTTTTAAAACCCTTTTGAAAAACTATTTTCAAAACCAATTAAGTATTTTCCAAGAAAAGTCTAGTTTATTTTAAAAGGCTATTCCCCAAAAGCCATTAGCACTATCCTTTGTTTCCTCGTTCTAATTCTATCTTTTCCTTTTCCAGCATGGCCGGTCTTAACCTTCCCGAGGGAGTAACCATACCCGGATGGTTCCGGAGGTACTTGGAAGCTAGGGCCAACGATGCGGGCCCAGCAAACACTCCCACCGTAACTGAGGTTCCTCCTCCTCCTCCTCAGCGCCCACAAGCGGATTTTGCAAAGATTTGCAAAGACTTTAAGGCGATGGGTGACAAGAATTTTATTGGGACGGAGACTTTTGTTGAGGCAAGAAATTGGTTAAAAGAAACTGAAGACCTCTTCGCCATCTTTGATGTGGAAGACCGTAGAAAAGTTCTGTTGGCAGTATGGCTATTGAAAGAGGAAGCTGCTTATTGGTGGGAGGTCACCAACGCTACTAGGCCTATAGAGACTTGGGCCGACTTTAGGGCGAGGTTTGGGCTTAAGTTTCTATCATCTGCTGAGGAGAATCTTCAAATGGAGAAGTTTATATCTTTGAAGCAAGGGGACATGACAGTGAGGGAGTATGTGAATAAGTTTAACCAGCTTGCTCGATTCGGTTTGGACATGGTTAATACACCCCAGAAGAAGGCTCTACGCTTTGCACGAGGGTTGAATGAGCCATTACAAGGTTTAGCCATGTCTCATATACCCATGGGGGCCACTTTTGAAAGCCTAGTAGATATGGCATTGCTTCAGGGAGATGATAAGAATGGCAAGAAAGAAGTCAAGCCTAATGAGACTCAAACCAAGAAGACGGACTCCAAGTGGGGTGGAAATCAGAGCAACCAGAACAACAAGAGCAACAAGAACAACAAGGGTAACAAGGCCAACAACAACAAGGCAAAGGACCCAAGAAAGTGAAACTTTTGTGGGATCGTTGGACACATAGCCAAAGATTGTAGGAAGAAGAAGAGGAAGTTGGGCGAATGCTTTCATTGCGGAGAGACTGGACACTTCAGTAAGGATTGCCCAAAGAAGCAAGGGCAAGGACAGACTCAGCGAGCAGGACCTTCTGGAGGGCAGATGCATGCTCTCAACACTACTCCAGCTCCGGACCGAGGTAGTATTTCTGTAGAAAGTCTTGTTTATATTTCTGGTTTTCCTGTTCGAACTTTATTTGATTCTGGCGCATCGCATACCTTTATCTCTTCTGACATTGTTGAAAGTTTGCACCTAAGTACTAGTCTTGTTGAGGATTCCGTTAGTGTTTCAAATCCAATTGGGGGTTCCGCCCATCTATCTATGATTTATATGGATTTGAGGATTTCTATCTTGACCGTAGAATTCACATGTAATGCTTATGTTCTCGGGTTCATGGGATACAGGTTGATTTTGGGCATGGATTGGTTGTCCAGTTATGGAGCCATTCTCGATTGTGAGCATAGGGTAGTGAGGCTTATGACTCGCCTTGGCAATACCCTAGAGATTTCTTGTAACCCTCTGGATCCAGTCATGTTATGTTATCTTGAATCCCTCGACTCGTCTATTGACAATCTTCAATCTGTGAGGGTGGTCCGAGAATATCCCGATGTTTTGATGAGGTGAAGGGGTTACCCCCTAAACGCGAGATAGACTTCCGTATTTATCTGGTTGATAATGCCAAGCCAGTTTCATTGCCTGTTAGGCACATGGCCCCGCGAGAAAGAAGAGAGCTTAGCAAGCAAATCAAGGAGTTGCTTGAGAAAAATTTCATTAGGCGAAGCATTTCGGAATGGGGTGCTCCGGTGGTATTCGCTACTAAGGCGGATGGCTCGCTTCGTTTATGTGTTGATTATCGTGAGTTGAACAAGCTGACAAAGAAGAATAGACAACCGTTACCGAGGATTGATGATCTCTTTGACCAACTTGTTGATGCTTCTGTTTTCTCTCAGCTCGATATAGCCACCGGATTCCATCTGCTTAGATTGGCTGAGGATAGTATTGACAAGACTGCGTTTAGGACTCCAGATGGATTCTTTGAATGGCTAGTCATGCCGTTCGGTTTGACTAATGCACCCGCATAATTTGTTGATTTGATGAGTAGGGTGTTCAGGGAGTTCCTTAACAAGTTTGTGGTTGTCTTCGTGGATGATATTCTGGTCTTCTCTAAGGACGAGGAAGAGCATGCTACACACCTCAAGGAGGTTATGGATACGCTTAGAGCTCATCGGTTGAAAGCCAAGTTCTCTAAATGCCATTTCTGGAGAAGGGAAGTTCGGTTCCTTGGGCATATAGTTTCTAAGCAGGGCATAGCTGTGGATCCCGCTAAAGTGGTGGCGGTACAAGATTGGAAAGTTCCGAAGAATGCAACTGAAGTGAGAAGCTTTCTCGGTCTGGCAGGATATTATAGGAAGTTCATTAAGGACTTCGCTAGGATTTCAGCCCCTCTCACTAAGTTAATGAAGAAGAACTTAGTCTTTGCATGGGACTTAGAGTGTGAGCTTGCTTTTCAAAGGCTCAAGAAAGCCCTCACCACAGCTCCAGTTCTAGCATTACCCAATGGAGGGAAGTTGTTTACCGTGTACACCAATGCATGTGGCACGGGATTGGGCGCTGTCCTGATGCAAGAAGGGAGAGTGATATGCTTTGGGGGTAGGCAACTCAAAGTTCATGAGAAGAACTATCCCACTCATGATTTGGAGTTGGCGGCGATCGTCTTTGCACTCAAATCCTGGCGCCACTATCTTCTAGGCGAAAGGTTTGAGTTATATACTGATCACAAGTCGCTCAAGTACCTCTTCTCGCAGAAAGATCTGAATCTAAGGCAGCAAAGGTGGATGGAATTCTTGGCATCATATGACTTCGAGATAGCTTATACCCCTGGCAAGGGTAATGTTGTGGCGGATGCGCTAAGCAGAAGAAGGTTGACTTTGAGTCCCTTGTTTGTTGAGATGAAGAGCCTAGAGTTCTTGGCAACCTTTGATTTCACACTGGCTGTTGAGTCGATGACTAGTTTGTTAGCATCCCTTGAGCTTAGATCTATACTTCTTGATCAAGTTGGGGCTTCACAGCCGGAAGACCCGCAGATAGTGAGATCATGGACAAGTTGATCCGGGGTGAGACGTCAAGTCACCTCGCTAGATATACTATTGATGACAAGGGATGGCTAAGGCGTGATGGAAGACTATGTGTCCCACGAGTGGGTGACTTAGTAAATAAAGTTCTTAAGGAGACGCATCACTCGAGGATGACCATACATCCCGGAGGGGATAAGATGTACCGGGATATGAAGCGCATTTTCTTCTGGGATGGGATGAAAAAGGATGTGGCAGAGTTTGTTTCTAGATGCATTGTTTGCCAACAAGTGAAGGCCGAGTCGAAGAAGCCCGGTGGGCTATTGCATCCAATGGAGGTCCCGCTATGGAAGTGGGAAAGTATCTCTATGGATTTTGTGGATGGGTTGCCGAGATCAAGAAAGGGGAATACTGGCATATGGGTCATAGTTGATAGACTTACGAAAAGTGCTCATTTTATTCCGGTGAAGAGCAAGAGGACCGCATCATGGCTAGCATCTGTTTATCTTCGAGAGATAGTACGATTGCATGGAGTCCCTTCTAGCATAGTCAGCGATCGTGACCCAATCATCACTAGCCAATTTTGGAATAGTTTGCAAGAAGCGATGGGTACGCGATTGAATCTAAGTACGGCCTATCACCCACAGACGGATGGCCAAACCGAAAGGGTGAATAGAGTGCTAGAAGATATTTTGAGGCTTTGTGTTCTTGACTTTGGTGGTACTTGGGAAGACCACCTTCCTCTTGTAGAGTTTGCTTATAATAATAGCTATCAAGCTAGCATAGGGATGGCACCATTTGAAGCTTTGTATGGGAGGTCGTGTAAGTCACCATCTTGTTGGTGGGAGACAACGGATAAGCTTATACTTGGGCCCGATATGATACGGGACACATCCGAGAAAGTTGAATTGGTGAGAAGACGGATGAAGACGGCCCAAGACAGACATAAATCCTATGCAGACAAGCGAAGGACGGACTTAGAGTTTGAAGTGGGAGATATGGTCTTTGTGAAGGTTTCTCCTTTGCGTCATGTAGTTCGATTCAGAGCAGTTGGGAAGCTGGCACCAAGGTTCGTAGGGCCCTTCCCTATCATTGAGAGAATTGGGCAAATGGCATATAGAGTGGAATTGCCCGAGAAGCTGGCCGGAGTGCATAACGTCTTTCATGTCTCGCATCTCCGGAAGTGTTTGCACAGATCCGCCGAAGTGGTTGAACCAAGTATTCTTCAAGACATGGAAGTGGAAAGAGAAGCAACCCTGAGGCGAGCTCCGATTCGTATCTTGGGAACGGAGATCAAGAAACTGAGGAATCGAGAAGTCAAGTTAGTAAAGGTTCAGTGGAGTGAAGCCGATGAAGATGCAACTTGGGAAACTGAGGAGAAGATGCGTGGGCTTTATCCATTTCTTTTTGAGGGTACATTTTCAATCTCTTTTCCTAGTTGGCATATCTTTCTTTTGCTATCCATGTTTATCTAGTTTATCTTGTTTCATAAATCTTGTCATGAGAACCTTAGGTAGAAAACCTTTGGTTGAAACATGTATTTGAAACATGTTATGCTTGATGTTTGCAAGTGGTTGAAAGTGTTTGCAAGTGGTTACTCGTGGATGCATGATACACGTTAGGCACTAAGATCGGCTCACACACTTTCATACCGCATATGCATGAGTGTTTATGCTTATTCATGGATGAAACCTGTATGCTATCACATGGATGTTGCATATGGATGGATGTTGTGTGCACTCATGTAGAGATTATAAGTTATGTTAGGAATTTGCATACATATGGACGCATTTCACAAACATATTTTGCATCAAGGAGGTTTACTGAATCAGTAACCGCCTGATCTTCGCATTAGATAGGTGCATATACACACACTTTTGCATATGTTTATACAGCATTAGAAATCTTTTAAGGACAATGATTACTTATGGATGATGTTTTGAGTAGATGGATGATGGATGGTAGGATACGTTCTTCCTAACTTGGAGATTTCGGGGACGAAATCCTTTAAGGTGGGGAGAATGTAACAACCCGAATTTTAATAACATGCTATAATCATAAATCAAGGCAGAAATAAATTTTAAAATCTGAATCAGGGGAAACGGGCTGTGCTATTGCGTTCGTCTCGGAAAAATACGAGAAATAGAGTCCGAAATTTTGTTAATCGGAGTCCGGATGACCCAATTATGGCCCGATGAAGTTTCAGAAAATTCAAATTTCGAAAACAGGTTTGAATTTCAGCCCAATCAGAGTAGGCGGGAAAAGTTCCCGCCAAACCCACCAGGTTGACCTGGGGGTCGACCCTAGGGTCGACCTGCCAGGCTAGGTCGACCTGGGAGTCGACCTGGGGTCGACCTGCCCCAGGCCAGGTCGACTCTAGAGTCGACCTGGGGGTCGACCTCCCCGGTCGGGCCATTTTGGCCTGGTGCACCTGCTTGTGTTTTCTGGCCCTGTTTGTTGGTTTCTGACGGGATTTGATGGCTTAGATTTGATTTAGGGTTAATCCTATGGCTAAAACTAATCCTAAACTCTATAAAAAGACCCCTAAGCCTACCCTAAACTCACACAAACTAATCCTACAACTAAGTGCTGCCAAAATGCTCTCTAATCATGGCCTCCACCTTCTTCATGAGAGCATGAGTGTTCCAAATCAAATCTAAGTCCAAGAAGCTATCTTTCTTAGTTCAAAGAGCCATCTTTCCTCGTCATAGAAGCTATTTTACTTATTTCTCAAGGCTTAGAGTGGAGCATATATTTTCTTTGCGGATTTGCTAGTGGCTTCGTCTCAATCTTGTTTTATTTTATAGTCTTCATAGCATTGTAAGCCCTATTCTACTCTTAGATTTAAACTATGAAGTTAAATATGACATGTTGCAAGTTTGATTTTGGGCCTAAGTATGATTTGTGCTTTGAATCTATCATGTTATGCATAGATTTGTTCTATGTATGTTTGTAAAGCTATCACCTTGACTTTGTGGATTGAAAGCTATGAGCTTTGTTTGGAAATGTTGCATAATGCAACATAGAAACTCTCATAACCTTTATGTTAACTTGCATATGATGTTATCTGCGAATCACTAGTTATCATCCTATGCCATCTATGACCATGTATCACCTATTTGCTAAGTTTGATGTCATGCATGTTTTGAGGTTTATAATGTAATATGCAAGTTTAATGAACACATTTTGTCTCATGTGCCACCATGTTTAACTTGTGGCCAAATCCTATCACCTTATGCCCATTTTTGTCATGCTTCTAAGTTCCCTCTTTTAATCCATTTTGTGTTGTGACGAAACATACATGCGATGGGAATGCGTATGGGTAGTTAGGTAACTTTAATGACATAAAAGCATGGTTTTGAAATATGACATGTGATTATGCTTGAAAAACATAAACATGGACATGACATGTAGAAAACATGAAGGTGGCCAACTCGAGGTTGGGTTGAGTTTGTAGCATAAACCTACCGGAACCGACCGGCTTAACTAGTAGCTACAAAGAATAGGACCCAATGTGAGAAGTTGGTCATGTTGCACTTAAAACCCGAGGTTAGACTAAGTTGTGGTGTAAAGCTACCCGGACCCGCCCGGCTTAACTAGTAACCACAACAAGGTCTAATGTGAGATGTTGGGTGCATTAAATTAATTAATGTCACATGATAGGGTTAAGTCATGGACCACTTGAATACTTAACCAATTAAACACGATGGATGGTTGGGGTTAAGTCATGAACCACTTGGGTACACTTAACCAACTTGATACATGATGGGATATGGTTAACCACACTTAACCCATTAGAAACCCTAGTTACGCGGTCCTTTTCCGCAGTAACCCTCTTGGATGTATCAACGATACCCTAGGGACTAGGCTAGGGTGGCGCACGATTACTAGGCTGATTGTAAGCGACAAAAACGACGGCTGAGTTGGTACGCCGGTGTAGGTTCAGGCGGACTATGGTCGTGCACATAGTCCGGAGTTGAAAAAGCAGACACGGGCACCAGTAGGTTTAGACTGTGCGTGCTTGATTCGTGTCAGTGGTTGGTACCCTAGGACTTGATACACCCTAGGGTGGACCTAGCACAGTTTGACTACATTCCGTGATTGGGCCGTATAACACCGACACTTGACGGGTTAGGCATATGGGGAGCCGATCGACTAGACCGTGTAGTTGGACCCTGATTTAGGTCATCTCATGAAGTTGGGCCAAACTTGGGCCAAGGGATCATTTCTTGTTTATACTTGACATGGATTGGATTACTAGGACTATTGGTGCAAAACTTAACCTTGTATATGCGATGCCACACTTGATCTATCTTGTTAACTTTTCACCATGCCAGTTATCATCCTATGTTTCATCTCTGTTTTACATGTCCAGTTAACTTTATTAGTTTTTATACTAATAGTAGGTAGGACTTACTAGTCTTTTTGACTGACCCGTTTTCTTTCACCTCTTTTCTTCCATTCCCCCCCAGGTTCTCAGGGTGGGAACACTAGCACCTAGCTTGGATCTGTAGCTTGCTTTCTGGATAGCTCATGTACGGTTTGGACTTGAGCTCGCTATGGCTTTACCACTTCTACTTTGGGGGATAGTTTACTTTATGTCATTTCCAGTTTTCAGTTTATGTTTCTAGACTAGTAGTAGTTGGAAAATAATGACAATAGTACTTTGATGTAACTTGACTATGGTTTTGAAATAGTAGTTTTATCCGCTGCTTTACTTACTCTGTTTTACTTATATGTTCTGTCTTGTGATATCTTTATGCATGTTTACCTTATCCAACACCCCTCCAAAGCTAGTGTACTTGCAAGAGTGACCCTGGCGGAGGTGGGGTGTTACAGTGAATATCCGAGGCGCCTTGAAATCCATCATCCACATAAGTAAAAATATCTGGGCTCCATACCATGACACCACTTCTAGCTTGAAAGAAACGTCGTGCACTCCCTGTAGTCCTTATCCCGTTTTTGACTCATACCGGGTGTGAGGCTCGCGAATTAATGTTATACATAAAGCTATGCTAATTAAAGCTGTGCTTTGGTCATCAACCAAAAGACTCTGATTTTCAACAAAAGCCTTGATCATTTGCATCTTAGCATGCCACACTGACAATTCACGCCATACAACTGATGTCTATCAATATATAACCTCTAAGCTCGTACGTCTCAGAGAAGGGTGTTAAGCAAGAGAACAAATTCTCCACCACTAAACATATATATATTTAATATAAATCAATTAGCATAGAATGAAATCCAATGTCAGACACACATCCATATACAAGGCCGTTCTGGGTCTGAACGAAACCGGAGGTATCTTATTCCTCGTCCAATATGTCCGATACAGGAGAGAGGTTCTCGCATATTCGGTCGATCTCCAAGTATGTCTGGACGATCACCACTTATTACTTTGTCTTAGGTGTACAGCCCAATCAAGACATCAGTAATCATCCAAACGATGTGAAGATCTCCGGTCTTCAACCACCGTCTTCATCGTCAACTTTTAGTCGTCGTATCAATTATTCAGAATGGGTTAAACCCGGTCTTTCCGAATAACTCGCATATTTTATAATCAATAATCAAGTGCTAAAAAACACATCATATGCCTCATTCCAATTCAGAATATTATTTTATTCCAATATTCACATTTTTAGGGAAAGGTTCCCATTAATTTTATCAAAGATAAATCCTTTTAAATTTCTTTAATCTTCCTTTGGATATTAATTTCAAAAGATTTTATTAACTAGTCGGGATTATCGAAACCTTACCGCAATAATCATTTATTATTTTCCAATCCCAACCTATTCACCCCATGGAGCAAAACTGGTAGCACTTCATATCTGACACCCACTGTGTTCTGGGTAAAATTAATTACCATTTCACGTTCAAATCTAATGAAAGATTTAACTATTGCCTGGAGTAAAACTGGTGATACTCCATTCTCGATCATTTCAAGAATTCAATAAATTTAATTATCTCATTCCCATTTCAATCTAATTAAATATTTATTAAAACTCCAATTCGGTTTTAATATCAAAAATCATTACTTTTTGATTATTCAACTTTAAGAAATTAATCTTGTCTTTAACTGGGTTAAAGAACCAATGTCATTAAAATCACAGTTCACAATAAACCCAAAAATCATCTTCCATCAAAATGGAATCTTCACGGGAAATCACAACAGTGTATACTCGATATAAATTCCCGTATCAAACTAATAATATAAATGCAATAGCGGCAAGGCCTTTTAAATTCCATATATAGTAGCAGTCTTCATCCACAGAAGCTCATCTCGATTATTACCAAATCGAATTCCATTCAATTCCAATTTAATATATTAAACTGGAAAACTTTACTTTGGAAAATTTCCATTAAATCTTAATAAAAAGATTTATAAATTCCAAATCATATCTTCACTGTTAATTGAAAGAACAAGTGTTATTTAAAAACACTGCTCATGATAAACCTAAAACCCCATATCAATTCAATTCCAATTAAATATTAATTAATTGGTAACTTTCTCTAAATCTTAATTAAAAGATTTATTCTTTTATCTTCGAGGTTTAATAATAGTGTTATTATAGACACCGTTCACGACAAGCCCAAAATCCAATTTGATATTAAATATAAGGCTCTAAATAGAAATTATATCGGCTTACATTCAATATCAAATTTTGAACTAACGGATATCATATTGGGAATAACGATATTTGTATCTTCCAAATTCCTGTATAATCATGGAATCCAATATCAAAATATTTCAAAGATTATTTCCATTTAAATCCATTCCAACTCATACGTTGGAATTTCTGATTATTTCAAAACCACTTATAGATCCAATTTATTTATTTAAAAACACTGGATTTTTATACTAGTTAATAACTAGCTCATTTCGATAAAAATATCATTTATCTTATCAAAATTTGGAATTTTTCATTCAAAATCTTTCCTAATCATTTATTATGATTTTACACAATTTTCCATATTTTAAATAATTTTATTAAGGCCCTTATAGTCGGTTTCCAATAACGGCCACCGAACTACACCCATAGCGACGTTTTCTGAAATGGATTTGGACATATTTTAAAATTCGACCGTCCAAATTTAATTCTCTTAAATTCGTTGGAAAGCTCTTTTCGATACGAATCCAAAAGGTTCCAGTTTTTGGAGAATCCGATGATCAAATCTCCCATAATGTCAATTCGAAGTCAATGGTTGAAATTCGCAAACGGTCGCAGCGCGACGCGTTCTATTCAAGCCATTAATATATATATATATATATACAATATGTATATAATATATATTTCATTCAAAACGTATTTATAAATTCGTTTTAAAACGATTCCAACTTCATTTTCTATTTGTAATCAAAATTGAATATTCCATATCATCATAATATTAAACTGATAATATTTTCAAAATATCAGATTTTGAAATCAATTTTTTTCGATACTCGTTATAAAATGAATAAAATCGACCGATAAACCCATTCGGGTTAAAATGGCGAATATCTACTTACTCGGCTTCATATATTCCAATATTTTTGTGTCCATCCAAAATCAGACATTAAAATCATATTTTAATTCTTCACCGAATATTATTTTAAAATATTCGTTATTTTTAAATATACGTTATTTCTGAATCGGAATGCGACTCAATCAATTACCATATAATTTCAGTTATATGGATTTCATACATCACATGTATTCAAAAATAGTGATAAACAATTATTAAACAGCCAATTCACATTTAGAGTGAAATTTACTACTGTATAAGCATTAAATAATTAAATAACGCTTATCACAGTCTGTCATTCCATTGATTAACATATAATCAATTTCAGGGGAGATGTGAATAAATTATATTCCCTAGACCTGTGTGGGGTTTTCAAACAACAACACTTTATTTAAATAAATTACTGGTTAAAAAATTTAACCAATTCTGATTCGGTTTGAATTATTTTTCTAATTAGCCAATTTTCACTGTTTAAAATTATAAATAGATATTCATAATTTTAATTTCAACTATCACAAAATAATCTTAAATTATTTTTAATATTTTAAACATTTCAACATCACAACCAACACACAATACAGTCAATTAAATCGTCCATGGTCTGTGGACGAGGGAGGTAAGCTAACAGGCACCGTATACAGTTTATAATGATTAAAACTGATAAAAATCTACACTGACAATTCTATATATTTTCATACATGAATACCATAACATGATAAAATATAATTTAGTGAGAAGGAGTTCTCACATTTGTTTCCACTCCATAGTGTTTATTTATGTATTTCTGTACTGTTAGGATTTCAATTTTCCTAAAATTCTGATTTGCTCCGTTTCAGTCAGTTCCATCACGAAGCTCTCATTGATACGAGTCCAACGCATCCAGTTTCGTTCCATTTCGTGCTCATATGTAAAAAGATACGATCATATTTATATATAAATTACATTAATAATTAACTAATGATAATTATTGAAATTAATTAACTAACTAAGATAATCCCACCACTAATCCTTTCTTCCTCCGTTCCTCTTCCTGGAACAATCCGACCCTTGCTCAAAATAAAAATCCCACCGCTGCATAGTGTAGGGACCGCCGGAGTTCGATCGGGACCCACCACATCTTCGGCCTCCGCATCGCCCTCCACTGCCGCGGGTAGCACCCACACTACTACAAAAGTGGACATATTCGACACTAATTTGTGTGCATTGCATGAAAAGTGTGGCGAAAGCTATGCATTCTTTGATCTTCTACAACAACATTCATTTGTTGTTGCATTAGATGTGAACACAGTGTTGCGGTTGAAATTCTTGTGCTGTGACTTGCAACACCAGTTCAAAGTGTTGCATTACATAAATACATGCCAGGTCAGCGATCCGCGTTATTAGTTTAAACAAATAAATAACCGTAGATATTGATTAATCCAATGGTTCTTGCCGATCCTTGCAACACCAGTTCAAAGTGTTGCATTACATAAATACATGCCAGGTCAGCGATCCGCGTTATCAGTTTAAACAATTAAATAACCGTAGATGTTGATTAATCCAACGGTTCAAGCTGATCCTTGCTACAACTTAGTGAAAATTTGGCGCGATAGTTTCCCCATTCACGAAATACTTCCCCCCAAAACAAATTTCTCCGGTACTCCTCCTTCGGTCCGTTTCTCTCTCCACGAAATCCGTCCAAGAACGCCTCCGATTGCTACTCTTCCTCAGGTTACAAAATATAAACCTTCGATTGCTCCTATTTTACGAACTTTACAACTCCAATTTGGATCGTTTAGGACAATTACAGGTAGTTAGGGCTTCATCATTTAGGTTTTATTTAGTTGATTTCATCTCTAACTTATTTTGATCTGCGTTCAAAGTCTCTGGGTGATTTGGGTATACCGATTACCTTAAATTAGGGTTTTTATACTTGAAGTGTTGTATTTATATGTTTGCATGTGTTGAAATTGTGCAAGTTCTGTATTTTTATGTTTGCCAAACCATTGATGTATTGGTAAATAATGCCTATTTCCAAAGGTGTTAACAAAATTTAGAGGATAAAAGAAATCCAATATGAATGTTTAAATGTCTATTTCTGTTTGTAGTTAAATAATGCCTATATCTCTTCCTACATCGTATGACTACGAAGATACCCTGGGCATGGGTGATCTAGGACTGTCAAACCCATCATTACCAGAAACTCCTATTGATTTTTATATAGAGATGCAAGAAAGGCACTACGATGATTTGCTTGAGTATGAACTAGAGCAAGAAGAACTCCGAAGACAACGGCGAGAAGAAGAACGACGTGAAGAAAGGGCGATGCGACGGCACAGTCGTTTGCGTCATCAGCATCAAAACAACCAAGTGGTTAACGAACAACATGCTGACTCACCAATCATAATGTGTCATTGTGGGTATGCCGCTGCAAAAGATGTTATTTCGATTGGATTCAACATTGGTCGTCGTTATTTTAGATGTCGGGTTTATCCCACAGGGTGTACCTTTTGGCAGTGGATTGACCAACAGTTTCCAAGTCGAGCCGCTGAGTACGCAAATGAGATACAACATCAACTTACAACGCTGCAAAATCATGTTATTGGTTTTCGAACTGATGTTAGTAGACTTAACGACCAGCTTCAAGGGCAAAACATTAGACGACAAAATTAAATTATTGCATCGTTCTTTGTATTAGATACAACTGTATCGTCTATGTATCACCTGTATAGTCTTTGTATCTGTACTGTTTTGTTTTGGTGCAGTCATGTAATGTTATGCATTTGTGTTCAGTATCCTTAGTTGCTTGTTTTATGTACATATTCTCTTGGTAACTCAGTTCCAAAAGTCAGTGATAATTCATATCAAAACAATCGTCCTTGTATCATCACACTGATTATGTATATTTGTAAATTATTAACTTGTTTTGTTTTTATTTCTAATTTAGTCTAACATTACAGGGTAGCCCTTGTTCGTGTCTTGAAACTCTTAGGGGTATCAAATTTAGTCTTACTAAGCCGTGGTTAGATTGTGGAAATGGATAGTGAGTATTACATATGGATAGAACTTCCGAGATCGAGCGCAGAATTTGTCAGGTTGGAGCACGAAGGTTAAACTAGCGTGTCCAGTATGCCATTACGAAACTTCTTCAAATTATTTGAAGCATAGCAAAAAAATGTGTTATATGAACCATAGAAAGTTTCTTGATCCGACACATAAGTGGAGGCTAGATAAGAGGAGATTTAATGGCGAAACTGAAATGGGGAGCATTCCAGAAACATGAGAGCAGGAATGGATTGCACAGGAAGATGAAGCAGGTACAGGTATATATATAAATAATAATGTTTCTTTATCTGTGCACTGCACTGCACTGTTGAGTGTGTCTTTTTTCTATTCACATTTTTGAACCTGGTAGATAAAGTACAAGGTCAAAAAATCCTAGAGGGAAGTCAAAAATGACCAAGGTGCATGCTAGAACCCCTGATGATAAAGTAGTCATTGAGTTGAATGAGGATGGCCAGCCAGTTTCTGATAATATTACAGAGTTAAGCAATTTTCTTGGTACACTAGCAAAGGATAATGTGTCTCTTACTTACATCAATTGGCATGTGGTTCCTGATCAATTAAAGCGACAAATGTTGGATTATGCTCTGGTACAATCTAATTTCCTTAACCATATACAGTTCAACTGACTTCCTAATTGTTTGGTTTTACTTAATTAGTTTGTTTCCTGAATTTTGTGATTGCTATATTGTAGGCTAGGTATGTCATACCGGAAGAAGGACACAAGTGGGTCTTGAACACGCTTAACGACTCTTGGAGGCAGTACAAGTCTCGCATCAAAACAAGGTATTATAAAAAATACTCAATTGATGAGGAAAGGCTTGCAAATAGGCCCAGTACAATTCCGTTGGAGGATTTTAAAATGCTCTTGGACTACTGGGGGGATGAAGCAGTTCAGGTACGGCTTTAATGATATTCACATTTGTATAATGTTTATTAGTTCACATTATCTTGTTTAATGCTAATCTTTAGTAGTTCACATTATCCTTGTTTAGTGCTATTTTTTTTTGGATTTCCAGGCCCTAGCTGATTCTAATTCCGCGCATCGTAATTCGTTGAATGAGACACATACCATGGGTCCCAAAACTCATGCAGTAGCCAAAGAAAAGATAGTATGTGTTTTTCTGAACTTAAGTTATTTTTTATTGTGATTGAGTTGAATTGACCACATGATAATTATAATTTGTTATATCATTGAATTATTGGTAATCCTAATACTTGACAGAGAAAGAAGGACCCAGAAAAAGCCTCCCCATCCGCTGCCTTGGTTTATCTAGAAACTTATAAACGAGAACCGGGTCGAAGTTACAAGACTAACACGGATGAACTGAAAGCCAAATACGTGAGTACATATATAATTAGATACTGAAATAGCAATACTTGTGTCAGTATAATTGGCACATTGTACGTTTGTTGGAGCTACATATTAAATCGAACACATATATAGTTAGTTTGAAAGAGAACCAGTTCTGTTAATAAATTCATTCCTGCCAGCTGCCTATTTATCTATATGCTTGCCTGGTTTTCATTTTGTAGGCGAAGGTGCAAGCAATGGTGGATGCTGGAAACATTGTTGAGGCAGATGCACTGGTTTCTGGTGGGAAGAGGCACACGCGTAACTGGCTTGTAGGAAGGCGAGGCAAATTGGCTGAAAAGTCTCCAAATCCTGGTTCTTTGGACAGTTATGTCCATGAGTTGACAAAAAAATAAGGCAAGAGCTGGAGGCGGACTTGGAGGAAAAGGTGAATAGAAAAGTTAAAGAGAACGTGTCGTGGGTGTTAAAAAAGCTAGGTGAAGCCAATCCAGATCTAAATTTAGATGTCGGAGACCTTTGTGTCACCACAACAAGTGATGAAGATGCTGACAATTGTACTCCTTCAACCCCGGCAACTGACTGAAGTATTTGGATGGTATGTGTTAGCACTTGTGATATATTCGGATTGTTCTTTTAAATGATGGCACTTGTGGTATGTGTTTGTGATGACAGTACTTGTGGTATGTTTTGGTGATGGCAGTACTTGTGGAATGTGTTGGTGATGATACTTGTGAGTTGGTATATATAATTGGTTGGTCTGACTGTGGTGATGAATGTTTTGGGAGGAATTGTTGTATGAATATTTTGGTATATATGTATGAATGTGGTACAATGTTTTGGATTGAATATATGTACTGCAGAATCTGTAATTACAGGGCTGTATTACAGCTGCAGTTGATTTTTTCCTAGTGTCGCATTTGATTTTTGTGGTGTTGCGTTAGACTGTGCTGTGGTGTTGCATTAGACTGTGCTGTGGTGTTGCATTAGACTGTGCTGTGGTGTTGCATTAAGTTTAACATTATTAATTCCACAATGGTACGGCACGTGGGCCCCACAGCTTACGTGGCGCCACGTGGATAGCTGACGTGGCATGTGACACATGTGCAGCTGACGTGGCGAGCTGACGTGGCATGTGCCACGTTGACAGCTGACGTGGAAAGTCAATGCGGACCCCACTATCATGAGCTGGAAGCCAGGGTCTGGCTTCTACTTAAGGCAACGCTGTATGTTGTTGTATTACATGGATATGCTGTTGCAATAGGGCAAAAGTTCTACTTAAGGCAACGCTTTCTTTCCGTGGCCGTAGATGGACAAAAGCGTTGCATTAGATGGCTAATGCAACGGCCGCGGATGCCACGCTCCCCTGGTGTTGCCTATTTGAAAAAAGGGCCTACGGCAACGCTTTTTTGATCTACGACCACAGAAGAATAGTGTCGAATATGCCCACTTTTGTAGTAGTGCCAGCTCGACGACCTCTGGTGCTGGAAAAACAAGCTCGACCGACGCCACTTCGTGATAGAAATTCTCCCTTTATACAATACGATACACGATCAAACTAGTATAGATTCGTAGCTCATAGAAATCTCCATGATTTTTTGCTTTATAACCTTCTTCTAATTCGAATTATACTAGGAGCGATTTAGGGTTTTATTTAGGAGCATTTCAGCCATTGATTGGGGGCTGATGGTGGCTTGTAAAGTTTTAGGGTTAGGTGGAGAAATAATGGTATTTATAATAATATTTTATTAATATTTTAATTCTATTTATTTCTAAAAAGTGAATTTTGCCTCTGAACTCCAAATGAACTCCAATGAATGTCGCCCCTTGCCAAATATCCCCATTCCGGACACAATGGGATTTGTTTCGTAAGCCAATTCGACTGTTTCGATCAATTTTCGTCAAAAATAAAATATAAATCAATATATATTAAATTTAACGCACATTTTAATCTACCGAGGCCACATATTGACTCCAAAAATTACAGAAAAATAAATCTAGCTATTTTTTGACGATACGGTTCTAACAAAACTAATTTCATCGAATTAGGAGGTCGTTTAAAAAATGGCCTTTTTCTGGTCGATTAAATTCAAACTGAATATACAAAACACATTTAAATTTACTGCACTCATATATTAATTCCAAAAATTATGAAATTTGAAACCAAAAAATAATTTGACATTCCGGATCCAACGAAAGTGGTTTCGTCGAAAACGGAGATCGTTTGCAAATGGCCTATTTTAAGGGCTATATTGTATATTAAAATATATATAAATTCCATAGCGACTATTTTAAATTTTAAACTGGCCATAGCTTTAAATTTATTTTATGAAATCTGAAATTTTCACATTTGTTAGAAAGATATAATTAAACAGATTCTAACGTTTCTTGTATTACAGAAATCCGATTTATTTTGAATTCTGTATACTCAATTGAAATTAGAAATAAAATTTTCAAACTACCGCACCATTTCGAGTTCGTTTTATAATTAAAATAAATTTATACATTCTAACTTCGTTTTAAATAAATTTTTAGTTGTTATTATTTAAAATAAATCATTTTAAATATTCAAAATTCATTAAAATTGCGAAAATACAAATTTTAAATTGGTTCAGAAATTCCGGGTTGTTACAATCTCCCCCACTTAAAATCTTTTCGTCCTCGACAAGGAACGGAGTTGAAAGTTATTTAACTAACCAATTCAACTCTCATTTTGTCTTTCATTCCTCAACTTTTCAGTTTCTAAGAATTTTCTAATTTCTCAAAATTTGGCTAACACCCTAAATTTTCGAATTTTTTTGCCATAAGTCCTTTGTACGGGCTGATCGGTAAAACCACAACTTGCCTCACAAGGCCCTCATCAATCCAAAAAAGAAAAAGAAAAGCCAAGCAGCAAGCCAATCAGCTCATAAAATCATCAAAACCCAAGAAATACAGTAAACATGTACTATTTGTCGGGCATACATGTATGACCTGTTCAATATATATACATGTGCATGTATGCAATTCCAATCAATTTTCAATTCAGTTCAATATTAAATTCAATTTAGCTAAATTTATCATTCTTTCTCATATTGGTTAAATTATGTTCTAATATTTTTATTAGTTAAACTAATAATCAAACATCACAACCAACAATCAACTTGTTGATTAAATTTTCAAATGTATATAACTTTTATATATAGTCAAAAATCATATTTTTAGTGCAAATCACAACAATAAACTCTAACTAAGTTTTGGTTCTCACACCAGTCAATTGGAAATATATAGATATCCCACTTTTGAAACTCAAACATAAATACTGATGATGCCCGGGCATCACCAGAATTATCCCCGAGCGACTAGAGTGTGACTCTATATCCATCCAGTATATTTGAGACTACAAATATACATTCATGACACGTATGTGCAAAATATTCATATACTCAATTTTCCAAAATAAAATAAAATAATATACTCGAATACGTATAATAAGATAAAAATTTCAAAACCAAATTTGTTTTTTTTATAAATAGTACTCTTCAAACTCATTCTAGGATGCTACTGATCCTATCTCAAACGAGTTATTCTTATAGGATGTTACTAATCCTATCTCTGATGAATTCTTTTATTTGGTTTTAACGTTTCTTATTCTCTAGCTCTGTAAACCAAAGCTTTGATACAACAATGAAACAACCCAAACTTCCACGGTACGAGAAAGCCCGGATTGAGTTGAGAACAATACTCACCAGAACACAAACAATAGAACATTTCATTGCTATTACAACAATTTACATCAGAGTACAAGAATATTGCAGAGTATGAACAAATAATATATAGTAGAAAAATAAATATCAGATATTTTACAAATTTTAAAGCAGTGGAAATAAAATGTATAAATACACGACGTAGCGGAAAAATCATCAACTAGCACAACTGAATGAAATATGCGGATACAAAACTTTCCGAATATAGCTCCAGTTGTAATCCAGGATCCTATGAAAAGAAGTATATGCAAAAACCAAAACTACTAGCTGCCCATATGGAAAATATAGGCACCCAAAGTTTAGGTTAAAACAATAAACTGTAGGTCAGTCATGAGACTGGTGTGAGAACTCAAACAGTTATTAACTTTATTTTAAAGTAGGTAAATCACTGGACCACGCCATATAACACGTAACGGGATTACTTCACATGAATCTCAGTTTAAAATGAAACAACGCAATGCTTTTTGAAAAAATGAAGCTATTATAAGACTCAGGTCCCATCACACAATGCAACGCAAGTCGAAGGATAGAGTTTTCCCTTATAATAGCCAAACATGCTTGGTACATTTAAAACAAATCATTTTTGTTTTTACTATAAGTGCATAGTGTTAAAATCAACTTCAAATATAAATGTATCAATCATAGACGACATAGGAACCATATATTATGCCGCCATATATAGGTTTACAACTAAAACCGAAAAGTCATGTATTGGAAATTGGATTTCCATCTATGAGTCGAGGCAAGGGATGACTCCTCTCCGATTCGAGACATTCTAGCAAATGCCTCAGAGCTCGGACGCTGGCGAGCCCTTGGATGCTTCAGGGTCAGTCCTCTCTTACTTTTGAGGATTAATTATTCCTGAACACATGTTTCCTGGTCCTATCAGACCTATCACTTGGCCAGTAGCGACCAATATCCAAGGCACCTCGTAATCCAACAACATCCACATAAGTAGAAATGTCTGGGCTCCATACCATGACACCGCTTCTAGCTTGAAAGAAACGTCGTGCACTCACTGAAGTCCTTATCCCGTTTTTGACTCATACCGGGTGTGAGGCTCACGAATTAACGATATACACAAAGCTATGCTAATTAAAGCCATGCTTTGATCATTAACCACAAGACTCTGCTTTTCAACAAAAGCCTTGATCATTTGCATCTTAGCATGCCACACTGACAATTCACGCCATACAACTGATGTCTATCAATATATAACCTCTAAGCTAGTACGTCTCAGAGAAGGGTGTTAAGCAAGAGAATAAATTCTCCGCCACCACACAGATATATATTTAATAGAAATCAATTAGCACAGATTAAAATCCAATGTCAGGTACACATCCATTTACATGTCCGTTCTGGGTCTGAACGAAACCAGAGGCACCTTATTCCTCATCCCATATGAATATAAGAGAGAGGCCCTTGCATATCTGATCGATCTCCAAGTACATCTGGACGATCACCACTTATTATCTTGTCTTGGGTGTACAGCCCAATCAAGACATCAGTAATCATCCAAACAATGTAAAGATCTCCGGTCTTCAACCACCGTCTTCATCGTCGACTTTTGGTCGTCGTATCAATTATTCAGAATGGGTTAAACCCGGTCTTTCCGAATAACTCGTGTATTTTATAATCAATAATCAAGTGCTATAAAAACACATCATACGCCTCATTCCAATATTCACATTTTTAGGGAAAGGTTCCCATTAATTTTATCAAAGATAAATTCTTTTAAATTTATTCTTTAATCTTCCTTTGGATATGAATTTCAAAAGATTTTATTAACTAGTTGGGATTATCGAACCTTACCACAATAATCATTATTTTCCAATCCTAACCTATTCATCCCATGCAGCAAAACTGGTAGCACTCCATATCTAGCACCCACCGTGTTCTGGGTAAAATTAATTACCATTTCACATTCAAATCGAATTAAAGATTCAACTGTCGCCTAGAGTAAAACTGGTGATACTCCATTCTCGATCATTTCAAGAATTTGATAAATTTAATTATCTCATTCCCATTTCAATCTAATTAAAAATTTATTAAAACTCCAATTTGGTTTTAATATAAAAAATCATTACTTTATGATTATTGAACTTTAAGAAATTAATCTTGTCTTTAATTTGGTTAAAGAACCAATGTCATTTAAAAAACAGTTCACGATAAACCCAAAATCATCTTCCATCAAAATGGAATCTTCACAGGAAATCATAATAGTGTATAATCGATATAAATTCTCGTATCAGACTAATAATATAAATGGAATAGCGACAAGGCCTTTTAAATTCCATACATAGTTGTGGTCTTCATCCACAGAAGCTCATCTCGATTATTAACAAATCGAATTCCATTCAATTCCAATTTAATATATTGAATTGGAAAACTTTACTTTAGAAAATTTCCATTAAATTTTAATAAAAAGATTTATAAATTCCAAATCATATCTTCACTGTTAATTGGGTTAAATAAAAAGTGTTATTTAAAAGCACCGCTCACGATAAACCCAAAATCTCATTTCAATTCAATTCCAATTAAATATTAATTAATTGGTAAATTTCTCTAAATCTTAATTAAAAAATTTATTCTTTTATCTTAGGGGTTTAAGAACAGTGTTATTAAAGATGCCATTCACGACAAGCCCAAAATCCAATTTGATATTAAATATAAGGCTCTAAATAGAAATTATATCGGCTTACATTCAATATCAAATTCTGAACTAACGGATATCGTATTGGGAATAACGATATATGTATCTTCCAAATTCCCACAACAATATCCGTATAATCACAGAATCCAATATCAAAATATTTTGAAGATTATTTCAATTTAAATCTGTTCCAACTCATGCATTTGAATATCTGGTTACTTTAAAACCATTTACAGATCCAGTTTATTTATTTAAAAACATTGGATTTTTATACTAGTTAATAACTAGCGCATTTGGATAAAAATATCATTTATCTTTTCAAAACTTGGAATTTTTCATCCAAAATCTTTCCAAATCATGTATTATGATTTTACACAATTTTTTCATATTTTTAATAATTTTATTAAGGCCTTTACAGTCGGTTTCCAATAACGGCCACCGAACTGCACCCATAACGACCTTTTCTGAAATTGATTTGGACATATTTTAAAATCCTACCATTAAAATTTTATTCTCTTATATTCGTTGGAAAGCTCTTTTCGATACGAGCCCAATGGTTCCAGTATCTGGAGAATCCGACGGTCGGATCTCCCGTAATTTCAATTCAAAGTCAATGGTTGAAATTCATGAACGGTCGCAGCGCGGCGCGTTCTATTTAAGCCATTAATATATATATATCTATATATATATAATATATTTCATTCAAAACGTATTTATAAATTCGTTTTAAAACAATTCCAACTTCATTTTCATTTTTTAATCAAAATTGAATATTCCATATCATTATAATATTAAAATGGTAATATTTACAAAATATCAGATTTTGAAGTCAATTCTTTTCGATATTCATTATAAAATGAATAAAATCAACCGATAAACCCGTTCGGGTTAAAATGGCGAATATCTACTTACTCGGATTCATATTATCCCATATTTTCGTGCCCATCCAAAATCGGACATCAAAATCATATTTTAATTCTTCACTGAATATTATTTTAAAATATTCGTTATTTTAAAATATTCATTATTTTAAAAAATTCTTTATTTCTGAATCGGAATGCGACTCCATAATTTACCATATAATTTCAGTTATATGGATTTCATACATCACATGTATTCAAAAATAGTGATAAACAATTATTAAACAGCCAATTCACGTCCAGAGTGAAATTTACTACTGTATTAGCATTAAATAATTAATTAACGCTTATCACAGTCTGTTGATCCATCGACTGACATATAATTAATTTCAGGGGAGATGTAAATAAATTATCATCCCTAGACCCGTGTGGGATTTTCAAACAACAGCAGTTTATTTAAATAAATTATTGGTTAATAAATTTAACTAATTGTAATTCGGTTTGAATTATTTTTTGAATTAGCCAATTTTCACTGTTTAAAATTATAAATAGATATTTATAATTTTAATTTCAACTATCACAAAATAATCTTAAATTATTTACAATATTTTAAACATTTCAGCATCACAATCAACACACAATACAGTCAATTAAATCGTCCATGCTTTGTGGATGAGGGAGGTGAGCTAACTGGTACCATATACAGTTTATAATTATTGAAACTGATAAAAATCTACACTGGCAATTCTATATATTTTCATACATGAATACCATAACATGATAAAATATAGTTTAGTGAGAAGGAGTTCTCACATTCGTTTCCACTCCGTAGTGTTTATTTCTGTATTTCTGTACCGTTTCAGTTCCAGTCAGTTCCATCGCGAAGCTCTCGTTGATGCGAGTCCAACGCATCCAGCTTCATTCCATTCCGTGCTTGTACGTAAAAGATATGATCATATTTATATATTAATTACATTAATAATTAACTAACGATAATTAATTAACTAATTAAGATAATCCCACCGCTAATCCTTTCTTCCTCCGTTCCTCTTCTTGGATAAACCCGACCCTTGCTCAAAATAAAAACCCCACCGCTGCTGATGTAGGGACCACCAGAGTTCGATCGGGACCCACCACATCTTCGGGCTTCGCATCGCCCTCCACCGCCATGTGTAATACCCAACTCGACGGCCTCTACTGCTAGATAAACAAGCTCGACCGGTGCCAGTTCGTGATAGAAATTCTCCCTTTATACAATACGATACACGATCAAAATAGTATAGATTCGTAGCTCGTAGAAATCTCCATGATTTTTTCTTTATAACCTTCTTCTAATTCGAATCATATTAGGAGGATTTAGGTTTTATTTAGGATCATTTCCGCCACTGATTGGGGGTGATGGCGGCTTGTAAAGGTTTAGGGTTAGGTGGAGAAATAAGGGTATTTATAATAATATTTTATTAATATTTTAATTCTATTTATTTCTTAAAAGTGAATTTTGCCTCTGAACTCCAAATGAACTCCAACGAATGTCGCCCTTAGCCAAATACTCCCATTTCGGACACAATGGGATATGTTTTGTAAGCCAATTAGACTATTTCGATAAGTTTTCATCAAAATTAGAATATAAATCAATATATATTAAATTTAAACGTGCATTTTGATCTACCGGGGCTACATACTGACTCCAAAAATTACAGAAAAATAAATCTAGCTAGATTTTGACGATACGGTCCTAACAAAACTAATTTCGTCGAATTCGGGGGTCGTTTGAAAAATGACCTTTTTTTGGTCGATTAAATTCAAACTGAATATACAAAACACATTTAAATTTATTGCGCTCACATATTAATTCCAAAAATTTTGAAATTTGAAACCTAACAATAATTTGACATTCTGGATCCGACAAAAGTGGTTTCGTTGAAAACGGAGGTCGTTTGCAAAATGGCTATTTTTAAGGGCTATATATTATATTAAAATATATATAAATTCCATAGCGACTATTTTAAATTTTAAACTGGCCAAAATTTTCAACTTATATTATGAAATCTGAATTTTTCACATTCATTAGAAAGATATAATTAAACAGATTTCAACGTTTCTTGTTTTACTAAAATCCGATTTATTTTGAATTCTGTATACACAATTGAAATTAGAAATCGAATTTTCAAACTACCGCGCCATTTCGAGTTCGTTTTATATTAAAATAAATTTATACGTTCTAACTTCGATTTAAATAAATTTTTAGTCTTTATTATTTAAAATAAATCATTTTAAATATTCAAAATTCATTAAAAAAATTAAATTGGTTCAGAAATCCATGGTTGTTACACATTATGTCATTTTTTAGTCCTGTATCCCTACGTGTGTCTAATTGGGATAGTGATGCATCCTACACTATGACCCACCCTTCTTTCTGCCCATGTCTCATTACCATTTCCCCAATTTGAATTTTTCAAGTATGGATCATATTTGCATGCATACTATTGTGCATAAATTGCACAAATGCGGGAAAACAATAAACAAGATCTAGATTTACCAACTGAACATCAATCTAATCTATTGCATCAAACAAATAGTAAATAACTATAAAGAAGAAACAAAGAGACGCACAATATTTATATTGGTTCCATTACCATCGAGATAGTGTACGTCCAGTTCAAAGGAGAGAGATTTTATTCCACGTGAGAGAATTACAAGAGATTACAAAATAAGTGTTTACATATCCAAACCTCAAATTAGGCTTAACAAGCAGAGACACTCCGTTTGGGGATTACTGGTACCCTGCCATGATGGGTTTACAATGAAGTCTACCATCAATATGTAGCAAGTGAAATGTATGTGAGTCATCAATCAAATTACCAAGATATGGTAATAAATAATGGAGGTAAATTACTGAGGTAACAAATGGCGCAAACATAGCAAGTAAAACACTAATTCCTTTCCTTACCAAAGATGGAAAAAATAATATCTACATGTTATTTCTTTGCCATATAATGCAAATGCAATTAATAATTTATGCATTTCCATATTAAAAATAATTGCTTTTCATTTTGCATAATTGTTTTCAGCTATTTGAGATTTTGTATCACCAAATTTAACACTCCACCTTGATGCAAAATCACATATCTCCAACACCCCACCTATAATCAAATTCTCTTTTCAACATAAAATTCTTCAAAATAACTCCACCTTAAACCAAAATCTCATAGTGAGATAGAAACCAAAAATGAATATTTACCTAATGGGTTCCAGCAAAGCTACCCTCCATCACACCTTGTTAATGAGCTCAGACTATGTCACCACCATCAACAAAATGTTGCAAATATCCAAAATAAAAAAGAAGGAAGATTCCAAAGTAATCTTAACACAACCAAGGACAAAAAATAATTCTCTCAATCACCAATTCAAATACAGAGCAAAAATCCAAATCTCTGTATGCAAGATAAATCTCTCTCCTTTCATATATCTGCATGTAGCACCACTCCTTTAAGACGACATTACAAAATCGACGATTTACCACCAAATCCGACAAAATCAGCTCTATGAACTGAACTCTCCAAGATGGCATCACAAGTGGATAAGCCTCAACGGCGTAAAATCCACACCAAAATCAGCTACATTAGATATAGTTTCTAAATCCAACGATCCCTTTAACACACTAAACTCTTTATCACCTAACTCTCATACAATGCGCACCACACCTAACAGATCTCTACCTTGGTGAGCATTTCTCAATTGAACTAGAAGTCATATAGAGTCCTCAAACACTTGGAAAGGTCACTAACACCTCCAGCAGTTCGTCTTAGATCGCTACCACCTCTAAGCAGTTTCTCCAAGTTGTTTTCTACAAAGAGTCTCTTTTCTACGGTTGGTTAGGCCACATTCTAATGCATAACTCCACCTTAATGAGAATTTGGAGCTTAAGCTACATCAAAGTTCAAGCTTGGAACACTCTTCTCTCTCAGCATAATCTTCTCCACGAAAGTCTCATTTTCCTCCAAAATAGTAATAGCATAATCACCACCGACTATACCAACCATTATAGAAACAATTGATGCACAATTTAAAACAAATCGCATTGCTTGATACCAATCTATTGTGCAAAATTTACACAAATGCGGAAAAACAATAAACATGATCTAGATTTGCCAACTAAACATCAATCTAATATGATAGCAATTATTCTATTGCATCAAACAAATAGTAAATAACTATAACGAAGAAACAAAGAGACGCACAATATTTGTACTGGTTCCACTACCATCGAGATAGTGTACATCCAGTTCAAAGGAGGGAGATTTTATTCCACATAAGAGAAATACAAGATATTACAAAATATGAGTTTATATATTCAAACCTCAAATTCTGTTTAACAAGAAGAGACACTCCATTTGGGAATTACTGGCACCATGCCATGATAGGTTTTGTAATGAAGTATACCCTCAATATATAGCAAGTGAAATCTATGTGAGTCATCAATCAAATTACCAAGATATGGTAATAAATAACGGAGGTAACAAATGGCGCAAATATAGCAAGTAAAACACCAATTCCTTTCGTTAGCAAAGATAGAAGAAAATAACCCATGCATTTATTTCTTTATCGTCTAATGCAAATACATTCAATAATTTATGCATTTCCATATTAAAAATATTTACTTCCCATTTTACATATTTGTTTCCACCTATTTGTGATTTTGTATCACCAAATTTAGCACATACAGGCCAAACGTGACATAGTGCCACATTTTTCACTATTCATCTTCATCCTTTTATTTTCAAATGGTCAAACCTATAGCCATTAAAATAGGTCTCCACCAAACCCATTGCTTTCCCCTCTCAATCTCCGCTTCCACCACCCCATCGTGGTCCTCCACCAGCTCCGACCACGGCTCCTCCTTCTATCTCCCCTCATGCTTCTTTCTCATCTCTTCCAACAACACTAAACCTCGATGAATGACCCAGCCCACCACCATGTAGAGCATCCCCTACCCGCATCTGCATCGACTTTCCGACCGTGTTTAGGTTCATACCTCCGTATCGAAGTCCCACCACTACCTTTCTCCCGCCTAGAAAAAAAACACCAAGCTTACACCAAATTTCTCATGCCCAGATCTTAAGGCTGATGACAAATGATGCCTATTTCTATACCGACCTTTATTCGAGATTCAATGCTTAAGCTCTCAAACTAGCATTGGGAATGGTAATCATGTTTAGGAATATAATGTTGTAGAATTATGGAAAATCTAGCTTATCGGTATTGATGAATGAAATGCTTCTGTCTTTTTAGCAGATTGGCAGCGAAGTAAGACATTATCCTAAAAGATGAGCATGTTATCCTTCAAATTAATTCTTAACAAAGCCAGATTTATTTGAAGGATATTTCATTGAGGAATCAATGTCAGATTTTAAGTTGCATCTGCAGCTTTGTTACTTCCTCCGTTTATCAGTTCCCGTCTAGTTACTGAGCCATCTCAAACTTGAAGTACGATTTTCATACCAGAAACTAGAACTGAGAACTCAAAACATTGCTGCATTTATTTATGATTTGAAGTCGGTCATTTTGTTTGCATATACTAGCTGTTTGTTGCCGCACAATTCGAGTCGTGCAGCTTCTGGATTTATGGGAAGAAAAGTTTTGGAAAAGAAAAAAGAAAAAGTTATTAAGGAAATAAAAGTTGTTCATTGTTTGCTTTGTATATGTATTCACTTTCGTTCATCTTCATTGTCGCTATGAAAGGTGAGATCCAATTCCACTTACGATTTACGTATCTCATTAAGTGAAATTCGAATGTTAAATGGTCAATTGAAATGTTAGGTTGTTTTAGAAGCATCATGATCATATTTATGGAGTTGTCCATGTTACGACATGACTGAGACGTCATATTGATATGTACACGTGATACACATTTGACAAGTATATTATATTATTATGTGACATGTGGATTTATTGAATATGCGTGATATGTTGAAATTATACACAATACTGACACGTGTCACATGCACGAGATTTATTTATGTTATATCACATTGCAAGTTCCCTTAGATTTAGGAAAAATCACTATGGGTTGAAATCATACATACCCAAGTGGATATTATAATAAGGAAAAATCTTTACGGATTGAAATGGTAGATCTAGATGATTTTTATTAGATTTGAAATATTTGGGATGCGGGTTGAAATGATATGTACCTTTAAATTTAATTAAATGGGCTGAAATGATACATACCCAATTTACTTGACCATAGGTTAGAAATTTATTTACAGACACCATTTGTCTAACAAAAATGATTTCTGAATTTATGTATTTAATTTTAATTTATGAATTAAAGTTAAATTTATTTAATAAAGAATTTAGTATAATTTTTAAATTGGATTTGTTGTTAAAAATAATTTGTGAAATTAAATTTTGAGATTTAAAGTTAAGAATTGTTTGATTTTAAAGGATTTAATTTGTTTTAAAAAAAGATTTAAATAAATCAATTTAATACCAGTATAATGTAATAACTTTAATAAATTTAATCTAAAGAAGGATTTAGTTTTAAAGATTTAATTTTTCTGAATTTAAGTATATAAATGGATTGTTTCTAAATTTAAGGTTGAATTGATGTTAAATTAATAAATTTTGAAGTTGAAATTTTGATCTGAGAAATTTACTTGATAATTAAACTTAGAATAATGTTTGAAAGATGATGAAATGAAATGAATTTAGAATTTAAAGTTTAAACCAAATTGAATTATTGGTTTAGAATTATAATTCTTGTTGTAAATTAATTATAATTTATACCGGTTGAATTTAAGAGTTGATTTGAATAGAATTTGAATCTGATTGAATGATATATAAATTGAATTTTGAAATATGGATATTTAGTTTGCATTGAATTATTATATTTAAATTGTTTTAAATTATTATTTATATCAAATATTTTACTTAAACTAAATTTTCTTACTAATTATTTTCATAATAGTTAGTTTTATAACTATTTAATTTCAATTATTTTGTTTATTAAAATCATAAGTATTTTAATAAACCATTTTATATTTTATAACAATTTTATCTTTTATAACTACTTTAATAAAACTCTTTTTATAAAACAATTTTATATTAAATTTAAATTTTATATACCTTTTAACTATTTTAAATTTAAACTATTTTTAAAAATATAGTCAAATCCCAATCTAAGCTATTAAATTTGAACTTTTTTACGATAATGATTTCAATCAATAATGATATTTGTGAAGTAGAAATCTAAAATCAAAATTTGGAATTCAATAATGAACTATTTGATAATATGAGATTGGAAATTAGAACTGAATCTAATCTTAATTGTTTGAGTAAATTATTAATAAGAAATTAGTGCTTGAAGTTAAATTGATTTATGACACTTGAATATGGTTTTAAATTTTTTGACCATGGTGTGAAATAAGCGTTTGGTTGTTAAAGAGACTGGGATTAGATATTATCATACTCTATGCCAATATCAATAACCACTTTAATTACTATGTACGTGGTGGAGAATCTAGAATGAAGTAGGTTAGTTAGACGAACACCTCTGGAATGAAGTAAGAGAATGATGTTGGATAACCTTGACCTTTGGGTCATATTGAAATGACTAAAGCGGGAGCTATGGCCAGGCCAAGTGAGGTCGCTCCTCCTATCAGACACATTTTTTCGAACCATATCTATTACTCTATGATTTGATTGGTGGTACCATCCTTTATCATAGGGTTGTTGTTCGAGGTGGGCGGTAGCAACTGCTATGCATTTCCACCAGCTTGGTCCCGTAAACTGGTAGAATCCTATATTAGGTATAGCCTCATATGCCTTGTTATATTATCCTGATCGCGCCCACAACGATTTTGATTTGCATTGTACCTATTGAGTGCTCCCTAATAGCCCATCGGCATATTGGAGTCTATAGCACTATAAAGACTACAATGTTTATAAATCATGTAAGGGTAAAAATATAATCTCACTTACGGTATTTCGATACTTTACTATAGACACTATTATAATAGCATATTGTATAATATGTATCTAGTTCCATGGATCGTTAGAGGATGGAAATTTCGAACACCCTCTATGTTATCGATGCATTTCATTTGGGTATTTCACTTGAGTTGTTTTACTTATATGAGAATGTAAATCCAAACTCGAGTATTTTTCTTTTACTTAGACGCTTGGGTCAGACCGAGTATTATAGTTTTGGGAACACATCTTTCGGAGCTGGTGACTGGTTGAAGACTTCATTTCTATTTGTTAAATTTTGTTATTGTCTCATGTATGAAGTAATCTTATGTATTAAACTTCCGCTGTATTTGAAATATAAACTATGATGTATTATATTATATATTCTGTTGTGAGATATTGTATTATTTTGTGTTTGTGATTTATTTACTGTATATGCTAAGTATTGCAAAATTATATGACAATTTACTGTTTTGAGCAATATAAGTCTGACATGAATGGATCATTGTCGATTTGAATCCTTTAAAACGATGGTTCGTTACAAGTGGTATCAGATCTTTGGTTTTGGCAAATCTTACCATATGGAGTAGAAACTCATTAGAGATAGGATAGTAATACCCTGGAATGAGTTGAATCAATTATAAAATCATTCCTACTCTTGAGCCTATCTTTCAACCTTGTCTTGTCCCTTAGAATTTTCCTTTGATTAGGATTTCTTTGAATTTGAATCTCTATTCTTGCTCGAAAATCCATTCTTGAGATCATCCTATGAGAGAGCGTACACTACTACAAAACAGGTCATTTGCGACAGTTGCTTGTCCATTTGCGACGGTTTTTTAATCGTAGCAAATGCAAATGTCGCAAAAAGAAAAAATCTTTTGCGACGGTTAAAAAACCGTCGCACAACATAAGTTTTCGAGATAGTTTTTACAAAAAACAGTCATATAATATAAAGAATTCGCGACGGGTTTTTGTAATAGTAGTCGCAAATAAATGTTGTTTAGTTTCAAAACTATGCTTTTTTGTGATGATTTTCATAAAAACTGTAGCGAAAAAGGTATTTTTTGCGACTATTTTTAATAAAAATAGTCGCAAAAAAGTTTTTTGTGACTTTTTTATATAGCCGTCGCAGTAGACTTGCTGGTGCTTTTAAACTTTGTCTTTTTGCTATGGCTTTTAATATTAACCGACGCAACTAACATTTTTTTTAACTACTCACACTGTCCTATATTTCAAAGCAACAAAAACCTACTAGCATCATTGAATTAATATGCATATGAGCTTAGATAACAATCCACATAACTCAGCATAGACTATACAAATGAACATACGTCAAACACAATTCTAATAATCAACATTTAACACAAACAAGGCTATATTATAAATCAAAATAATAACAGTGGTCAAGTTTACCATATTTAGCACAAATTCATTTGTTACATAATTTACCATTAACTTCATAATACTTTAAAATATATATGGATCCACACATAAAACATTTCTTAGTGAAAATATATTACAGAATATCTATTACACGAACATAATTACACAACTAAAATGATAGAAGAAAAGGAATACATAACCTCTGCATGATCCAACCACCCTTACATAAGTCAATGTTACAATTGTGTCGATTTTTACCAGCCCTAATTATTCATCAAATCTGAAAGAAAAAATTAAACACACGACATAAGTCAGTATATATTTTCAAATAAATGGACTTTAAAATAACCGTACACCATTTATAATAACATGAAAAATTAAACACACGACATAAGTCAGTATATATTTTCAGCTATTGAGTTGTGAAGTTTGAAAGCTATTTTTAGCTATTGAGTGCTGAAGTTTGAAAGCAGTAGCATAACGAAGTTATTGCAACTAATTGACATAATTAGAAAACAACACTAAAGAACTAAAGAAACAATAAGAATACCTTTTGTCTAGAAACCTCCCAAAATGGACCCAAAGTAGGATGAAGAAGAATTATGAAAGGTGGCCTAGAATTGAGATATTTACCATTGTCTTCAAACTGGTGAAATTTAGTAGATATCAAACCACAAAATCAAAATGTACATCCGATTCTCTACTAACAAAGACCTCAGAGCGAAGGAAAAAGGTTGAAGAGGGATCGCGCCAACAAAGACCTCATAGCGCCCCTAACATATTTTCCGAACCAAGGCTTCGGATCCCCAGGAGTCGCGAGCTCGAATCAACAGCCCCCAAGCACCCGTGCATGTAGTCTTCGCACCCCTCGGGGCACGAACTTCGTACCCCTCGGGGTGCGAATTTCGCACACAAGGGGTACGAAATTCGCACCTAGTAGGGTGCAAAATTCGTAACCCCAGGGGGTACGAAATTCTTGCCCTGTGGGGTATGAAATTCGAACCCCTCGAGGTATGAATTTCGTACCCCCAGGGGTACGAATTTCGTACCCAGTAGGGTACGAAATCAGAACCCTTCGGGTATGAATTTCATACCCTTAAGGGGTATGAATTTCGCACCCCTCGGGGTGCGAAATTCGCACCCTAAGGGGGGTTCGAAATATGTGCTTGCGGGTGAGTCAGGTGCGAAATTCTGGGTGTGGTCCCCTATTTCTACCTACTCCTACCTAACCCCTCTCCTATAAATACCTCTTGGCCTCACACTTCAAAGGGGTAGGAATCCTATCACTTGGGACCTCTAGAGGGCTTCAAGAGCCTCTTTAATGGCATCTCCTCTTTGCGGAAGAAGAAGGACTATATTGTATTTTTCCCAAATACTTTGCATATGATGATTATGACTCCATATGACTCGAAAGTGAATGTAATGAGATATCATGAGATAGTCTCAACTTTGTAATCCTTGGTGATAAATAGATTCCAACGACTCTTCAAAGTGGATGTTGGCCTCTCTCGAGGACGAACCACTATAAATCTCTCGTGTTATTTACCGCTTTCCGCACTTATTTATACGACCAAAATAATAATTCCTAGTAATTGGAATCTTGGGTGTTTACGACATTTTTTTCCATGCTTTCACTGAGAAGGCTCGGACTTGCGCCTTTATAACACGCTATCATCTCGACTTCGATACGCTTTAGGTTCCTTAGCTAAACCTGCCGTCAGGTACGCTTATGATGGTAAAGCGACCAAAGAACGCAATGATTGACTCTTCATCCCTAGCCGAAACATCCCAACAGGCCCCGTCGGCGGATATCCAGGCCACTACTGTAACCTTCCCTCCTTCTGTGGACCCCGAAGCTCCCTCTACACAAGCGCAGATCCGCGCACTTTGTGAGAAATATGAGAACACAGCTGTCGAGCTCAATCAAGCATTAAGGAACAACATCGACCTTATGCGACAACTTCAAGAGAGTCAGTGCATCGTCGCTCGACTTCAGCTAGCACGGAACAACGCTCGACGTCGACTAGCCACATCGCATCAACGAAGGAGGTTTAGTCTCATCAACAACATCTCTATAGGCAACAACGCCCTGGACAATGACAATGGCTACACTTACGGCTATGGTAATGACCACGCAACGACAACAATGACCGAACTACAGTCACGTATAGCGAGGGGGCGCAGTACCAAGATCGCTCCCACTTGATCATCAATAACAGACCAGATCCGACCAACCAACCTCTTCATCGACAAAACCCAACAGTTGCCAACAATGATGATGAACCTGCTATCCCAGCGGCTCGCTCTCTTCCAAAATAGGATCCGCATCAGCCCGCTTCGCCTCATCGTCCACGCAAAGACCTGATCGTAGATGTCGAGGATATGGAAGACGATGACCTGAACGTTCATCATAGGAGACGCCCTCGCAGCAGAACTCCTGAACCTTGCTAAAATCTGTGGATCCTGATGGCGGATCCTTATCCAACTTATCTTCCCAACATGGTCTGAAGGATCACGAGGGAAATACGAGGGAACGTGCATGATTCGTAGGAGGCCCACATTAGACGTAACCCCTTCACAAGGAGAGTAAACGAAGCCGAGTGGCCGCGATGCTTCAGTATGCCGCAGATGTCACTCTATGATGGCACAACTGATCTCTGTGTCTTCCTGAATCGATATGAATGGAAAATGGATTCGAGTCGGGGTAACGACCCAGTCAAGTGCAAGTTCTTACCAATCTTCTTATCAGGGGCCTCCTTACTATGGTTTTCTCGCCTCCATCTTGATTCCATCAGCAACTTCGGCCAGTTAGCAACAAAATTGTTCAAGCAATTTAGAGTGCATATCAAGACTCCAAAGAATGCTCTCACTCTGTCCAACCTGTACCAAGGACCAACCGAGTCATTTAAAAGCTACCTCTTCTGGTTCAACATCGCCCTCGCCGAGGTCCAAGATCCGGATCCTTGCACCGTGCTTTTTCAACTAGCGAAGGGTGTCCTCCCTACTTCCGAGTTTGGGGGCATGGATCGATCGGAAACAACCTAAAAGCCTCGACACCTTCTACGAAAAAGCAGGGCAGTACTTGTGCCAGGAAGAGGCAAGACGAAACCGGCTCTCCGAAACAAGTTACCCCAATAATCCTCCTAAGGATACTACGAACAATAGCATCGAAGGGAAACAAGTCGGAGAGCCCTTCGGCCAGGGCAAGGAGGCATGTCCCTATAGGCAAAGGCTGAGTAATGGTAGGCAGGGTGGCCGAAACAACGGAAAGGCCCCAATCGAGCCACGAAAACCCGGTCCTTACTGCGCTTTCGAGACCTACACCCTACTGAATGAAGACTTAGAAACGATCTACTTAGGGACATGCAACACATTGCCATACAAAAAGCCGCGTACCAGGGAATCTACCAACTCCGAGAAAAATATTAGTAGGTACCACGGCATAATACCAATGAATGTCGTCCTCTTAAGGACACAATCGAGAATCTTATCCATGAGAAACAACTTGAGCCATACATCTAAGAACCCTTTCCACCCAAAGTAAATTCACAGCCCGCCCCCCAAGACAGCCCCGGCTCCATCTAACCCAAGGCGAGGAATCGTGATTAACACTATTTGTGGTGGACCTTATCCCTTGCATGACAGCTTTCGGAAAATGGAAGAGTATGTGAGTTCCATAAAACACGCTACTTATGAGGCCTGCTCCGCTCTAGAGGAATTTGTCCCATCCAAGCTTCAAAAATCCATGCGGAGTGACATCGTCTTCCGCGAAAGAGATTCCATGAGAATTGAGATTCCGACCACCGATCCTCTAGATATCACTGCTCAAATCGGTGCCGCTTCCGTCCGAAGAGTACTAATTGACTCGAGAAGCTCAGTCAACATCATTTTCAAAGCTGTGTATGACCAAATGAAATTGGAAACAAAAGACTTAAAACCATGTCATGCCACGATCCACGGCTTCGATGGAGCTTCCAATCACCCAGTGAAATTGATCGACTTACCTGCAGAGCTTGGCGAGGGGGATCGAAGCCAGGTCCAAGTCCTCACCTTCATGGTTATCGACATCATTTCCCCTCACAACTCCTTTTTTGGATGTCCCTTTCTAACAGAATTCCGGATTTTCATGTCACCATGGTCCCTCCTAATGAAATTCCCGACGGAGAACGGGATTGGGACAATTAGAGGCGACCAAGGCTACACTAGGGAATGCTACGCTATAGAATAGAAAAATGTATGCAATAAGGATAAGGGCAAAGCACTGCTCACGCCTTCTTGCGCCAAGACTGTCTCCGTATAGAAATCAGTGGCGTCTGGGCCATGCCTCAGGCGCCACTCCCGTCTTTCCGACGACCTCGATTTGAGGCAAGATGAAGAGCCCGAGTATGAAAGGGCTACCCCTGTTGAACCTACAGGAGATGTTCCACTCAACCCCGATGATCCATCAAGGGTGCTAAAGTTAGGATCGTAACTCCATCCCGCAGTCAAAGAAGATCTTGTGAATTTCTTGAAGGCGAACCTAGACGTGTTTGCATGGACTCACTCTGACATAAGGGGCATCAACCCCGCGGTCGCTTTCCATTGTGTAAGTATCGATCCTATAATGCCTCCAGTCAAGCAGAAACGTGGCTTCCTCAGACCTGAGAGGTCCAAAGCACTCGAGGAAGAGGTAGACCGTCTACTCAACGACAACTTCATCCGCGAAGCCGACTACCCCAAATGGGTCTCCAATCCAGTTCTGGTTAAAAAGGTTAACGACAAATGGCTAACATGCGTCGACTTCTCCGACTTGAAAAAGGCATGTCCCAAAGACAGCTTCCCACTTCCGAAGATTGACCGACTTGTTGATTCGATCGCCGAATACCATCAATTATCTTTCATGGATGCCTATTCGAGTTATAATCAGATCTCGATGAATCTTCGTGACCAGGATCATACCGCTTTCATAACCGACATTAGATTCTACTTCAATCGCGTCATGCCCTTCGGTCTCAAGAATGTCGGCGCCACTTATCAGCGAATGGTTAATCGTATCTTTAAAAACCAAATTGGGAATCCATGGAGGTATACGTGGATGATATGCTGGTAAAATCTAAAGTATCAAGAAACCACGTCGGCGACCTCTCCGAAATGTTCGATGTCCTATGCCAATACGACATGAAATTAAATCCTCTGAAGTGCTCGTTCGGAGTCGCCTCGGGAAAATTCTTGGGTTTCATTGTCAACTCCCGAGGCATCGAAGCCAACCTAGAAAAAATCCAAGCTATTTGGGACATTCAAGTCCCTTAGAACATCAAAGATGTTCAAAGTTTAAACAAAAAGGTCACCGCTCTAAGTCGGTTCATCTCAAAGGCCACCAAAAAGTGCATCCCTTTCTTTGATTTACTTTGAAAGGGGAAGCGCAACTTTAAATGGACCCCGGAATGCATCTCCGCATTTGAGGACCTTCTAAATTACTTAGAGTGACCACCTATCTTATCTAAGCCCGTGGACCACGAGGACTTATACGTTTATTTGGCTGTTTCCATGCAGGCAATCAGTTCGGCGCTAGTGTGCAACGAAAACAATGTCCAACAGCCCGTCTACTACATCAGCAAAAGACTGACGGGGGCAGAGAAGAATTATACGATGCTGGAAAAGCTAGAATTTTGCTTATTGATTTCCTCTCGGAAGCTTCGACCATATTTCCAGTTTCACCCTATAAAGGTCTTCACTGACTAACCACTCCGGCCTGTCTTACAGCGGCCTGAAGCACCGAGATGGTTACTGAAATGAAACATAGAGCTGAGTTAGTTTGAGATCACTTTCATCCTCCGCTGAGTCATCCTTGGACAAGCTCTAACTGATTTCATAGTAGAATTCACTACTCCTAAGGAGGCTCCTACGGAGACCATCAAAGCTCCTGACACTCAATGGAAATTATTCATGGACTGATCATCCAACGACAAATGCTCTGGGGCCGGAGTCGTGTTCATTACTCCCGAGGAGCGTTCAATACGCTACGCGTTGAAGCTCAACTTCACTGCTACCAACAACGATGCAGAATACAAAGCTCTAATAGGCAGACTCCAAATCGCAATTGAACTTAATTAAAAGCTATTCAGGTCTTTTCTGACTCTCTGCTCATCGTATGCCAGGTGTAGGGAGAATTCCAAGCCTTAGGGGCACAACTCGCACTATATCTGACCCGGGTTCGGGAGCAACTCGCCCACTTCGACCACTTTGTCATCACACACATTCCCCGAGAACAAAATGAAAAAGCAGATTCACTAGCCAAATTGGTGAGCTCCGAGGACTCGCAACTCATAGGATTCTCCCTAGTCGAGGTGCCCAATTCCCCAAGTATCAAGCAAATATAAGCCAAGATGGTCATGGACGCTGAATCCGAATCTGCATCTTGGATGACGCCAATCAAGAACTACATACAACACAGGACCCTTCCAGGATGCTACAAAGAAATATGAGCGCTCACTCGCCAATCAGCTCGCTACCTTCTTATGGATAGAGTGCTCAACCGCAGAGGTTTCTCTGTCCCGTTACTCCAGTGCATAGCCCACGACGATAGCATCTGAGTGCTAACTAATGTACATGAAGGGGAGTGCGGCGACCATACTGAAGGACAAACCTTGGCAAGAAAAATAGTCAGACACGGTTACTATTGGCCTACGCTCGATCCAGATTCCGCAGACTATGCTCGCAAGTGCGATAAGTGCCAACGCTTCTCAAAGATCCAGAGAACCCCACCTATAGAATTGACGCAAATGATTAGCCCGTGGTCGTTTTCCATATGGGGAATTGACATCATTGGAACTCTCTCAATGGCTAGAGGTAAGGCACGCTATGCTGTCGCCGTAGTTGATTGTTTCACCAAATGGGCAGAGGTCGAGGCTGTCGCCACAATAACGACCAATAAAATGATCAAGTTCTTCGTCCGCAACATCATCACCGATTACGGGGTCCCTCAAGCTATCATTTCTGATAACGACACCCAGTTTGAGAGCACTGAGTTCAAAGCCTTCTGCCAGCGGCACGACATCAAAAAAAGATTTTTAGTTGTGGCTCATCCTCAAGACAATGGGCAAGTCGAGGCGGTCCACAAGATTATCAAATCCATCATCAAGAAGAGTCTGGAAAAAGCCGGGGGCAGGTGGGCAGACGAGCTCCCTCTAGCCCTGTGGGACTACCGAACTGCCCACAGGACAACAACAAGGCATACTCCTTTCGCCCTTGCCTACGGATCCGAAGCCGTCATCCCCATTGAGCTTAAGCTTCAATCTCATCGAGTTACTTACTACGATCCGAAGACAAACCAAGACTTACTTTTGGAGTCACTCAATTTGCTAGAGGAAAAGAGAAACAAAGCTGATCTCCGAGCCGCCGCCCAATGACAGCGAGTAGCCCGATACTTCAATTCTAGGATCCGACATAAGGACCTCAACATTGGCGACCTCATCTTAAAATGGTTTTTTCCTCTACCAGCAGGCCTCGCTCCATGATGGGAAGGCCCATACTCCATACAATGAAAGCTCAACGATGGAACTTTCAACCTCTCAACCGTGGACGGAGACGAACTCCCAAGGGTAGGGTATAGCGAACTTCTCCGCCCCTACTTTACATAACTTAATAAACAGTTGTTAATGCTTTCCAACGATGTTTTGTTTTCTAGCAATTAAAGGCATTGTAAAGGATATTACTGCCAAAGTTATTAGTAGAAATGATGTTCAACTTCCTACCTCTTTTCTGTTTATTCCGTGCATGATATGTTTGACTAGTCCTGACGACCAACTTGCACACAAACACTCGATCGCCGCATCGGCACCTCGAGCACAGGAGCCGATGCCGCCATCCGAGCCTCGAGCCTTCATCGAGGCCAAATAGCACTGCCTACGACCGACACCCCGAGCACGGGAGCCGTTAACGCTAGAAACAGTAGGCGCCTAGCCTGGTTTAGCAAACTACGGGTTTCTTGAGCTGAGGGAAACCTACTGAAACCAGAGCTCAATTTCACCCCTCTGGAATAATGACCCAGAGAGCGGTCTCCGATCGCTATTTTGTTAAGTTAATGATAAGTACGCTTATGCAAGTAAAGGACGCTGGAAAACATGAGAAGAAAATCTGAACACTCGACATAAATTGCAGTCTTTACTAATTCATATTCTATTTCCACACACACACACACACTAAACATATTACATGTCTAATACCTGTCTTTTCTAATGACACGGTGTACATGAAAGCCACACCATGTCTTGAAAAACCAAAAATGAGGGCCGTACTCGTGTAAACTATCGGCCTACACTACCAATATAGCGATAACTTCTATTTAAGTCGCTAACACTAATAATGTCTCTTCTTCTTGTGCTTGTGCTTTTTCTTTGCAGATTCCACACTCGACAGTTCTCCACCCGTCCCAGGCCTCTTCTTTCCTGACCCATCCTTTCCTCCTTGACCCTTCGGAGGAGTTGCTGACTCGTGAGAAACCGAGAGACGTCTTTCATCTACACCATCGCTACTCGAGATCTCCGTAATATCAGTGGGAATGGTATACGACATCGGCCTGGGGGAATTTTCCGTAGAAAGACCTACCACAACATCGCTCTTCCTCGGGATCTCCTTGGTTTCCCGCTCCTCCTTCTCCTTAGACTCTCTGGCATCCCGTCGCTCAGCCATCTTCAGTGACCTATGCGTCGTAGTATCGCCAACCTTGGTTTTCTCAAGGGTCTCGGTGGCCCTCGCTGGGCTTCGTCATCCTCCTTTTTCTTTTGGGCCTCGTCAGGAGCCCTCTTCTTTTTTGCCTCCTTATCAGCCTTTCTCTACTTAGTCATCTCAACGACGCTCCTCTCATCCTCCTGTTTAGCCTTCATTAGGACCTCCTACCTGGCAGCCTTGTCTTGCCTCTTCTTCTCCTCCACCTCCTCACACTTGGCCACAATCCGGCCCTTCAAATTCTCCACCAGGTCATGGATAGAAGGCACATTGACTTCCATTGGGCCTCTGTCATGGGCACTCTACCCGTCAACCACCTCCCCTTCCTCGATGAGGCCTTCATAAAGGCTAGACGTTATCCTTATATCCGAGTAGGTGTCCAACCGATCGCCGCCTACTCCAAATTGCATTCCCGTAGGTGCTGGCCCAGATTCGGTCACTTGTGGGATCACGGGGGCAGAGCCGGATGTCATGGTCAATCCAGGAATGGCTGCACAGTAAAAACACATCCTTTTAGTCTTCAAATTCGGTGATAATGGCATCCTCAAGGATATATGGTAACATGAGTTTACCTCCGGTTAGGGGTGGTGTAGAAAGGACAGGAAGGGTGCTCGTCATGACAGGTAAGGTAAATCCTGTCTCTCTTAGATTTGGATGCTCAGGGTCATACTCAGTCGACCCAGAGCTGAGGCTGCAGGATCGCTTGCCATGGCAGATCCAGGGGCCAGTGGCCGGTAAGAGCTTCCTTCTCCAAATGTCTTCGTTACCACCACACTCTTAGTCATGGCAGACTTCCCCTTTTCAGCGGCAAGCTTCGCCAGCCTCTCTCTCTCTCTCAACGTCCTCCAGCAGCATCTTTTTCCCTTCCTCTAACTTTTCACGCTCCTCGTTAGTCAGGAGATCAATCACCAGTTGGCGTTCGTCCAAAGTGCTCACATCCACTTGGCGCAAATAAGCTTCATAGGGGACCAACCTCTCCTAGGTCCGAGCTAGCTCAGGGAGTAATCATCAACCCATGAAAGTCCACGGAATCTTAGAACCTTAACATACATATTTCAGATATCTTCCACCAGGGACGATTCAACCCGGAATTCTGTATCCTTCACCTGCTCCCTCAAGTGTTCCACCTCGCTCAGGTGTTCCACTTTCAATCCATCCACCGTTCTTAGCGCATCCCTGTTGCTGGCATCCGCCTCTTCCTTCGCCCTACTCATCTCCTAAGGCTGCCTCTTCAAGCTATCATTCTCCGCACTCAAAGCATTATTGTCATTTTGAAGCTTGGTGACTCTCGCTTTGTCCCTTTCCATATTGGCACATGTTTTCTCCACCTAGGCCTTGTCCCTCTTTAGGGTCGTGTTCTTGGTGGTTAGCTCGGCTACGGTCTCCGCGAAAGAAGAGCAGGAGTGATCAGCCTCCCTCTTGAGTGTTTCATACCCTTTCCTCATCTCCGCTGCAACAACGAGAACGAAGAGTTATTGTTCAAAGGCACAGGAATGAACATCAATATGTTTACAATACAAATAGCAAGCTCACTTATTTCTGTTTTCAAATTGCCGACGGTGGTCCGCTCAGCATCAATGGTCAGCCTCTGGTTGGTAAGTTCCAAGTTTTTTCTCCTAATCAGCTCAGAGAGATGAAAAGAATAACAGTAAGCTCGTCGGCCTGGTTATATACGGCCTGCACATGCATCCATTTATCCTTAGAATCCCTAGCTGGAGGAGGACGGAGATCAGGAAGAGCCGTCAGCTCATTAAAATACTGTCGAGGGAAGGTCTTTTTCAACAACGCCCTTCATTCCTCCCCAGAAAGCTCTTGTCTCTCAGATTCTGCTATTTCCTGTGTCCCAGTTATAGTCGTCCTCTCCGGTCTTGGTTGGCCAAACGGTGCCATCCTCGCTGAAATGGGAGCCAAAAATGCTGTGTGCATGGGACCCATCGAAGATGGATGCCTGGAACCACCAAAGTTAAGTTGAGAATCTCCCTTAGATACTCAAATCGGAGGGGGAGGCGGAGGAGGAGGGTATTGCCGAGATCGATCCTGACTTCGGTGTTCACTACCTCAATCCGGCGGGGATGGAGTGCCATATAAACTAGTTCCTTTTCTAAAGACCTCGAAGACAGTGTTTATGTGGTGTTGGCAGTCTCCGTATCCATAACCTCGTCCTCCACGCCCTCTAGCCATATCACTTGTCAAAGGAGCGAATTAAAGTTAGTCAAGTCACACACTCAGATGAGCCTCTATGCTATGCAGTGTTTATGAGTGTATGCCCTAAGTGTTCTCTAAACAAACCAGATTATGGATCCCTTGAAGGAATTAACCCCTCCATAGCAAGAGCTAGTTCTTCTAGGCTAGCCATAACCAGCCACGCAGATAATTCTAGGTCAAGTTTATTCAAGCCATCGAACTGGAGCTCATCCCCGAGTGGAGTGGCGATTCCAGGAGAAGTCACTGAAGATGTTGGCTTGATCAACGCTCCTACCCCCGCCTCTCCTGTTGGAGGCGGGATGGGAACGCTCAACGGCGCCTTATCTCCAGCCATGGCCTACTCACCACGAGCCCTATCTCCACCGACGTCTACTTGGAACCTGACAGCCTTTTTCGGCTTGGGCCCAGCAGGGGGCAACTTTCTTTTCTGACCAAAAGCCGTAGGGCCTTTCACCACCTTCTATTTTGGTACACTGCTCGCAACTATAGGCCTGATTATAGCCCAATCATCTGGAAGCAACCCAACGCGGCGAAGGCGCTCCTGACTTTTCACTATGTCATTATTGCGAACTCCACGGGGATCACTCGTAGAGCATTAAGGCGTTGCTAGTACACATCGCCAGTAGGCGCCTTTGGATTTCCTACCGCGATCAAAACATGACAAAATGAGGCAAGGGATCCAAAAAACTTTACGATAAGAAGCAAAGTTCAAAAGTACTCACCCCGTTCTATCCACCTCCTTGCAAATCAAGGAGGACAACGCACAAAGAACCACTCGTGCTTGAACACCGATTGTAACACCCCGTAATTTTATAAAATTAAAATTCATAAATTAAAGTATACTTAATTTTTAGAAGAAGGATTAAGTGAAATGGGTTGCGCTATTATGTTCATTTCAAAATTTTGGGTCAAGATAGACATTTGGTTTGTACAAAACGGATACCTTATGAAGATGTTATTAAGCCTTGAAGTTTGTATGCATATGAGAGAAACATATTTATAAATATATATAAAAAAATTAAATAAATAAATATTCAAAAAAGTTCAAAACAGGGAATCGGGAGGGGGAATAGCCGAACCGCACCATTTTTGGAGTCGACCCGAGCCTTGCTGGGTCGACGGGGGTCGATCCAGGGTGTTTGACTGTCAACCCGTGTCCCGATTCGCCCTAAGGGCTGATGTGGCATCAGAGTGGTCCTGATGGTTTTTGGGTTAATCTAAGAGCTCTAGTCGATCCTAGACATCTATATATGCATAGCTAAACCTTAACCCTAATTCGTTAACAAAGAGGAATGGTGCCTCCATGATCCCAAAACCTAAAGTGACCTAGCCTCCACCATAATCAATCAATTTAAAAGAGAAGATAAAGATAACAAATCAATGCCTACATCAACGGAAAGCTAAATCAACTCCAGAAAATCAGATCCCAGAATCGTTCTTCTCTTTCTTAAACCACGATTTGTGAGTACAGTTATTTTCAGATATGAAATTTAATTATGATCTTGACATGGGTATAAATCTGAATTGGAGATCTATCTTATTCTTGTTTATCAGATCTGTTTTTTGGTGTAAATCCATCTTATTCTTGTTTATCAGATCTGTTTTTCTGTGTAGATTTATCTTATTGTAACTATTCTGTATCTCTTCCTTCCTTCTGTTCTATAGCCAGGCTACTACGAGCCTAAGCCAAATCTCATAAGAGATTGACACGCGAACGCTAAATTTGGTGAAAATATTGAATAATGCATAATTGGACATAACTGATTTATGACTAAATTGAGAACACAATATAAGTTGTAATTTAAGATCTAGATCTAGGCATACTATATATGACGGTTTATGATTTGGAAGAAGGAGAATTAATGTATGAAAACATATGACTTGTAATTTGGAGACATAATGCATGTTATAATTCAAGATCAGATTTTGAGGACATAATACATGTTGTAATTTAAAAGCTAGAATTAGGGCATATTTTATATGACGATCTATGACTTGGAAGAAAAAGGATATGTGACTTAGGCCTGAAAAAAACCTATATTAAAATAGGGATAACTATTAATGTGAATACGCCTAATTCGGATTTTTGGATATTTGACATACGCGGTAATCAACGACCACAAATTGGCATAATTCATATTGTATACCATGATTTGGGGCTTTTAGAGAATATTCTGTATTGTGGAAAATATAACTAAATTTGGGCATATGTTACCTTGAGAATTATAACCACAATTTAGGCATGAAAAATGAGGCTTAATTTATGATTAGGCAAGATATGTTAATAGAACTTTAGGATATGTTTAAATTTATTAAATAGCCCAATCCACTAGATCTGTTAGAATTGAATACTGTGATTTGGGTATGTAATCTGTTGGCTCGATCTAAAATTGAGCAAAACATGTTAATGGAACTTTGAATAATCTGCTGTAACTTGTAAAGAAGTTAATCTGTTGAATTGGCATAATTAATCTGATATTGGCATAATCTATGAATGAAAACTTTAGCTACAAATAAGAATGCTGAGACACGAGGTTAGACTCAGTTTGCGGTGGAAGCCTGCCCGGACCCAACCGGCTTAACCAGCAACCGCAAACTGTCAGTCTAATGTGAGAAGTCGTAGGCATAAGGATGCTTAGACACGAGGTTAGCTATGGCTTATGGCAGAAGTCTGCCCGGAACATCCAGCGGCCACAAGCTACCGACCTAATGTGAGAGGTCTGTGCATTAATATTTAATTAATGCAATTCTAAGATAAATATATGCCTAAAACGTGTTGGGTGGATAGGGTTAAAACAACTGGACTGATGAATCTAATAAACCCGTTTCGTGAATCTATAGGCCCAATACAAAGTTAGGTAAAACAATCTGTAAGTCTGTTAATCTATATATCTGATCCGTTAGTCTGAGAACTTGTTAATCTGTACATCTGATTCGTTAGTCTGAAAACTTGTTAACTTGTATGTCTGATCTGAAAACTAGTTAATCTGAACTTTGTACATCTGAAATCTGTAAACAAGTTAATCTGAAATCTGTTAGTCTGGGGACACAAGGTTAGGAGGGATAATTACTTGTGTCATCTGTTGTTTGGGACCCATATTAGTCAGTAACCCTTTCTGGTATCAAAACTATGACCCAACACTAAGAGGGGTCCGGGCATGCTTAATGAACTAATTGTAAGAGGTTCACTCTGATAATGGCGAGGGGTGTTGATGGCGCATTCCAACCTGGTCATGTGCGTGCATGGATCCGGTCTACTCTGAGGATTTAAGACACCGTGACATTTGTAAATAGGTCTGTGTCTATAGGTTGCCACTTTAGGGAGTGATACACCCTTCTGTGGGGCCGGCACAGGGTATTTATGTATTAGGGAGTAGATCGCTTGGGGTAGAATTTTGGGTATACTTAGTTCTGTCTGTTTCTGTTGGGGTACCGTCTGTTTCTGTTGGGGTGGTAACACTTATCTGTTTCTGTGTGGTACTGTTTGTTGGGGTGGTAAAGGCCCATTACTAGTGTACATCTAACTCTAATATTCTGTTTCCGTAGGGATTATTCTGTTTCTATCTCTGATTTCATTCCTGATTCTATTTCTATACCGTCTGTCTCTATTTGGGTGGTAAAGGCCCATTTCTAGCATCGTGTTTCTGAAGAGGTCATTCTATTTTCTGTTTAGACAATAGGACAACACCTAATTCTGTTATACTAGTATTAGTGCAGAGAAGTGAAAACTAAGTAAGGAGCTTAGCTTATATCATTATGTTTCTTCTGTTAACCTGCTACTCCTGTTATGGCTATCTCTCATCCAATTTTATTTACATGTCATGATACTTTTATCTGTTTATATGATGAAAGTGGACTCACCAGACGTATGTCTGACCTAGTCTGTTTCTCCTCTTTTCTTCCGTTTACCCCCCAGGTACTCAGGTTGGGAACGTAAGAGCTTGACTTAGATTTCTCTCTGCTTGAAGTGCTAGAGTGCTTGAAGTATTGCTTGGCTTTGATTCTACCTATTTATGGCTTTTTCTGTTGGGGATTATGGCTTTAAAATTACGTACTCTGAAGGCTTTTGTACAAGACTGTTATTTATGTAATTGAATTCTGATATTGTGGTTTTGAAAGATGTAACCAAACTTACTTCTTTTTCTGCTGTAATAAAGTTATAAAATTTTCAAGTACTACTTTATGTATCTGTCTTGTAATATTCTGTTCTGTTTACTTATGATGCTTCACGGAAGTTAATGCATTCCCTTTGTGAGTGACATTAACGGACATGGGGTGTTACACTTGGTATCAAAGGTGAAGGTTACCAGATTAGATAAAAGTTTTTGGAAACTATTTTCAAAAAGGTTTTAAAAAGGAAGTATTTTCAAAAGTAGAGTTTATTTTGAAAAACATAATCCCCAAAAGCCATATATCTTTCTTTCGATTCTCTGTTTTGAATCTCTTCCCTTTTTCTTTTCAGCATGTCTGGGGTACCCGAGATACCCGAGGGCATAACAATACCAACTTGGTTCCAAAGGTATCTGGGGGCTAGGGCCACCGCCGCAGGCCCAGCAGACGTTCCTCCTCCTCCCCCTCCACGGGTTGATACTTTTTCGAAGATATGCAAGGACTTTCGGGTGATAGGCGGGAAACCTTTTCACGGGTCAGAGACGTTTGTTAAATCTCGAAATTGGCTTAAGGAGGTGGAAGATTTATTTGGTATCTTCGAGATAGAAGTCGGAAGGAAGTTCCAACTAGCTGCTTGGTTAATGAAGGACGAAGCCTCGTTTTGGTTGGAGGTCACGAATGGAGAGCGTCCAGTGGAGACATGGAGGAATTTCAGGCATAGGTTCGAGATGAAATTTCTCTCACGTGCAGAAGAGAATTTATACATGGAGAGGTTCTTAGCATTGAAGCAAGGGAATTTATCAGTGAAGGAGTACGTCAACAAGTTCAACCAATTGGCGAGATTTGGCTTAGACTTGGTGAACACACCTGATAAGAAGGCCCTGAGATTTGTTAAAGGTATGAATGAACCGCTACATGGGTTGGCTATGGCCCACATTCCGATGGTTGCTACCTTCGAGAAATTGGTTGACATGGCATTAATGCATGAAGAGGAAGCCAAAAGTGAGAAGAAAGAGGAAAAGCTCGAAGGACCACAAAACAAGAAAGCATGGCCCAAAATAGAAACATAAAAGAAAGATGAAAAGTCTGAAGATAAGAAGGAGAAAAAGTGCTTTACTTGTTGAAGCTTGACTCATCTGAACATGTATTGCAGAAAGAGGAATGGCGCTAGCTTCAACTGTGGAGAAATGGGACACTTCATTAGGGACTGCCCGAAGAAACGAGGGCATGGGCAAAGGGCAGAACCTACTTCTGGAGGGCAGGAGAATGCTCTCATGGCTGGTGGATATGATAGAGATAGGAATATTTCTGTAGAAGGTTTAATTTCCTTATCTGATTATTGAGTTAAAACTCTTTTTGATTCTGGTATTTTGATTCTGTAATTGAGGCTCTGCACTTTTATACTAGTCTTGTTTCTGATCCCGCTATAGTCTCAAACCCCATAAGGGTTACGACTCATCTGTTCGTGATAAGTTGGGGTTTGAAGGTATCTGTGTTAAGCGTTAATTTGACTGTGACACATACATTCTTGTTTTTGTGGGATATGGTGGGGTTTTATCATGCTTAGTTTCCTAAGAATCATTTGATAATCTGATCTGTACCAGTAGTCTGTAAGTATCTGAATATTTCTGAAAAGGATAGAGGTTTTTACTCGAAGCGTGAATTATATTTCCAGTTTTGACATTTTTTAATGGGAGTAATTCTCTGGGTGTCAATTTGATCTTGATTTCGGTCTTCGGGGTTGATACTTAGGGATTTATTCTCTTAATCGATGTCTAATGGGAACAGAACTTTTGTTTTAATTATACTTGCTTCTATCACTCGGATGAATCCTATCGATCGAGTCTTCGACCTTTAGGTAGAAACTAATGGGTGTAAACATGTGTTTGAGACATGTTATGTTTGATGGTTGCAAGTGGATGCAAGTGGTTGCTAGTGGTTGCTCGCGGATACATATACACACACTAAGCACTAGACCGGCTCAAAAATACTCTCATAATGCATATGGATGTGCTTGCATTTTTCAATTTTTGTGGATGCAAAATGATTGATTCATCATATGGATGTTGCATTTAGATGAATGGTTATGCACTCATATAGAAATGATGTGTATCAAATAGGATTTCTTGCATACATAATTGGACTCATGGCACTAACATAATTCGCATTAAGAAGGTTAACTGGATCAGTAGACCGCCTAATTTTGCATTAGATAAGGAACATATAGACACACTCTGCATATGTTTATACGGCATTAGAAACCTTTTAGGACAATGGATGCTTGTTGATGATGGTTGAGTAGATGGATGATTGGATAGTAGGATACATTCTTCTTAACTTGGAGATTTCGAGGACGAAATCCTTTAAGGAGGGGAGAATGTAACACCCTGTAATTTTGTAACATTAAAATTCACAAATTAAAGTATACTTAATTTTTAGAAGAAGAATTAAGTGAAATGGGTTGCGCTATTATGTCCGTTTTAAAATTTTGGGTCAAGATAGACATTTGGTTTGCACAAAATGGATACCTTATGAAGATGTTATTAAGCCTTGAAGTTTGTATGCATATGAGAGAAATATATATATATAGATATATATAAAAAATTAAATAAATAAATATTCAAAAAAGTTCAAAACAGCGAATCAAGAGGGGGAATAGCCGAACCGCACCATTTTGGGAGTCGACCTGAGCCCTGCTGGGTTGACTGGGGGTCGATCCAGGGTGTTTGACTGTCAACCCGTGGCCCGATTCGCCCTAAGGGCTGATGTGGCATCTGAGTGGTCCTGATGGTCCATGTGTTAATCTAAGAGCTCTAATCGATCCTAGACATCTATATATACATATCTAAACCTAAACCCTAATTCATTAACAAAGAGGAATGGTGCCTCCATGCTCCCAAAACCTAAAGTGACCTAGCCTCCACCATAATCAATCAATTCAAAAGAGAAGATAAAAATAACAAATCAACGCCTACATCAACGGAAAGCTAAATCAACTCCAGAAAATCAGATCTCAGAATCATTCTTCTCTTTCTTAAACCACGATTTGTGAGTACAGTTATTTTCAGATATGAAATTTAATTATGATCTTGGCATGGGTATAAATCTGAATTGGAGATCTATCTTATTCTTGTTTATCAGATCTGTTTTCTTGTGTAGATCCATCTTATTCTTGTTTATCAGATCTGTTTTTCTATGTAGATCTATCTTATTGTAACTATTCTGTATCTCTTCCTTCCTTTTGTTCTATATCCAGGCTACTACGAGCCTGAGCCAAATCTCATAAGAGATTGACACGCGAACGCTAAATTTGAGGAAAATATTGAATGATACATAATTGGACATAACTGATTTATGACTAAATTGAAAACACAACATAAGTTGTAATTTAAGATCTAGATCTAGGCATACTATATATGACGGTTTATGATTTGGAAGAAGGAGAATTAATGTATGACAACCTATGACTTGTAATTTGGGGACATAATGCATGTTATAATTCAAGATCTGATTTTGAGGACATAATACATGTTGTAATTTAAAAGCTAGATTTTGGGCATATTTTATATGATGATCTATGACTTGGAAGAAAAAGGATATGTGACATAGGCCTGAAAAAAACCTATATTAAAATAGGGATAACTATTAATGTGAATACGCCTAATTCAGATTTTTGGATATTTGACGTACGCGGTAATCAACGGCTATAAATTGGCATAATTCATATTGTATACCATGATTTGGGGCTTTTAGAGAACATTCCATATTGTGGAAAATCTTACTAAATTTGGGCATATGTTATGTTGAGAATTATGACCATAATTTGGGCATGTAAAATGAGGCTTAATTTATGATTAGGCAAGATATGTTAATAGAACTTTAGGATATGTTTAAATCTATTAAATTTCCCAATACGCTAGATCTGTTGGAATTGAATACTGTGATTTGGGTATGTAATCTATAGGCTCTATCTAAAATTGAGCAAAACATGTTAATGGAACTTTGAATAATCTGCTGTAACTTGTAAAGAAGTTAATTTGTTGAATTGGCATAATTAATCTGATATTGGCATAATTTGTGAATGAAAAATTTAGCTACAAATAAGAATGCTGAGACACAAGGTTAGACTCAGTTTGCGGTGGAAGCCTGCCCGGACCCAACCGGCTTAACCAGCAACCACAAACTGTTAGACTAATGTGAGAGGTAGTAGGCATAAGGATGCTTAGACACGAGGTTAGGTTCGGCTTATGGCAGAAGTCTGCCCGGAACCGCCTGGCACATCCAGTGGCCACAAGCTACCGACCTAATGTGAGAGGTCTGTGCATTAATATTAAATTAATGAAAATCTAAGATAAATATGATGCCTAAAAAGTATTGGGTGGATAGGGTTAAAACAACTGGATTGATGAATCTAATAAACCCGTTTCGTGAATCTGTAGGCCCAATACAAAGTTAGGTAAAACAATCTGTAAGTCTGTTAATCTGTATATCTGATCCATTAGTCTTAGAACTTGTTAGTCGGTACATCTGATCCATTAGTCTGAAAACCCGATAAATTGTATGTTTGATCTGAAAACTAGTTAATATGAACTTTGTACATCTGAAATCTGTAAACAAGTTAATCTGAAATCTGTTAGTCTGGGGACACAAGGTTAGGAGGGATAATTACTTGTGTCATCTGTTGTTTGGGACCCATATTAGTCAGCAACCCTTTCTGGTATCAAACCTATGACCCAACACTAAGAGGGGTCCGGGCACGCTTACTGAACTAATTGTAAGAGGTTCACTCTGATAATGGCGAGGGGTGTTGATGGTGCATTCCAACCGGGTCATGTGCGTGCATGGATCCGGTCTGCTCTGAGGATGTAAGACACCATGACATCTGTAAATAGGTCTGTGTCTATAGGTTGCCACTTAGGGAGTGATACACCCTTCTGTGGGGCCGACACAGGGTATTTATGTATTAGGGAGCCGATCGCTTGGGGTAGAATTTAGGGTACACTTAGTTCTGTCTGTTTCTGTTGGGGTACCGTCTGTTTCTGTTGGGGGTGGTAACACCTGTCTATTTCTGCGGGGTACCGTCTGTTGGGGTAGTAAAGGCCCATTACTAGTGTACACCTAACTCTAATATTTTGTTTCCGTAGGGATTATTATGTTTCTGTCTCTGATTTCGTTCCTGATTCTGTTTCTGTACCGTCTGTCTCTGTTTGGGTGGTAAAGGCCTATTTGTAGCATCGTATTTCTGAAGAGATCATTCTGTTTTCTGTTTAGACAATAGGACAACACCTAATTCTGTTATACTAGTATTAGTGCAGATAAGTGAAAACTAAGTAAGGAGCTTAACTTAGCCTATATCATTCTGTTTCTTCTGTTAACCTGCTACTCCTGTTACAACTATCTCTCATCCAGTTTTATTTACATGTCATGATATTGTTATCTGTTTATATGCTGAAAGTCACTGGACTCACCAGACGTATGTCTGACCTAGTTTGTTTCGCCTCTTTTCTTCCGTACCTCCCCAGGTACTCAGGTTGGGAACGTAAGAGCTTGACTTAGATTTCTCCCTGCTTGAAGTGCTAGAGTGCTTGAAGTATTGCTTTGCTTTGATTCTACCTATTTATGGAATTTTTTGTTGGGGATTATGGCTTTAAAATTACGTACTCTGAAGGCTTTTGTACAAGACTGATTATGTACTTGAATTCCGATATTGTGGTTTTGAAAGATGTAACCAAACTTACTTCTGTTTCTGCTGTAATAAAGTTATAAATCTTTCAAGTACTACTTTATGTATCTGTCTTGTAATATTTTGTTCTGTTTACTTATAATGCTTCATGGAATTTAATGCATTCCCTTTGTGAGTGACAATAATGGACATGGGGTGTTACACCGATGGCATGGGCAAGATTTGGTGGCAAATGACGCTTCCAGGAACCTTTGAGAAGGCGATTTGTTAACCGTTCTCCTGAGATGGAAATAATACCGAATGTCCTCTCCGGTGGGTTCCAAATGCAAATAATCACGATAGAGGACGTAAGTTCCTAAGAGTAAAACTTAAGCATTTGGATGCAGTTGCGACGATGCAAGGTGGAAATAGCATAACATATCCCGAATAAAGTCATTTTACGGGGGCACACACCCAGAAAAACAAGCTTGCTTGTTCCAAGAAATAAAATCCTCTGGTGGCACGTGAACCATACCACCCTCCCCCGAGGCACGGACGTCATCCTCCGGTATGTGGAACCGCAATGCCATTTTCCTAATTGGTGTAGCATCCATGCGTGATGGTACCGAATCTATCGGATTTTCTAGAATAACTACATCGGGCAGCATATCTGCGGCCACTGGAGCCGCCACTGCGTTTCCACTAATTTCCACATTCTCAACCTCCTCGCATATGACCGGAGAGTGTTTTCTCTCAGTTTGTTCTCCATGTTCGGACACTTCAGGTGAACTGGCCGTTTGGGAAGGAGTAGATTCTTCAGTAGTCTCAAGCTTGCTGCTAGTCGAGCTACCACTGTTGGTAGATCAGATGTATGTGGCAATGGTGGGGAAGCCTCAGCTTCCAGGGTCTTTCCTGTCTTTAATCTTGTCTACATCGCTAGTTATACTTTAACACACTAGTGTTATATGTCACAATTGAATAACCTGTACCCCTCGTATCGGTGTAAATTAACATGTGCATGTGGTGTTATGCAAAGTCAGGATACGTAGGAGAAATTCGAAATAGTCCAACAGTTCGGTCATAGTTCAAATATATGCTCTATCCTATGTGGAAAGTCAGAGTGTATGCAATAATATAGTTACTTAGGCGACACGGGAGAACGATGGATCAGAGCAGTGGGACCAATCGCGAAAACGCACCCCACTTGAGGCTCGAAGACTCAAAACCCCTCTTCAAGGTTTGAACCCCTACGGTTTTTGAATGCTCGAACCCCCAGGGATCAAAGAATCGAACCCTATCGGGGTTAGCGAACTCGAACCCCGTTAGGGTTCGAAGGTTCGAGCCCCAGTGAGGCTCAATAACTCGAACCCCATTGGGTTTCGAATGCTTGAACCCCATCAGGTTCGAATGCTTGAACCTCTTTGGGGTTCGAATGCTCGAACCCTTGTGGGGTTCGAATAATCAAACCTTCGAGGTTCGAAAGCTCGAACCTGACAAGGGTTTGAAGGCTCGAGCCCCAACGAGGCTCGAGAATTCGATCCCATTAGGGTTCGATGTTTCCCCTTGGCGCTCGCCTCCTAGCACCATCCTCTCCTCCGCACGCGCCTCCAAGTACCTTGAGGACCCACCTATATCGCGTTCGAATTTTGAAGTACAAGCGAATCAAAGCTTTTTAATGGAGGCCGATCACGAAAATTAGAAGGAGAAAGTGAAATGAAAGGTGGGCTATTTATAAAGGAAAGGGGGAGTCCCCTCGTATTCCCATCGTTTCGAAGCCCTTGGGCTCGAAATTACGAACCCCTCGGGCTCAAAATTACAAATCCCCTGGGTTCGTGATTTCGAACCCATCAGGCTCGAAATTTCGAACCCCTTGGGTTTGTAATTTCGAACACTTCGGGTTTGAAATTTATGAACTCTAGCGTACGAAATTCCGAACCCCCCGGATTCAAAATTTCATGCCCAACCAGAAAAAATTAAAAAAAGAGAGAGAGAGAGGCAACCACGCGCTCGCAAATACATGTTCTATACACATCCATACAAACTGCCACAAGAGCGCGAGTGCAAGGCGAAGTGAATGCATAGCAACGTAAACACTTTGCTACGTCAACAACAGCTCGTTCACAATTCCACGGCGAACAAGCTAAACAACTAACATTTTCTTTTCATTAACTTACTGGACGAGTCAATAACTCGACTACCATCTTAACCAACACAAAGCACATTATGTCAAGACAAGACGTACTTTGGGGGGTAAATGTTAATCGGCTTTTTGGTCCGGTTCCCAAAAGTACATAAGACACGCTCAACTCAACTTATCGCGTGAAGCTAAAGCCAAGAGGGACGCCTAGGAGCGAAGGAAACAGGTTGAAGAGGGATCGTGCCAACAAAGACCTCATAACAAACCTAACATATTTTCTGAACCAAGGCTTCAGATCCCTAGGAGTCGCGAGCCCGAATCAACAGCCCCTAATCACCCGTGCATGTATTCTTCGCGGCCCTCGAGGCACGAACTTCGTACCACTCCCCAAAGGGGTACGAAATTCGCACCCAGCAAGGTGCGAAATTCGTACTCCCGGGGTGTGAATTTCGTACCCCTAGGACATACGAATTTCGTACCCCCAAGCTGTATGAATTTCGTACCCAGCAGGGTACGAAATGCGAACCCCTTGGGTATGAATTTCGGACACCTAAAGGGTACAAAATTTGCACGCAACAGGGTATGAATTTCGCACCCCTCGGAGTGTGAAATTTCCACCCAGAGGGGGGGAGGGTTCAAAATATGTGCATGCGGGTGAGTCAGGTGCGAAATTCTAGGTGTGGTCCCCTATTTCTACCTACTCTTACCTACTCCTACCTAACCCTTCTCCTATAAATACCCCTTGGCCTCACACTTCAAAGGGTTGGGAATCCTATCACTTAGGACCTCTAGAGAGCTTCAAGAGGCTCTTTAATGGCATCTCCTCTTTGAGGAAGAATAAGGATTCCCACATTCTTTTCATATGATGATTATGACTCCATATGACTCGAAAGTGGATGTAATGAGATATCATGAGATAGTCTCAACTTTGTAATCCTTGGTGATAAATAATATTCCAATTACTCTTCAAAGTGGATGTAGGCCTCTCTCTAGGCCGAACCACTATAAATCTATCGTGTTATTTGCCGCTTTCCGCACTTATTTACATGACCAAAATAATAATTCCTAGTAACTGGAATCTTGGGTGTTTACGACATTTTTTGCCGTCAACAATTACTTTGGTGAGCTTCAATTTATTATCTTGTCTAGATTTCCTTTCTTAGCACTCATGCTAGTAATTACTGAACTCATCAGGCTTTATGTCTGACTAGTTATTTTCTCTTCTTCCTTCCTCCCCCCCCTCAGGTTCTCACACTGGAGGATCTAGTGCTTAAGAGAGCTTTAACCCAGCTCAGTCCTTTGGATATTATCATCTGCTCTGTTCTTTGTTCTTACATGTACCTTCCAACGTTTTATTTATTTTCTGTACTTGATGATGAGGAGGATACTTTTTATTTTGGTACTCTGATTTGTTGTTGTTTATGAGACAACTATGGTTTTTGTTGACGGCAAAAAATGTCATAAACACCACGGATTCCTATTACTAGGAATAGTTAATTTGGTCGCAAGACTAAGTAAGAGAAAGCAGTGAATGACACGAGAATTTTTAGTGATTCGGCCGCGGATTAGGCCTACGTCCACTTTGGAAGGATGTTGAACTTTTATTAATCACTCAAGAATTACACAGTAGAGCCATGCTCATTACATTCACTTTTATAATTGCCATATGCTAGGTATTTGGGAAAAAGAATATTTAATTCTCCTTCTTCCTCAAATAGGAGATGCCATTAATGAGGCTCATGAAGCTCTAAGAAGGTCTTAAGTGAAGAAAACCCAGCCCTTTTGAAGTGTGAGGCCATGGGCTATTTATAAGAGTGGGAGTAGAAAGGAGTAGGTAGAAATAGGGACCATATGCAGGAAATTCGAGCCCGCCACCCGCGCGTCTCGAAATTTCAAACTCGGTGGGTTCGAAATTTTGAACCCAGGCATGGGCGCGAAATCTCGCTCTGCTAGGTTTAGAATCTCAAACCCAGTTGTGGGCACGAGATTACGCACCCGCTGGGCTCGGGATCTCGAGCCCGGCTATGGGTGCGAGATTTCGCACCCGCTGGGCTTGAGACCTCGCACCCACTGGGTTCGAAATTTCGAACCCAGGCATGGGTGTGAGATTTCACACCCGGCTGGGTGCGAATTCCACGTCATGCCTGGGTGAGGTCCTCCGAGGGGTGCGAGGGTCCCGGGACCAGTATTCGAGGCTCATAACTCCTTCGGGGTCCGAGGCCTTGGTTTGTGGATGTCTTCTACATGCCGTGAGGCCACAAGCGGTGTAATCCCTTCTTGATCATGTTTCCTTTACTCCTGTGTGTTCCTTTTCGGCCTCAGCTTCATGAGGTATGTTGAGTTGAGCATGTCTAAAGCTCTTCTGGGAACCAGACCAAAAACCTGGTCAACATTTGCCCCCTAACGTACATCTTGTCTTTGACATGATGTGCTTTGCGTAGGCTGAGGGAATGGCGAAGCTGTTAGTTTTTCTTGTAATTCAAAAGGTAAATAGGTGTTAGCTGTAGGGCTCATTCCCCTTGGCGGTGCAGATGAGCCATCGTTTGGAGATGTGCTGTGCTTAAATCGTTAAGTGTATGTAGTGTGTAGTCTCCACGGATGCGCGAGAGTTGGCATGCGCGCGTGCGGAGTGTGTTCACGAGGCAGCGTGTCGCAACTTTCCCAATCCCGGAGGTGCGTCCATCGTCATGTATATATTTTTTCTTTTTTTTTGGAAACTTTCAAACTCGTAAGCACGAAATTTTGAACCCAGCGGGGTCGGAATTTCGAGCCCAAGGGTTCGGGATTCCGAACCCTGGGTGTTCGAAATTTCGAACCCATGGGGCTCGAATTTTCGAACCATTTGAGGTTCGAAATTTCAAGCCCAGGGGGTTCGAAATTTCGATCCCAGTGGGTTCAGAAATTTTGAACCCGTACTGGAATATGAAGGGACCCTTTTCCTTTTATAAATAGCCCCCCCCCCCGCACTTTTCTTTCTCCTTCATTTTCTTTCTCTGGCCGCTATTGCTAAAAGCTTCGAACTCGATAAGTTCGGACCCAAAAATTTTGAACCGAATTAGGTGAGACCTTGACTCGAGGTGGTGAGAAAGGGAGGAGGTCGAAGGACCACGGCGGAGACCTCGAGACCTCATGGGTTCGTTTTTTCGACCCTAGCCGGGTTCGACACCTCGAACCCCTCGCGGGTTCGAATTCTTGAACTCACTGGGTTTGAATATTCGAATCAACTAGGTTTGAAGTCATGAACCCACACGGGTTTGAATCTTCGAACTCGGGGGTTCGAAGCATCAAACACTTCTGGGTTCGAACTGTCGATCCCCATGGGTTCGAATCCTCGAGCCCCTGCTTTGGTTCGAAATTTCGAACCCAGTTTTGTTCAGAATTTTGAAACCTTCTGGGTTCGAAATTTTGAACCTGGAGCTCGAAATTTCGAGCCCGTCATGGTTCGGGGCATGGCCTTTTATGGTCCGGGCTTCCAATTTGTCACGCCGATGGATTTCGATTTCCGAATACTCTTATCTGGACTTGCATACTTAGTTTTGATGCATGAGTTGTTAACCGCACGAACATGGTTCTAGGATTGTTCACATAGGATAGAGCATACAACCGGACTGGGACTTGGAATGTTTCGAATTGCTCTGGACTTTCTTTATGTAGCTTATTTTTGCATAGCATTTCTTGCACACATTAATTGTCTACAACATGAGGGGTACTGGTCACTATACCATACGTTCTAACATTGATACGTTAAAGTATATCTAAAGATGCAGACCAGATCAAGGACCAGAAAGACTATGGAATCCGAGGCTTCCCAGCCCGCCTTACAAACATCCGACCCTACCCCTGGAGGTAGCTCAACTGGCAGCGAGCTTGAGATCACTGAAGGATCGAATCCTTCTCATTCGACTTCAACTAGCTCGCCCAAAGCGTCTGAGCGCGGGGAGCAACCTGGGTGACAATATTCCCCGATCGTAACTGAAGAGGCCGAGAATGTAGATATCATGGGCGAGGATGAGCCCGTACCTCTGGTAGCTCCGGACATGTTGCCTGATGCAGTGATTTTGGAGAATCCCATCGATTCAGTACTCTCGTGCCTGGATGCTACTACGGTCAGGAAGATGGCAGTGCGATTAAACATACCGGTGGATAATGCCCACGCCCCCGGGAGAGATGACCGAGCCCATGTGTCGCCTGAAGGCCTTACTGCCTGGAACCGTCAAGCTTGCCTCGCCGGGTGTGTGCCCCCGGCTAATATCTTCATTTGGGATATGTTGTTCTATTTCCGCCTCGCGCCATCGCAGCTACACCCCAATGCTTATGCTTCCCTTCTGGGTACTTATGTCCTCTTCCATGAGTTTCTGCACAGGGAACCCACCGGGGAAGACATTCGATATCTATTCCACCTAAGGAAAACGAGCACTACCTCCCCCTCTCAATGGTTTCTGGAAGCGAAAGCTGCCACAAAATTCTTTGTCGAGACGTGGCTCAAGCTGTCAGTGTTCAAGCGCGAGTGGTTCTTTGTTAGTTGCCCTCCCGGCTTTGCCAGGAGGTGGATTGGGGAAGTAAGTGTTCCTCTAACTCCGTTCTTTGCCGTAACTTTAGGATCTCTTCCTTTATTCATGGTTTTAAATGGGATATGACAGGAAACCCAAAGGCACCAACTGGAGACGAATACCGGCAATGCCTCAGTGCTTTGCGGGCGATACCAGAGAACCTCCGTGATACCAGCACCGTGATAAGTCAGGATCGCCTTCACCTCGCTGGGTTGCTACTGAACAATCGGGCTGTGATCAGGCCCATGGTTTCTCTTAGTGTGCCAAAGGAAGGAGTTGTGGTGGGTCCTAAGTCTAGCAGGCGGAAGAGAAAAGTACCCCCAGCGGGAGGAGAATCGCAGAGGACCGTTCCTCCTTAAGGAGATGTGCGTGGAGGCGAGGTTCATAGTCAAGAGGAGGTTGCTAGAGATGAGGGGTTGCCGAGCACTCGTGTCCCACCTCCGACAGGGGAGGGGGAAGGAGTGTTGGCTTGACCGCAGTTTCCTGCGACTCACTCAGGGGCCACTGCCTCGCTCGAACCCTCAGGCCAGTTTGATGGCTTAAAGGGACTTGCTTTAGTAGTATCTCCATGGCCAAATACGACATGCTTAGAAGAACTCTCCTGTGCTGCTGAGGGGTTATCCCCCTCGATCGGACCGCAATCTGGTCTGACGAGAGAACACTTAGGGCATACATCCATAATACTGCATAGCATAGACGTTCGCCTACGTGAGTTACTTGACTAACCTCGGCTTGTTCCATTGGCCGGTGTCATGGTAAGAGGACGCGGTGGACGAAGTTATAGGCGCGGGGATCACCAACCTCCCCAGAGTTCTTCTTTCGAGAGATTCTGAAGATCCGCCAGCTTTTATGGTGCTCCACCTTAGTCAGATCGAGGTAGCAGTCATTGAGACCGGGATCAATCTAGGTGATCTCCGACACCTCCTCCTCTTGTTCGCGTATCCGCAGGAGATACTCGGCTCAACATAGGTGGGTCTCGATCTTTGCCTTCGACAAATCCCCTGTCAACCGCCCCTCCGGCTCCCGTTCAACCTGCTAGGGGGAGGGAGCTGCTGTTCGGTCAACCAAGGTCGGGCATGGAAGTCGCGACGGGGATACAAAATCTGAGAGAGTCCCAAATCCGAGCATTTTCTGTAGAGGAGAGGAGGAGGTTTTTGAAGCTGTACTTCCCGCAATATCATTTTAACGAGCTGCCGTCTCTCCCTGATCTCCGTCCTGCTCCTAGTAAGGAATCCAGAGATATATGGATGCACGTACAGGTTGCGTGTCACCAGGCCAATGAACTTACCAAGCATTCCCTCCATATTTCTGAGTTGATTAAGAGGAAAAGTCTGGAGCTCATCAATCATTAACTGACCATCGATAGTGAAAAGACCTCGGTCGCCCATTTGGAAGCCGAGATAGTGGGTTTCTCTGCTGCGTTGTGGTTAATTTATCATTACTTCATGCGTTTCTCAGTTTTAATTTTTGATTATGCTGTTGCAGCGAAGATGAAGCGATCCTATATGACTTTAAAGTCAGGGGCTCTGCGCGACCGTGAGACTTTTAGCGATACCGTAAGTCGCTTGACCCTTGAATATACAACCCTTAAGAAGGATAAGGATGAGTGGTCCAAAGTATGCGCCGAGATGGAAAGGGAAATTGGGAAGGTTACTCAGCTCTAGAACGACAATACCGCCTTGAGGGAGGAAAACGAGAGGTTGCGGGCTGAGAATGCCGAGGTTGCTGAGTTAAAGAGGCAGCTCGAGGCAATGAAGAAAGCGAAGGAGGATGCCGAGGCTAACAACAGGGACGTATTGAGTACGACCGAGAGTGTCAAAGCTGAACATGAAAGGGATATAGGGCAGCTGAAGGAACAACTGAATGATGTGGAGTTTCGCATCGGGTCCTCCTTTGAGGAGAGTATCCATGACCTATATGTGTAAGCTTTAAGATTCCAAGGGATTTCGTTGGTCGAGGACTACCCTCGTGAGCTAGCCAGAACCTGGGAGAGGCTAATCCCTTAAGAGGCCTTCTTGCATCAAGTGGTCGTAAGCACTCTAGATGAGCGCCAACTTGCAGACGTCCTTCTGAACAACGATGAACGTGAGAGGGTGGAGGAGGGAAGGAGACTGTTGCAGGAGGACGCCAAGAATGAAAGGTTGGCAGGGCTTGCCGAAGAGAAAGGAAAGTTTGTGGTGGTCGGGCATGCAGTTATGGCAGAAGCATTTGCAGAGGGGAGTTATCATCTGCCCCTAGATCCCGGATCTGTCATGGTGAGTGGTCCTGGGAATTTGGCCCAAATTGCTACTGAGTATAATCCTGACTTCGCGGCGTTGGGGGATACTAGATTCACCTTACCCATAGCTGCAAGCACCCTTCCAAACGTTCTTACACCGTCCCTGACCATAGGTTAACTCCTTTTACTCTGCATCCTTGAGGATGAAGTGATTACTGAATTTATAGACTAAAAAGGTTGTGTGTTTGCTATGCAGTCCCTCCTAGGTCTACGACTGCAGCGGATCCCGCCCCTGTGATCACCCAAGTAACTGAAATTGGGTCGAGCCTCATAGGGACACAGGCTAGAGAGGGCCGCGACCAACTTGAAACCTTTTCTGACATAAGAGTGACTCATAGCATGGTGGACATTCTCAACGAGGTAGGAAAGGTAGTCGACGTACAGAGTGCCTTGGCCAGAGGTTCAATGGACGCCAATGTGTCCATGATGTTGGCTATAGGGGTGACTCAAGAGGCCAAGATGGTGGCCCAACATGAGAAGGTGGAGGAGATGGAGAGGGCCGAGCGGGAAGGAGATCCCGCAGAAGAAAGAGGCTGTCGCAGATCCTACCGCTGGGAATGTCCCTGTGCCTATGCCGCATGCCGTTACAACTGATGTCACGGAGATTTCTAGCGGTGATGGTGTGGGGGGTTGTCGCCTCTCTGTCACTCAAGAGTCAGTTAATCCCTTGAATGGTTGATCGAGCAAAAGGGGATCTGATCGGAAGAGGTCTGGTGCTGGTGACGAACCATTGAGTGCTAAATCTGTAAAAAGGCACAAGCAAAAGAAGAAAAGGCAAGATTAGTGTTAGTAGCCTAAGTAGAGGTTATCGTTGTTTTGGTAGTGTTGGCCGATAGTTTACGCGAGTACGACCCTCGCTTTTGGTTTTTCAAGACACGGTGTGGTTCTCTTGTACACCCTATTATTAGAAAGTGAAAGTGTTAGACACGTAGTTTGTTTCAGCGCGTATGTGTATGAAAAGGAAAAATTAATTAGTAAAGATCGCCTTTTATGTCAAGTGTTCGGATGTTCTTTTTATGTTTTTCAGCGTCTTGTACTTGCATAAACTTACTTATCGTTACACTTGTCACAAAAGCAATTAGGGGCTGTCTCTGGGCAAATTATTCAAGAGAGGTGAGGTCGAGCGCTGGTTTCAGGAAGTTCCCCTCAGCTCAGGGAACCCGTAGTTTGCGAAACCAGGCTATGTGCCTGCTGTTTTGGGTGGCCTGGGGTTAAACCCAAGTATAGCGAAGGCGAAGGGCGTCGCGTTGTGCGGTCCGCTAGGTGGGTAGCTCTCCCATCGTCCATCGGGTTAAGGCAAGCCGCCAGATGTCGTTTATTAGCCGGCATAGTTTTCAGCCCCGATCATCAGTTCGTATGGTCCGATCGTGGCCACGAGCTTCCCCCTAGCCTTGAGAGCTAAGGGGAAGAAACGACTTAAGGTCGGTCTTGGTGATGCGCCAAGATTCGACCGGCACCCGCAACCGACGAAGAGAGATTTGCATCGATCTTAGTCTGTCGCTCAGTGGTGCCAAGCCGCCTGGACTAGGACCGGAATGATTTATCCTCGGCCTTGGCACTGGGCTGGGGTTCGAGTTAGTAGTAGTTTAGACTCGGTCGCGTCACAGGACGGCGATTCGAGCAGTGTTGTCAGCTCTCGTGCTCGGGGTGCCGGGTGTAGCCAAGTGTTTCAGATTCAATGTTGTCTATAAATTGGGATGGCCGCACCGGCTCCCGTGCCCGAGGTGCCGATGCAGTTTCCGCAGGCGTGAATCGAGTTGGTTGTTGAAAAACAAGACGCATTACTTGAGTAGTAAACAACAGGGAGACAGGAAATTGAACACCATTTCTACTAATAACTTTGGGAGTAATATCCTTTACAATGTCATGGATTTCTGACAAAACAGAACATTGTTCGAAAAGCATAAACAACCGTAAACTGAGTTATGTAAAGTAACGGCGGAGATGTTCGCTGTTCCATGCCCTTGGGAGTTCAGCTCCGTCAACGGTGGCGAGCCTGAAGGTTCCATCGATGAGCTTTCAATGTATGGAGTAAGGGCCTTCCCAGTGAGGCGCAAGGCCTGTTGGCAGGGGAAACACCTGCTTTAGAATGAGGTCGCCGATGTTGAGGTCCTTGTGGCGGACCCTGGAATTGAAGTATCGGGCTACTCGCTATTGTTGGGCGGCGGCTCTGATATCGGCCTCATTCATTTTTTCTTCCAGCAAGTCGAGTGATCATTGGAGTAAATCTTGGTTCATCTTTGGATCGAATTACGTGACTCGATGGGATTGTAACTTTAACTCAATGGGAATGACGGCTTCAGATCCGTATGTGAGGGCGAAAGGAGTGTGGCCAGTTGCTGTTTTGTGGGTGGTGCGATAAGCCCAAAGAGCTAGAGGAAGATCGTCTGCCCACATGCCCCGAGCCTTTTCCAGGCGCTTCTTGATGATGAATTTAATGACCTTGTTAACCGCTTCGACTTGCTCACTGGCTTGGGAATGAGCCACCGCTGAGAATCTTTTATCGATGTCGTGGCACTGACAGAAAGCTTTAAACTTGGTGTTCTCGAATTGAGTGCCGTTGTCAGAGATGATGGCCTGAGGCACTCCATAGCGGGTAATGATGTTGCGGACAACAAAGTTGATCATTTTCTTCATGGTAATGGTGATGAGTGCTTCAGCTTTTGCCAATTTGGTGAAATAGTCTACTGCGATGACGGCGTATCGCGCTGGCCCTTGGAAGAGTTCTGATAATGTCGATTCGCCACATGGCGAACGACCATGGGCTGACCATTTGAGACAATTCGGTAAGCGGGGCTTTTGGAATCTTGGAGAAGCGTTGGCACTTGTCGCACTTGCGTGCGTTGTCCTCGGTGTCTTGATCAAGTGTGGGCCAGTAATAACCATGTTTGAAAATCTTTCTGGCCAGGATCTACCCCCCAGTGTGATCGCCACATTCTCCTTCATGCACACTTCTTAGTACTTGGAGGGCGTTGCCGTGTGCTACGCACCGGAGTAAGGTAATGGAAAAACCCCTACGGTAGAGTACCTTATCCATAATAAGGTAACAGGCTGACTAGCAAGTGAGCGTGCACCTTTCCTTGTAGTGCTTTGGTAGGATCCCGTGCTGCAGGTAATTTCTGATCGGTGTCATCCAGGACTCAGGCTCGGGTTCTGCTCATAATCGTCTCGTCTTGCCCTTGCTTGATGCTTGGAGAGTTGAGGACTTCAACCTAGGAGAATCCTTTAAGTTGTGGATCTTCGGAGCTTGCCATTCTGGCAAGGGAATCTGCTTTTTCATTTTGTTCGCGTGGGATATGGGTGATGGTGAAATGCTCGAGGTAGACAAGTAGCCCTTGAACCTGGGCCAGGTACCGTGCAAGCCGTCCCTCTTTCTCTTAATACTCTCCCAGTACTTATCGAATGATAAGCTGTGAATCAGAGAAGATGTGGATGGTCTCCAGCTTGAGTTCGATCGCGATTCTAAGCCCGGCGATTAAGGCGTCGTACTCCGCATCGTTTTTAGTAGTAGGGAAATTTATCCTCAACACGTAATACATCGGGCGTTCCTCAAGGGTAATGAGCACGACTCCGGCCCCGGGGCATTTTCTATTAGAGGAGTCGTCTACAAACAATTTCCACTTGGCATCGGGAGTTCCGGCGTTCACCGTGGGTTCCTCCTCGGGGGCTGTGAACTCCATGATGAAGTCTACGAGGGCTTGGCCGAGGATGGTTCGGCGGGGGATGAAGGTTATCTCGAACTGGCTTAACTCTGTGCTCCACTTTAGTAATCGCCCTGACTCCTCGGGTCGTTGTAGGACCGGACATAGTGGCTGGTTAGTGAAAACTTTTATGGGATGCGACTGGAAGTACAATTGGAGCTTTCTAGAGGAAATCAATAAGCAGAATGCCACCTTCGCAAGCTTCGGGTAGTTGGTCTCTGCACCCGTTAACCGCTTGCTGATATAGGAGACAGGCCGTTGAGTGTGATCTTCGAGGTGTATTAGTGCCGAGATGATTTCCTGTGCAGAAACAACCATGTAAATATATAAGTCCTCATGGTCTATAGGCTTAGAAAGGATATGTTGTCGCTCTAAGTGATCCAGAATTTCCTTGAATGCGGAGACGCATTCAGGGGTCCACTCGAAGTTACGTTTCCCTTTTCGGAGTAAATCGAAGAAGGGGATGCACTTATCAGTGTCCTTAGAGATGAACCGACTTAAAGCTGCGACCTTTCCGTTCAGACTTTGAACATCCCTGATGTTCCCGGGGACTCAGATCTCCAGAATATCTTTGTTTTTCTCTGGGTTAGCTTCGATGCCCCGTGAATTGACAATGAAGCCCCAGAATTTTTCCGAGGCGACTCCAAAGGAGCATTTCAGGCGGTTGAGTTTCATGTCGTACTGGCGAAGGACATCGAACATTTTGGAGAGGTCGTGGATGTGGTCGCTTGATATTTTAGACTTTACCAGCATTTTGTCCACGCACACCTCCATGGACGTTCCAATTTTATTTTTAAAGAGTTGATTAACCATTCGTTGATAAGTGGCGCTGCCATTTTTAAGGCCGAAGGGCATAGCACGGTAGAGCCCAAGGTCGGTTATGAAAGAGGTATGATCTGGGTTGCGGAGGCTCATTAGGATCTGGTTGTAGCATGAGTAGGCGTCCATGAAGGATAATAACTGATATCCAGCGGTCGAATCGACTAGTCGATCAATCTTCGGGAACGGGAAGCTGTCCTTGGGACATGACTTGTTCAGATCAGAGAAATCAATGCATGTTTGCCACTTACCATTGGCCTTTTATACCAGAATTGGATTGGAAAACCATTCGGGGTAGTCAGCTCCACGGATGAAGTTATTATTGAGCAGACGGTCCACCTCTTCTTCGAGTGCCTTGGACCTCTCGGGCCCTAAAAACCAGCGTTTCTGTTTAACTGGAGGTACTCTGGGATCTAAGCCAAGGGAATGGCAAGCAATTACGGGGTCGATGCTTTTGATGTGGGAGTGAGTCCATGCAAACACGTCTAAATTGGCTTTTTGGAAGCATACGAGATCTTCTTTAACTACTGGGTGGAGTTGTTACCCTACCTTCAACACCCTTGTAGGGTCGTCGAGCTTGACGGGAACGTCCACTATGGACTCGACAAGTGTAGCCCTCTCGTATTCGGGTTCTTCGTCCTTCCGTGGGTCGAGGTCATTGGAAAGATAGGATTGGCGCCTGAGCCAGGGCCGAGAAGCCGCTGATTGCTATGTAGATACGTTCTTGGTGCAAGAAGGAGCGGGCATGGCTTTTCCCTTATCCTTATTGCATGCATTCTTTCATTCTATTGCGTAACATTCCCTGTCACTTACTAGGTCGCCCTTGACGGTTCCGATCCCATTTTCCGTCTGTAATTTCATTAGGAGAGACCATGGTGCCATGTAAACTCAGAATTCAGTATGAAAGGGGCACCCTAGGAAAGTGTTATATGGGGAGTCGATGTCTATGACCATGAAAGTGAGAATCCGGACTCGGCTTCGGTCCCCCTTGCCCAGTTCTATGGGTAGGCCGATCATCACTACGGGGAACTAGAGGCCCCATTGAATCCATGAATTGCGGCATGGCATGGCTTCAAGTCATTCGTTTCCAATTTCATTTGGTCGTAGACGACCTTAAAGATGATGTTGACCGAGCTTCCTAAGTCGATTAAGACCTTCCGAACGGAAATGGCACCGATCTCGGCAGTAATGGATCGGTGGTCGAGATTTCCACCCCTGTCGATTCCCTTTTTCAGAAGATGATGACATCCCACATTGTTTTTTATAGCTTGGATGGGTTGGACTTAGGGAGAGCGGAGCAGGCTTCGTAAGTAGCATGTTTTATGGAACTCACATATTCCTCCATTTTTCGAAATCTGTTATATGTGGGGTAAGTTCCGCCATATATGGTGTTGATTATGATTCCTTGTCTTGGGTTAGACGGTCCTGGAGCTCCCTTGGCGGCCGTTTGTGGAGCTGGCGCTGGAGGCTGCGAGTTCGCTTCGGCGGGAAAGGGCTCTTGGACATATTGCTCGAGCCATTTCTCACGAATAAGTTTCTCGATTGCATCCCTAAGTTGGCGGCATTCGTTGGTGTCGTTCCCGTACATATCGCGGTATCGACAGTACCTCCCAGTGTTTTTCTCACGGCCAGTAGATTCTTTGACACGCGGTTTCTTGTATGGCAGGGTGTTACACATTTCCAAGTAGATTGTCTCTATGTCTTCATTCAACGGGGTGTAGGTCTCGAAAGCTTGGCGAGGGCCGGGCTTTCTTAATTCTGCTGGGGCTTGCCCGTTGTTTCGTCCATCCGGCCTTCCATTGTTAGGTTTTTTCCTTTGGGGACCTGCCCCCCTCTTTTGGTCGAAGGGCGCCCCGCCTCGCCTACCTCTGATTTAGTTATTGGCGGTATCTGCTTGGGGTCATAGAGACGACTCGTGGCCAAAAGCCGATTCCGCCTTGCCTCTTCTTGGCACAAGTATTGGTCTGCCTTCTCATAGAATGCGCCGAAGCTCTTTGGCTGCTTTCAATCAATCCAGGCTCCGAACTCTGAAGTAGGGAGGACACATTTTGCTAGCTGAAGGAGTATGGTGCGAGGATTTGGATCTTCAACCTCGGCGAGAGCTATGTTGAACTGGGAAAGGTAGCTTCTAAGTGATTCGGCGGACCCCCGGTATAGGTTGGATAAATTGAGGGCATTCTTCGGACTTGGGATATGCACCCTGAATTGCTTGACCAGCGCTGTTGCTAGTTGTTCGAAGTTGTTAATGGAATCGAGAGGGAGGCACGAGAATCAAAGTAAATTGGTACCAGATAGGAAGATCGGGAAGCATTTACATTTTGCTGGATTGTCATCCCAACTCGCATCCATTTTCCATTCATAGCGATTCAAGAAGGCACAAGGATCAGTGGTACCATCGTAGAGCGGTATTTGTGGAATGCTAAAGTGCTTCGGCCATTCAGCCTACTCTTCTCGTGAAGGGGTTACGCCTAATATGGGCTTCCCGTGCGCCGTGTGCGCCCCCTCTCATTTCCCTCATGACCCTTCATATCATCTCAGGAAGTAAGGTTGGATGGGGATCCGCCATTGGGATCCATGGATTTTGACGTGGCTTCGGAGTCCTGTTGCGAGGCCGTCTTCTATGATGGATGTCTGGATTGTCTTCCTCCATGTCCTTGACATCTATGATTGGGTCTTGGTGCGGATGGTGAGGAGGAGAGGGGAGATGCGGATCCTGTTCTGGAGGAGAGCGGGCCGTTGGAACAGCTGACCCATCACCCTGATTAGCGACCATCGGGTTGTGTCGAGGAAGAGGATGGTTTATAAGATCGGGTCCCTCATTGATAACCAAGCGAGAGCGGTCTCGGTACCGTGCCCCTCGTTGTATGTGACTATAGTTTGGTCGACGTTGCCATTCCCATTCCCGTTGGCATGACCGTTACCGTTATCGAGGGCATTGGTACGAGCGGCGATATGGTTGATGAGGGTGAATCTCATCCTTTGGTATGGGCCCCTTGACTCGGAAGAGTAAGTTTCCGAGGCGGTTGGTTGGGGTCGAGCATTGTTCCGAGTTAGTTGAAATTGGGCGACAACGTGTTGACTTTTTTGAAGTTGTCGCATAAGGTCAATGTTATTCCTTAATGCTTGGTTAAGCTCGACCGCGGTGTTGTCATATCTTTCATTAAGCGCGCAAATTTGAGCTTGGGTAACAGGCGCTTTGGGGTCCACAATAGGAAGGATGGTTTCGTTAGGGGTCGGGACATCTACCGGTTGAGGTTGTTGGGAGGTACCAGCCTCGGCTGCGGCTGAAGAGCCGATCATTGCGTTCTTTGACTTCTCTACCATCGTAAGAGGACTCGACAGCGTGTTAGGCAAGGAACCTCAAGCTTGTCGAAGTTGAGACGATAACGTGGAAGAAAGACACAAATCTTGAATTCTTCTTATCAGTGAAAGCACCAAATGTTGACGGCAAAAAATGTCGTGAACACCACAGATTCCTATTATTAGGAATAGTTAATTTGATCGTAAGACTAAGTAAGAGAAAGCGGTAAATGACACGAGAATTTATAGTGGTTCGGCCGTGGATTAGGCCTACGTCCACTTTGGAAGGATGTTGAACTTCTATTAATCACTCAAGAATTACAAGGTAGAGCCATGCTCATTATGTTCACTTCTATAATTGCTTTATGCTAGGTATTTAGGAAAAAGAATATTTAATTCTCCTTCTTCCTCAAATAGGAGATGCCATTAATGAGGCTCATGAAGCTCTAAGAAGGTCTCAAGTGAAGAAAATCCAACCCTTTTGAAGTGTGAGGTCATGGGCCATTTATAGGAGTGGGAGTAGGTAGAATTAGGTAAAAATAGGGACCACATGCAGGAAATTCGAGCCCGCCACCCATATGCCTCGAAATTTCAAACTCGAGCATGGGTTCGAAATTTCGAGTATCTGGGTTCGAAATTTCGAACCCATGCGCGGCGCGAAATCTCGCTCCGTTGGGTTTGGAATCTCGAACCCAACTGTGGGTGCGAGATTTCGCGCCCGCTGGGCTTGGGATCTCAAGCGTAGCTATGGGCGCGAGATTTTGCACACGTTGGGCTCGAGACCTCGCACCCACTGGGTTCAAAATTTCTAACCCAAGCATGGGTTCGAAATTTCAAACCCAAGCATGGGTGCGAGATTTCGCACCCGGTTAGGTGTGAATTCCGCATTATGCCTGGGTGAGGTCCTTCCTAGGGGTGCAAGGGTCCCGGGACCGGGTGGTCGAGGCTCGTAACTACATCAGGGTCCGAGGTCTTGGTTTGCGGACGTCTTCTACATGTCGTGAGGCCACAAGAGGTGTAATCTCTTCTTGATCATGTTTCCTTCACTCCTATGTGTTCCTTTTCGGCCTCAGCTTCACGAGGTATTTTTAGTCGAGCATGTCTGATGGTCTCCTGGGGACCGAACCAAAAAGCCGGTTAACAGTTTTTATGACTTATGATGTAATGACACTTCTTATTTTATTTTAAGTGAAAAAATTAAATTCCACTGTGTTTATGTTGTCTTATGGATTTTAGTCTTTGTGTTAGTTTATATCTATACTCTTCATATTTCTTAATGAAATCCTCATATGGGTCTCGCTAATAAATGTGGGGTCTTACAGCCAGTCCATCATCTCCCTTCAATCTCTTTATCTCGTTGCCTCCTTCCTTATCCACACCGAAGCTTCGCTCTGAAGCCTCAAACCAACGCGATCACCACCATTGAGTCCAATTCTATCTAGCCCACTTCCTCGATTCAACCAATATCCTTTAACTCTTCACTCAAGAACGTATCCACCGCTATCAAATCTAGTCGCAATTTACCCATGAACGGTGAAACGATAAAAATGGAAAGTAATTTCAAAACCCACTTAAGATGGAGAATGAAGACTAGAAGTGAGCAGTGGAAACTCGACTAAGATGCTGATAAAATTGGTTATGTTTGGGAAAGGAAATAGCTATTTTTCAGATCGACCAAGACATAAAGAAGAAGACGGGGAAAAGAGTAGGCCAAGACTTTATAAAAGAGGAAGTGAGACTATTCGTATCCCCAATTTGACAGGCAACAATTTTGTGTCGGCTAGGTCTTACTGACCCCAATATCTTTCAGGTCGTCTATACCGAGCTAAGACTATATATACACGTATACTGATGGGGACTGTGATATTCTTCTGATTTTGTTAATAGCTTCACGTGTTGACTCACACAGAAAAATTGACTTGGCTCAATATTGCGCTCGACTAGCGCAGAAAACGACATTGTGCGGCAATGACATGTGTGTGTCTAGTCACATGTGAAAGCCGACGACTAAACAAATGCGGCTAAATGAGATGCATACCCGACCTCTTGACTCGACGAAGTTTGAGTAATTACCTACAACTGTCAGGATTCTCAATCGAATGACTTCGATTCAACTCGTTCAAAGCACATCCCGTCTTTGATGCAACGTGCTTTGGGAGGTAAAATGTTGACCATTCTTTTCATAAGGCCATCATGTACTTAGAATTTCAGATCCATATCACTCAAGAGTCCAGCTTAACCAAAGACAAGTCCTGAATGCTTAAGGAAAGGTCACCACAGGTCGGCATACATTTGGTTCAGCCACCCTCCTGCTTAACATCACTTCGAACCAGTATCCAGAAACAAGCACACGAAGCATTACATTTCAAGTCAGCTTTCCCCTAGGTTGGTGCTCTTGACTCGAGCTCCCCAACACGGGTAGATAGAATAACATTATCAAGATGGCTCCCTGACTCGACATGATCTATGCCAAGTGGGGACATGTTGACTCAAACTTGGCAATATGGCTAATGTGGCCACGACCTCCACTACTTTGCTGCACGACTTACACATCTTCTATTACTCCAACTGCTTCCGCCAGTGACATGCCGACCTGAGTATGAACTCCTCTATAAATACCCCTATGGAAAGCAGTTACAAGACTTCTTCTTTCATTTTTTAACACTATTTACTTATTGTATTCGTCTGTACTTGGGATTCAAACAATCCTAAGACTTGTAATCATCAAAGTAGTGTGAAATTAGTGAATATTGTCAAGTGAATGTAGGCAAATTCAAGTCAAATCACTATAAATCTCTATCTCCTCGTTTTTCATTTATTTAATTCACTTTATTTCTCTATTTACATAATTTAGGGGAATACATTCCTACAAGTCCAAATAACTAGTTGTCTTCACCATTATGTGATAATCTCCTCTTTGATTTTACACATATTATATCACCAAAATTTAATAGTAATTGGTCCCAATATTAGAGAGCAAATTTATTTTTACTTCAAAAATTGATACATCTGAGTCTGCAATTATTGTAGTTAGTGACTAAGATTTTGTCATTAACATGTGGAAGCTAGCTTGGACTGAATTATAAACCATTATAAATGTGATAGGGAAAAGTATGACTTACGATAATACTATATCTTTTCAGAGAAATGAGGGATTTGCCTTTTATCTTCACTATAGTATATTTGGTTCTTCTATCCAACATACATGTAGCACTTCCTAGGTCGCATCCTATGTACTGACAACTTCTATGTACTCACAACTTCAAATCACTCCATCTCAATGCATCCAACTTTCAAATTCAACCGCATAGTTTGAATGCTACAGATAGCTATACAGATAATGAAAGATACAATTATCACTTCAACATGCCATATGAGGAAAAGTAATCTGTAAAATAATAATTTATATCAAAAACAAAGAAAAAGAATATCAACATCGCACTTGAATCGCAAGTTCTTAACTGAATAACATTAATGTTCTTGGAAATAAGAAGTTACATACTGATCATCAACCGAACCAATCTCTTATGTTATTTTTTACATTAAGGCTTCATGCCTATGGGCTCCTTCTATTATTTTATTTTCTAACATGTCGAAAATTTCAACACAATTATATTCTGGCTTGTTTAACCACTATAAAGTATGAATCATTTTGCAATTGCAATCAATAAAGATAAAAACATTTCCCTCGACAAACTTCAGTTTCTCAATTTAGTATCAGAGCTCACCTGCCTCACGACAAGAACCAAGCCAGAAGTTCATCAGAAAAGCCGTCATCATCTAAATCTTGCTAGCTGCACTTGTTTCTCTTCTTCTTATCAAATATTCCTCATTATTTAAGAAGGCTGGGGACAAGATAAAGCAAGTTTTTGTTAGTATTATTTTTCCATTCATATTTGCTCATCAGAATCAAAGATTCATCCCCTGAGTTTTAGCAAAAATCAAGGCAGCATTCTTCTCATCTGTATCAATGTATTGGTTCTTTATCCCATCTGTCCAAAATTATGCCATCCGCCTAAATTTCAGAGAAATTTTTGTCTGCACTATTGTAAAAGTCCAAGAATCATCTAATCTTTAAAAAATTCTTGAAATCAAGATTTAGCTCAATGGCCAGTGACACAATTTCTGCCACATCTTTACCAATAGAGAGATCCTATGGGAAACCTGATCAAAACCATAGTAAGTCCTCAAACACAGTTGATAACAACAAAACTAGATGAAAGTAACTATCTGTTGTGGAAATTTCAAGTGGAACATGCAATCAAAGGTTATGGTTTAAAAGTCTATGTACCGGGTAAATCAAGTATTCCACCAAAGTTCATTATAGATCATGAAGGTAAAATGACAAGTAATAAAGATTTCTTAACTTATCAAAGACAAGATCTCATGACTACTTTCCTCCACCACAAATGATCTCTTACCCCAACTTATGGGATGCAAAACCTCAAGTGAGATATGGATTGTAGTGTAACAGGTTTTCAATTCTCAATCCTTTGTGAATATAATGCATTATAAAAGATAGATGTAGATCTTAAGGAAAGTCAATATGTTGAATACTTAAGCAAAATGTAACAACCCGTATTTTGAATAACATGTTATAACGTAAATCAAGGCAGAATTAAATGTTAAATTATGAACTAAGGGAAACGGGCTGTGCCATTACGTTCGACTCAGAAAAATACGCGAAATAGAGTCCGAGTTTTCGAGAATCGGAGTCCGTATGACCCAGTTATGGCCCATCGAAATTTTCAGAAAATTTCAAGTTCAAAAACAGTTCAAATTTCAAATCTGGAGCCAAACAGACTGGGCGGGAAAGTTTCCCGCCAAGCCCCCAAGTCGACTGGGGAGTCGACTTGGGAGTCGACACACCCCAATGGGTGTCGACTGCCCAGTCGACACCCCTGTCGACCTGGGTGGTCGGGCCAGTTTGGCCTGGTGCACCTGCTGCCCCCTTTGAGTCATGTTTTGAGGCCTGTGACGAGATTTGATGGCTCAGATCTAAACTAGGGTTAATCCTATGGCCTAAACTAACCTAAACTTCTATAAAAAGACCCTAAGACCTAGCCAAAACCCACATAAATAAATCCTACAACGAAGTTATGCCAAAATGCTCCCTAATCATGGCCTCCACCTTCATATCATGGCCTCCATCTTCTTCATGAAAGCTTGAGTGTTCTAAGCTAGTAAAAGAGCCATCTTTCTTCATACAAATCAAAGGAGCTTCTTATTTCTCAAGACAACTTGGAGCTTATATTCATTTGGGGATTTCTAGTGTGGCTTCGTCTCAATCTTGTTTTATTTTGTTCTAGTCTTCTTAGCCAAGCTTTGTAAGCCCTCCTCTACTCTTAGATCTAAACTATGAACTTAATATGACATGTAGCAAGTTGAAATGAGACTTTTGTGTTATGCTTGCCTTGGATTTCATGCATAGATTCATTCATGACCCTTTTGATCTATGTTTGTGGACTTTTGGGTGGAAAGCTATAAGCTTCATGTGGTGATTGTGCATAAATGCAACATAGAAACCCTCATGACCTTGATGTTAACTTGCCATGATGCGACCTATATGCTAATCACAAGTTTATCACCCTATTTGCTAAGTTTAATACCATACATGTGTAGATTGGAATTGGACCTAAGTGCAATATTTGCCTTGAACCTATCATTGTATGCATAGATCTATTCATGTCTCTCTTGATCTATGATTGTGGATCTATCATGAACCTAGTACCGTTCATATTGACTTTTGGGAAAAATGCTATGAAATGGATTATGGCTTATGCATGTTAACAAACCTAAATCCCTCATGTCCCTTAACATGCATATGATAATGTTGAACCTATTTGCTATGCACAAGTTAGGATTGTCACCCTTTATACTATTGTCATGTTTGAGGCCAAATCACCTTTATGCTATCATACATGTTTTGAGGCCAATATGCTATAAGCAAGTTATGATGAACACCTTTGCCTCAAATATCACCTGTTTAAACTTGTGATAGACTTTGCCACCTTATGCCCACCTTGTCATATTGTTATGTTCCCTCTTTGATCTATTTGTATTGATGCGAATTTATGTGCGATGTGAATACGTTATGGGTAGTTTGGCAAACTTAAATGACATGAAACATGACTTGAAAATATGACATGTGATTATGCTTGAAAACATGAACGTGGACATGACATGTAGAAAACATGAAAGTGGCCAACTCGAGGTTGGGTTGAGTTTGTAGCATAAATCTACCCGGAACCGACCGGCTTAACTAGTGGCTACAAACAATAGGACCCAATGTGAGTAGTTGGTCATATCGCACTTAAAACCCGAGGTTAGACTAGGTTGTGGTGTAAAGCTACCCGGACCCGCCCGGCTTAACTAGTAACCACAACAAGGTCTAATGTGAGAGGTTTGGGTGCATTAAGTTAATTAATGCCACATGGTAGGGTTAAGTCATGGACTACTTGAATACTTAACCAATTAAACACGATGGATTGGTAGGGTTAAGTCATGGACTACTTGAATATACTTAACCAGTTGAACACGATGTATTGATAGGGTTAAGTCATGAACTGCTTGGATACACTTGACCAACTCAATACATGGTTAGGATAGGGTTAACCACACTTAACCCGTTTGAAATCCTAGTTATGTGATCCTTTTCAGCAGTAACCTATAGTATCAAGATACCCTGGGACTAGGCTAGGGTGGGGCACGATTACTGGGCTGATTGTAAGAGACCAAAAGAGACGGCTGAATGGTGCACCAGTTAAGTTCAGGTGGACCATGGTCGGGCACATTAAGTCCAGAGTTGAACATGGGCACCGGTAGGTTTAGACTGTGCGTGCTTGTTTTGTGTCTGTGGTTTACACCCTAGGACTGGATACACCCTAGGGTGGACCTTGCACAGTTAACTACATTCCATGATTAAGCCGTATGACACCGATACACGACGAGTTAGGCTTATAGGGAGCCGATCGACTAGACCGAGTAGTTGGACCTTGATTTAGGACATCTCATGAGTTTGGGCCAATATTGGGCTAAGGGATCATTTCTTGTTTATACTTGACATGGATTAGAATACTAGTACACTTGGTGCAACTTAACCTTGTATATGCGATGCCACTCTTGTTAACTTTTCACCATGCCAGTTATCATCCTATGTTTCATCTCTGTTTTACATGTCCAGTTAACTTTAGTAGTTTTTATGCTAATAGTAGGTAGGACTTAACAGTCTTTTTGACTGACCTTATTTCCTTTCGCCTCTTTTCTTCCATTCCCCCCCCCCCCAGGTTCTCAGGGTGGGAACACTAGCACCAAGCTTGGATCTTTAGCTTGCTTTCTGGATAGCTCATGTACGGTTTGGACTTGAGCTCGCTATGGCTTTACCACGTCTACTTTGGGGAGAGTTTACTTTATGTTCTTTCCAGTTTTCAGTTTATGTTTCTAGACTTGTAGTAGTTGGAAAATAATGACTAAGTACTTTGATGTAACTTGACTATGATTTTGGAATAGTAATTTTATCCGCTGCTTTATTTACTCTGTTTTACTCATATATTCTGTCTTGTGATATCTTCATGCATGTTTACCTTGTCCAACACCCCTCCAAAGCCAGTGTACTTGCAAGAGTGACCCTGGAGGAGGTGGGGTGTTACATTTGGTATCAGAGCATAAGGTTTTACTAGACCGGACAAAAGTTTTAAAAACCCTTTTGAAAAACTATTTTCAAAACCAATTAAGTATTTTTCCAAGAAAAGTCAAGTTTATTTTAAAAGGCTATTCCCCAAAAGCCATTAGCACTATCCTTTGTTTCCTCGTTCTGAATCTATCTTTTTCTTCGTTTCAGTATGGCCGATAATTTTACCATTCTGGAGGGCGTATCAGTACCTATTTTTTTTAGAAGGAACATGGAGGAAAGGGCGAATGAAGCCGGCCCCGCAGACATTCCTCCTCCTCCCCCCGTGGCTAACATTCCTCCTCCTCCCGTAGCTGAGGTTCCTCCTCCTCCTCCTCAGCATCCACAAGCGGATTTCACGAAGATTTGCAAGGACTTTAAGGCGATGGGTGGCAAGAATTTTATTGGGACGGAGACTTTTGTTGAGGCAAGAAACTGGTTAAAGGAAACTGAAGACCTCTTTGCTATTTTTGATATAGAAGACCGTAGGAAAGTTCTGTTAGCGGTATGGCTGTTGAAAGGGGAAGCTGCATATTGGTGGGTAGTCACCACCACTACTAGGCCAATTCAGACTTGGGATGACTTTAGGAGAAGGTTTGGACTGAGGTTTCTATCATCAGAAGAGAACCTTCAGATGGAGAGGTTCCTATCACTAAAGCAAGGGGACATGACCGTTAGGGAATACGTGGATAAGTTTAATCAGCTTGCTCGGTTTGGTTTAGACTTGGTTAACACAGCTCAGAAGAAGGCCCTACACTTTGCTCTAGGATTGAATGAGCCATTGCACGGTTTGGCCATGTCTCACATACCCATGGGGGCGACCTTCGAGAGTTTGGTAAGTATGGCCCTGCTTCAAGAGGAAGATAAGAGTGGTAAGAAGGAAGTCAAGTTGAATGAGTCTCAAGGCAAGAAGGTAGATTCCGAGAAAGGAGGCAAGGATAACAACAACCGCAATGACAATAAGACCAGGGAGACAAGGAAGTGCAACTTCTGTGGGATCAATGGACACATAGCCAAAGATTGTAGGAAGAAGAAGAGGAAGTTGGGAGAATGCTTTCATTGCAGAAAGTCTAGACACTTCAGTAAGGATTGCCCAAGGAAGCAAGGACAGGGGCAAGGACAGACTCAGCGAGTAGGACCTTCTGGAGGGCAGATGCATGCTCTCAACGCTACTCCAGCTCCGGACCGAGGTAGTATTTCTGTAGAAAGCCTTGTTTACATTTCTGGTTTTCCTGTTCGAACTTTATTTGATTCTGGCGCATCGCATAGTTTTATTTCTTCTAGTCTTGTTGAAAGTTTGCACCTAAGTACTAGTCTTGTTGAGGATCCCGTTAGTGTTTCAAATCCAATTGGGGGTTCCGCCCATTTATCTACGATTTGTGTGGATTTGAAAATCTCTATTTTGAGTGTAGAATTCATGTGTGATGCTTATGTTCTCGGGTTTACGGGATACGGGTTGATTTTGGGCATGGATTGGTTGTCCAGTTATGGAGCCATTCTTGATTTCGAACATAGGGTTGCGAGGCTCATGACTCGCCTCGGTAATACCCTCGAAATCTCGTGTGACCTTTAGGGTTCCGTCATGATTAGTTACCTAGAATCCCTTGGCACCTTTATTGGAAATTTGTAATCGAATCGAGTAGTGTTCGCCTCTAAGGCAGATAGTCCATTTCGCTTAAGCATGGGTTAGAGAAATCACCCTAGTAAGTACATTTGGCAACGTGGATTGGCATTTGTTTTCAAGAGATAGTTCTTCTGCGTGGAATACCGTATAATATGTAAACGAGATCCAGGATTAACTAACGAATTTTGGAAAGCTTGCATGAAAACCATGAGCACGCAGTTATAGCCAAGTATTTTTAGGAAAAGAATAAGGGGAAGTGGGACGAGAGGCAACGATGAGACGAGTTCCAACTCATATTTTGAAACTACGAAATTGTGAAGTTGAAATACGGTCAAGGCACGATGGGATTAAGCACAAGAAAATGTGACTTAGAAGATTGAAGACTAGATGCGTGCATCATATCTCTTTTTAAGAGTATATCCTTGATCCCTATTATTCTGTAGAGCTTACTCGCATGCTATTTTTTTAGTATATCCTCTCGGTCCTATTTTCAATCTTAGTTCTGTTGCAAACCCCATAAGGAGTATGACTCGTCTGTTTGTGATATATAGTTGGGGTGAAGGTGTCCACTTAGTTGACCAAACTTTTTGGGCTTTATGGGATATGGGTCATAGTTGATAGACTTACAAAGAGTGCTCACTTATTTCCGTTGAAGAGCAAGAGGACCGCATCATGGCTAGCATCTGTTTACCTTCGAGAGATAGTGCGATTGCATGGAGTTCCTTCTAGCATAGTTAGCGATCGTGACCCAATCTTCACTAGCCAGTTCTGGAATAGTTTGCAAGAAGCGATGGGTATGCGATTGAATCTAAGTACAGCCTATCACCCACAGACGGATGGCCAGACCGAAAGGGTGAATAGGGTACTAGAAGATCTGTTGAGGCTATGCATTCTTGACTTTGGTGGCACTTGGGAAGACCACCTTCCTCTCGTAGAGTTTGCTTATAATAACAGCTATCAGGCAAGCATAGGGATGGCACCATTCGAAGCTTTGTATGGAAGACCGTGCAAGTCACCAACTTGTTGGTGGGAGACCACGGATAAGCTTATACTCAGGCCCGATATGATAAGGGACACATACGAGAAGGTTGAGTTGATTCGAAGGCGGATGAAAACGGCCCAAGACAGACAGAAATCCTATGCAGACGAGCGAAGGACAGACTTAGAGTTTGAAGTTGGAGATATGGTCTTTGTGAAGGTTTCTCCTTTGCGAAATGTGGTTCGTTTTGGAGCAGTTGGGAAGCTGGCACCAAGGTTCGTAGGACCCTTCCCTATCATAGAGAGGATTGGGAAGATGGCTTATAAGTTAGAATTGCCCGAGAAGCTTGCCGGAGTGCACAATGTTTTTCATGTCTCGCATCTCCGAAAGTGCCTACATGAGTCAGCCGAGGTAGTTGAGCCTAGCATTCTTGAAGACGTGGAGGTAGAGAAAGAGGCAACCCTGAGGTGAGCTCTTCTTATCTTGGGAACGGAGATCAAGAATTTAAGGAATCGAGAAGTCAAGTTAGTAAAGGTTCAGTGGAGTGAAGACGAAGAGGACACAACTTGGGAAACCGAGGAGAAGATGCGCGCGCTTCACCCATTTCTTTTTGAGGGTACATTCTCAATCTCTTTTCTTATAAGCTAGCATATCTATCTTTTGCTATCCATGTTTATCTGGTTACTTCGTTAATCATGTCATGAGAACCTTAGGTAGAAACCTTTTGGATGAAACATGTATTTGAAACATGTTATGCTTGATGTTTGCAAGTGGTTGCAAGTGTTTGCAAGTGGATACTCGTGGATGCATGATACACATTAGGCACTACGATCGGCTCACACACTTTCATATTGCATATGCATGAGTTCTTATACTTATTCATGGCTGAAACTGGTTGTGCTATCACGGGGATGTTGCATATGGATGAATGTTATGTGCACTCATGTAGAGATTATAAATTATGTTAGGAATTTGCATACATATGGACTCATTTCACTAACATACTTTGCATTAAGGAGGTTTACTGAATCAGTAACCGCCTGATTTTCGCATTAGATAAGTACATATACACACACCTTTCGCATATGATCATACAACGTTTAGAATCTTTTAAGGACAATGACTGCTCGTGGATGATGTTTTGAGTAGATGGATGATGGATGGTAGGATACGTTCTTCCTAACTTGAAGATTTCGGGGACGAAATCCTTTAAGGTGGGGAGAATGTAACAACCCGTATTTTGAATAACATGTTATAACGTAAATCAAGGCAGAATTAAATGTTAAAATATGAATCAAGGGAAACGGGTTGTGCCATTGCGTTCGTCTCGGAAAAATACGCGAAGTAGAGTCCGAGTTTTTGAGAATCGGAGTCCGTATGACCCAGTTATGGCCCGTCGAAGTTTTCAGAAAATTTCAAGTTCAAAAACAGTTCAAATTTCAAATCTGGAGCCAAACAGACTGGGCGGGAAAGTTTCCCGCCCAGCCCCCAAGTCGACTGGGGAGTCGACTTGGGAGTTGACACACCCCAGTGGGTGTCTACTGCCCAGTCGACACCCCTGTCGACCTGGGTGGTCGGGCCAGTTTGGCCTGGTGCACCTGCTGCCCCCTTTGAGTCATGTTTTGAGGCCTGTGACAAGATTTGATGGCTCAGATCTAAACTAGGGTTAATCCTATGGCCTAAACTAACCTAAACTTCTATAAAAAGACCCTAAGACCTAGCCTAAACCCACATAAATCAATCCTACAACGAAGTTATGCTAAAATGCTCCCTAATCATGGCCTCCACCTTCATATCATGGCCTCCATCTTCTTCATGAAAGCTTGAGTGTTCTAAGCTAGTAAAAGAGCCATCTTTCTTCATACAAATCAAAGGAGCTTCTTATTTCTCAAGACAACTTGGAGCTTATATTCATTTGGGGATTTCTAGTGTGGCTTCGTCTCAATCTTGATTTATTTTGTTCTAGTCTTCTTAGCCAAGCTTTGTAAGCCCTTCTCTACTCTTAGATCTAAACTATGAACTTAATATGACATGTAGCAAGTTGAAATGAAACTTTTGTGTTATGCTTGCCTTGGATTTCATGCATAGATTCATTCATGACCCTTTTGATCTATGTTCGTGGACCTAATGTTTATCTATCATGAATCTAATACCATTTATGTTGACTTTTGGGTGGAAAGCTATAAGCTTCATGTGGTGATTGTGCATAAATGCAACATAGAAACCCTCATGACCTTGATGTTAACTTGCCATGATGCGACCTATATGCTAATCACAAGTTTATCACCCTATTTGCTAAGTTTAATACCATACATGTGTAGATTGGAATTGGACCTAAGTGCAATATTTTCCTTGAACCTATCATTTTATGCATAGATCTATTCTTGTCTCTCTTGATCTATGATTGTGGATCTATCATGAACCTAGTACCGTTCATGTTGACTTTTGGGAAAAATGCTATGAAATGGATTATGGCTTATGCATGTTAACAAACCTTAATCCCTCATGTCCCTTAACATGCATATGATAATGTTGAACCTATTTGCTATGCACAAGTTAGGATTGTCACCCTTTATACTATTGTCATGTTTGAGGCCAAATCACCTTTATGCTATCATACATGTTTTGAGGCCAATATGCTATAAGCAAGTTATGATGAACACCTTTGCCTCAAATATCACCATGTTTAAACTTGTGATAGACTTTGCCACCTTATGCCCACCTTGTCATATTGTTATGTTCCCTCTTTGATCTATTTGTATTGATGTGAATTTACGTGCGATGGGAATACGTTATGGGTAGTTAGGCAAACTTAAATGACATGAAACATGACTTGAAAATATGACATGCGATTATGCTTGAAAACATAAACGTGAACATGACATGTAGAAAACATGAAAGTGGCCAACTCGAGGTTGGGTTGAGTTTGTAGCATAAATCTACCCGGAACCGACCGGCTTAACTAGTGGCTACAAACAATAGGACCCAATGTGAGTAGTTGGTCATATCGCACTTAAAACCCGAGGTTAGACTAGGTTGTGGTGTAAAGCTACCCGGACCCGCCCGACTTAACTAGTAACCAAAACAAGGTCTAATGTGAGAGGTTGGGGTGCATTAAGTTAATTAATGCCACATGGTAGGGTTAAGTCATGGACTACTTGAATACTTAACCAATTAAACACGATGGATTGGTAGGGTTAAGTCATGGACTACTTGAATATACTTAACCAGTTGAACACGATGTATTGATAGGGTTAAGTCATGGACTGCTTGGATACACTTGACCAACTCAATACATGGTTAGGATAGGGTTAACCACACTTAACCCATTTGAAATCCTAGTTACGTGGTCCTTTTCAGCAGTAACCTATAGTATCAAGATACCCTGGGACTAGGCTAGGGTGGGGCACGATTACTGGGCTGATTGTAAGAGACCAAAAGAGACGGCTGAATGGTGCACCAGTTAAGTTCAGGCGGACCATGGTCGTGCACATTAAGTCCGGAGTTGAACATGGGCACCGGTAGGTTTAGACTATGCGTGCTTGTTTTGTGTCTGTGGTTTAAACCCTAGGACTGGATACACCCTAAGGTGGACCTTGCACAGTTAACTACATTCCATGATTAAGCCGTATGACACCGATACACGACGAGTTAGGCTTATAGGGAGCCGATCGACTAGACGGAGTAGTTGGACCTTGATTTAGGTCATCTCATGAGTTTGGGCCAATATTGGGCTAAGGGATCATTTCTTGTTTATACTTGACATGGATTAGAATACTAGTACACTTGGTGCAACTTAACCTTGTATATGCGATGCCACTCTTGTTAACTTTTCACCATGCCAGTTATCATCCTATGTTTCATCTCTGTTTTACATGTCCAGTTAACTTTATTAGTTTTTATACTAATAGTAGGTAGGACTTACCAGTCTTTTTGTCTGACCTGTTTTCCTTTCGCCTCTTTTCTTCTGTTTCCCCCCTGGTTCTCAGGGTGGGAAAACTAGCACCTAGCTTGGACCTTTAGCTTGCTTTATGGATAGCTCATGTACGGTTTGGACTTGTGCTCGCTATGGCTTTACCACGTCTACTTTGGGGATAGTTTACTTTATGTTCTTTCCAGTTTTCAGTTTATGTTTCTAGACTTGTAGTAGTTGGAAAATAATGACTAAGTACTTTGATGTAACTTGACTATGGTTTTGGAATAGTAATTTTATCCGCTGCTTTATTTACTCTGTTTTACTCATAAGTTCTGTCTTGTGATATCTTCATGCTTGTTTACCTTGTCCAACACCCCTCCAAAGCCAGTGTACTTGCAAGAGTGACCCTGGCGGAGGTGGGGTGTTACATAAAATCCAGAATTTGTATGATCCTTTAGAGATGTTGTATATAGTGTGTCAAATAATGAACATATTCTACTCATTATGAGTGGTCTTGAAAGTGATTATAAGTCAATTGTTGCAATAATTACAACAAAGAAATTCCCTCAATTCAATATGTCTACTCAACACTAATGTCTCAAGAAGAAAAAATTGAGCAGAGAAAGAAGAAGATCGAGACTTCTCAGTTAATCTAGCAACAAACTCAAGAAACAAGAATTAAGAGAAAGGCGGTGATTCAAGAAATGACCAAAATGTTAGTAGAAGTCAGTATGGGAGTTTCAGAGGAAGAAGAGGAAGGTGGAGCAATACAATAAGACTAAAATGTTATATTTACGAGAAGATGGGACACATAGCAAACTGGTATTGTTTTAGGGTACCAGAAATTAGAAAGAACCTAATCAGTGTGTCATAGTTTGCACATGATAATAATGTGTTTTAGAATTTTACCCAAATCACTGTCAAAGATATTCAAACAAAACATATTTTAATGTAGGGTGACATACACAATAGAATATACGATTCAATATTTTGAAGATAACTGATCATACAAGAAACATTTGCAATGTTACTGAATATAATTATTCTAAAATGAACAAAGTGTATTTGATACATGGCATTGTAAGTTGGCACAACCATGTTTGAAAACTGAAAGGCAAGTGTTGGATAATAGTGATATCAATATTAGTAATATATCTGATGTCTATATTTGCACTTATTAACAATTATGGAAGAACCATAAGTTGTGATTTCTACAATCAATAAACCGGGAATAACAATCCTTTGCAACTTATTACATTAGACTTGGGGGGTCCTGCACCCATAGACTCATATTATGGATACAAATATTATATATCTTATCTTGATGCCTATTGCAGACATACTTGGAACTGATTCTTGAAATTAAAATCTGATGCATGCAATGCAGTCATTCACTTTATAAGGCATGTCGAAAGACAAACTAGTCATCAAATAAATGTACTACAAATAGATAGAGGTATTGAATACAAACTTCTCAAAAGAAATTTTACAAGAAAAAGGGATAGTTCATAGAATGACTTTCCCACATACATAAACACAGAATGGAGCGGTAGAAAGAAAACATAGGCATATAGTTGAAACCGGTCGTACTCTACTTGCACATGCATCACTTCCAATGAAGTTTTGGCCTGAAGCTTTTTCAGTTGTGGTCTATTTAATTAATAGAATAACAACAAATACAATATAGGACAAAACTCCATTGGAAGTACTATTTAGAGTAAAAATAGATTATAAATGGTTAAAAACCTTTGTGTTTCTATATTTTCCCTAATTAAAACCATACAACTCACACACACTGAATTTCAGGTCACTGCCTTGCACTTTCATAGGATATGCATCTAATCAGAAAGGCTACAATTACCTAGATAGCAGTGGAAGAGTATTCGTCTCAAAGCATGTGGTGTTCAATAAGCAAAAATTCCCATTTTAGACATTAGATTCCAAAACAACCCAAAATGTGTACAATCCAACTAAGTCAATACCCATGACACCTGTAACACCCCACCTCCCCTAGGGTCACTCACAAAGGGAATGCACTAGGTTTGGTGAAGCATTATCGAGGTAAACATGCACAGAAATATTACAAGACAGAACATATATAAAACAGCGGAAGTAAAACGAATTTCATTACCTTATAAAATAAGGTCTAAAGCCTTTTACATCAGAATACATCAAAACCTGTCTTGCAATAGTAAAGAAGCATAAAACCTTTTCATACATTATTCCCCAAAATAAAGCGGTGAAGCAGCCATAGCCAAGAGAAGACCAAGCTATACATGATGACCTTCAAGCATAAGAGGTCCGAACTAAACAACATCATTTCCTCCCTGAAAACCTGGGGGGGGGGGAGAAACGGAAGACAAAGAGGCGAAACAAAACGGGGTCAGTCATAAAGACTGGTAAGTCCTATCTACTTCCAGTATAAAAACAGGTAAAGGTAACATGACATGCATAAACTGAAAGTAAACATAAGGATGACGACAAGATAGATAAGCTAAACCAAAATAACTGGATGAACTACTGTAGCAAGATAAACTAAGGTATCATGATAAACTACGGTGTCAAGATAAATCAAGGTATCCCATCGTCAGGTTCCTATCAAGTATACTATCCCAAGGCATCTATCATGTATAACATCCCACGGTATCTATCATGTATAACATCCCAAGGTATTTATCATGTATATCTGCTCTACACCTCTCGTACTAGTATCCCAACCCGCGTCATGTGTTAACTATGAATGTCCCTTGCCCAATGTCATGTAATGTTCCATGTCAACCTAATATATAATATATGTAGGTTTTCCCAACTTGTATGTTTCTTTCCATGTATAAGTTCAGTCCTTTGCCGTAGGCCGTACGGGCTTTCCCATGTAAATCTATACCACCTCAACGTAGTACCATTTTATCCTTGAAGTTGATTTGGACTGCTACCCTTGATCTGATTATGTTTTCTTACCATGAACTATCGTGTGTTCACTTAGGATTTATGCCACCTAGGGCCACTAGGGATTATGCTACCTAATGAACGTTTCCGTGTCTCGGTTTGGGTTCAAGCCACCTAGGACCACTAGGGATTATGCCACCCGTCAACCGCGCCCTTTATCCCGCGTATGTATCGTGAATCGTTTTCCATGTCTAGATGCACATGTTCCTCAATGTGCCATTCGAGTTCCGTGCCAGGGCAAATCAAGAAATACGGAACTCGGTCGGGAGCTTTAAGTTGTCTGCTGATGCAGATATCAAGGTCTGTTTTTGTACCCGTGGCTATGGTCCCACGTGACCCCTCCCTCAACTACTGAAAGGCAATCCAAGAAAAATCATGTATGAGAACCACATCCCGGCCCCACTATAGCCCCACTTTCCTATGGGCCACCCTCACCCATGACTCGATAGCAAGAACATGGTCTGTTGGGGGTTCTCTGCCTTTCTGTTCGTACACGATTGACTAAAGATGGTAGGCAGTCGACGACGCGCTATCCAGGGCAAAAACAAGAATCGTCGACTCCACGCTAATCCATCCCAGTCTTTAGGTCGCTCGCATAGCAACCAAGGCTTACCCTTAGCTCTTCTACCGCAGATCTTATCCTCTGTGAGGCCAGGTTTCATGGACCATCTGCCACCTCACAGAGGGATACCAAGAGTACCCTCACGTCCCCTGAAGCTACCGCTTCGCCACCCAGTTCGTTGGAGCCTTTATCTAAGTCAGATAATTCGCTCCTCCACGTGTGCTCAAGCGATGACCTACCGTATCGGGTTACTCATCTATCTGTGAACTGGTCCAAATCCCTCGAGTAAGAATTACTACTTAGTTTCCAAAACTAAGGTTTACCACTTAGCCTCCTTTCCCGTTATCCTTGTTAATCCCGGTTTTCCGCCTAGTCCCCTGAACTAGGGTTTTGTCTAATGGGTTAAGTATTGTCATTTAAGTTCATGACTTAACCTGCCTACGAATCATGTCAAGATTTGGCTAAGTATTCAAGTCCAAGACCTAGCCCTACAAGTTGGTTAAGTATACCAAGAAGCTCATAACTTAACCCTATTCAATCATCAAGTCAATTTGGTTAAGTATTTGTTTATCTTAACCCTATCAGGTTATCATGTTAGATTAGTTAAGCATAGATTATCTTAACCTCATCGGATTATCGAGTCGGATTGGTTAAGTATAGGTTAACTTAACCCCATCCACTAATCGTATTATAATGGTTAAGTATGTTTAAACGTTCTCGTGACTTAACCCTATCAAGCTCTCATATTAGATTGGTTAAGTATGGTTGCTTAACCCCATCAAATCATCATGTATAATTGGTTAAGTATAAGTTACTTAACCACATTGAATTACCAAGTTTAGATTGGTTAAGGGCTTAAATTAACCCCATCGAATTACCGTGTTTAGATTAATTAAGTGTATGTTACTTAACCCATCTAATTACCGTGTTAGATTAGTTAAGTGTAGGTTACTTAACCTCATCTAATTACCGTGTTTAGATTAGTTAAGTGTAGGTTACTTAACCCCATCTAATTACCGTGTTTAGATTATTTAAGTGTAGGTTACTTAACCCCATCTAATTACCAAGTCGGATTAGTTAAGTGTAAATTACTTAACCCCATCCCCCAATTGTCTTGTTTGGTTAAGTGTCATTAAGAAATCAAGTCCCGTTCCACTTAACCTACCCATTCGTGTCATATCGGTTAAGTGTCATTAGTCAAAATTACTTAACCTTTTCATGTGGGAATAATAAGATTAATGCACCCCAACCTCTCACATTAGACTTTGTTGTGGTTACTAGTTAAGCGGGGCGGGTCTGGGTAGATTTACACCACAACCTAGTCTAACCTCGGGTTTTAAGTGCTATATGACCAACTACTCCCATTGGGTCCTATTGTTTGTAGCCACTAGTTAAGCCGGGCGGGTCCGGGTAGATTTATGCTACAAACACAACCCAACCTCGAGTTGGCCACTTTCATGTTTGGTCTAGTGTTATATTACACTTACAACCCATACGTGTCTAGTTTCAAGTCCCATGTTTACCCCACATGTCATGTCCCCATTTAGGTGTATCATGAGTGTCATATTTTCATGAAATCCCATGTCAAATTATCATGTCATAATCACGCTCGTCTATCCTACCCCAAATCGTGTTTCCAACCCAAGTAAAAGCAAGTTGACATAGTAAGGATACTATGCTACATATTGGCCTCAAAACATGCACGATGCCAAAAAAAGGGGTTGACCACAAATATGCATGGTATCATAAGGGGGTTTGGCCTCAAAATATGCATAGCATCATAAGGGGTTTTTGGCCGCAAACATGCATAGTATCATAAGGGAATTTGGCCACAAGCATGCATAGTATCATAAGGGAATTTGGCCACAAGCATGCATAGTTTCATAAGGGAATTTGGCCACAAGCATGCATAGTTTCATAAGGTAATATGGCCACAAACATGCATAGTTTCATAAGGGAATTTGGCTACAAACATGCAGGATAACATAAGGGGTTTGGGTTCATTTACATGCATAAGCCCCAAAGTCCAATCTTTGCCAATGTTTCACAAGTCAAATGGTTCCCAAAGGTTCATGCTAGCATTCCATAGATAAAGATTCAAACTTGCAAGATAAACTAGGTTAATCATAACATGAATAGCATGATTTAGTCACTAAGCATAGCCAAAAGTCATATGTTCAAGCAAAAGAGGCATGACAAGGTTCATATAGGCTAGCATACTTAGTTTAATCTCGTTTTATTCCATGCCATCATTAAAACTACCGTTTAGATCTAGAAGTAGCTAGAACTTACATAGCGTGGCAAGAGATTTAGGAGCATGAATCGTCTTGTCGAAGAATCCATGTTGAGATGATGATCAAAACCCTTGATTTGGTGTAGAAAGCTTGCACCTTCGTCTTGGATCTAGTTTGCAAGCACAAACTCTTGAATTTGGGGATGGAGGCCATGATCAATGTAGATTTGGGCAGCACTTTGTTGCAAGAGTGATTTGTGAGGGTTTAGGGTAGGCTTAGGGATCTTTTTATAGAGATTAGGACTAGTTTAGGCCCTTAGATTAACCCTAGGATAGATCTGAACCCTCAAAATCCGTCACAGGCCCATAAAACATGTCTTGAGAAACAAGTCAGGTGCACCCAGGCCCAAGTGGTCGGACCAACCAGGTCGACATTGGTGTCGACTGGGCAGTCGACACCACCTGGGATGTGTCGACTCCCAAGTCGACTCCCCAGTCGACTTGGGGGTGGCGGGAATTTTTCCCGCCTCTTCTGCTTGGCTGAATTTGAATTCTAAATTCAAATTTGAACTGTTTTTGAACTTGAAATTTTCTGAAAACTTTGACGGGCCATAACTTGGTCATACGGACTCAGATTTTCGAAAACTCGGACTCTGTTTCGCGTATTTTTCCGAGACGAACGCAATGGCATAGCCCGTTTCCCTTGATTCAGATTTTATAATTAAATTCTGCCTTGATTCTCGTCTTAGCATGTTGTAAAAATCCGGGTTGTTACATCCTCCCCAACTTAAAGGATTTCGTCCTTGAAATCTCCAAGTTAGGAAGAATGTATCCTACCATCCATCATCCATCTACTCAAAACATCATCCACATGCAACCATTGTCCTTAAACGATTTCTATTGCCATATGAACATATGCAGAACGTGTGTGTATATGCTCCTTTGCTAATGCTAATGATCAGGCCTGAATGATCTCTCTAATGCAAAATATGTTTAGTTCCATGAGTCCAACATGTATGCAAATAGTCCTAGTCATATAAACACTACATGTGTGCAAAAACATTCATTCATAAGCAACATCCGCATGAGAACACATTAACTTTCAAACAAGTATAAATACTCGTGCATATGCAATGCAAAATGTGAGTGCGTCGATCTAGTATCTAACATGTATTCGCGCATCCACGAGCAACCACCTGCAACCATTTGCAACCATATCAATCATAACATGTTTCGAATACATGTTTACATCCATAGAGTTCTACCTAAGGTTCCCAAGATAAGATCGAGGAGATAAACAAGACAAACTCCTTACGGGGTTTGCAACAGAAACAGGACCGAGAGGATATCCACCAAGCGATAGCATGCAAGCAAGCTCTACAGGAGAACCAGGGATCAACGATATACTCTTAAAAAGAGATATGATGCGCGTGTTTTAAGTCGCATTTCCTTGAGCTTAATTCCAGTGTGCCTTGACCACCTTTGACTTCATGATTTTCGTAGCTCCTTGATTCCTATTTCCAAGGTATGAGTCGGAACTCATTTCACTGTCGCCTCTCGTTTCACTTCCACTTATTATTTCCCTAATATGCTCGGCCCAAACATATCTACGTACTCATGCAAGCTCTCCAAAATTCACTAGTGAATTCTGGATCTCGTTTACCAATGCCAATTCATGTTACCACGTGCACTTACTAGGGTGATTCCTATAACTCATGCTTAAGCGGGATGAACCATCCACCTTATTGGCGAACATTACTCGACCGGATCAGAGATTTCCGAAAAATGCACCAAGAGATCCTAGGTAACTAACCATGACAGAACTCATAAGGTTACACGAGACTTCGAGGGTATTACCAAGGCAAGTTAAGAGTTTAACTATCCTCCTTTCAAAACCGAGAATGGCATCCCTTACTGGATAACCACTTCATCCCTAGAATCCATCCATAGCTCAACAATAGAAGCATTGCTTCTAATCCCAACACTTGGCATAGACGTTCTCAAATCCAAACAAGTCATGAATAAATGGACCGACTCTCCAACCAGATTTTGGGACTAAAGTGGGATCTTCTACCATGCTAGTACTAAGGTGCAGAGACTTAACTATCGAGGCAGACTTAAATGATGCGATGATCAAAACAAAGTCTAGACGGGATGATAGAAAAGAAAGGCTAAACCTTTAACTGAAACGATACCATCCCTCTTAGGTACGCTAGGAGTGAGAGCATAAAATTGCCCTCTCGCTAACCTTGTCCTTGCCTTCCTTCGTGGAATAATCCATACCAACAAGTTGCTTATCCTTACGTCCGTGTCCTTTATCCTTGCTCTTATTACCCTTCCTTGTAACACGGTAACAGGTCTCTCGAGAACTTCCTCCATTGCACGGGAAAACACTTACGTAGCTAGACAAGGATTGGTCGCAGTTAAAACTACTGTGACTACAGATGGAGGAAAGAAAGGAAAAGGGATTCGATCAAGGAAACAAAGGATAGTGCTAATGGCTTTTGGGGAATAGCCTTTAAAAACTTTTCTTGAAAAATGCTTCTTTTTAAACGGTTACTTAAATAGTTTTTCAGAAGGTTTTAAAAACTTTTGCCCAGTCTGGTAACCTTCTGCTCTGATACCAAATGTTACACCCCACCTCCCCTAGGGTCACTCACAAAGGGAATGCACTAGGTTTGGTGAAGCATTATCGAGGTAAACATGCACAGAAATATTACAATATAGAACATATATAAAACAGCGGAAGTAAAACGAATTTCATTACTTTATAAAATAAGGTCTAAAGCCTTTTACATCAGAATACATCAAAACCTGTCTTGCAATAGTAAAGAAGCATAAAACCTTTTCATAAATTATTCCCCAAAATAAAGCGGTGAAACAGCCATAGCCAAGAGAAGACCAAGCTATACATGATGACCTTCAAGCATAAGAGGTCCGAACTAAACAACATCATTTCCTCCCTGAAAACCTGGGGGGGGGGGGGATGGAAGACAAAGAGGCGAAACAAAATGGGGTCAGTCATAGAGACTGGTAAGTCCTATCTACTTCCAGTATAAAAACAGGTAAAGGTAACATGACATGCATAAACAGAAAGTAAACATAAGGATGACGACAAGATAGATAAGCTAAACCAAAATAACTGGATGAACTACTGTAGCAAGATAAACTAAGGTATCATGATAAACTACGGTGTCAAGATAAATCAAGGTATCCACTCATCAGGTTCCTATCAAGTATACTATCCCAAGGCATCTATCATGTATAACATCCTACGGTATCTATCATGTATAACATCCCAAGGTATTTATCATGTATATCTGCTCTGCACCTCTCGTACTAGTATCCCAACCCGCGTCATGTGTTAACTATGAATGTCCCTTGTCCAATGTCATGTAATGGTCCATGTCAACCTAATATATAACATATGTAGGTTTTCCCAACTTGTATGTTTCTTTCCATGTATAAGTTCAGTCCTTTGCCGTAGGCCGTACGGGCTTTCCCATGTAAATCTATACCACCTCAACGTAGTACCATTTTATCCTTGAAGTTGTTTTGGACTGCTACCCTTGATCTGGTTATCTTTTCTTACCATGAACTATCGCGTGTTCACTTAGGATTTACGCCACCTAGGGCCACTAGGGATTATGCTACCTAATGAATGTTTCCGTGTCTCGGTTTGGGTTCAAGCCACCTAGGACCACTAGGGATTATGCCAACCGTCTACCGCGCCCTTTATCCCGTGTATGTATCATGAATCATTTTCCATGTCTAGACGCACATGTTCCTCAATGTGCCATCCGAGTTCCGTGCCAGGGCAAATCAAGAAATACGGAACTCGGTCGGGAGCTTTAAGTCGTCTGCTGATGCAGATATCAAGGTCTGTTTTTGTACCCGTGGCTATGGTCCCACGTGACCCCTCCCTCAACTACTAAAGGCAATCCAAGAAAAATCATGTATGAGAACCACATCCCGGCCCCACTATAGCCCCACTTTCCTATGGGCCAACCTCACCCATGACTCGATAGCAAGAACATGGTCTGTTGGGGGTTCTCTGCCTTTCCGTTCGTACACGATTGACTAAAGATGGTAGGTAGTCGACGACGCGCTATCCAGGGCAAAAACAAGAATCGTCGACTCCACGCTAATCCATCCCAGTCTTTAGGTCGCTCGCATAGCAACCAAGGCATACCCTTGGCTCTTCTACCGCAGACCTTAACCTCTGTGAGGCCAGGTTTCATGGACCATCTTCCACCTCACAGAGGGATACCAAGAGTACCCTCACGTCCCCCGAAGCTACCGCTTCGCCACCCAGTTCGTTGGAGCCTTTATCTAAGTCAGATAATTCGCTCCTCCACGTGTGTTCAAGCGATGACCTACCGTATCGGGTTACTCATCTATCTGTGAACTGGTCCAAATCCCTCGACTAAGAATTACTACTTAGTTTCCTAAACTAAGGTTTACCACTTTGCCTCCTTTCCCGTTATCCTTGTTAATCCCGGTTTTCTGCCTAGTTCCCTGAACTAGGGTTTTGTCTAATGGGTTAAGTATTGTCATTTAAGTTCATGACTTAACCTGCCTATGAATCATGTCAAGATTTGGCTAAATATTCAAGTCCAAGACCTAGCCCTACAAGTTGGTTAAGTATACCAAGAAGCTCATAACTTAACCCTATTCAATCATCAAGTCAATTTGGTTAAGTATTTGTTTATCTTAACCCTATTAGGTTATCATGTTAGATTGGTTAAGCATAGATTATCTTAACCTCATCGGATTATCGAGTCGGATTGGTTAAGTATAGGTTAACTTAACCCCATCCACTAATCGTATTATAATGGTTAAGTATGTTTAAACGTTCTCGTGACTTAACCCTATCAAGCTCTCATATTAGATTGGTTAAGTATGGTTGCTTAACCCCATCAAATCATCATGTATAATTGGTTAAGTATAAGTTACTTAACCTCATTGAATTACCAAGTTTAGATTGGTTAAGGGCTTAACTTAACCTCATCGAATTACCGTGTTTAGATTAGTTAAGTGTAGGTTACTTAACCCCATCTAATTACCGTGTTTAGATTAGTTAAGTGTAGGTTACTTAACCCCATCTAATTACCATGTTTAGATTAGTTAAGTGTAGGTTACTTAACCCCATCTAATTACCGTGTTTAGATTAGTTAAGTGTAGGTTACTTAACCCCATCTAATTACCGTGTTTAGATTAGTTAAGTGTAGGTTACTTAACCCCATCTAATTACCAAGTCGGATTAGTTAAGTGTAAATTGCTTAACCCCATCCCCTAATTGTCTTGTTTGGTTAAGTGTCATTAAGAAATCAAGTCTGGTTCCACTTAACCTACCCATTCGTGTCATATCGGTTAAGTGTCATTAGTCAAAATTACTTAACCTTTTCATATGGCATTAATTAGATTAATGCACCTCAACCTCTCACATTAGACTTTGTTGTGGTTACTAGTTAAGCCGGGCGGGTCCGGGTAGATTTACACCACAACCTAGTCTAGCCTCGGGTTTTAGGTGCTATATGACCAACTACTCACATTGGGTCCTATTGTTTGTAGCCACTAGTTAAGTCGGGCGGGTCTGGGTAGATTTATGCTACAAACTCAACCCAACCTCGAGTTGGCCACTTTCATGTTTGGTCTAGTGTCATATTACACTTACAACCCATACGTGTCTAGTTTCAAGTCCCATGTTTACCCCACATGTCATATCCCCATTTAGGTGTATCATGAGTGTCATATTTTCATGAAATCCCATGTCAAATTATCATGTCATAATCACGCTCGTCTATCCTACCCCAAATCGTGTTTCCAACCCAAGTAAAAGCGAGTCGACATAGTAAGGATACTATGCTACATATTGGCCTCAAAAACATGCACGATGCCAAAAAAAGGGGTTGACCACAAATATGCATGGTGTCATAAGGGGTTTGGCCTCAAAATATGCATAGCATCATAAGGGGTTTTTGGCCGCAAACATGCATAGTATTATAAGGGAATTTGGCCACAAGCATGCATAGTATCATAAGGGAATTTGGCCACAAGCATGCATAGTTTCATAAGGGAATTTGGCCACAAGCATGCATAGTTTCATAAGGGAATTTGGCCACAAACATGCATAGTTTCATAAGGGAATTTGGCCACAAACATGCATGATAACATAAGGGGTTTGGGTTCATTTACATGCATAAGCCCCAAAGTCCAATCTTTGCCAATGTTTCACAAGTCAAATGGTTCCCAAAGGTTCATGCTAGCATTCCATAGATAAAGATTCAAACTTCCAAGATAAACTAGGTTAATCATAACATGAATATCATGATTTAGTCACTAAACATAGCCAAAAGTCATAGGTTCAAGCAAAAGAGGCATGACAAGGTTCATATAGGCTAGCATACTTAGTTTAATCTCGTTTTATTCCATGCCATCATTAAAACTACCGTTTAGATCTAGAAGTAGCTAGAACTCACATAGCATGGCAAGAGATTTAGGAGCATGAATCGTCTTGTCGAAGAATCCATGTTGAGATGATGATCAAAACCCTTGATTTGGTGTAGAAAGATTGCACCTTCGTCTTGGATCTAGTTTGCAAGCACAAGCTCTTGAATTTGGGGATGGAGGCCATGATCAATGTAGATTTGGGCAGCACTTCGTTGCAAGAGTGATTTGTGAGGGTTTAGGGAAGGCTTAGGGGTCTTTTTATAGAGATTAGGACTAGTTTAGGCCCTTAGATTAACCCTAGGATAGATCTGAACCCTTAAAATCCGTCATAGGCCCATAAAACATGTCTTGAGAAACAAGTCAGGTGCACCCAAGCCCAAGTGGTCGGACCATCCAGGTCGACAGGGGTGTCGACTGGGCAGTTGACACCACCTGGGGTGTGTCGACTCCCAAGTCGACTCCCCAGTCGACTTGGGGGTGGCGGGAATTTTCCCGCCTCTTCTGCTTGGCTGAATTTGAATTCTGAATTCAAATTTGAACTGTTTTTGAACTTGAAATTTTCTGAAAACTTTGACGGGCCATAACTTGGTCATACGGATTCCGATTTTCGAAAACTCGGACTCTATTTCGCGTATTTTTCCGAGACGAACGCAATGGCAAAGCCCGTTTCCCTTGATTCAGATTTTATAATTAAATTCTGCCTTGATTCTCGTCTTAGCATGTTGTAAAAATCCGGGTTGTTACATCCTCCCCAACTTAAAGGATTTCGTCCCCGAAATCTCCAAGTTAGGAAGAACATATCCTACCATCCATCATCCATCTACTCAAAACATCATCCACAGGCAACCATTGTCCTTAGACGATTTCTAATGCCATATGAACATATGCAGAACGTGTGTGTATATGCTCCTTAGCTAATGCTAATGATCAGGCCTGAATGATCTATCTAATGCAAAATATGTTTAGTGCCATGAGTCCAACATGTATGAAAATAGTCCTAGTCATATAAACACTACATGTGTGCACAAACATTCATTCATATGCAACATCCGCATGACAACACATTAACTTTCAAACAAGTATAAATACTCGTGCATATGCAATGTAAAATGTGAGTGCGTCGATCTAGTATCTAACATGTATTCGCGCATCCACGAGCAACCACCTGCAACCATTTGCAACCATATCAATCATAACATGTTTCAAATACATGTTTACATCCATAGAGTTCTACCTAAGGTTCCCAAGATAAGATCGAGGAGATAAACAAGACAAACTCCTTACGGGGTTTGCAACAGAAACAGGACCGAGAGGATATCCACCAAGCGATAGCATGCAAGCAAGCTCTACAGGAGAACCAGGGATCAACGATATACTCTTTAAAATAGATATGATGCGCGCGTTTTAAGCCGCATTTCCTTGAGCTTAATTTCAGTGTGCCTTGACCACCTTTGACTTCATGATTTTCGTAGCTCCTTGATTCCTATTTCCAAGGTATGAGTCGGAACTCATTTCACTGTCGCCTCTCGTTTCACTTCCACTTATTCTTTCCCTAGTATGCTCGGCCCAAACATATCTGCGTACTCATGCAAGCTCTCCAAAATTCACTAGTGAATTCTGGATCTCGTTTACCGATGCCAATTCATATTACCACGTGCACTTACTAGGGTGATTCCTATAACTCATGCTTAAGCGGGATGAACCATCCGCCTTATTGGCGAACGTTACTCGACCGGATCAGAGATTTCCGATAAATGCACCAAGAGATCCTAGGTAACTAACCATGACAGAACTCATAAGGTTACACGAGACTTCGAGGGTATTACCAAGGCAAGTTAAGAGTTTAACTACCCTCCTTTCAAAACCGAGAATGGCATCCCTTACTGGATAACCACTTCATCCCTAGAATCCATCCATAGCTCAACAATAGAAGCATTTCTTCTAATCCCAACACTTGGCATAGACGTTCTCAAATCCAAACAAGTCATGAATAAATGGACCGACTCTCCAACCAGATTTTGGGACTAAAGTGGGATCTTCTACCATGCTAGTACTAAGGTGCAGAGACTTAACTATCGAGGCAGACTTAAATGATGCGATGATCAAAACAAAGTCTAGACGGGAAGATAGAAAAGAAAGGCTAAACCTTTAACAGAAACGATACCATCCCTCTTAGGTACGCTAGGAGTGAGAGCATACAATTGCCCTCTCGCTGACCTTGTCCTTGCCTTCCTTCGTGGAATAATCCATACCAACAAGTTGCTTATCCTCACGTCCGTGTCCTTTATCCTTGCTCTTATTACCCTTCCTTGTAACACGGTAACAGGTCTCTCGAGAACTTCCTCCATTGCATGGGAAAACACTTACGTAGCTAGACAAGGATTGGTCGCAGTTAAAACTACTGTGACTACAGATGGAGGAAAGAAAGGAAAAGGGATTCGATCAAGGAAACAAAGGATAGTGCTAATGGCTTTTGGGGAATATCCTTTAAAAACTTTTCTTGAAAAATGCTTCTTTTTAAACGGTTACTCAAATAGTTTTTCAGAAGGTTTTAAAAACTTTTGCCCAGTCTGGTAACCTTCTGCTCTGATACCAAATGTAACACCCCACCTCCCCTTGGGTCACTCACAAAGGGAATGCACTAGCTTTGGTGAAGCATTATCGAGGTAAACATGCACAGAAATATTACAAGACAGAACATATATAAAACAGCGGAAGTAAATCGAATTTCATTACCTTATAAAATAAGGTCTAAAGCCTTTTACATCAGAATACATCAAAACCTGTCTTGCAATAGTAAAGAAGCATAAAACCTTTTCATAAATTATTCCCCAAAATAAAGCGGTGAAGCAGCCATAGCCAAGAGAAGACCAAGCTATACATGATGACCTTCAAGCATAAGAGGTCCGAACTAAACAACATCATTTCCTCCCTGAAAACCTTGGGGGGGGGGGGAAACGGAAGACAAAGAGGCGAAACAAAACGGGGTCAGTCATAAAGACTGGTAAGTCCTATCTACTTCCAGTATAAAAACAGGTAAAGGTAACATGACAGGCATAAACTGAAAGTAAACATAAGGATGACGACAAGATAGATAAGCTAAACCAAAATAACTGGATGAACTACTGTAGCAAGATAAACTAAGGTATCATGATAAACTACGGTGTCAAGATAAATCAAGGTATCCCATCGTCAGGTTCCTATCAAGTATACTATCCCAAGGCATCTATCATGTATAACATCCCACGGTATCTATCATGTATAACATCCCAAGGTATTTATCATGTATATCTGCTCTGCACCTCTCGTACTAGTATCCCAACCCGCGTCATGTGTTAACTATGAATGTCCCTTGCCCAATGTCATGTATTAACTATGAATGTCCCTTGCCCAATGTCATGTAATGGTCCATGTCAACCTAATATATAACATATGTAGGTTTTCCCAACTTGTATGTTTCTTTCCATGTATAAGTTCAGTCCTTTGCCGTAGGCCGTACGAGCTTTCCCATGTAAATCTATACCACCTCAACGTAGTACCATTTTATCCTTGAAGTTGTTTTGGACTGCTACCCTTGATCTGGTTATGTTTTCTTACCATGAACTATCGCGTGTTCACTTAGGATTTACGCCACCTAGGGCCACTAGGGATTATGCTACCTAATGAACTATCTGATGCATGCAATGCAGTCATTCACTTTATAAGGCATGTCGAAAGACAAACTAGTCATCAAATAAATGTACTACAAATAGACAGAGGTATTGAATACAAACTTCTCAAAAGAAATTTTACAAGAAAAAGGGTTAGTTCATAGAATGACTTTCCCACATACATAAACACAGAATGGAGCGGTAGAAAGAAAAAATAGGCATATAGTTGAAACCGGTCGTACTCTACTTGCACATGCATCACTTCCAATGAAGTTTTGGCCTGAAGCTTTTTCAGTTGTAGTCTATTTAATTAATAGAATAACAACAAAGACAATGTAGGACAAAACTCCATTGGAAGTACTATTTAGAGTAAAAATAGATTATAAATGGTTAAAAACCTTTGTGTTTCTATATTTTCCCTAATTAAAACCATACAACTCACACACACTGAATTTCAGGTCACTGCCTTGCACTTTCATAGGATATGCATCTAAGCAGAAAGGCTACAATTATCTAGATAGCAGTGGAAGAGTATTCGTCTCAAAGCATGCGGTGTTCAATAAGCAAAAAATCCCATTTTAGACATTAGATTCCAAAACAACCCAAAAATGGGTACAATCCAACTAAGTCAATACCCATGACACCAATATATGATCGCACAACAAATGAACATAATGGAAAAGAAGGTGTAAGCGATCATGGGACTCAACATACATTATCTGATATCAGATCAGGTCAAGGCAACAATGACCAACCTTAACACACTACTCTATCATCACATAATACAAGTACTCAACATCTTTGAACAATGAATTCTATAGTGAAAAATCAGTCTCATCAAAAACTCCACAGCAAAAGGAACAAACAACGGGTTAAAAGTGGCATATTTAAACCAAAACTGCATTATGCAAATAACAACATAAAGGAATCAGAGACATATGAACAAGCAACAAGTGATGAAAAATGGAAAGGGGTAACGAATGATGAAATACAGTGCATTGATACAAAATTAGGCTTGGATTCTTACTACCCTACCTTAAAACAAGAATATTATAGGATGTAAATGGACATACAAGTTTTTAAAAATAAACCTGATGGAAGTATTCAAAGACATAAGGCAAGGCTAGTGACTAAGAGATACACTCAACAACATGGGTTTGATTTTAAGGAAACATTCTCACTAGTGATTAAGCCAACATCTATCAGAATAATATCGACTATAGCTCTACACAAGAAGTGAAATGTACAATGACTAGATGTAAATATTGCCTTCCTAAATGGAGAACTGGAGGAGGAAGTCTACATGCAACAATCATCGGGTTTTGAACAAATAGGAAAAGAAATAATAGTATGAAAATTACACAAAGCCATTTATGGTCTAAAAAAACTATTATGGTATGGTTTAACAAATTGAAAAGCAATACTGACCAAGATGAATTATCAACAAACCAAGTCAGACAACTCACTATTTATAAAACTGGAAAACAAGAAGAGAACATGCATGTTGACAAACGTTGATGATATAATAATAATAGGTGAAAGTGAAACAGAGACCAACAAAGTAATTCACCATCTAGAAAAAAATCTCAATTAAAGACCTAGGAGAATTAAAGTATTTTCTAGAAATTAAAGTGAACAAACTATTACGCTCAAAACTTCATCTAAGTCAGAAGAAATACATCAAAGAGCTATTAGTTAATACAAAATTACAGAATGTCAAACCACTACCCACACCAAAGGTAAGTAATTGTTCGACGACAAATATTCTATGAATTAGAACACTGTCGTGAAGTGTAATAAACCGCAAGTGCACGGCGTATAATTGTTAGTACGTGGCGAATATGAGTCAATCCACAAGGAAAGAAGTAATTTAATTCTTGTTCAATCAAATTAAACCAAAATTCGGATTGATTTAACTAACAAAAACTAGAACTAAGTTGAGAGCTAAATTTGAAATGAAACAACTTTAGAGGAAAATCCCCTCTCATATTTATGCAAATTAACAAACGTATGATCTATGATCTCCATTAAGTGATAGAAATGCAACATTTAAACCACTTATGATTCTCTTTAAAATGAAACTAAAGAGAAAAATTATTTTAAGTATGGCTTATGAACAATTAATAGAACTATACATCATCGAATTTTATTCTTACTTTCATTTCAAAATCAGTAATCACTTAACAAATATTGATGTAATTTGTGTTTACATTGAATAAGCATAGCCTATTTTGTTGTCAACAAACATAGACTATCAAAATCAATTGTATAAACTTACATCAACATCCACTAACATGAAGCACACATAAGAGATCACAAATCATATTAATGTTGAACTTACATAAAGTTAGAAAGCTTCATTACCCCTAAATCAAAGGAACTAGCTACTCATATGTGTTATCAAATCAACACATGTAAGTTTCAACATAAATATGAACAAAACAAAAAAAAGAATTAATTAACAACAATAAAATAGATCTAAACTATATGCATAAAACTAACATAAAACTGAGATTACATAAAAAAATGGCTAAGAAACAATGGAAGAAAAATAGAGGTTTTGATTTCAGCATCCACTCTAAAATAAATAAAATCCAAGATTCTGTTTACATCAACATACAAGGGTTATTTATACATGTGAAAAAGCCTAATTCAACTTTAGCGTGCCACCAAGAATGCCCTTTAGGAAATGTGGCCACCAATTAATCATCACGCTTTAATTACTCCACCATCAAATTTGCCTGAAGCTTTATCATCCAATAATTTGTCCATTAGCTTTTAAGTGTAGTAAGTGGGGTCCTCCATGATTATGTATGAGAATTATTTCCTCTTCATTCCTTTTGTATGCGTATAAATCTTTATGAAGCTCTCTTTCAAACGCACCAAATGTCTACAAAAACAAAGAAAAATATCCAAGTACAAATTCTCAAAATAACTTAAACACAAAAATGACCATTTTCCTTTGTATGAATATTAATGTATGATATTTTGAAATCAATTGAATTATGGTTTGAAAATGATAAAATACCCATATATGACATTTATTAGTACTAAACAAGAATAAATATGTGAATATAAATGTGCATTTTTACGTGCATATCAAATACCCCTACACTTATCTTTTTATTCATCCTCGAATAAACTGAAAAACTAAGCTAAATCCGTTTTCGTAGGGAGCACAATTGCATTGAGCGTATGCAACAAGCCTTTAAACCTCTGGGTATCCCCAGTAGAATGATTGTAGTCTCATGAGGGTTTTCAGCGGATACTACCCACAAAATCCAAAAGTTGAATGCAAAAAAAATATTTATAAAATGCAAGATTAGAAAATATTTACAAGATAAATGCAAGCTTTTAAAGAAATATTTACAAATGGATAATTTACTTTTAAATATTACACAAATGAGTTAAAACAAATTTGGGTCATCACTATGAAATTTGAGTCTGTTACTAATCAAAACTTCAAACAAAAGTCATGTTATCGTCACAAACTCCTCCAGCTTGGCCAATTGTTTTGGTAGAAACATAATGCAAATACGAAATGAATTCTATAATCGATATCAACAATCGTAAAACAACATCTCGACTTCCTTTAGGTTAACAAGTTAGGTCGAATAAGTGAAGAGTGTGCTTGGATTTTAAGTGTTAACTCTCTTTTTATTACAAAATATTTACATTATTATTATTTACAAATACCTAGATATACCACCCCTACACTGCATTATGACTTATGTGAGGGTCGGTAATCCTTAGGTGTCTAACTCATAAAATGAGACCAAGGTATACCGACGCTGACTTTGTCAACAAGGTGTCGGAAAGAGCTTGGCGGGTTTGCACACCAACGCGAGATGTACTAGCAATATTGGATACCCTTGGATTACTATTATATATATACATTCTTTTTTTTTACATAAGAGAGAGAGCCAAGCGAGGATACCTTAGCACAACTTCACTTAAAAGATCTAAAATATTATCGCAAGTAGTCCAAATCAGCCATTCATTTAATCGGATTACAATTCAGAAAACATTTCATACTCATTACTTACGAATTTCCCAATATACCAGTTACACCAAATTTGCTCATAATTCAAACTTTCCTTTCGTTATCTGCTAAGAGAAGTAAATCTCCAAACATTTTAATTGAATGACCCAAAACCGTATATTTACTTTCATCGTGCCCTTTTAAAAGTAAATTAAAATGCTTTTTTTAATTTTGATTTTGATTTTTTTTGAATGGAAAATAAAAGAAAGAAAAAAACTATGGAAAACCAAAATAAATGAGAAACTCTCCCCACACTTGATTTTGACTTTGTCACCACTGTCAATGCATGACACAATGAGTGAATAGAAGAGAAATATTTACATATGTACAAAAGAGGGTTAGTGCGACTTACCAAATGTGCGTGCAGAAAATATACAATCATCGAATAGATGAACCGGTGCACAATGGACCAATGGATCAGCCTCATAAGGATTATGAGACACAGATTAAGTACAGAAAACCAAATCATAAAGAATTTTACATTACCCTTTAGATTTGGAAAAAAATCAAAATTTTGAGTTGCTAATTTTAATTTTTTGAGCTTATAATTGATCCTAAATCAAATTGAATTTCTGTAGCAATTAAATAGAGGTCATCGAGCCGGGGTTCAGTAAACTTTCAAAAACAAATATTGATTTGTTCAGAATATGTATAAATTGGGCATCATTCTCACCCCCAAACTTGTTTTGAGAAACATTTTTCAGTTTCACTTTGATATTTGAAATTTTATTGACTAAAGGTTCATTCGTAAACCTAAAGTTAAAACCAAACAAATGAAGTTTCAGTAAATTTCGAAATCGTGTTTTCTCAAAAACATTGTTATTCCAAAAAGAGTTCATATACTATAGAAGTTTATCATTGAAAAACAAGTGATCATAGTGAGGTTAAGTTGAATTGATTAAGTCGCAAGGAGTTTCAATAGTTTTTGAAAAATCGTCATTGTGTTCAAGAACACATTCAGCAATTTCGTTATTTTCAACCTCAAAAATTTCAAAGCTTTCAAAATTTTCATTTCCATTTTCAAACCTAAAAACATTATCGTCAATCGGTTTAAGAAGTTTTCGCTCGTCAAAGTCATCCTCACTTAAACAGTTGTTAACAACCTCATCATTTTTGTCAGGTTGACAATCTAAAGTTGCTAAATTTTCAGAATCCGAGAGAGGAAGATCAATTGAAGATTAACGTCTTCGTTTTCAAGAGAATTTAAATTCAAATCAAGCACAGATCTTTTAGCAACTTCATTAAGATTTTCGTCAACTTCAAAAGTTTTCAGTTAAAGATCGTCGGTCGTGGTAAAAGATGGATTATCATTCGAATCGTCACACGTTCGGTTTTGATTATTTTGTTTTTCATGAAAATTCAAGTAGTCTTGAAACAACAAATTCGTGTGATTATCGTGAATTTCATTCATTTGCTCAACAAAATAAAATTTATAATTATTAACTTGAGAAGTTTCAATTCGAAATTATTGAGAACCAGAATCATTAATCACACCATCATTGAAATTATTCCCATTGCTAAAATCATTTGTATAGTGATTTACATTTCCATTTTGAATTTTAAATTCATTTTGGAGTTCGAAATTGAATTGACAAGGGTTATAATCAAAATCATTTGAATTTGGAAGTGAATTCAGATTTCGATTATTTTGAAAACTTTGACTTGAATTGTTGCCCAAGTATGAATTACACCATTCACTTATTCTTTGATTTTGTTGTGTGCATATTTCAAGTAAAGTTTAGACATTTGTTTCAAGATTTGAGGGTTGGTCAAGATTTTGAAAATTTTGCTGAGTAAAATCAGGATTATTTTGAAAAGTTAGTGGTGTAAAATCCAAATTGTTCATACAATAGTCGTTGTCAAAATATCCATATGAATTTGGTGTAAAATTATATAAATTATATAGATTTTAACAACTATGGAAAAATTCATGTGGATAACAAAATTGGGACATTTTCAAGAAAGTTTGTTTTTTTTGAATTTTTTTAAGAGAAAAAAGTATTCATAAGAGAAAATTGTTTTTTTTTTTGGATTTTGGGTTTTTGTATTTTTTTGTATTATTTTATATATGCATGAACCTAATGCAACTGTATGAATGCAAACTAATTATTTACAGATTTTCTAAAATTATATAATGACGGTTTGATTAATTTCAACAAAAGATTTCTCAATCACTAAACGGACAAGAGTTATCGGTGCACCAGGAATCACCCTAGCAATGCAGCCGAAGGTTTAAGTACCTTCAGAGGAATAACTGATATAATATTTACGAATCACCGTAATACTTATAAACGATTATTACTCTACCGTAGTCTAGACACCAAGAAATAAATCATTATAAAGAAATCGAGTTCTCAAAATATAACAATGTCCTTATAAAATAAAAATTAAATGAGATGAATGTAAAACAGAAATTAAACGTGAACTATAATGCAACTACAAATGAATTTTTGTTTTTCTTTTATGTAAGTGCAACCAACCAACAATGCAAATAAAATAAAAATAAGGAAAGAAAACATATACCAATGTGTGCAGATTAGCATTTTTTTTAGCAGCAATTTTTTATTAAGCAAGGAAGCGTAGAGTCAAGCAAAGCAATCCCAGGCAAAGCAGGCAGAGTGTTCTTCAAGCAAGTAATCCTCCTTGAGATTTTCTGCAACCTAAAAATGAAGACAATATATATACAATTTGAAGGCAAGCGTTTTTTTTTTTTTGAAAACAAAATGCGAATTTACACAAGAAAACAAAAACAATTATTTTTTATATACAATGATGAAATTAAATCGACAATGATCTTAAAAAAACGAGAGTAGAAAGAAGAGTTTGAATAAATATTCACGGTAGGACTAACAACTTAAAAGAAAGATAACAAGGAATCAAAAACAAACATAAACCCTAAATGAAGGGGATTTCACTTTGTTTTTTTTCTTCTGAATAATAAAAACCAAAGCAAGTTGGTTTGATAAACTAACAAACTCTAGATTTTTACAACACCACAATCTCCAAAAGCAATCGGGTAAAGCCTAAACAACACAAGCCTAATACAATTAAAGTCCTCCACAATTTAAAACAAACCGTACGTCAGCTAGCCCAATACCCGACTGCTTATGCAAGTTCGCACCCTCTTACTCCCAATTTACATAAACATCACACGAACTGAAATTTCGGAATAGAAAAAATTCAGGCTTACTCAAAATTAAATTGAAAGTTCAAATTCTAAAAATTAAAAATTCTCGCAGGCAATTTGCTCGAGTATAAAGGTGAATTTGTGAATCGGCTAAATCAAAATTCTGAAATTTGGGTACTCGCATGAAATCTCAGTTGATTCCGGTGGTTGAAGTTGGCTGGAAACGGAGGAGAGGTGTATGCGTGGTGTGATACTGGTTGCAAAGAGGATTGTATTATGGTAGAGGTTTGCTGTGGTGGTGTGAAGTGGTTAACGTGGTGTTGAATTTGAATGGTTGGTATGAGAATGTACAGGAGGTGTCGAAGAATTTTTGGTGAGATGTATGTAAGAGAGAGGAGATGATTGTAGTAGCAGGGAGTTTATGAGGAAGAGAGAAAAAATTGAAAACAAATGTAGAAAAGATTAGAAAGAGAATAAAGAAAAGAAAGGAAATGAATCATTAAAAATAACAAGTTTTTTTTATTAGTAAGAATTGTAAAAGGAGAAGGGATAGCTATGTACTGAAAACAAGGAGGAAAAAAATAGAAAAGAAGTCAAAGGAAATATGGCAATTTTTCTTTTTTTTAAGATTTGTAAAAGAACGAAGAGTTTGTAGAATTATGGAAAGAAATTAAATGGATAAAAAAACTGTATGGAAATCACGAAAGAAGAAATGAAAGAGAATTTGTTAAGATTTTTTATATTTTTTTGAAAATAAATTGTACAAAGGAAAGAAATTAAATGTAAAAGAAAAATAAATTGAATGTTTGTAGTATTGACGTGAAGATCTTGTAGAAGAGAAAGGGAAAAGAAAGCAAGGCATAAAAAGGAAAGAATTTCAAAAGATTTTTTTTTAAAGTAAACTGTATATCGAAGGAAGGAATGTAAAGGATTGGGAAAAAAAGAAAGAAATAAAAAAAGAATTTTTTTATTTGTAAGAACTGTAAAAGAAGAGAAGAAAGAAATTGGAAGGAGATCGAAAAAAAGGAAAGAAATAAAGAAAAACAATTGGAGAGAAGATTGAGAAATAAATTAGAAAAGATATGACAAGTAATAAGTAAGGAAAGGGAAGGAAAGAAATAAGTGAGAGAAAGAGAAAGGGAAAGAAATAAAGGAAATTGTAGTGAAATCAGGAAAGAAATTGAACAAAAGGCAAGTGTGTGTGTGTGTGTGTGTGTGTGTGTGTGTATATATATATATATATATATTTGACTTTTTTATATGCAAGATAAGACAAAGTCATACAAGATCACACAAAATAGAAATGAAAAATACACACAAAAAAAATTTAAGAAGAACAACAAATAAGAAAATTAACCTGAAGAATAAAAATCAAAATTTAAACTTTCCCCAGCAACGGCGCCAAAAGCTTGTTCGACGACGAATATTCTATGAATTAGAACACCATCGTGAAGCGCAAGCGCACGGCGTACATTGTTAGTACGTAGCAAATGTGAGTGGATCCACAGGGAAAGAAGTAATTTCAATCTTATTCAATCAAATTAAACCAAAATTCGGATTGATTTGACTAACAAAAAATAGAACAATGTTGAGAGCTAAATATGAAATGAAAGTAATTTAGAAGTAAATCCCCTCTCATATTTATGCAAATTAACAAACGTACGATCTATCATCTCCATTAAGTGACAGAAATGCAACACTTAAACCACTTATGATTCTCATGAAAATGAAACTAAAGACAAAAACTATTTTAAGTATGGCTTATGAACAATTAATAGAACTATACATCATCGAATTTTATTCTTACTTTCATTTCAAAATCAGTAATCACTTAACAAATATTGATGTAATTTGTGTTTACATTGACTAAGCATAGCCTATTTTGTTGTCAACAAACATAGACAATCAAAATCAATTGTTTAAACTTACATCAACATCCACTAACATGAAGCACAAATTAGAGATTACAAATCATACAAATGTTGAACTTACATAAAGTTAAAGAGCTTCATTGCCCCTAAATCAAAGGGATTAGCTACTCATATATGTTATCGAATCAACACATGTAAGTTTCAACATAAATATGAACAAAACAAAAAAAGAATTAATTAACAACAATAAAATAGATCTAAACTACGTGCATAAAACTGAGACTACATAAGAAAATGGCTAAGAAGCCATGAAAGAAAAATAGAGGTTTTGATTTCAGCCTCCACTCTAAAATAAATAAAATCCAAGATTCTGTTTACATCAACATACAAGGATTATTTATACATGTGAAAAACCCTAATTCAGCTTTCGCGTGCTACCGAGAATGCTCTTTAGGAAGTGTGGCCACCAATTAATCATCACGCTTTAAATACTTCATCATCAAATTTGCCTGAAGCTTTATCATCCACTAATTTGTCCATCAGCTTTTAAGTGTAGTAAGTGGAATCCTCCATGATTATGTATGAGAATTATTTCCTCTTTATTCCTTTTGTTTGCGTATAAATCTTTATGAAGCTCTCTTCCAAACGCACCAAATGTCTAACAAAACAATGAAAAATGTCCAAGTACAAATTCTCAAAATAACTTAAGCATAAAAATGACCATTTTTCCTTTGCATGACGATGAATGTAATATTTTGAAACAATTGAATTATGGTTTAAACATGATAAAATACCCATATATGACATTTATTAGCATTAAACAAGAATAAATATGTGAATATAAATGTCCATTTTTACGTGCACATCAGTAATCTACACTTATTAAAACATCAGAGCGAACCAATTCATAATGAAAAAGATATAGTATCATAGCTGGAGGACTAAAATATGCTACAATAACTTGACCAATGATTGCATATAGTGTGAATAAATTGTGCCAGTTCATGCATCAATCATTAGACCAACAATGGAAAGTTGTAAATTGAATTTTAAAATATCTAAATGGAACTCAAGAATATAGGATACTTCTAAAACATGGAAGAAATTTATGTATAATAGGTTTTTCGGATGTTGACTGGGGTTCGGACTTCGATGCTTGAAAATCTACCACCAAGTATTACATTTATCTAGGCGAAAATCTAGCATTATAGTGTTCTAAAAAGCATCCAATGATATCTAGAAAAAGCACTGAGTCTGAATACCGCAACCTTTCAAGTGCAACAATGGAAGCGATATGGATAGGATCACTTCTTAGTGAACTACAAATGGCCAAAAATCAAAAACCCACATTTTGGTGTGACAACTTAAGTATGGTCAACCTGACTTCCAACCATGACTTGCATACACGAACGAAGCACATGGAATTAGACATGAACTTCGTTCGTGAAGAAGATGGCAAAGGGAGACTATTTATAAACCACATACTTGCCACTTACCAATGTGGAGATATACTCACCCTGCCAAAAAATTTTGCAAGTTTCTAGAGGATCTAAAAGTTAAACCAGTCGATGAAGATAATGGCAACCCAGAGCTGGAATCTAACTAGTAGAAATCAAAACAAGCAGGAGCCGAAGCAAATCAAGTCTTAAAGGTGCCTGAATCAGATCTCAAAGGGCAAGTGAGCAACTTGATTGATGAATTTCTAACTCAATTGAAGAATAGTGAAGAAAAGAAGAAATATGACAGAAAACCTAGTCCGGCTTGAAGGGGAGAAATAAGAAGTTACATATTGATCATTAGTCGAACCAGCTTTTATGTATTTTTTACATTTGGGCTTCAAGCCCACAGGCTTTCTGCATTCTTTTATTTTCAACTGTGTTGAACATGTCAGCTGTGTGTATATGCTGGCTCATTTAGCCATTGTAAAGTATGAATCATTTTACAATTGCAACCAATAAAGAAAAAAAACATTTCCTTCATCAACATTTAGTTTCTCCATTCTTGAAAACTTATCTGTGAGTACATGAAACAACAATGAGACATAATTTGTATGATTACAGACAACAAGGGGGTGGAAGGACAAAAATACTGCAAAACAAAGGCGAGTTAACATGCCCTACTTAATGCCTATCGAAACAAAAAGAATCTGATGTGTGAACATTCAATGGGAACATTATGGAATTTAATATATTTTAAAATAAATATTTATAATAGTTCCAAATTTAACGAAGGTGCAATTTACCAGGACGCATAAATGGCTAATATTTATCTTTATGGTCTACAAGAATGATAGAAAGTAGTTTTGATGGGTTCGACTTGTTTCTCCAGAAGTATGTAAATAATACAGGACATTTCACACAAAAAAAATTAAACATAACTTTGTATTAACTAACAATCATTTGAAATCATTTAGAGAAAATATTGTGTCTTACATATGTTTCAATAATTGCCTCCATGTGCTTCTCTTCTTCCTTAGATTTTTAACCAGATCCTAAAGGGGGAAAAACCAACAAAATTATAAAACTACAAGATTTTCTTATATATAAGATTTACATGGTTGTACATCAAATATAAGAACATAATATTTCACAATATGATAACTAATGTAACACCCCACCTCCGCTAGGGTCACTCACAAAGGGAATGCACTAGCTTTGGTGGAGCATTATCTAGGTAAACATACACAGAAATATTACAAGACAGAACATATAAAACAGCGGAAGAAGAACCAAATTTTATTGCTTTAAAATCTAGAAAGGTCTAAAGCCTTTTTACATCAAAATGCCATTAAATCCATTACATCGAAATCTGTCTTGCAATAGTAAAGAAGCATAAAAACATAGTCATAAATCATTCCCCAAGTAAAACAGTAAAGCAAGCCATAGCCAAGAGAAATCCAAGTCGTTCGTGAAAGAGCCTTGAAGCTTGGTAAGATCCGAACTAAGCTGTATTCCCACCCTGCGAACCTGGGGGGGGGGGGGAACAGAAGAAAAAGAGGCGAAACAAAACGGGTCAGTCATAAAGACTGAGTAAGTCCTAGTGACTTTCATCATAAAAACAGGTTAAGATAACATGGCATGAATAAACTGAAAGTAAACATAAGCATGATGACAAGATAAGCTACAGGCACGATAACTAAGAATAACATCCCATAATTCCTATCAAGAGTAGCATCACAAGGTTCCTACCAAGTATCACATTGCAAGGTTTCTATCAAGAATAACATCGCAAGATTTCTAAGTTTCATCATTAAAATATTTCGGTGATATCCATTTGTTCTGTACCACCCGTACTAGCATCTCACAAGTGTCTGGAATGTTTCGTATTCCTACTAGTGTTCCAACTAGTGTCTTGTGTAACAAGGATCCTTACCCCCTACTAGTGTCCCAACTAGTAGCCCATGTTATATAATAAGGTGATCCTAACCAGTGTCATATATTAACTATGAAATGATCCCTTGCCCAATATCATGAAATGACCCATTACTTGGTCCCACGTAATGATCTATTAATCGATCGGCTCCCTACAAGTTCTAGCTCGTCATGTGTCTGTGTCATACGGCCCAATCATGAAATGTAGTTACCTGTGCTAGGTCCACCATAGGGTGTATCAAGCCCTAGGGTGCCAACCACCGACACGAATGAAGCACGCACAGTGTAAACCTATTGGTGCCCAATGCCTGCTTTTTCAACTCTAGACTACATGCACGACCATAGTCCGTCTGAACCTACAATGGCGCACCTACTCAGCCGTCGTTCTGGTCGCTTACAATCAGCCCAGTAATCGTGCCTCACCCTGCCTAGTTCCAGGGTATCGTGATACATCTAGTAGGTTACTGCTGAAAAGGACCGCGCAACTAGGGTTTTCGTCCAGTAGGTTAAGTGTTGTCATTTAAATTCGAGACTTAACCCCATCAGTCTAGCATGTCAAGTTGGTTAAGTGTTGTCATACAAGTTCGTGACTTAACCCGCCTACGTGTCATGTCAAATTGGCTAAGTGTTGTCGTTCAAGTTCATGACTTAACCCTACGAATTATCTGTCGAGTTGGTTAAGTATATTCAAGCGGTTCATGACTTAACCCTATCAAATCATCGTGTCCAATTGGTTAAGTATATTCAAGCGGTTCATGACTTAACCCTATCAAATAATCGTGTCAAATTGGCTAAGTATATTCAAGCGGTTCATGACTTAACCCTATCAAATAATCGTGTCAAATTGGTTAAGTATATTCAAGTGGTTCATGACTTAACCCTATCAGTGGTATTAATTCATTAATGCACCCCAACCTCTCACATCAGATCTGTTGTTGTGGTCACTGGATATGCCGGGCGGTTACGGGCAGAATTACACAACTCAGTTTGACCTCGGGTTTTCAAGTGCGATATGACCAACTACCCACATTGGATCTTATTGTTTGCAGTAACTGGATTTGTCGGGCGGTTCCGGGCAGAATTACACTGCAAACTCAACCCAACCTCGAGTTGGCCATTTTCATGTTCATTCTAGTGTCATGTCCATGTTCAAGTTTCATGTCAAGTTCGTGTCAAGGTTTCAAGGCAAGTTTCATACCCACATCCAGATTCAAGTTATAACAATGTTCATTTTTCAAGTTTTTCCTTTTATCAAGTTCATAATTCATGTTCATAACCAATTCGTGTTTTTCCTAATCTACCCAAATCGTATTCCTATCGCACATAAACGTGAATCGATCTATACTACAAATAAATCCAAATCCCGAGATAAAGGGAATAACATCAAAACTATGATAGGCAAAAGGGACGACCATAAAGCGATAAAAGGGATTACAAGACTAGCATGATATAACTTGAGATAATTGGTTACAACATCATTAGCATATAGGGTTTCAAATCTAGCAAGATAAGGCGATAGTCATGATAAAAGTTGATATAAAAGAATAGGCACGCAAAAGCAAGCCAAATACAAGGATAATGGATCCAATGGATTTAGTGTACATAATAGCGAATGAACTAAGCAAGTCACACCCTAGGTATGAGATCCAACAACTGCAAATTCGGTGTACAACATGGGTTTCAACTATGGGCATGAACAATCAACTATAATAGTCTTAGGCCACTAACCCCAATAGTCATAGTCATGGTCATAGGTAGAAATCTCATAATCAAGAACCATAAGCGATCAATCGCAATAGTCATGGATAATTATCCCAAAATAGTTCTAGGCAAATAGTCATAGGAAATTAACAGTAATAGTTTCAAAGTCATGGTCATAGATAATAGCCTTATGTTCATAATCAAAGGTAATAATTCTAATAGTCAAGAGTCATGATTAGCCATAATTGTCCTTGTCATAGTCATAGGCAATAGTCTTATGTTCACCGTCATAGGCATAGGCATAGTCTTATGTTCACAGTCATAGGCATAGTTATAGTCTTATGTTCACAGTCATAGGCATAGGTATAGACTTATGTTCACAGTCATAGGCATAGGTATAGTCTTATGTTCACAGTCATAGTCCTTGGCCATTAACAATAGTTTCAACGTCATAGGCATGTTAAAGTTATAGACATGAAAGGGTTTGATTTACAACATGAATAGGCCCAAAGCAATATTCACGAAAGTCAAGATCCAAGATGAACAAGAATAGATACGAATCAATTATCATACATAGATCCAATTCCAATTTACAACATGGATATTAAGTTTACAACTTTTATCTAAAAGTAACATGAACTTACAGATCGTGGTCTAAGAAAGATGCAGAAGTCAAGTCTAGAAATTTGTCGTTGAATTGCTGAATCGTTGAATCTTGCTTTGATCGTAGAAGGAAATCCCCAAATATGCAATTCCTAGCCATAGTCTTCAAGAAATAATCTTCTCATTTTAATTTAATTTATCTTAATTTAATTTAGAAGAAGAAGAAGAAGAAACCATGATCATCAAGAGTTTGAGCAGCATAAGGTTAGAGAAGAATGATGTAAAGAGAATGAGGCTAGGAGGCTATTTATATAGGATTAGTCAGACGAATCTGGACAGAAAACGAGGTCAAATACATCAGAATGCATCAGGTTCAGAAAATGGATTCGGGAGGCAGGTCGACCCCTAGGTCGACACTATGGTCGACTTGGTCCCTGGGAGGTCTACACCCCAGTCGACCTGGTCCTTGGGAGGTCAACATTATGATCGACCACCAGGTCGACCTTGTCCATGGGCGGGAATTTTCCCGCCCAGCCTGGTCTGGGGTTTGAATTCGAATTTCGAGCTGTTTTTTATTCTGAAAATTCCTGAAACTTCGGAGGGTCATATCTCCCTCATACAGAATCCGATTCTCGCAAACTCGGACTCGTTTCCAAGCAGAATTTCGAGATGAACGTAATGGCGTTACCCGTTTCCCTTGATTCTTATTTTAAAATTTAATTTTGTCTTTATTTATGGTTTTAACATGTTATTAAAATTCGGGTTGTTACATTCTCCCCCCCCCCCTTAAAGGATTTCGTCCCCGAAATCTTCAAGTTAAGAAGAATGTGTCCTACCATCCAATCATCCATCTACTCAATCATCAATCACAGGCATCCATTGTCCTTAAGAGATTTCTAATGCTGTATGAACATTTGCAGAAAGTGTGTGTATATGTTCCTTATCTAATGCAAATGATCAGGTCTGATTGATCTCTTTAATGCAAAATATGTTTTAGTGCCATGAGTCCAACATGTATGCAAATAGTCCTAGTCACATAAACACTATATGTGTGCACAAACATCCATCCATATGCAACATCCAAATGATAACATATCAAGTTTCCATCCATGTACAAGTATAAACATTCATGCATATGCAATATGAGATGTGACTGAGCCGATCTAGTGCCTAATGTGTGTTCATGCATCCACAAGCAACAACTAGCAACCACTTGCAACCATCAACCATAACATGTCTCAAACACATGTTTACACCCAATTGTTCCTACCTAAAGATATAGTCGAACGATAGAAGTGAGTAAAAACTTTGTGCCCATTAGGCAATGTCAAAACTGGAAATCTATGTCACATATATACTGATTAGGAGAAGAACTCTCTAAGCACCAGCCCCGAAGACCGAAATCAATATCAGACTGATACCCAAAGAATTGACCAACCAATATATATGTTTCTAGGAAACTAAGCATGATGGACTCCTTTTTGGTCACAAGAAATCCCTTCCTAAGACCAACCCGTATCCTATAAATCTAAAAAGTTTAGTCAACCCAACGGACACCCTCAAGCCCCAACATGTATTACTAACAGAGGAGTCATACTCCCTATGGGGTTTGCAACAGAAATAGAATGGAGAATAGGACCGAGAGGTTATACTTAAAAGATAGCGTGCAAATAAGCTCTGCAGGAAAAGAGGGATCAAGGATATACTCTTAAAAAGAGATACGATGCGCGTGTCTAGTCTTCAATCTTCCAAGTCGTATTTCCTTGAGCTTAACTCCATCGTGCTTTGACCATCTTTAGCTTCACAATTTCGTAGCTTCTTAATTCCTATTTCCAAAATATGAGTTGGAACTCATTTCACTGTCGCCTCTTGTTCCACTTTCACTTAATCTTTTTCTAGTATACTCGGCTTAAACATAACTGCGTACTCATGGTTTCATGCAAGCTCTCCAAAATTCGCCAGTGAATCCTGGATCTCGTTTACTCACTATAGGGTATTCCATGCAGAAGAATTATCTCTTGCAAATAAACATATGTCAACCATGTTGCCAAGTGTACTTACTAAGGTGATTTTCTATGACTCATGCATAAGCGTAGTGAACCATCCGCCTTAGTGGCAAACACTACTCGAGCGGATTGATAAATGTATCAAGAGATTCTAGGTAACTAAGCATGGCAGAACCCTAAGGGTTACACTAGACTTCGAGGGTATTACCGAGGCAAGTCAAGAGTCTAACTACCCTCTTTTCATATTCGAGAATGGTATCATTTCTGGATAACCACTCCATCCCTAGAAACAACCCATAGCCCAAAAACATAAGCATTACTTCTAAACTCAACACTTAGCATTGACATTCTCAAATCCAAACAAGTAATGAATAAATGAGCCGATTCCCCAATAGGATTTGAGACAAAAATGGGACCCTCTACTACGCTAGTACTAAGGTGCAGAGACTCAACTATCGAAGCAGAATTAAAAAGGATGCGATGTACAAAAACAAAATTCCCATGGTATGATAGAAAAGAAAAGCTAAACTTTTAACAGAAACGTTACCACCTCTTCTTAGGTACGCTAGTAGTGAGAGCATACAATTGCCCTCTCGACGATCTTGTCCTTTGCCCTTGTCCTTGTCCTCTAATACATAACTACATGTCCCTTTTTACCATACTAAAGATACTCTCTCTTGTCGCGGGTTTTATTATTCTTTCACTTTGGCCTCTTTCCTTTCACCTTTTACTCCTTCATGGATTAAGCCATATCAACAAGTTTCTCATCCTTAGGCTTGTGTTCTTTCATCCTCATTCTTGCTATCCTTGTATAGCTTGTTGACAAGTTTCTCGAAAGCTACCTCCATCGCACGTCAACCCTACAAAGCTTGAAATAAGGTTAGTCACAAGTAAAACTACTGCGGCTACAGATGGAGGTTGGGCACTCCTTTGCCCTCCGACACACGCCTACAAGACTATGGTGAAAAGAGAGGAAGAAGAGATTCAAAGAGAGAATCAAAAGATAGTGCATATGGCTTTGGGGAATATGCCTTTCGTAAAACAAAACTTTTCTTAGAAAAATGCTTCTTCGTAAATGTTTTGAAAATAATTTCAGAAGGTTTTTAAAAGCTTTTGCCTAGTCTGGTAACCTTCTGCTCTGATACCAAGTGTAACACCCCACCTCCGCTAGGGTCACTCACAAAGGGAATGCACTAGCTTTGGTGGAGCATTATCTAGGTAAACATACACAGAAATATTACAAGACAGAACATATAAAACAGCGGAAGAAGAACCAAATTTTATTGCTTTAAAATCTAGAAAGGTCTAAAGCCTTTTTACATCAAAATGCCATTAAATCCATTACATCGAAATCTGTCTTGCAATAGTAAAGAAGCATAAAACCATAGTCATAAATCATTCCCCAAGTAAAACAGTAAAGCAAGCCATAGCCTAGAGAAATCCAAGCCGTTCGTGAAAGAGCCTTGGAGCTTGGTAAGATCCGAACTAAGCTGTATTCCCACCCTGCAAACCTGGGGGGGGGGGGGGAGAACGGAAGAAAAAGAGGCGAAACAAAACGGGTCAGTCATAAAGACTGAGTAAGTCCTAGTGACTTTCAGCATAAAAACAGGTAAAGATAACATGGCATGAATAAACTAAAAGTAAACATAAGCATGATGACAAGATAAGCTACAGGAACGATAACTAAGAATAACACCCCATAATTCCCATCAAGAGTAGCATCACAAGGTTCCTACCAAGTATCACATCGCAAGGTTTCTATCAAGTATAACATCACAAGATTTCTAAGTTTCATCATTAAAATATTTCGGTGATATCCATTTGCTCTGTACCACCCGTACTAGCATCTTACAAGTGTCTGGAATGTTTCGTATTCCTACTAGTGTTCCAACTAGTGTCCTGTGTAACAAGGATCCTTAACCCCTACTAGTGTCCCAACTAGTAGCCCATGTTATATAATAAGGTGATCCCAACCAGTGTCATATATTAACTATGAAATGATCCCTTGCCCAATATCATGAAATGACCCATTACTTGGTCCCACGAAACGATCTATTAATCGATCGGCTCCCTACAAGTTCTAGCTCGTCATGTGTCTGTGTCATACGGCCCAATCATGAAATGTAGTTACCTGTGCTAGGTCCACCATAGGGTGTATCAAGCCCTAGGGTGCCAACCACCGACACGAATCAAGCACGCAGAGTGTAAACCTACTGGTGCCCAATGCCTGCTTTTTCAACTCCGGACTACGTGCACAACCATAGTCCGCCTGAACCTACAATGGCGCACCTACTTAGTCGTCGTTCTGGTCGCTTACAATCATCCCAGTAATCGTGCCACACCCTGCCTAGTTCCAAGGTACCGTGATACATCTATTGGGTTACTGTTGAAAAGGACCGCGCAACTAGGGTTTTCGTCCAGTAGGTTAAGTGTTGTCATTTAAATTCGAGACTTAACCCCATCAGTCTAGCATGTCAAGTTGGTTAAGTGTTGTCATTCAAGTTCGTGACTTAACACGCCTACGTGTCATGTCAAATTGACTAAGTGTTGTCGTTCAAGTTCATGACTTAGCCCTACGAATCATTTGTCGAGTTGGTTAAGTATATTCAAGCGGTTCATGACTTAACCCTATCAAATCATCGTGTCCAATTGGTTAAGTATATTCAAGCGGTTCATGACTTAACCCTATCAAATAATCATGCCAAATTGGTTATGTATATTCAAGCGGTTCATGACTTAACCATATCAAATAATCGTGTCAAATTGGTTAAGTATATTCAAGTGGTTCATGACTTAACCCTATCAGTGGCATTAATTCATTAATGCAGCCCAACCTCTCACATCAGACCTGTTGTTGCGGTCACTGGATATGTCGGGCGGTTCCGGGCAGAATTACACAACTCAGTCTGACCTCGGGTTTTCAAGTGCGATATGACCAACTACCCACATTGGATCTTATTGTTTGCAGTAACTGGATTTGCCGAGCGGTTCCGGGCAGAATTACACTGCAAACTCAACCCAACCTCGAGTTGGCCATTTTCATGTTCATTCTAGTGTCATGTCCATGTTCAAGTTTCATGTCAAGTTCGTGTCAAGGTTTCAAGGCAAGTTTCATACCCACATCCAGATTCAAGTTATAACAATGTTCATGTTTCAAGTTTTGCCTTTTATCAAGTTCATAATTCATGTTCATAACCAATTCGTGTTTTGCCTAATCTACCCAAATCGTATTCCCATCGCACATAAACGTGAATCGATCTATACCTCAAATAAATCCAAATCCCGAGATAAAGGGAATAACATCAAAACTATGATAGACAAAAGGGACGAGCATAAAGCGATAAAAGGGATTACAAAACTAGCATGGTATAACTTGAGATAATTGGTTACAACATCACTAGAATATAGGGTTATAAATCTAGCAAGATAAGGCGATAGTCATGATAAAAGTTGATATAAAAGAATAGGCATGCAAAAGCAAGCCAAATACAAGGATAATGGATCCAATGGTTTTAGTGTACATAATAGCGAATGAACTAAGCAAGTCACACCCTATGAAACGACCCGCAAATCCGTGCTATCTGAGTTGACTAAATACACCACACGTCCAACCCAAATAACACAGAAATACGAACCATTAATAGAAAGAAGTTAGAGGGTGAGAATAGATGAGATAGAAACTTAGAATAGAAGAAGAGGAAGAACATAAACACAACACAGAACCTCACATCGTAGCGGAATAAAATATAATATATAGAATAGCTTCTGAAATACAAAATTTTGACTGTATATACATACATCATTATCAGAGTGCACACTTACAATACAGCGGAAATAACACTAGATAACTAACGCTGAAGCCTCCTGCTCCAAGCTCCTCCAATGGTATCTGTAAAACACCTGAACTACTTGACTGCCCGTACAAATTTGGGCACCCAAGAGTTTAGGGAAAACAAAACAAAATAAACTATGGGTCAGTCATGGGACTGGTGTGAGTAAACTCCAACCACTTGTTTAACTTTAAAAATCCTTTCAAAAGAAAAGATAATAGTAAGACCAGCCCACACATAAACACGGACGGTTTTTACCTTACTATAACCCAAAACACTTTGATATCAAATCCAATGATATTATAATAATGTCTACATCAAATAAATAACCAAATAGCAGAACGCTTGCATCTCACGCTCCACATATATTATAAAATCAAAACCCGCATGGCGCTTATTGGAGATTGGATTTCCAACATGACAAGGTATGGAACCACCTTCCGATGATGTATCTCTAGAGAGGAATACACTGGGTTCAAAAAGAATGTCTTGCAACCCGGCCCACACATGACCGACCACTCATTTCGCTTGAGTGTATCGAATGTATATCACCAACGGTTGGACTCAAACCACCGTTTCCCGAATGGGCAGAATCGATAGATTTAGAAACAAAAGGAATTTCTCTAGATAGGTGATTATACACCCTAATGGGTGCGACCCACATAGCCATGCTGCCTGCCCGATTTTTGTCCTTTCCCGGTTGTTGAGGCCTGAGGCTACGATTACTTACCATTCATTGATAGCATCATCACTTTGAATGCCACATTGTCAGATCCGTTAATCACTAGTTGAGTTTGCACAAATATTCTGGATATTATGCTAAGGGATAAATCCGTTGCAACCATATATATTCATACAGACCAACCCATTTGGTCATTGGAAATACTCTGTCAGACATTCGTCCATATACGTTCGTTCTGGGACTGAACGAAACCGAAGGCACAATTTCTATAAATAGAAAAGCCCTTGCACTTTACTCCGTCTTCAATATATTCAGCATACTTGGTTCGCAACGCTTATGCCGATACGGAGTGGTTCTTTGGATAATAATCCAACCGGTCTCTCCATATTGACAACGATGGTCAAAACTTCGATAGTCTGTGATTTAACTATCGAATAAAAACAAGTGTTCATCCAACATATCAAACAAATCACTGGGCTCTTTAATTAATATTTCATTAATTAAATCTCTTCTCCATTTCCTTATCGAATTCTACATTTATCGATACATTGATTTATAACTATCAAATTATCTGAAAAATATTCTATCTCCTTAAATTCCTGGAAAAATTCGCCATAACCTCCCCTGTATCGGGAGCGTCGGGAAATTTCAAATAGCTTCCCGGTAACTTCTTATCTCAAAAAGAAAAAGAAAAAGCCAAGCGGCTTGCCATACGGCGCATAAAATCTCATATATGAATTAAACATGTACCTTTTTGTTGAGCACATAAATTTAAATCTTCATATACTTCATATCAAACCTGCTTACACATGTTCACCTGTTTTCAATTCAATTCAATACCATCTAATAGTTTGAATTCAGTTTCGCCCATTTATTCTTTAATTAGTCATTTTGCATATTTCACTTCTTTGTTGAACATAACATGTTCAAACAAAATATTTAACTCGTTCATAACCAAATTGAATTTCAATTCTAGTACTCTTTTCTATTTCGAATATAAATTTTCAAATCGAATTCACTTATTTAAGGCCCAATATCAATTCAACATCTCATTTACTAATTACTATTCGAATTAGTTAATTCTATTCAATAATCAAAAATCTGATTCCTGTTTCAAAAATCAATTCATGACTCCACTTGAGTTCACATATATTTTATAACTCAAATCTGAAATTTTCTAAATAGAAATTTGGATTTTATTCGCTTAAAATCCTTTTATAAAAATGAAATAAACCGTTATGGTTTTTAAATCGTTCTGGCGCTGTTTTTCTGAAAATTTGATTTTGACATAACTCAAAATCTATACGACGAAATTCATATTTTTCTCTTTCATTTGAAAACTATTATCAAACCGGTCCTGACGTTTCTTGTTTCAAAGAGATCCGACTCCAATTGAGTCCTGTATACTCGATTGAAGTTCGAATCGCTATTTTACGAACTGCAGCGCTGCGGCGAGTTCGTTTAATTATATTTATATATATAAACCTTTAAACTTCTTTAAAATGAATTCAACTCCATTTTAACTCTATTTGAATTCCTTTATTCAAATTCCAATCTCACTTTTATTTGAATTCTATATTCAAATTCCAATTCCTTTTCTACCTGATATTCAAATTCAATACTTGAATTTCTATTTGAATTCCCTATATTCAAATTCTATGTTTGAATTCATTTGAATTCTCTTATTCAAACTCTATATTTAAATTCCATTTGAACTTCTATATTCCAATTTCTATATTTGAATTCTATTGAATTTCAAATATTCAAACTCCTTTTTAAATTCTATATTCAAAATTCCATAGTTTAAAACCCATTTGAATTTCATATTCAAATCCCATAGATTAAATCCTATTTGAATTCAATTTGAATTTCTTATATTCAAATTTCATTTTCCATTTCCATTTGAATTCTAATATTCAAATTCATTTCCAACCCCATTTGAATTTTAATATTCAAACTTATTTTTAACACCACTTGAATTTCTTCACTCAATCCATTTGAATTCCCTTGAATCCAAATTCCATTTCAAAACCATTTGGATTTCCTATTTTGAAATCCTATTTGAAATTCTAATTCCAATTCTACTTTGAAAATCCTATTTTCAAAGTTTATTTCAAAAAGTTTATTTCAAACTCTATTTTGAAATTCTACATTCAAATCTCTATTGAATTTCTTTATTCGAATTCCTTTGAATTCAAATTTTATTTTAATTCCTTGAATTCAAATTCTATTTTTCATTCTAATTTCGTCTATTCAAATTATATTTGAACTTCTATTTGAATTTCTAATATTCAATCTCCTTTTAAACTTCAAATATTTAAACTCCTTTTAAAATTCAAATGTTATACTCAAATTTCATTTGAGTTATATATTTAAAAATTTCATTTCACATCCTATTTTGAAATTTCATTTCAAATTCCAATTTCACACTTGTATTTCTATTTCTGAATTATCAAATGATAATTCTTTTCACTTCATTTATAACTTCGTTATAAAAGAATTATTTCTAACCTTCGTTTGTGAAGAAACTACTTGTTTTATTTTTCAAAAACAAGTTTATATTTTTTTTATTTCCATTAAGATTCAAATTCTATTTAAAAATAGAATTTTCCCTTTTTAAAATCTCAAATATCCTCCCACGATATTTTTAAATATCATTACTTAAGCCCAGTGATATTTAAACACACAAAGCAACGAATTATTTATTTTTCTAACACATCATATATAACAATATATATGCAATCAAATAAACAAACAGATAATATATTTTGAGGAATCCAGTTGGATTCCTCCAACCTGTTTTCCTGCATCCACAGATGTTAGCACATATATAATACCCATTCTGCTTCGTGGCAGAATATCGCGGTATAGAAGGTCATCCACTAATCATAGCGTGGGGCGTATAGGGTAATCATCCGCTATGAAACTGCGGGCATCCGCTAATGAGACTGCGGGAATCCAACCAACCAATCAACCCAATATATATATATATATATATATATATATATATATATATATATATAGCCTAAATAACTAATATATATAAAACAACCATAAAACATTCACACAAGCAACAGACAATTATTTTTAATGAAATAAAAATAATTCTAAAGGTGAGTGAGATTTACTCACCAGGATTTTCATTTGTTGAATATCCATTTAGAATTCCATGGTCGCAATGGCTTTGAATCCATTTAAACAACCTCTTCGCGTCTACGAATCGACTTGAATGAAAATTACTTTTCACCTACGATTAATTGGTTTTGTTTATCGATTAAACGATAATAAATTAAATTGACTGCTAATAATTAAATAAATTAATTCTTCTATAAATAATTAAATTTGTTAAAAACTTATACCTTGTTGTCTTGCTAATTTGCTCGGCTAACCCCTTATAAAAACTCCAACAGCTTCAAACTGCATTTGCTTCTAAAAGCTGTCATTTTCCTACCTCGGCATTTTTACGAACATCATGCTGTCAAACTCCATTGAACCCATATTGATCACCAGTACTTGTTGTACTACCCTTCTTTGTATCTTCCTTACCGCTGTCACTACACTTCCTCCCAAACATCAGCTTCATCACGCTACAGTTGAGAAGTTTCCAAGTAAAATCATCTGGCATCAGTCAATCGAACTCCTTCCACTCGCAACAATACTAGATTCGTTCTCCACATCGCGAACCACAATCATCACACACATGCACCAGAACCCCCTCAAAACCAGTTCTGACCTTCAGCCCAAACAGCGACTATTACTGTCGCGTCCTACCAGAGCATGCCGGAGCACCCATCGCAGACCCCAAATCACACCGCAACTCCTCACGTTTCCACAGTCGCCCTCCAGTTTTATCAGTATACTTTAAATCCTTGTCGCCACTCAATACTAATGTCGACTTCAGATTGAACCAGAACCCTCGATCGACACTACTTCGAACTTCGAACCCATCATAGTCGCATCGCCCCCCTTCCTCCTTGGCGAGTGCTCCAGCTAGCTTCAAAGAACTCACGGTCTCTAATTTCGATCATGAATGAAAACGCGATTTTGATTTTCCCCCTTTTTATTTATTTATGAAATGGTGGGTCGAATTCTATTTTTCACTGAGGGAAGAAAAAGAAATTAAAGAGGGCTCGGCTTGAATCATTTCTGATCTGAGGATGGAAAAATAAGGAAGTCGATGGGTTTATATAAGAGTGAGAGGGAACAAGGAGTACACAGGCCATTAAACCATTGTTTCTGTGATATTGAGGGAAAGGGACAATATACTCGGCTCGAGAAAAGAAATGTCTGTGTAATTTGATGTGTTAGGGTGGCCTAATGTCAGTAGGTCGGCTGGAAATGTTCTGATTTGAATTTGTTTATGTTAAAATATCTTACAGTCCTTTAAATTCAAAACCCCGAACTGCTATTTAACCGTAACGACTGATGTTCGCAACATTATTCACTGCTTTGAATTCAATGGAATAGTTTCTGAATTTTAATTCGACTGTATATAACAGAAAGCAAATTTTAAATTAATGATCTAAATAAATTTTGATTTAATATATAATCGATTTCAGATAATAAAATTTCACGTAAATAAACTATTGCTATTCTTCTAATTCAAATAGAATTTATATAAATCAACTGAACAGTTTTTTTTTATTTCATTTCAATTCTAACTTCGAATTCAATATATCCCGTATTACGGTAATTAGATCTATAACTCAATATGAAAATCGATTTATATTATCGGCTCTATATTTAAAATAATATTAAATATTCAAAATAAACCGACCAGAAAAATCTGGGTCGTTACATTCTTTCCCCCTTAAAAATAATTTCGTCCTCGAAATTGCTAAGGTAGGAAAAATGGTACAAATCCATTTCTTTTCAAAATCTCACTTATGTTGAAACTCAACTCCTCATATTTCTATGACTTTAATTTCAACCAAAACTTTTGGTCTTCTTCCTTTCATATGCCTTCACATTCAATTTATATTTATTTCAATTTATTTCAATAAACCTATTTAAATTGATTCTAATCAATTCATTCACTTCGACCCATTTAACTTGTTTAAGTTAAATTTAAATCCCAGAATTCAAATCCCTGGGTTTTTCTTTTCAAATTCTTTTGAAATCACTTAAATATATACATATATATTTATTTCCATTTTGAATTCAAAACATTTGAATATTCAAACCAATTTGTTTTCTTTCAAACAAATTTCCATCAAAACTTTTTCTAAGGCAGCAATTCATCACTTAGAAACTCGGAAATGAACACTGATGATGTTGCAATCATCATCAGAATTATTTCCCAGCCACTGAAGTGAGTTCAATGCTTTATCATTTTAAAAATCAATTCAAAATGATTTTCATTCAAAAACCCTTTCAAATAAAACTATATCATTTTAATTACTTTGAAAAATATTTTTCAACTTCCCAGGATTTTGAATTCTTAATTCTGGTTTGAATTTAATTCTAATTCATCTCATTTGTATATATTTCATTCATATACAAATTCAGTTTGGTTATAAATAACCATTTCAATTTATAATCTCATTTGATTATAAAGTCAACATCCAACACATACATATAATAAGAATTCTAGAAAATTATTCTTTCTATATCAAAAGTAGAAATTTTGGGTAAAATTATTTCATTTACCCACTTAAAAACAATAACATGTCGTATTTTCTGTTCAAGTGTTTAGAAATCCATGTCGACTTCGTGGCGTCCCACGATTCGACCAGAATTCATAAACCACTCAACAGACTAGCCAACACAATATAAAACAATCTTTATATCAATTAACAATTACGCTCTCTCGTATATACATGCTCATCTCATTCTAGGGTACTACTGACCCTATCTCTAATGAGTACATGCCACACAAGCCTAGGTATTCGCTCAACCTAAGCTCTGATACCAACTGAAACGACCCGCAAATCCGTGCTATCTGAGTTGACTAAATACACCACACGTCCAACCCAAATAACACAGAAATACGAACCATTAATAGAAAGAAGTTAGAGGGTGAGAATATATGAGATAGAAACTTAGAATAGAAGAAGAGGAAGAACATAAACACAACACAGAACCTCACATCGCAGCGGAATAAAATATAATATATAGAATAGCTTCTGAAATACAAAATTTTGACTGTATATACATACATCATTATCAGAGTGCACACTTACAATACAGCGGAAATAACACTAGATAACTAACGCTGAAGCCTCCTGCTCCAAGCTCCTCCAATGGTATCTGTAAAACACCTGAACTACTTGACTGCCCGTACAAATTTGGGCACCCAAGAGTTTAGGGAAAACAAAACAAAATAAACTCTGGGTCAGTCATGGGACTGGTGTGAGTAAACTCCAACCACTTGTTTAACTTTAAAAATCCTTTCAAAAGAAAAGATAATAGTAAGACCAGCCCACACATAAACACGGACGGTTTTTACCTTACTATAACCCAAAACACTTTGATATCAAATCCAATGATATTATAATAATGTCTACATCAAATAAATAACCAAATAGCAGAACGCTTGCATCTCACGCTCCACATATATTATAAAATCAAAACCCGCATGGCGCTTATTGGAGATTGGATTTCCAACATGACAAGGTATGGAACCACCTTCCGATGATGTATCTCTAGAGAGGAATACACTGGGTTCAACAAGAACGTCTTGCAACCCGGCCCACACATGACCGACCACTCATTTCGCTTGAGTGTATCGAATGTATATCACCAACGGTTGGACTCAAACCACCGTTTCCCGAATGGGCAGAATCGATAGATTTAGAAACAAAAGGAATTTCTCTAGATAGGTGATTATGCACCCTAATGGGTGCGACCCACATAGCCATGCTGCCTGCCCGATTTTTGTCCTTTCCCGGTTGTTGAGGCCTGAGGCTACGATTACTTACCATTCATTGATAGCATCATCACTTTGAATGCCACATTGTCAGATCCGTTAATCACTAGTTGAGTTTGCACAAATATTCTGGATATTATGCTAAGGGATAAATCCGTTGCAACCATATATATTCATACAGACCAACCCATTTGATCATTGGAAATACTCTGTCAGACATTCGTCCATATACGTTCGTTCTGGGACTGAACGAAACCGAAGGCACAATTTCTATAAATAGAAAAGCCCTTGCACTTTACTCCATCTTCAATATATTCAGCATACTTGGTTCGCAACGCTTATGCCGATACGGAGTGGTTCTTCGGATAATAATCCAACCGGTCTCTCCATATTGACAACGATGGTCAAAACTTCGATAGTCTGTGATTTAACTATCGAATAAAAACAAGTGTTCATCCAACATATCAAACAAATCACTGGGCTCTTTAATTAATATTTCATTAATTAAATATCTTCTCCATTTCCTTATCGAATTCTACATTTATCGATACATTGATTTATAACTATCAAATTATCTGAAAAATATTCTATCTCCTTAAATTCCTGGAAAAATTCGCCATAACCTCCCCTGTATCGGGAGCGTCGGGAAATTTCAAATAGCTTCCCGGTAACTTCTTATCTCAAAAAGAAAAAGAAAAAGCCAAGCGGCTTGCCGATACGGCGCATAAAATCTCATATATGAATTAAACATGTACCTTTTTGTTGAGCACATAAATTTAAATCTTCATATACTTCATATCAAACCTGCTTACACATGTTCACCTGTTTTCAATTCAATTCAATACCATCTAATAGTTTGAATTCAGTTTCGCCCATTTATTCTTTAATTAGTCATTTTGCCTATTTCACTTCTTTGTTGAACATAACATGTTCAAACAAAATATTTAACTCGTTCATAACCAAATTGAATTTCAATTTCAATTCTAGTACTCTTTTCTATTTCGAATATAAATTTTCAAATTGAATTCACTTATTTAAGGCCCAATATCAATTCAACATCTCATTTACTAATTACTATTCGAATTAGTTAATTCTATTCAATAATCAAAAATCTGATTCCTGTTTCAAAAATCAATTCATGACTCCACTTGAGTTCACATATATTTTCTAACTCAAATTTGAAATTTTCTAAATAGAAATTTGGATTTTATTCGCTTAAAATTCTTTTATAAAAATGAAATAAACCGTTATGGTTTTTAAATCGTTCTGGCGCTGTTTTTCTGAAAATTTGATTTTGACATAACTCAAAATCTATACGACGAAATTCATATTTTTCTCTTTCATTTGAAAACTATTATCAAACCGGTCCTGACGTTTCTTGTTTCAAAGAGATCCGACTCCAATTGAGTCCTGTATACTCGATTGAAGTTCGAATCGCTATTTTACGAACTGCAGCGCTGCGGCGAGTTCGTTTAATTATATTTATATATATAAACCTTTAAACTTCTTTAAAATGAATTCAACTCCATTTTAACTCTATTTGAATTCCTTGATTCAAATTCCAATCTCACTTTTATTTGAATTCTATATTCAAATTCCAATTCCTTTTCTACCTGATATTCAAATTCAATACTTGAATTTCTATTTGAATTCCCTATATTCAAATTCTATGTTTGAATTCATTTGAATTCTCTTATTCAAACTCTATATTTAAATTCCATTTGAACTTCTATATTCCAATTTCTATATTTGAATTCTATTGAAATTCAAATATTCAAACTCCTTTTTAAATTCTATATTCAAAATTCCATAGTTTAAAACCCATTTGAATTTCATATTCAAATCCCGTAGATTAAATCCTATTTGAATTCAATTTGAATTTCTTATATTCAAATTTCATTTTCCATTTCCATTTGAATTCTAATATTCAAATTCATTTCCAACCCCATTTGAATTTTAATATTCAAACTTATTTTTAACACCACTTGAATTTCTTCACTCAATCCATTTGAATTCCCTTGAATCCAAATTCCATTTCAAAACCATTTGGATTTCCTATTTTGAAATCCTATTTGAAATTCTAATTCCAATTCTACTTTGAAAATCCTATTTTCAAAGTTTATTTCAAACTCTATTTTGAAATTCTACATTCAAATCTCTATTTGAATTTCTTTATTCGAATTCCTTTGAATTCAAATTTTATTTTAATTCCTTGAATTCAAATTCTATTTTTCATTCTAATTTCGTCTATTCAAATTCTATTTGAACTTCTATTTGAATTTCTAATATTCAATCTCCTTTTAAACTTCAAATATTTAAACTCCTTTTAAAATTCAAATGTTATACTCAAATTTCATTTGAGTTATATATTTAAAAATTTCATTTCACATCCTATTTTGAAATTTCATTTCAAATTCCAATTTCACACTTGTATTTCTATTTCTGAATTATCAAATGATAATTCTTTTCACTTCATTTATAACTTCGTTATAAAAGAATTATTTCTAACCTTCGTTTGTGAAGAAACTACTTGTTTTATTTTTCAAAAACAAGTTTATATTTTTTTATTTCCATTAAGATTCAAATTCTATTTAAAAATAGAATTTTCCCTTTTTAAAATCTCAAATATCCTCCCACGATATTTTTAAATATCATTACTTAAGCCCAGTGATATTTAAACACACAAAGCAACGAATTATTTATTTTTCTAACACATCATATATAACAATATATATGCAATCAAATAAACAAACAGATAATATATTTTGAGGAATCCAGTTGGATTCCTCCAACTTGTTTTCCTGCATCCACAGATGTTAGCACATATATAATACCCATTCTGCTTCGTGGCAGAATATCGCGGTATAGAAGGTCATCCACTAATCATAGCGTGGGGCGTATAGGGTAATCATCCGCTATGAAACTGCGGGCATCCGCTAATGAGACTGCGGGAATCCAACCAACCAATCAACCCAATATATATATATATATATATATATAGCCTAAATAACTAATATATATAAAACAACCATAAAACATTCACACAAGCAACAGACAATTATTTTTAATGAAATAAAAATAATTCTAAAGGTGAGTGAGATTTACTCACCAGGATTTTCATTTGTTGAATATCCATTTAGAATTCCATAGTCGCAATGGCTTTGAATCCATTTAAACAACCTCTTCGCGTCTACGAATCGACTTGAATGAAAATTACTTTTCACCTACGATTAATTGGTTTTGTTTATCGATTAAACGATAATAAATTAAATTGACTGCTAATAATTAAATAAATTAATTCTTCTATAAATAATTAAATTTGTTAAAAACTTATACCTTGTTGTCTTGCTAATTTGCTCGGCTAACCCCTTATAAAAACTCCAACAGCTTCAAACTGCATTTGCTTCTAAAAGCTGTCATTTTCCTACCTCGGCATTTTTACGAACATCATGCTGTCAAACTCCATTGAACCCATATTGATCACCACTACTTGTTGTACTACCCTTCTTTGTATCTTCCTTACCGCTGTCACTAACCTTCCTCCCAAACATCAGCTTCATCACGCTACAGTTGAGAAGTTTCCAAGTAAAATCATCTGGCATCAGTCAATCGAACTCCTTCCACTCGCAACAATACTAGATTCGTTCTCCACATCGCGAACCACAATCACCACACACATGCACCAGAACCCCCTCAATACCAGTTCTGACCTTCAGCCAAAACAGCGACTATTACTGTCGCGTCCTACCAGAGCATGCCGGAGCACCCATCGCAGACCCCAAATCACACCGCAACTCCTCACGTTTCCACAGTCGCCCTCCAGTTTTATCAGTATACTTTAAATCCTTGTCGCCACTCAATACTAATGTCGACTTCAGATTGAACCAGAACCCTCGATCGACACTACTTCGAACTTCGAACCCATCATAGTCGCATCGCCCCCTTCCTCCTTGGCGAGTGCTCCAGCTAGCTTCAGAGAACTCACGGTCTCTAATTTCGATCATGAATGAAAACGCGATTTTGATTTTCCCCCTTTTTATTTATTTATGAAATGGTGGGTCGAATTCTATTTTTCACTGAGGGAAGAAAAAGAAATTAAAGAGGGCTCGGCTTGAATCATTTCTGATCTGAGGATGGAAAAATAAGGAAGTCGATGGGTTTATATAAGAGTGAGAGGGAACAAGGAGTACACAGGCCATTAAACCATTGTTTCTGTGATATTGAGGGAAAGGGACAATATACTCGGCTCGAGAAAAGAAATGTCTGTGTAATTTGATGTGTTAGGGTGGCCTAATGTCAGTAGGTCGGCTGGAAATGTTCTGATTTGAATTTGTTTATATTAAAATATCTTACGGTCCTTTAAATTCAAAACCCCGAACTGCTATTTAACCGTAACGACTGATGTTCGCAACATTATTCACTGCTTTGAATTCAATGGAATAGTTTCTGAATTTTAATTCGACTGTATATAACAGAAAGCAAATTTTAAATTAATGATCTAAATAAATTTTGATTTAATATATAATCGATTTCAGATAATAAAATTTCACGTAAATAAACTATTACTATTCTTCTAATTCAAATAGAATTTATATAAATCAACTGAACGGTTTTTTTTTTATTTCATTTCAATTCTAACTTCGAATTCAATATATCCCGTATTACGGTAATTAGATCTATAACTCAATATGAAAATCGATTTATATTATCGGCTCTATATTTAAAATAATATTAAATATTCAAAATAAACCGACCAGAAAAATCTGGGTCGTTACACCCTAGGTATGAGATCCAACAACTGCAAATTCGGTGTACAACATGGGTTACAACTATGGGCATGAACAATCAACTATAATAGTCTTAGGCCACTAACCCCAATAGTCATAGTCATGGTCATAGGTAGAAATCTCATAATCAAGAACCATAAGCGATCAATCGCAATAGTCATGGATAATTATCCCAAAATAGTTCTAGGCAAATAGTCATAGGAAATTAACAGTAATAGTTTCAAAGTCATGGTCATAGATAATAGCCTTATGTTCATAATCATAGGTAATAATTCTCATAGTCAAGAGTCATGATTAGCCACAATTGTCCTTGTCATAGTCATAGGCAATAGTCTTATGTTCACCGTCATAGGCATAGGCATAGTCTTATGTTCACAGTCATAGGCATAGGTATAGTCTTATGTTCACAGTCATAGGCATAGGTATAGTCTTATGTTCACAGTCATAGGCATAGGTGTAGTCTTATGTTCACAGTCATAGTCCTTGGCCACTAACAATAGTTTCAACGTCATAGACATGTTAAAGTTATAGACATGAGGGTTTGATTTACAACATGAATAGGCCCAAAGCAATATTCACGAAAGTCAAGATCCAAGATGAACAAGAATAAATATGAATCAATTATCAAACATAGATCCAATTCCAATTTACAACATGGATATTAAGTTTACTGCTTTTATCTAAAAGTAACTTGAACTTACAGATCGTGGTCTAAGAAAGATACAGAAGTCAAGTCTAGAAATTTGTCATTGAATTGCTGAATCGTTGAATCTTGCTTTGATCGTAGAAGGAAATCCCCAAATATGCAATTCCTAGCCGTAGTCTTCAAGAAATAATCTTCTCGTTTTAATTTAATTTATCTTAATTTAATTTAGAAGAAGAAGAAGAAGCCATGATCATCAAGAGTTTGAGCAGCATAAGGTTAGAGAAGAATGGTGTAAAGAGAATGAGGCTAGGAGGCTGTTTATATAGGATTAGTCAGACGAATCTGGATAGAAAACGAGGTCAAATACATCAGAATGCATCAAGTTCAGAAAATGGGTTCGGGAGGCAGGTCGACCCCCAGGTCGACACTATGGTCGACTTGGTCCTTGGAGGTCGACACCCCAGTCGACCTGGTCCCTGGGAGGTCGACACTATGGTCGACCCCCAGGTCGACCTGGTCCATGGGCGGGAATTTTCCCGCCCAGCCTGGTTGTGGGTTTGAATTCGAATTTCTAGCTGTTTTTGATTCTAAAATTTCCTGAAACTTCGGAGGGTCATATCTCCCTCATACGGACTCCGATTCTCGCAAACTAGGACTCGTTTCCAAGCAGAATTTCGAGACGAACGCAATGGCGTAACCCGTTTCCCTTGATTCCTAATTTAAAATTTAATCCTGCCTTGATTTATGGTTTTAACATGTTATTAAAATTCGAGTTGTTACAACTAATGCATCGAAGAACACTTTATTAAGAAGAAATAAAAATCTGTGAGGAAAATAAGATATTATAGTGAACCAGTGTGTGCATGCAAGGAGTGTTGTGCCCAAAATGGTTGTGGAAGACACTTTGCGGAAGCATATACAAGGATCTTCTTCATCCAAATCACGACACTACAAGAATAGGACCTTTGATGGCTACATTGGATGGCATGTTGGGCTTTTCGTCCAACTACGAATCTAATCTGTGGTTTCGACCGCTATTTAATAAGTAAATATCGCATACTCAAACGTTGTATGATGAAAAATGCGGCAAAATATAATTTTGTGTGAGAAATAGGAAAATGTATCTACGTTTGGTGACCTCCTTCAGAAAATTTCTTTCCGCTTTTGCTTCATTTTCTTCCTTAGAAAACAGCTACTCTAAAAAATCCCTAAGCCGCAGCATGCGATCGTTGGTACAGTAATGCTAAATTTCAAAATCATGATACCCTAAATTCTATAATCCCCTTTTGGTGCCTTAATCTCTCTCTCTCTCTCACGCAATCGATCCCAAACTTTAAACACAATCACCGTTTCAACTTCCTAGAACCCTAGATCCATGCTTCTCCAGTTTTAACCATGATGAGAGGTACTACAACATTTAATATATATTTTTTCATACTATTTTGGTTTACTAGGTTTTTTTATTGTAATGTGTGAATTGTTGTTCTCAAAACTATAGTTTCTAAAATATTCTCAAAATAATGATTTTTGAAGCTTTATTGAGATGTTGTATGTGGTTCGGTTGTTTTGAAAATGATTATTGATGATGGATGGACAAAGAGGGGGTCTGATCTTTTTCTTCTTACGCTTTATTTTCTTATTCACTTCCATTTTTCCTAAGCCTTACCATTCAACTCACCGTTGTTAGGCCGTATCAAAACCTTAGCTTAATGGGCGAAATCGCCCATAACATCCATATTTATTTCATGTTGTATACTAATGTTATTCTTTAACTCCATGTCAATTGGCGTCACGCCTTCATATAAAGTAGTGCTTTTGGGATCATCGTTAGTTTACAAAAATACGTGGCTGTAGAGATGTTGTAGTAGTGAACGGAATCTGATTTTTTTATTTAATTACGCTTGTTTCATTTTTTTGATAGTCTTTTATCCATCAAAGCTTAGTAATTTTTTTATATTATCTCCCTACGTGGTACCTTGCATTCCTTCCTGCATGCAATTATAGCAACCTTTAGTGTTACACCAAGTGTCCATATGTCAAAAAGGTATGTTTCTATGTTGAAGCTTATAAAGGTAATTACAGTAGGACTGTGGTCGCTCAAAATAGTGAACACTGCAAAATTGTCAAGTTTGGGAAATTTTGGAGAAATTCCAAACTCAACAAAACTTCATCTAAGTGGCTTTAACATGAATATCTAGGACTAATAGACCCCTATAACATATTCATTCTTCATTTTGTTGTTCTTAAATCTGTTTGTCGAATATCTTCCTGCAAAACAAGGTTAGATGATAATATATATGTTTATGTATAGTTGTCATAGTCAAAACGCTTTGTAGCGAGATTCAACACCACAATCCTCGATAAAGGGGCCGCACCTAGTCTTCAAAATCTCAAACACTTTTAAAGCATGTCCAAACTCTTTTATCCTACAAAGACTACTAGTTCAAACTTGGAAAATTTCAAGCTTAGCTTCAAATTTTCTCTCCTTTATCTTCCTCAATATTCTGCTTGGTATCTTATTCACATTATTGAATCTCCTAGTCAAGCAAATTAACCTTATAACAGTTAAAAAGCAGGAAGAATCTGGAAGAGATTCTTTACCCTACTCTTTATTCAACATCGAATGAAATATTTTTAAGGCTACTTCTACTGTCTTTCCAAGACAAGATGGTAATATTTCGAAGCTCGTAGTTGTTGTATATGCAACCGTTTACCTCATCTTTGACATTATGTTTATATCTTCCAGAACAAGAGCAGAGGGATTGAACTTCAGATTTCTATTACAGAGTCGTATAAGCAAGTTATGGTATGATGCCAATGATGGGCAATACCTAGACTTTTAATTTCATCTTTAACACCACATGCCTCCTTAGCATTTCCATGCACAGACCTCCATGAAGAACAAGACCATTGAGGTGATTGATTTTGTAATTTTCAATTTTGTCTTTATAATGTCAAGGCATTCCATTGGCTTTCCAAGCATGCCATTTAGCATAGAGAGCATGGATAGCTGAAGTAATCAGGTACTACTGGACCAAGGTATCCCGAGGTTTGTAGTTATATAGTGTTACTACCAAGGCATCTTGAGGTTCGTATTCGATATCTGGATTTTGTATTATGTTTTGTTTCAGGGTGAAGACCTTGAATTTTTAATGAATAATGCAGGTTGTTGTTTTTAGACATGTCCGAGTAAAGAGGAGGCGAATGAAGCAATTGCTGCTTGTCATAATAAGTGGACTGCCCTGGGTAATTTTTTGATGATTTTATGGTTGTTCTATGTGGATCTAGTGTAATTGATGCATTTTATTTGATTTTTTTGGGTTTAACTGAAGTGTTTTATTTAAACGAGGTGTAATATAGCAATTTCAATTAGGAATTATTGTATGATGGTCACTATATTGCTACCAGTTACTATATTACATAAAGAAAGGAAATGTCGCTATAAGAGCATAGAAAAACCGATTTTAGTATTAGTAAAAACGACAGGCACTTCTAGAATAATGAGATTGAAATATTGAACTACACACGGTGGAGTTATGTATGACATATTGCCTACTTAGACGTGTCAGTATTGGCTAATGCAACGTGCGACAAATTGGTATCATTCACGTCATGTATAACAGCCTAATATTAATGCAATATATTTTTTGAATTATCAACTTTGATAGGAGCGGGTGGAAACTGAGACATGCATTTGTAATAATATATATATTTTTACTGATGGAAATGCATCTGCATATTTAATTGATGAAATGGAAAATATCAAAACTGCACTCATTGGTTAAATGTAGGATGATTGTTAGTATTGTAAGAACCAGGGTTTTCACGATCTAAATAATCGACATATAACCCAATGTCGACTATCAAGCATCGGAAATACCGGATAGATAATGAAAGAAAATAGAGGGTGAGAATAGATAAGATAGATACTTAGAATAGAAGAAGAAGAACATACAACATCATAGTAAACACGAATCTCACAGCGGAACGAACAATATATAATAGATACATAACTTTGAAATAAAATCAGTATATGTATACAGTAACATTATCAGAGTATAACACTTACAACACAACTTAAATAACAATAGCTATATAATCCTGAAGCCTCCTGCTCCAAGCTCTCCAAGTATATCTGTAAAACCTGACTACTTGACTGCCCGTACAAATTTGGGCACCCAAGAGTTCTAGGTAAAAAAAACAAAATAAACTCCGGGTCAGTCATGGGACTGGTATGAGTAAATAATTTAAAACAGATTGAGAAAATAAACGATATCTCATAAGACCACGCCGTATAACGGAACGGGATTTTCCCTTATGAGAATCCAAAACAATCAATTCAACATTTCAAAAATCCTTTTGAAAGAAATGATAATCTTTATATCAAAAATCCTTATGATATTATAATAGTGTCTATCAACCACAATATAATAATCATCTAGCAGAATGCTTTCTTCTCACGTTCCATATACATAATTTATAACCAAAAACCGCGGAGCTTATTGGGTAATGGATTCCAACTGGCAAGGTATTGGACCACCTTCTGACAGTGTATCTCTAGAGAAGAATACACCGGGTTCAACAAGAACATCTTGTAACCCAGACTAAACATGACTAGTCACTCATTTCCCTTGAGTGTACTGAATGTATTATCACCAAAGGTTGGGATCAGCAACCGTTTCTCGAAAGGGACAACATCGAAATAGATTATAGAAGTAAAATGGAATTTCTCTAGATCAAGTGACAATACACCCTAATTGGCAGCTAACCACTTAGCCATGCGACCTACCCGATTTTATACCATTTCTCGGTTGTGAGGCTAAAGGCCATAACGTATCCTTTTACTAACCACGCCTTTCTTCACTTTGAATGTCACATCGTCATACCCGCCAAATCACAAATTGATTTCTCCAAACATACCACGGGTAAACAGCTAAGAGAAACGAATTCCTCCGCCACCAAACATAAGTACGTTTGAAGAGATCAACTTACGCGATCTATTAAATATACTCTATCAGATATTCTTCCGTATAGATTGTCCTGGGACTAGACAAACCAAAGGCACTATTCTGTAAATCCATCTTAGGAAATTTCCACCTAGCATCGCCAGAACAGCCCTTGCATAACTCCATCTTGAATTATCTTCATCATATTTGATTCGCAACGCTAATGCCCATACAGAGTGGTTGTCAGATAATGAATCTGCTCCCGATCTCTCCGTATTGACGACGAAAAAATTGTCAAAAACTTTAATAGTCGGTGATTTAACTATCAAAGAAAAACATGTGTACAACAACGGTCGTATTTCCAAATGGAAATCTTACCGATCAACCATCAATCAACTTTTTCTCTTTTTAAATTAATTCATCATTAATTTATTCGGTTACCCATTTCCATATCTCCATAAATTCTTATTTTCTAAATTTAGAAAATATACCTTGTTAACATTGGAAAACGTTTCCATTTCTTATTCACACTCAACTATCATTTCACGTCCATCAGTCTAACCCTAAATTAGTAAGAGAGCGACTCCCTAAGTATTAATCCCGAAGGCCGAAACCAACATCAGATCGATACCCCGGAAATCATTCAACTTAACCAATCTCTAGTCAGTTTCTAATTTCTTTAACTCTGTTTCTTATCTTTTTATCAAATCATTGCTTTCACAACTCTAGGATTCATTTTATAAATCCTGTTCTTTTATAAAACGTTGGTTATAATGATAACATTATAATCTCTACTTTCGATATAATCTAACTCCAAATTATACTGTTATTTCTTAATTGAATAATAATAATTTATTAAATAAATAAATTAATCTTAATTTAAAAACGGAAAGTAAATAGTACCTTCCTACATTCGATATAATCGAATCCCAATGTACAATTTTCTTTCGAATAAACAATATTCGATAATCTCTCTTTTTCGAATAACTATATCTGATTAATTCCCCTTCGAATAACTATATTGGATTAATTCCCCTTCGAATAACTATATTCGATTAACTCCTTTTTCAAATGATCTACATTCGATTTAATTCTCTTTCGAATACTTATATTCGATTATCTCCCATTTTATATTCACTGCTGAATTTACAGTCCAAATTATCCACTGGTAATTATTTTTAATTTATTTGAAAATATTGTTTATAAATCACACTAATTGTTTTTATTCTTAAACAAGTTATTTATTTCTAGCCATTCGAAATTTTATTTCTATTTAAATTCCTATTTCAAAAATCCAGTTTCCTTTACAAATGTTTTTATTTGCAAAATATTTACTTAAATCCATTATTCACATCGAATGTGAATAATATTTCTTTTATAATCTTCTTCTCTGCAAAATACTTGCCTTAATCCATTATTCATATTCAAAATGAATAACATATTCTTTATATAATTAAAACAGATTGGTTTTGTATTTAAAATAATATCTTATTTTAATTATTCAAGTTATACTTCTACTAATAAACAATTCATATAAAATCTTATTTTATATTCAACACTTAATAATTCCATTAATAAGTCTTGTTAACACAACGTTTATATTCAGTTTCAAATATTGATGTTAAAATCGATTCTTATTTCTCTATATAAGTTTTGACTTATATATTCCGTTTATCTAATGATAAATATTTTACTTAATTTATAATATATTATTTATAAATTAATCTGCTCCATTTATCTATTTACTTCCTTATACAAGTTAATACATATATATCTTTATTTATTAAATGATAAATATTTTCCTTAATTTAAAAAAATATTTAAAAATCATTCTTCTCAATTTATTTGTTAAATAAAAATATTTTTGTTTAATATCTATTCTAAATAAATAAATTCATATCTCTATTATAGCTCGAAATCCCCTTTTTATAATCCTATTTATTTTTTTCAAATATTTCCTTTTATAAAATCTGTTGATTTCATAAAATTCCTTTATCCCAATATTCACCTTGAAATCTCTCTTATAAAATCCCTTGATTTTGTATAATAATTTATTTCAATATACGCATTGAAATTTCCCTTTTTATAAAATCTGTTGATTTTAAACAATATTCTTATTTCAATATACACATTGAAATTTTCCTTTTAACATCCCAAGGTTTCTTATGGTATTTAAAATATCAGATGACAATGATCAATATCATCCAAACACACATAATCAATAACAGATTATATACTCAGTCATATATCACAATATATGAAAACAGTAAAATAAATGTTGAGGAATCCGGTTGGATCCCTCCAACCTGTTTCCCTGCATCCACAGATGCTAAACAATATAATATAACATCGATTTCATTTCAATATGAAATATTCTGATAAACAGAATCAATATTTGATTAACGATTTATGAATATATATCATTATCTACAATCTCAACCAATAAATCAGCAATTCAACCAAACAATCAACGCACAACAATCAATCATCATTTATCTATACTAGATTATATTTATAAAAATATAAACTGTACAGAGTTAGTGAGATTTACTTACATTGGACGTTCATCGTTAAATAACGATTAACTATCTTTGATTCAAATCAGACAATTTATTTCGCTATAAATTGTAACGAGCTCAAGTTCACTCTGAATCAGTTCCATGCTCTCGTTCATACGATCCCAACGGATCTTGTTTCGCTAAATTTCGATCACATGTGACAAAGATATTAATTTTACAATTTACATATATGATTTAAATTTAAATACCTTAGTTCATTTTCAATAAGGCCTCACAATATTCAAGCCCAGCCCAAACTCCTTCAACCCAAAATGAATAGTACCTCTCCCTCTCAACCAATAACTCCCGTAGCCTCCGTAACACCAATGGCCATTTCCGCCGGATTTTGAACACCTCCATCACCCTCGTTTCCCCATAAAAAAATCAACTAAAATATCAACAATTATTATTTTCAAAATCTCTATCTCCCTATACCTTCAAACTCAAACTTGAACCCGCCTGTGGAAATGCGTTCCTATCGAAATCACGATTCCAGCGACAAGTTTTCAACATCAAATCCTATGAAACGTTGCACACAAGTGCGGCTTCCTCTTGCAAACCCAAATACAACTACAGTTTCTCATATTACAGTTTGAATCTCTCGATTCCCTTAACCCTAGCTAACGCTGCATGAAACTAGCGATTAAAAAAAAAGATCGAACCCCTTGATAATTGTATACAAATGAAGAGAACATCATGGAGAGCTAATAAAATTTGATAGACGAATTCTATAGATTTTTCTTGAATTGTTATTGATTTTCAAAGGTGGAATGTTTTACTGAAAAATGAAGAACACCACCGGCATAAGTACTTGACCAGAGGAAAATTGAAATTAGGTTTAGAAGTGTTAAGGATTATTTATAGAGTTGAAAAATTATTATTTTAATAAATATTATATTAAGATATAATCAATCGCTATTTGTATTTATTGTTTAAAAATGCATATGATCGCATACGATACCCAAATTTGAAGAAAATGGACATACACCTATAGTTCGACATTACGGACCCAATGAAACTTGTTTCGTAGAATTCTGAGTCCGTTTGCTCACACGGCATATTTTTAAAGTCAAATTATTGACTATTTTTCACATTAAAATATCGTACGATCACATACTGACTCCAAAAATCATGAAAATTGAAATCTAACAATAATTTAATATTCCGGTTCAACAAAATTAGTTTAATCAAAAACGGTGGTCGTTTGCAAAACTAGCTATTTTTAAAGCTCTAAATAAATCCATTTAAATATTAAATATATTTAAAAATAATTAAATTTAATATAAATAAATTAATATTATCGTATATATTCACATATAATATTATTCAGCTCTAAAATAAACATATTGGGATTTATAACCCGATATTTCAAGTCCACATTATATCAATATTCAATTTATATATAAAAATCCATTTATTATATAAATAAATCGTTATAAATTATAAAGGAATTCCATAGCGACTTTTCGAAAAATTGATTTGGGCATAACTCACAATCTACACGATGAAATTTCGATTTTTCTATTCCATTTAAAAAATATCGTTCGACAGATTCGAATGTTTCTTGTTTTATAGAAATCCGGCTTAAAACAGATTATATATATTTGTTTAAAGTACAAATCGCCAAATTACGAATTGTCACGCCATTTCGAGCTCGATTATAATTATAATATAATTATACGTTCAACTGTCGTTTATATAATATATTCATTACTATAATTCAACTCTAAACCGAATTATATATTCTAAATAATCCAATTCACACAATATTGTAAATTCTACTATTTCCAACTATTCTAGAATTTAAATATATTATTTAATTAATATAATAATTAAATATTCAATATTATTTAATTTTGGTCACTTTAAATTACCAAACCATCCTTTAAATAATTAGATAAATTATTTATTATCCGTTAAAAATACGGGTCGTTACATTCTTCCTCCCTTAAAATAATTTCGTCCTCGATATTGCTAAGGTAGAAAACAAACCCTATTAACTGGGTTAAAAATTATTCGTTTACTTCTCAACTCCAGTTTCATTAAACCAATTTATTTTAAATAAATTATTAATTCATTTCTATTAATAAAAAAATTCAAAAATTCTGAACATTATCTAACACCCGAAATTTTCGAAATTTTTTGCCAGCACCTCCTTTGTACGGCTCAATCGGTACAACTACAACTCGTCTCTCTAGGCCTTCTTCAACCCAAAAGAAAATCAAATAGCGAAGCAGCTTGCCAAATTAGCTCATAAAAATCTCATACCATATGAAATATAAACTTGTACCTTTTTCCGGCATATCATTATATCCCTTCCATCTGTTACCAATTCAGCATACACCAATGTTATCCCAATCAATCTCTAATCAATTCATCCTTGAACCCGAACATTCACTTATATCCAAATCGAATTTCATTTCAAACTCGAGTTCCATTCTCGATTCCAAACTCTTAACTTATCAACTAAATTTCATTCCAGATTATTCTCTGATCAATTCTAGTTTTATTCAACTTATCTCATGTTAAATTCTAACTTATCTCAAGTTAAATTCTAATTTATTTATTTACTTTTACCTTCTCATCCAATTTAACTTCATAAATTAAATTTAAATTTCCAAAATTTTAATTCTTGGGTTTTTATTTCAAATCAATTTGTAATCATAATAACAATTCAAAACATTTGAATTTCTAAACAACTTGTTTCTTCAAAACAATTCAAAACAAAAATTTTGGTAGTAATCCGTCGTTTAGACACTCGAAAATGAGCACTGATGATGTCCAGATCAACATCGAAATTTATTTTCCAGCGACTGAAGTGAGTTCAATACTATATCACTTTTCAAAACCATTTTTAAACATTTTCATTTTGAATTTATTTCAAAATACCATTCATAATTTTTTTAAAACAATTAAAAATCTCCCAGGATTTTAAAATTCTCATATATTAGTTCCAAATCCATTTACAAACACCTTTCCAAATTTCCAAGGTTTTAATTTCAATTCTGATTTTAATTCGGATTTAATTCATTTCGTAAAACTTATACGAATTTTAATTTGTTATTTACATAACCATTTTACTTTTATAATCTCATTTGATTATAATAACAACCAACACATCCTATATACTATAATAATCCAAATATAAATTATTCCTTTATATCAAAATATAATTTTGGTAAAATTATTTCATTTACCCACTTTTCAAAACATACCATGTCGGTTCATCAAATTCGAGTGTTTATAAACCCCTACCGATACAGTGGATCAAACTGATCGACCAGAACTCATAAACAACTCAACCAATAAATCTCCACAATATAAAACCATTTTTACATCAAATAACAAATACACGCTCATATATATACGCTCAAACTCAATCTAGGGCATTACTAACCCCATCAATACTGAGTCACGCCACAGAGCCAAGGTAATTACTTAACCTTCAGCTCTGATACCAACTGTAACGACCAGGGTTTTCGCGATCCTGAGTAATCGACATATAACCCAATGTTGACTATCAAGCATCGGAAATACCGGGTAGTTAATGAAAGAAAATAGAGGTGAGAATATATAAGATAGAAACTTAGAATAGAAGAAGAAGAAGAAGAAGAAGAACATACAACATCAGAGTAAACACGAATATCACAGCGGAACGGACAATATATAATAGATACATAACTTTGAAATAAAATCAGTATATGTGTACAGTAACATTATCAGAGTATAGCACTTACAACACATCGGAAATAACAAAATCTATATAATCCTGAAGCATCCTGCTCCAAGCTCTCCAAGTATATCTGTAAAACCTGACTACTTGACTGCTCGTACAAATTTGGGCACCCAAGAGTTTAAGGTAAAACAAAATAAACTCCGAGTTAGTCATGGGACCAGTATGAATAAACAATTTAAAACAGTTTGAGAAAATAAATGATATCTCATAAGAACACGCCGTATAACGGAATGGGTTTTTCCCTTATGAGAATCCAAAACACTTGATTCAACATTTCAAAAATCCTTTTGAAAGAAACGATAATCTTTATATCAAAATCCTTATGATATTATAATAGTGTCTATCAACCAAAATAAATAATCGTCTAGCAGAACCTTTCATCTCACGTTCCACATACATAATATATAATCAAAAACCATGGTGCTTATTGGGTAATGGATTTCAACTGGCAAGGTATGGGACCACCTTCCGACAGTGTATCCCTAGAGAGGAGTACACCGGGTTCAACAAGAACATCTTGTAACCCCGGCTAAACATGACCGGTCATTCATTTTGCTTGAGTGTACCGAATGTATTATCACCAACGGTTGGGATAAGCAACTGTTTCCCGAAAGGGACAACATCGAAATAGACTATAGAAGTAAAATGGAATTTCTCTAGATTAGGTGACAATACACCCTAATTGGCAGCTAACCACTTAGCCATGCGACCTACCTGATTTTATACCATTTCTCGGTTGTGAGGCTAGAGGCCACAACGTATCCTTTTACAAACCACGCCTTCTTCACTTTGAATGTCACATCGTCATACCCGTCAAATCACAAATTGATTTCTCCAAACATACCACGGGTAAACAGCTAAGAGAAACGAATTCCTCCGCCACCAAACGTAAGTACGTTTGAAGAGATCAACTTACGCGATCTATTAAATATAATATGGCAGGCATTCTTCCGTACAGGTTGTCCTGGGACTGGACAAACCGAAGGCACTATTCTGTAAATCCATCTTAGGCAATTTCTACCTAGGATCGCCAGAACAGCCCTTGCATAACTCCTTCTTCAATTATCTTCATCATATTTGATTCACAACACTAACGCCTATACAGAATGGTTTTCATGAATCTACTTCCGTTCTCACTGTATTGACGATGGAAAAATGGTCAAAAACTTTGATAGTCGGTGATTTAACTATCAAAGAAAAACATGTGTACAACAACGGTCGTATTTCCAAATGAAAATCTTACCGATCAATCATCAATCAACTTTTTCTCTTTTCAAATTAATTCATCATTAACTTATTATAATAACCCAGAAATCTGAACCAATTTAAAAATTTTATTTTGGCAATTTTGATGAATTTTGAATATTTAAAATGATTTATTTTAAATAATAATGATAAGAAATTTATTTTGAATAGAATTAGAACGTATATATTTATTTGAATCGACGCTGGAATATAAATATATATTTTAATTATAAAAGGAATTGAAAATGGCGAGGTAGTTTGAAAATTCGATTTCAAATTTCAAACGAATGTACATGGTTCAAAATAAACCGGATTTTAGTGAAACCAAAAATATTTAAATCTGTTTATAAATATCTTTCTAACGAATCTGAAAAATTAAAACTCATAGTGGGAATTAAAAGTTATGGCTATTTGAAAATTTAGGATAGTCGCTATGGAAAATATAGCCCGTGAAAATAGCTATTTTGCAAACGACCTCTCTTTTCGACGAAACCACTTTTGTTGAATCCGGGAAGTCAAATTATTGCGGGATTCCAATTTTCATAATTTTCTGAATCAATATGTGAGCGTGGCGAAGTAAAACGTGTTTTGACAGTTTTAGTCAAGGGTGCATTTTTTACAGGTGCCTGTTATAGTTTCAAAATAGAAAAAAAAAACCGGTCATAAACTTATTGTAAATTAGGTCCCTATTTTCTGAAAATTCATCAAAAAAATATAAAAAAATCATGTAAATTCGTATTTAAATAAAACATGTAAACGCTAAAAAATTCAGAACAAAAAATCATCAAACAAGGCGTCAAAAATAAAAAAAAAACAGAAAAAAAAAACGAAATTTCCAGTTAAATGCATAATAGTATGCCAATATATCATTTTCCTGCATACATCCGTGCTTATTTTTCACTACATTCATCTTCTTTGATTTTTCTTCATGCAAATACGTGCATACATGTGTGCAAATATTTCAAATAATTGCACACATTTGTGCAGGTTTATTTTTGGATTTTAATCCGAACACAGCTTACGGAAAAGTTGCATACATATATGCAATTATCAGTAATAATTGCATAAATGTATGCAACTATTTTTTATTTTATTTCCGTACAATCCTGACATTATTTCCAGATTTTAGAATTTTTTTTGTTTTTAATGAACGAAAGCACATTTGTTTTAAAAAAATAAATAAATAAGGCGGAAGTAATAAAATAGGGGGCGGGTTTAAAATTTTCAAAACTTTTTTTTATAAATTAGGTCCCTACTTTTAGCCAGTGTGTTATCCTATAAAAATGTTGCACACATGTGTGCACGTTTTCTGAGAAATTTGCACATGTGGATGCAAATAAAAATGAACTGAAATATTAACTTAAATCTATGCGCTGGAAGAACTGCAATAATTGCACATATGAATGCAATAAAATCAAAAACGTGCATAATATTATGCATTTAACTGCAGTTTTTTCTGTTTTTTTGCTGTTTTCTTCTTTCTGACATTATTTTTGTTGTTTTTTTGACTGAATTTTTTGTATAATGCATAATGTATTTTATTACTAATTTACGAATTTTTTTATTTTTTTTAATTATTATTTTATAAGTTTTGAAAACAGGGACCTAATTTATATTAAGTTTATGACCGGATGTGAGCCTAATTAAGTTTCAAAATAGGGATGTGAGCCTAATATTCACTTCAGTCAATTTGGATCGACCAGAAAATGGCCATTTTTCAAATGGTCTCCAAATTTGATGAAATTAGTTTTGTTAGAACCGTATCATCAATACGAAGCTAGAAATAATTTTTTTTGGAATTTTCCGACTAAGTATGTGGCCCCGGTAATTTAAAAGTATGTTTAAATTAAATATAAATTGATTTATGTTTTAATTTAAAGGAAAACTAATCAAAACGGTCGAATTGGCTTACGGGATATATCCCATTGCGTTCGGTATGGGGGTATTTGGCTAGGGGCGATAGTCGTTGGGTCTGGTTTGGAGTTCGAATGTGAAATACACTTTTTAGAATTTAATTGAATAAATAATATAATATTTTATATAAATAGCCCCCTTAAAAACCCTAGCCCGTTCATAATAGGCCGCCGCCATACAACGTTGAAGGGCTATGATGCTCCGATTTTCATTCCAAAATTTCTCCTAATCCGCTCGATGGATTTCTGAATTTCAAAAAGAAAAATGAAGAGCTTCAAGAGCTCTTTAATATGGACGGTCGAGATCGTGAATGGTGTCCTGGATTCCAGGAATTTTGGTCTCAAAGACAACGGGTTCGTACCCATTTATCTGATCATATGGGCCACCGAACCGCTGAAGGTGGCGGCTATGGGGAGGAGCCAGAACGGTGGATGTGGTGGCGCCGCCTAATGGTCGGCCGGCTCCCTCGATCTTCGTGCACAGGAAGATTTTTGGTGCGAGCTCGATGGGCTAATCCGTCTGAAGGTGTTAAGGAAGAAGAAAGAATGATAGGGAGGATTATTTTAAGGTTTAATTATATTAATTATTAATTAGTGATGTTTATTAATGATTAAATCTATAAATGGCTGTAACTTTTTCAAATCAAAATGGAATTCGATGATTTCAGGTTCATTGGAACTGTGAGGAAAAATACTGCATCACCGAACAAACCAGAAAGGAAACGAAGCACATCAGAATTTAAAATGAACCTAAATTCAAAACAGTACAGTAATTCAGAAATTAGACTGATGGAATGGAAACCAAATGTGAGAATTTCTCACTATTATTTCTGTACAATTATTTATTTTATAACTGCATATATGAACTGCTCCCCATCGTCAACAGACCATGGACGACTTGTTTGTTTGATTGTATTGTGAAATTTGATTGTGATGTGAAATGAACTGTATAAAATATAGGAATAATAAAAATATCATTTTTATTGGATATATGAACTCTATAACATAGTAATGCATTGAAATAAATATTCATTTACAAACCGGACGGTTTGTTTATGTACACCAATTTGTCTGATATAGATTGGGACGATAAATTTTACACATCGCCCAACTGCACAAATAATAAATCGTATTTGTTGTTTGAAAACCCCACATGGGTATTGGGATAATATTTGATATACACTGATCCCGATAGTTAGTGGTATGTCAATCGATAGGTTGACAGACTGTATAAGCGTTATTTATTCATTTTAATGCCTATACCGTTATAGAAAGCACTCTGGAGGTTGTTTGAATTTTTAATGATGGCTTATAATTATTGTTATATACATGTGATGTTGAAATCCATATAACGTAAATTATATGGTAATTGATTGAGTATGATTTCAGTTCAGAATTAACGAATATTTTAAAATAATATTCAGAAACCATTGAAATGTGAAGCCGTGTTAAGTAGTTAAACGCCATTTTAACACAAAAGGAAATTTGGTCGATTTTATTCATTTTATAATGAATATCGAAAAGTGATTTCAAAATCTAATAATTGAAATGAATTTGAAATTCGAGTTAAAATAAAATGAATTTGAAATTCGAATTAAATTGAAATGAATTTAAGGTGAATTGAAATCAATTAAATTGAAATTGAATATAAATTGAATTGAATTCGAATTAGAAATTGAAATCAATTGAAATGAATTTGAATTAGAATGGAAATCAATTGAAATGAATTTGAGTTAGAATGGAAATCAATTGAAATGAATTTGAATTAGAAATTGAAGTCAATTGAAATGAATTTGAATTAGAATTGAAGTCAATTGAAATGAATTTGAATTAGAATTGAAATCAACCGAAATGAATTTGAATTAGAATTGAAGTCAACTGAAATGAATTTGAATTAGAATTGAAGTCAATTGAAATGAATTAGAATTAGAATTAGAATTGAAATCAATTGAAATGAATTTGAATTAGAATTGAAATCAATTGAAATGAATTTGAATTAGAATTGAAGTCAGTTGAAATGAATTTGAATTAGAATTGAAATCAATTGAAATGAATTTGAATTAGAAATTGAAATCAATTGAAATGAATTTGAATTAGAATTGAAATCAACTGAAATGAATTTGAATTAGAAATTGAAGTCAATTGAAATGAATTTAAAATAAATTCAAAACGGATTGAAATGGAATAGAATTGAAATCGATTTAAAATGAATACAAAACGAATTGAAATGGAATTGAAATTGATTTGAATTGAAATCGATTTAAAATGAATTTTAAACGAATTTATATTGGAATATTCAATTTTGATTTGAATTTGAAATGGAAGTAGAAATATATTTTTTAAAGAATTTAAATTTTTTTATAAAATTCGTTTCAAATGGAAATCGATGAAATATATAATATATATATTATAATGGCCTGAACAGAAAGCGCTGCGCAGCAGCAGTTCGCGAATTTCGACCATTAACTTCAAATGGACGTTACGGGAGATCCGACCGTCGGATTCTCCTAAAACCAGAACCTTTGGGTTCGTATCGAAAAGATATTTACAGTGAATACAAGAGATTTGAAATCTAACGGTTGGATTTTGAGATATGACCAAATCAATTTCAGAAAATGTCGCTATGGATGCAGTTCGGTGACCGTTATTGGAAACCGACTGTATGAGCGATAATAAAATTATTAAAAATATGGAAAAATTATGTAAAATCATAATAAATGATTTGGAAAGATTTTGGATGGAAAATTCTAGTTTTGAAAAGATAAAAATATATTTTTATCGAAATGAACTAGTTATTCACTAGAATAATTATTTATTTGTTTTTAAATAAATTTATTGGATTTGAAAATGGTTTTAAAATAACTAGAATTTTCCAACGAATAAATTGGAATGGATTTAAATCGAAATTTCTTTGGAATATTTTGATATTGGATTCCGTGATTATATGGATATTGTGGAGGAATTTGGAAGATACATACATATATATATATATATATATATATATATATATATATATATATGTATGTATATCGTTATTCCAATACGATATTTGTTGGTATCAGAATTTGATATTGAATATAAGCCAATATATTTTCTATTCAGAGCCTTGTATTTGATATCAAATTGGATTTTGGGTTTTTCGTGAACGGTGTCTTCATTAACACTGTTCTTTAACCCAGTTGAGAAAAGATTAAATCTTTTTATTAAGATTTAATGAAGTTTACCAATTAATTAATATTTAATTGGGATTGAATTGGAATTGAATTGAAATTTGATTTTGGTATTGTCGTGAATGGTATCTTTAAAAATACTATTCTTAAACCCGATGGAGTTAAGAGAATTAGAAACTAACCGGGGATTAGTTAAGTTGAATGGTTTCCTGGGTATTGATCTAATGTTGGTTTCGGCCTTCGGTGTTAATACTTAGGGAATTGTTCTCTTACTAATTTACGGTTAGAGGCTGATGAATGGAATGTGATTTTGGGTGTATCGTGAACTGTGTTTTAAAATAACATTGGTTCTTTAACCCAGTTAAAGATGAGATTAAAGAATAAATTTAAAAGAATTTATCTTTGATAAAATTAATGGGAATGAGGCGTATGATGTGTTGTTATAGCACTTGATTATAAGATACGCAGGTTATTCGGAAAGGTAGGGTTTATCCCATTCTGAATAACTGATTCGACGATAAGTCGAAGAGATTGAAGACGGTGCATGACCGACGATCTTCACATCGAATGGATGGGTGCTACTGATGCTCATGATAGGAGTAGCTACCTTGAAGGGGATAAAGTGGTAGCCGTCCAGATGTACTTGTTGATTTTACGGATATGCGAGGTCCTCTCCCCTGTATTGGACATATGGGGGAGGAATAAGGTGCCTCCGGTTTCGTTCAGACCTAGAACGGACTTGTAAATGGATGGTGTGTCTGACATTGTATTCCTTTATACTGTATTCATTGATCTCTGCTAAATATATATCTGTTTGGTGGCGGAGAATTTATTCTCTTGCTTAACACCCTTCTCTGACACGTACGAGCTCAGAGGTTATATATTGGCAGAAATCAGTGGTACGGTATGGATTGATAGTGTGGAATGCTGAGATGCAGTGATCCAAACTTTTGTTGAAAAGAAAATGTTTGGTGGATGATGATCAAAGCGCAACTGTAATATAGAACGGCTTTGTGTGGTGTTAATTCGCGAGCCTCACACCCCAGTATGGTGGTAAACTGATGGTTAGATCAGTATGCTTTTTAGAGGATAGGCACCTTCGTGGTGTCGTGCATTCGGTCGACCGAGGTGAGGGATAGGGAACACCCCCCGATTCCCTGAGGGATAGATTAAGCGGTGTTTTCTCTCGCTGGGACGTAAGCCGCAGTGATACTCGATTTCCCAAAAGTGCAGATGTGCATTACGGTGTTTTCTCTTGCTGAGACGTAAGGCGTTGTGGATTGTACTACGCGATAGATCTTTCGAATCAGGAGCCACCATGATGGAAATCCAATTTCCAAAAACGACATTTTGTGGTTTTGATTGTAGAGCCTAGTATTGGCGACATGATATATGGTACCCATGCCGCCTATGATTGATACATTTATATTTGAAGTTGTTTTCTTCACTTATAGTAATAATAAAAGATTAAATTTTGCATATCAAGCATTATTTGGCTATTATAAGGTAAAACCCTATCCTCCGGCTTGCATTGCATTTTGTGATGGGACCTGGGTCTTATAATAGCTTCATTGTTCTTTATTTAGCATTGCGCTGTTTGTTTTATGCACTGGTATTCTTGGGAGGAAACCCGTTCCGTGTTATACGGCGTGGTCCCTCGATTTACCTAACTTTAAAAATAAAGATTAATAACTGTTTTAGTTCTTACACCGGTCACATGACTGACCTGGAGTTTATTGTTTTAACCTAAACTCTGGGTGCCCCTATTTCCCACACGGGCAACTAGTAGTTGTGTTTTGCAGATATTATATTCACAGGATCCCGGTTTACAACTGAAGCGATATTCGGAAAGCTCTGTATCCGTGTATCTGTTTTCAGTTGTGCTATGTATTGTTTTTCCGCTGCTATGTATTTAAATGTAATTTAAAACTCTGATATTTCCTGTGTATAATGTTTATTCATTTATACTCTGTTATATTCTTGTATTCTGATGGAATTGTTGTAACAGACAATGAAATGTTCTTCTTTTTGTATTCTGATTTGTCGTGTTCTCAAAGCAATCCGGGCTTTCCTTTACGGGGAAGTTTGGGTTCCCACAGGTGGTATTAGAGCTTTTTTTATAGAGCTCGGGAACAAGACACATTAGAACCAAACGAAAGAATTCATCAGAGATTGGATTAGTAATATCCAATGAGAATGACTCGTTAGAGATGGGATCAGTAGTATCCTAGAACGAGTGTGAAGGGTGTTATTTTTAAAATAAAAATGAAAATGAATTTTGTTTTGAAATTTATATCGAATTATATATATTTGAAACGTTAATCAACTAATTGATTGCTGATTTTGTTGTTTGATTATAGATTCTACTAATGAATACTGGAATGATAAATAAAGTATAAAACAAGATATTCGTTAAGTGAAAAATAATGCAAGCTCTTTTGATAAAATCCTAAAAATATTATATAGGATATAAATGCTTTTTGTTTTAAAAATGTACTAGTATTGTAGAATATAGCTAAGGTAAGAAAAATGTTGAACGAAGTTGAATTTAGCACCAAACATCGAACTGTATTGAAAATTTATCGCATTTGCATACATGTACATGCATATATATTGAACAGGTCATTGCAAGGAGGCTAGAGCAGAGGAATAAAATTGTATGCCCGACAAATAGGTACATGTTTACTAATTTCTTGGGTTTGGATGATTTTAAGAGCCGATTGGCTAGCCGCTTGGCTGTTTCTTTTTCTTTTTGGATTGGAGAGGCCTGTATGGAAATTTCGGGATTTTTTCGGTGCTCCCGTGCAGGGGAGGTTATGGCGAAATTTTTTGAAAATTTTGGGGAGTTAGCCAAATTTTTGAAAATTTTGAAAAGTTCTTAGAAATTGAAAAGTTGAAGAATTTAAGCCATAATGAAAAGAATGAAAGTTGAGTTGGTTTGTAAAACAACTTTCAGCTCCGTTCCTTTTCGAGGACGAAAAGATTTTAAGTGGGGGAGATTGTAATAACCCGGAAATCTGAACCAATTTAAAATTTTTACTTTGGCAATTTTGATGAATTTTGAATATTTAAAATGATTTATCTTAAATAACAACGATAAGAAATTTATTTTGAATAGAATTAGAACGTATATATTTATTTGAATCGACACTGGAATATAAATATATATTTTAATTATAAAAGGAATTGAAAATGGCGCGGTAGTTTGAAAATTTGATTTCAAAGTTAAAATGAATGTACAAGGTTCAAAATAAACCGGATTTTAGTGAAACCAAAAATATTTAAATCTGTTTATAAATATCTTTCTAACGAATCTGAAAAATTGAAATTTCATAGCGGGAATCAAAAGTTATGGCTAGTTGAAAATGCAGGATAGTCGCTATGGAAAATATAGCCCGTGAAAATAGCTATTTTGCAAACGACCTCCGATTTCGACAAAACTACTTTTTTTGGGTTTGGGAAGTCAAATTATTGCGGGATTCCAATTTTCATAATTTTTTGAATCAATATGTGAGCGTGGCGAAGTAAAACGTGTTTTGACAGTCTTAGTCAAATTGGATCGACCAGAAAATGGCTTTTTTTCAAACGGTCTCCAAATTTGACAAAATTAGTTTTGTTAGAACCGTATAGTCAATACGAAGCTAAAAATAATTTTTCTGGAATTTTCCGACTTAGTATGTGGCCCGGTAATTTAAAATGTACATTTAAATTAAATATAAATTGATTTATGTTTTAATTTAAAGGAAAACTAATCGAAACGGTCGAATTGGCTTACCGGACATATCCCATTGTGTCCGGTATGGGGGTATTTGGCTTAGGGCAACAGTCATTGGGTCTGGTTTGGAGTTCGAATGTGAAATACACTTTTTAGAATTTAATTGAATTAAATAATATTATAGTTTATATAAATAGCCCCATTTAAAACCCTAGCCTGTTCATAACAGGCCGCCGCCATACAGCGTTTAAGGGCTATGATGCTCCAATTTTCATTCCAAAATTTCTCCTAATCCGCTCGATGGATTTCAGAATTTCAAAAAGGAAAACGAAGAGCTTCAAGAGCTCTTTAATATGGACGGTCGAGATCGTGAATGGTGTCCTCGATTCCACGAATTTTGGGCTCAAAGGCAACAGGTTCAGACCTGTTTATCTGATTATATGGGCCATCGAACCGCTGATGGTAGCGGCTATGGGGATGCGTCGGAACGGCGGAGGTGGTGGCGCCGCCTGATGGTCGGTCGGCTGCCTCGATCTTCGTGCACAAGAAGATTTTTGGTGCAAGCTCGATGGGTTAATCCGTTTGAAGGTGTTAACGAAGAAGAAAGAATGATGGGGAGGATTATTTTAAGGTTTAATTATATTAATTATTAATTAATGATGTTTATTAATGATTAAATCTATAAATGGTCGAATCTCGTTGAAATCAAAACGGAATTCGATGACTTCAGGTTCGTTGGAACTGTGAGGAAAAATACTACGTCACAGAACAAACCAGAAAGGAAACGAAGCACAACAGAATTTGAAGTGATTTAAATTCAAAACAGTATAGAAATTCAGAAATTAGACTGATGGAGTGGAAACCAAATGTGAGAATTTCTCACTATTATTTCTGTACCGTTATTTATTTTATAACTGCATATATGAACTGCTCCCCATCGTCCACAGACCATGGCAACTTATTTGTTTGATAGTATTGTGAAAATTGATTGTGATGTGAAATGAACTCTATAAAATATAGGAATGATAAAAATACCAATTTTATTGGATATATGAACTGTATAACATAGTAATGCGTTGAAATAAATATTCATCTACAAACCGGACGGTTTGTTTATGTACACCAATTTATCTGAAATAGATTGGGACGATAAATTTTACCCATCGCCCAACTACACAAATAATAAACAGTATTTGTTTTTTGAAAACCCCACACGAGTATTGGGATAATATTTGACATACACTGATCCCGATAGTTAGTGGTATGTCAATCGATAGGTTGACAGACTGTATAAGCGTTATTTATTCATTTTAATGCTTATACCGTTATAGAAAGCACTCTGGAGGTTGTTTGAATTTTTAATGATAGCTTATCATTATTGTTATATACATGTGATGTTGAAATCTATATAACGTAAATTATATGGTAATTGATTGAGTATGATTTCAGTTCAGAATTAACGAATATTTTAAAATAATATTCAGAAACCATTGAAATGTGAAGCCGTGTCAAGTAGTTAAATGCCATTTTAACACGAACGGAAATTTGGTCGATTTTATTCATTTTATAATGAATATCGAAAAGTGATTTCAAAATATGATAATTGAAATGAAATTGAAATTCAAGTTAAAATAAAATGAATTTGAAATTCGAATTAAATTGAAATGAATTTAAAGCGAATTGAAATCAATTGAATTGAAATTGAATATAAATTGAATTGAATTCGAATTAGAAATGAAATCAATTGAAATGAATTTGAATTAGAATTGAAATCAATTGAAATGAATTTGAATTAGAAATTGAATTCAATTGAAATGAATTTGAATTAGAATTGAAGTCAATTGAAATGAATTTGAATTAGAATTGAAGTCAATTGAAATGAATTTGAATTAGAATTGAAGTGAATTGAAATGAATTTGAATTAGAAATTGAAATCAATTGAAGTGAATTTGAATTAGAATTGAAATCAATTGAAATGAATTTGAATTAGAAATTGAAGTCGATTGAAATGAATTTAAAATAAGCTCAAAACGGATTGAAATGGAATTGAATTGAAATCGATTTAAAATGAATTCAAAACAAATTGAAATGGAATTGAAATTGATTTGAATTGAAATCGATTTGAAATGAATTTAAAACGAATTTATATTGGAATATTCAATTTTGATTTGAATTTGAAATGGAAGTAGAAATTGTTTTTTTTAGTTTTAAGGAATTTAAAATGTTTTATAAATTTTTTTAAATGGAAATCGATGAAATATATAATATATATATTATATATTATAATGGCCTGAATAGAACACGCCGCGCAGCGGCAGTTCACGAATTTCGACCATTAACTTCAAATGGACGTTACGGGAGATCCGACCGTCGGATTCTCCTAAAACCGGAACCGTTGGGTTCGTATCGAAAAGAGCATTCCAATGAATACAAGAGATTTGAAATCTAATGGTTGGATTTGGAGATATGTCCAAATCAATTTCAAAAGAGGTCGCTATGGATGCAGTTCGGTGGCCGTTATTGGAAACCGATTGTACAGGAGATAATAAAATTATTAAAAATATGGAAAAATTATGTAAAATCATAATAAATGATTTGGAAAGATTTTGGATGGAAAATTCTAGTTTTGAAAAGATAAAAATATACTTTTATCGAAATGAACTAGATATTCACTAGAATAATTAATTATTTGTTTTTAAATCAATATATTGGATTTGAAAATGGTTTTAAAATAACTAGAATTTACCAACAAATAAATCGGAATGGATTTAAATCGAATATCTTTGGAATATTTCGATATTGGATTCCGTGATTATACGGATATTGTGGAAGAATTTGGAAGATATATATATCGTTATTCCAATACGATATTTGTTGGTTTCAGAATTTGATATTGAATATAAGCCGATATATTTTCTATTCAGAGCCTTGTTGTAACGACCCGTATTCTACGCATCATAGGATCGTAGGATATTTATTTCTTTCACATACGAAGTCGTATGGTCATGTAACTTTGGGAGGCGACTATTGTGGTCATTTCCCATGTTCATGATTTTTCCCGATCTTTAAATGACCATTTTACCCCTAGCTGGCACTATTTTGGACATAACTTTTGATTGGAAAGGAATTGTGACCTGAAACCACTTCCATTGGCTCCGGATGATGGTTTACAATTCCGTAGAGTGGTCACAATAGCCAAACGGACTCACCGTTTGGGAGATATGGCTGAAACAAGTTTCAGATGGTGAAAAACAGCTTAATTGGGCTTAACCGGGTGATTAGCAGGTAGGCCCAGAGGGGAATTTCGGGTTTAGAGGTATAGGAGGACTGATTAGGGTTAGGAAATCACTTTCATTTCAGTTTTGAGCCGCCACAAACCTTCTTGAGACCTTAGTAATGGCTTTCATCCTCTAAAACCACTCCAAAACACATTTTTAGTGAAGATTAAGCCTAAACTACATCAAAACAAGGCCAAATAACATCAGAGCAAGGTTGGAGCTGCTGCTATACATAGGGATTCGACCCAAACAGAGAGTATTTCAGATTTGGTTTTTTATTTTGTGGCAAAGGTGAGTGATTTGCATAGTTTTGACACTAATTACAGTTAATTAAGGGTAATTAGTGAAGATTAGCGAATTTATACACTAATAAATTCTGGAAAAATGTTTAGAAATTCTTAAATAATATTTCATGCCTCTGTTAGAAAATTTAGACGATTTGATTAAGTTTTACTAAGTATGTGCTTAAACATGATTAAGAGAGGTTATGGGAAAATGTGGGGTTTTGGCCACTTTTGATCCATTTTGATTCATTTGAATTGTTGTTTGGTGTTTGTGGTTGCTCTTACATGTTACTATGACTCTATGGTATGTTTTGTGATTGATTAGAATAGTTAGATTGGTCGAAAATGCCGTCGAATGGCGTAGAAAGCTCGCTGGAAAGTTGCAGAAATGTGCAGGTTCCGAACCGGATCAGATCGGAGTAGGGGTCAGATCGGATTTGTGAACTGACCAAGGGAATTCGAACTGGATTGGAACTTGTCACTGGAGGAGGCTTGGCGAGAAGGAAGGCCGTTTACTTAGAGTTGGAGTGGACAAGGGGGATCGGATCGGAAGAACAATGGGGACCAGATCGGATCGGACTGGAGCACCGGATGGGATGAAGATGAGGAGCATAGGGTCGGAACGGGGAAAGAAGAGGCTAGGACAAAAGATGGGATCGGGTCGGTGTACCGAACCGAACCAGGGTGGCACCCGAACCAAATGGAAAGATGACAAGGAAGGAGGGTAATGACTACCGAACCGAACCGACGAGGGTAATGACTACCAAACCAAACCGACGAGGGTAATGACTACCGAACCGAACCGAATTCTAGGGCTGCTACTGCGCGACAACTCTTCTGAAGACCCACTCCAATTCGACCAAACTCGAGATGCAAAGGAAGTCCAAATGGGAAGTTAGAGCTCAAGATTTAGATGGGAATCAACGAGTTCGCTTCATGGTTGGGCTTTGCTGCGGGACGCGTGCCAAGGGTTTATCGGTGTCTATAGCTTTGGACCACTATGGTACGAGGTATGAAGGCGGATTCAGGGCCATTATGGCATTGGTAGAACCAAGGGCTACGACCAATGAAGTGGGTCATTGAAATGTTTGGTCATGACTCCATGCGTTTAGCTTGGTCACAGAAGGGTTTCTACAAGTCGGGATTCGTCGTTACCTCAATTTGTCTAGTGTTCCAAAGTGGTAGATATCGTATGCTTTACGCACGAAGTGAGAGATGTGAGGATGGTTGCTATGGATGATTTGTTTGTTATCATTATGACATGCACACCCCACCCCGTATTCTTACACTATTTATTATGGCACCTTAGAGTACTGTACGGTATGTGGTATTAACTCTTTGGTTGCAGGTCCTGGTTCAGGTATGGTTTAGTATACCTGTTATTATTCTGTTTAGATGCTTATCGCTCATACCAGGCTTTATGTCTGACCCAGAGTTTTATGTCTCCTCTTATTACTCTGGGTGCTCACATGAGCAGACTAGAGACAGGTTAGCTGGTGATTCACGGGTAGATGATCCGGAGACGAGCAGGAGGCTTCCACGTAATATATATATGGTATTCTCCCTGTGTTGTTGAAGATCACTGCTTGGGCATTGGTGGTGCATCTTCTACTTTAGCTTTCTTTTGTTAGAGACAGTAAATTTGAAATGTTGTAATAAGTTGTATTTAGATTTCCGCTGCTCTGACATTGATATTGGTTTTAGTTATCAGCTTATACACTGTCTCACCTGTTTTATGTCAAGTATTTTGTTATTATATTTTATTCCATGCGTTGTGAGACATTCTACAGGTTCCTCGTTTAGTTAACTCCCTTCTTTCCTTTCTTTTGACGACCGTCCCGTGCTAGTCGGGCATGTGTACAGCGAACTTTCGGAGGAAATGCAGGCTGGTGCGGGGTGGACCGTCACACTTGGTATCAGAGCTCTAGGTTGCGTAGTTAACATAGGGAAGTTATCAGGGAGAGATAATATACGTATACAAGAGAGCGTATTTGTGATTACTTTGGTTTTTAAAAGCTATATATAGATATACTATTAGTAGTATAAGAATGAAGCCGTGACGCACTAGCACCACTATGGGGTCGTTAATCGTTTCCTTTTTCAGATTGATGAAGAGCCGATATGTTAGAGGTACCGATAGAGGGGCCAATAATGGGAATGCTGCTGACATGAGGGCGATGTTTACTGATCTCATGAGAGAGATGCTTAGGGATGTGCGAAGAGCAGCTCCCAATGGTGGAAATGGTGGTGGTCCAATAGTGCAGGCGCCGAGAGTCGACTTTGCCAAGCTGAATAAGGATTATACTAGCCTTGGTGGGAAGCCGTTCCACGGAACGGAGTCGGCCACGTATGTTCAGGATTGGTTGGATAGTTGCGAACGTATCTTCGAGGATTTGGGTATCGAGGATGCGATGAAGAGAAAGCTAGCGTCCCGTCAGCTGCAAGGGCGGGCAATGAATTGGTGGAATGCTATAAAGGCAGCTACTCCCGAAGATCAGATTACTTGGGAGCAGTTTAAAGCTCGCTTTAGCAAGAAGTTCATTCCAGCTGCTCAGAAGTCAGTGCTGTTTAAGAAATTCTTGGAGCTCAAGTAGAATGGCAGAGATGTCTCGGAGTACATTGCTCAATTCGACACTTTGTCGAAGTATGGGTTATCTCTTATTGATACTGCCGAGAAGAAGAATGAGAAATTCATAACTGGTTTAGATCAGTACTTAGGGGAAAGGCTTATTAACCACATCGATGAGACGTTTGAGTCGATTGTGGGGAAAACATTAAGATCAGAAAGTCTCTACCCTAAGCCGAAGACTGAGGTTGCATCCGCAGATGAGCTAAAGCCACAAGCAAGTGGTGGAGGCAAGGGTGGTTCCCAGAATAAGAGAAAGCAGAGTCAGACTAAGGATGGCCAGAAGAAAAAGAATAAGCAAGATGTTGAGTGCTGCAGCTGTGGTAAGAAGGGCCATTATGCTAGTAATTGTCGGGCCAAGCCAGCGGATAGGATGTGATTCAACTGTGGCCAAATGGGACATCACAAGGACAAGTGTCTGCAACCCCCCAAAGAAAAGCAAATGGTGAAAGCATATGCTCTCAATGCTATTCCTTCTTCTTCGAATGCCCCAACTGCGGTGGAGAAGGGAAAGAATGTCGTCATTCAAGGTATGCTTTCTGTTTATGATGTTCCTGTTAGAATTTTGTTTGATACCGGAGCTTCTAGTTCTTTCATATCTAGTGGCCTGGTAGATAGGTTGGGATTGGAGCCCGAGATTGTCGATAGACCTTTAGTAGTGACGAACCCGATTGGTGGTTCGACTAGGCTTAGCATGATTTGTCGTAATGTAGTCCTATCGAGTCATAGATGCATGTTTGTTTGTGATTGCTTTGTTTTGGGCTTTACTGGGTTTGGCATTATTTTGGGAGTAGATTGGCTACAAAGATACGGGGTGGTGGTAGACTATGAGGGCTTTTTAGTGACAGCTAGAGCGGATGATGGGCGGAGGATAGTGTTTCGTGGTCTACCCAGTAAGGGGGTATTGGCTAGTTTTCTAAACTCGACATTCCGCATAGTGAGTTGTCAGGTTTGCCCGTGGTTGGCCAGTATCCGGATGTTTTCGAAGAAGTGACCGGACTTCCACCACACCGAGAGATTGAGTTCCGTATTAATTTGGTGAAAGATGCCAGGCCTATAGTGATGCCACTTCGTCGTATGGCACCAAGGGAGCAGCGAGAACTCGAGTTGCAAGTCAGCGATCTTTTGAAGAAGGGATTTATCAGAAGGAGTGTTTCTGAATGGGGAGAACCAGTTGTGTTTGCTACCAAGGCGGATGGTTCCCTTCGTTTGTGTGTAAACTACCGCGAGTTGAATAAAGTGACGAGGAAGAACAAGTATCCTCTACCGCGGATAGATGATTTGTTCGATCAGTTGAGTGGCGCGAGAGTATTTTCTCAGTTGGATCTCGTGATAGGTTTTCATCAGCTTAGAGTGGAAGCTGAGAGTATAGATAAAACGGCATTTCGAACGCCGTCTGGATTTTATGAGTGGTTGGTCATGCCATTCGGGTTGATCAATGCCCCAGCATATTTTGTGGATCTTATGAATAGGGTATTCAGAGATCAGTTGAATAAGTTTGTCCTTGTGTTCGTTGATGATATTTTGGTCTATTCGAGGACAGAGGAAGAACACAAGGAACATTTAAGAGTAGTGATGGAGGTGTTGAGAAAACACCAATTGAAAGCAAAGTTTTCTAAGTGTCACTTCTGGAAGAGGGAAGTGAGGTTCTTGGGCCATGTTGTATCAGAGAATGGTATTGCCGTGGACCCGGCGAAGGTGGCTACGGTACAGGATTGGCCTACGCCCAAGAATGCAACAGATGTAAGAAGTTTCTTGGGATTAGCTGGATATTATCGTAAGTTTATCCAAGGTTTCTCCAAGATAGCAGCACCATTGACCCAGTTGACCAAAAAGAATCAAGCTTTTGTCTGGGATGAAAGGTGCGAGAATGCATTCAAGAGTCTAAAGGACAAGTTGACAAGCGCACCAGTGTTAGTCATTCCTAAGGGGGATGAAGAGATGACGGTATACACGGATGCCTGTGGTACCGGACTGGGTGCCGTATTGATGCAAGGTGGTAGGGTTGTAGCTTATGCAAGCCGGCAATTGAAACCGCACGAGAAAAGATACCCTACCCATGACTTGGAATTGGCAGCGATCGTGTTCGCGTTAAAGATGTGGAGACACTATCTCTTGGGAGAAAGATTTGAGCTGTTTACAGATCATAAGTCGTTGAAGTATCTCTTCTCCCAGAAGGATCTAAATCTCCGGCAACAAAGGTGGTTAGAATTCTTGGCTTCCTATGATTTCGATATCGCAAATACACCGGGAAAGGGCAATGCGGTGGCTGATGCATTGAGTAGAAGACATGCCAGCTTAGGGGCTATGTTCCTTGAATGGTAGCAACTGGAGTATATCGCTGGGTATGATTTCAGACAAAAGTGTGAATTGGATTCAGAAATGTTAGCAAGTTTGATGATCAGACCCACTTTGATTGAGCGGATCGGCTCTAGTCAGAGGGACGATCCTAACCTATTGGAAATCATCTCCAAGTTAGAGATGGGTATCGATGAGGAGATGAACAAGTATGGGCTTGATCGAGATGGATGGCTTAGAACGAATGGAAAGCTTGTTGTACCCAATGTCAATGGATTGAGAGATGAAGTGCTTAGAGAATGTCATCACTCAAAGCTGACTATACACCCCGGTGGTAACAAGATGTATCGAGATATGAAGCAGACTTACTGCTGGGAAGGGATGAAAAGAGACGTTGGGAAGTTTATATCCAAGTGCATGAATTGCCAGCTAGTTAAAGCCAAGCAAAAGAAGCCTAGTGGGTTGTTACAGCCCTTAGAAATTCCCGAATGGAAATGGGAGCAAGTCTCGATGGATTTCATTGATGGTTTACCAAGGACTAGATCGGGACATGATAGCATTTGGGTAGTTGTGGATCGACTGACTAAAAGTGCAAGATTTATACCAGTCAAATCGACCAGAACGGCAGCTAAGTTAGCAGAATTGTATATGAAGTGGGTAGTGAGATTTCATGGAGTACCTAAAAGCATTGTGAGCGACCGAGACCCGTTGTTCACTAGTGGGTTTTGGAAGAGCTTACAAGAGGCTCTAGGGTCAGAGTTACATCTCAGTATCGCATATCATCCTCAGACCGACGGTCAGACGGAGAGGGTGAATCGTATTTTGGAAGATCTCTTGAGAGCGTGTATATTGGATTTTGGTGGATCATGGGATGACCATTTGCATCTAGTAGAGTTTGCATATAATAATAGCTACCAATCCAGTATCGGTATGGCTCCGTTTGAAGCTTTGTACGGAAGACCGTGCAACTCACCATCATGTTGGATAGAGACTGGCGAGAAGTTTATGCTTTGACCAGATGTGGTGAGGGAAACTTCAGATAAGATCAAGATCATTCAACAACGAATGAAGGCTGCCCAAGATAGGCAGAAGAGTTATGCTGATAAGAGGAGAAGAGACCTAAAATTCTCCGTTGGTGACTTGGTGTTTGTCAAGATTTCTCCGTTGAAGAGCGTAATACGATTTGGCAGGAGAGGCAAGTTGGCACCAAGATTTGTTGGCCCATTCCCTATTCTTGAACTAGTCGGGAATTTGGCATACAGAATTGACTTACCGGAGAAGATGGCGGGAGTTCACGACGTATTTCATGTTTCCCAACTAAGGAAGTTCGTTCACGACTCAGATATGACTATTTCACCTGATCAGTTAGAGGACTTCGAAGTAGAACCCGAGGCGGTTGGGAACCGCAAGCTGGCCCGTATTGTCGAGCACGACATGAAGCAACTTCGAAGGAAGGTGGTGAAGCTAGTCAAGGTTCAGTGGGGCGAGGACGAGAATGATTGTACTTGGGAGACAGAGGAGAACATTAGGAAGACACACCCAGAACTCTTTACCTGGTAAGATTTTGACTTCGATTTATTTTTCCCGCATGCTAGGATAGGCTTGTTTGCTTGTTTTGCATGTTTGATTGTTGTATGTGCTGTTAGGCATGCGGGATCCTTTGTATGTTTTGGGTTAAGGAATTTCGGGGACGAAATTTCTTAAGGGGGGGGGGGGGGAGTGTAACGACCCGTATTCTACGCATCATAGGATCGTAGGATATTTATTTCTTTCACATACGAAGTCGTATGGTCATGTAACTTTGGGAGACGACTATTGTGGTCATTTCCCATGTTCATGATTTTTCCCGATTTTTAAATGACCATTTTACCCCTAGTTGGCTCTATTTTGGCCATAACTTTTGACTGGAAAGGAATTGTGACCTGAAACCACTTCTATCGGCTCCGGATGATGGTTTACAATTCCGTAGAGTGGTCACATTAGCCAAACGGACTCACCGTTTGGGAGATATGGCTGAAACAAGTTTCAGATGGTGAAAAACAGCTTAATTGGGCTTAACCGGGTGATTAGCAGCTAGGCCCAGAGGGGAATTTCGGGTTTAGAGGTATAGGAGGACTGATTAGGGTTAGGAAATCACTTTCATTTCAGTTTTGAGCCGCCATAAACCTTCTTGAGACCTTAGTAATGGCTTTCATCCTCTAAAACCACTCCAAAACACATTTTTAGTGAAGATTAAGCCTAAACTACATCAAAACAAGGCCAAATAGCATCAGAGCAAGGTTGGAGCTGCTGCTATACATAGGGATTCGACCCAAACAGAGAGTATTTCAGATTTGGTGTTTTATTTTGTGGCAAAGGTGAGTGATTTGCATAGTTTTGACACTAATTACAGTTAATTAAGGGTAATTAGTGAAGATTAGTGAATTTATACACTAATAAATTCTGGAAAAATGTTTAGAAATTCTTAAATAATATTTCATGCCTCTGTTAGAAAATTTAGACGATTTGATTAAGTTTTACTAAGTATGTGCTTAAACATGATTAAGAGAGGTTATGGGAAAATGTGGGGTTTTGGCCACTTTTGGTCCATTTTGATTCATTTGAATTGTTGTTTGGTGTTTGTGGTTGCTCTTACATGTTGCTATGACTCTATGGTATGTTTTGTGATTGATTAGAATAGTTAGATTGGTCGAAAACGCCGTCGAATGGCGTAGAAAGCTCGCTGGAAAGTTGCAGAAATGTGCAGGTTCCGAACCGGATCGGATCGGAGTAGGGGTCGGATCGGATTTGTGAACTGGCCAAGGGAATTCGAACTAGATTGTAACTTGTCACTGGAGGAGGCTTGGCGAGAAGGAAGGCCGTTTACTTAGAGTTGGAGTGGACAAGGGGGATCGGATCGGAAGAACAATGGGGACCAGATCGGATCGGACTGGAGCACCGGATGGGATGAAGATGAGGAGCATAGGGTCGGAACGGGGAAAGAAGAGGCTAGGACAAAAGATGGGATCGGGTCGGTGTGCCGAACCGAACCAGGGGGGCACCCGAACCGAATGGAAAGATGACAAGGAAGGAGGGTAATGACTACCGAACCGAACCGACGAGGGTAATGACTACCGAACCGAACCGACGAGGGTAATGACTACCGAACCGAACCGAATTCTAGGGCTGCTACTGCGCGACAACTCTTCTGAAGACCCACTCCAATTCGACCAAACCCGAGATGCAAAGGAAGTCCAAATGGGAAGTTAGAGCTCAAGATTTAGATGGGAATCAACGAGTTCGCTTCATGGTTGGGCTTTGCTGCGGGACGCGTGCCAAGGGTTTATTGGTGTCTATAGCTTTGGACCACTATGGTATGAGGTATGAAGGCGGATTCAGGGCCATTATGGCATCGGTAGAACCAAGGGCTACGACCAATGAAGTGGGTCATTGAAATGTTTGGTCATGACTCCATGTGTTTAGCTTGGTCACAGCAGGGTTTCTACAAGTCGGGATTCGTCGTTACCTCAATTTGTCTAGTGTTCCAAAGTGGTAGATATCATATACTTTACGCACAGAGTGAGAGATGTGAGGATGGTTGCTATGGATGATTTGTTTGCTATCATTATGACATGCACACCCCACCCCGTATTCTTACACTATTTATTATGGCACCTTAGAGTATTGTACGGTATGTGGTATTAACTCTTTGGTTGCAGGTCCAGGTTCAGGTATGGTTTAGTATACATGTTATTATTCTATTTAGATGCTTATCTCTCATACCAGGCTTTATGTCTGACCCAGAGTTTTATGTCTCCTCTTATTACTCTGGGTGCTCACACGAGCAGACTAGAGACAGGTTAGCTGGTGATGCACGGGTAGATGATCCGGAGACGAGCAGGAGGCTTCCACGTAATATATATATGGTATTCTCCCTGTGTTGTTGAAGATCACTGCTTGGGCATTGGTGGTGCATCTTCTACTTTAGCTTTCTTTTGTTAGAGACAGTAATTTTGAAAAGTTGTAATAAGCTGTATTTGGATTTCCGCTGCTCTGACATTGATGTTGGTTTTAGTTATCAGCTTATACACTGTCTCACCTGTTTTATGTCAAGTATTTTGTTATTATATTTTATTCCATGCGCTGTGAAACATTCTACAGGTTCCTCGTTTAGTTAACTCCCTTCTTTCCTTTCTTCTGACGACCGTCCCGTGCTAGTCGGGCATGTGTACAGCGCACTTTCGGAGGAAATGCAGGCTGGTGCGGGGCAGACCGTCACACTTGTATTTGATATGAAATTGGATTTTGAGTTTGTCATGAACGGTGTGTTCATTAACACTGTTCTTTAACCCAGTTGAGAAAAGATTAAATCTTTTTATTAAGATTTAATGAAGTTTATCAATTAATTAATATTTAATTGGGATTGAATTGGAATTGAATTGAAATTTGATTTTGGGTTTATCGTGAATGGTATCTTTAAAAATACTGTTCTTAAACCCGATGGAGTTAAGAGAATTAGAAACTAACTGGAGATTAGTTAAGTTGATTAGTTTCCTGGTTATTGATCTGATGTTGGTTTCGGCCTTCGGGGTTAATACTTAGGGAATTGTTCTCTTACTAATTTACGGTTAGAGGCTGATCAATGGAATGTGATTTTGGGTTTATCGTGAACTGTATTTTAAATAACATTGGTTCTTTAACCCAGTTAAAGATGAGATTAAAGAATAAGTTTAAAAGAATTTGTCTTTGATAAAATTAATGGGAATGAGGCGTATGATGTGTTGTTATAGCACTTGATTATAAGATACGCGGGTTATTCGGAAAAGCTGGGTTTATCCGATTCTGAATAATTGATTCGACGATAAGTCGAAGAGATTGAAGACGGTGCAAGACCAACGATCTTCCCATCGAATGGATGGGTGCTACTGATGCTCATGATAAGAGTAGCTATCTTGAAGGGGCGAAAGTGGTAGCCGTCCGGACGTACTTGTTGATTTTACGGATATGCGAGGGCCTCTCCCCTGTATTGGACATATAGGAAGGAATAAGGTGCCACTGGTTTCATTCAGACCTAGAACGGACTTGTAAAAGGATGGTGTGTCTGACATTGTATTCCTTTATACTATTTTCGTTGATCTCTGCTAAATATATATCTATTTAGTGGTAGAGAATTTATTCTCTTGCTTAACACCCTTCTTTGAGACGTACGAGCTTAGAGGTTATATATTGGCAAAAATCAGTGGTACGGTATGGATTGATAGTGTGGCAAGCTGAGATGCAGTGATACAAACTTTTGTTGAAAAGCAAAGTTTGGTGGATGATGATCCAAGCGCAGCTGTAATATAGCACAGCTTTGTGTAGCATTAATTTGCGAGCCTCACACCCCGGTATGGTGGTAAACTGATGGTTAGATCAGTATGTGGTTAGATCAGTATGCTTTTTAGAGGATGGGCACCTTCGTGGTGTCGTGGATTCGGTCGACCGAGGTGAGGGATAGGGCACACCCCCCGATTCCCTGAGGGATAGAGTAAGCGGGGTTTTCTCTCGCTTGGACGTAAGCCGCAGTGATACAAGATTTCCCAAAAGTGTGGATGTGCATTACGGTGTTTTCTCTCGCTGAGACGTAAGCCGTTGTGGATTGTACTACGCGATCGATCTTTCGAATTAGGAGCCATCATGATGGAAATCCAATTTCCAAATACGACATTTTGCGGTTTTGATTGTAGAGCCTAGTATTGGCGACATGCTATATGGTACCCATGCTGCCTATGATTGATACATTTATATTTGAAGTTGTTTTCTTCACTTATAGTAATAATAAAAGATTAAATTTCGCATATCAAGCATTATTTGGCTATTATAAGGTAAAACCCTTTCCTCCGGCTTGTGTTGCATTGTGTGATGGAACCTGGGTGTTATAATAGCTTCATTGTTCTTTATTTAGCATTGCAATGTTTGTTTTATGCACTGGTATTCTTGGGAGGAAACCCATTCCGTGTTATACGACATGATCCCTCGATTCACCTAACTTTAAAAATAAAGATTAATAACTGTTTTAGTTCTCACACCAGTCACATGACTAACCTGGAGTTTATTGTTTTAACCTAAACTCTGGGTGCCCCTATTTCCTACACAGGCAGCTAGTAGTTGGGTTTTGCAGATATTATATTTACAGGATCCAAGTTTACAACTGAAGCGATATTCGGAAAGCTCTGTATCCATGTATCTGTTTTCAGTTGTGCTCTGTATTGTTTTTCCGCTGCTATGTATCTAAATGTAATTTAAAACTCTAATACTTCCTGTTGTACAATATTTATTCATTTATACTTTGTTATATTCTTGTATTCTGATGGAATTGTTGTAATAGACAATGAAATGTTCTTCTGTTTGTATTCTGATTAGTCGTGTTCTCAAAACAATCCGGGCTTTCCTTTACGGGAAAGTTTGGGTTGCCACACTTATTCAGTTACCCATTTCCATATCTCCATAAATTCTTATTTTCTAAATTTAGAAAATATACATTATTAACATTGATAAACGTTTCTATTTCTTATTCACACTCAACTATCATTTCACGTCCATCAGCCTCTAACCCTAAATTAGCAAGAGAACGATTCCCTAAGTATTAATCCCGAAGGCCGAAACCAACATCAGATCGATACCCTAGAAATCATTCAACTTAACTAATCTCTAGTCAGTTTCTAATTTCTTTAGCTCTATTTCTTATCTTTTTATCAAATCATTGCTTATGCAACTATCGGATTCAGTTTATAAATCCTGGTCTTTTATAAAATGTTGGTTATAACGATAACATTATAATCTCTACTTTCGATATAATCTAACTCCAAATTATATTATTATTTTTTAATTGAATAGTAATAATTTATTAAATAAATAAATAAATCTTAATTTTGAAAATGGAAAGTAAACTATACCTTCCTACATTCGATATAATCGAATCCCAATGTATAATTTTCTTTTGAATAAACTATATTCGATAATCTCTCTTTTTCGAATAACTATATCCGATTAATTCACCTTTGAATAACTCTATTCGATTAATTCCCCTTCGAATAACTATATTCGATTAACTCCTTTTTCAAATGATCTACTTGATTTAATTTTCTTTCGAATACTTGTATTCGATTATCTCCCATTTTATATTCACTACTGAATTTACAATCCAAATTATCCATTGGTAATTATTTTTAATTTATTTAAAAACATTGTTTATAAATCACACTACTTGTTTTTATTCTTAAACAAGTTATTTATTTCTAGTCACTCGAAATTCTATTTCTATTTAAATTCCTATTAAAAAATCCAGTTTCCATTACAAATGTTTTTATTTGCAAAATATCTACTTAAATCCATTATTCACATCGAATGTGAATAATATTTCTTTTATAATCTTCTTCTCTGCAAAATACTTGCCTTAATCCATTATTCATATTCCATATGAAAAATATATTCTTTATATAATTAAAACAGTTTGGTTTCGTATTTAAAATAATATTTTATTTTAACTATTCTAATTATACTTCTATTTATAAACAATTCATATAAAATCTTATTTTATATTCAACACTTAATAATTCCATTAATAAGTCTTGTTAACACTACGTTCATATTCAGTTTCAAATATCAATGTTAAAATCGATTCTTAATTCACTATATAAGTTTTGACTTATATATTCCATTTATCCAATGATAAATATTTTACTTAATTTATGAAATATTATTTATAAATTAATCTGCTCTATTTATCTGTTTACTTCCTTATATAAGTTTAGACTTTTCTATCTTTATTTATCAAATGATAAATATTTTCCTTAATTCAAAAACATTATTTAAATTCATTCTTCTCAATTTATTTGTTAAATAAACATATTTTTATTTAATATCTATTCTAAATAAATCAATTCATATCTCTATTATAACTCGAAATCCCCTTTTTATAATTCTATTTATTTTTTTCAAATATTTCCTTTTATAAAATCTGTTGATTTTATAAAATTCCTTTATCCCAATATTCACCTTGAATTCTCTCTTATAAAATCCCTTGATTTTATATAATAATTTATTTCAATATACCCAAAACCTCATATTTTCCCTTAAGCATGTTTAAGCAAAACTAATCATAGGGTTAACAAAACTTAACCAAATTAAACCAAATTTCTACCAGAGGCATAAAATATTATTTTCGAATTTTTTAGATATTTTTCCAGAATTTATTAGTGTATAAATTCGCTAATCTTCACTAACTACCCTTAATTAACTTAATTAGTGTCAAAACAATGCTAATCACTCACCTTGGCCACAAATAAATTTCTCAGAACTGAAACCTTGCTGATTTGGGTGAATACTGATGTCTAACAGCAGCTCTAACCTTGCCTTCGTGTTTTCTCTCCTTAATTTGATGTAGAGTAAGCAAAAACTTGATTAGAAAGTGATTTGGGGATGTTTCTAGATGTTGGCAGTCATTGTTAGGGTTCAAGAATGAAAGTGGCGGCTGGGAAATGAGGATAAGATCGTTCTCTAACTGATTTCAGCCTCCTTCTTACCCTAATCCCGAAATCCCCCATTGGGCCTAGTCGTTAATCACCCGGTTAAGCCCAATTAAGCTGTTTTTCACCATCTGAAACTTGTTTCAGCCATATCTCCCAAACGGTGAGTCCGTTTGGCTAATGTGACCACTCTACGGAATTGTAAACCATCATCCGGAGCCAATGAAAGTGGTTTCAGGTCAAAATTCCTTCCCAATCAAAAGTTATGGCCAAAACAGTGCCAACTAGGGGTAAAATGGTCATTTAAAAATCGACAAAAATCAAGAACGTGGGAAATGACCCCAGTAGTCGTCTCCCAAAGTTACATGACCATACGACTTCGTATGTGAAAGAAATAAATATTCTACGATCCTATGATGCGTAGAATACGGGTCGTTACACTCTCCCCCCATTAAGAAATTTCACCCCCGAAATTCCTTAACCCTAAACATACAAAGGATCCCGCATGCCTAACAACCACATACAACAATCAAACATGCAAAACAAGCAAACAAGCCTATCTGTGATGACCCCAAACTTCCACGGAATGAAAGTAGGAGTAATCATTTTTGGAATACAACATAAATACAATAAAACAGAACACAGATACAATATAGCAAAGGAAATTGATAGAGTAATAACATTATAGCAGCGGAAAAATATAATGTCATCAATCACAGAAAATCCACAGTCACAAAAACTAAGCTATTACAACAAGTTTTGCAGAAAAGAAATAAGTTTGATGTCTAAAAAGAAAAGAAAAGATGCCATAGAAACAAAAGATAAATGTCTTCAAGCTCCAAGTCATCACCTCTCCACAAAAGCAAATCCAAGAAAAATGATAAGCGGCTCCAAAGAAAAACTCCAAGCAAAGAATGAACCTGTCTACTTGGCTGCCCGTGTATAAGAGAGGGCACCCAAGTTTGCAAAAAGGTGAAACAAACTATGGGTCAGTCGTGGGACTGGTGTGAGAATTCTTAACTAAAAATAACTAACAGAAATAAGGCAAATCCAAAAGACCACGCCGCTAACGCGGAACGGGTTTACTCTAATGGGTTGTCGTGCATAATTTAAAGTGTCATAACAAATAAATAAGTACATCGTAAACAACGCAATGCTTTTTGGAAAAAAATGGAATCACCATAAGACCCAAGTCCCATCACACAATGCAACGCACACCAGAGGATAGGGTTTTACCTTATGGTGATTAAACATGCTAAATACGGCAAATACGCATCTAATATTATTATTAGTGTATATGAAAGCATTTCAAAGTAAATGTATTAATCTTAGGAAGCATAGGTACCATATATTATGCCTCCGTACTAGTAATACAATCAAATTCGTCGGTTCGTATTTGGATTTTGGTTTCCATCATGAGTCTAGGCTAGAGCGGAGCTCCTTACCGATTCGAGACACTCTAGCTAGTGCCTCAGGATTCCCCGCGGAGAACCCTTGGAAATGGCAGGGCCGGTCCGCAAATACAGCTTAGCGGATTGGCAATTCCTAAGCACACGTTTCCCGGTCCTATAGGACCTAATATCCGAGGCGCGCCACATTCCATCATCCACATAAGTAAAGTATCAGCGCTGGGAGGTCCCTGACACTACTTCTAGCTAGAAAGAAACGTGTTGCTTTCTCTGCGTTCCCTTCGCCCGTTTTAGACTCTACCGGTTTGTGAGGCTCGTGAGGTTACGTAATACACAAAGCTCTGCTTATTCAAGCAGTGCTTTGATCGTCACCACAAGGTTCTGCTTTTCAACAAGAAACCTTGATCATTGCATCTTAGTATGCCACACTGTCACTCCATGCCATACCATTGCTTCTCCATCAATACATAAATGGGTGTTAAGTAGAGAATAAATTCTCCACCACCAATATTTATATATTAACAGAAAATCAACAATATGATATATAACGAAGTACGATGTCAGACACACCATCCATTTAAACTTATGCTCTGGGTCTGAACGAAAGTCAAATCCGTGAAACCAACACGTACGTTTGGGCAATGACCTTGACCCATGAATTGGTAGCAAGTCAATTCAGGGTCTCGATCGCTGTCCATTCGAGGGAAGATTTACGGTCTTCATACGTCATCTTCTTACTTCGATCTTTAACGCCGCTGGATTAATTTGGGATGAGAATATCTCGGACTTCCCAAACAATCCTCGTATGTATATACATATATATATTTTGAAAATCCTTCTTATTTGTTAATAATTATTTTTATTAACAATTCATTCTATTTTAATTATTTAAAATAGTCAAACTTCTTATTTAACGACGCATTCTCAAAATCATATTTTTATTTACATTAATTAAAATGTAAACTTTCATTACATATCGCATTCTTGTTTTCTTTACATTTAATAAAATGTAAACTTGAAATTACATGCCACATTCTTACTTATTTACATTGAATAAAATGTAAACTTGCATTTACATGTCGCATTCTTACCTATTTACATTGAATAAAATGTAAACTCATCCTACGGTGGAATTCCTTTATTTTAACATTAAAATAATGTAAATTTCTCCCTATGGTATATACACTTTTTATATTAACATTTAGAATAATGTTAACTCATCCTACGATGCATATTTTCTTAATTTTAACATTAAAGATAATGTTGACTTATCCTTTGGTTAAATTACCCTTTATTAACATTAAAAATAATGTTAACTCACCCTATGGCGTTATTCCTTCTTAATTTCATAAAAAAATGTAACATTCCTACGGTCGATTCTCTTTTATGTTAACATTATAAAATAATGTTAATTTTATCCTACGAAGTAATTATCTTAATATTAACATTAAAAATAAATGTATATTAACCCTATGGTTAAATTATCCTTTATTAACATTAAAAATAATGTAATCTCATCCTATGTTAAATTACTTTATTACTTTACATTAAAAATAATGTAGCTCAATCCTACGGTTAAGTTACTCTTTAATTTAACATTAAAATTATGTTAATTCAACCTACGGTTGAATTTCCTTTATTTTAACATAAACAAAATATAATGTTAATTCATACTACGGTGGAATTCACTATATATTATCATTAAAAACAATGTTAATTCATCTTATGGTCAAATTCCTTATATACTAACGTTATAAATAATGTTAATTACCCTATGGTGAAATTCTTTTATTTAAACATTAAAAATAATGTTAAATCCTTCTATGGTGAAATTCTTTTACTTTAACATTAAAAATAATGTTAATCATTCTACGATGTAAATTCTTTTTATTTAACATTAAAAATAGTGTTAATCATCCTACGATGTAAATTCTTTTTCTTAACATTAAATATAATGTTAATCATCCTACGATGTAAATTCTTTTTATTAACATTAAAAATAATGTTAATCATCCTACGATGTAAATTCTTTTTATTTAACATTAAAAATAGAGTTAATCTTATCATACGATGTAAATTCTTTTTATTTAACATTAAATATAATGTTAATCATCCTACGATGTAAATTCTTTTTATTAACATTAAAATTAATGTTAATCATCCTACGATGTAAATTCTTTTTATTTAACATTAAAAATAGAGTTAATCTTATCATACGATGTAAATTCTTTTTATTTAACATTAAAAATAATGTTAATCTTATCATACGATGTAAATTCTTTTACTTTAACATTAAAAAATATATTAATGACATCCTACGGTTAAAATTTTTATTATATTAACATTAAAAATGTTAATTACATCATACGGTGTTATCTTTAACATTAAAAATGTTAATTTACACATGCGGTGAAATTACTATTTAATTAACATTAAAAATAATGTTAATTGCTCATGCGGTGTAGTTTCTTATTATTAACATTTAAAAAAAATAATGTTACTTTCTCATACCATGTAAATTCCTTATATTTAACATTAAACAAAATGTTAATTTCTCATCACTTTAATTTTACATAATTAAATGTAAATTTAATGTTAACACAAATTCCTACTTTGGTTTTACATAATTAAATGAAAATTTATGTCATTCCAAATTTCATACCTTAATTTTACATAATTAAATGTAATTTTAATGTTAATACCAAATCCTACTTTAATTACATTGATAAAAATGTAATCTTTTTCCTACGGTGAAGTCCTTGAATATATTACATTAATAAAAATGTAAACTTTATTTACATATCACATTCTTAATAAAATAAAACGTAAACTTTAGTTACATTTCACATTCTCAATTTGTTTACATAAAATAAAAGGTAAACTTTAGTTACATTTCTAGAAATTTAAATTTCACCCGTGGAGTAAATTCTTATATATATTACATTAATAAGAATGTATATTGTGCATACAGTTAAAATTACCATTTTATTCACATTACAATTTCTTCACATTAATAAAAATGTGTTACATGTCTAATAATTTATTTTATTCACATAAGTAAAAATGTGAAATTTTACATGTCCAATATTTAATTTATAATATTAACATTAAAAATGTTAATGTCATCATACGGTTGAATTTTTATAATATTAACATTAAAAATGTTAATGTACATACGGTTGAATTTTTATAATATTAACATTAAAAATGTTAATTTCATCCTACGTTTTATTTCTTTCTATATTAACATAAAAAAAATGTTAATGTACACTTGCGGTAAAATTACTATTTAATTAACATTAAAAATGTTAATTTTTCATGCATTGAAAATTTCTTATTATTAACACCAAAATTGTAAAGACCCGCAAATTCCCAGTTTGTAATTTTTATAATATTAATATTAAAAATGTTAATTTACATAAGGGGTGAGTTTTATAACGTTAACATTACAAATGTTGATTTACATATGTGGTGAACTTTACTTTTTACTAACATTTAAAAAAAAATGTTAATCTTCATGCATTGCAAATGCTTCTTATTAACATCAAAAATGATGTTAATCTCTCAACAATGTAAGTTACTTATTATTAATATCAAAATAATGTTACTTTTTCCCCATTTCAATTTTACATAAGAAGAGAATATAAATCTCATCACAAGTAGCATTCATCACAAGTAGCATTCTTAATTTATTTGCATCAAATAAATTGTAAATTTTCATCACATCGCATGACCACACATCCAAACATAACCACAAATCCAAATCCAATAACTTGTATCCAGGTGATTACAAGGTGATGTTATAACTGGGCATTAGTAAAATCAACACGGTGTAATTAAATAAAGAACATATAAATAATTTTAATTAATTTATAATTCAGATTTAAACCTGAAATTTCAGGTCTAATCACATAGCATTATAGACAATTCCGATTTCACATCATATGTTATGATCGGTTTAGATCTATGTTTAAATATCATGTCGTATCGGTTCTACTGTTAATAATCATAAAAATAATAATAAATTAAATTAAATTAAATAAAAATAAAATTCTCACAGTGGTCTAGTCTGAAAAGATGGCTCGGGTTCAATCAGATCCGGTGTTCGTATTCAATTTGATTTCAGATCTGGAATGATTCGAATAAAAATTCATATGAAAAATCAAATTCAGGCTTTTAACAACTGGCTATGTAACACTTAAAAGTGTGGGGAAATCTGAAGCGAAAATTACCTTAGAATGTTCAAAACTTTGATTGCGATTTTCTGGAGTTGTAGTTGACGAAACGACGAGCCGTTTGTTGGAGAAGGACCGGCTACGAGAGATCTTTGATCGGCCTGAAGGTGGTGAGGTGCGGCGCTGAAAACGAGGCGGGGCGGAGCAAAGAACAACGCGCGATCGTGGCCTGATTGCGGGAGCTACGGTCGACGAAATCGAATGAAACTTGTTTAGGATCGAAGAGCTCGAAAAATCCTTCGAAAAGTTGTACTACGGCGATGGATTTCATTGAGAAATGAGAGAGTTATGGAAGAGAGAAGTTTCGGAGCTGATGGGTTTGTGCGGCTGTTTCTAATCGGGGAAGAACGATGAACAGTAATTCCGAATATTATAATATTATATTAGGGTTAACTAATTATGTAATTAGCCCGTTAAGGCCCGTTTTTGGTCCGAACCCCGATTCAAGCCTGCTTACTGTCGTTCTTAAGGTTTTGAGGCCTTCTGAACGCAATGGGCTATGTGCCGGGGTCCAATTCCGAGGTCTGTTATGAGTTTTGGAACAATCACATTATTTTATTAATATTTTAATGTATACCGTACGTGAAAATTCACCGAGGTCACAAATTAACTTCAAAAATTCTCGAAAAATATATTTAGCTATGTTTTGATGCTATGGACCTATGAAAATTAATTTCGTTCAATTCTGAGCCCGTATGAATTTTTTAATGAATTTTTAAAGTCAAAAATTGTCCGTTTACACTGAAAAATCAATTATAATTATATATTAATTCCAAAAATTACCGAAAAATCATTTTTAGCTTTGTTTTGATGATACGAATCCAACAAAATTTATTTCGTTGAATTCTGAGACTTTTTGAAAAATGACTATTTTTAAGGCCAGTATATTTAATATTAAAAATATATTTTTAAACAAATATTTTCTGAAACTCAAAACATATAAGTGTTTACTGTTTTTCAATGCAGAAACATCATTCTGAAACCAATGGAAGTGGTTTCGAGTTCAAATTCCTTTATATGCAAAAAGTAGCATTTTTGACCTATGCAAATTACCCAGCGACCTTCCTAAAAATTGAATTGGCCATAACTTTTGATTTCCGCTATGAAATTTCGATTTTTCGGATTCGTTGGAAAGATATTTTTAAATAGATTCTAATATTTTTGGTTTTACTAAAATCCGTTAAATTTTGCATCCTGTATGGTTAGTCAAAGTTCAAGTTTGACTTTTCAAACTACCGCGCTATTTCTAGCTCTTTTTATAATTAAAATTAATTTATTCATTCTAACTTCGATTTGAACCAAATTTGTGATCCTTATTATTTAAAATAGATTATTTTAAATATCAAAACTCATTTAAAATCACTTAAAATAAATTTTAAATTGGCCCCAAAATTCAGGGTTGTTACAGTCTCCCCCACTTAAAAACTTTTCGTCCCCGAAAAGGAATAAGAAAAATAGAAGAGGAAGATTAAACACAGTCTTCTTCGAATGCATGATCAAGGGAAGAGTCAAAATACATCGGTAATGGTGATTCTAAGAGATAGAAAAGATCGAAGGATGAATGAAAAGATGACGATAAAGTGACTGGCTATTATGTATCCCATGAAATGTTCGCCGTAGAATATAGTGATTCTACGTAAACGAATTATTATAGATATGTTGTACTCCGCTTTGTAAACCAAAGCTCTGATACCAACTGTGATGACCCCAAACTTCCACGGAATGAAAGTAGGAGTAATCATTTTTGGAATACAACATAAATACAATAAAACAGAACACAGATACAATATAGCAAAGGAAATTCATAGAGTAATAACATTATAGCAGCGGAAAAAATATAATGTCATCAATCACAGAAAATCCACAGTCACAAAAACTAAGCTATTACAACAAGTTTTGCAGAAAAGAAATAAGTTTGATGTCTAAAAAGAAAAGAAAAGATGCCATAGAAACAAAAGATAAATGTCTTCAAGCTCCAAGTCATCACCTCTCCACAAAAGCAAATCCAAGAAAAATGATAAGCGGCTCCAAAGAAAAACTCCAAGCAAAGAATGAACCTGTCTACTTGGCTGCCCGTGTATAAGAGAGGGCACCCAAGTTTGCAAAAAGGTGAAACAAACTATGGGTCAGTCGTGGGACTGGTGTGAGAATTCTTAACTAAAAATAACTAACAGAAATAAGGCAAATCCAAAAGACCACGCCGCTAACGCGGAACGGGTTTACTCTAATGGGTTGTCGTGCATAATTTAAAGTGTCATAACAAATAAATAAGTACATCGTAAACAACGCAATGCTTTTTGGAAAAAAATGGAATCACCATAAGACCCAAGTCCCATCACACAATGCAACGCACACCAGAGGATAGGGTTTTACCTTATGGTGATTAAACATGCTAAATACGGCAAATACGCATCTAATATTATTATTAGTGTATATGAAAGCATTTCAAAGTAAATGTATTAATCTTAGGAAGCATAGGTACCATATATTATGCCTCCGTACTAGTAATACAATCAAATTCGTCGGTTCGTATTTGGATTTTGGTTTCCATCATGAGTCTAGGCTAGAGCGGAGCTCCTTACCGATTCGAGACACTCTAGCTAGTGCCTCAGGATTCCCCGCGGAGAACCCTTGGAAATGGCAGGGCCGGTCCGCAAATACAGCTTAGCGGATTGGCAATTCCTAAGCACACGTTTCCCGGTCCTATAGGACCTAATATCCGAGGCGCGCCACATTCCATCATCCACATAAGTAAAGTATCAGCGTTGGGAGGTCCCTGACACTACTTCTAGCTAGAAAGAAACGTGCTGCTTTCCCTGCGTTCCCTTCGCCCGTTTTAGACTCTACCGGTTTGTGAGACTCGTGAGGTTACGTAATACACAAAGCTCTGCTTATTCAAGCAGTGCTTTGATCGTCACCACAAGGTTCTGCTTTTCAACAAGAAACCTTGATCATTGCCTCTTAGTATGCCACACTGTCACTCCATGCCATTCCATTGCTTCTCCATCAATACATAAATGGGTGTTAAGTAGAGAATAAATTCTCCACCACCAATATTTATATATTAACAGAAAATCAACAATATGATATATAACGAAGTACGATGTCAGACACACCATCCATTTAAACTTATGCTCTGGGTCTGAACGAAAGTCAAATCCGTGAAACCAACACGTACGTCTGGGCAATGACCTTGACCCATGAATTGGTAGCAAATCAATTCAGGGTCACGATCGCTGTCCATTCGAGGGAAGATTTACGGTCTTCATACGTCGTCTTCTTACTTCGATCTTTAACGCCGCTGGATTAATTTGGGATGAGAATATCTCGGACTTCCCAAACAATCCTCGTATGTATATACATATATATATTTTGAAAATCCTTTTTATTTGTTAATAATTATTTTTATTAACAATTCATTCTATTTTAATTATTTAAAATAGTCAAACTTCTTATTTAACGACGCATTCTCAAAATCATATTTTTATTTACATTAATTAAAATGTAAACTTTCATTACATATCGCATTCTTGTTTTCTTTACATTTAATAAAATGTAAACTTGAAATTACATGCCACATTCTTACTTATTTACATTGAACAAAATGTAAACTTGCATTTACATGTCGCATTCTTACCTATTTACATTGAATAAAATGTAAACTCATCCTACGGTGGAATTCCTTTATTTTAACATTAAAATAATGTAAATTTTTCCCTATGGTATATACACTTTTTACATTAACATTTAGAATAATGTTAGCTTATCCTACGATGCATATTTTCTTAATTTTAACATTAAAGATAATGTTGACTTATCCTTTGGTTAAATTACCCTTTATTAACATTAAAAATAATGTTAACTCACCCTATGGTGTTATTCCTTCTTAATTTCATAAAAAAATGTAACATTCCTACGGTCAATTCTCTTTTATGTTAACATTATAAAATAATGTTAATTTTATCCTACGAAGTAATTCTCTTAATATTAACATTAAAAATAAATGTATATTAACCCTATGGTTAAATTATCCTTTATTAACATTAAAAATAATGTAATCTCATCCTATGTTAAATTACTTTATTACTTTACATTAAAAATAATGTAGCTCAATCCTACGGTTAAGTTACTCTTTAATTTAACATTAAAATTATGTTAATTCAACCTACGGTTGAATTTCCTTTATTTTAACATAAACAAAATATAATGTTAATTCATACTATGGTGGAATTCACTATATATTATCATTAAAAACAATTTTAATTCATCTTACGGTCAAATTCCTTATATACTAACATTATAAATAATGTTAATTACCCTATGGTGAAATTCTTTTATTTAAACATTAAAAATAATGTTAAATCCTTCTATGGTGAAATTCTTTTACTTTAACATTAAAAATAATGTTAATCATTCTACGATGTAAATTCTTTTTATTTAACATTAAAAATAGTGTTAATCATCCTACGATGTAAATTCTTTTTCTTAACATTAAATATAATGTTAATCATCCTACGATGTAAATTCTTTTTATTAACATTAAAAATAATGTTATTCATCCTACGATGTAAATTCTTTTTATTTAACATTAAAAATAGAGTTAATCTTATCATACGATGTAAATTCTTTTTATTTAACATTAAATATAATGTTAATCATCCTACGATGTAAATTCTTTTTATTAACATTAAAAATAATGTTAATCATCCTACGATGTAAATTCTTTTTATTTAACATTAAAAATAGAGTTAATCTTATCATACGATGTAAATTCTTTTTATTTAACATTAAAAATAATGTTAATCTTATCATACGATGTAAATTCTTTTACTTTAACGTTAAAAAATATATTAATGACATCCTACGGTTAAAATTTTTATTATATTAACATTAAAAATGTTAATTACATCGTACGGTGTTATCTTTAACATTAAAAATGTTAATTTACACATGCGGTGAAATTACTATTTAATTAACATTAAAAATAATGTTAATTGCTCATGCGGTGTAGTTTCTTATTATTAACATTTAAAAAAAATAATGTTACTTTCTCATACCATGTAAATTCCTTATATTTAACATTAAACAAAATGTTAATTTCTCATCACATTAATTTTACATAATTAAATGTAAATTTAATGTTAACACAAATTCCTACTTTGGTTTTACATAATTAAATGTAAATTTATGTCATTCCAAATTTCATACCTTAATTTTACATAATTAAATGTAATTTTAATGTTAATACCAATTCCTACTTTAATTACATTGATAAAAATGTAATCTTTTTCCTACGGTGAAGTCCTTGAATATATTACATTAATAAAAATGTAAACTTTATTTACATATCACATTCTTAATAAAATAAAACGTAAACTTTAGTTACATTTCACATTCTCAATTTGTTTACATAAAATAAAATGTAAACTTTAGTTACATTTCTAGAAATTTAAATTTCACCTGTGGAGTAAATTCTTATATATATTACATTAATAAGAATGTATATTGTGCATACGGTTAAAATTACCATTTTATTCACATTACAATTTATTCACATTAATAAAAATGTGTTACATGTCTAATAATTTATTTTATTCACATAAGTAAAAATGTGAAATTTTTCATGTCCAATATTTAATTTATAATATTAACATTAAAAATGTTAATGTCATCATACGGTTGAATTTTTATAATATTAACATTACAAATGTTAATGTACATACGGTTGAATTTTTATAATATTAACATTAAAAATGTTAATTTCATCCTACGTTTTATTTCTTTCTATATTAACATAAAAAAAATGTTAATGTACACTTGCGGTAAAATTACTATTTAATTAACATTAAAAATGTTAATTTTTAATGCATTGAAAATTTCTTATTATTAACACCAAAATTGTAAAGACCCGCAAATTCCCACTTTGTAATTTTTATAATATTAATATTAAAAATGTTAATTTACATAAGTGGTGAGTTTTATAACGTTAACATTACAAATGTTGATTTACATATGTGGTGAACTTTACTTTTTACTAACATTTAAAAAAAAATGTTAAACTTCATGCATTGCAAATACTTCTTATTAACATAAAAAATGATGTTAATCTCTCAACAATGTAAGTTACTTATTATTAATATCAAAATAATGTTACTTTTTCCCCATTTTAATTTTACATAAGAAGAGAATATAAATCTCATCACAAGTAGCATTCTTAATTTATTTGCATCAAATAAATTGTAAATTTTCATCACATCGCATGACCACACATCCAAACATAACCACAAATCCAAATCCAATAACTAGCATCCAGGTGATTACAAGGTGATGTTATAACTGGGCATTAGTAAAATCAACACGGTGTAATTAAATAAAGAACATATAAATAATTTTAATTAATTTATAATTTAGATTTAAACCTGAAATTTCAGGTCTAATCACATAGCATTATAGACAATTCCGATTTCACGTCATATGTTATGATCGGTTTAGATCTATGTTTAAATATTATGTCGTATCGGTTCTACTGTTAATAATCATAAAAATAATAATAAAATAAATTAAATTAAATAAAAATAAAATTCTCACAGTGGTCTAGTCTGAAAAGATGGCTCGGGTTCAATCAAATCCGGTGTTCGTATTCAATTTGATTTCAGATCTGGAATGATTCGAATAAAAATTCATATGAAAAATCAAATTCAGGCTTTTAACAACTGGCTGTGTAACACTTAAAAGCGTGGGGAAATCTGAAGCGAAAATTACCTTAGAACGTTCAAAACTTTGATTGCGATTTTCTGGAGTTGTAGTTGACGAAACGACGAGCCGTTTGTTGGAGAAGGACCGGCTACGAGAGATCTTTGATCGGCCTGAAGGTGGTGAGGTGCGGCGCTGAAAACGAGGCGGGGCGGAGCAAAGAACAGCGCGCGATCGTGGCCTGATTGCGGGAGCTACGGTCGACGAAATCGAATGAAACTTGTTTAGGATCGAAGAGCTCGAAAAATCCTTCGAAAAGTTGTACTACGGCGATGGATTTCATTGAGAAATGAGAGAGTTATGGAAGAGAGAAGTTTCGGAGCTGATGGGTTTGTGCGGCTGTTTCTAATCGGGGAAGAACGATGAACAGTAATTCCGAATATTATAATATTATATTAGGGTTAACTAATTATGTAATTAGCCCGTTAAGGCCCGTTTTTTGTCCGAACCCCGATTCAAGCCTGCTTACTGTCGTTCTTAAGGTTTTGAGGCCTTCTGAACGCAATGGGCTATGTGCCGGGGTCCAATTCCGAGGTCTGTTATGAGTTTTGGAACAATCACATTATTTTATTAATATTTTAATGTATACCGTACGTGAAAATTCACCGAGGTCACAAATTAACTTCAAAAATTCTCGAAAAAAATATTTAGCTATGTTTTGATGCTGTGGACCTATGAAAATTAATTTCGTTCAATTCTGAGCCCGTATGAATTTTTTAATGAATTTTTAAAGTCAAAAATTGTCCGTTTACACTGAAAAATCAATTATAATTATATATTAATTCCAAAAATTACCGAAAAATCATTTTTAGCTTTGTTTTGATGATACGAATCCAACAAAATTTATTTCGTTGAATTCTGAGACTTTTTGAAAAATGGCTATTTTTAAGGCCAGTATATTTAATATTAAAAATATATTTTTAAACAAATATTTTCTGAAACTCAAAACGTATTAGTGTTTACTATTTTTCAATGCAGAAACATCATTCTGAAACCAATGGAAGTGGTTTCGAGTTCAAATTCCTTTATATGCAAAAAGTAGCATTTTTGACCTATGCAAATTACCCAGCGACCTGCCTAAAAATTGAATTGGCCATAACTTTTGATTTCCGCTATGAAATTTCGATTTTTCGGATTCGTTGGAAAGATATTTTTAAATAGATTCTAATATTTTAGGTTTTACTAAAATCCGTTAAATTTTGCATCCTGTATGGTTAGTCAAAGTTAAAGTTTGACTTTTCAAACTACCGCGCTATTTCTAGCTCTTTTTATAATTAAAATTAATTTATTCATTCTAACTTCGATTTGAACCAAATTTGTGATCCTTATTATTTAAAATATATTATTTTAAATATCAAAACTCATTTAAAATCACTTAAAATAAATTTTAAATTGGCCCCAAAATTCAGGGTTGTTACACTATCCTAGATTGCGGAAAACTAAATCGAAGTCAAAATCTTACCAGGCAAAGAGTTCTGGATATGTCTTCCTAATGCTCTCCTCTGTCTCCCAAGTGCAATCATTCTCGTCCTCGCCCCACTGAACCTTGACTAGCTTCACTGCCTTCCTTCGAAGTTGCTTCATGTCGTGCTCGACAATACGGGCCGGCTTGCGGTTCCCAACCGCCTCGGGTTCTACTTCGAAGTCCTCTAACTGATCAGGTGAAATAGTCATATCTGGGTCGTGAATGAACTTCCTTAGTTGGGAAACATGAAATACATTGTGAACTCCCGCCATCTTCTCTGGTAAGTCAACTCTATATGCCAAATTCCCGACTGGTTCAAGAACAGGGAATGGGCCAACAAATCTTGGTGCCAACTTTCCTCTCCTGCCAAATCGTATCACGCTCTTCAACGGAGAAATCTTGACAAACACCAAGTCACCAACGGAGAATTTTAAGTCTCTTCTCCTCTTATCAGCATAACTCTTCTGCCTATCTTGGGCAGCCCTCATTCGTTGTTGAATGATCTTAATCTTATCTGAAGTTTCCCTCACCACATCTGGTCCAAGCATAAACTTCTCGCCAGTCTCTATCCAACATGATGGTGAGTTGCACGGTCTTCCATACAAAGCTTCAAACGGAGCCATCCCGATACTGGATTAGTAGCTATTATTATATGCAAACTCTACTAGATGCAAATGGTCATCCCATGATCCACCAAAATCCAGTACACAAGCTCTCAAGAGGTCTTCCAATATACGATTCACCCTCTCCGTCTGACCGTCGGTCTGAGGATGATATGCGGTACTGAGATGTAACTCTGACCCTAGAGCATCTTGTAAGCTCTTCCAAAACCCACTAGTGAACAACGGGTCTCGGTCACTCACAATGCTTTTAGGTACTCCATGAAATCTCACTACCCACTTCATATACAATTCTGCTAACTTAGCTGCCGTTCTGGTCGATTTGACTGGTATAAATCTTGCGCTTTTAGTCAATCGATCCACAATTACCCAAATGCTATCATATCCCGACTTAGTCCTTGGTAAACCATCGATGACATCCATCGAGACTTGCTCCCATTTCCATTCGGGAATTTCTAATGGCTGCAACAACCCACTAGGCTTCTTTTGCTCGGCTTTAACTAGTTGGCAATTCATGCATTTGGATATAAACTTCCCATTGTATCTTTTCATCCCTTTCCAGTAGTAGGTCTGCTTCATATCTCGATACATCTTATTACCACCGGGGTGTATAGTCAGTTTTGAGTGATGACACTCTCTAAGCACTTCATCCCTCAATCCATCGACATTGGGTACAACAAGCTTTCCATTCTTTCTAAGCCATCCATCTCGATCAAGCCCATACTTGTTCATCTCCTCATCGATACCCATCTCTAACTTGGAGATGATTTCCAATGGGTTAGGATCGTCCCTCTTACTAGAGCCGATCCGCTCAATCAAAGTGGGTCTGATCGTCAAACTTGCTAACATTTCTGGATCCAATTTGCACTTCGGTCTGAAATCAAACCCAGTGATGTACTCCAGTTGCTTCCATTCTAGAAACATTGCCCCTAAACTGGCATGCCTCCTGCTCAAGGCATCGGCTACTACATTACCTTTCCCAGGTGTGTATGCGATATCAAAATCGTACGAAGCCAAGAAATCTAACCATCTTAGCTGACGGAGATTCAGATCTTTATGAGAGAAGAGATACTTTAACGATTTGTGATCTGTAAACCACTCAAATCTTTCTCCCAAGAGATAGTGTCTCCACATCTTCAACGCGAACACGATCGCTGCCAATTCCAAATCATGGGTAGGGTATCTTCTCTCGTGCGGTTTCAATTGCCGACTTGCATAAGCTACAACACTACCGCCTTGCATCAATACAGACCCTAGTCCGGTACCACAAGCATCCATGTATACCGTCATCTCTTCATTCCCCTTAGGAATGACTAACACTGGTGCACACGTCAACTTGTCCTTTAGACTCTTGAATGCATTCTCGCACCTTTCATCCCAGACAAAAGCTTGATTCTTCTTGGTCAACTAGGTCAATGGTGCTGCTATCTTGGAGAAACCTTGGATAAACTTACGATAATATCCAGCTAACCCCAAGAAACTTCTTACATCTGTTGCATTCTTGGGCGTAGGCCAATCCTGTACCATAGCCATCTTCGCAGGGTCCACGGCAATACCATTCTCGGAAACAACATGACCCAAGAACCTCACTTCCCTCCTCCAGAAGTGACACTTAGAAAGCTTTGCTTTCAATTGGTGTTTTCTCAACACCTCCATCACTATTCTTAAATGTTCCTTGTGTTCTTCCTCTGTCCTCGAGTAGACCTAAATATCATCAACGAACACAAGGACAAACTTATTCAACTAATCTCTGAATACCCTATTCATAAGATCCACAAAATATGCTGGGGCATTGGTCAGCCCGAATGGCATGACCAACCACTCATAAAATCCAGACGGCGTCCGAAATGCCGTTTTAGCTATACTCTCAGCTTCCACTCTAAGCTGATGAAAACCTGTCGCGAGATCCAACTGAGAAAATACTCTCGCGCCACTCAACTGATCGAACAAATCATCTATCCGCGGTAGAGGATACTTGTTCTTCCTCGTCACTTTATTCAACTCGCGGTAGTCTACACACAAACGAAGGGAACCATCCGCCTTGGTAGCAAACACAACTGGTGCTCCCCATTCAGAAACACTTCTTCTGATAAATCCCTTCTTCAAAAGATCGCTGACTTGCACCTCGAGCTCTCGCTACTCCCTTGGTGCCATACGACGAAGTGGCATCACTATAGGTCTGGCATCTTTCACCAAATCAATACGGAACTCAATCTCTCGATGTGGTGGAAGCCCGGTCACTTCTTCGAAAACGTCCGGATACTGGCCAACCACGGGCAAACCTGACAACTCACTATGCGGAATGTCGAGGGAGTTTAGAAAACTAGCCAATACCCCCTCATTGGGTAGACCACCAAACACTATCCTCCGCCCATCATCCGCTCTAGCTGTCACCAAAAAGCCCTCACAGTCAACCACCACCCCGTATCTTTGGAGCCAATCTACTCCCAAAATAATGCCAAACCCAGTAAAGCCCAAAACAAAGCAATCACAAACAAACATGCATCCATGACTCGATAAGACCACATTACGACAAATCATGCTAAGGCTAGTCGAACCACCAATCGGGTTCGTCACTACTAAAGGTCTATCGATAATCTCGGGCTCCAATCCCAACCTATCTACCAGGTCACTAGATATGAAAGAACTGGAAGCCCCGGTATCAAACAAAACTCTAACAGGAACATCATAAACATAAAGCATACCTTGAATGACGACATTCTTTCCCTTCTCCGCCGCTGTTGGGGCATTCGACGAAGAAGGAATAGCATTAAGGGCATATGCTTTCACCATTTGCTTTTCTTTGGGGGGTTGCGGACACTTGTCCTTGTGATGTCCCATTTGGCCACAGTTGAAGCACTTCCTATCCCCTGGCTTGGCCCGACAATTACTAGCATAATGGCCCTTCGTACCACAGCTGAAGCACTCAACATCTTGCTTATTCTTTTTCTTCTGACCATCCTTAGTCTGACTCTGTTTTCTCTTATTCTGGGAACCACCCTTGCCTCCACCACTTACTTGTGGTTTTGGCTCTTCTGCAGATGCAACCTCAGTCTTCGGCTTAGGGTAGAGGCTTTCTGACCTCAATGCTTTCCCCACAATCGATTCAAACGTCTCATCGATGTGGTTAATAAGCCTTTCCCCCAAGTACTGATCCAAGCCAGTTATAAATTTTCATTCTTCTTCTCAGCAGTATCAATAAGAGATAACCCATACTTTGACAAAGTGTCGAATTCAGCAATATACTCCGAGACAGCTCTGCCATTCTGCTTGAGCTCCAAGAACTTCTTAAACAGCACTGACTTCTGAGCAGCTGGAATGAACTTCTCGCTAAAGCGAACCTTAAACTGCTCCCAAGTAATCTGATCTTCGAGAGTAGCTGCCTTTATAGCATTCCACCAATTCATTGCCCGCCCTTGCAGCTGACGGGACGCTAGCTTTCTCTTCATCGCATCCTCGATACCCAAATCCTCGAACATAAGTTCGCAACTATCCAACCAATCCTGAACATCTGTGGCCGACTCCGTTCCATGGAACGACTTCCCACCAAGGCTAGTATAATCCTTATTCAGCTTGGCGAAGTCGACCCTCGGCGCCTGCACTATTAGACCACCACCATTTCCACCATTGGGAGCTGCCCTCTGCACATCTCTAAGCATCTCTCTCATGAGGTCAGTAAACATCGTCCTCATGTCAGCAGCATTCCCATTATTGGCTCCCCTACCAGCACCTCTAGTATATCGGCTCATCGTCAATCTGTAAAAGGAAACGATTAACGACCCCATAGTGGTGCTAGCGCAGTATGACTTCACCCTTATACTACTAATAGTATATACATATATAGCTTTTAAAAACCAAAGTAATCACAAATACGCTCTCTCGTATACGTATATTATATCTCCCGGATAACTTCCCTTGGTTAACTATGCAACCTAGAGCTCTGATACCAAGTGTGACGGCCCGCTCCGCACCAGCCGGCATTTCCTCCGAAAGTGCGCTGTACACATGCCTGGCTAGCACGGAACGGTCGTCAGATGAAAAGAAAGAAGAGAATTAACTAACGAGGAACCTGTAGAATGTCTCACAGCGCATGGAATAAAATATAATATAATAACATACATGACATAAAACAGGTGAGACAGTGCATAAGCTGATAACTAAAACTAACATCAACATCAGAGCAGCGGAAATCCAAATACAGCTTATTACAACTTTCCAAATTTACTATCTCTAAAACAAAAGAAAACTGAAGTAGAAGATGCACTACTAATGCCCAAGCAGTGATCTTCAACAACACAGGGAGAATACTATATATATCATACGTGGAAGCCTCCTGCTCGTCTCCGGATCATCTACCCGTGCATCACCAGCTAACCTATCTCTAGTCTGCTCGTGTGAGCACCCAGAGTAATAAGAGGAGACATAAAACTCTGGGTCAGACATAAAGCCTGGTATGAGCGATAAGCATCTAAACAGAACAATAACAGGTATACTAAACCATACCTGAACCTGGACCTGCAACCAAAGAGTTAGTACCACATACCGTACAATACTATAAGGTGCCATAATAGATAGTGTAAAGAATACGGGGGTGGGGGTATGCATGTCGTAATGATGGCAAACAAATCAACCATAGCAACCATCCTCATATCTCTCACTCAGTGCGTAAAGCATACGATGTCCACCACTGTCAATCACTAGACCCATCGAAGTAGTGACGGAGTTCAACTTGTACAACTACTGCTACTACCAAGCTTACCACATGGAGTCATGACCAAATCTTTACAAATGACCCCACTTCATTGGTTAATAGCCCTTTAGTCGTGCCTAGGCCACTGTAGCCCTGAATCCGTTCACGTACCTCCCATACATAGTGATCCAAAGTCATAGACATCAACTACCCCTTGGCACACGTCCCGCAGCAGAGCCCAATCATGAAGTGAACTCATCGGTTCCCAACTGGATCCTGAGCTCTAACTTCCCATATTGGACTACCTTTGCATCTCGGGTTATTGGTCAACATTGGGTCGGGTCGGGTTCCCCTTCTAGCCATCGGTTCGGGTCGGGTCCTCTACTATGAGTTGGTTCGTAGTCTTCTCCTGTAGCGGTTCGGGTCTTCCTCTGTAGTGGATCGGTTCGAGTTCACAGCGTTGCGTCGGGTCGGGTCGGGTGTTCCACTTCGGGTCGGGTCGGGTGCCATCTCCCATCCAGTTCGTACTTCCGCTCTGATCCGCTCCCTCGTCCTTCATTTGCTCCGATCCGATCCCTTCGCCTTACTTCAGTCCGAGCCCTTCGTCCTTCAGTCGATCTGATCTCTCCTCCTTTATCCAATCCGATCCCAATTCAATTAGCGTGGCCTTCCTTTTTCCCAGTTGTCTCAAGCGTCAAGTTCCGATCCGATCAGATCCCTTGCCCAGTTCAACTCATCCGATCAGAGCCTCCATATCCGACCCGATCTGGTCCAGAACCTGCACTTTTCCTACAACTCTTCCAGCAAGTGTTTTACGCCATTCGACGACGTTTTCGACCAATTTAACTGTTCTAATCAATCACAAATCGTTTCAAACAGTCATAGCAACATGACAAAATAACCACAAACGCCAAAACAATGAATTTACATGTCAAAATGGATCAAATATACCCAAAACCCCATATTTTCCCTTAAGCATGTTTAAGCAAAACTAATCATAGGGTTAACAAGACTTAACCAAATTAAACCAAATTTCTACCAGAGGCATAAAATATTATTTTCGAATTTTTTAGATATTTTTCCAGAATTTATTAGTGTATAAATTCACTAATCTTCACTAATTACCCTTAATTAACTGTAATTAATGTCAAAGCAATGCTAATCACTCACCTTGGCCACAAATAAATTTCTCAGAACTGAAACCTTGCTGATTTGGGTGAATACTGACGTCTAACAGCATCTCTAACCTTGCCTTCGTGTTTTCTCTCCTTAATTTGATGTAGAATAAGCAAAAACTTGATTAGAAAGTGATTTGGGGATGTTTCTAGATGTCGGCGGCCATTGTTAGGGTTCAAGAATGAAAGTGGCGGCTGGGAAATGAGGATAAGATCGTTCTCTAACTGATTTCAGCCTCCTTCTTACCCTAATCCCGAAATCCCCCATTGGGCCTAGCTGTTAATCACCCGGTTAAGCCCAATTAAGCTGTTTTTCACCATCTGAAACTTGTTTCAGCCACATCTCCCAAACACTGAGTCCGTTTGGCTAATGTGACCACTCTACGGAATTGTAAACCATCATCCGGAGCCAGCGGAAGTGGTTTCAGGTCAAAATTCCTTTCTAGTCAAAAGTTATGGCCAAAACAGTGCCAACTAGGGGTAAAATGGTCATTTAAAAATCGACAAAAATCATGAACATGGGAAATGACCCCAATAGTCGTCTCCCAAAGTTACATGACCATATGACTTCGTATGTGAAATAAATAAATATTCTACGTTCCTATGATCCGTAGAATACGGGTCGTTACACGAATGCAGTTAAGAAAATTAGAGACTGACTGGGATTAGTTAAGTTGAATGGTTTCTTGGATATTGATCTGATGTTGGTTTCGGCCTTTGGGGTTAATACTTAGGGAATTGTTCTCTTACTAATTTACTATTAGAGACTGATTGGATTTTGGGCTTGTTGTGAACTGTGTCTTCAACGACATTCGTTCTTTAACCCGATTTACAGTGAAATAAGATTTGGAATTTATAAATCTTTTTACTAAGATTTAACAGGAATTTTCCAAAGTAAAGTTTTCCAATTTAATATATTTAATTGGAATTGAATTGAAATTGGTCTTTGGTTTTATCGTGAATGGTGTTTTAAATAACACTGATTCTTTAACCCGATTAACAATGGAGTTAAGAAAATTAGAAACTAACTGGAGATTAGTTAAGTTGAATGGTTTCTTGGGTATTGATCTGATGTTGGTTTCGGCCTTCGGGGTTAATACTAGGGGATTGTTCACTTGCTAATTTACGGTTAGAGGCTGATGGAATGGAATATGATTTGGGTTTATCGTGAACTATGTTTTAAATGACATTGGTTCTTTAACCTAATTAAAAACAGAATACAGTTTCAATTGAGATCCAAAGGAAGATTAAAGAATAAATTTAAAGAATTTATCTTTGATAAAATTAATGGGAACCTTTCCCAAAGTATGTGAATATTTGAATAAAAGAATATTCAGAATTGGAATAAGGCGTATGCTGTGGTTTATAGCACTTGTTTATTATACATGTGAGTTATTCAGAAAGGCCAAGTTATACCCATGCTGAATAACTGATTCGACGATATGTCAACGATGAAGACGGTGGTTGAAGACTGGAGGTCTTCACATCGTTTGGATGATTACTGATGTGTTGATTGGGCTGTACACCCAAGCCGAGGTAATAAGTGGTGATCGTCCAGGCATACTTGGAGATCGACATATACGTGAGGACCTCTCCCCTGTATTAGACATATGGGGGAGGAATAAGGTGCCTCCGGTTTCGTTCAGACCCAGAACGAACTTATAAATGGATTGTGTGTCTGACATTGGATTTTATTCTGTGCTGATCGATTTCTATTAAATATATATCTGTTTGGCGACGGAGAATTTATTCTCTTGTTTAACTCCCTTCTCTGAGACGTACGAGCTCAGAGGTTATATATCGATAAATATCAATCGCATGGCATGAATTGCCTGTGTGGCATGCTGAGATGCAGTGATCAAGGCTTTTGTTGAAAAGCAGAGTGTTGTGGTTGATGATCAAAGCACAACTTTAATACAGCGTAGCTTTGTGTATAGCGTTGATTCGCGAGCCTCACACCTTGGTATGAGTTAAAAACGGGATAAGACCGCTGGGAGAACACGACGTTTCTTTCTAGTTATGGGTGGTGTCAGCGTTTTACTAGCCCTAACATCGTTGATTATTATACCTTTGTGGATGTTGGAATGCGAGGCGCCTTGGATATAGGTCCGACAGGACCGGGAAACGTGTGTTCAGGAATAACCAATCCTCAAATGTAACGAAGGACCGGCCCAGCCGATTCCAAGGGCTACCCAGAGTGTGTAGTCCTGGGGCATTTGCTAGAGTGTCTTGAGCGGTGAGGAGCTTGTCCCTGGCCTCGACTCATGACGGAAATCCAATTTCCAATACGTGATATTTCGGTTTTTATTTGTAGAGCCTAATATGGCGACATAGTGGGATGGGGGACTATGCCGTCTATGATTGATACATTTATATTTGAAGTTGTTTTCATACAATTTACACTATAATAGTATCAAAATGATTTGTTTTAAATGTACCAAGCATGTTTGGCTATTATAAGGTAAAACTCTATCCTCCGGCTTGCGTTGCATTATGTGATGGGACCCGAGTCTTATAATAGCTTCATTTTTTTACAAAAAAGCATTGCGCCGTTTATTCTATGCATTGTATTCTTAGGAGGAAACTTGTCCCGTGTTATACGGCGTGGTCCCTTGAATTACTCTCTTTCAAAGTAAAGTTTTAAATAACTGTTTTAGTTCTCACACAAGTCACATGACTGACCTGTATTTTATTGTTTTAACCTAAACTCCGGTGCCCCTATTTTCCGCACGGGCATCTAGTAGTTTTGGTTTTGCAGATTTATATTCATAGGATCCTGGTTTACAGCTGGTATGATATCCGGAAATCTCTGTACCCGTTTATCTCTTTCAGTTGTGTTTTGTATTATTTTCCGCTGCAGTAATGTATTGTAATCTCTGATATTTTTCTGATGTGTAATATTTATTCATACCCTATATATTCTTGTATTCTGATGGAATTGTTGTAATTAACAATGAAATGTTCTTCTGTTTGTGTTCTGATTCGTCTTTTTCTCAACTCAATCCGTTCTTTCCTTCACGGGGAACTTCAAGTCATGTCACGGAGTTTCCTTGGGTTGGCAGGATATTACCGACGGTTTATCAAGGATTTCTCCAAGGTAGCTGCAATGTTGATAGGATTGACGAAGAAGAACCAAGTGTTCACATGGGATGCAAAGTGTGAACAAGCATTCGGAATCCTGAAGGAGAGATTGACGAGTGCTCCTGTGTTAACCATTCCTAGCAGGAATGAAGAGATGGTGGTGTATACCGATGCATGTGGTACTGGACTTGGAGCTGTACTAATGCAGAAGGTAAGGTTGTAGCCTACGCAAGTCGACAGCTAAAGCTGCATGAGAAGAATTGCCCTACTCATGATTTGGAGTTGGTGGCGATTGTATTTTCTCTGAAGATGTGGAGACATTGTCTATTGGGAGTTCGATTCGAGTTGTTTACGGATCACAAATCGTTGATGTATCTTTTCTGCTAAAAGGATTTGAATCTTCGGTAGCAAAGATGGTTAGAGTTTCTGGCATCATATGATTTTGGTATAGCCTATACTCCTGGTAAAGGCAATGCAGTTGCAGATGCATTGAGTCGAAGACACGCAAGTTTGGGAGCGATGTTTTCGGAATGGAAGAGCCTCGAGTACTTGGCAAGTTTCGATTTTAGGCCAAGGTGCGAGTTGGAACCTGAAATGTTGGGAAGCTTGTCAGTAAGACCTTCTCTTATCGAAAGGATTGGCGAGAGCCAAAAGAAAGATGCGAAGCTTGTCGAATTCAATCAGAAATTGGAGCTAAAAGATAAAGAGTTCGAGGTCGATCGAGAAGGTTGGCTTCGAAAGCAAGGGCGATTATTTGTTCCTGATATCGACGGATTGAGGGATGAGGTTCTGAAAGAATGTCATCACTCGAAGATGATGATTCATCCCGGTGGTAATAAGATGTATCAGGACATGAAGAGAGTCTACTATTGGGAAGGGATGAAGCGAGATACTGGAAAGTTCATTTCCAAGTGTATGAACTGTTAGTTGGTGAAAGCTGAACAGAAGCAGCCGAGTGGTTTGCTTCAGCCATTGGAAGTTCCTATGTGGAAGTGGGAGCAAGTATCGATGGATTTTTTCGATGGTCTACCTAGAACTAGGGCAGGAAACGAGGGGATTTGGGTCATTGTGGATCGTTTAACCAAAAGTCGGAGATTCATTCCTGTCAAGTCGACTAGGACCGCATCGAAATTGGCTGAACTTTATGTGAGATGGATAGTTCGATTCCATGGTGCCCCAAAGAGTATAGTGAGTGACCGAGATCCATTATTCACGAGTGGATTTTGGAAAAGTTTGCAAGAAGCTTTGGGAACCGAGTTGTGCTTTAGTACGACATATCATCCCCAAACTGATGGTCAGACCGAGAGAGTCAATCGAGTTTTAGAAGATCTCTTGAGGGCTTGTGTGTTAGACTTCGGAGGATCATGGGAAGACCAATTACATCTAGTTGAGTTTGCGTATAATAATAGCAACCAGTCTGACATTGGGATGACACCATACGAGGCGTTGTATGGGAGGCCATGCAATTCTCCAGCATGTTGGTTAGAAATTAGAGATAAGTTGGTACTTGGGCCTGAGATGATTAGAGTAACCTCGGATTGTATCGAGATTGTTCGGCAACGAATGAAGATAGCCCAAGATCGTCAGAAGAGTTATGCGGATAAACATCGGAATGATTTAGAATTCGACGTAAGCGATATGTTTTTCGTGAAGGTTTCACCGTTGAAGCATATGGCGAGATTTGGAAGTAAAGGAAAGTTGGCTCCTAGGTTCGTTGGACCATTTTCGATAGTCGAGCAAATTGGAAAGCTTGCATATAGATTGGAGTTACCCATGAAGATGTTGAGTGTGCATAATGTGTTCCATGTGTCGTTTCTATGGAAGTTCGTGCATGATTCGAATGTGGTGGTATCTCACAAGCAGTACGAAGATCTAGAAGTAGAGACCACAGTTACGAGACCTCGTAAACCACTTCGTGTTGTGGGGAATGACACGAAACAGCTGAAGAGGAAGACGGTTAAGCTAGTCAAGGTACAATGGAGTGAGGATGGGGACGACTGTACGTGGGAGACAGAAGAGAGCATGAGAGAGACTCATCTAGAACTCTTTGTCGGTAGGACCATTTGATCGTATCATCATTATCTCTTGTATCTTGTTATTGTGTGGTAGAATTCCACGTGCTAGGATAAGGCTATGGATGCATGGCTTGATGGTTGCTAGTTTGGACGATAGAATTAGCATCTCATCGATGATAGGCATGCGGAATTGTTGTGGTTTCTTGTGTCCGTTTGGAATTTCGAGGACGAAATTCTTAAGGGGGGAGAATGTAACAGCCCATATTTTACATATCGGAAGATTGTAAAATATTTTTATTTTATTCTCTGAGGGCTGGATCATTCTCATCTTTTAATATATTGCTTATGGGGATGTGAGACATGTCCATAATTTTTACCAATTTTGTTTGTGACCATTTTACCCATGTCAGTCTTGTACAAGGAATAACTTTTGACTCTGGTCGAATCAAAGGGCGAGACCTATGCCACTGGAAAGGAATTGATGATTACCTTTCCTTAGAGTGGTTACATTAAGGATTTGGTTCAGCGGTTTGGGGGAAATTGTTGTTTTAAGGTTTTTCAGTCGGCTGTCTTGGTTTTGAAAGGCTAGTGGGCTGAATTGGAGAGGCCCATTAGTGGGCTGGTGGAATCCTTTAAATAGGGGGTGAGAGTGGAGGGAAAAGGTTTACTTTCCCATTCTCTCATTTGGAGGCATTGATCCCTTTCTTCCTCTAATACCTTTCCACCATTAAAAATCCAAATCTAAGGAGGGAAATCATAGATCTACATCATTAGCAGCTAGATCTACATCATTTCAAGTAAGGATTCATCAAATCGAAGGGCTAGGAGCTATCTCTTCGCTGTCTGGAATTCTATTTCATCATTTTAGCTTGTTTTGGAGAATCTGTGAGTGGTATTCATCTCTCAAATGGATCCAATGAAGTATACGAGTGTTTGTGCATGTTTTTCATCATACGCAAGTGTTTTTCCATTGTTCTATGCATTGGTAAGTCCATTTTCATGCGAATCACCCTATGATCTAATTTAGCAAGTTTAACTGGTTAATTCCATGCCATTTCATATGTTTATGTAAGTTAGATCCCTCCTTTTGATCATATGCTCATTTTAATGGTTTTTGGTGAGATTCACATCATTTTTGTGATAATCGTCATGTTCATGTTGTTAGAAATGTTGTGACATGTTTATGATTGTGTTTGAAGATTTTGGTTGAGTTGGTTTAGTTGAATTCATCGTTTGGCAAAGTTTGGTTGCAATCAGAGTTGGACTCGGCTGTACAGGGTACCGATCGGTCGGAAAACTCACGGCTTGGAGAACAAGTCAGACGGAAGACCGACCGACCGGTGGCAGAAGCAGAAGGCTGACCGACCGGCGTAGTTGCTTTCCAGATCGATCGGTGTAGTGACCGGATAATTTACTAGTGGAGTTCAAAGAAGGACCGACCGGTCAAGGTAACATGTTTTGGTGATTCCAGAAGGGACTACGAAACCGACCGGTGGTGACTAGGGAGGGCCGACCGGTGGTGACTGGGGAGGACCGACCGGTGGTGACTGGGGAGGACCGACCAGTGGTGTTTGGAAGGACTGACCAGGGGGGTGTTTGGGAGTACCGACCAGTGGTGTTTCGGAGTACCGACCAGCGGTGTGTTTGGGAGGACCGGCCGGTATGTTTTGGAAGGACCGACCAGTGTGTTTTGGGAGGACCGACCGACCGGTGTTGATTTCCAGAAAATTTTATTTTTCAGGTACGGTTCTGATTTTAATAAAAAAATGTTTTTTAAAAAAATCGGACAACGATGTATGAACCCATACCGCAGCGCAGAGGTGCAATATGGCTCGGTGATGGTGTAGCTTCGAAGTGGTTCAAGTAGGAAGGTTCGAAGTGTTGAAAGGTGCTCGTTGATCGGTGTAGAACAATGAATGAGGTGGAAACTCAAAGGTCGTGAGTTGGTGGATAATGGTTGCTCGAGAATGTTGCTTGCGCTATGAAAAGTCATCAGGTTGGGTGACTAGAGATGTGAAGGCCGAGAGATTATCGTTGTCATAAGCTCTAGCAGGCTCGAAGCAGGGGTACACTAGAGACGTCTAAAAGACCAATTGTAGATCGAGTACCCTGCGCCTTGGGGAAAGGCCAAGTTGTTAAGGTTGGACATTGTCAAGGTTGGACATATGGGGTTTATAATAGAACTGGGGTTACCATTAGCCTTTGACATATGGCTAGTTTGGCCGTCATATGATTGATGATGGTTTCAAAGCTGGATTGGCGGTGATAGCCAAAGTCGGTCATGGATGATTGGTTATTCTATTTGTACTATCTCACATAGACTATCCAAAGTCGAGGGACATGTTCTTTAAGTGCTTAACTGATATTGGTTTAGGCCTCTGGGGAGAGTACTTGGGGAATGTTAAACTCGATTAGGGTTGTCTGTGTGAGACTTATATAATCTGGATGTTATGAATATTTTCCATGATTGAATGGGTGTTCTGGTTTCCATGGATGAATGGTTGAATTGTTTATAGTAAAGGCTATCATTGTCCGATGTGGGGAAGACAAGGTTGAGCTCTTCTCTGATGTCATGGGCAGATTAGCATGTTTATCTATCCCTTCTCATACACTTTATTGTTGAAGTTTGTTAGCTATCGCTCAGTAGGACTGTTGTCTGACTCAAGGTTTTATGTTTCCTCTTATTACCTTGGGCTTTTCATCCGGTTGTGGATGGGCAGACTGAGTAGCAGGTGACAGGTGATGCTTTAGTGAGGACGATGATGTTGATCGATGACGAGCAGGAGGCTCACGTACCAGTTTTATTACTATCTAATAATTGGATTTCCGTTGTTTTCTTTTCTGAGTGATATAGTGAGGCAACTTTGTACAAACACTATTTCCAAGTTATGGATACTACTTTCTGGTTGTTTGAAAGTCTTGTATTTCTGCTTCATTATTACTACCTGTTGTATATGTTCTACTATATTTTATCCTTGCGCTGTGAGTTTACGACAGGTTCCGCTTGTGTTTTCCTACTCTGATGATCGTCCATGTCTACCTAGCACACCCTCCAGTGCATTATTCCTTTAGTATAGTGCGGGGGTTATGGGCGGTCGTCACATAAATGTTGGTTGTTTTGCTTGTACCATCTCACGTAGATTGTCTGACGTCGAAGGAGATGTTTCTTAGGTGCTTGTCTGATGTTGGTTTAAGCCATCAGAGTTTGTGCTTGGGTGATGTGTATCTTGATTAGGATGGTTTACGTGAGACATAACTAGTTGCTATGATTTCTATTGTCAGGTTGCTTTTGATTGCCATGAATATATAGTTGTTTTCAAATGATTGTTTATAAAGGCTATCACTGTCGGATGTGGGGAAGACAAGGTTGGGTTCTTCTCTGGTGTTTTGGTAGATTGGTTGGTTAATCTACCTATTATTATATACTTCATTGATGATGTTAGATAGTTGTTTTACCTCTCACTAGGACTGTTGTCTGACTCAAGGTTTTATGTTTCCCACTTATTACCTTGGGCTGTTTATCCAGTTTTGGATAGGCAGACTAAGTAGCAGGTTATAGGTAGCAGAGCTTAGTGAGGCGAGGATGCAGAGCGATGACGAGCAGGAGGCTTGCATACTAGTTTCTCTATTATACATATTGGATGTTACGCTATTATGTCGTGTTTATTCTGAGTGTTGTTGTGAGGCGAATTTGTGCAGACACTTATGTTGTAATCCATAGATGTACGAATATTCTTTCTAGTTGTTATGAAAGTTCAAATTTCTTCTCAAATATGCTTCACTGTTATTGCCTGTTGTATATGTTCTATTATATATTATCCTTGAATTGTGAGTTATATGACAGGGAGCGCTTGTGTTATCATACTCTGATGATCGTCCACAGCTGCCTGGCTCGTCTTTCAGCGCATTATTTCTTTTGTTAAGTGCAGGATTTGTGGGCGGTCTTCACACGGACAGAACAGTGAACTTTATTTATTTTTGGAATCTTCTCTTCTTCTTCCTCGATAAGCTCCGTTCTTAATTACTCTCTTGAGTTTGTCAGGTTCTGCAAATTCTAGCGTAGTTATGCAGCGCTGGTCCGCTTTATCTTAGAAAATAGTTGCTCAACAATCTTTTGTACCATAGAGAGAGCAATATTGTTTCAAGGAAATAGAGAATTCCGGACTTGGAAAATGAAAATGGTACTGTATATATTACTAAATCTTTATTATAGTTTTTTTGCAAAATATTTGCAAATGGTTTTCTGCAAATTATTTGCATTGGTTTCCTGATAGAGAAGTAAACAATATTTTTTGCAAACTATTTGCAAATTGTTTCTGAAATATTAATTGACACAACTTTTGAAAACTATTTGCAAACTGCTTTCTATTATATATTTGACATAGTTGGTTTTGCAAATACTTTTCTACAACATATTTGCAACAATTTTTGCTGCATATTTACTATTTTTCCCTAACAATCTTGAAAAAATATTGTATAAATTATTAATTTGACACAGATTGGGGTCACTGTATCAAAGACAATAGGTCAAGATAGTAACACGTCGACAACAAAGCCACCTATGGCTACCATTGAGAATACAACAATTGTTCCAACAACCTCTGTCACATATCACATGGTGAGAGGTCAGTAAAATTCTTCGGAGTAGATTTCAAGCGCTAGCAATAGAAAATGTCATTCTAATTGAAAACTCTAAATCTTGCAAAGTATCTCACTGAGGATGCTCTGGAAGTAAATGAACCATATTCAGATGCAATGAAAGTCGAATAACTCAACATTTGAAAAAAAATCAGACTCATGTGCATAAAATACATATTAAATGGAATGAATAACAGTCTGTATAGTGTGTACTGCACACTTAAGACATCAAAGCAACTCTGGGCTTCTCTGGTTAAAAAGTGTACAACAAAGGATGCTGGAATGAAGAAATTGATTGTCGGAAAGTTCCTCGATTTCAAAATTAGAGATGCCAAATCCATTACCAATCAAATCTAGGAGTTGTAGGTGATAATTCATGAAATCCATGATGAAGGGATGTCATTAAGCTAGTCATTTCAAGTGGTTGTTGCCACCGAAAAGCTACCTCTATAATGGAAAGAATTATATAAAGCATAAATACAAGGAAATGACAATGGAAGATCTTGTTATTTGACTCAAATCGAAGAGGACAACATAAAATTTGAAAAGAAACCAATCAATGCAACAGTGACAAAGGAAAATGTGGTCGAGGTCTAGAAGAAAAACAAGCATAAACGGAAATACAACCCAAATGCAAAGAAACTAAAGCAATTCAAAAGGTCTTGTCAAAATTCGAGATGAAAGGGTGTAAAAGCGAATATTGAGGTCCAAAGTAGAAGAGAGAAAAAGAAAATATCACTGAATGCAAAAAACTCTCTAATGAATTTTCAGAAATGAACGTATCTACAGTAATTTCTGAATGCAACTTGATTGGCAACACCAAAGAATGGTTTGTGGACACTGGTGCCACAAGACATATCTGTGCCAATAAGTGGTTTTTTTTTTCAATTACAAAACTATGACATAAGATGAAAAATTGTTTATGGGAAACTCCTCCACGTTAAAAGTTAAAGGAAAAGGCCAAATCATTCTGAAAATGTCCTCAGGAAAAGAGCTTACATTGAATGATGTTTTACACATTCGAAAGAATTTGGTTTCTAGATCATTTCTTAGCAAAATTGGCTTTAAGTTGGATTTTTCTCTCTAATAATTTTGTTTTATCAAAGAATGGAGTTTATGTAGGAAAATGTTATATGCGCGATGGCTTGTTTAAAATGAATGTAATGACCGCTGTACCAGAGGATTGTGATAATAAAATTGTTTCTTCTATTTATATCACTAAATCCTCCAGTATATAGCATGCTAGATTAGGCTACATTAATTTTGATACATTATGAAAAATGAATAACTTAGATTTTGTACCTAAGTTTTCAATGAATTCAAGCAATAAATATGAAATATGCACTGAGGCAAGAATGGCCAGAACTTCCTTTCACCATATTAAAAGGAATATTGAGCCCTTAGACTTAATACATATGGATGTATGAGACTTGGAAATGTGCCAGTCTCATAGAGGGAAAAATATTGCATTACCATCGTAGATGACTGTAGTAGGTACTGCTATGTGTACCTATTGAGAAGTAACGATGAGGCATTTGAAATGTTTCAGCAATACAAAACAGAAGTTGAAAATCAACTAAACAGGAAAATCAAAGCCTTAAGAAGTGATAGGGCGGTGAATATGAATTTCCATTTGAGGAATTTTGTGCACAAAATCATATAATTGTAACACCCCACATCCATTAATGTCACTCACAAAGGGAATGCATTAACTTCCATCGAGGTTATAAGTGAATATAGAACAGAAAAATTACAACAAGATAGATAATAAATAATACTTGGAAATCTAAAACTTCATTTTATTGCAGCGGAAATTAAACATGTTTGTTACATCATAAAACCATAGATCATAACCAAGTACAGTATCCATCTTCATAAAAACAAAATACATAATCCCATTACATAAATAGCCATTAAAAAGATAACAAGCTGGACTTTACTTCAACGTTCCAAGCTTTCCAAAGAGAGATGAAGCAATTCAATCAAACTCTGCTAGAGCTGGGCCCAACCTGAGGACCTGGAGGGGGAAAAAGGATAGAAATGGAGGGGGTCAGACATAAAGTCTGGCGAGTATGATAATTCTAACAATACTATTATCAAAATAACTAGACTAAGGCATAAGCTGGAAGACAAGTAAATGTCTATGAACTCTTAGGAAGATAAAGATAGCATTTAAGATAACGTTAAAGATAACGGTAAAGGCACACCTGATTACTAACGGATGATTACTACACTGCACCGCACATTACTACACTGCACCACACCAGCCACCCTATTGTTTGATCCCACTTTCTTCACACAGAAACTTTATAAATAGCCTTACGTACCCCTAGCTGACTACATAGGTGCCGTCTGCCCCTATCTCCACTAGGTGTACCCCACTACCCACTTTCGATCGGCTCCCTACTCGTAGATACCCGTGTTGGCCCCATAGTGGGGTGTATCACTCCCCTAAAGTGGCGACCCGATACAACTTGAGAATGCACGGCTTATACCTACACGATGCAACAACGTTTTACCTACCAGCCCGGGTCCACACACGCATACGAAACCCGTTGGACTTGCGTTGCCACCGCTCCCCGTTTTGGCCTCTTACCGTCAAACCCAGCATGCGTGTCCCGTCCTCGACTTGGGTCGAGCCCACAAAGATACGTTTGGGATACTGGTCGAAAAGGGCCCCCTCAAGCTACCCACCTAAGCTTGTCACTAGTATATCCCACTTAACCCTCTTAGTCATGTTCATTTACATGTGTGTTTGGTTAAGTCTTACTAATCGTATTTCACATGCCACTAAGGGCACCCCCTAGATTCCTCATGCCACCCAAGGCACCTACTTAACCCCCATGTCCCACCTTACATGTTTATCTGGTTAAGTATTTCTTAATTCATTCAGGCCATAACCTCATAAAGACCTCTCACATTAGACTGGCATTTATGGCAGCTGGATTTGTCGGGCGGGTCCGGGCAGTCTTACACCATAAAAGAGTCTAACCTCGTGTCTTTACAACCGTTATGCTTTAGTTTAGGCCTAGGACCTCTCACATTGGGCTGACATTTGTGACCACTGGATTTGCCGGGCGGGTCCGGGCAGGTTTACGTCACAAACGAGTCCAACCTCGTGTCCTAAGCATTGATTAACACTTAAAATCTTTTACCCCGGTTTTAATAATTCCCTATTCAAATTATTAATTAAGTCAACTTTTAATGATGTCCATAATTGACTCAATTATGGCCATCCACTTATGGCATGAAAAATCATATCAATTGCACCCCAACTTTTTAATATTAAATCCTTAATATTACCCCTACCCCACGTTTATACGTTCGCTTATTCAACGCATAATATAGGCTAGACTTGTATAGTCTAACACCTAACACAAAGATAAATTATCACAACATATAGACAATTAAAATAAATCTAATCATAATAGGGGTGAAACTAGCATAAACTACACATGTTAAGGATCAAAAGGTGTCAACTTGTTAAATGTCTCAATTTATATGATATGATCATAGCCCAAATCTATACATAAACTTGCATATGGGGTTGTTAGGCAACATAATGATGGTGTGAACTAGCATAGGATATCACATATGTCATAGCATAATTCTAGATGTCATAATAGATGTCTTGGTATATGTTCATAATCAATCTAACTTGCATATGTGACTTGTCATATAGATCAACATAACCCAAACATGATGATTTAATTAATATGAACTAACTAGCATAGATGGTAACATCATGGCCTTTTTAACATGTATGATTCATCACAACTTAGCATAGAAACTTTCAACATACATAACATCATCATAGCATGATTTACAACATATAAGATATCATCATCACATAACATTGGATTTACAATATACATGATAGCAAAAGGGGTTTACAACAACATATATGATAATTCACATCATCTACTCATAATCCATTCTTAACTCAACCTAATTAAAATGATAATAATCTTGTTAAGATCATCATACTCACAATTTAGAGAAGAAAAGAGAGAGTTTTGCTATGCTTTAGGGTTGGGAGAATTAGAATTGAATTTGCTTTTCTTCTTTTTTAGTTGGCGGCGGCTCCATTGATTTCCATGGCGATGGTATGACGGTAACTATTCTATTTTAATTAGGTTTAGGGTTAGCATTAGGATGTATTTATAGGTGTAGGAAGTTATTTAGGACCATTAGATTAACCTTGAACCATGAGAACCAATCAAATGCAAAATCTGCATTTGAGCGAATCGGCCCACGGGTTGACAGCCAAACACCCTGGATTAACCCCTAGTCGACCCAGACGGGGCTCGGGTCGACCTCAAAAATGGGCCGGTTCGGTTATTCCCCCTCCCAATTCGCTGTTTTGAACTTTTTCGCATAATTATTTATTTAATTTTTAATTTATATATATCAATATATATATATATATATATATATATATATATATTTCTCTGCGCAACCCATTTCACTTAATTCTTTTCTAAAAATTAAGTATACTTTAATTTGTGAATTTTAATGTTATAAAATTATGGGGTGTTACATTCTCCCCTCCTTAAAGGATTTCGTCCCCGAAATCTCCAAGTCAAGAAGAATGTATATCCTACCATTTAATCGTCCATCTACTCAACCATCAAACACCAGCATCCATTGTCCTTAAAAGACTTCTAATGCTTTAATGTTTATATGCACATTGTGTGTATATGTCCATATCTAATGCAAAATTAGGCGGTCTACTGATTCAGTCGACCTCCTTAGTGCAATTCATGATAGTGCTATGCGTCCAATATGTATGCAAAAGATTCCTAATGATACATACTAATTCTATATGCGTGCACAACCATTCACCCGAATGCAGCAACTATATGATAATACAACCATTATACATCCATTTTACTAAATACATCCATATATATGCAATATGAAATGACTGAGCCGATCTGGTGCCTAATAGTGTGTGTATATGCATCCACGAGCAACCACTAGCAAACACTTGCATCCACTTTGCATCCACCATACATAACATGTCTCAAACACATATTTCAACCATAGGATTATCCTAACTAAAGGTCAAAGATACTAGCGAGAGGATATACTAAAGATAAGATAAGTACAAGCTAAGCGATAAATGAGAAATTAAAAGACATACCCTCAAAAAGAAAAGGGTATCGTGAACGCATCTTCTCTTCTATCTCCCAAGTAGCGTTGCTCTCATCATCTCCCCATTGCACTTTGACTAGTCTGACCTCTCGATTCCTCAACCTCTTGATCTCCAACCCAAGAATGCGCGTAGGAGCTCGTCGAATTGTCGCATCACGCTCTATCTCCACCTCTCTAAGCAAGCTCGGCTCTACCACTTCCGCGGTCTCGTGCAAACACTTCCTCAAATGTGACACATGGAATACGTCATGTACACCACTAAGTCTCTCGGGCAACTCCACTCTATACGCCATCCGTCCAATCTTCTCCTTAATAGGAAACGGCCCTACAAACCTTGGTGCTAATTTCCCAACGGACCCAAAGCGAACAACGTTCAGTAATGGAGACACTTTGACAAAGACCATGTCCCCAACTTCAGACTCGAGATCTGTCCTCCTCTTATCCGCATAAGATTTCTGACTATCTTGCGCTGCTTTCATCCTCCTTCGAATCAAGTCGATCTTCTCCGAAGTCTACCTAATCATATCGGGCCCAAGTAAGATCTTATCCGTAGATTCCCACCAACATGTAGGTGAACGACAAGGTCGTCCATAAAGAGCTTCGAATGGTGCCATACCAATGCTGGACTGAAAGCTGTTATTATATGCGAACTCCACCAATGGAAGATGCTCTTCCCACGTACCCCCAAAGTCTAGGATACATAGCCTCAACAGATCCTCTAGAATGCGATTCACCCTCTCGGTCTAGCCATCCGTCTGAGGATGATATGCGGTGCCCAAACATAACTGAGTCCCTACCGCCTCTTGTAAGCTTCTCCAAAATTCGCTAGTGAAAATAGGATCGTGGTCACTCACTATGCTAGAAGGAACACCATGCAAACGAACTATTTCTCAAACGTATACGGAGGCTAACCATGGAGCAGTCCTCTTACTCTTTACGGGAATGAAATGGGCGCTTTTAGTAAGTCTATCTACTATAACCCAAATTCCCGTATTACCCTTCCTTGATCGCGGTAACCCATCCACAAAATCCATCGAGACACTTTCCCACTTCCATAGTGGAACCTCCAATGGGTGAAGCAACCCACCGGGTTTCTTTTGCTCCGCTTTTACTTGTTGGCACACCAAGCATCTAGCGACATACTTGGCCACATCTTTCTTCATGCCGGCCCAAAAGTAAACTCTCTTCATGTCTTTGTACATCTTGTCCCCACCGGGATGAATGGTCATCTTCGAACAATATGCTTCGTCAAGAATAGTCTTCCTTAGGTCATCGTCTTTTGGTACACAAAGTTTACCTTCCCTACATAACCAACCCTTATCATCTAGGGTATACCTACGGAGATAGCTTGATGACTCCCCTCCTTTGAGCTTTTCTACTAACTCAACTAACCGTGGGTCGTCTCGCTGTGCCTCGCCAATCCGTCCCAAAAGCGTAGGTCTGACCTCCAAGGATGCTAGCAAACCGGGTACGAAGTCAACGGAAGGTCTAAAATCAAACATAGAGATGAACTCTAAACTTCGCCACTCAACAAACAAAGGACTTAAGGATAATCTTTTTCTACTTAAGGCATCGGCCACCACGTTACCCTTGCCAGGGGTATATGCTATCTCAAAATCGTAGGACGCCAAGAACTCCATCCACCTTTGCTGCCTTAAGTTCAAGTCCTTCTGAGAGAATAAGTATTTTAAAGATTTGTTGTCAGTGAATAGTTCGAATTTCTCGCCAAGAAGATAATGACGCCAAGACTTAAGCACGAAAACAATAGCAGCCAACTCTAGGTCATGTGTCGGGTAATTCTTCTCATGCGCTCTCGACTGCCTTCCACCATAGGCTATTACCCTGCCCTCTTGCATTAAGACTGTGCCTAGTCCTGTCCCACAAGCGTCAGTATAAACGGTAAACGACTTACTCCCGTCTGGCAATACTAAGACTGGGGCTGAAGTCAAAGCTCTCTTCAAACGTTGGAACGCATCATCACAATCTACGTCCCATGTGAAAACTAGGTTCTTCTTCGTCAAGCGTGTCAATGGAGCTGATATCTTTGCGAAGTCTTTGATAAACTTCCAATAGTAGCCAGCCAACCCCAAGAAACTTCTCACTTCGGTAGCATTTTTAGGGACCTTCCAATCTTGGATGGCCACCACCTTCGCAGGATCCACCGCTATCCCTTCTTTGGAAACCACGTGCCCCAAGAACCGTACTTCCTTCCTCCAGAAGTGACACTTAGAAAATTTAGCCTTAAGGCTATGCGCTCGTAGGGTCTCCAACACTTCCCTAAGATGTAGGGCATGCTCTTCTTCATCCTTAGAAAAGATCTAGATGTCATCTACAAAGACTACCACGAATTTGTTAAGGTACTCCCTAAACACCCTACTCATCAAATCAACAAAATATGCTAGGGCGTTTGTCAAACCGAAGGGCATCACTAGCCATTCATAGAAACCGTCCGGAGTCCTAAAGGCAGTCTTGTCTATGCTATCCTCAGCCACTCTCAACTGATGGAACCCAGTGGCTAAGTCCAACTGCGAAAACACTGAGGCGCCAACTAACTGATCGAAGAGATCGTCAATCCTCGGCAGTGGGTGTCTGTTCTTCTTAGTAAGTTTATTAAGTTCTCTATAGTCCACACACAGTCTAAGGGACCCATCCGCCTTCGTGGAAAATACTACTGGAGCACCCCACTCCGATATACTTCGTCTTATGAACCCCTTCTCAAGCAACTCCTTCACTTGCTTATCGAGTCCCCTCCTTTCACGTGGAGCCATGTGGCGTACTGGCAAAGATACTGATTTCGCATTATCCACAAGATATATTCGAAAATCTATCTCCCGCTTCAGAGGCAAGCCCTTCACCTCCTCAAACACATCCGAATATTCTCGGACCACTCTAACAGATCGTAGATTTTCCTCAGACCAGTCAAGCGATTCTAGATAACTTAGCATAACCAAATTTATGGGATTACAGAAGATTTCGAGAGTGTTGCCAAGGCGAGTCACGAGCCTAACTACTCTCCTTTCACAATCAAGAACGGCCCCATTTATGGATAACCAATCCATTCCTAAAATTAGTCCATAGCCCGTGAAGCCCAACACATAAGCATCACATCTAAATTCAACGCTAAGTATGGAAATTTTCAAATCCAAACACATCATGGACAAATAAGCTGAGCCCCCTATTGGATTCGAAACAACTAAGGGATCCTCTACTAAACTGGTGTTTAAGTGCAGTTATTCAACTAATGATGTAGAGATAAACGAATGTGATGCGCCCGAATCGAATAAGGTACGGACAGGATGATCAAACAGAAAAACTAAGCTTTCAACAGAAATGGTTCTACCTCGTTCTTGCAGCGGTGGGACCGCGAGAGCCTGAACTTGTCCCCTAGCCTGCCCTGATGCCATAAGAGCCTGAACCTGTCCTCCCGAGGTAGCTCCTGCCCTCTGCCCCTTCTTTGGGCAGTCCTTCACTAAATGTCCCGCATCGCCATAATGAAAACAACATGTCTTCTTTTTCTTTCGGCAGTCCTTGCTGAGATGGCCTGGTGTCCCACAGTTAAAACATTTCTTCTTTCTCTTGCCGTTATTGTCTTTACCACCCTTCTTGTTTTGCTGTTGGGGTTTCTTCTGATCCCCTTTCTTCTTGGGTGCCTTATCAGCTTTAGCACTTTTCTCCTCGTGCATGAGCGCCATTTCTACTAGCTTCTCAAAGGTGGCCCCCATAGGGATGTGGGTCATGGCCAACCCTTGCAATGGTTCATTCAAGCCATTCACGAACCTCAGCGCCTTCTTCTATGGCGTGTTCACTAAGTCCAAACCAAATCTTGCTAACTGATTAAATTTATTGACATATTCTTTCACTGATGAGCTTCCTTGCTTCAATGTCAAGAACCTTTCCATGTATAGATTTTCTTCCGCCCTTGAGAGAAACTTCGCCTCGAACCTACGTCTGAAATCCGCCCAAGAGTCAACACGATGCTCCCCATTAGTGACCTCCCACCAAAACGAGGCCTCTCCCTTCATCAACCAAGCTGCTAAACGAACTCTCCTCCCTTCTTCTATTTCAAAGATTTCTAGCAATTCTTCCACCTCCTTAAGCCAATCTCTAGCTTCCATAAACGTTTCTGACCCTTGAAATGGTTTTCCACCCATAGCCTTGAATTCCTTGCACGTCTTTGCAAAAGTATCTATGCGAGGAGTAGGAGGAACGGGTGCAACTGGTGGTGGAGGAACATTGGCTGGACCTGCAGCGGCCCTAGCCTCCAATAGCCTCCTATACCATCCTGGTATCGTTACACCGTCGGGTAGATTAAGATCTTCAGCCATGCAGAAACGAAAAAGGAAAGATTCAGAATGGAGAATTCGAAAGATAAAGATATGTGGCTATTGGGGATTATGTTTTTCTTAAAAACTTTTCTCTTTAAATTTCTCATTAAAACATATTTTTGAAAACACTTCTTCCAAAAATAACTATTTTTCTAAAGTATTTTTATCTGTTCTGGTAACCTAAAGCTCTGATACCACGTGTAACACCCCACGTCCATTAATGTCACTCACAAAGGGAATGCATTAACTTCCATCGAGGTTATAAGTGAATATAGAACAGAAAAATTACAACAAGACAGATAATAAATAGTACTTGGAAATCTAAAACTTCATTTTATTGCAGCGGAAATTAAACATGTTTGTTACATCATAAAACCATAGATCATAACCAAGTACAGTATCCATCTTCATAAAAACAAAATACATAATCCCATTACATAAATAGCCATTAAAAAGATAACAAGCTGGACTTTACTTCAACGGTCCAAGCTTTCCAAAGAGAGATGAAGCAATTCAATCAAACTCCGCTAGAGCTGGGCCCAACCTGAGGACCTGGAGGGGGAAAAAGGGTAGAAATGGAGGGGGTCAGACATAAAGTCTTGCGAGTATGATAATTCTAACAATACTATTATCAAAATAACTAGACTAAGGCATAAGCTGGAAGACAAGTAAATGTCTATGAACTCTTAGGAAGATAAAGATAGCGTTTAAGATAACGTTAAAGATAACGGTAAAGGCACACCTAATTACTAACGGATGATTACTACACTGCACCGCACATTACTACACTGCACAACACCAATCACCCTATTGTTTGATCCCACTTGCTTCACACAGAAACTTTATAAATAGCCTTACGTACCCCTAGCTGACTACATAGGTGTCGTCTGCCCCTATCTCCACTAGGTGTACCCCACTACCCACTTTCGATCGGCTCCCTACTCGTAGATACCCGTGCTGGCCCCACAGTGGGGTGTATCACTCCCCTAAATTGGCAACCCGATACAACTTGCGAATGCACGGCTTATACCTACACGATGCAACAACGTCTTACCTACCAGCCCGAGTCCACACACGCATACGAAACCCGTTGGACTTGCGTTGCCACCGCTCCCCGTTTTGGCCTCTTACAGTCAAACCCAGCATGCGTGTCCCGTCCTCGACTTGGGTCGAGCCCACAAAGATACATTTGGGATACTGGTCGAAATGGGCCCCCACAAGCTACCCTCCTAAGTTTGTCACTAGTATATCCCACTTAACCCTCTTAGTCATGTTCATTTACATGTGTGTTTGGTTAAGTCTTACTAATCGTATTTCACATGCCACTAAGGGCACCCCCTAGATTCCTCATGCCACCCAAGGCACCTACTTAACCCCCATGTCCCACCTTACATGTTTATCTGGTTAAGTATTTCTTAATTCATTCAGGCCATAACCTCATAAAGACCTCTCACATTAGACTGGCATTTATGGCAGCTGGATTTGTCGGGCGGGTCCGAGCAGTCTTACACCATAAAAGAGTCTAACCTCGTGTCTTTACAACCGTTATGCTTTAGTTTAGGCCTAGGACCTCTCACATTGGGCTGACATTTGTGACCACTGGATTTGCCGGGCGGGTCCGGGCAGGTTTACGTCACAAACGAGTCCAACCTCGTGTCCTAAGCATTGATTAACACTTAAAATCTTTTACCCCAGTTTTAATAATTCCCTATTCAAATTATTAATTAAGTCAACTTTTAATGATGTCCATAATTGACTCAATTATGGCCATCCACTTATGGCATGCAAAATCATATCAATTGCACCCCAACTTTTTAATATTAAATCCTTAATATTACCCCTACCCCACGTTTATACGTTCGCTTATTCAACGCAAAATATAGGCTAGACTTGTATAGTCTAACACCTAGCACAAAGATAAATTATCACAACATATAGACAATTAAAATAAATCTAATCATAATAGGGGTGAAACTTGCATAAACTACACATGTTAAGGATCAAAAGGTGTCAACTTGTTAAATGTCTCAATTTATATGATATGATCATAGCCCAAATCTATACATAAACTTGCATATGGGGTTTTTTAGGCAACATAATAATGGTGTGAACTAGCATAGGATATCACATATGTCATAGCATAATTCTAGATGTCATAATAGATGTCTTGGTATATGTTCATAATCAATCTAACTTGCATATGTGACTTGTCATATAGATCAACATAACCCAAACATGATGATTTAATTAATATGAACTAACTAGCATAGATGGTAACATCATGGCCTTTTTAACATGTATGATTCATCACAACTTAGCATAGAAACTTTCAACATACATAACATCATCATAGCATGATTTACAACATATAAGATATCATCATCACATAACATTGGATTTACAATATACATGATAGCAAAAGGGGTTTACAACAACATATATGATAATTCACATCATCTACTCATAATCCATTCATAACTCAACCTAATTAAAATGATAATAATCTTGTTAAGATCATCATACTCACAATTTAGAGAAGAAAAGAGAGAGTTTTTCTTTGCTTTAGGGTTGAGAGAATTAGAATTGAATTTGCTTTTCTTCTTTCTTAGTTGGCGGCGGCTCCATTGATTTCCATGGCGATGGTATGACGGTAACTATTCTATTTTAATTAGGTTTAGGGTTAGCATTAGGATGTATTTATAGGTGTAGGAAGTTATTTAGGACCATTAGATTAACCCTGAACCATGAGAACCAATCAAATGCAAAATCTGCATTTGAGCGAATCGGCCCACGGGTTGATAGCCAAACACCCTGGATTAACCCCTAGTCGACCCAGGAGGGGCTTGGGTCGACCTCAAAAATGGGTCGGTTCGGTTATTCCCCCTCCCAATTCGTTGTTTTGAACTTTTTCGCATATTTATTTATTTAATCTTTAATTTATATATATATATATATATATCAATATATATATATTTCTCTGCGCAACCCATTTCACTTAATTCTTTTCTAAAAATTAAGTATACTTTAATTTGTGAATTTTAATGTTACAAAATTATGGGGTGTTACAATAATCCATCAAAAAAGTGCCATATTCCACTTAATCAAAAGATGTAGAAAAGGGAAAAACCTTTCTATTAAAGAAATGTTGAATACTTTACTAATAAATTCCAATCTACCGGATAACTTCTGGAAGAGGCTATACCTTCTGCTAATCACATTCTGAATAAAGTGTCTTGAAAGAAAACTATGAAAAAAGCACCATCCTACAAATACTTAAGAGTGTGGGGGTGTCTTGCGAAAGTAGAAGTACATAAGCCAAAAGAGGTCAAAATTGGACCAAAAACAATCGATTGTGTTTTCATAGGATATGCAGAAAATCTTGATGCATATCGTTTCCTAGTATATAAATATGAAATTGATGATATTCGTAATAATAACATCATTGAGTTGAGAAATGCTATATTTTTAAAACATATTTACCCTTTAAAACAATCTATCGAGCACAATAAGCAGACAGAAATAGAAATTACTGATTCATATAAGGTTAATGAAGAACAAGTTATGAAAACTCATAACAAGAGAATAATGAACAATAGGAGGAATAGAGAAAAAGTAAAGTTAACAGATTTCAAAATCTTTTGGATTTGACATTTATGCCTTAATGTTAGAAAATGAACCACTAGCATATAATCAAGCAATATCCTCATACGAGGCACCATATTGGAAGGAAGCTATTAACGGTGAGATAGAATCCATTATGCATAATCATATACGGAAATTAGTTGATCTACCTCAAGGTTGCAAAGCATTGGGTAATAGATGGATCTTTAAAAAAAAAATTGAAACCTGATGGCGCGATAGATAAATATAAAGCATGACTTATGGTACAAGGTTGTAGGAAAAAGGAAGAGTTGGACTACTTCGTCACATATTCATCAGCAATACGAATAACTTCCATTAGAGTGTTGATAGAAATTGCATCGGTACTACAATTGAAAATACGTCAAATGGATGTTAAAACAATGTTTCTAAATGGTGATCTCGAAGAAGAGATTTACATGAAACAATCAGAGGGTTTCCTAAAATTAGGAATTGAAGGAAAAGTATGCATACTAGTAAAATCATTGTATGGGCTTAAACAAGCACAAAAAACGTGGCATGAAAAGTTCGATGAAACAATGTTATCAAGTAGATTTCGTACAAAAAAATGTGACAAATGTATCTATACCAAAATAACAGATAAAGGTTATGTCATTGTTCGTTTGCATGTTGATGATCTACTCATACTAGGAGGCAATAAAGTTGTAATAACATCAACAAAGAATATGCTTCCCGCCAAATTTGATATGAAAGATATTGGAATCGCTAATATAACTCTTGATGTAAGAATACATAAAATACCATAAGGATATGCATTGTCTCAATCACATTACATTGAGAAAATTTTAGAAAAATTTATGCAACATAAGATAATTGTAGCGAAATCACTTGTAGGCTTAAATAAAAATTGGGTCAAAAAAGTGTTGATAGTATCTATCAATTTAAGTATTCTCGTACACTAGGTTGCATTATGTATGCTATGAATTATACGAGATCAGACTTAGTATATGCAATAAGCAAACTTAGTGGTATACGAGCAACCCAGAAATGAATCGCCGAAAAGCAATAATTCGAGTATATATCAATTTTCTCCACCACCGGAGTTCGTATGTGCTCACGCGAATTTTTAAAAAACGAATGGAGATAGCAATAGACACATAGTAATATAATAATAGAATAATAATATAACCAAAATATATTCTCTATAAATAACCTCCGAAATTCCTAAACCTAATTCCCAAATTCATTAGCCTCCATATTTTGCAAATAAACCCCTCTCTCTACTTTAATTTTTATCTTCCAAACGATTGAGAATTGGTGGAAGTCACCAACATGAAAGTTGTTGAATATATTGAGAGCTACCTACAACAAAAATTTGGTGGCGATTAGTGTAGTGGTTTGGATTAAATCTGGGTTCGAAGGCAGCAGGACGACTTTTGCACTTCCTTGTTTTGCATGCAAACGTTAGGCAAGGGGGTCTGAAGGAAAGTTGGAGAGGGGAGGATGGACTACGACTTTGTAGTTGGTTGGTCGGTCGAAAATGGCCTGTGGTGGCAGCAAAGTGGAGATAATTGGAGGCAAACTGATTTGGGTAGCAACGAATAGAAATCTGGAGATTCCGACGACGTGGAGCACTTTCAGCTGATGGCCCCAACTAGAAGATGGAAGAGTATGAGGAGGCGGTACTACTGGTGAAATTTTGTGGCTTCAGGTGGTCGGAGGAGTTCATGGTGGCACTCGATAGCATTTTGATTCGAGGCGGAAATTAGGGCGGTTGGTGGCGAACTGGGGTAGGCGGCGGCTGGCGTAGGGGCATCATCGAAGAGGGAATCTGATGGTAGGGAGCGACGATGCTCCGGTCCTCCCTGGTGGCGGCGCGAGGCATCGATGGAAGGGGAGCAGGTGACGAGAACGTGGAAGAAGAAGGTTGATTAAATTAATTATTATTTAATTAGTGTTAATAACATCGTTAATTTATTTAAACAATAAACAACCATATCTTGCTCGTATGAACTCGGAACTCAATGAAACAAGATCCGTTGGAATCGTGGAGAAGAATACTACTTGTACAGACTGATTTGGACGAGATTAGAGCTATTTGGAATTTTAAGTTAAATTAAACTCACATTTAATTTAATTCTAAAGCAATTGTTATTTTAACGATCAAAAATCACTGTGAGAACTCTTTTTAACTGGAATAGTTATTATAATCATCAACTGATTATATATTGATTGCTTGTGGTTGCTATGGTTGCTTTGTGGATGATGGATGTTCATTATAATTTATATTTACTGTTTATGTACATTTAAGCGTTAACGATTATAAGGCTTATCTTATGACTGTTGCTTGATGGACGATAACTGTTGTGGTTGCTACTATAATTGTTTACACAATTTAACACCACGAATGTGGAATAATTTGGTAATTGATTGAATCTCGTTTCATTGGAATTTTAAATGAACTATATATTCATTTAAGTGAAATAAGACGTAAAAATGGAAATTGGATTTTTATATTCGAAACGATTTGGAAATGAAATTGAAATGATTTCAAACAACTACTGAAAAAGTTGAAATGGATTTGAAAGATTTTTAAATTAGAAATAGCTTATTCTAATTTAATATAGATTCCGAATAGTAAATTAAAAAGCGAATTCGAGTTACCTATATAAACAACGTTTTTAGCTCAAATGGATTGTTCTAATGATCTTATTTATTTTTATAATGGATTTTAGGAAAGTTTGGATTTCAAAAGATTTAATTTTGAAAAATATTATTATTTTAATATTATAATAATATAGAAAATTCAATTTTGATTTATAATTGAATTTGAAGTTGGAATCTCTTTTAAACAATTTTATAAACATTTTATAAAATATATTCCAACTAAATCGGATGAGGTTTATTTTAAATGATAATATGGTTTGAATAGGACGTGTCGCGCAGTGACAGTTCGCGAATTTCAGTTATGAACTTTAAACGAGCATAACTAATGCAATTTAAATCGGATTTCCCCAAAATGAAAAATGTTTGTTTTCAATTGATAGTAACTTTCAAATTAAAGAAGATATTTTGGATTTCAACTTATAGATTTCAAGTTATGTTTACTATTTTTGAAAAGGTCGTTGTAAACGCAGTTCGATGACCATAATTGGAAATCTCCTGAAATGTCCATAAAAAAATTATTAAAAGTATGGAAAATTATGATAAATCATAATAAATGATTTTAAATTGACTTGTGGAAGAAATACGAAGTTTTGAACTATATTTTTATTTTTGTGCTTTCAGCCTAACCTATTGAATATGGTAAAATGACATTTTGGGAATTTAAGATGAATGGACTAAAGATTTCCAAATATTAGTTTATTGGATTTGAAAGACAAGTTTTGTGAAATCTTTTAATTAAAATTAATTGGAACTGTATTTGGATAGAAATCATCTTTGGATACTTGGTCTTGATTACCGTTGTGTAGGCATTTACTATATGAGGTATTTGGAAGATGTTTATATCATTATTCCACTCATAGTATTCGTTGATTACGAGAATTAGTGTTGAATATAAGTGGATATAAATCTTATTTAAATCTTATATTCAGTATCTATTAGTTTGGGGTTTGTCGTGAATGGCGTCTTCAATAACATCATTCTTTAACCCAGTTAAAGAGGAAGTCTATAGAATTAATCTTTTAACTAAGATTTAATTAGAATAGGGATTTGAAAGGTATGAAACCAAAGTTAAAATTTTCAATTAATGAATTAAATTGGAATTGAATAAATTGAATTAGTGACAATCGAGATGGGTCTCTGTGGACGAAGACCTTTACTGTTTAAGAAATTTAAAAAGCTTTGTCGTTTTTCCGCTTATAGTATTAGTCCGATACGGGAATTCATATCGATTATAAGATGATATGATTTCCATGGAGATTTAGTCTATAATGAAATTATGATTTTGGGTTTATCGTGAATGACGCCTTAAATAACATTGTTCATTAACCGATTTAAAGGAGGAGATGATTTCTCAAGATTAGTTGAAATGAAATCTTTATTTAAATTGAATATAAAGGTTTAAGGAAAGAAGATCGAACTCGATGGTTTATCGTTGAGTTGGGTGATCTTCTAGGTGCTTGATCAGATGTTGTTTTAGGCCTTCTGGGTCATACACTTGATAGGTTATTCTTTTGGCATTATGCAATCAAGAACTAATTCTGCTTCGTGAGTGGTGTTTCCCTAACGACATGAATAAGAAATCGTAAGTACGATTTTGGGTTAAAGATATGAATCAAAGAAAGATAAAGTATTCTACCCTAATCAATGAATGGGTTGGGTTTGGGATAAATGCGTTTTCCTGTAAAGATAATTGAAATCTTCAATCAGATTTAAAATGAAAGAGGATAATTAAACCCACCAAAATACGAGCGGTATTAGAATGTAGTACCACCAGTTTTGCTCCATTAGATGAATAGGATGGGAATGGGATAATGATTTGAGAAATTACATTTTTCATGGGATTCAATAATCCCGATAAAAAGTATAAAACTTGATTTGAGTTAAATCCACGAAATGAGATTTTATAAGGGAGAAATTCGCAACGTAAAGAATGATTTGAGAAAAAGAATACTCCGAAATGGAATGAGACTCAAGAAATCATTGTATATCAAAATTGGTCTTAAAGATGCGCAAGTTATTTCGAAAAGACCAGGTTCCAAACCGTTCTGGATAACTATATGACGAGTATTGAAGATACAGAAGTTGATGGTTGAAGACCTGTGATCTTCACATTGTTTGGATTGATTGCTGATGTATCAGTTAAGGTGTACACCCAAGATGAGGTTATACATGGTAGTTGTCCGGACGTACTTGTTGATTGTCCAGATTTGCAAATGGCATTTCTCCTTTATTGGATGAGGAATAAGGTGCCTTTTGTTTCGTTTACAACCCAGAATGAACTTGTAAATGGTTGTGTGTCTGACATTTTATTTTACAATATAACCAATTGGTTTCTATTAATGATATATTGGATGGCGACGAAGGATTTATCCTTTTAACTTAACACCCTCCTCTAAGACTTATGTCCTCAAAGGGTTATATATTAACAAACACCGATTATATGTGCTGAAGTGACAGTGTGGCATACTAAGTGATGAACTATTGATGATCAAAGCTCAATGTTAAAAAGCATAACTTTGTGTATAAGCGTGACTTCAGACCTTACAACCGACAATGAGCCAAAATAGGATGAAGTACAGTAGAGATAAGGACGAACGTTTCCTTCTAGTTAAGAAAGTGATGTCATGGTATGGATCCCAGGCAATTTTCTTAGTGGAAACGAGGTGCCTCAGATAATGGTTGGTAACGACCGGAGGACATTACGTTCAGGAGAAACTCAAACTGCACCTGGTATATGTAAGTCGGCTTTGCCGCTACATAAGGACTCATTTGTTGACTCCTGGGACATCCTGCTAAAGGTCTGCCCAAATGCGATTAAGGAAGATCCTTTTCCTTAGTCATTGATGGAATCCAACTTCCAGTATGAACCTTTAGCTTTAGTTGTAACCTATGTATATAGACGTAATATATGGTACCTATGTCTTCTAAGATTTATACATTTACTTTCGAAAGTGATTTCCACACTATGCACTAGTAATAATAACATAGACATTTGCGTAGCAAGCATGTTTGGTTATTATAAGGCAAAGCTTGCTCCTCTGGTTTGCGTTGCATTTTGTGATGGGATGCGAGTCTTATGGTAGCTTTATTTTCAAAAAGCATTGCAAGTAGTTTTATGATTGGTATTCATGAGAGGAAACCCGTTCCGTGTATATGGCGTGGTCTTTTGATTTACCCAACTTTAAAATAAAGGAAATAATTGTTTTAGTTCTCACACCAGTCCTATGACTAATCCGGAGTTTACTGTCCTTTCCCTAAACTGTAGGTGCACATATTTTCCACACGGGAAGTCTAGTAGTTTTGGTTTGCAGATATTTAAAAGAGAAGGAGCTAGATTAAAGCTAAAGCTGTGTCCAGAACATTTTTCTTCCATTGAGAGTTGAAGTCTTGTTAATCAACTTAAGTTGGTTTAATCATCAGTTTCAACTGGCCAGTAAGGCGGGTCGTGTCATAATGAGATGATAAAAGATACATGAAACATAAGGGTGTATATAAACATGATAAAAACCCTAATCTTCTTTTTGGGAACTACCCAAAATGCCCTTTTCATGAAGCTTCCATGTTATCCTCAACCACTAATGATTCATTAAAAGTGTATGAAGCTTTTTTGTCTCTATTAGACCTAAATTGTACCCTTCAAGAAAGTGGGTTAGGTGGGTAGATGGAGTCCTCTACTAACTTGTGTGTGAATTAATTTCAACTTCATTCCTTTTTCTCCTATTGTGCATGCATATCATTCATGAAACTACTTGTATTTGAAGCCAAATTCCTGCATAACAATATAGAAATTTCAAATTAAAATTTATCAATTTAATATATGCATAAAAATGAACGTTTTACCCTTCAATGAAGAAGAATATGTGACGATTTGAAAATAGTTTGAATTTTGGTTTGAACATGTTATAATACCCTATATGTTCATTTATTTAACTAAAGCAAGATTAAATATGTGAGCAAAAACGTGCACATTTACGTGATTATCAATATTAATCATCTAGATATTCTTTCCCTTTTTAATGTGATTATTTTTTTAATTTTATTTTGTTTATTTAGCTTTGTTCTATTAAGTGTAAACAAAGTTCTGGTGAATCAATAAAGAGGGTGGTTGGATGGATTATCTAGTGTTATTGAGTGTTGATTTCAATTTCATCTTATTTTCTATCAAAGTTATATCTTTGTGATTTGAATGTAGAAGATCCCGATATATGCTTCCGCAAATCGCTAGTACCCCTATTTTGAGGTTGGGGCACAACAGTTGGTACCAGAGCAGGTCATCGCAAAGCTTAGAGTGATTTTGGTTTGCAAAATATTATTTTTGATGTTGGATAAGATTTCATTTTCGAAGATGGCTATTCCTTATAGGAAAAACTAGGGTATTTGGAAGCCTAAGATAGAGGATGTTATGTACCTTAATGATCTTCATGATTCGATTGATGGAGATGGAAAGAAGCCTCTGACGTAAAGAAGGGAAAATTAAAGAAGATGGATAAGGAGGCGATTGCTTGATTCACTAGTACCTTGATGATTCAATTTTCCATTATATAGCTAATTATGAATCTATGAAGGATTTGTGAGACAATTTGGTATCTTTGTATGAGTCAAAGAGTGCTCTTACTAAGGCTTTTTTGGTTTGAAATTTTTGCATCTAAGATTAGATGAAGAGAAGCATGTTACACAACATTTGAATGAATTTCAAGATGTAACAAATCAATTGGAAAATGTAAAGGTTAGCTTTGATGATGAGTTACATGCCTTTATTAATGAGTTCACTTTCAAAAAGTTGGAAAACTCTTGTTGTTTCATTGAGTAATTCCAATGATAATAGAACTATCTATATGGCATCTGTTCGAAGTAACCTTTTGAATAAGGATCTTAGGAGAAAAGGATCGGGTTTGAAATTAGTTCGAAATTAGGATATGGTGGTAGGGGGACTCAAAAAATGATACACTATGGAGGAAGAAAGAAGCTAATGTAAAAGTGCTATCATTTTTCATTATTGTAATAAGAAATATCACAAACATAGCAAGTTTTATGCATATAAAAGAGATAAGAAGAAGGTTGCGCATGGTGATTGTAGTCATGATGCGCAGACAGGTTTTGCTGAAGTTACCAATAGTGATGTTTCTTGTGATGTCATCTTTAGTGAAGCTAAGTCTTGGAACATGGATTCGGGAGTCATTTTTCACATTTGTAGTGATGTGAATAGTTTCTCTTCTTATGAGAAGAATGTTAGCTTGATTAGGATGACTAATGGAGTAGAACTACATATTTTTGATATTGGATCTATCCAGTTTCGTATGCATGATGGTATGGTTAGGGAAGTCTTTGGAGTTAGACATGTACCCACTTATTTGCATAATATTCTCTCGGTCAGTTGGATCGCCTTGGTTACACTTATGAAACTCAAGGTAGAGCTTTGAGAGTGGAGAAGGATTGTCGTGTAATGATGAGAAGAGGTTTGAAAAATGGAAACCTTTGTAGATTGATTGGTTCTGTAGTAGATCGTGGGAAGCGAGTGATGGTAGAAGGACCTAGCCCACAACAAGGTGGAGAGGTTAATGTGGTCACTGCTTATGATTCTAGGATGGAGAATCATATTTCAGACATGTGTCTTTATGTTGATGATGCTCGAGGGATCAATATTAATCAGGTAATAAGCTCAAATCGAGTGATAGATGAGTGTTGATTTGGAAAATCCACAAAGATATGATGGAAATTTTTATGGTATTACAAACGTTTTTAGACCGATTTTGTGTGATGCACCTCATGTGGGAGATGTATCACTTACAGGCAGTGGTTGAGGTTTGTAATGTAGTATGATTGAGATATTAGGATCTATGAAAGAGCAAGTGATGCCACATTTGTGTTTGTTGGAGCTTTTGATGTGATTTTATATCAAGGTGGAGTGTTAGGATTTGTGATATTAAATCGCATATGCATTGAAGCTAGCTATAGTGTTAGTTTTGGAAGTAGCTTCGTGATGGGGGAGATGGTTCGCAAATTGAAGCTCTGAGGAGTAAGATATGGAGTCAGTTTTTTCTAAGTGTTTTAGCTCATACGTTTGGGGGTATGTACTAGATGTCTGAGCAATGTCTCTGGAAATTTCAGCGACTCGGCTCGGACATCTGATCTTTCCTACCAGATGTCCAAACTAGATATATCTGTGATGACTAGCTGCACTGCACAATATATATGTGATATTTGAAGGGGCAATTTGGATATTTGCCTAGGTCTTCTACTCTACTATGTAAGTTGCTTTCAAGTTTGAAGTGGATACGCATTGAACTGTAATCATAATTAGATGATCTTAATCTTAAGATAATCTCTAAGTCAAGGGTTTGCCATCATTCTTCACAATTCTTCCTCTCTAACCATATTAGTCATCTTGGTATTCTTTCGTTTTCTAAATTTTTTTATTGATTTAATTGTATATTGTTTATTTTAGCTTTGTTCTATTAAGTGTAAACAAATTTCTGATGAATTTATAAAAATGTTGGTTAGGTGGAATATCTTATGTTATTGTTTGTTGATTTCAATTCCATCTTGTTTTATGTTAACGTTATTTCTTTACGACGCTTTCGCAAAGCACTAACCCCTATTTGAGGTTAGGGCACAACACATGTGGTTGATATGAAGGTTTTAGATAATAGCGCAAGCAGATTTTAGGTTTTACCATTTAAAGAAAAAAATATGACATGTTATATTTTTACAGCAATGATGAGCCACGTATTGGTCTATCTCATTTTCCACATTTCAGCAGCTATATCACTGTCAGAATTGACCCATGCTTTGTGAAATCATCTACAATTTATTAGTATTTGTGTCTTTCGTCCATATCTACCAAAGCCTATTATCTTATTGATTTTAAACTCAAACACATGCTCTTGAATACGAGAACATGCTAAAAAATTGGAATCTTGTTGATAATGGTTCATATGTGTTGGGATATATAAAAAACAAAATTTAGACCCAAATCAAAACAATTTATAGGTAACTATAATACCTAAATTACTAATTACACAGATTATGGTTATTACAGTCAAAATCGCACTGATTACGATTATTATGGTAAATTTCCTGAGATTGGAAGTAGGTTTATACTCTTGATTATTTCTATTAGAGAAAATAACTCAAAGATTACATAAATTAGAATTAAATCTTAATGACATGAAATAACATATAAGGTTGCATAGGCCTTTTTTGGGTTCAACTTTGATATGTATCGGTATGTAAAACAAGCTAATCATTTTCTAAATGAAAGATCACTGTCACACATTTACACCATCATGCAATAATATTAATTAAAATCGCGTTGAATTCATACAACCATGTAATATCCAACTATCATATTTATTTGCATCATGGTTATAGATATGTATCATATATGTCCATTTGAAATAAAGATACAAAAATTAATGAAAGTATATACCTTCCTGTTCACATCATGTAGAAAAGAGTATGTAAAACAACATATACTACCATGTAACTTAACCACTATTTTTTTATTATAACATCATGATAAAAAATGCAAGCACACATATCAATATCCAGAACTTACCCATCATTCTTATATGTAAACCCCAAAATCCTTGAATATGTATTCAAAGTATGATAATATTGTTCGGCAAACGATGTCATCAATTACCATGGCATTGCTACTTTTTTCTTTTTGGTTTCATTGTTGCTTTAAGAATGCAGAATGATACTCAGCTCTTTTGGAATGCAAAAAATATTTATTCATTATTTCATTTTTATTTCTTTAGCTACATCATATATATATATATATATGTTTAAAATAAATTAAAATATCAAATTTTGAATATTTGAAACTTAAATTAATTCCTATTTTTTGAGTTTTTCCTATATATTTGATGTTCTTTATTTGAACCAGATTTCTGGCCTTTTTTTGTGCCACTGAAACCTGAATCGAACGACCATAATCTTGTTGTTTCGAATCAAGAGTCAAACCTTCGTCTTAAGTACATGAGAAAAGGTCAACTATTGATTTTACAAAATATAACTAGTGTAACACCCCATACTTTTCTACGCCCAAATTTCGACAAAAATCGAAACTCAAACACATCAAAGCATGGAGCGTGTAAATCTGGTACATGCAAATAAATGAGCATAAGCATAATCAGAGTATGATAAGATAACTCTCAATGGAACAAAATAGGATAAACTACTATTAACTCAGGTAACTACCTTTTTAAAGTCACTTTGCAAATACCTAGCATGAAAGATAATGAGAACTGAAAGCCAAACTTAAACACCTGTGAGAACCCGACCTTCTCTAGAAAACCTGGGTGGTTGTAATGAGGAGGGGGTCAGAACAACAAGATTCTGGTGAATAGGAAATGTACAACACAGATTACAATACATAGATGTATCCCGTTTGGTTCAACCTAAGATGTATGCCCACCAAGGTTAGTGATTATAGCCTATCCTTATGGATATTTACACATGACTCTACTACCCTTCACACAGTCATATTCCAAGATATGTTACCGAGATAGAACGTTACACATATATTTAGGAAGCCTTTAGACCATGATTTAACTGTTTATTAGACCGAGAAGTGAACCCCTAATTGAGGAGTTTATGTATGTACCTTTCCGTCCACTTACCCTTAATTATTTAACGCCTCGCTATTAATGATAGATAGTGTGGATTCTCCAGATCACTTAAGACTCTAGGCGGACTTATTGGTTGGCGAACTTATTGGTCACTTAATGCCTCTCGATAATTTGTTCAGCATTCTTATAAACTAGAGGGCACTAGTTATGGGCCCTACTAGTTAAGGCTTCCGTCATTCACGCATATACCTTTGCCCCGTATAAGGTGAGAGATGGTATATTATCACTCGCTATACCTTCTAGCTGACCTTATTGGATAATCCCCTTAGTCGCTGACTATTTCCTGTAGGATAGGTAGCCACATCTGACATTTTAAGTTCCCACGTTTGGGTAGGCAATACACACACATGTCGTTTAAGACCTCTATACTGAAAGACCTATTCCCTTGTGGACTCTTCAACCCCAGCTGCTTAAGACCAAGGAATCGGACTATACGCGAAGGTTATTAGGTTCGTACCCCATTATCCCTTAGTACCTTTCCCTATTGGGATAAAGTGGGCCACCTCATTATGTCCTTTCCGTTTAGTTACCCTCCATAGAAATATTATATGCATAAGATTTAATATCGTCACGGGTTCCAATGGTTAATAATATTTTTACATCATTAATCTACTGAGTCCAACTCTAATTTTACTTATAAGTTCTATATTCATTAATATAAATAAGGAAAGTTATACCTACTTTATCCTAGGATATTTATTTGATTACTTCCCCAATTGGACTTAGTATTTAAACAACAGTCAATATCCATAAATCCCCTTTTTACAACCATTTATTTCTATTACTTCGTTTATTGCCCTTTATGACCATAATGGTCATATTTTCCTAAGGCAACCATTTGTCAGTCCTAAGGTATCTATTTGTTGTACCCCAACAGACAATAACTATTCATATTTATTTATTTATTGCTTGTTATATATATATATTTGTGCACTAGAATTCTCACATTAAGTTGACCACTTGTGGATGCTAGATTTGCCGGTCGGTTTTGGGTAGATTTCTACCACAATTTGAACTTAACCTCGTGCCTTGGTACATTTATGTTTACGCATTAGACCCCTCAAATTAAGCTGACCACCTATGGATGCTGGATTTGCTGGTCGGTTCTTGGCGGATTTCTACCACAAGTTGAACTTAACCTCATGTCTAAATGCAGTTATTATTCAAATTTCCTAATTGTGGTGTACAACATTAATCCTAATTAATTTAGGAATTGTAACCATTATCCTATAATGTAACAGCCCGCATTTTACATATTGAAAGATCACAAAATATTTTTTATTTTATTTAGGGTTGGATCATTCTTATCTTTTAGTATGTTGCCTATGGGAATGTGAGACATGTCCATAATTTTTACCGATTTTGTTTGTGATCTTTTTGCCTTTGTTCGTCTTGTATAGGGCATAACTTTTGACTTAGGTTGAATCAGAGGATGGACCTATATCATTGGAAAGGAATTGATGTTTGCCTTTTCGTAGAGTGGTTACAATAAAGATTTGGCTCAGCGGAATAAGAGGATCTAACTGTTTCTTCTGAGTCTCTTTAAAATTCAATAAATGTTAGTTGATCGTATATTTCATTATAGTTATATGATTCAGAGTATCATTTCCTATTTGATCCCTTTGAATTCCATTTTCGAAGTTGCGATTGAATCTATTCATTAAAAAGAATCGATTTGATACATTTCTTATATACCCATAGATGGTATATTGGATTTGAGTCAGATTTTGGATCAATCTATATTGATTGACTGCCTCCATGATGTTGTTGCTAGCAAATACCGTTGTTTTTAGTTTTGGATCTTCCAAATCATTCCCGCAGTGGATACTGTAACACCCCGAATTTCGGTTAATGCTAAAATTCACTAATTACAGAATAAATAATCTCAGATGTGAGAATTGGGGGAAACGGGCTGCGTCATTGCGTTCGTCTCGGAAAAATACGCGAAATAGAGTCCGAGTTTTCGAGAATCGGAGTCCATATGGCCCGGTTATGGCCCGGTTATGGCCCAATGAAGTTTTCAGAAAATTCAAAGTTCAAAACAGATTTAAAATTCAGGTTCAAATTCGAAATCGGGGCCATTGGGCGCAGGCGGGGAAAATTCCCGCCTAGCTACCCAAGTCGACAGCCCTGTCGACTGGGCAGTCGACTTGGCTAGGACCAAGTCGACAGCCCTGTCGACTTGGGTGTCGACAGGGGGTGCTCGACAGGTTTAACCTGGTGCACCATTTTAGGGATTGGCTGTGTTTTGGGCTATTCTCTAGAAGCTTCCGGGATCTGATGGTCCTAATCTAGCCTAGGGTTGATCTAAGGGCCTAAAACACTTGCCTAATCCTATAAATAAGACCCTAAGCTAGCCCTAAATGATCATAATCCTATCTCCTAACTAAACTATGCCAAAATTTTCTATGATCATGGCCTCCACCCAAAACCCTAGCCTCCATCCTCTTATGAAACTATTTCTATGAAGGCTTTCATGTTCATACAAGCATCTTTGAGTTGTTTAAGCGACCATTAGCTTGCATTCATCATCAAGTTGCAAGCTTTATGTTCAAGGCTAGAGTTTTTGGGTAATTTGTGGCAAGGGTTTGCTTATGGGAGCTTAGTGGTGAGTTCCTATAGCTTTAATAATCAATTGTTAAATTGATTATGGTAGGATATGATAAGAGATGGCTATGTTTGTGGATAAATGTGTTTATGCAAGTTTAGTATAGTGTATGTTATGTGTTTTGCAAGTTTTATGCTATATGCAAGTTTAATGCCATGTTTTATGATGCAAAACACTATGTTGAACATTTATGCATATGTAGCATGTTATGCAAACTATATGTGAGAGTATATGCAAGTTATATGTAACATGATATGCAAGTTATGCATTTGGTTTTATGCATGCTAAGTATTTGGTTTTATGCATGCTAAGTATTTGGTTTTATGCATGCTAAGTATTTGGTTTTGTGCATGCTAAGTACTTGGTTTTATGCATATTAAGTGTTTGGTTTTATGCAGGTTTGTCTCTTTTTATGATATGCATGATATATGCAAGTTTGCCTCTAAGTATGGCATGTTATGCAAGTTCATATGCAAGTTATGATGCAAGTTCATATGCAAGTTATGATGCAAGTTCATATGCAATTTATGATGCAAGTTCATATGCAAGTTATGTTGCAAGTTCATATGCAAGTTCGCCTCTATGTATGACATAAGTACATGTGCAAGTTCATCCCTTTTAGACCTATGACATATATGCAAGTTGACACCTTTTATGATAGGTCTATGACACGAACATTTAAGCAAGTTACCATCTTCATGACATATATGATTCATGCAAGTTTGGGGTTGGTTATTTATGCAAGTTGGGTTTAGGGTCATATATACAAGTTGACACCTTTTAAACCCATGATAATGCTAATGATATGCTAAGTTGAACCCATGGTGTGTATGATGAATCTCCTCTTTTGAAGTATGTCATGTTAACGTATTTACGTGGGGACGATGGGGTAAAAATTAATGAACACATAAAATTGTGTAAAGTGGGTATGATTAAACATACCGTAAAGTGGATGGACATAATTGGGAATTTACCTATTAAGTTAGGTCTACCCATATTATGGAATTAGGAATTTACCTATTGAGTTAGGTCTACCCATATTCTTAAATATTTGTAATTAATTAGGGATAATTAATACAAATTATGGGGGTGATTAATTAGGTGTAATTAATCTACTAAGACACGAGGTTGGACCCTTTTGTAGCATAAGACTGCCCGGAACCGACCGGCAAATCCAGTGGCTACAAATGATTGGCCCAATGTGAGAGGTCTTAGACATAAATTAAATACGTGACAAGTGTAAAGACACGAGGTTAGACTCTGTTATGGTGTAAGGCTGCCCGGAACCAACCGGCATATCCAGGTGCCATAAAAGACAGTCTAATGTGAGAGGTCTTCACAAAGGTTACGATCTTAATTAATTAAGAAACACTTAACCAAATTAGCATGTAGAGGGGCATGAGGGGTTAAGTGGGTGCCTTGGGTGGCATGTAGTAACTAGTGGGGATGCCTTGGGTGGCATGAGGAAACTAGTGGGTTGCCTTGGGTGGCAATAGAAAATACGATTAGAATACTTAACCAAAGTGGAACATGTAATTAAACATGATTAAAGGGTTAAGTAAGTGCCTTGGGTGGCATGTGGGAATCAAGTAAGTGCCTTGGGTGGCATGCGGAAATCTAGTGGGTGCCTTAAGTGGAAATTGAAATATAATTAAATGACAAGCTTAAGTAGTAGCTTGGGGGCCCTTAAGTGGCAATTAAAATATAATTAAATGAAAAGCTTAAGTAGTAGCTTGTGGGGGCCTTAAGTGGCAATTGAAATATAATTAAATGACAAGCTTAAGTAGTAGCTTGTGGGGGCCTTAAGTGGCAATTGAAATATGATTAGATGACTTAACCAAACCTTAACATGTAAGTGGGCATGACTATAAAAGGGGTTAAGTGGGACGCACTAGATAAAATGGCAAGCTTAAGTAGTAGCTTGTGGGGGCCCATTTCAACCAATATCCCAAACGTATCTTTGTGGGCTCGACCCAAGTCGAGGACGGGACACGCATATTGGGCTTGACTATAAGAGGCCAAAACGGGGTGGCGGTGGCAACGCGAGTCCAACGGGTTTCATATGCGTGTGTGGACCCGGGCTGGTAGGTAAGACGTTGTTGCATCGTGTAGGTATAAGCCGTGCACCATTGATTATCGGGTTGCCACTTTGGGGAGTGATACACCCCACTGTGGGGCCAGCACGGGTATCTACGGTAGGGAGCCGATCGCTTGGGGGTAGTGGGTACACCTAGTGGAGATAGGGGCAGACGACACCTATGTAGTCAGCTAGGGGTACAAGGAACTACTGGATAGAATTACTGAGTACACTTAGTGGGATCAACCTTTAAGTAGGAATTACCCTTGGGTGGGTAGAACTGGTGTGGTGCAGTGTAGGAATTACCCTTGGGTGGGTAAATCTGGGGTGGTGCAATCTAGTAATTATCCTTGGGTGGATGAATGCGTCTTTTCGGTTATCTTAGTACATCCTGTGTTTAGTTGGCTACTTAGTGTAGTCATTATCCCCAGAGGTACCGTACCTTGTTTATATCATACCCTAATTACTTTAATGATTGTATTGTTAGGGTTATAGGACTCACTCAGACTTATGTCTGACCCCGTTGTTTCTTTATCTTTTTCCCAACCCTCAGGTTATCAGAGTGGGTCTAGCACTAGTGGGCTTTGATCAGACTGCTTTATCTATCTTTTGGAGCTTGGACCATGGATGTAAAGCTCAGCTTATCTTTTCTATTATGGCTATTAGGTTGTGTAGTGGGATTATGTACTTTTGTTTTTATCAGGATGGATATTATGTACTTGACTCTTATTTATGGTTTTGGTGTAACCAAACATGTTTTACTTTCTGCTGGAATGAAATGATGTTTTAAATTCTCAAGTATTACTTATATCTGTCTTGTTGTAATTTTTCTGTTCTATATTCACTTAAAATACTCCACCGATGTTATGGCATTCCCTTAGTGAGTGACCGTAGCGGGTGTGGGGTGTTACACGTGGTATCAGAGCTTAAGGTTACCAGAACAGATAATTTTTTTAGAAAAACTATTTTCTAAGAATATTTTTGAAAGGAGTATTTTCAAAAACATGTCTTTTAAGAGAAAAGTTTTGAAAGAAAAGCATAATCCCCAATAGCCATATCTATATCTTTCGAATTCTCCGTTTTGACTCTCTTCCTCTCTCGTTTTGAGTTTCCCCTCCGTTTATAAATGATCTTTCTAAGATAAATAAGAATGGAAAACCACTTCAAGGGACTTAAACATTAGTCGGATTAGAAGTTGGTTCAAGAAGGAGGAGGACTGGTAGTTAGGTATCTATTGGATAGACGATGGGAGGGAGGCTCAAATAGTTGTTTGGTTAATGTAGGATGAAACCTCATTGGTGGAAGGTTACGAGTGGAGAATGGGAAGAAGAAGGCGAGTAGTTATCCTTTTGGAGGAATGGAACACCTTATTAGGATTGTCCAAAGGGGCATGGGCATGGTATGGAATCTCCTGGAGGGTAGTTGTATTCCCTCGCGGCTAGTGTACCAGATGGGGATAGGACCGTCTAGGTTGGAATTTGGATTTCTTTATTATCCGGTTCGAACTTTATTCGATTCTGACGCATCGAGTTCGTTTATCTCATCATTGTTAGTTGAGTCACTGCACTTAGACACCAGTTTGGTAGATGATCCCTTAGCTGTTTCAAACCCAATTGGGGCTCCATGGTGTGTTTGGGTTTGAAAGTTTCTATACTTAGCGTTGAGTTTAGATGAGATGCTTTTTGGGCTTCACGGGCTATGGGTTAGTTTTGGGCATGGACTGGTTATCCAGTAGGGGTGCCATTCTTGATTTTGAAAGGAGAGTTGTTAGGCTTGTGACCCGCTTGGGTAACACTCTCGAGATCTCTTGTAATCCCATGGAATATGTTATGCTAAGTTATCTAGAATCGCTTGATACGTCGGTCGAGAGTTTGCGATCTGTTAGAGGGGTCCGGGAATACTCGGATGTGTTTGAGGAGGTGAAGGGCTTACCTCCGAAGCGGGAGATTGACTTCCGAATATATCTGGTAGACAATGCCAAACCAGTATCTTGGCCAGTGTGCCACATGGCTCCTTGTTAGAGGAGGGAACTCCATAAGCAAGTAGGCGGTTTGCTTGAGAATGGGTTCATAAGACGAGGTATATCGGAGTGGGGTGCTCAAGTAGTTTTTGCCACGAAGGAGGATGGGTCCCTCAGACTTTGTGTAGGCTAAAGGGAACTAAATAAACTCACAAAGAAGAATAGACACCCATTGCCGAGGATTGATGATCCCTTTGATTAGTTAGTGGGCGCCTCATTATTTTCGCAGTTGGACTTAGCCACGGGGTTTCGTCAGTTGAGAGTGGCTGAGGATAGTATAGAGAAGACAGCCTCTAGGACTCCGGATGGTATTTATGAGTGGCTGGTGATGCCATTTGGTTTGACGAACGCCCCCGCATACTTTATTGATTTGATGAGAAGGGTGTTCAGGGAGTACCTAAATAAGTTCGTGATGGTCTTTGTAAATGACATCTCGGTCTTTTCTAGGAGCGAAATAAGTTTTCGTATGTGCTCAATAGGTTGAGCAAAGCCAGTTACGGGATAAACGGTGGTTTTGGAGCGAGACTGGCAAGGACATCCAGAGTTGGACAAGGGCTTAATTATTTAGACCGTTTTATTAGTATCATCTCACGTAGGTCGTCTGAATCCGAAGGAGGTATCCCTTGGGTATTTGTATGATATTGGTTTAGGCCTTTGGGGCTTGCACTTGGGGGATGTCAAGTTCGACTAGGATGGTCTGCGTGAGAGATGGACAGTTGTGATGATTCTGGATGGGGTGATATCCTGGTTTTCTCTAAAAGTGGAGAAGAGCATGCCCTACATTTTAGGGAAGTGTTGGAGAATCTTCGAGCGCATAGTCTTAGGACAGCAAAAGTGGATGGAATTCTTATCATCCTATGAGTTTGAGATAGCGTATACCCATGGCAAGGGTAACGTGGTAGCGGACGCCTTAAGTAGAAAAAGGTTGTCCTTGAGTTCATTGTTCGTTGAACGACGGAGCTTAGAGTTTATTTCTATGTTTGACTTTAGACCTTCCGTTGACTTTGTACCCGGTTTGCTAGCCTCCTTGGAGGTTAGGCCTACTCTTTTGGGACAGATTGGCGAGGCACAGCGAGACGACCCACGGTTGGTTGAGATAGTAGAGGGGGAGTCGTCCAGCCATTTGAGTAGGTACACCCTAGATGGTAAGGGGTGGTTGCGTAGAGACGGTAGACTTTGTGTACCGCAAGACAGGGGTTTGAGGAAGGCTATACTTGATGATGCACATCGGTCGAAGATGACCATTCATCCCGATAGGGACAAGATGTACCAAGGCATGAAGCGAGTTTTCTTTTGGGCCGGTAGGAAGAAAGATGTGGCCGAGTATGTCGCTAGATGCTTGGTGTACCAGCAAATGGAAGCGGAGCAGAAGAAACCCGGTGGGTAGCTTCACCCATTGGAGGTTCCTCTATGGAAGTGGGATAGTGTCTCGATGGATTACCGAGATCGAGGAAAGGTAATACGGGAATTTGGGTTGTGGTAGACAGACTTACTAAGAGCGCCCATTTCATACCCATGAAGAGCAAGAGGACTGTTCCATGTCTAGCTTCAGTTCGAGAGATTATTAGATGGCATGGCGTACCTTCCAGTATAGGGAGCGATTGAGATCCTATCTTCACTAGAGAATTTTGGAAGCGTTTGCAAAAGGCGGTAGGGACTCAGTTGTGTTTAAGTACCGCATATCATCCTCAGACGGACGGCCAGACCGAGAGGGTGAATCGTATTTTAGAAGACCTTTTGAGGCTATGTATCTTAGATTTTGGAGATATATGAGAAGAGCATCTTCCATTGGTGGAGTTGCCCGACAGACTTAGTGGTGTACATGACATATTCCATGTGTCACATTTGAGGAAGTGCCTACATGAGACCGCAGAGGCGGTAGAGCCGAGCTTGCTTAAAGAAGAGCGTGATGTGATTACTCGACGAGCTCCTACCCGCATCCTTGGGTCAGAGATTAGGAAGTTGAGAAACAGAGAGGTTCGACTATTCAAAGTGAAAAGGGGAGAAGGTGAGAGCAATGCTACTTGGGGGACGGAAGCGAAGATGCGTTCGTTATACCCATTCCTTTTTGAGGGTATGTCCTTTAAACGTCTCCTTTATTGTTTGTCTAGTGCTTATCTTATCTTTAGTATGTCCTCTCATTAGTACCTTTGACCTTTAGATAGGGTAAACCTATGGTTGAAACATGTGTTTGAGACATGTTATGTGTGATGGATGCATGTGGATGCAAGTGGTTGCTCGTGGATGCATATATACACAATCTAGGCACTAGATCGGCTCAATCACTTCATATTGCATATTGCATAAAATTGTGTGTAGGTAACTATATTAATGGATGTATAATGGTTGTGTTATCACATGGATGATGCATTTTGGTGAATGATTGTGCACTCATGTAGAAATAGTGTGTGTCGATAAGGATCTTTCGCATACATATTGGATGCATGGCACTATCATGGTTTGCATATGTTCATACATTAGATAGGGAACATATACACACACTTTTTGCATATGCTCATACATCATTAGAAATTGTTTTAAGGACAATGGATGCCCGTGTTTGATGGATTGAGTAGATGGTTGTTTGGATGGTAGGATATGCATTCTCCTTAGCTTAGAGATTTCGGGGACGAAATCCTTTAAGGAGGGGAGAATGTAACACCCCGAATTTCGGTTAATGCTAAAATTCACTAATTACAGAATAAATAATCTCAGATGTGAGAATTGGGGGAAACGGGCTGCGTCATTGCGTTCGTCTCGGAAAAATACGCGAAATAGAGTCCGAGTTTTCGAGAATCGGAGTCCATATGGCCCGGTTATGGCCCAATAAAGTTTTCAGAAAATTCAAAGTTCAAAACAGATTTAAAATTCAGGTTCAAATTCGAAATCGGGGCCATTGGGCGCAGGCGGGGAAAATTCCCGCCTAGCTACCCAAGTCGACAGCCCTGTCGACTGGGCAGTCTACTTGGCTAGGACCAAGTCGACAGCCCTGTCGACTTGGGTGTCGACAGGGGGTGCTCGACAGGTTTAACCTGGTGCACCATTTTAGGGATTGGCTGTGTTTTGGGCTGTTCTCTAGAAGCTTCCGGGATCTGATGGTCCTAATCTAGCCTAGGGTTGATCTAAGGGCCTAAAACACTTGCCTAATCCTATAAATAAGACCCTAAGCTAGCCCTAAATGATCATAATCCTATCTCCTAACTAAACTATGCCAAAATTTTCTATGATCATGGCCTCCACCCAAAACCCTAGCCTCCATCCTCTTATGAAACTATTTCTATGAAGGCTTTCATGTTCATACAAGCATCTTTGAGTTGTTTAAGCGACCATTAGCTTGCATTCATCATCAAGTTGCAAGCTTTATGTTCAAGGCTAGAGTTTTTGGGTAATTTGTGGCAAGGGTTTGCTTATGGGAGCTTAGTGGTGAGTTCCTATAGCTTTAATAATCAATTGTTAAATTGATTATGGTAGGATATGATAAGAGATGGCTATGTTTGTGGATAAATGTGTTTATGCAAGTTTAGTATAGTGTATGTTATGTGTTTTGCAAGTTTTATGCTATATGCAAGTTTAATGCCATGTTTTATGATGCAAAACACTATGTTGAACATTTATGCATATGTAACATGTTATGCAAACTATATGTGAGAGTATATGCAAGTTATATGTAACATGATATGCAAGTTATGCATTTGGTTTTATGCATGCTAAGTATTTGGTTTTATGCATGCTAAGTATTTGGTTTTGTGCATGCTAAGTACTTGGTTTTATGCATATTAAGTGTTTGGTTTTATGCAAGTTTGTCTCTTTTTATGATATGCATGATATATGCAAGTTTGCCTCTAAGTATGGCATGTTATGCAAGTTCATATGCAAGTTATGATGCAAGTTCATATGCAAGTTATGATGCAAGTTCATATGCAATTTATGATGCAAGTTCATATGCAAGTTATGATGCAAGTTCATATGCAATTTATGATGCAAGTTCATATGCAAGTTATGATGCAAGTTCATATGCAAGTTCGCCTCTATGTATGACATAAGTACATGTGCAAGTTCATCCCTTTTAGACCTATGACATATATGCAAGTTGACACCTTTTATGATAGGTCTATGACACGAACATTTAAGCAAGTTACCATCTTCATGACATATATGATTCATGCAAGTTTGGGGTTGGTTATTTATGCAAGTTGGGTTTAGGGTCATATATACAAGTTGACACCTTTTAAACCCATGATAATGCTAATGATATGCTAAGTTGAACCCATGGTGTGTATGATGAATCTCCTCTTTTGAAGTATGTCATGTTAACGTATTTACGTGGGGACGATGGGGTAAAAATTAATGAACACATAAAATTGTGTAAAGTGGGTATGATTAAACATACAGTAAAGTGGATGGACATAATTGGGAATTTACCTATTAATTTAGGTCTACCCATATTATGGAATTGGGAATTTACCTATTGAGTTAGGTCTACCCATATTCTTAAATATTTGTAATTAATTAGGGATAATTAATACAAATTATGGGGGTGATTAATTAGGTGTAATTAATCTACTAAGACACGAGGTTGGACCCTTTTGTAGCATAAGACTGCCCGGAACCGACCGGCAAATCCAGCGGCTACAAATGATTGGCCCAATGTGAGAGGTCTTAGACATAAATTAAATACGTGACAAGTGTAAAGACACGAGGTTAGACTCTGTTATGGTGTAAGGCTGCCCGGAACCAACCGGCATATCCAGCTGCCATAAAAGACAGTCTAATGTGAGAGGTCTTTACAAAGGTTACGATCTTAATTAATTAAGAAACACTTAACCAAATTAGCATGTAGAGGGGCATGAGGGGTTAAGTGGGTGCCTTGGGTGGCATGTAGTAACTAGTGGGGATGCCTTGGGTGGCATGAGGAAACTAGTGGGTTGCCTTGGGTGGCAATAGAAAATACGATTAGAATACTTAACCAAAGTGGAACATGTAATTAAACATGATTAAAGGGTTAAGTAAGTGCCTTGGGTGGCATGTGGGAATCAAGTAAGTGCCTTGGGTGGCATGCGGAAATCTAGTGGGTGCCTTAAGTGGAAATTGAAATATAATTAAATGACAAGCTTAAGTAGTAGCTTGCGGGGCCCTTAAGTGGCAATTAAAATATAATTAAATGAAAAGCTTAAGTAGTAGCTTGTGGGGGCCTTAAGTGGCAATTGAAATATAATTAAATGACAACCTTAAGTAGTAGCTTGTGGGGGCCTTAAGTGGCAATTGAAATATGATTAGATGACTTAACCAAACCTTAACATGTAAGTGGGCATGACTATAAAAGGGGTTAAGTGGGACGCACTAGATAAAATGGAAAGCTTAAGTAGTAGCTTGTGGGGGCCCATTTCAACCAATATCCCAAACGTATCTTTGTGGGCTCGACCCAAGTCGAGGACGGGACACGCATATTGGGCTTGACTATAAGAGGCCAAAACGGGGTGGCGGTGGCAACGCGAGTCCAACGGGTTTCATATGCGTGTGTGGACCCGGGCTGGTAGGTAAGACGTTGTTGCATCGTGTAGGTATAAGCCGTGCACCATTGATTATCGGGTTGCCACTTTGGGGAGTGATACACCCCACTGTGGGGCCAGCACGGGTATCTACGGTAGGGAGCCGATCGCTTGGGGGTAGTGGGTACACCTAGTGGAGATAGGGGCAGACGACACCTATGTAGTCAGCTAGGGGTACAAGGAACTACTGGATAGAATTACTGAGTACACTTAGTGGGATCAACCTTTAAGTAGGAATTACCCTTGGGTGGGTAGAACTGGTGTGGTGCAGTGTAGGAATTACCCTTGGGTGGGTAAATCTGGGGTGGTGCAATCTAGTAATTATCCTTGGGTGGATGAATGCGTCTTTTCGGTTATCTTAGTACATCCTGTGTTTAGTTGGCTACTTAGTGTAGTCATTATCCCCAGAGGTACCGTACCTTGTTTATATCATACCCTAATTACTTTAATGATTGTATTGTTAGGGTTATAGGACTCACTCAGACTTATGTCTGACCCCGTTGTTTCTTTATCTTTTTCCCAACCCTCAGGTTATCAGAGTGGGTCTAGCACTAGTGGGCTTTGATCAGACTGCTTTATCTATCTTTTGGAGCTTGGACCGTGGATGTAAAGCTCAGCTTATCTTTTCTATTATGGCTATTAGGTTGTGTAGTGGGATTATGTACTTTTGTTTTTATCAGGATGGATATTATGTACTTGACTCTTATTTATGGTTTTGGTGTAACCAAACATGTTTTACTTTCTGCTGGAATGAAATGATGTTTTAAATTCTCAAGTATTACTTATATCTGTCTTGTTGTAATTTTTCTGTTCTATATTCACTTAAAATACTCCACCGATGTTATGGCATTCCCTTAGTGAGTGACCGTAGCGGGTGTGGGGTGTTACAGATACGGCCAATTTTTTTCTGATCCTTCGACAAAAAGATTCATTCTCCTCATAAAAAAGAGGAGGTAGAACCAATAAAGATTTATTTTTCGATTCATCTCTGGAGTTGAATACCTCATTTAAGATTTTTTTTTTGATCCAACCAGTAGGACACAATATAAAAGGCAAATCCCCTATGATATACCAGATCTGGCTCGGAGAAATCGTTGTTTTAAGGTTTTTCAGTAGGTTGTCCAGGTTTTGGGAGCCTAGTAGGCTGATTTGGGAGAGACCCATTAGTGGGCTGGTGGAAAATGTAAATAGGGGTAAGGGATATGGGAAATAGTTTTAGTTTTTCCATTCTCTTATTTGGTGCCTTGTGCTCCTCCTTCCTCTAAACATCTTTCCACCATTAAAAATCATAATCCAAGGAGGAAAATCATAGATCTACACCATTGGAGTCTAGATCTACATAAATTGAGGCAAGGATTCATCGGATTAAGGTGTTTGGTGTGAAGTACTTGATGTCTGGGTTCATATTCCTTTGATTTTTGCTTGTTTGGGAGAATCAGTGAGTGATTTTCATCTCTCACATGGATTCAATGAAGTCTATGAGGGTTTGAACATATTTTTTTCATCAAATTCAATTGTTTTTCCATAGATCTATGCATTGGTAAGTCCATTTCCATATAAGTCACCTTATGATCAGATTTAACAAGCTTAGATAGGTAATTTCTATGATATTTCATGTGAATATGCAAGTTAAATCCATGGTTTTGTTCATATGTACATTTATGGTGATTTTGGTGAATTTATATTATTATTGATGGAATTGTCATATTGGTGATACTGTTGATTTCAAATCATGCTTGTTGTCATATTGGATGAATTGGATGTGTTGGTTTTGTCGAATGTATCGTTTGGCGAAGTTTTGGTCGAAATCGAAGTTGAAATGGAGATGTCAAGTTTTTGGGTCGAGCGAGCGAGCCAGGGTGGGTCGGTCGGTCCCAAAAATGTGCCTTGGAGAACAAATCAGAAAGCATGCCTTGGGTCGGTCAGTCTCATCTAGGTTGGGTCTATCATTATGGGTCGGTTCGGTCTAGACATGGGTCAGTCGAATGGGTTTGGGAGTTTAGTTTGGGTCGGTCGGTCCTGCTAGGGTTCAGGGTCGGTTGGTCATGCTTCCACATTCAGGTTGGGTTGATTGCACCTGGTTGGGTCGGTCGAGCAGTATTTTGGATCGAGAAAGCCAAGTGCAAGTGTGGGTCGGTCATACTTATGATGTTGGGTTCATCGTGCAGGTGAGAAATTGGGGAATTGGAGTGGATGTTGGCCGGTCGAGCGAGCCTGGTCCGTCGTCCATATACCCTGTTCACTCATGATTATGGCAGCACTTTAACACTGTGGTTGGTAGCCTAAGTGTTGTAGTTTGTTTCCTTTAGGAAATTGATGTGATGCTATGGATTGTTTCAGACCTTATGATTGATGTTTTTCTTTGATTCGAAAGTAGATAACTTCAAAGTGAATTCCATGGAGGAATGACAAAGTGAGGTGAATTGTTCGTCGGATGTGACGAATGTGGAAATGACTCAAGGATGTATTGAGTTCGTGTGAGGTGATTGCTCTAAAGTGTTCTGAGCTGATTAATAGTCGTAATTGATAACGACTAGAGATACGAAGGCCGAGGAATTATCTCTGTCGTAGGTTCTAGCGGACTCAAAGCGGGGGTACAATTGAAGACCAATTGTAGGTTGGGTGCCCAGGGCGTCGTGTATGGCCTAAACATGTGTTTTGTATAGTGTGTGGGGGTTTTGCTAGAACCGGGGCGTCGTGTACGGTCCTTAACAATTGACAACAAGTTGTTCGCAAGTCATACGATAACGATGGTTCCAAAGTAAGGTTGGCTATGATAGCCAGAGCCAGTCATGGACGTTTGAATGCATATTGTGATCATGAGTTCCTGTTGTTGTGTATGAATGATTGTTTTGGTTACCATGGCTGAATTTTTATTCCTTTGGATGTATGAAACATAAAGGCTATCACTGTCAGGTGTCGGGAAGGCAGGTGTAAGTTCTTCTTTGGAGCTGGGTAGATTAGTTCGTTTATTTACCCATTCTCATATACTTTATTAATTAAATTTGTTAGCTATTTTATCGCTTAGTAAGACTGTTGTCTGACTCAATGTTTTATATTTCCCTCTTATTACCTTGGGTTGTTAATCCGATTGTTTGGATGGGCAGACTAGGTGACAGGTGATGGCTTAGTGAGGGCGATGTTTCTGTTCGGAGGCGAGCAGGAGGCTGGCATACTATTGTTACTACTATCTAATAATTGGATTTTTGCTGTTTGCTATTTCTCTGAGTGCTGTAGTGAGGCAAATTATATAAACACTTTTGTTGTTATCCACGTGTATCGGTAATATTTTCTAGTTGTCATGAAAGTTTAGTGTTTTCTGCTTCACTATCACCACCTGTTGTATATGTTCTATTATATTTTATCCTTGCGCTGTGAGATTACGTCAGGTTCCGCTTATGTACCATACGTTGATGATCGTCAATAGCTGCCCAACACACCTTTCAGCGCATTATTTGTCTTGTTTAGTGCGGGGGCTGTGGGCAGTCATCACATTTGGTATCAGAGCTTTGGTTAACGATTTTAGCCAAAGTTCAAGGATGTAATCATGTATGAGAGACGTACTTGTAGATTTCAATTGGATGAATACTATATGATACTATACAGTATAGTAGTGTTTGTACTTCTTTAGCATCTTTTCTTGTAAGTGGCTAATCATTCGAGTTCGCAGATTTAGGATGAGTCGGCGTTACACAAGACATACTGATGGGGATGAAGCTGTGCATGGAGGGCGTAATGGCAGGGCACCTGATTATCCGACCATGTTTGAAGCTATAATGGAAGCATGCCTTCGAAGGAACCCTGCTCCAGTGGCAGCTATGGTAGATGTTGGAGTCCAAGTACCGAGAGCTGTAGAATTTGCAAAACTATGCAAAGAATTTTCATCATTGGGAGGGAAACAATTTAAGGGCACTGAATCAGTTGAAGAGGTTCAAAGGTAGTTGGATACTTGTATCCGAATCTTTAAGGACCTAGGCATTGATGATGCAACAAAGAGGAAACTTGCATCAAGGCAGTTAGTGGGCAGAGCAATGGACTGGTGGAACTCTGTCACACTTGAGACCCCTGAAGAGGATATTTCATGGGGATTGTTCCAAGCTAAGTTTGAAGCGAAATTTATCTCCACCGTGTAGAAGTCTGTTCTGTTTAAGAGATTCGTGGAGCTTAAACAGAATGGTCGCCCAATTCGTAACTACATTTCCGACTTCGAGGCTTTGTCGAAGTATGCTCGTTCATATGTGGATACTCCTTATCAAAAGAACAAGAAGTTTGTCTTGGGGTTGGATGAATATATTATGAATCAGCTTGTGGATCACCTCGATGATAGCTTTGAGAAGATCATCGAGAAGGCTTTAAGGCATGAAAGTCTGTTTCCTAAGAAGATGACTGTTGTTGCAGCTAAAGAGGAACAGAAACCACAACAGGGTGGTAATAACAAGAAGAGAAAGCAACAACAATAGAAAGGAAAGGATGGCCAAAAGAAGCAGAAGGGAGAAGTGACATGCTTCAATTGTTAGCAGAAGGGCCATTTTGCAAGTGAAGCAAGAATCCTAAAGCTGAAAAGAAGTGCTTCAAGTGCGGAAAGCCAGGACATGAGAAGAAAGATTGTTCGTAATCAGCTCAAGGGAAACAAGTTGTTAAGGCTTATGCTTTGGGGGCAGTGCCATCTTCTTCAAAAGCTCCTATTGGCGAGGAGAAGGGAAAGAGTGTCATGGTGCAAGGTACTCATTCTATTCATGGCGTTTCAGTTCAAGTTTTGTTTGATACTGGAGCATTGCATTCATTCATTTGCAATGAGCTTGTGTGTCGCTTGGGTTTTGAACCCGAGATTTGTGATAGACCATTGATCGTGACTAATCCAGTTGGGGTTCTTACAGTTTGTGCATGATATGTCATGGTCTAGTGTTGTCGAGTCATGGTTGCTCTTTTGTGTGTGATTGCTTTGTTCTTAACTTCGCTGGATTTGGGATCATCTTGGGCCTGGATTGGCTCAAGAGGTATGCGGCAAGGGTGAATTGCGAGAAACTAGAGGTCAGAGTCGGGGATGTAGAAGGGCGAAATGTGTTGATAAAGTGTAAGCCCGAAGAGGGTGTCTTCGTTAGCTATCTATATTCGCTTGTGATTCCATAAGAAGACTTGCCATCTATGCTTATCGCTAATGAGTATGAGGATGTCTTTGATGAGGTCAAAGGGTTGTTGCCACTGCATCGTGAGATCGATTTTAGGATTGATTTGGTTGAGGGAGTTAGACCAATCGTTATGCCTCTTAGGAGGATGGAGCCTAAGGAACATCGTGAGTTGGAAGTGCAAGTTCGAGACCTTCTTAGGAATGGATTCATTCGGAGAAGTGTTTCCGAATGGGGGTGCACCAGTCGTGTTTGCAACAAAGGCAGATGGCTCGTTATGGTTATGTGTAGACTATCATGAGCTAAACAAGGTGACTAAGAAGAACAAGTATCTGTTGCCAAGGATTGATGACTTGTTCGATCAGCTTCATGAAGCCAAAGTGTTTTCTCATATGGATTTAGCAACGGGATTTCACCAATTGAGGGTGGCTAAGGATAGTGTGCCAAAGACCTCTTTTAGGACACCATCCGGTTTCTTCGAGCGGTTGGTGATGTCACTCGGGTTGACTAACACACCAACGTATTTTGTGGATCCTATGAGTAGAGTTTTCAGAGATCAGTTGAACAAGTTCGTGCTTGTGTTCGTGGATGATATTCTGGTTGACTCCAAGAATGAGGAAGAACACAAGACTCACTTAAGAGTTGTGTTAGAGATCTTGCGAAACCATCAGCTGAAGGCTAAGTTCTCGAAGTGTCACTTCTGGAAGAATGAAGTGAGATTCTTAGGCCATGTTGTTTCTTGAAATGGGATAGCAGTTGATCCCGCTAAAGTGGCAACGATCAAGGACTGGGATAGGCCTAAGAATGAGATGGATGTTCGGAGTTTCCTTGGGTTGGCTGGTTATTACTGACGGTTTATCAAGGATTTCTCGAAGATAGTTGCACCGTTGACAGGATTGATGAAGAAGAACCAAGTGTTCACATGGGATGTGAAGCGTTCGGAATCCTGAAGGAGAGATTGACGAGTCCTCCTATGTTGACTATTCTGAGTGGGAATGAAGAGATGGTGGTGTACACCGATGCATGTGGTACTGGACTTGGAGCAACGCTAATGCAGAAGGATAAGGTTGTGGCTTACGTGAGTCGATAACTAAAGCGACATGAGAAAAGCTATCCAACTCATGATTTGGAGTTGGCGGCGATTTTGTTTGCTCTGAAGATGTGGGGACATTACCCATTGGGAGTTCGATTCGAGTTGTTGATGGATCACAAATCGTTGAAGTATCTTTTCTACCAAAAGGATTTGAATCTTCGGCATCAACGATGGTTGGAGTTTCTGGCGTCATATGATTTTGGTATAGCCCGTACTCCTGGCAAAGGCAATGCGGTGGCAGACGCATTGAGTCGAAAACACGCGAGTTTGGGAGCAATGTTTTCATAATGGAGGAGCCTCAAGTATTTGGCAAGGTTCGATTTTAGGCCAAGGTGCGAGTTGGAACCTAAAATGTTGGCAAGCTTATCGATAAGACCTACTCTCATCGAAAGGACTGGCGAAAGCCAAAAGCGAAATGTAAAGCTTGTCGAGTTTATCCAGAAGATGGAACCAGAGAATAAAGAGTTTGAAGTTGATCGAGAAGGTTGGCTTTGAAAACAAGGGCGATTAGTTGTTCCTGATATTGATGGATTGAGATGAGGTTCTGTGGGAATGTCATCACTCAAATTTGACGATTCATCCCAGTGGTAATAAGATGTATCTGGACATGAAGTGAATCTACTACTGGGAGGGGATGAAGCAAGATATTTAAAGGTTCATTTCCAAGTGTATAAACAGTCAGTTGGTGAAAGCTGAACAGAAGAAGATGAGTTGTTTGCTTCAGCCGTTGAAAGTTCCTACGTGGAAGTGGAAGCAAGTATCAATGGATTTTATCGATTGGTTACCTAGAACCAGGGCAGGAAATGAAGAGATTTGGGTCACTGTGGATTGCTTGACCAAAAGTGCGAGATTCATTCCTGTCAAGTCGACTAGGATGGCGTCGAAATTGGCTGATTCCATGGTGTCCCAAAGAGTATAATGAGTGATCAAGATCCATTATTCATGAGTGGATTTTGGAAGAGTTTGCAAAAAGCTTTGGGAACCGAGTTGTGCTTGAGTACAACTTGTCATCCCCAAGTTGATGGTCAAACCGAGAGGGTTAACCAAATTTTAGAAGATCTCCTAAGAGCTTGTGTGTTAGACTTCGCTGGATCATGGGAAGACCATCTACATCTAGTTGAGTTTTCTTATAATAATAGCTACCAGTCCAGTATTGGTATGGCACCATACGAGGCACTGTATGGGAGGTCGTGCAACTCTCCAGCTTGTTGGTTAGAAACTGGAGATAAGTTGGTACTTAGGCCTGAAATGATCAGAGAAACCTCTGACTGTATCTAGATCGTTTGGCAACGAATGAAGGCAGCCCAAGATCATCAGAAAAGTTATGCGGATAAGCTTCAGAAAGATTTAGAATTCGATGTTGGTGATATGGTTTTTGTGAAGATTTCGCTATTAAAGCATGTGGTTCGATTCGGGAGTAAAGGGAAACTAGCTCCAAGGTTTGTTGGACCATTTCCGATAGTCGAGCGAATCGGAAACCTCGCATATAGATTGGAGTTGCTTGAGAAGATGTCGAGTGTGGTGGTATCTCCAGAGCAGTACGAAGACCAAGAAGTAGAAACCACAGTTGCGAAACCACATAAGCCGCTTCGTGTTGTGGGGAATGACATGAAACAGCTTAGGCGGAAGACGGTTAAGCCAATCAAGATACAATGGAGTGAAGATGGTGACAATTGTATGTGGCAGATGGAAGAGAGCATGAAGGCGACTCATCCAGAACTTTTCGTCGGTAGGACCCTTGGATATCGTATCATCGTTGTATCTTGTTGCTGATTGATAGAATTCTGCGAGCTAGGATATGGCTATGGTTGCATGGCTTGATGGTTGCCAGTTTGGATGATAGAATTGGCTGCTCTTGAATGATAAGCATGCAGAATTGTTGTGATTGCTTGTGTTTGCTTGGAATTTTTGGGGTGAAATTCTTAAGGGGAAAGAATGTAACAGCCTGCATTTTACGTATCGAAAGATCGTAAAATTTTTTTTTTTTTATTCCCTGAGGGTTGGATCATTCTCATCTTTTAATATGTTGCCTATTGGGATGTGATACATGCCCATAATTTTTACCAATTTTGTTTGTGACCAATTTTCCCTTGTCAGTCTTGTACAGAGAATAACTTCTAACTCATGTCGAATTAGAGGATGAGACCTATACCATTGGAAAGGAAGTGATGTTTGCCTTTCCGTAGAATGGTTACATTAAAGATTTGGCTCAGCGGTTTGGGAGTAATCGTTGTTTTAAGGTTTTTCAGTTGGCTGTCCAGGTTTTGGGAGCCTAATGGGCTGATTTGGAAGAGGCTCATTAGTGGGCTGGTGGAAACTATAAATAGGGGGTAAGGGATATGGGAAATTGTTTTAGTTTTCCATTCTCTCATTTGGTGCCTTGTGCTCCTCCTTCGTCTAAACACCTTTCCACCATTAAAAATCATAATCCAAGGAGGGAAATCACAGATCTACACCATTGGAGGCCAGATCTACATCAATTGAGGCAAGGATTCATCAGATCAAGGTGTTTGGGGCGAAGTAATTGCTGTTCGGATTCATATTCCTTTGATTTTTGCTTGTTTGGGAGAATCAGTGAGTGGTTTGCATCTCTCACATGGGTTCAATGAAGTGTATGAGGGTCTGGACATATTTTTTCATCAAATTCAAGTGTTTTTCCATAGATCTATGCATTGGTAAGTCCATTTCCATATAAATCACCCTATGATCTTATTTAGCAGGTTTAGATAGGTAATTTCTATGATATTTCATGTGAATGTGCAAGTTAAATCCATGGTTTTATTCATATGTACATTTATGGTGATTTTAGTGAATTTTGTATTGTTATTGATGGAATTGTCATATTGGTGATATTTTTGATTTCATATCATGCTTGTGGTCATACTGGATGAATTGGATGAGTTAGTTTCGTCGAATGTATCGTTTGGCGAAGTTTTGGTCAAAATCGGAGTTGAAATGGAGATGTGCAGGTTTTGGGTCGAGCGAGCGAGCCAGGGTGGGACGGTCGGTCCCAAAAATATGCCTTGGAGAACAAGTCAGAAGACATGCCTTGGGTCGGTCAGTCTCATCTGGGTCGGGTCGGTCATTATGGGTCGGTTCGGTCAAGACGTGGGTCGATTGAGCGGGCTGGGGAGTTTAGTCTTGGTCGGTCGGCTCTGCGAGGGTTCAGGGTCGGTCGGTCATGCTTCCTCATTCAGGTTGGGCTGGTTGCACCTAGGTGGTTCGGTCAATAGTATTTTGGGTCGAGCAAGCCAAGCGCAAGTTTTGGTCGGTCGTACTCATGAAGTTGGGTCGCTCGTATAGGTGAGAAATTGGGGAATTGGAGTGGATGCTAGTCGGTCGAGCGAGCCTGGTCGGTCGTCCATATACCATGTTCGGTCGTGATTATGGCAGCACTTTAACGCTATGGTTGGTGGCCTAAGTGTTGTGGTTTGTTTCCTTGAGCAAATTGATGTGGTGCTATGGATTGCTTCAGACCTTATGATTGATGTCTTTCTTTGGTTCGAAAGCGGTGATAACTTCGAAGTGAATTCCATGGAGGAATGATAAGTGCAGTGAATTTTCCGTCGGATGTGACGAATGTGGAAACAACTCAAGGATGTATTAAGTTCGTATGAGGTGATTGGTCTAAAGTGTACTAAGCTGATAATAGTCATAATTGATAACGACTAGAGATGTAAAGGCCGAGAATTGTCGTTGTCGTTGGTTCTAGCGGACTCAAAGAAGGGGTACAATTGAAGATCAATTGTAGGTCGGGTGCCCTAGGCAACGTGTATGGCCTAAACACGTGTTGCGTATAACATGTAGGGGGTTTGCTAGAACTGGGGCGTCGTGTATGGTCCTTGACAATTGACGGAAAGTTGTTCGCCGGTCATACGGTAACGAGGGTTCCAAAGCAAGGTTGGCAGTGATAGCCAGAGTCAGTCATGGACGTTTGAATGCATATTGTGATCATGCTTGAGTTCCTATTGCTGTGTATGAATGGTTGTTCTTCTTACCATGGCTGAATTGTTATTTCTTTGGATGTATGGATCGTAAAGGCTATCACTGTCAGGTGTGGGGAAGGCATGTGTAAGTTCTTCTCTGGAGCTGAGTAGATTAGTTCGTTTATTTACCCATTCTCATATATTTTACTGATGAAATTTGTTATCTGTTTTATCGCTCACTAAGACTATTGTCTTACACAAAGTTTTATGTTTCCCTCTTATTACCTTGGGCTGTTCATTTGATTGTTTGGATGGGCAGACTAAGTGGTAGGTGACAGGTGATTGCTTAGTGAGGGCGATGTTGTTGTTCGGAGGCGAGCAAGAGGCTGGCGTACTATTGTTACTACTATTAAATAATTGGATTTCCACTGTTTGCTATTTCTATGAGTGTTGTAGTGAGGCAAATTGTATAAACGCTATTGTTGTTATCCACGTGTATGGGAAATACTTTCTAGTTTTCATGAAAGTTTAGTGTTTTCTGCTTCACTATCACTACCAGTTTTATATGTTCTATTGTATTTTATCCTTGCATTGTGAGTTTATCACAGGTTCCGTTTGTGTACCATACCTTGGTGATCGTCAACAGCTGCCTGGCACACCTTTCATTGCATTATTTCTCTTGTCTAGTGCAGGGGCTGTTGGCGGTCATCACATATTATATTACTTTCGCCAATCAACATTGGTTACAATTGTTATTTATTAATTTGCGGTCCCATTTATAAAAATAATATATATTAATTGCTACAATGGTCACCACAAATATATTAATTCAATATGGATTACATTTTCATATAATTCCATAATTGAACATCATTCAAACATTCAATACAATGTATATTTTACCGTTTTACGCTGATTTGGACGGATTATATATATATATTCGCGCATTCAACATAGTTATCTTTTTTTTTTTTATTATTATCATTATTAAATCTTATGATTTGGTTTAATCAATAACCAAACATTCCAAATTATTAAATATAAATCACATATCCTTTCTCAGCATTCTTCATGTCTCTCTCTCTTCAAAAATGTCCTTGCCCGCCACTCTTCCTCTCCCATCCTTGTACCCTCACCTGTCCGTCCTTCCCCTGCGCTTCCATGTCCAATCAATCAGCGTCCACCTCCTCCTCTAATCCCCCTTCCTCTGATTCCAATCCCTCATATTCCCCAATCCTCTACCGCAACCCCTCTTATCCCTCCTCCTTCTTTTGTGTCTCTTTTTCAGTCAAAACCTAGAAATGCTGGGATATATGTCCCTATCCAATTTGATGTTCCATATGTTGGAAAGTCTGTTTATCCACCTGATGTAGTTGTTGAGGGGGGAATTAAAAATTGGTCCGATTGTCTGGTTGGATCATTTTTGGCTAGCAATGTTAATTTTATGGTAGTTAAATTGCACTTGGGAAGGAACTGGAAGCTTAAAGGTCATTACGATGTCTTTTTTGATAAAAAAAACTATTTTTTCAAATTTGCGTATAAAGAAGACAAAAATTTGGTGCTTAGAAAGGAACCTATGTTCATAAGAGGTCAGATGTTTGTCATATCCAGGTGGAAGCCGACATTATCATTTGCCCAAGCAGCTATTAAATCTGTCCCTATATGGGTTCATCTCTACAAAATCCTGATTATGCTATGGTCTTTTGTTAGTATAAATTAGCTTGCATGCCAACTCGGAAAATTGATTTGCTTTGATGAAAATAAGTAGAAAATGAAGAGATTTGAGTACGCGAAATGTTTGATAGAAATTTCTCCAGATAAGGTGTTGCCTGAAGTGTTGGTTGTTGGTGATGATATGTGTCCCAATGTTGTGGTTGAGTATTCATGGAGACCCCTTATTTGTACTGAGTGCAAGATTTTTGGTCATGACAATTCCCACTGTGAAAAGAATCATGTAAAAAAGGCTTTGGAAAATGTTAATGAAGAAGAAAATGTCAAGACTGTAAAAGAAGATAAGCCACAAGCTAGGAAAAATGAAAGTGTAGATAAAGACAAATGGAAATTTGTGTTCAGGACAAGAAGGAAAGCAAACAGTGTTAAAAGGAAATGGAGAAAAACTGGTAAAAATGTTAATACTGGTGATGACAGCAATGGTATAGCTGCGAATGATGACATTGTTGGTCTCTGCGTGCAACCTGATACTGGTGTTATGAATGCTACTGATGTACATGAAGATCAAATAAACTTAGAAGAGGAGAATGGTAAATTAACTGCCAATGTTTCTTCCAACATGGAATTAAATGTGGATCCTACTACTGGTACTACTGTTGCTCCATTGAATGGCATTGATGAGTCTACCAACGTCAATATTGCACATGATATCCTTCCTGATGTGCATGCATGTGACAACAACTCCATGCAAAACCTCCTCATTAATTCTCTGCACCCTTCATCAAACCATGCAGCTCATCCAGGCACTCCTCTTAACACATCCAAATCTTCTTATAATGCCTTAACACTTCCTCCTCACTCTTTCCCTGATATTTCTTCATCTAAATCCCGTGCTTCTCACTCACCACCTTTTATTTCCTTATCTTAGAGGAATAAAGGTAACAAGAAAAAGAAAAATCTACCCTTTATTGCTGATCTTGACAAAGGGATTGATTTCTCTATTGGGCATTCTGGCATCTTGCCAATGCCAGCAACAAAGAATTCCTTTACCAATTCCTCTGGTGTTTAGATCAGAGCCTCTTCTTTCCATTGTTTATGATGATAGACAAAATTTCTTACTGGAATATTAAAGGTGCCAATTCCATTGGTAAGCAACTTGACATTGCTAACATCATTACTAGCAACAAAATAGACCTTATGATTATTGCAGAAACCAAATTAAACCATGAAACTACTGTTAGTGCTGCTCGTACTATTTGCAAGAACTGGATGCACATCCATAACCTTGTGCAAGCTCCTTTTAGGAGACTTCTCATCATGTGGAACCCCATCAAATTATTTATCTCTCCTCTCACTGTTCATAGACAATACATCCACTCCAAAATCACTCATATCCCATCGGCTACTTCTTTCATGCTAACTGCTGTTTATGCTGAAAACAGTGTTGCTCATAGACAAATTTTCCTTGATTCTCTTCATACTGTCCATCTTGCTTCTCTGCCATGGATCTACTTAGGGGACTGGAATTTCATGCAAATGTCTTCTGACAAAAAAGATGGTGTCCCGCTATCCTTTAGGCAAACCTCCCCTCTTAACTGTGCCATTTGTGATGCTAATCTCTTACCTACTTCAACCTCCAGTGAATTTTATACCTGGAATAACTCTTGTAGTTCTGGTGTTCGTACTTACTGCGCATACTTGACAGGCCCTTTCAAAACTTATATGCTCTTACCTTATGGACCTCCTTAACTGCTTATGATCCCCCTCCGTCCATATCTGACCATTCACCTCTTATCCTAGATTCGGGCTTGAGACTTGAGAGAGGACATCCCTCATTTTCATTTTTTAATAACAGGGCTAATCATCCTGACTTTCATAATATTACCAATGATTGTTGGAGTCTTAATTTTTTTGGAAACCCTATGTTTATTTTGCAGGCTAAACTCAAACAGCTTAAGATAACTTTAAAGAAGTGGGCTTATGAAAATTATGGTGACGGTCATGGGTTATCCTTTGGTATTAGAACTGAACTCCTTAGTGTGCAATCTGAGTTGCAGAACACTCTAATAGTGAATGTTAATGGACGGCTTGCGTATGAAGAAAAATCACTTGCTAATCAACTATCTAAAGCTCTTACTGAAGAAAGCAACATGGCGAAGCAGAAAACTAAGCACATTTGGCATGTTAATGGTGATAGGAACACGGCTATGTTTCATATCTTCGGATCCAAAATGCCAGTTCTTATATCTCTAGCATTAAAGACAAGGATGGTGTGTTGCACTCCTATCAAGCTGGTATTCAAGCGACATTTATTGATTATTTTCAGAATTCGCTTGGAACTACCCAATCCTTTTCCACGTCGCTTGATCAGTTTTCTTTGTTTAATGTTCCCACCATTTCTGATTCTATGAGGAACAAGCTGTGTGAAGAAATTACAGACGAGGAAATTAAAAATGCAGTCTTTGGTATGAAAACTTCTAGTGCTCCTGGTCCAGATGGTTTTAACGCTTACTTCTCTAAAGTCACTTGGAATATTGTAGGTGAAGATTTTGCTAAGGCTGTTAAAAACTTTTTCAGAAATTCTAGGATGCTCAGTGGAATAAATGCAACAAGCTTGGCTTTAATTCCTAAAATCCTGCAACCAGAAAATGTTACTCAATTTAGACCCATTGCATGCTGCAATGTTATTTATAAATGCATTGCGAGAATTATTTCTGATCGAATGAAGTGTGTTATGAGTGATCTGATTTCCTCTAATCAAAGTGCATTCATTCAAGGTAGAGATATTACTGACAACATCTTACTCCCTGCTGAATTGCTGAAGGGCTACAATAGAAAAATCATTTCTCCTAGATGTGTACTTAAACTGGATCTTCAAAAAGCTTACGATTCGATACACTGGAAGGCGATCATTTATACACTCTACAAAATGTAGTTTCCTATGCGTTTCCTTTGTTGGATATCCACGTATATCTCATCAGTTGACTACACTCTTAGCTGCAATAGTGTTAGCTTTGGGTTCTTTAAAGGTACTCAGGATATTCGGTAGGGAGATCTAATATCTCCTTATCTTTTTGTTTGTGTCATGGAGCTACTCGCTGCTATTTCAAAACATGCACACTCAAACCATTTACTGACTACCACCCTATGTGCAAGGAGCTTTCCTTATCTTCTTTGTTGTTTGCTGATGACCTACCCTTATTCTCTAAACCTAATCGTAAATCGATTGATGGGATTCAACTCATTTTGGCTAATCTTAATTGCCTTATTGGGCTCTCTATTAACAAGAACAAATCCAAGATTCGTGTTGCTGGAATATCTGAAATGGCTAAAAATGCCATCTATTCCTATTCGGGTTTAGGTCCTTTTGACGAGAATGAATTATACCTTGGTGCTCCCATGTGCACATCGAAAATTAAAACGTCCCAATGTCTTCAACTTTATGAAAAGATCACTGCTAAAATCTCTACTTGGCCAAGCTCTAAAATTTCTTTAGTTGGAAGACTAATCATTGTAAAATCTATTGCCACGTCTATGGGCATATATTATGCGAAAATTTTCATTCTTCCTGTCAAACTCTTAGATATGATTAATTTGGCCCTCAATCATTTCTTTTGGCATGGGAATCCTTTTTTCAAGAAAATTGATTCCGGTGTCCTTTAAATGTGCATGTTGTTCTAAAGAGAAAAGTGGATTAGGAGTGATGAATATTAAGAATTGGAACAAGGCGGCATTATTAGCGAGATTTGATAAACTCATGCGATATGATGATAACTTGTGGGCTACTTGGGTTAGAATTTACCCCATTAAGGATGCTAATTTCTGGTGCATGGTGCCTAAGGCTGAATGCAGTTGGGCATGGCAGAATATGATGAAATAGAGGGACAGTTTTCTTCCAATGGTTCAAGTGGGATTGAAGTTTATGGACAAGGTTAATTTTTGGCATGATCCTTGGGTTTCTAAATGTTATATTCTTAGTAACAGTATATCTTACAACTGGATAATGATGACTGGTATTCAAAACAATGCTACAATTACGGCTTTCTGGCATAATAGTGTTATCTCCCTTCCTCACTGTAGCTTAACAGACGTGCGCAATGCTTGGAATATCATTTAAAAAACAGCTATAACGACTCTTCTCTTCACGCAAGCTGGAATGGTAATGCTCACTGTATCAATACAGTTTATAAAATGAATGATGGTTCGTTTGATTCTTATCCATGACATGCACGGATTTGGGAATGTGGTGGTATTCCAAAGGAAAATATCATGTTATAGAAGGTTCTCAATTATGGTATTTTTACTCTTGCCAGGTTAAAGGGGTTGAGTATTATTGATAATTCCAGATGTTAACTTTGTGGGATGGGTGATGAAACAGTGACTCACTTGTTTTTTAAGTGTGGCTACTAGAATTTTTTCTAGGCTAAAATGCTCCTGCATTTAAATTTGCATAGGCCTTTTTGCAATGCAGTGATAGAATGGTACACTATATTTAAAGCTATAAGATGGAAGAATGCTACAGGAAAGTTGCTTAAGATATTTTTGTACTTTATTTGAATGGAGAGGAACATTCGAGTGTTTAGGGTGTTCTTACTACAAAACACTCAACGGTGCTTTCTATCATTAGGAGTATGAGATAGTTTTTGTTTTTTTTGTATTGGCACTTCAAACCAGTCTTGAGTTCTATGCTTGTGCAGCCTCATTCTCTTTTCTCTACTTAATAAACAATGGCACGGGCCACTATAAAAAACCGGCTTGCCTTTCAAAAAAAATAACCAAACATTCCTTTTTGCACTCAATCTTGCCAAAAGGTTTCAAATCTTCCAAAAATACCATTAGCTGTAATTATTGCAAATTATGCCTGATTTGTGGAATAAACATATTTCAAATTCACAAGAAATATATATATTTGGAATAGTTGATGCAAACTACACACAAATATGTATTTTTACATTTATACGTATGTTTGCACCACTTTTCCCTTTTTTCAATCTTTTTGTCACATCTCTTGTGAATTCAAAATAATATCTTTTTGTTCAAAAAGGGGAGAACAGAATATTTACAACAATTAAGCCAAAACCCAACAACATCGAATGCAAATAGGTATAATTCTTTTAAATTAAAATCACATAATTCACAACTTACACTGTAACGAAGGATTTGGAAGAAAATTACATCTAAACAGTGTTTTTGGGACTGATTTCCAAATCCATAATGTTTTACAACAAACCACAATATATTTTACAACATAATTATAGGAAATATGTATAAAAAAAATCTAAGAATCCCACAATTAATATTATAAACCCCAATTCATAATTTACAAGTTTTAACAATATTTATAACCAGATCCGATGAGTGTCAATTCAATTACAACAATATTATGAATAGATCTGGTGAAAATAGGCATAAAACTTGAGAACCAATTCAAACGAAATGAATAATCTAATATAACTGTATTTGTAAATTTCTCACTCACCTTAAAGCATCCAAATCCAAAGTTTGAATCTTTTAGGCCTACAATTACCAAATTCTTATAAATCTTCAATTTATCTGAAAAGGGGATAAATTCAAGATCTGTAGATATGTAAGAAAATAGGAACAGAGGAGATAATCCGATTTGGAGTGTCAATTCACATTCTTTTCCACTGAATCTGATAATTCTCTCAATTCTATATGATTTGTTATATATGAATATATCTTTAATTAAGAATTTAGGTTAGAAGAGGGAGGAAAATGGCAGAGCTTCGCTGCTGCCCACAGATTTGTGTGGAAAAGAATAAGGCCTTACCCCTTTATTTATAGGAGTGGAATTGGCCATGAATCGTTAGCTTTATTTTAATTAACATCTATCCATTCGTTTAATAATATTATACAGCCAAACCCTAACCGTCACTTCCTGGCTTGACCAACAGATCCCAGCCAGCGGTCGACCTGACAGTGAGGTGGCTGGGGAAATTATTTATTTCTATAAATATAAGATATTCTGTTTTATTTATTTTCCATCCGTTTTCGTATTTCGTCCATAACTTTTTCATATGGACTCCGTTCGCGAAACTCCAAACATGAAAGTTAACCAGAATTTCGAGACAAACACATCTGTTAAAGTTTCAAGGTCAAATTCCATTGTTTGCAGAAATTCCTGTTTTTTAAATTCTAATAATTAATTCTTATTGCAAAAATTCCTGATTGTTACATTCTTCCCTCCTTAAAAGGAATTTCGTCCCGAAATTTTTACACCTATTGTCTTATTCTGCACAACCAATTTGCGCACATGAACTTTGCAACCATGTGTATATGTGCATGGTGTACATAATGCAATTTCAACCACAAAACATGTCTTGCAAGATGATTCTATATTGGATCCTCCTATATGTATTCATTAATTTTTTTTAAATACTTTTTGAAAGCATGATGCAAAACAACCTAAATATACCAGCAGTTCTATATGAATGCAAAATTTTAAAATTCTTTTTCATCCATTACCTTCACACAATTATGAATAAAAGTGTGAAGTAACAAATTTTGCATCCAAACCCTATTGTCCAAAACGTCACGCAATCTAATCGTTTCCTATTTAATTTCTCCTAAACCAGAAATAGGAAATTAAAGCGAAGAATTTTAAAGTTTTCCCCGCTTACAAATATTGCATTTCACGCCATATAGTGGAATTTTCACCTCAGTTACCCAAAATACTCCGAAAATTTTCATTTGTAGACTGTAAAGAAGGCTAAAAACAAGCTTTAAACGTAAAACAAGTTAATTAATAACTTGCGTGCATCGTTGACAAGGTATGGAAATGTTGGCTAGCTTTTTGGACCAAGACACCTAGACACACACGTAAGTCCAATGTGAAGTCTTGCTCGAGAAGCCATCCTAGTCCGTTCGTGGTCCCCTCTCCATCCTCGGTTCCTGGTCCTCATCCGTACCCTTCGACTTGTGATGCCCCTCTCATGATCCCGCTCTTGGTATCCTCACCACGATCCACCTCGCGCCAGTGCTTCACGAGCCGATTTCAAAGATGGAGACAGTAGCCATGACTAGGTCTTCCATGACCCGCAAATTAAGGACCCTGCGACATCTGTCCATAACCGCTATATTGGTCATTTCTTTACCCACTCATGAATCAATCCGAGATCCTCGAGATCTGTGCCATGTGTGACCGTGAACCGCTTGCAGATATTACCTATAAATGGTCCTTCGCTTGACGTTTTTAGGATCTTTTGGCAATTCTGAGTGTTGTTATCACCATTGTTGCTTCTCCATTATTTCTGATCAGTGTTATTACAAAATTATTGAGTGAATTATCATTGTGATTGTGAGATTGAGAGAAATCATTGATTGTACTTGCATTCAAAATATAATCAAAGATATATAAAGTGGATGTAGGCTCATTAATGCCGAACCACTATAAGTCTTGTGTACTCTCTGTGTTTTCTTTCATTTCTAGATATTAATCTCTGTAAAAACAGTTAGTTTGGGTGTTAGAGCCATTTTTGGATCTAACATTTTGGTGCTTTCACTGAGAACTGAAGTCTTAGCGTATTGGATTATTACTTTACTGTTTGGAGATTCAAGTCCGAAGAGAATAGTCTGAATCTCCACTGTTTCAGTTTCTGAAGATTTTTGTAAAGTCAAGGCGTTATGGCTGGATAGAAATCCAAAGATGCATGAGCTTCACAAGCAAATGAAGCCGTAAATGAAGCTTCTGAAGGAAGCATTCAAGAGCAGGTCGAGATGGAGTCCCCGGTTCGTAAGGGAGAAGGGGCGACCCGACCCGACGATCTTGTCACGTTCCAACCTACAGACGGCGTCACGACCCGTTCTCAAGACATCACCACGAATTGACTTCTGGGGACCACTATGAGCCACCAACAGAAAAGGACCACGACCCGAAATGACAATCAGACCACAACTCGACTTGGAAAGGAGATTATGGCTCGTTCTGCTCGTGTTGGTGCTTCTTCTCGACCTAGCACGAGTTCTTTATGCATAAGAGATAATGTTGATGATCAAATCAATCCCTCTGCTCCAGCTACTGAAGGAGATCTTTCCCATATCCTTGTTATGTTGGGGAGAATGAACGACGAGTTAGCAACCCAAAGACAAGAGAGCTTCCTGTTACGATAGAGCCTCACTGCATTGGACATGCGCATTGATGATCTCCAAAGGCAGAGGGCACCTCCGTCGGCCCGTCCTTTGACTCTAGAGTACTCGTCTTCATCAAGGGAATCTCCGAGACCCCCACGGCGACCATTGGAAAGACTTGAAAATATAGAACAACTTCGGTTCAGATCGCTTCCCTCCCGAGAAGAGGCAACACTTCATCTAGGACCTGCTGACCATAATCCGAATAGTCCTGCAGCGCTTCCTAGAGCACAAGTCATTAATGATCCTGTTGAGAATCGACCACCGCAACTCCCTTGCCGCATGACTGACCGTGGCAACAGGGGGCAAGGAAGTTCTGCTCAGGCTCAAGACTTTGCGGCAGCCCATCGAAGGAACGATGGAGGGCCCCACAAGGCAAGGAGCACCGATTCTAAATCTACAGTGACTCATGCTGATGTTGAAGCAATGATCAGGCAAATCATGGTGGATAGCTGTGGGCAGAGAAATGAAGATTGGGGTATAGAACGCAGTTATACGCCCTTCACCGATGATATATTGGAAGTTACAATCACGAGGCGTTTCACTATGCCAACTTTGAATCGTTATGCCGGCAGGACAGACCCAGTTCAACACCTAATGAGGTACTCGTGGTCCATGAATGCCGCTGCAGCCTCCGATGCTGTAAAGCGTTCCCTGTATTCCTGATGATGTGGCATTACTGTGGTTTACCTGCTTGCCAGCACGATCAATATCCAATTTCAGGGAACTAAGTGAAAGATTCATGAACCAATTTTGGCTTCACGCTCAGAGATCTAAAAATGTCATGGAGTTATCCCTTATTAAACAACGTTCTGACGAGACTCTGATGTCGTACCTGGATTGTTTCAACCTAGCTGTCACAGAGGTCAGAGTCCCTCACGAACAGACTATCTTGATGGCCTTAATTGATGGGGTAGACAAAGATATCGAATAAGGAAGGTACCTAGCTGGCAAGCCGCCACTGACTAGAGAGATATTCTACGAAAAAGCTAATATTCACCTGCGTCAGGAAGAAATATATGCCAACCGGAAAAGGAAGGCTACCGACAAAGAAGATATACAGAGTAATGTGGCCATTAAGCAGAAAGGAGACAGCTCAGGGAAAGTCGAGGTGAATGTCGAAAATAAAAATGGTCGCCAGTCAGGAAATAATAGTTGGAAGAGGAACCAGGGGAATGATTCCCAGAGAAGGCCTCGATCTAGGCCATTTGAGAACTTCACACCATTAAATGATACACTAGAGAACATCTTTATGGATACTTATAATGTTCTCCAGTACAAGAGGCCTCCCACGAGGGATTCGACGGAGAAAGAACGCGAAACTGGAAAGTTCTGTCTTTTCCACCAAGTTCATGGTCACTCCACTAATGAATGTCGCCATTTGAGAGATGAGATTGAAAGGCTACTCCAAGAAGGAAAACTAGACAAATATAAGGTGGCTCCAAGAGATAGGGGGCAAGCTAGATATGCCCCGAACCAAAACCAACCCATTGCTAGATCTACCCATTGCTACATCTTGAAGTTGGAGAATGCAGTAACCCTGACGATTCTGCTCCAATCAAACAACAAAAGACAATGCCCGACAACGTTATATTCCGTAGTAGAGAAAGTATTGGAGTTCATTCCCCAACTGAAGACCAATTAGTGATCACAGTCACTATTGGTTCGGCTATAGTCCATAAAGTTTTGGTGGATAATGGAAGTTCGGTTAACATTCTGTTCAAGAAAACATTTGATCAGATGAAACTTGAACCAAAGGATTTGAAGCCCTGCGAGGGATGGGTACGCGGCTTTAATGGAGCCTCAACTTCTCCAATGGGATACGTAGAACCGTTGGTCACCCTTGGGGAAGGAGAACGCCGGAGAGTTAGAATCCTTCCTTTCGTGGTTTTGGATATTGAGTCACCATACAATGACTTTATGGGCCGACCGGTCCTAGCAGAGTTCAGGGCTTGCATTGCACCCTGGTGTTTGTTGTTGAAGTTCCCGATAGATGCCGGTGTAGGAATAATTAGAAGAAATCAAGTCATTGCACGAGCATGCTACATAGCAGAACTCAAGTTGCTGCGTAAAGGAAGAGATATAGAAACTAAGGGCGCTTCCTCCCCTGCGAGGGAGGAAATGTCATAGCAACTAAAGAAAATAACTCTGGAGGAGTCGCCCAGAGAACTGCCCGAGGACATAGATCCCAAAGAGGATGAAGAAGCTGGGGGCAGAATGGCGACTCCTAATGAAACGACTGTGGATGTACCAATTGATGATAGTGACCAAGAGAAGGTCCTGAAGATTGGATCCCAGTTGGATACCCTTCGAGCAAGAGAATTGACGGATTTCTTGAAAGTTAATTTAGATGTGTTTGCCTGGACCCAGCTGACATGTGTGGAATATCCCCCTAGATTATGAGCCATTCATTAAGTATCAGTCCAAAGCATCCACCCATCAAACAGAAACGGCGAATGCTTGGCCCAGAGATGTCTGCTGCCCTAAAGGAAGTGGTAGAGAAGCTGAGAAGTAATGGGTTCATTAGAGACTCAACCTATCCAGACTGGATTTCAAATCTAGTCTTAGTAAAAAAAAGCTAACGGGAAGTGGCGCACTTATATTGACTTCTCAGATTTGTTCAAAGCCTGCCCAAAGGATAGTTTTCCGCTACCAAGAATTGATCAGTTGGTGGATTCAACGGTAGGTCACGAACTCCTCTCCTTTATGGATGCCTACTCAGGATATAACCAAATTCCTATGCATGTTCCGGATCAAGAGCATACTAGCTTTATCATGGACTTAAGGTTATATTGCTATGTAGTGATGCCATTCAGTTTAAAGAACACTGGCGCTACCTATCAGCGGTTGGTGAATAGAATGTTCTAGAACCAAATTGGGAAGACAATGGAGGTATATGTTGATGACATGTTAGTAAAGTCCAGACAATCGTCCAACCACACTGCCGATTTAGCAGAAATGTTTGATATCCTCCGAAGGTACGGGATGAAACTCAACCCTGTGAAGTGTTCATTTGGGGTTGTCTTTGGGAAGTTCTTAGGATTTATTGTCAGTTCTCGTGGAATTGAAATCAACCCCGACCAAATTACAGCAATTAGAAACATTCAGAAACCTCGGCAAATCAAAGATGTGCAAAGCCTCGCAGGAAAAGTAGCTGCGTTAAGTAGATTTATATCAAAGCAACGGATAAGTGTATTCCATTCTTCGAAGTGATAAAGCGAGGAAAGCGCAATTTCAAATGGACTCCTGATTGTGAAGAAGTTTTTCAAAACCTTATGGATCATCTCGAGAGACCCCCGATACTGTCAAAACCAATCGATCACGAGGACTTGTTTGTATATTTGGCAGTATCATCCCACGCGATAAGCCCAACTTTAGTAAGGGAAGAAGATAAGATTCAGATGCCAGTGTACTATGTGAGTAAGAAGTTGGCGGCAGCCGATCGAAACTACCTAAGAATAGAAAAGCTCGCTTACAATTTACTGATCGCTTCCAGGAAGCTACGCCATTATTTTCAAGCTCATCCTATCACCGTGCACACTGACCACCCGCTTAGACATGTTTTGCAAAGGCCAGAGGCCTTAGGAAGACTACTCAAATGGAATATTGAGTTGAGTTAGTTTGATTTGAATTTCCAGCCAGGACGATCAATAAGGGGGCAAGTTCTAGCAGACTTTATAGCAGAGTTCACTGTCCCGTAGGATGACGTAGTAAGTGAAGAAGCTGATTCTCCGAAACAACTTCTTGACCCCAATGCCTAGAAATTATATACTCACGGTGCCAAGAATGACAGACGATCTGGCGCTGGAGTTGTGCTTGTAACTCCCAAAGACCGATCGATATATTACGCCCTCAAATTGGAGTTTCAGGCCACGAATAATGATTCTAAAGTATGAAGCCCTAATTGCGGGGCTGAAGCTTGTAAAGGAGTTGGAGGTAATGAAGCTAGATATCTTTTGCGATTCCAAGTTAGTTGTGAACTAAGTTAATGAGAAATTTCAGGAGAAGAGTCCAAGACTGATATCCTATTTGAAAGAAGTGAGGAAACTGCTGGATAACCTTGATCATTACAGCATATCCCATATCCCTCAAAAGGAGAATCAAAAACCAGACAAGTTGGCAAAAATGGCTAGTTCCGATTGTCCTGAAGACACCGAGCTAGTCCCAAATGAATTATTGCACTCTCCAAGCGTAGATCAGATGGAAATTGATCCCATATTGGAAATTGAAAAAGAAAGGGAGTCATGGATGACACCCTTGAAGAACTTTCTGATGAATGGAACGCTTCTGACCAAAAAGAGCGAGAGGCGTGCTGTTATCCGAAAAGCCTCCAGATATATCTTGTAAGGCGGAATCTTATATAGGCAAGGATTCTCGATTCCTCTCCTACGGTACATATCCCATGATGACGTCAAGCGTGTACTGAAAGAAGTGCACGAAGGTGAATGCGGTGACCATTCTGGAGGACAGAAGCTGGCAAAAAAAGATACTGCGGTATGGTTATTTCTGGCCTACCATAAACAAGGACGCAGCTAAATATGCACGGCGATGTAATGCATGCCAAAGGTTTTCCAAATCCCTAGGGCACCCCTTAGTCAGTTGAAGACAATGATGTGCCTGTGGCCTTTCGATGTGTGGGGGATTGACATTATTGGAAGTCTTCCCATAGCTAAAGGAGGAGCAAAGTTCGCCATTGTGGCCGTGGATTACTTTACAAAGTGGGTTGAAGCGGAAAGATTGACCACCATCACGACCAAGCGAGTTATTAACTTTATCATCAGAAACATCATATGCTGATTCGGGATTCCGAAGGTCGTCATAACAGATGACAGAACCCAATTTGATAGCGCGAAATTCAGAGATTTTTGCCAGAAGTACCACATTGAGAAAAGGTACACATCTGCGGCATATCCGATCAAACGGACAAGTCGAAGCCACAAATAAAGTGATTAAATCCATTTTGAAGAAAAGACTAAAGCGGGCCAAAGCCATGTGGGTCGATGAGCTACCCTTGGTTCTATGGGCCTACAGGACGACATACAAGTCGGCGACATGTCATACACCTTTCTCCCTCAGTTTTGGAGCAGAAGCAGTCATCCCGGTCGAATTAGAAGTACCCTCTCACAGAACCACTTATTATGACCCGATGATCAATAACAAGCTACTCCTTGAATCCCTAGACACGGTTGAAGAAAAAAGGGACGAAGCCGACCTCCGTGCCTTCAGGCATAAGCAACAAGTCGCCCGATACTATAACAAAAAGGTTCAAGCCTGAACCTTTGAGCCTGGAGACTTAGTCCTGAAACGTGTTTTTCCACCCTCGGTACATTTGGGCCCAAAGTGGGAAGGACCGTACGCCATTCTCCGGAGGCTTCATAATCGAACCTTCAAGCTAGGGACAGTGGATGGAGACGAAATCCCCAGAGTGTGGAAAGCCCAGCATCTGCGGCATTACTAGACATAAAATTGTCAATTTACTCTTTTGTTTTTAGGACCATGTAAAAAGGCACGACTTTCCTAGAACAGTCTGGTTATTTAAACAAAAGATTATAAAGTGGACGTAGGTCATGATTCGACCGAACCACTATAAAAATATCATGTGTCATTTACTCTTATCGTACTGCATATGTATTTTGCAACTTTTTATTCATATGAGCTACCACCACTATGAAATATTATGCAATCTTGCGACAATCTTAAAACAGGTAATTCAAGGAATTCAAGGCTCAAATGATTAGAGTCCAAGTGTACAGTGAAGTAAATGACACTACCGTCAATGCTCCGGTTCTCATGATCTGAGAAGGAGTATGAAGGACAAAGAATTGTCCGCAAGACGTGAGGGTGCACCATGATTAAAAGACCGTCTCGATAACTCTCTACCCTTGACATCCGACGGGAGAGTATAAAGGCGTTAGAGACTTAGCACCACCAAAGAACTCTTACCCCGCTGAAGGATCGGGGAGCAGATTGAAAGTTGAACCCAAACCCCTTATCTTCAAGTTAAAAGGGGAGCATACATATGACTCTAATCAATCCTTAATAAACCATGGCCAGGCATTATATCAATGATTGATTGGGGGCATACTCGTACAACATTACACAGTTATATGGTGCAGTGATTTTTAATGTTGGTCACATATGACATTAATTTAGTTGGTCACATATGACTTTAATTTAGTTACGATAATATTTAATATCTGTGACTCAGAAAGATAAACTTGCAGGTACGTGATGATGCAAAAGAAACAGGGTTTTCATTCGCTCAGTTCAGATTTACAAAATAAAGCAAAGCAAAGGGCGAGGGTCATACTCGCAGCTACATCATAAGGCCAGTGGAAATACTAAAAAGAAAGACGTAATTAAACTAGCACTACTTGGGCTTTGGGGATGATCTTAGCTTCTTCTCCTTCCTTTTTTTCTCCGTCTCCTCCTTGTCGGCATCAGTTTTATCCTGTTTCCTCTTCTTCTTGTCAGAAGAAGGATCCATTGGAAGGTTGGTAGACTGGGCTACAAGCTGCATAGTTATCGATTTATCAGGCAGCTTTATGATCATCCCAGAACCGGGAGCAGCTGCAGAGATCAGTTGTACATTTAGAGGCTTTTGTTCCTCTATTTTTAGAGCCAACTGTTTATCCCTTTTTGCCTTGATTTCAGCCAGAGTCTCGCTATCACCATCTTTGATCTCCCCTATGATGTCGACATTCTCCTTTTCGTCCTTGTCACTGTCATCGATATCGTCAAGAGCTCCAATAATTTCAGCATCTTTTGGAGCATCCATGCTCGATACCCCAGTAGCCTCCTCACTTGTCTTAACCCCGGTTTACTTAGGATCTTCAGGGATAATTTCAGTAATTGGAGGCATGCTGACCTTCTCAGCCTCAGTCCGCTTTTCTGCAATCTCCTCGATAGATTTGAGACCTATATTTTGAGAAGCAACAGTTATTAGTTTGGGAGAAAGTGTGGCTTTTTCAATTGATTGCTCCGCAATACGATGACAAGTTATAATAGCTTTGACAAATTGTGGAGAAAATGTAGAGATACCTTCCGTTGATCCTTCAGCCAAAGCTGCAATGGAAGCCCCAACAACTGGAAGAACCGGGGCTTTGGAGATCAAAGGATCATCTGGACTGTATTCCTCAACTTCAGAAGTTTTTGGTTCCGGTGCTGAGCTGGAACCCTCATCGATTTTGGATTTGCCCTTGAGATCAGATTTCTATTTCTCTATGGCCTCTCGGATCATACGTCTACCATCTGCCAAAGCTTCAGGATCCCCACCCTTAAGGAAAGTCTTCATAAGCTGGCCTTTATCAATTTCATCAACCTTTAACCGCTGCTTTTCTCCCTCGACTATCATATCCCAGACATTAACTAAAGTGGTGTTATAATCCTGGATCAAGAGATGTCTCAGGTTCGAATAACCTGAGCAAAAAAGTCCATAAGTAGCTCCTCAAATCCTTTTATCTCCTCCTTGGCTGCGGCAAGATTAGCAGTGGCAATAGAGGCCGACTCAAGGGCGGCATTGGCATTACTCTCGGCAAGAGCTGCCCGTTCCTCGGCGTGGGCGAGTCTGTCGTTCAAGCTTGTCTTCTCCTTTTCCCAGGCAACCCTTTCTGTAGCAAAGCGATCTTGTGCAGCTTTCATTTCAGAATTAGCAAGTTTAAGATCCTCAATTTCCTTCTTTAAAGCCACACGTTCTTGGCTGTTCGAATCAAGCTCGTGATGAAAGCGCTTCTGGGCATTCTCTAACTCAGTCTTAAAATTGTTAGCTTCCCACCGAGCCAAAGCAAGAAGAGCATGTGTATCCTTAAGGTCCTTTATTGCTTTATTCCTGGCCCTGGTATCATTATCAATTTTTACTCTGGCCCTAGCTGTTTCCGTCTCTAGAGTACGAATAACATTGGAAAGATTTTCGGGTTGTTTCTTCATTGTCTTATATTGCTTGGCTACATGGGCGATGTGCCCCACAACTTCGACATCCCAGTCCTTAGGAACCGATTCTAAGTCTGGGACGAAAACCATTCTCCCAAAATAAATCTCGGGAAATTGTTTCCGCAAGCGCTCCAATTTTGCCTTGTTGTCAGGAGCCAAGGCCACCTCTTGTGTAGTAGAGGATTCTAAATGTCGCAGACCCGAAGAAGCAAGAGCCGTTTTCTCTTGCTCTTTGCCTTTGCTTGGTTCCTTCTATTTGTCCTCGGTCTCGTGATGCTTTTTAGAAGATTTGATGTGGGGAGGTAAGCATCTCGGAGGAGTTGGAGCCTTGGGAATCTCTTTACCCTAGTATGTGGCATTTGGCGACTATGGGACTTCTTGGGATCCTGCTTAGAAGGAGAGCGAGAGCACGGGGATTGAGGTTAATAGGAATCGTGGCGTCTTTGACTATCCCTCCCACGACTGTCACTGCGATCGTGCTCGGAAACGGAAGAAAGCCGGGAGTATTCTCGCGAAGAGCGCGGAAAGAGTAAGAGTAACGATGGGGCATGCTTCCTGCAGAAAATAACAAGTAGGAATAAGGATTATGAATATGATTAGTGTATCAGTATCATGACAAGTGGTGCATGTAGTGTATGTGTGCTCGTGTAATCCCCCCTAACAGACCAAGGCTCAAAGCTTGGCTCGTCTGCACAGTTTATTTCTCTTTAGCAAGGGAGGTTTCTCCCTCGAAGGTAGGGAAGAATGGTTCCCCTCCAAAATCCATAGAGGTATAGAGGTCATCTGGCAAGGGGATCTTTTCTAAACCCTCACGTATCTGCTCATCTATTAATGAAGGTTCAACTGTGGTGGAGTCTTTGTGGGAGACTGTCCTTTAGCGGAAGGGATGTCTTCCGGCTCGCTAACCCGAGTTTCGTCTTCTCTATACACATTTAGATCCTCGTCATCCTGATTGATCATTGCTGAAGGACTTTTAGGAATCTCAACAGCCTTCACGGCTTCTATGGTCCCTTCTCCCCCGGCCGGGGGCACGCTCCTAGACTCCCCAAGAGCAGGGGGCACATATTTGTAAGGCCTGCCACCCCTACCAAGCCCGAATCTCATGCCCAGAAGACGGTGTTTGTGGAGATTCTCGTCGGTAATACACTTTTTGATTCTTAAGAAATCTGATTTACTTTTGAGGAGGCGGGACAGTCGGTCTTCATATATCGAACCTTCTGCTTTTGCAAAGTTGTGATCTGCAAAGAAAAAAGGAACACGTTAGTACTTTTATTATGCAATTAGGACATGCATCGACGGACTTAAAGCCTACTTAATTGTAGCCACTTCCTCATGCATCCAGCTTGATGCTTTATGTAAAACCAATCAGATTTGGCATCTCCTATGTTGCTATGATAATCCGATAAAACCTTTCTGTTGGCCACTGATTCAAAGAAAGTGAAATTTGGAGTCCCTGTGGAATGGTGTTTGAAATGCTAATAGAATTTCAAGTCCTTGAAAGTGAGCTCAGTCTGTAGAATCTCTGCATACGCAACACATAGAGTGTACAAAGCCGCGTAAGCATTAGGATGGAGTTGAATGGAGGCAATGTGTAGTCGTCTTAAGGTTTCAACGACGATATGGGGAAATGGAGGAATAGCTCCTACCCAGCACATTAGCCTGCTGACAGTCATATACCCTTCCGGGGCAAAAGGAGGCCTATCTTCATCTTCTGGAATTTTCACATCGTCTCAAGGAATCCCATGTCTTAAGCATATCTTCTTAAGTCATATATCATCCAATTTGGGAGCTAGAGAATCAGTGAGCTTCTCTTTCTCTACTTCCTTAACACCTGGGATCTCGTCTGGAGCCCGATCATCTTCTTCTTCCTCTTCTTCAAGCGATGTGCTCTCAGAAGAAATCGACTCTATATCAGTCTCATACTCGAAACCAGAATTACTCCAGTCTAAACCTGATGGGAGTACGTCGGGATTGTGATATTTGGAGGACTTTGGATTTGCTCTCATCTCGGATACTCTTGAGGAGCGTCTATCTGACATGACTGTTTTGGCGAGTAAACTTGAAGGATTAGGATACAATTGCCCATGAACCCTGTGCATGTGCATGTGCATGTGGTAATGTGTGCAAATCTGCATAATACTAGAAAAATAGAAACACAAAGTAAAGCTAGATAAGTGTAATAATGGTCATTGTATGGAACTGAGTTATGCTGTTGTTCCATCTAGAAAGCTCATCTCAAAGGCTATAACCTAACTGTCCATTAAAATACCAGGATAACATTGAACTTTTAGGACAACATGTGTATCGGATCGTTAGTTAAGATGGTCTGTTAAAATATTGGGGTTCGTCTCGTGGTTTAAATATCGGGTCGTGAAACGGAAACCAGCTCATGAATGATGGATCATCCACAAGTCATGCCAGTGGAGGAACTTCAGCTCGTGAGACAGGCCTCAGATCATGGGATAGTCTAGTTCGTGACCCATTCTGCTTTACCTGAACGGATCGTGAAGGACCCCCCTGCGATCCACTTTACTTCCTGTTGCCACAAACCAATACTCCCCCCATTTCCACGATCTGATCCACTGTCCAACTTAACACTTCACCTCTGTCCCTGGTCACCACCCCTACGAAATACTACTCATCGTCACAACCCAAACCGCTATTTCACTTCCTCCATCTTTTTATTATTACGAGTCAAATCATCGCGTCGTTCATGAATTGAACTTCATCAAAACCCGTTATCCTTCCAACCATCTCCTCTACTCGCGAGGTCATCTCCACAAATAAACCTCCAATCCATCTTTCTCCTTCATGAATTCCTCCCATTTGTCCACGTCCCTCTCGACTGTTCGTCAAAAGCTTTAAATAAAGAAAATCAACAAAAATGAGGGGGAAAACCTATTTACCTTGCCAAGTTAGCGGTCTCAGGGTATTATGAATTTGATAGGATGTTCAAACTAGGGTTTTGGAGTTGGGAGGTATGAAGAACGACGGCGATTAAATAAGAAAGTGAAAAGGTAAAAGGAGGAGGTGAAAACAGTTTATATAGCCAAGGAGAAGACTTTTGACCTTCCCTTTTTTATCTCATACGGCTCGCCAGGCCTGATGGGCCATAAGCATTCAGAAAGCCCAACATGATTCGTACATAGGCCTCCTCAAACAATGGTCCGTAGCGCATAGGATGGTTCTATTCAAATGCATTGAATAGTTTAATGTGAACCATGGCATAAAATGGCGATCCAGACTTTGACATGACTACTAAAGCTAGAGTTCCATACTTACAGAAGCATGAAAGTTATTAAACACCAATTTCTCACAAATTTTTTTAAGCTTACCTGATGAGTTGATCGCAATATGTTCCAGAATCTAAAAAGATGAAAATTGGCCAACGAATAAAGAAATAATTGGAAACCGGGCAGTATATTTATACTCTTCAAAGGGCGTAACCCTTCGAAACAGTGCAATGTTACAGACAAATACGGCTATTGATCCACATCGCTTCATGAAAAAATAGTTCAGCAATTTTGAAGCATATTCCATCTCTGATAAAACATAATTCGAGGGGGCAAAATGTTGGCTAGCTTTTTGGACCAAGCCACCTAGACACACACGTAAGTCCAATGTGAAGTCTTGCTCGAGAAGCCATCCTAGTCCGTTCGTGGTCCCCTCTCCATCCTCAGTTCGTGGTCCTCATTCGTTCCCTTCGACTCGTGATGCCCCTCTCGCGAACCCGCTCTTTGTATCCTCACCACGACCCACCTCATGCCAGTGCTTCACGATCCGATTTCAAAGATGGAGATAGTAGCCACGATTAGGTTTTCCATGACCCGCAAATTAAGTACTCTGCGACTTCTATCCATAACCGCCATATTGACCATTTCTTTACCCACTCACGAATCAATCCAAGATCCTTGGGATCTGTGCCACGTGTGACCACGAACCGCCTGCAGATATCACCTATAAATGGTCCTACCCTTGAAAATTTTCAGGATCTTTTGGCAATTTTGAGTGCTATTATCACCATTGTTGCTTCTCCATTATTTCTGATCAGTATTATTACAAAATTATTGAGTGAATTATCATTGTGATAGTGAGATTGAGAGAAATCATTGATTGTACTTGCATTCTACGTATAATCAAAGATATATAAAGTGGACATAGGCTCGTTAACGCCGAACCACTATAAATCTTGTGTGCTCTCTGTGTTTTCTTTCATTTCTAGATATTAATCTTTGCAAAAAACAGTTAGTTTGGGTGTTAGAGCCATTTTTGGTTCTAACAGGAAATAATGTTTCCAAGGCTAGAACAGCCTTTTCCTTGTTAGCGTTAACATTTTTTTTGTATCGTCAGTCCTACTGCACAGCTAAAATGCGCACACATACCATCCAATTATCTTCCTTATGCTATTTATGTGACCAAAAATCGAAATTTTTCATAAAAATAAATTTCAGCTTGAAAACTTCTTATGTTTATTTTGAAAATTTCTTTTCAAAACCGTTTCACTTTCCTGTAAAAAATTAAAATGATAAAAAGTTTTTTTTAAGAACGATTTCTAAAAGTTTCAAAAATGTATTTTGTAGAAACTTAAACGGTTCAAGTCACATGTTGGCGAAGAAGGAAGTCAGTCACACAAAACGGGAAAACTGAAATCACATACAAAAGTCAAAAATAAATTTTAGCTTTAATAAGGAGTGGTTATTTATTCATTTATATACCCGTGACGTGGAACCGGTCCTTTTCTAAAATTTATCCAACATAGAATTCTATTCTTTCCAGCTCTAGAACAAGTGCTAATTTATGAACGAGACATCATTTAAATAAATATGCATGAATGAAAAAATAATTTCAAGCATAGAAATATCATTAACCAACGTCGTGCGATTTTCAATACTAGCAGTTACAACACTACAACAATAACAAAGATAAGAAAATGATGGAAAGGGAAACACACGATACAAGATACAATATGTGCAAGGCATACTCTAACAAAAACTACCCATTGTAGGCTGGTCAACCTGGCTGGAGCCCGAGCCAGGAGCATAGTATGGCAGAGATGCAACCAATCTCGTGCGCCTGCCAGCGTTGCTCCTCGCGAACCTCTCGGACCTCGACCTGGATGATGCGGAGGCTGGCGAGCTCTGGACTTTCCTGACTAGGCTGGTTGGGTTGTTGAAGCTGCTGAGCTGGAGCAGGTGGTGCGGGGATAGGAGCATCGGGCAGCAGAATGCCCATCTTCCGGAGAGTGGCGCGGCTAACAGCGGTCAGCGCCTTCCTCACCGCTGTCTCCCTAGGAAGTCTCACCTGGAAGTGTCGGAAGACATGGGTAAGAAGATGACTGTAAGGAAAATGGCTCCGTGGGATGCTGACGAAGGGCTCATAAAGATGAATCATAACCACGCGCACCCAATTGATGGCTATGCCGCCTAGAATAGCATAGGTGGTGCGGCGAACAGAAGGATAAACCTGCTCCAAACTTCCCTTCTTCGGGATGATGTTGTGTTGTAGGATGCGCACAACTACTCGGGCGATGGGTTGCAGATTGGCGGTAGTCCAAGCTCCAGGGGTTCCAAGGAAGATACGCTGAAGAATCTGAGGGTCCTCCATCTCGATAGCATCAAGCTCTACTCCGACTGCCGAGATGCCCAAAATATGAGCTATGTCATCGTCAGTGAACTCGATGGGGGTGCCCATAACCTCAGATCTGATGACGTAGGACTCGTGATCAATGTCGGCATCCATCCGTGTAACACCCCGTGATTTTAAATATTAAAATAAAAAATTAAGGAATACTTAATTTCAAATGTGGGAATTAAGGGAAACGGGTTGCGCCATTGCGTTCACCTCGGAATTCTTCTTGAGATAGAGTCCGAGTTTGCGTAAATCGGACTCTGTATGAAGAAGATATCTTTAAATTAAATATTGCAGCAAAACATGAAAAAGAAGAATGAGAAAAGAATAATGTTTAGCAATGTTCTAAGTTTTGTAAGCAAAAGACTTAGTAGCTCATTTGGTTAGAATATGTGACTTGCATACAAGAAGTACAGAATTCGTTCCCCGCCAGCGCCATATTTTTGTTTTAGGGGAATGGCTAAAAAGTGGCTTAGTGTGAACGCAGTTCAATAGTGGTTTAGTGTGAAAATGGTTAATTGGGAAGATAGATAAAAAGAAATATATATATATATATATATATGTAGAAAAAATATATACACATATATATATATATATGACGTGTACGCATCATGTGGCGCACGTGGCACATTTTTTGTTGGTCAATGGTTGTCTTTTTTACGTGGCCTTCTCTAATTGGCTTTGTGACAAATTCTGAGGTGTTAGGGCTTATGTGTCATGCTATGATTGGCTTAGTGACACTTGCTTTAGTTGGATGGCTCTGATTGCTCCTAAAACGATCTAACGGCTCACATAAGATTTAACTTCTATAAAAGCAACCATAATCCTCAAACCATAAATCACACAAATTCATTCCAAGGAGCCACCATGCCGTCCATGATCGTTCTAGTTTAGCCACCATTCCTTCTTCAACTTAAAAGAAAGATAGAAGCAAAAATCAAATCTAAATCCAAATTAGAATAACAATTAGTCTACATCAAAGGTGAGCAATTCAGTTTCAGAATACAGATCCCAGAAAAACAAGACTGTTCTTTTGATTGTGAGTGCTATTTCTTTCACAATATAATTAATAAATTAATTATGATGGGTTGTAATTGGATTATGAGAACATGTCTGTTGAAACATGTGATGTTATTGTCTACTTGTGAACATATGACAGTTTTGTTGTATGATTGGTAGATCTATTTATATGTACAATTATACATGTTTAACTTGATTCATTTTATGCAAGTTTACATATGTTAATTTGTGAATCATATGCAAGTTTATGTTATGTGAATCTTATGCAAATTTATGTGTTAAATCATATGCGAATCTTATGCAAGTTTGCGATATTAAAATATATGTATGCAAGTTTAGGATGTTGAAACATATGTGAATCTTATGCTAGTTGGGATGTAAAACATATGCGAATCAAGTATATACATATGCTTGTTTATAAGTGAAAAGTGTGACATTAATTTATGTGTTTAGATCGATATGCAAGTTCACATTTTGATATTAGATCTATATTTAGATCCAAGGCAGTAACATACTTATGCAAATTTATGTTTCCTATGCTAGTTTTGTATGTGAATCATATGCTAGTTTGAATGTAACTTTGTATGAAATTCATATGCAAGTCATAGGAAAACCATATCCATATATGCAAATTCATAATTACATGTTTAGATATATACATTTAGATCCATGACAATACATAGTTTATACAAATTTATGTTTTATGACTATTGCCTATGCAAGTGTTGATTATGCAAATTTATGTTAATATGAATCATAATCATGCCAGTTTTGTTCCATGTTATGCTAGTTAGATCTATTTTGTGTGTTATGCAAGTTGTGATGTTTCTTTCCTTTTTATGAGTTAGAATATTTGCGAGTCTAACATATTTCACGTTCAATGTATGAACGACGTGGGGATAATGGAAAAATATTAAATATGCATAATTGTGAATTGGCATAAAATGGCATAAAGGCATATAATTAATTTGAGACATTAATTGGCCTAATTTATATGCATAGTAATTATGGACATAATATAAGTGACAATTATGGACATGGATTAAAATTGGAAGTTATTGGCAATTTGAAATAGGGATATTAATTCAAACTGGGGTTTAATAATAATGTGTAATAATAAATGCCTAAGACACGAGGTTAGACTCGTTTGTGGTTTAAGACTGCCCGGACCCACCCGACAAATCCAGCAATCACAAACGGTAGTCTAATGTGAGCGGTCAGAGGCACAAATTAAATAAGTAATAAAGGCCTAAGACACGAGGTTAGACTCATTTGTGGTTTAAGACTGCCCGGACCCGCCCGACAAATCCAGCAACCACAAACGGTAGTCTAATGTGAGAGGTCAAAGGCATAAATTAAAAGATGCTTAGACACGAGGTTAAGTGTTGCTTGTGGTGGAAGCCTTCCTGGAACCGGCCGGCATATCCAGCGGCTACAAGCAATCGAATTAATGTGAGAGGTTTTTGCATTAATAATTAATTAATGCTGAGCAAAAATGAATATGAATGAAAAACAGAAGTTTGGTTGAGTGAGTGATTCTCTGAGTAAAAATCTGATGTTGATTTCGGTCTTCGGGGTTGGTAATTAGGGAGTTATTCTCTTAACCAATGTATCTGTGAACTAAGATGTACTTAATCATAAAAAACATGGTAAGTGGGTAGGGTTAAGACTAGCTTAACTAATAATATATATATATATATATATATATATATGTATATATTAATCTGACAAGTGGATGGGGTTAAGACCAGCTTAAACAATAATATATTGATCTAATAAGAGGATAGGGTTAAGACAAACTCAACCAATAATATGTATTGATCTGATAGGGTTAAGACAAACTTAACCAATAATGTATATTGACTTGATAAGCGGATAGGGTTAAGACCAACTTAACTAATAAGATATAGGTGGATGGGGTTAAGACCAGCTTAACCAATAATATATTGATCTAATAAGCGGATAGGGTTAAGACAAGCTTAACCAATAACACATGTTGATTTGCTTAGTGAATAACATGGGTGACATGTAGGATATAATTATAAACAGTTAACCAAGTTGAAACATGTAAGAAGACATGAATAAGAAGGGGTTAAGTGGGAAATTCTAGTGGGGACCAAGCATAGGTGGAAAGCTTGTGTGGGGACCCTTTTCAAACCAGTAACCCATTAAGTATCTTTGTGAGCTCGACCCAAGTCGAGGACGGGACACGCTTACTGAGTTTGATTGTAAGGGGTCAAAACGGGTTAGCGGTGGCAACACAAGTCCAAGGGGTCATGTGCGTGCGTGGGCCTGGGCTGGTAGGTAAGATGTTGTTGCATCATGTAGATATAAGCTGTGCATCTTTATTTGTATCGGGTTGCCACATTGGGGAGTGATACACCCCACTGTGGGACCAGCACAAATATCTACGAGTAAGGGGGCTGATCGAATGGGGAAGGTAGTGGGAACGACTAGCGGAGATAGGAGCAGACGACACCCATGCAGACAGCTAGGATATAACTACCATATTATGAATAAGCATTGTAATTAGAATGGGGAGGGTAGTGGGTACAACTAGTGGAGATAGGGGCAGGCGACACCTATGTAGACAGCTAGGGGTACACGAAACTACCATTATTATTATTATTATTATTTTATTCATTGGGCGGGATCAACTTTTAGGGTGACTAGTAATGGTGTGGTGTAATTAGCATTGGTGCAGTATAGTAATTATCCTATAGTGATTAGGAGCGCAATTAACGCCAAAATATTCCTCTGTTTTCTTTGTCTTGCCCACTTGCTTCATAGTCATTTCTTGTTTTACTAGTTTATGTCTTATCCTAATTACTTTAATAATTGTATTATTAAATTTATGGTACTCGCCAGACTTCATGTCTGACCCCCTTTGTTTTCGCCTCTTTTCTTCCTCCTCCCCCCTAGCTTCTCTGGGTGGGACTAGTACTAGTGGAGCTTGATTTGGATCTCTTTGCCTCTCTTTTGGAAGTGCTTGGATGTCTGAAAGTAAAGTTCATCTCATCTCTTTTATGGCTACTTGTGTTTGGGGTTATGCTTTTTTACTTTATGTACTCTTAAAACAATTTGTCAAGATGGATATTAAGTGTACTTGATTTATGAAGTTGTTGTAATCAAACCTTTTCTCTGCTGCAATAAAATTTGTTTTAAAATTTTCAAGTACCAATATTTGTATTTGTCTTGTTATATTCTGTTGTATACACTAATAACGCTTCATGGAAGTTAATGCATTCCCTTTGTGAGTGACATTAATGGATGTGGGGTGTTACACGTGGTATCAGAGCTGAAGGTTACCAGAACAGATATGAATTTTGAAAAACTGTTTTTCAAAAGCATTTTGTAAAGAAATACTTTCAAAAATATGTTTTAAGGATAGTATTATTAAGAGAAAAGTTTGTTTGTTTTAAAAACATAACCCCTAAGAGCCATATATCTTTCCTTCGATTCTCCGCTTTGAATCTCTTCCTCCTTCCTTTTTGAATTTCTTCCTCCACGCATATAGACGCTTTTTCTAAGATATGTAAGAACTTCCTTACGATGGGCGGAAAACCACTTCATGGGACTGGGACATCTATCATAGCTAGGAGGAAGTGGAGGACTTGTTGGTACCTTTAGGATAGACCATGAGAGGAAGGTTCAATTAGTTGCTTGGTTAATGAAGAACGAAGCCTCATTTGGTAGGAGGCCACGAACAGAGAATGTGCAGGAGAGACATGGAAAGGACACATGATAAAGTAGATCCAAAGAAAGACAATAAGGATAACAAGGGGCCAAGAGAAAAGGAAGGGCCACACTTGTGAAATATCTGACTACTTAAATAAAGACGTTACAAAGAAGAAGAAGACTAGTTGTTATCATTACAAGACATCTTATTAGGATCGTCCAAAGAAGCAAAAGGCAAAGGTAAGGACAAGGTATAGGATCTTCTAGAGGGCAGACGCGTTCCCCCACGACTGACATACCTGATAGAGGTAGAAATATATCTTGGTTGGAAATTTGGTTTTTCATTTTGATCATCTTGTTCGAACCTTGTTTGAATTCTGGCGCTTCACACTCGTTTGTATATGCTTCGTTAGTTGAAACACTGCACCTAAATACTAGTCTAGTTACGGATACCATAGTAGTCTCAAATCCTATTAGTGGTTCAGCTCATCTTTCAATGATTTGTTGGGATTTGAGAGTGCCTATCTTGGGCGTTGGGTTTGAATGCAACGCCTTCATTCTTGGCTTCATGGGCTACGGCTTGATTCTAGGTATGGATTGGCTAGCTAGATACGGTGCCATCCTAGATTGTGAAAGAAGGGTAGTTAGATTGTTGACTCGTTGTGGAAAGACCCTCGATATTTCTTGTGATCCCAGAGGTCTGGTAATGCTTAGCTACCTAGAATCCCTTGACGCATCCAATGATGATTTGGAATCTGTTCGTGTGGTCCGTGAATATAGTGACGTCTTCGATGAAGTTCGAGGTTTACCCGCAAGGCGCGAGATAGACTTTCAGATATACCTAGTAGATAATGCAAAGCCAGTTGCATTACCAGTGCGCCACATGGCTCCGAGAGAAAGAAGAGAACTCAGTAAGCAAGTGAAAGAATTGCTTGAGAAGGGATTCATAAGAAGGAGTATTTCAGAGTGGGGCGCTCCAGTCGTTTTCGCTACGAAAGCTGATGGTTCACTTAGATTGTGTGTGGACTATAGAGAGATGAATAAGCTAACAAAGAAGAACATACACCCATTGTCGAGGATAGATGATTTATTCGATCATTTGGTGGGTGCTTCGTTTTTTTCGCAACTGGATTTGGCTACAGGGTTTCATTAGCTAAGGGTGGCTGAAGATAGTATAGATAAGACTGCATTTAGAACTCCTGGCGATTTCTTCAAGTGGGTCGTCATGCCTTCCGGTTTGACGAATGCACCCGCATACTTTGTTGACTTAATGAGTAGGGTGTTTAGGGAGTTTCTAAACAAGTTTGTGATAGTCTTTGCGGATGATATCCTGATTTTCTCTAAAAGTGAAGAAGAGCATGCCCTACATCTTAGGGAAGTCTTAGAGACCCTACGAGCGCATCAACTTAAAGCTAAGTTCTCCAAGTGCCATTTTTGGAGAAAAGAAGTGAGGTTCTTAGGACACGTGGTCTCTAAGGAAGGGATAGCTGTGGATCCCGCAAAGGTGGTGGCAACCTAAGATTGGAATATTCCTAAGAACACAACAAAAGTAAGAAGCTTTTAGGGCTGGCTGGTTATTATAGGAAGCTCATTAAGGACTTTGCGAAGATATCAGCCCCCACTTACTTGGTTAACGAAGAAGAACTTGATTTTTTTTCTTGGTATGTTGACTGTGACGATGCTTTCCAACGTTTGAAGAGGGTTTTGACAACAGCTCCAGTTTTAGTTTTGCTAGATGGAAGTAAGCCATTCACAGTGTATACCGGTGCTTGCGAGACAGGGCTTAGAGCAGTTTTCAGTGCAAGAGGTAAAGGTGATATGCAAAAGGCGGCAAGTACGAGTATCGCTTATCACCCACAGACGGGTGAACGGGCAGAAAAGGGTGAACGAAATCCTTGAAGATCTTTTGAGGTTATGTGTCCTAGATTTTGGAAGGACATGAGAAGAGGCAACTAGCTTAGTGATGATGTTCATGACATGTTTTCACGTATCATATTTGCGTAAGTGTTACAAGATACCACGGAAGAAGCAGAGCCGAACATGCTTAGAGAAGTGGAAGTAGAGGGAGATGCCACGATTAGACGAGCTCCTGCATGCATCCTTGGGTCGGAGGTATAAGAGCTACGCAACAAAGAGGTCAAGTTGGTCAAAGTGCAATGGGGAGATGATCAAAGAGACGCGAATTGGGAGATGGAAGACAAGATGCGTACGTTGTACCATTTCCTTTATGAGGGTATGTTTTAACTTCTCCTTTTTCTACCGCTTTGTTGATACTTATCCTTTCATTTAGTATTATCTTTGCGATGACATCTTCGATCTTTAGTTAGGAAGAACCTATGGTTATAAACATGTGTTTGAGACATGTTATGTTTGGTGGATGCAAATGGATGCAAGTGGTTGCTAGTGGATGCATGTACACACACATTATGCACTAGATCGGCTCAATCACCTTCATGTTGCATATAAATGTGTGTGCATATTTAAATTAATGGATGCATAATGGTTGTGTTATCACATGGATGCTGCATTTTGATGAATGGTTGTGCACACATGTAGGAATAATATGTATCGATAGGATTCTTTCACATACATAATGGACGCATGACACTATCATGATTTGCATTAAGGAGGTCAACTGAATCAGTAGACCGCCTGATTTTGCATTAGATAAGAAACATATACACACACTTTTTGCATATGTTCATACAACATTAGAAATCTTGTAAGGACAATGGATGCCTGTGTTTGATGGTTGAGTATATGGATGATTGGATGTTAGGATATGCATTCTCCTTAACTTGGAGATTTCGGGGGCGAAATCCTTTAAGGAGGGGAGAATGTAACACCCCGTGATTTTAAATATTAAAATAAAAAAATTAAGGAATACTTAATTTCAAATGTGGGAATTAACGGAAACGGGTTATGCCATTGCGTTCACCTCGGAATTCTGCTTGAGATAAAGTCCGAGTTTGCGTAAATCAGACTCCGTATGAAGAAGATATTTTTAAATTAAATATTGCAGCAAAACATGAAAAAGAAGAATGAGAAAAGAATAATTTTTAGCATTGTTCTAAGTTTTGTAAGCAAAATACTTAGTATCTCATTTGGTTAGAACATGTGACTTGCATACAAGAGGTACAGAGTTCGATCCCCGCCAGTGCCATAATTTTGTTTTAGGGGAATGGCTAAAAAGTGGCTTAGTGTGAACGCAGTTCAACAAGTGGTTTAGTGTGAAAATGGTTAATTGGGAAAATAAATAAAAAGAAAAAATATATAATATATACATACATATATATATATATATATGACGTGTACGCATCATGTGGCGCACGTGGTACATTTTTTGTTGGTCAAGGATTGTCTTTTTTACCTGGCCCTCTCTGATTGGCTTTGTGACAAATTATGAGGTGTTAGGGCTTATGTGTCATGCTATGATTGGTTGAGTGACACTTGCTTTAGTTGGATGGCTCTGATTGCTCCTAAAACGATCTAACGGCTCACATAAGATTTAACTTCTATAAAAGCAACCATAATCCTCAAACCCTAAATCACACAAATTCATTCCAAGGAGCCACCATGTCGTCCATGATAGTTCTAGTTTAGCCACCATTCCTTCTACAACTTAAAAGCAAGATAGAAGCAAGAATCAAAATCAAATCTAAATCCAAATTAGAATAACAATTAGTCTACATCAAAGGCGAGCAATTCAGTTTCAGAAGACAGATCCCAGAAAAACAAGACTGTTCTTTTGATTGTGAGTGCTATTTCTTTCACAATATAATTTATAAATTAATTATAATGGGTTGTAATTAGATTATGAGAACATGACTGTTGAAACATGTGATGTTATTGTCTGCTTGTGAACATATGACAGTTTTGTTGTTGTATGATTGGTAGATCTATTTATATGTACAATTATACATGTTTAACTTGATTCATTTTATGCAAGTTTACATGTGTTAATTTTTGAATCATATGCAAGTTTATGTTATGTGAATCTTATGCAAATTTATGTGTTAAATCATATGCGAATCTTATGCAAGTTTGGGATATTAAAACATATGTATGCAAGTTTAGGATGTTGAAACATATGTGAATCTTATGCAAGTTGGGAAGTAAAACATATGTGAATCAAGTGTATACATATGCTAGTTTATAAGTGAAAAGTGTGACATTAATTTATGTGTTTAGATCCATATGCAAGTTCACATTTTGATATTAGATCTATATTTAGATCCAAGGCAGTAACATACTTATGCAAATTTATGTTTCCTATGCTAGTTTTGTATGTGAATCATATGCTAGTTTGAATGTAAGTTTGTACGAAATTCATATGCAAGTCATAGGAAAACCATATCCATATATGCAAATAATTACATGTTTAGATCTATACATTTAGATCCATGACAGTACATAGTTTATACAAATTTATGTTTTATGACTATTGCCTATGCAAGTGTTGATTATGCAAATTTATGTTAATATGAATCATAATCATGCCAGTTTTGTTCCTTGTTATGCAAATTCTCTGAGTAACAATCTGATGTTGATTTCAGTCTTCGGGGTTGGTACTTAGGGAGTTATTCTCTTAACCAATGTATTTGTGAACTAAGATATACTTAATCATAAAAAACATGGTAAGTGGGTAGGGTTAAGAACAGCTTAATCAATATATATATATATATATATATATATATTAATCAGACAAGTGGATGGGGTTAAGACCAACATAACCAATAATATATTGATCTAATAAGGGGATAGGGTTAAGACAAACTTAACCAATAATATGTATTGATCGGATAGGGTTAAGACAAACTTAACCAATAATGCATATTGACTTGATAAGCGGATTGGGTTAAGACCAACTTAACCAATAAGATATAAGTGGATGGGGTTAAGACCAGCTTAACCAATAATATATTGATCTAATAAGCGGATAGGGTTAAGACAAGCTTAACCAATAACACATGTTGATTTGTTTAGTGAATAACATGGGTGACATGTGGGATATAATTATAAACACTTAACCAAATTGAAACATGTAAGAAGACATGAATAAGAAGGGTTTAAGTGGGAAATTCTAGTGGGGACCAAGCATAGGTGGAAAGCTTGTGTGGGGACCCTTTTCAAACTAGTAACCCATTAAGTATCTTTGTGAGCTCGACCCAAGTCGAGGACGGGACACGCTTACTGGGTTTGATTGTAAGAGGTCAAAACGGGTTAGCGGTGGCAACGCAAGTCCAACGGGGTCATGTGCGTGCGTGGGCCCGGGCTGGTAGGTAAGACGTTGCATCGTGTAGATATAAGCTGTGCATATTTAGTGGTATCGGGTTGCCATTTTGTGGAGTGATACACCCCACTGTGGGACCAGCACGGGTATCTACGAGTTAGGGAGCCGATCGAATGGGAAAGGTAGTGGGAACGACTAGCAGAGATAGGAGCAGACAGCACCTATGAAGACAGCTAGGAGTATGACTACCATATTATGAATAAACATTGTAATTAGAATGGGGAGGGTAGTGGGTACAACTAGTGGAGATAGGGGCAGGAGGCACCTATGAAGATAGCTAAGGGTAAACGAAACTACCATTATTATTATTATTTTGTTCAGTGGGCAGGATCAACTTTTAGGGTGACTAGTAATGGTGCAGTGTAATTAGCATTGGTGCAGTATAGTAATTATCCTATAGTGATTAGGAGCGCAATTAACGCCAAAATATTCCTCTGTTTGCTTTGTCTTGCCCACTTGCTTCACAGTCATTCCTTGTTTTACCAGTTTATGCCTTATCCTAATTACTTTAATAATTGTATTGTTAAAGTTATGGTACTCACCAGAGTTCATGTCTGACCCCCTTTGTTTTTGCCTCTTTTCTTCCTTCCTCCCCCCACCCCCCCCCTCAGGTTCTCAGGGTGAGACAAGTACTAGCGGAGCTTGATTTGGATCTCTTTCTCTCTCTTTTGGAAGTGCTTGGATTGCTGAAAGTAAAGTTCAGCTCATCTCTTTTATGGCTACTTGTGTTTGGGGTTATACTTTTTACTTTACGTACTCTGAAAACAATTTGTCAAGATGGATATTAAGTGTACTTGGTTTGTGAAGTTGTTGTAATCAAACCTTTTCTCCGCTGCAATAAAAGTTGTTTTAAAATTTTCAAATACCAATATTTGTATTTGTCTTGTTATATTCTGTTCTATACACTAATAACACTCCATGGAAGTTAATGCATTCCCCTTGTGAGAGAAATTAATGGACATGGGGTGTTACAATCCGGGCATCAAACAGATGGACACTGTGCGGCTACAAGTCGCACTCAGAAGTGTCAAAGCACGGGATCGGTGTTAGGCCTGCAGAGATAAAAAGTTCCCCCAAACCAAAAGAGGCAAAATCGGCAAACTTCATTGGTCAACCAATCTGAAACTCATAACTGGCCGTCGCTAAGTAGTGCTTGATCTTCTCCTCATCGCGGTCTAACCAAGCAACTTCCAGAGGCATGAGACTGGGGTATTGAGTGCAAGGTTCCATGGAGGAATCGGCGAACTAGGAAAAGAAAATTGTAAATCTGGAGTATAATTGGGTAGAGACCTGCACGCGAAGGATTTTGGGGGCAATTAGGGATGAAACGGAGTGGGGGTTGCTCGAATTGGAGCTTGGGAATAGAGGAGGGTTTGGGTTTCGATGGAAATTGGGGTTGGGGGAGGAGTCAGCTAAAACGATATATATCATTTCAGCCCAATTGGGTCGGGTTCCAGGCTATGCTCATTAAGGGGGAGCGGTTGACCTGGCCCTGGAAGGGCGGTCGACCGCTTGCCCCATAACGGGCACGGTACGAACCTCGACCCAACGGCCCGTATAAATTATATATAAATTAAAATATAATATCTATTACGTTGAAACAACTTCCGCTTCCAACCGAATTCTCGTATCGACTTCCATTACTCATCGAGTCAAGAAATTAAATTTTCCAATGCCTTTTTCCCTGCCTCCAAAAAGATTTGTGACCACTGAATCGAACAAACTTAAAACAGGAAATCAGCTAGAAATCCGAAATAAAATTTAAAACGGCTTTCCCCTTACTAGCTGACATAAACTAAATGACTCAAAATCAAATACCCAAAAAATAAGGATGAAGGACTTTCCTAGCCTTTTCGAAGAAAGATTTAAAACTTTTCCATAAATGGAATTTTTATTATAATCTAACGGTTTCGTATTTATAAATCCATTTTATTATTATTATTTTTATTTCGGATTTTATTTCAAACTGGAAAAACCTTTTCATGTTCAAAAAAATGTTCGAGCTTAAAATCTTAATGATTAATTGCGATAATTTCAATAAATTATCCAATATATATATATAGGAAGAGGGATATTAAAAATCACAAGGAATGGATACTTATTATTCTTAAGTTTAGCAGCATATTCCTTGCCATTTCTAATTCCTTCCTTCCTACCAATCGGATTATATTTATTAAAATTACACAAAGCCCCAATGATTTTTAAAACACGAATAGATTAAAATCTAAAAACCATATCTTTATAAGACTAGGCCTTTATAAACCAATTTTTGGAACCGTATTTCATAACTTTCAAAACCCATTTTTATTTTTTCCAAATAGTGTTAAATTTTTTTTCTCAAATACAAGGCCAAGAACCCAATTGAATACTTTCAATAAAGATAGATTCGAAAATTAACAAAGTAACAAATGGATATACCTCATAATTATATTTTCGAAATAAATACGACATATTAACGTGAACTTTTCCCGTTTTAGATCGAGTAATGGTCTTAACCGGAATTACTAACGAAACCAAAAACCATAAATCGTGACTGTCTCGGTTGTAGCTAGATTTTTATATTATATATATTATTATTCCTGTCTCCAAACTTGAATCAACGAAAGCCACCATATATCGTCCTCATGCACTTCATGACGAGATCACCAACATACTGTGGGGGTAAGACGGAATTGATTAGAAACCCGAACTCAACATACATCAACTCTTAGTTGCTTAAACCCATTTTTACTATAATTAGGCCCATAACTAATTCATCGTTGAAATAAATGAAAGTCGAGTAAGAAAAATGAAGAAAGAAGAAAAGAAAATCGAATTACGTTCTCTCACGAGACCTAATTTAACTATTTCCTCTGATCGTTTAACCTAAGCTCTGATACCAAATGTAACACCCCACACTTTTATTCGGCCAAATTCGACAAAAATCGAAACTCAAACACATCCAAGCATGGAGCGTGTAAATATGGTACCTGCAAATAAATGAGCATGAGCATAATCAGAGTACGACAAGATAACTCACATCGGAACAAAATTGGCTAGACTAGTACTAACTCAGGTAAATACCTTTTTAATATAAGTCACTTTGCAAATACCGAACATGAGAGAGAACGAGAACTGAAAGCCAAACTTAAACACTTGTGAGAACCCGACATTCTCTAGAAAGCCTGGGTAGTTGTAATGAGGGGAGGGGTCAGAACAACAAGATTCTGATCAACAGGAAATGTACAAGACAGATTATAATACATAAATGTATCCCATTTAGTTCAACCTAAGATGTATGCCTACCAAGATTAGTGATTCTAGCCTAACCTTATGGATATTTATGCACGACTCTACAACCCTTCACATAGTCGTATTCCAAGATATGCTACTGAGATAAAACGTTACGAATATATTTAGGAAGCCTTTAGACCATGATTCAACTGGTTATTAGACCGAGAAGTGAACCCCTAATTAAGGAGTTTATATATATACATTTCCATCCACTTACCCTTTATTATTAAACGCCTCACTATCAATAATGGATAGGGTGGATTCTCCAAATCACTTAAGACCCTAGGCAGACTTATTGGTCACTTGATACCTCTCGACAATTTGTTCAACACTCTTATAATTTAGAGGGCACTAGCTATGGGCCATACTAGTTAAGCTTCCGTCATTCATGCATATACCGTTGCCCCGTATTAGGTAAGAGATGGTATTTTATCACTCACCATACCTTCTAGCTGACCATATTGAATAACCCCCTTAGTCACTTACTACTTTCCGTAGGATAGGTATCCATATCTGACATTTTAAGTTCCCAGGTTTGGGTAGGCAATACACACACATGTTGTTTAAGACCCTTGTACTGAAAGATCTATTCCCAGGGGGGCTCTTCAACCCCGGCCGCTTAAGACCCAGGAAGCGGACTATACGCGAAGGTTATTATGTTCGTACCCCATTAGCCCTTAGTACCTTTCCCTATTGGGATAATGTGGGTCACCTTATTAGTCCTTCCCGTTTAGTTACCCTCCACAGAAGTATTATATGCATAAGATTTATTATCGTCCTGGATTCATATGGTTAATAATATTTTTACATCGTTAACCAACTAAGTCCAACCCTACTTTTATTTATAAGTTCTATATTCATTAATATAAATAAGGAAAGTTATATCCACTTTACCCTAGGATATTTATTTGATTACTTCCCCAATTGGACATAGTATTTAAACAACAATCAATATCCATAAATCCACTTTTTACACCCATTTATTTCTATTTCTTTGTTTATTGCACTTTATGACCATAACGGTCATAGTTTCCTAAGGCAACCATTTATCATTCCCAAGGTATCTATTTATTGTACCCCAACAGACAATTACTATTCTTATTTATTTATTTATTGCTTGTTATATATATATATTTGTGCACCAGATTTGTCATACTAAGTTGAACACTTGTGGATGCTGGATTTAGCGGTCGTTTCCGGGTAGCCTTTTACCACAAGTTGTACTTAACCTCGTGCCTTGGTACATTTATATTTACGCATTAGACCCCTCATATTAAGCTGACCACCTATGGATGCTGGATTTGTCAGTCGGTTCTGGGCAGACTTCTACCACAAGTTGAACTTAACATCCTGTCTAAATGCGGTTATAATTCAAATTTCCTAATTGGGGTGTACAACGTTAAGCCTAATTAATTTAGGAATTGTAACCATTATCCTATTATATTACTTTCCCCAATCAACATTGGTTACAATTGTTATTTATTGATTTGCGGTCCCATTTATAGCAATAAATTATATTAATTGCTACAGTGGTCACCACGAATATATTAGTTCAATATGGATTACATTTTCAAATAATTCCATAATTGAACATCATTAAAACATTCATACAATGTATATTTTACCATTTTACACTGATTTGGACAGATAATATATATATATATATATATATATATATATATATTTATGTTTTCGCGCGATCAACGTAGTTATCTTTTATTATTATTATTATTAAATCTTATGATTTGGTTTAATCAATAACCAAACAGTCCTTTTTGCATTCAATCTTGCCAAAAGGTTTCAAATCTTCCAAAAATACCGTTAGCTGCAATTATTGCAAATTATGCCTGTTTGTGGAATAAACATATTTCAAATTCACAAGAAACATATATATTTGGATAGTTGATTCAAACTATGCACAAATATGTATTTTTATATTTATATGTACGTTTGCACCACTTTTCCCTTTTTCAATCTTTTTGTCATATCTCTTGTGAATTCAAAATAATATCTTTTTGTTCAAAAAGAGGAGAACGAAATATTTACAACAATTAAGCCAAAACCCAACAACATCGAATGCAAATAGGTATAATGCTTTTAAATTAAAATAACATAATTCACAATTTACACTGTAACTAAGGATTTGAAAGAAAATTAAATCTAAACAGTGTTATTGGGACTGATTTCCAAATCCATAGTGTTTTACAACAAACCACAATATATTTTACAACATAATTACAGGAAATATGTATAAAAAAATCTAAGAATCCCACAGTTAATATTATGAACCACAATTCACAATTTACAAGTTTTAACAATATTTACAACCAGATCTGATGGGTGTTAATTCAATTACAACAATATTATGAACAGATCTGATGAAAATAGGCATAAAACTTGAGATATAATTCAAACAAAATGAATAAGCTATTATAACTGTATTTGCAAATTTCCCACTCACCTTAAAGCATCGAATTACAAAGTTCGAATCCTTTAGGCCTACAATTCCCAAATTCTTATAAATCTACAATTTATCTGGAAAGGGGATAAATTCCAGATTTGTAGATGTGTAAGAAAATAGGAAGAGAGGAGAGAATCCGATTTGGAGCGTCAGTTCACATTCTTTTCCATTCACATTCTTTTCCATTGAATCTAATAATCCTCTCAATTCTATATGATTTGTTGTATATGAATATAATTTTAATTAAGAATTTAGGTTCGAAGAGGGAGGAAAATGGCAGAGCTTCGCTGCTGCCCACAAATTTGTGTGGAAAAGAATGAGGCCTTACCCCTTTATTTATAGGAGTGGAATTGGCCATGAACCGTTAGATTTATTTTAATTAACATATGTCCATTCGTTTAATAATATTATACAGCCAAACCGTAGCGGTCACTGCCTAGCTCGACCAAGCAGTCGCAGCCAGCGGTCGATCGCCAATCAACTGCCTCGGTCGATCACTTGGTCGACTTGGCAGTGAGGTGGCTGGGGAAATTATTTATTTCTATATATAAGATATTATGTTTTATGTATTTTCCGTCTATTTTCATATTTATTCAATAACTTTTCACCCGTTCGCGAAACTCCAAACATGAAAGTTGACCAGAATTCTGAGGCTAACGCATCGGTTAAAGTTTCATAGGTAAATTCCATTGTTTGCTAAAATTCCTATTTTTGAAATTCTAATAATTAATTCTTATTTCCAAAATTTCGAGTTGTTACAACTAGCAAAAGCGATGGTCGATTTTAACACCACATTAAAGTGAACCCAGTTACGTTCTTACTTGTCAAGAATCAAGTGTAGGAAATGCACACTGGTGAAGGATGTGGTTAAAATCGACCATTTTCCATGGCACAATTTAAGAAAATCTCCAACCCTCAATGGGGATTGAAGGAGTAGATGAGAAAATAAAGTGGCGCAAACCTCACTTCTATAACAAATAGTGGGGATTTGCATGTTTTTTCATATGAATTAAACGGGGAAGTGAATCCCGTTTGTAGGTTAAAACAGGATTCATTTCACTATTTAACCTATAAACCAGTTTCATTAACCTGTTTATAGCGTTAGTTTTTTTAAATAAGAGCACTCACTTTATTGTTGCCTGCAAAAATATCCGATAGCGAATACAACTATTTACCGATTGGCCTCACAATGAAAAACCCATTTCCAGTTTAAAAAAAACTTTGCTTAAATCAGATCAATTTCAATTTATGTTCAATCCTTTCTTCAATCTTCACCTATCCCTCACCAATTAGCTTTGTTTAAAGATTGAATATTTGTGCCCAAATTCTAGGGTTTTCAAAAAAAAAAAAGATTTGATGATGGAACATCTTTATATGAAAGGATATAGCTCCCACGACCATATACAAAGAAGAAAAACCTCTAAAAGAAATAGGTGGACTCTCAGCAACTACGAAGGCGGTTACGGAGTTGGCGTTGATACAGTGATTTAATCCGCATTTCCATTCTATCCTATTACAAGTCTTTGTGAAGGAGTACATCACATTTTCATGATGGGAAAAGAGCTTACGGTACATTGTTTATTACATTTTATTCCTATATTTACGTTAATGTAAATAATGATGTTACTAATTAATGTTAAAACTGCATTGTGAATAATGTCGCGATAATATGAGATGTCACAGATCATTTACAACAATGTTAAAAAGGTGGAAAAACTTAAAAGTTCATCCGCATATTAGAGATCTGGTAATTAAAATATTTGGTAGATTCATGGATGTCGAGTTGAGAAATTCTTATAATTGATGTATACATGCCATAGTTGAGCGATGGTGGCCTACAACTCATAGTTTTTATTTTCGAATGACGAGATTGGTTTCATATCTTTAGATTTTACCATGTTGACATCGATATCTGTTGGATTGAATACCCATAATATTCCATATGATGAGCGATGAAGCTGATTTGCCAATGCTAGTCAATTTTTGTCGCTGCTTGTCGAAAAAGATATCAAGATTGGAAACGTTGTCATATCTCATTTGAATAAATATTTTTATAAGGATTACATAGCAGCTGATTTGAATAACCTTGATCATATTGCTATAATTTTTGCGTTATACATGATGGACACTCTTTTTTTCACATCGACAAGTGACCCAATCAGTCTTTGGTACATATAATCAGTTACAAATTTAGAATTAGCTCAAAAATTTGAATGAGGTTCGGATATTACGGGGTATTTATATCAGAGTTTAGATGTAGATGTGAGTAAGGGTGGTCATCTTAGTGGATTTGTTGATTTATTATACGTATATCAACCCATTTTATTTTCAATTTATTTTTGTTACATGCTTAATTAATCAACTGACTAACACTTTTATTTTTTGCAGTATGGGTTTTTAGAGTATACGACTGTCGGTGGTTATACTATTAAAGAATGTGTAAAACAGTCATATTATCCAAGGCTAAAAGCTTAGGAGAAAGAACGTAGAATAAGAACACATGATACAACCGACAATTTGTTTTCAATCACATGTTATCATATTGATCATCGATCGACCAGTCGTATTAATTGGAACTCATGGAACACCTCAATTATTTTAGGCCAAAATGAGGTTCATGTTTATTGACACTTGTAAATGAAATGATTACCTTTGCTTGTTCCTCCAGGCGACTATTTTGAGTTATATGTAGGCGAGCGGTGTTATAGACAGTTGACTGGGCAAGCTATTTTTATATTAGATCATCTGCTTCACATGGCACGTAATATGACATATGGTATGTATGCGGATATGAAGCAAGCTCTATATCAAGATGATTTTCAATAGTATTTATATCAGGGATAGACATTGACTATGACACTTATTGGTGGCAGATTGTTAGAGATGCAGGTTCGTTACCAGATGATGCAGTCCGTATTGGGAATATGGATTTCTTTGGTCCTTCTATATTGAAGTTAGGTATTCAGCCTCCTATTGTGATGTCTTCAAAAGTTAATCATGCATTACATTTTTACCCACCTCCACCTCCTCATCAAGCAAGTTGGCATAGGATCCTAGTTGGAATATGCAGTGGACGAGATGAGATAATCCATTACCTATTCCGCATTTGACCTATATAACTCCACTCTTATCGCATTGCATAGTCGATAGACTTTGGGAGATGAATTTGCGTATGCAGCAACTTACTCTTCAAGAATAGCAGCATTATGAGGAAGGATTACGTAGGATAAGCGATGTGTCACTAGATTTTGTAATTTATACTATGTTTTCCAAAAATTACCAATATAATTATGGTTGTACTTTATGTTATTGTTCAACTTCCCATGTTTCAAACAAAACATGAAAATGAGAAGGCAGCTGAAATTGATGTTACAGATGAAGGAAAATGGTCGTTCTAAATCTATGAAAAAACGGAAAATGATCCATCAAATGCATTCTAATGAAGTAAATGAAAATGAAAAGGAGGAAAAAGAAGAGGGTGATGCGAAAGGAGTGGACAATGAAGATGATGATAAAGGCGAAGATGAAGGCGATGACTAAGGTGGTAATGAAGATTTGATGATGAGGATGATAAGGATGACGAAGGAAGAGATCATGGGGTTGTACAGACAAATAGATATGGTGTTAAGATCAGAGCACCGACCACCTCACCTCCAATAGCAAGTAATTAAACTTGAAACTTGAAACAATGCACTTATACTTGATCAAAATCTTAGTGGAAACTAAACTAAATTAAACAATCATACAATAACATAATTAGACAGATCTTGATAACATAAGGGTTTGTACATTTTATAGTTTAATGAACATGAAGTAAAATAAAATAATATAAACTAAACTAAATTAATTAAACACATAATTAACTAACTTAAACTGAGTTTAATAAACTGAACTGCTTTATAGATTAATTTTATTAAGTACATGATATTCATTTAGATTACTGAACTAAAAAACTATGATTATTATTTATCGGTTGTAATTAAATTAAATAATACTGGTAATATAAGCGAACTAAATAAAACAGAACAACTTAGATAATTAAATATGTATACAAAGGTATACTGTAATGACCCGAGATTTTGGCGACCTTGGTTATCACCATAAACTCAATGATGACTAACCAAACATCGAAAAAAAACCCGGATGATTAATGAAAGAAATTAGAGGGTGAAAATAGATAAGATAGAAACTTAGAATAGAAGAAGAAGAAGAACACAACATCAGAGTAACACGAACCTCACTGCGGAACGAATAACATATAATATATAACATAACTTGAAATATACATTTGTACTTGAATATACATCATTATCACAGTACAACACTTACAACACAACGGAAATAACTATAACTATATGATCCTGAAGCCTCCTGCTCCAGCTCTTCAAGTATCTGTAAATTCCTGACTACTTGACTGCCCGTACTAAATTGGGCACCCAAGAGTTTAGGGAAAACAATACAAAATGGACTCCGAGTCAGTCATGGGACTCGTATGAGTAAAACCGTTTAAAACAGTTCAAGCAGGTAAATGATATCTCATAAGACCACGCCGTATAACGGAACGGGTTTTTCCCTTATGAGAATCCAAATTATCTTTATATCAAAACCTTTAGATATTATAATAATGTCTATCAACCATAATATAATAATCATCTAGCAGAAACGCTTTCATCTCACGTTCTACATATATAGTATACAATCAAAACCGCAAGCACGTATTGGGTAATGGATTTCCAACTATGACAAGGTATGGAACCACCTTTCGCTGGTGTACCTCTAGAGAGGAATACACTGGGTTCAATAAGAACATCTTGCAACCCGGCCACACATGACCGACCACTCATTTCGCTTGAGTGTATCGAATGTGTATCACCAACGGTTGGGATCAGCAACCGTTTACCGAATGGGACAGGATCAACAATAGATTTTTAGAAATAAATGAAACTCTAGATCAGGTGATTATACACCCTACTTCGGAGCGACCGACTTAGCCATGCTGCCTGCCCGATTTCTGTCATTTACCGGTTGATGAGGCTAGAAGCTACGCTTTATCATCAAACCAGATTCACTTTGAATGCCACATCGTCAAATCCATCAAATCACCGATTGACGTCCTCAACCATACATTATGTGTTAGCTAAAAGAAGTTTCCTTATCCGCTTCCACTCTTGGTACGGCTGGAGAAATCAATATACGTGATCGTCAGGAAATACTCTGTCAGACATCCGTCTATACAAGTCATCCAGGAACAGGATGAACCAAAGGCACTATTCAATACATCCATCTTAGACACTGTTATATAAGACTTATACAATAGCCCTTGCACTTTACTCCGTCTTCAATTATCTTTGGCATATATGATTCGCAAGGCTTATGCCAATACAGAGTGGTTCTTTGGATAATAATCCAACCGGTATCTCCATATTAACAACGTTAAAATGGTCAAAACTTCGATAGTCTACGATTTAACCATCGAAGAAAAACACGTGTGCAAACAACGATTTCATTTCCAAAGGGAAATTATATCGATCAATCATCAATCATATACATCTATCTATATATATATATTCCCTTATTTTCTATGTTTAGAAAATATATGCTATCAACACTGGAAAACATTTCCATAGCTTATTTACATTTCACTATCATTTCACAACTATCAGTCCCTGACTGTAAACTAGTAGGAGAACAATTCTCTAAGTATAAACCCCGAAGGCCGAAACCAACATCAGATCGATACTCAGAAAACTATTCAACTTAACTAATCTCTAATTAGTTTCTAATCTGATTTAACTCTATTTCTTTTAACTATGTTCGATTAACTTCTTTTGAATAACTATGTTCAATTGACTCCTTTTTGATGACTCTATTTGATAACTCTAATCGACTAACTCTTTTCTATCTTGCAAATTTCCTTTTATAATCCTATTTATTTTCCCAATAAATATTCCTTTATTCTATTTATTTATCAAATAAATATTCCTTTATTCTATTTATTTACTTTCTACGTAAATATCTTTCTTTATACTTCTATTTACTTCTTAAATAATTATCGTTTTACACTTCTATTTACTTGCTAAGTAAAAAATCGTTTTATAAAATTCTTTGATTTTATAATTATTCCCTTTCTAAATATCTCCTATTTATAAATATTCCAATTTATGAATATTTTATTTTCAATATCACTTTGAAAATTCCCTTATCAACATTCCGGTATGTTATGGTATTCAACATATCAAATCATGATGATCAATATCGTCCAAACACATATAATTGACAACAGATTATATATCACATCATATATCACAATATATGAAAAACAGTAAAATAAATGTTGAGGAATCCAGTTAGATTCCTCCAACCTGTTTCCTTGCATCCACAGATGTTACACAATAAAATCAACATCACTTTCAGTTCCATATGATATATTCTGTTAAACAGAATCAATATAGAAATTCAACTAACTGACTAGCAATTCAATCAAACAGTCAACACACAGTCAATCAGCCAATATTTGACAGTTCTAAAAATACAACATGAAATTATAAACTGTTCAGAGTTAGTGAGATTTACTCACAGTGGCAGTTCATCGTTAAAGAACGATAATCTATTATTTGATTTGAATCAAACAGTTTATTTCTCCGTAAATTCAAACGAGCTCCATTCCACTTCCAGTCAGTTCCATGGTGTAGCCACCGTCCATACGATCCTAACGGATCCAACCGTTTGAAATTCTGATACAGTATGGAAAAGTTATACGATCTATAAGTTAAACCATTCTTTAAAATAAAAACCTCACATTTTATTTTCTAAGTGGGCTCACCAAAAATAAGGCCCATACCAGTCCCACTACCCAAACCCGTCTAAATGTATTCTTCCTCAATTGGAATTCGTAGCTGCTCCTCAACACTTTAGTAAACCATTACCGTGATTTCATCCACCATTTTCTCCATCGTTCCATCACCGTTCTCCTTGAATCCACTCCCATTACTCATCTCTTCGAATCCTCCTTCAACCCATCTCCAAATGGATGAACTCGCACGCAAATACTGGTACTCATCCTCCAGTAACTTCGAGCTCTTCAGGGATCTCACGCACGCAATTTACTACATCTCCACTTAGTTAAAATTCAAGTAAAAATTACGAAACTTCATCATTTCAGAATCTCCACCAAGTCGTACCCCTCTCATCGAACTCGAGATACCTTGCTGGGAAGCCATCGACGGACTTCGGCAACCACTACAGTACCACGCGTTCCATTTCCTTGCACCATTCTACCTCAAATCTTTCCAATAGGTGCAGTTTCATCCCTAATCCCCCAAAATGAACTCGAAAAACACCATCGAACCTTAAAATAACCAAATACCCGAACCCTAGTTTCCACTGTATTTTCTGGATCCTTGAAGAGTGGCGTCGCACCCTTCCAAATGGGTATTTAATTGAAGAGGATTACACAGCGAACTCAAAGAAGAGAACTTGGTGATTTTAGGATTTTTTTCTCCATTTGTTTTGATTTTACGAAGATCGAATTACTATACAGGAAAAAGAACTGACGGCGCAAGAATTGTTTGACCAGAAAATGTAAATTAGGTTTAGAAATTTAGTTGGGGTATTTATAGAAAATTTATATATTTTCTCTTCGAATATTATATTAAATTATAACCATCTGCTATTTTTATTTGTTCTTTAAAATTCCTGTAATCACACATGACATCTAAAAATCACGAAACTGGACATGCAGCTACAATTCGACATTACGGTCCCAACGAAACTGGTTTCGTCGAATTCCGACTTCGTATGCTCACACAGCGTATTTTTAACCATCGAAATATTGACTGTTTCTCACTCTAAAAATCCATACGGCCACACAGTGACTTTAAAAATCACGAAACTGGAAATTTAACAACTATTTGACATTGCGGATCCAACAAAATTAGTTTCGACGAATTCTGACTTTGTTTGCAAAAGTGGCTATTTTGAAAGCTCTGGATGACCCATTTAAATATATAAATATATTTAAATACAATTAAATTTAATATTTAAAAATAAATATTATCGTATATACTCACAGTGGAATACCATACAGCTCTACTAGGATTTATAACTCGATATTTCAAATCCTGATTAAATCGATATTCGATTTAAAATGAAATTCCTTTTTAAAAATATAAATAATCCCTTTATAAATTATAAAGGAATTCCACAGCGACTTTTCTAAAATTTGATTTGGATGTAAATCAAAATCTACACCACGAAATCCCGATTTTCCTCTTCCACTAGAAAGATATACTCCACCAGCTACACACGTTTCTTGTTTCACTGAAATCCGGCTTAAAACGAATTCTGTATATTCAGTTGAAGTTCAAATCGCCAATTAACGAACTGCAGCGCCATTTCAAGCTCGATTTTAATTATAATATAATTATATGTTCAAACTGTCATTTATATAATATATTCATTATTCAAATTAAATTTCAAGCTGAATTAAATATCACAGATGATCCAGTTCACACCATATCGCCATTTCAGCCAATTCTGATTATTTCAGAATTAAATATATTATTTAATTTCTTATTTTAATTAAATATTCACCATTATTTAATTCCACGACCATTTAATTCACTATATCATTATTTATATAATTAAATAAATTAATTATAATACCTCTGCCAATGCGGGTCATTACAATCTTCCCCACTTAAAATAATTTCGTCCTCGAAATTGCTAAAAGGTAGAGGATGACCCTATCGACTGGTTAGAACATATTTGTTCACTTCTTAACTTCAGTTTCAACTGAACCAATTTAATTTCAATTAAATTATTAATTAATTCTTATCAATGAAAATTTTCAAAAATTCTGAAAATTTTCTAACGCCTTGATTTTTCGAAAAATTTCGCCATAACCTCCTTTGTACAGCCCTATCGGTAAAACCACAACTCGCCTCTCTAGGCCTTCTCCAACCCAAAAGAAAATCAAACAGCCAAGCGGCTTGCAAATTCGGCTCATCAAAATCTCATATCATATGAAATATAAACTTGTACCTTTTTGTCGGGCATATCAACTCTATTACTTCCATATGCTATTAATTCAACCCAATCAAACTCCAATCACTTTTATCTCCAACACAACCATTCGCTTTTAACTAAGCCAAATTCCGTTTTCAACTCAATCGTTTGGTTTTGTCCAAGCCAAACTTCATTTCAAATTCAAGTTTTATCCTTGATTCCAGATTCTTATCAATCAGTTAGCACTTAACTGGCTTTATCTCAAATCCCAATTTGTTTTCACAAATTTCTGTTTAATTTGTCTTTAATTCAAACAATCTTTCCTTGGGAGTTTTTAAATAGGTTACACTTTTCAAAAATCAAATTTTCCTTTTTGAAATTCAACACAACTTGTCTTTCCCAAAACAAATTCAAAACAGTATCTCTGGTAGTAATTCGTCACTTACAACTCAAAAATGAATACTGATGATGCAGCTGTCATCATCAGAATCTATTTTCCAGCGATCGAAGTGAGTTCAATACTGTAAAACCATTTCTAAACATTTCCACTTTGAAATTCATTTCAAAATATAATTCACACTGCTTGTGAAACAATATAAAATCTCCCAGGATATTAAATTTTCCTTATTTTTAATCCAAACCCGTTTACAAACACTTATCTAATTCTCCATAGTTTTAATTCAATTTATGGTTTAAATTTCAGATTTAACCCATTTGATTTCACGTATTTCACTTATATGAATTCTGATTGGTTATTTACATAACCATTTAATTTATAATCTTACTCGATTATAATAACAACCAATATATTATAATTTTGATATACATATCTTCTCTATATCAAGATATACCTTAGGTAAACTTATTTTAATTTACCCTCTTTTCAAAACATATCGTGACGACCCATCGTATTCGAGTGTTTTTAAACTCCTACCAATACAGTGGATCAAACTAATCGACCAGAACTCATAAACTACTCAACCAATAAATCACCACAATATAAAACAATTTTTATATCAATAACAAATACGCTCACTCGTATATATACACTCAACTCAATCAAGGGTATTACTGACCCTATCTCTACTGAGTTACGCCACAGAGCCAAGGTAATTCACTTAACTTAAGATCTGATATCGACTGTAATGACCCGAGATTTTGGCGACCTTGGTTATCACCATAAACTCAATGATGACTAACCAAACATCGGGAAAAAAAAACCCGGATGATTAATGAAAGAAATTAGAGGGTGAGAATAGATAAGATAGAAACTTAGAATAGAAGAAGAAGAAGAACACAACATCAGAGTAACACGAACCTCACTGCGGAACGAATAACATATAATATATAACATAACTTGAAATATACATCTGTACTTGAATATACATCATTATCACAGTACAACACTTACAACACAGCGGAAATAACTATAGCTAAATGATCCTGAAGCCTCCTGCTCCAGCTCTTCAAGTATCTGTAAATTCCTGGCTACTTGACTGCCCATACAAAATTGGGCACCCAAGAGTTTAGGGAAAATAAAACAAAATAAACTCCGGGTCAGTCATGGGACTGGTAAGTTTAAAACAATTCAAGCAGGTAAATGATATTTCATAAGACCACACCGTATAACGGAATGGTTTTTTCCCTTATGAGAATCCAAATTATCTTTATATCAAAACCTTTAGATATTATAATAATGTCTATCAACCATAATATAATAATCATCTAGCATAAACGCTTTCATCTCACGTTCTACATATATAGTATACAATCAAAACCGCAAGCACGTATTGGGTAATGGATTTCCAACTATGACAAAGTATGGAACCACCTTTCGCTAGTGTGTCTCTAGAGAGGAATACACTGGGTTCAATAAGAACATCTTGCAACCCGGCCACACATGACCGACCACTCATTTCGCTTGAGTGTATCAAATGTATATCACCAACGGTTGGGATCAGCAACCGTTTCCCGAATGGGACAGCATCTACAATAGATTTTTAGAAATAAATGAAACTCTAGATCAGGTGATTATACACCCTACTTCGGAGCGACCGACTTAGCCATGCTGCCTGCCCGATTTCTGTCATTTACCGGTTGATGAGGCTAGAAGCTACGCTTTATCATCACACCAGATTCACTTTGAATGCCACATCGTCATATCCATCAAATCACCAATTGACATCCTCAACCATACATTATGTGTTAGCTAAAAGAAGTTTCCTTCTCCGCTTCCACTCTTGGTACGGTTGGAGAAATCAATATACGTAATCGTCCGGAAATACTCTGTCAGACATCCGTCCATACAAGTCATCCAGGAACAGGATGAACCGAAGGCACTATTCAATACATCCATCTTAGACACTGTTATCTAAGACTTATACAATAGCCCTTGCATTTTACTCCGTCTACAATTATCTTTGGCATATATGATTCGCAAGGCTTATGCCAATACAGAGTGGTTCTTTGGATAATAATCCAACCAGTCTCTCCATATTAACAACGTTAAAATGGTCAAAACTTCGATAGTCTGTGATTTTACCATCGAAGAAAAACACGTGTGCAAACAACGATATCATTTCCAAAGGGAAATTATATCGATCAATCATCAATCATATATATATCTATATCTATATATCTATATATATATATATATATATATATATATATATATTCCCTTAATTTCTATGTTTAGAAAATATATGCTATCAACACTGGAAAACATTTCCATAGCTTATTTACATATCACTATCATTTCACAACTATCAGTCCCTGACTGTAAACTAGTAGGAGAACAATTCTCTAAGTATAAACCCCGAAGGCCGAAACCAACATTAGATGGATACTCAGAAAACTATTCAACTTAACTAATCTCTAGTCAATTTCTAATTTGGTTTAACTCTATTTCTTTTAACTATGTTCGATTAACTTCTTTTGAATAACTTTGTTCAATTGACTCCTTTTTGATGACTCTATTTGATAACTCTAATCGACTAACTCTTTTCTATCTTGTAAATTTCCTTTTATAATCCTATTTATTTTCCCAATAAATATTCCTTTATTCTATTTATTTATCAAATAAATATTCCTTTATTCTATTTATTTACTTTCTACATAAATATCTTTCTTTATACTTCTATTTACTTCTTAAATAAATATCGTTTTACACTTCTATTTACTTGCTAAGTAAAAAATCGTTTTATAAAATTCTTTGATTTTATAATTATTCCCTTTCTAAATATCTCCTATTTATATATATTCCAATTTACAAATATTTTATTTTCAATATCACTTTGAAAATTCCCTCATCAACATTCCGGTATGTTATGGTATTCAACATATCAAATCACGATGATCAATATCGTCCAAACAAATATAATTGACAACAGATTATATATCACATCATATATCACAATATATGAAAAACAGTAAAATAAATGTTGAGGAATCCAGTCGGATTCCTCCAACCTGTTTCCCTGCATCCACAGATGTTACACAATAAAATCAACATCACTTTCAGTTCCATATGACATATTCTGTTAAACAGAATCAATATAGAAATTCAACTAACTGACTAGCAGTTCAATCAAACAGTCAACACACAGTCAATCAACCAATATTTGACAGTTCTAAAAATACAACATGAAATTATAAACTGTTCAGAGTTAGTGAGATTTACTCACTTTCGAAGTTCATCGTTAAAGAACGATAATCTGTTATTTGATTTGAATCAAACAGTTTATTTCGCCGTAAATTCAAACGAGCTCCATTCCACTTCCAATCAGTTCCACGGTGTAGCCACCTTCCATACGATCCTAACAGATCCAACCGTTTGAAATTCTGATACAGTATGGAAAAGTTATATGATCTAAAGTTAAACCATTCTTTAAAATAAAAACCTCACATTTTATTTTCTAAGTGGGCTCACCAAAAATAAGGCCCATACCAATCCCACTACCCAAACCCGTCTAAATGTATTCTTCCTCGATCGGAATTCGTAGCTTCTCCTCAACACTTCAGTAAACCATTACCGTGATTTCATCCACCATTTTCTCCATCGTTCCATCACCGTTCTCCTTGAAACCACTCCCATTACTCATCTCTTCGAATCCTCCTTCAACCCATCTCCAAATGGATGAACTCGCACGCAAATACTGGTACTCGTCCTCCAGTAACTTCGAGCTCTTCAGGGATCTCACGCACGCAATTTAGTCCATCTACACTTAGTTAAAACTCAAGTAAAAATTACGAAACTTCATCATTTCAGAATCTCCACCAAGTCGTACCCCTCTCATCGAACTCGAGATACCTTGATGGGCAGCCATCGACGGACTTCGGCAACCACTACAGTACCACGCGTTCCATTTCCTTGCACCATTCCACCTCAAATCTTTCCAGCAAGTGCGGTTTCATCTCTAATCCCCCAAAATGAACTCGAAAAACACCATCGAACCTTAAAATAACCAAATACCCGAACCCAAGTTTCCACTGTATTTTCTGGATCCTTGAAGAGTGGCGTCGCACCCTTCCAAATGGGTATTAAATTGACGAGGATTACACAGCGAACTCAAAGAAGAGAACTTGGAGATTTTAGGATTTTTTTTCTCCATTTGTTTTGATTTTACGAAGATCGAATTACTATACAGGAAAAAGAACTGATGGCGCAAGAATTGTTTGACCAGAAAATGTAAATTAGGTTTAGAAATTTAGTTGGGGTATTTGTAAAAGTTTAGATATTTTCACTTCGAATATTATATTAAATTATAACCATCTGCTGTTTTTATTTGTTCTTTAAAATTCCTGTAATCACACATGACATCTAAAAATCACGAAACTGGACATGCAGCTACAATTCGACATTACGGTCCCAACGAAACTGGTTTCGTCGAATTCCGACTTCGTATGCTCACACAACATATTTTTAACCGTCGAAATACTGACTGTTTCTCACTCTAAAAATCCGTACGGCCACATAGTGACTTTAAAAAACATGAAACTGGAAATCTAACAACTATTTGACATTGCGGATCCAATAAAATTTGTTTCGTCGAATTTCGACTTTGTTTGCAAAAGTGGCTATTTTAAAAGCTCTGGATGACCCATTTAAATATATAAATATATTTAAATATAATTAAATTTAATATTTAAAAATAAATATTATCGTATATACTCACAATGGAATACCATATAGCTCTACTGGGATTTATAACTCGATATTTCAAATCCCGATTAAATTGATATTCGATTTAAAATGAAATTCCTTTTTAAAAATATAAATAATCCCTTTATAAATTATAAAGGAATTACACAGCGACTTTTCTAAAATTTGATTTGGATGTAAATCAAAATCTACACCACGAAATCCCGTTTTTCCTCTTCCACTAGAAAGATATACTCCACCAGCTCCACACGTTTCTTGTTTTGCTGAAATCCGGCTTAAAACGAATTCTGTATATTCAGTTGAAGTTCAAATCGCCAATTAACGAACTGCAGCGCCATTTCAAGCTCGATTTTAATTATAATATAATTATACGTTCAAACTGTCGTTTATATAATATATTCGTTATTCAAATTAAATTCCAAGCTGAATTAAATATCACAGATGATCCAATTCACACCATATCGCCATTTCAGCCAATTCTGATTATTTCAGAATTAAATATATTATTTAATTTCTTATTTTAATTAAATATTCACCATTATTTAATTCCACGACCATTTAATTCACTATATCACTATTTATATAATTAAATAAATTAATTATAATACTTCTGCCAATGCGGGTCATTACATATACGTATGAAAAATTAGTTATTTTTTAAAATTTGGTTCTATGGTACACTTTTAACACTTATTCGATTAACATTCTGAAACCGATTACCTTGATAATATCGGCTCGGGCCGTGGAAATTGTACATACAAAAGTAAAAATTAAGAGTAGTGGAATGGTGAGCAAAGTGGCACTCTGTTCAAGGGAAAGTTGGGCATTAGCAAAAAAAAAAAATGAGTCCTACGGGTTTGGAATACTTTTGACTAGTTTAACCATATAGTAGATAAGTGTACATGTTCATAACTCATGATTCAATTTTCATGTTTAGTTCATAATTTAAGGATCATAGTTCTTGTTTACTTCATGAATTATAGTACATGTTTCTTAGCTTAGATCATAGTTCTTGTTTAATTCGTGCATATACCGGCTTATTTCCTAATGTTAGTACCATTAAATTTCACCAAAAATATTCATGCAGGTGCGTTTTTTCTAAAGTGGTGCTCTTTGTTTCTGATCATGGATTGTGAGTGGTTGGAGGTATTTGAGTTTCAACCTATATGTTGTATGTATTTGAGTATGTTGTGTTAATTTGACTTTCAACCTGCTTAGACTATGTGTTGTATGTATTTGAGTTTCAACCTGTATTTGAGTTCGTTGTAAATGGCTTCGGATTTTTCGTGTTCATAAATTGGCTTCATTTGGTTCAACTTATATAGTATTGCTTCACTGAATCAATGCATTCAAGGAAAATGAGTTCATAACATGGATTCAAGTAAATTGAGATTAAGTAATGGCTTCAGGTTATATAAGTATTGCTTCAGTTTTGAATTTGAATTGGTAGATAATAGGTCTGTGTTAAATAGTATGGGTTTGTAAACTTGAATATGTAAAGAAAAAATCTTAAATGATGAAATGATCACTGTTTAAGTGTTAAACGGGTTTCATTTCATCGTTTAACCATTAAATGGTAAAATAAACTCCGCTTTGTGCTTAAACGATGATCATTACACTATTTACCAAAAAAGAGGTTCTAGAAACCTGTTTTGCTAAAAAAATCCAAATAAATTTCATTTTACTGTTCAAATCTAATTTTAAAATTGATACACGAATTTTTGAATCTTATACATCAAGTGTTAGATCAAATGCATGAAGTTTTATATCTAATACATGACGCTAAATCTAACACATGATGTTTTAAAACTTATATAAACTTAATAATACATTGATTTAATAATACATGAACCAAAATTTAGTGAAAAAAGCTTAAATGTATGAAATCTATTAATGTTTGTTTAGTATATAAAACTCTAACCTTTATTCTGGAATATATTGACATAAATAGCCATTATATCACTAAATTTTTAACTTGAATACATGTAATCCATATACTAAAATACATAGCAGTTATAACTTTAATCCATAGACTTGTAGCTTCAATTAAAACTTGAATACATTGACTTAAATACAAAGCCGTTATAACTTTAATTATCAAAATATAGTCGTTATAACATTAGCTTATTCATTAAATTAAACTTGAATATAGCCATTATAGCTCTCTATATATCACTTTTAATTATCTGTAAATCAAACTCAAACACATTCAAGAAAACATCTATATTATTTAAAATGTCACGAAATCCCAATACCACTAAATCCTATTTTTATGAAAATGTAAAGTTTGAAGCTTCAGCTAGCAAAAGTGATAACAGTGTTGAAGACAATCAAACTGGTTCCGATTGTAGAAGATGAGACCACTACTGATAGTGATGAACTAGGGCTAATGATGCAAGTAGCGACTTTTCACCAACAATGAGTGCAAGAATTCTTACTGGAAGGATCTTGAAGAAGAAGTTAATGAGAAAGTATTTTTGGCCATGTAGATAAAAGAAAGATGCATGATCACAATGCCGGAACCGCTAGGTTATTAAAAGACTATTTCAATAAACTATGCACCTACAGCCTTGATGATTTCCGTCATCGATTTCAAATGAGTAAGGATATGCTTGTGTACATTTTTAATGGGGTTGTTAGTCATGATAATTATTTTGTTCAAAGACGAAATAGTGCTGGTACTTTAGAAGGTTCACCTTACCAAAAATTATAGGATTATACATGTTATGGCTTATGGGATAACCCTGATTCATTTGATGAGGTGGTCTGAATGGATGACAATACTATTCATTTAAATATGGAATAGTTCTGTATCACGATTATTGAATTATAGGGTGAAGAATATCTTCATTCTCCAATGCAAAGCTATGTCAATAAACTTAAATTTTGAGAGCAAAAAGAGGATTTTCGAGCATATTAGGGGATCTTTACTATATGAACTAGGAGTGGAAGAACTATCCTAAAGCCTGACATAGTCAGCTTTTTGGTCATTATCTCAGAGTTACAATGACACTAGAAGTTGTTGCCTCACACGACCTTTGGTTTTGGCATGCTTACTTCAGATGACCTGGTTCCACAAATGATATTAATGTGTTTCACCAATCATGTCTGTTTAAAAATCTCACACTTGGAAATGCACTTGCTTGCAATTTCAATATTGCTGAAAATTCTTATGATATGGGATATTATCTAACATATGGTAAATGTCCATCTCGGGGTACCCTAGTCCAAACAATTTCTGATCCGAATACCAAAAAAAGGAAGATATTTTGCTAAAAACCAAGAGGCCATGAGAAAAGATGTAGAAGTGCTTTTTGAATTTTTACAAGCAGTGTTTTCTATTGTTAAAAATTCTATAAAATTGTGGAAGCCAAAGGCATTGAGCAACATTATGGGAGCACGTATTATTATGCATAATATTAGCATCGAAGAAGAAAGAGAGGCATTTCCATTTTATTTGGGATACGACCATGACAACACAACAACAATTGTTGCTGATAGAAATCTAGACACTATCGAAGTTTTATCGAGACGTCTGCATAAGATTAGACTTAGAGAAACCCATAAAAACTTTGAGATGATCATGTTGTGCACCATTGGCACGTGAAAGGAAACCGGTGATTTGTAGTATTCAATTATGTGTTGTAGTATTGTAGTAATCTGTTTGGCTATTGTTACATTGAAGTATTATATTATGTACTATTTGGTCAATTCAGCATTTAGCTTTATTACATTGTAGTACTATATTATGCATTGTTTGGTCAATTCAACATTTAGCTTTTATTACACGGAATTGTCTAATCTATTGTACTTCCAGTGACTTGTCCATTCAATGACAATAAGATATTGTATTGTTCAATCAATGATAGTAGTATAATGTATATAAAAATCAAGTGAACTCTACTTTCATAGGAACATTATATTTTCTCATCAATGGCGGATTATAGTCATGTATCTCTTCCCTTATCCTATGAGTTCGACGGTCCACTTAAGCACCCAACTCATCCCAATCCAACATCGCCTGATTAGGATATTGATTTCTATATTGAAATGAAAGATAGACACTGCATTGATTCGCAAGTGCACAAACAAGCACAAGAAGAACTTGAAAGACAATTGGGTTAATAGAGATGTCAAGAAGATATAATAAATCGAACACGCAGGTGCACTACAAGGAATCGACCTCAAGAGGCCATTGTTATAGGTATCGCGCAGGAAGTTGACTCATCAATGGTATATGTGAGTGTGGGTAAATCGCGGTGGAAGATGTTATTCAATGTGGAAATGATATAGGATGCCGTTATTTCAGATGTCGCACTAATCCAAATGGTTGTGTATTTTAGCAGTGGATTGACGAACCTTTCCCACATATAGTTGTTGATTAGCTAATAATTTAGAGTATCAATTAATGACATTGCGAAATAAATCAATGGTGTGGAAAAATGGTATTAGCAGACTTCACAACCAGCTTAAAAACTATATATTAACAAAAAAATTACGTTTTTCATGGCTACTTTTGCTTATGGTTCTTAGTAATTTGATGGTGTATGACCGTTTATTAATATTACCGATCTTATTAGTGGTTTTTTTGAAAGTTGATTAACATTTCAATTGAAATTTCATACAAAACATATTGAATACGAATAGCGAGAGTAGATAATATAAGAATCCTGATTACTCATGGGATTGTTACTCAAATTTTAACATATAACTATTCTATAGTTCAAAGGCCTCATGCTCCTATAAAGTGTGCATGGTAATCGAAGAAGTAACGTGAGTCATATATTGAACATGATTGCTGAAAAACATATTCTTCTTTCACCTCGGCTATGATTTTGTAGGGATTATACAGGACATAGTAAACATGACAAACATGCTTCTTGTGTCCAGGGTCTTCCTTGTTAATCCATAGTCTGAATTAGCGTTATACGCCTCATTGAGGGTAACCCAGAAATCTTCAACAACCTCGTCTTCCATATGAATAGAATTTGCTTGGATGTACGCTTTTATCGAAGATAGGTTATCTTTTGGAAGCCAATCTTCAGTTAACATTTTTGAAATTTATTAGTAAAAATTAGATTGTCAATTGAAATGTATATATAACAAACAAGATGGGAAGCAACAAACAAGATTAATCATTTTGAAATATATTAATAAACAAAATTGTCAATCAAGATTTGATAAGAACTGACATGATGTGACACAAGATATAAACAATGGCTGCAACATTGATCTGTGGATAAGACAACCCACTACAAATAACATCTGAAAGGTGGACAAGAAAGCACAATACAGTCAACAGATGAAAAGACTAGACACTTCTTTAGTAGTAATCAATTGTTGAAAAGACTTTACACTGCATCAATATTAAAGACAGGCTAGCACATTAAACATGAGGGCTATATATAGTAAATCCTGCATTGAAAAGTTAATAAGACAAAACATTGAAAATATATAAATGACAACACAATGGTTTGACAAACAAAAGACTTTATTCTGCAAGCTGCACTACAAGAAATTGTGTTTTTAGTTACATTATATAGCGGCGTTTGAATCATAAAAGCAACCATTTGGTTAGTCTCACTACAATTGTGGCATTTTAGCTTTATCTAGTATTAGGCGGTATTTATTTCTTGATTCCCACTCGTCTCGCCATCTAATTTTCATTATCTGAATACATATTACATTCTCTGTAACGTCCACCTTTTTGACCGCTTTAAGTCGGTATTTAAACCAACTCAAAACGTTCAAAAAGACAGATTGTTATTTAGCTTATCAAGTTTAAACAGAATAAACACATAATCACAGACACAATATTCGCAGCGGAAGAAATTTTTATACAAATAATATCAAAGTTGTAAAATATTTATATAGCGGAAGATTTTATAAGTACATTACATGAATTTTTAAATAAATAAAAGCTTTATGGTTTTGTCGAGCGCGCGCCATATGCGTCTTTACGTGCCACTCCACTTCGTTGCGAGCTGAAATTTTCTAAGCCTGGAACACTTAGGATCTGACCCGAGTGTCCCATGCAAAATACACAAAACACCCGAGTTAGGATTATACTTATTTCAAGTTATCACACTTCGACTAAATCACACAAATATAATCAATTTAATCCTAACAAACATTTAAATGGTTTGAGCATAATGGACCGTGAAATCGCCAAAACATAGCTTGGTAAAGCAGAGCATTATGGGCACATAAGGCAGCATACATATACTAAGTTCCGAAGGATCCAGGTGTATATGAGAAATGTGACAGCAAATAATGTGTAGGACACGCAATGCCTATGTGTATGAAATTTGGTTTCAATAATTCAAGGCATCTAACAACATATTCCTGTTTAATAAGTGCCAAAGCGTAGGTTACAAAAGCCAAGCATCATGAGTCCAACAACACATTCATGATCATAAGGACAGTGTGTACGAGGACATAGTTTTAGGCTACAAATATACAGTCCTAGGCGTTTAAATCAGTTATGGGCTAGAAGTAAATACAAATACATGCAATGTAATGCATGATTAGCCAAAGTGGAGCAACAGTAAATACAAATACATGCAATGCACCGGCAAGATTAAATTATGAGTGTGGAACAAATTGTGCTCAAGCTTTGGTGTATACATTACACAGTTAGCATATGAGCCCGTAGGGATTCGAATACAAGGCTTAGTGGCTTCCATGGTAATTTTTTTTTCCCAATCACAAATTTCGAAAGTTCCAAAACCTAATGGATGTTCATATTGTTAATTATTGATCTGAAATTCTCATTAGAATTGGTCCACATGATGTCACCTAAAGAATCTTATCTAGATCCTTAATTTACTCTCATGATTGAGATATTTTCAGCAACCTCATTTAAAGGATAAAGGAGATCCTTAATTTACTCTTATGATTGAGATATTTTCAGCAACCTCATTTAATGAATAAAGGAGATCCTTAATTTTCTCTTTCTCTCCTTATTTGGCTGCATGAAAGTAGAATATAAATTTGGATTGCTATGGTTTGTATGTAAGCAGCTTGTAAAACTCCATCAATTAATTAATAAAATTTGCCTCTTTCACGTGGTTTTTTTCCCGTAAAGGGTTTTTCCATGTTAAATCTTGTCTGTGATTCTATTTTTTGCTTGCTTCATTTGATCATTTATTTATTAACAAGTGGTATCAGAGCGCTGGTTCATTCAGCATAGCGTCGTTAAAGTACGATCTTCCGCTATTGGATCGGAACACTTGATTCTCATTGTGGCAAGTGAAGATGCAGGCGTTGCTCGCACAAGCTGATTATGATGATGCATTGGATGGATTCGGGAACAAGAGATTTGAACTATGGACCGATGAAGAGAAGAGAAAGGATCGGAAGGCCTTGTCACAAATTCAGCTTCATCTACACAATAATATTTTGCAAGAAGTTTTGAACGAGAAGACAACTGCTTCTCTTTGGCTGAAACTGGAGTCAATTTGCATAACCAAGGATCTCACAAGTAAGATGCACCTCAAACAAAAGCTGTTTCTGCACAAATTGCAAGAGGGAGGTAATTTGCTCGACCATATTTCTGATTTTAAAGAGATTGTTTCTGACTTGGCTGCAATGGAAGTCAAATATGATGATGAAGATTTGGGTTTAATTCTTTTATGTTCTCTTCCCAGTTCTTACTCAAATTTTAGAGATACCATATTATATAGTCATGATACTTTCACTCTAAATGACGTTTATGAAGCCTTGCACGCCAAGGAGAAAATGAAACAACTGGTGTCTTCAAATGGATCAAGCTCTCAAGCCGAAAGCTTGTCCGTTCGTGGCAGGACAAAGGAGAAAAATTCAAATAATGGATCTCGAGGTAAAAGTTCCAATGCCTATAAAGGTCGATCTAAATGTAAAGGCAAATACAAGTCTTGCAAATATTGTAAGAGGGATGGACATGAAATATCCGAATGTTATAAGCTGCAGAACAAAGAAAAGAGAAATGGCACATATAAACCAAAGGATAACAAAGAAGATGAAGTGAATGCCAATTGTGCTCGTAATGATAGTTATGACAATGAGGTTCTTATTGTTACCGTGTTTGTTGGATGTGCTGAGATTAAGGATGAATGGATACTTGACACTGCTTGCACTTTCCATATGTGTCCTAATAGAGATTGATTTACAACCTTAGAACCCACAAATGATGCTGACTTGGTTTTGATGGATGATGATTCGGCATGTAAAGTAGCAGGAATTGGTTCTATTCAGATCAAGATGTTTGATGGCGCAATCAGAACATTAACGGATGTTCGGTTCATTCCCAACATGAAGAGAAATCTGATTTCTTTAAGTGCTCTTGATGACAAAGGGTACAAATATTCAGGTGGAGGTGGTATCCTGAAAGTCACAAATGGTTCTCTTATTGTAATGAAGGGAAATCTTAGGCAAACAAATGACCTTTATTATCTTCAAGGCACTACTGTTTCAGGTAATTGACACGACCCGAACTTCCCCGGTAAGGAAAGCCTGAATTGCGTTGAGGACAAAACCAATCAGAACGCAAACAGAAGAACATTTCATTGCTTATTACAACAATTCCATCAGAATACAAGAATATACAGAGCATAAATGAATATTATACATTCGATAAAGATCAGAGATTACAATAAATTACAAAGCAGCGGAAAATAATACAAAACACAACTGAAAGTAATACACGGATACAAAGCTTTCCAAGCATCGTTCCAGCTGTAAATCAGGATCCTGTGAATATAAATCTACAAAACCAAAACTACTAGCTGCCCGTGTCAAAATAAGGGCACCCAGAGTTTAGGTTAAAACAATAAACTCCAGGTCAGTCATGTGACTGGTGTGAGAACTAAAACAGTTATTTAAACTTTACTTTAAAAGAGAGTAATTCAAGGGACCACGCCGTATAACACAGAACGGGTCTCCTCCGAAGAATACCAGTGCATATCAATAAACAACACAATGCTTTTTCAAAAAATGAAGCTATTATAAGACCCAGGTCCCATCACACAATGCAACGCAAGCCGGAGGATAGGGTTTTCCCTTATAACAGCCAAATAATGCTTAATACGTTTAAAAACAAATCATTTGATACTATAATAAGTGTACAGTGTCAAAACAATTTCAATCATAAATATCAATCATAGACGGCATAGTATCCCATGCTACTATGTCACCATACTAGGCTCTACAAATAAAACCGAAATACACGTATTGGAAATTGGATTTCCGTCATGAGTCGAGGCAAGGGGCAAGCTCCTCTCCGATTTGAGACACTCTAGCAAATGTCTCAGGACCCCACTATGATCCTTTGGAACCTCCAAGGCCGGTCCTCTCTTACTTTTGAGGATTGGCAATTCTTGAACACACGTTTCCCGGTCCTAACAGACCTAATATCGAGGCGCCTCATCCAACAACCACATAGGTGAAAAGTATATAAATGTCAGCCAGTTTAAGCACTGACACCACCCATAGCTAAAAAGAAACGTCGTGCACACCTTGGATCCTTATCCCGTTTTTGACTCATACCGAGGTGTAAGGCTCGCAAATTCACGTTATACACAAAGCTGCGCCACACAGGCCGTGCTTTGATCATCAACCACAAGACTTGGCTTTTCAACTGAAGCCTTGATCATCTGCCACTTAGGCGTGCCACACTGGCATTTCACTCCATGCAACTGATGTCCATCGATATACAACCTCTGAGCTCGTACGTCTCAGAGAAGGGCGTTAAGCAAGAGGATAAATTCTCCGCCGCCAAACAGATGTATATTTAATAGAGATCAATCAACACATTTATTCTGTGTGATTGATTTCTATTAAATATATATCTGTTTGGCGGCGGAGAATTTATTCTCTTGCTTAACACCCTTCTCTGAGACGTACGAGCTCAGGGGTTATATATTGATGGATATCAAACGCATGGAGAGAATTGCCTGTGTGGCATGCCTAAGTGGCAATTGATCAAGGCTTCTGTTGAAAAGCAAAGTCTTGTGGTGATGATCAAAGCACGGCCTGTGTGGCATAGCTTTGTGTAGCGTGGATTCGCGAGCCTCACACCCCGGTTGTGAACCAGAAACAGGAGAAGGATCCAGGGAGGGCATGCGTCTCTTTCTAGCTAGAAGTGGCGTCAGTGGTTTTACACGCCCTGACGAGTTTGACTTATGTGGTTGTTGCTGTTGCGAGGTGCCTCAGATATATCGGTCGTTCTCGAACCGATGGAGTCATTCGTTGGCTCATTTACGCCCCATAGGGCGGGGAGACGTAGTGTTCAGGCATTTTAATCCACATCGGTGGACCGGCCCTGTGGCTCCTAGGTGCAGTTGCAGCCTGAGGCTCGGGCTAGAGAGTCTCGAATTCGGTAGAGGACTATCTTTTGCCTCGGTTCACAGATGGAAATCCAACTTCCAATACGTGACCTTGCGGTTTTGGTTGTAGAGCCTAGTATGGCGACATAGTGGTATGGGGCACTTATGCCGTCTATGATTGATACTTATGATTTGAAGTTGTTTTATACACTATGCACTTATAATAGTATCAAATGATTTGTTTTAAACATATCAAGCATTCTTGGCTATTATAAGGTAAAAACCCTATCCTCCGGCTTGTGTTGCATTGTGTGATGGGACCTGGGTCTTATAATAGCTTCATTTTCTTTATTTAGCATTGCGCTGTTGTTTTATGCACTGGTGTTCTTGGGAGGAAACCCGTTCCGTGTTATACGGCGGGGTCCCTTGATTTACCTAACCTTAAAATAAAGATTAATAACTGTTTTAGTTCTCACACCAGTCACATGACTAACCTGGAGTTTATTGTTTTAACCTAAACTCTGGGTGCCCTTATTTTGACACAGGCAGCTAGTAGTTTTGGTTTTGCAGATTTATATTCACAGGATCATAGTTTACAGCTGGAATAATATCCGGAAAGCTTTGTATCTGTATATCTCCTTCAGTTGTGTATTGTATTATTTTCCGCTGCTATGTAATGTATTGTAATCTATGATATTTTCTATGTACTATTTATTCATACTCTGTATATTCTTGTATTCTGATGAGTTGTTGTAATATACAATGAAATGTTCTTCTATCCGCGTTCTGATTTGTCTTGTTCTCAAAAAAATCAAGCGTTTCGAACGGTCTTGATCGGTTTAGCGACTGATTCGGATCGAGCGAAATTCCCGGTCATTACATCGTGGTATCAGAGCTTTGGTTTACAAAGCTCAGAGAACAAGACACATTAGAACCATACGAAAGAATTCATCAGAAATTGGATTAGTAATATCCAACGGGAATGACTCGTTAGAGATGGGATCAGTAGTTTCCTAGAACGACTGTGAAGAGTATATTTGTAAAGTGAAAACAATTTTGTTTTGAGAATTTAAATCAACTATTCGTATTTGATTATTTATTTGTATTGATTTGGACAGTCCAGTATATAAAGATTTTGCGTATACGTCTGATCCGTGTGTATTCGAAGTTTTAACATACTGGATAGATATAGAATCACACTCTAGTCGCCCGGAGATGGTTATGATGATCGCTATAGTACGTACATCATCAAAATTTATATTCGAGTTTAGAAAGTGAGATTTCTATATATTTCCATTAGACTGGTGTGAGAACCAAATTTAGATAGGGCCTATTATTGTGATTTGGCATAAAAAAAAATGTGATTTTTGACTATATATCAAAATTATGAATTTGAAAAGCTAATCAACTAATTGATTGATGGTTGTGTTGTTTGATTACTGTTTTGATTAATTGAATGTTGAACCGTTAGCCAAATTGAACCGAACATTGAATTGTATTGAAAATTGGTCGCATTTGCTTGCATATACATGTACTTACACTGAACAGGTCATAGCAAGGAGGTTGGAGCAGAAGAATAAAATTGTTTGCCCGACCAATAGATACATGTTTACCATAATTTACTGTTTTGTTTGGGTGATAATGATTTTGTGAGCCGATTGGCTTTTTCTTTTTCTTTTGGATTGAAGAAGGCCATGGGAGGCTATATGAAATATCCCGAAGTCCCCGGTGCAGGGGAGGTTATGGCGAAATTTTTCGAAAATTTAGGGTGTTAGCCAAATTTTTGAAAAATTTGAAAAGTTCTTAGAAACAGAAAAGTTGAAGAACTTAAGCCGTAGTGAAAATACAGGAAGTTGAGTTGAATTGTTAAACAACTTTCGGCTTCGTTCCTTTTCGGGGACGAAAAGTTTTAAGTCGGGGAGATTGTAATAACCCGGAAATCCGAGCCAATTTAAAATTTTTATTTTGGCAATTTTAGCGAATTTTGAATATTTAAAATGAATTATTCTAAATAATAACGACAACAAATTTATTTTGAATGGAATTCGAACGTATATTTTATATAGATCGTCGTTAGAATATAAATATTTATTTATATATATAAAAGGAACTGAAAATGGCACGGTAGTTCGATAATTCGATTTCGAATTTCAAATGAATGTACAGGATTCAAAATAAACCGTATTTTAGTGAAACCAAAAATATTTGAATATAATTGAGAATATCTTTCCAACGAATCCGAGAAATCAAAATTTCATAGCGGGAATAAAAAGTTACGTCCAGTTGAAAATTCAGAATAGTCGCTATGGAATTCTGGCCCTTAAAAATGGCTATTTTGCAAACGACCTCAGTTTTCAACGAAACCACTTTTGTTGGATCCGCGATGTCAAATTATTGCTAGGTTTCAAATTTCATAATTTTTTGAATCAATATGTGTGCGTGGAAAAAGAAAACGCCTTTGACCAGTTTCAGTTGATTTTTAATCGACTGAAAAATGGCCATTTTTCAAACGGTCTTAGAATTCGACAAAATTAGTTTTGTTAGGACCGTATCGTCAATACGAAGCTAGAAACTATTTTTCGGGAAATTTTAGAGCCAGTATGTGGCCTAGGTAAATTGAAATGTGCGTTCAGATTGAATATTGAATGATTTATATTTTAAATCTAATGAAAACTGATCATAACGATCGAATTGGCCTACGATACATATCCCATTATGTCCGGAATGGGGGTATTTGGTTAGGGGCGACAGTCGTTGAGTTTGATGTGGAGTTCATAGTGGCAAACTAGATATTTACAAATTAATTAATACTATAATATATTTATAAATATATGGTCAAAGGCAAGTCAAACCCTATCTCCTCTTGCGCGGGTCACACCCTTCCAACCGCCTCCTTAACCGATCAATGGCCCCAAACTCTACCAAATTCCTTCCTAAATCGTTTCAAATCCGAGAAGAATTAGACCATGAACCCAAAACGAAATGATAGAGACTTCCATCCTCTACAACTTCATACGATCGAGATCGGGAAACATCGTGTGTTCAATTCGAAACCGCTCCCCAATGTACTGCCGTTTGCATGCCAATTGAGGCTCGGATTGGACGTCGAGTTCATCAGAACTCGAGGAGGAGGCGCAACACACGTCGCTGGTCATCGTGGGCACCAACGATGGGGCTCCGATCATCTCTAGTGGCGGATGGTGGTGGTTTCCTCCTGTGACCTGATGGGTTCTTCAGTGAACAACATCCTGGAGTGATTTCAAACAGTGAAAGGTAGTTTATTTTAGTTTATTTACTATAGAATTGTTTAATAATATGTATAAATAACATTGTTTTAAATTTCAGATTTTTATATATGTTATATAATAGAATTAAAAACTGAATTTTTATAAATGAATAGCTTAGATAAAGAAAAATCAGTTTTAATGTGAACAAAGTTTTGAATTTTATGTGAACAAAGTTTTGAATTTTATGTGAACAAAGTTTTGAATTTTTATATAAACAAAGATTGGATTTTTATAAAGTTAATTACATAGAAAAGGTCGGATCTTTCTAAGGGGAAAAGATCGGATTTTTAATATAGGAAATAGCGAATAAAAATATGATTTTTATAGTGTATACATTATAGTAAATATATGATTTTTATGTATGTATAGCGATAGTAAAAATATGATTTTTATATATATGAAGTAGCGATAAAAATTCGATTTTTATACATATAATCACCGAAAGAAAGTGTGACTTTTATTTATAAAGATCGTTGTTTAAAAATAGGATTTTTAACGTAAACCGTGTGAAACAGATTGCGATGGAACTGATTGGAAGCAAAACAGAATCCAGACCATTCAGAAATAAAGAATGGAGGAGTGGAACCCTCAGTGAGAACTCCTCACATTTATTTTTTCTAGTTAAACTATGTACTAGGATGCAGACGGTGTTTACTAGCACCCGACACCCGTCGTCCACAGACCATGGACGGCTTGTATGCTTGTTTGTTTGATTTTGATATGTAGTTGATTGTGTGATGTGATGTGAAATGAAATAAAATATTTATATAGATAAAAATATTTTATAGTTGAAAATAGAATTTTTAACGTGTATATAAAATAAATATTTATAAACAAATCGGAGATTTGTTTATATACACTGATTTGATTGATATTGATTGGGACGATAAATTTTACACATCGCCCAACTACATAAATAAAATCTGTGTTTGATTGTTTGAAATCCCACACGGGTATTGGGATGATATATGACATACACTAGTCCCAATGATTAGCTGTATGTCGATCGATTGATTGACAGGCTGTTATAAGCGTTAAATATTTATATTTGATGCTTATACAGTGTAGAACGCACTCTGGATGATGGTTGATTATTTATCGTTGTTATTTTATACATGTGTTGTAGAAAATCCATATAATTAACATTATATGGTAATTGATTAGGCCTCATTCCAGTTTTGAAATAGGATATTTGAATAGAAATATTTGAAAAAAGAAATATTTGAAATAGAATATTTGAAATAGAATATTTGAAAATAGAAATATATGAAGCCGTGTTGATAAGATTAACGCCATTTTGACGTGAACGATATTTATATCGATTTTATTCATTTTTCAATGAATATTGAAAGTGATTTCAAAAATCGAATTAAATTGAAATGAATTCAAATTGAAATTAAATAGAAAATGAATTCGATTGAATTGAAATAGAAAATGAATTCAATTCGAATTGAATAGAAAGTGAATTTGAATTCGAATTGAATAGAAATGAAAATGAATTCAAATTGAATTGAAATTGAATTAAAAACGAATGGACATCGTTTTGAATGGAATTTAAAACGAACTGAAATTGAATTGAAATCAATTTGAATTGAAATCAGTTTGAAATGAATTTAAAACGAATTTATAAGGAAAAATTCAATTTTGATTTTAATTTGAAAAGGAAGTTGAAATCGTTTTGAAAACGAATTTAAAACGATTTATAAAATACGTTTTGAAAGGAAATCGACAAAGTATATATTATATATATATTATATATATAATATAATGGCTTGAATAGAACGCGCCGCGCCGCGGCAGTTCGTGAATTTCGACCATTGACTTCGAATGGATATTGCGGGAGATCCGACCGTCGGATTCTCCTAAAACCGGAACCGTTGGGTTCGTATCGAAAAGAGCTTTCTAACGAGTATTAGAAATTTGAAATCTAATGGTTGGATTTGGAATTATGTCCAAATCAAATTTGACAAAGGTCGCTGTAAGTGCAGTGCGATGGCCGTTGATGGAAATCGACTGTACGGGCCTTGATAAAATTATTAAAAATAGTAATAATTTGTGTAAAATCATAAGAAATGATGCGTGAAGAATTGGGGTGAAAAACTCCTTATTTGAAAAGATAAAAATAGATTTTTATCGAAATGAACTAGTTTTGAACTAGAATTATAATTTTATTTATTTTTAAAAATAAATAAAGTGGATTTGAAATGGTTTTGAAAATAACAAGAACTTCCAATAATTGAATTGGAATGGATTTGAATCGAAATTGTCTTTGAAATATTTCGATGTTGGATTTTGTGATTATGCAGATATTGTTATGGAAATTTGAAAGATATATTTATATCATTATTTCCAATACGATATTTGTTGGTCGTAGAATTTGATATTGAATATAAGCCGATATATTTTCTATTCAGACCCTTGTATTTAATATCAAATGTGATTTGGGTTTGTCGTGAATGGTGTCATCATTAACACTGTTCTTAAGCCCAGTGAAGAAAAAGATTAAATCTTTTTATTTAGATTTAATGAAGTGTACCAATTAAATAATATTTAATTGGAATTGAATTGGTATTGATTTTTGGGTTTATCATGAATAGTGTTTTAAATAACACTTGTTCTTTAACCCGATAATGAATGGAAGGTGATTTTGGGTTTATCGTGAACCGTGTTTTAAATGACACTGATTCTTTAACCCAGTTAAAGATTAAAACTAAGTGGAGTTTTAGTGAATCTTTAATTAGATTGAAAAGATCGAGAAGGGAGTATCACCAATTTTTCTCCAGGCGATAGTTAAATCTTTAATTAGATTTGAATGTGAAATGATAATTGAATTTACCGATAACACCGTGGTCATAGATATGAAGTATTATCAGTTTTACTTCATGGGATGAATAGGTTGGGATTGGGAAATAAAATAAATGATTACTTCAGTGTGGTTCGCTAATCCCGACTAGTTTGAATTGATATTCAAAGAAAGATTAAAGAATAAATTTAAAGAATTTATCTTTGATAAAATTAATGGGAACCTTTCCCAAAATATAAGAATATTTGAATAAAAGAATATTCTGAATTGGAATGAAGCGTATGTTGTGTTTGTGTAACACTTGTTTATTATATACGCGAGTTATTCAGAAAGACCGGGTTTATCCCATTCTGAATAACTGATTCGACTTAGTGTCGAAGATGAAGACGGTGGTTGAAGACTGGAAGTCTTCACATCATTTGGGTGATTACTGATGATCTTGATTGGGTTGTACACCCAAGAGGAGAGAAACAGTTGGTGATCGTCCAGACGTACTTGGAGATCGATGGATAAGCGAGGTACAAGGTGCCTCCGGTTTCGTTCAGACCCAGAACGGACTTGTAAATGGACTGTGTGTCTGACATTGGATTTTATTCTGTGTGATTGATTTCTATTAAATATATATCTGTTTGGCGGTGGAGAATTTATTCTCTTGCTTAACGCCCTTCTCTGAGACGTACGAGTTCAGGGGTTATATGTTGATTTATATCAAACGCATGGAGTGAATTGCCTGTGTGGCATGCCTAAGTGGCAATTGATCAAGGCTTCTGTTGCAAAGCAAAGTCTTGTGGTGATGATCAAAGCACGGCCTGTGTGGCGTAGCTTTGTGTAGCGTGGATTCGCGAGCCTCACACCCCGGTTGTGAACCAGAAACGGGGGAAGGATCGAGGGAGGGCATGCGTCTCTTTCTAGCTAGAAGTGGCATCAGTGGTTTTACACGTCCTGACGAGTTTGACTTATGTGGTTGTTGCTGTTGCGAGGCGCCTCGGATATATCGGTCGTTCTCGAACCGATGGAGTCATTCGTTGGCTCATTTACGCCCCATAGGGCGGGGAGACGTAGTGTTCAGGCATTTTAATCCACATCGGTGGACCGGCCCTGTGGCTCCTAGGTGCAGTTGCAGCTGTAGCCTGAGGCTCGGGCTAGAGAGTCTCGAATTCGGTAGAGGACTATCTTTTGCCTCGGTTCACAGATGGAAATCCAACTTCCAATACGTGACCTTGCGGTTTTGGTTGTAGAGCCTAGTATGGCGACATAGTGGTATGGGGCACTTATGCCGTCTATGATTGATACTTATGATTTGAAGTTGTTTTATACACTATGCATTTATAATAGTATCAAATGATTTGTTTTAAACGTATCAAGCATTCTTGGCTATTATAAGGTAAAAACCCTATCCTCCGGCTTGTGTTGCATTGTGTGATGGGACCTGGGTCTTATAATAGCTTCATTTTCTTTATTTAGCATTGCGCTGTTGTTTTATGCACTGGTGTTCTTGGGAGGAAACACGTTGCGTGTTATACGGTGGGGTCCCTTGATTTACCTAACCTTAAAATAAAGATTAATAACTGTTTTAGTTCTCACACCAGTCACAAGACTGACCTGCAGTTTATTGTTTTAACCTAAACTCTGGGTGCCCTTATTTTGACACGGGCAGCTAGTAGTTTTGGTTTTGCAGATTTATATTCACAGGATCCTGGTTTACAGCTGGAATGATATCCGGAAAGCTTTGTATCCGTATATCTCCTTCAGTTGTGTATTGTATTATTTTCCGCTGCTATGTAATGTATTGTAATCTCTAATATTTTCTGTGTAATATTTATTCATACTCTCTATATTCTTGTATTCTGATGAGTTGTTGTAATATACAATGAAATGTTCTTCTGTCTGCGTTCTGATTTGTCTTGTTCTCAAAACAATCAGGCGTTTCGAACGGTCTTGATCGGTTTAGCGACTGATTCGGATCGAGCGAAATTCCCGGTCGTTACACTTTCCACGCTGTTCAAATAAAAATTATATTTTTATTACTTCATTTCAATAAATAAAATCATATTTTTATTTTATTTCATCTATTTTTACAACGCTTATTCTATATAAAAATTATATTTTTAATACTTCTATAATATAAAAATCATATTTTTATCTTTTACATCATATGAAAATCATATTTTTAATACTTCTATAATATAAAAATCATATTTTCAATAAACTACTTATATAAAAATAGTATTTTTATATCTTCTATTATATAAAGATCATATTTTTAATACTCTACACAAGTAAAAATCATATTTTTCATCTCATACATATATAAAAATCTAATTTTTATTCTTGTTTAAACTAAACTAATCAACCCAAATAACTTTGTCCTTTAAATTAATTAATTTAAACACTTACATTCGCTATTCGAAGGGGGAAGGAGGGTTCCTCATCGCTGTTGGCGGTCGTAGGGACTTTTGCAGTCGGAGGCGGGTCTTGGAATGGCGGTTTGGGGGTTTTAGGGCGGGGAGACGGCCGTAAATCAAACTGAGAGGGGGAAGAGGAGGAGGGGGAATCGCAGGGGGGTGGAAGGGCGGCGAAGGGGTCGGAGCAGGTGGAGAAAAGGGGGGCGGAGGTGGTTGGATGCGGGTTTGGGGGTAGCGGATTAGAAAGGGGAAGGAGAGGAGGAAGAAGATGGGGGAGGCGGCGCGTTGACCCCGCCTTGGGCGGCGGCGGCGATGTGAGGGGGGGGCGATGGCAGCGGCGGCCCCCCCGTCTATTTTCTTTTTTTTTATTTCTGAAAAGTAAACAGGGGAAGAGAAAGAAAGAGAGGGGGGTTTCGTAATATTTTTTATATTATTTTATTTATTTTCAATTTCAAAAAGCAACTTAAAATTTCGGACTCGAAACGGGACCCACCGCCTGTCGTCCATAGCTAATTACCCCCATTCCGAACACAATGGGATATGTATCGTGAGCCAATTTGACTACTACGATCAATTTTCGTCAAAATCAAATATAACTCTATATATTGATTTTGAACGCACATTTCAATTTACTGCGGTCACATACTAACTCGAAAAATTTCAGAAAAATATTTTCTAGCTTCATATTGATGATACGGTCCTAACAAAACTAATTTCGTCGAATTCTGAGACCGTTTTAAAAATGGTCATTTTCCAGTCGATTGAAATCAATTGAAACTAGCCAAACGCGTTTTCCTTTGCCACGCTCACATATTGAATCGAAAAATTACGAAAATTGGAATCTAGCAATAACTTGACATCACGGATCCAACAAAAGTGGTTTCGTCGAAATCCGAGGCCGTTTGCAAAATTTCCATTTTTAAGGGCCAGAATTCCATAGCGACTATTCTGAATTTTCAACTGGACATATCTTTTTATCCCCGCTATGAAATCTTGATTTTTCGGATTCGTTGGAAAGATATCCTCAAATAGATTCAATTATTTTTGTTTTCGCTAAATTCCGGTTTATTGTGTACCCGGTACATTCATTTGAAGTTTGAAATCGAATTATCGAACTACCGCGTCATTTTCAATTCCTTTTATAATTTAAAATAAATATTTATATTCTAACGACGGCCTATATAAATATATACCTTCGAATTCCATTCAAAATAAATTTTTCATCGTTATTATTTAAAATAATCTATTTTAAATATTCAAAATTCATTAAAATTGCCAAAATAAAATTTTTAAATTGGCTCAGATTTTCGGGTTGTTACAATCTCCCCCACTTAAAACTTTTCGTCCCCGAAAAGGAACGAAGCCGAAAGTTGTTTTACAAACCAACTCAACTTCCATTATTTTGACTACGGCTTAAGTTCTTCAACTTTTCAGTTTCTAAGAACTTCTCAAATTTTTCAAAAATTTGGCTAACACCCTAAATTTTCGAAAAATTTCGTCATAACCTCCCCTGCACCGGGGACTTCGGGATATTTCATATAGCCTCCCATGGCCTTCTTCAATCAAAAAGAAAAAGAAAAAGCCAATCGGCTCACAAAATCACCCAAAACTCAAGAAATACAATAAACATGTACCTATTTGTCAGGCAAACAATTTTATTCCTCTGCTCTAGCCTCCTTGCTATGACTTGTTCACACATATATATGCGCATGCATGCATTTGCAAATAATTTACAATACAGTTCAATATTTGGTTCAATTTGGCCTAAATTCACCGTTTATTCGCATAATGTTTTAAATAAATAATCATACAACACAACCATCAATCAATTAGTGAATTAACGTTTCAAATTCATAATTTTGATATATATACAGAAAATCATGTTTTTGGTGCCAATTCACAACAATGTATTCTAACTATATTTTGGTTCTCACACCAGTCTAATGGAAATATATAAATATCACACCTTCGAAACACGAAAATAAATGCTGATGATGATGCGTCAATCATCAGAATCATGTCCGAGCAATTAGAGTGTGACCCTATATCTATCCAATATATTAAAACTTCGAATATACGTTCATGACGCATATATGCAAAATCTTTATATATGGAATTGTCCAAATTCAAAATAAATAAATAATCAAATACGTATAAAACGAATTAAATTTTCAAAACAAAGTTGGTTTTCATTTTTAAAATATACTCTTCACACTCGTTCTAGGATACTACTGATCCTATCTCTAACGAGTCATTCCTTATTGGATATTGCTAATCCAAATTCTGATGAATTCTTTCGTATGGTTCTAATGTACCTTTTTCTTTGAGCTTTGTAAACCAAAGCTCTGATACCAAACGGACACGACCCGAACTTCCCCGGTAAGGAAAGCCTGAATTGCGTTGAGGACAAGACCAATCAGAACACAAACAGAAGAACATTTCATTGCTTATTACAACAATTCCATCAGAATACAAGAATATACAGAGCATAAATGAATATTATACATTCGATAAATATTAGAGATTACAATAAATTACAAAGCAGCGGAAAATAATACAAAACACAACTGAAAGTAATACAAGGATACAGAGCTTTCCGAGCATCGTTCCAGCTGTAAATCAGGATCCTGTGAATATAAATCTACAAAACCAAAACTACTAGATGCTCGTTTCAAAATAAGGGCACCCAGAGTTTAGGTTAAAACAATAAACTCCAGGTCAGTCATGTGACTGGTGTGAGAACTAAAACAGTTATTTAAACTTTACTTTAAAAGAGAGTAATTCAAGGGACCACGCCGTATAACACGGAACGGGTTTCCTCCCAAGAATACCAGTGCATATCAATAAACAACGCAATGCTTTTCCGTAAAATGAAGCTATTATAAGGTCCAGGTCCCATCACACAATGAACGCAAGCCGGAGGATAGGGTTTTCCCTTATAACAGCCAAATAATGCCTAATACGTTTAAAAACAAATCATTTGATACTATAATAAGTGTATAGTGTCAAAAACAATTTCAATCATAAATATCAATCATAGACGACATAGTATCCCATGCTACTATGTCGCCATACTAGGCTCTACAAATAAAACCGAAATACACGTATTGGAAATTGGATTTCCGTCATGAGTCGAGGCAAGGGGCAAGCTCCTCTCCGATTCGAGACACTCTAGCAAATGTCTCAGGACCCCACTATGATCCTTTGGAACCTCCAAGGCCGGTCCTCTCTTACTTTTGAGGATTGGCAATTCCTGAACACACGTTTCCCGGTCCTAACAGACCTAATATTGAGGCGCCTCATCCAACAACCACATAGGTGAAAAGTATATAAATGTCAGCCAGTTTAAGCACTGACACCACCCATAGCTAGAAAGAAACGTCGTGCACTCCTTGGGTCCTTATCCCGTTTTTGACTCATACCGAGTTGTAAGGCTCGCAAATTCACGCTATACACAAACCTGCGCCACACAGGCCGTGCTTTGATCATCAACCACAAGACTTTGCTTTTCAACTGAAGCCTTGATCATCTGCCACTTATTCACTCCATGCGACTGATGTCCATCGATATACAACCTCTGAGCTCGTACGTCTCAGAGAAGGGCGTTAAGCAAGAGAATAAATTCTCCGCCGCCAAACAGATGTATATTTAATAGAGATCAATCAACATAGAATAAAATCCAATGTCAGACACACAGTCCATTTACAAGTTCGTTCTAGGTCTGAACGAAACCGGAGGCACTTTCCTCGCATATCCATCGATCTCCAAGTACGTCTGGACGATCACCAACTGATTCCCTCATCTTGGGTGTACAGCCCAATCAAGATCATTAGTAATCACCCAAACGATGTGAAGACTTCCGGTCTTCAACCACCGTCTTCATCTTCGACTTATCGCCGAATCGGTTATTCAGAATGGGTAGAAACTCGGCCTTTCTGAATAACCCACATATATAATAAACAAATGTTACACAACCACAACTAACGCCTCATTCCAATTCAGAATGTTCTTTTATTCACAAAATCACATTCATAGGGAAAGGTTCCCATTAATTTTATCCAAGATAAATTCTTCTAAATTTATTCTTTAATCTTCCTTTGGATATCATTTCAAACCATATTATGGTTTTCCAAACTAGTCGGGATTAGCGAACTACACCGAAGTAATTATTTGTTTTATTTCCCAATCCCAACCTATTCATCCCATGGAGAAAACTGGTAATACTCCATATCTAACACCACGGTGTTATCGGTAAAATTAATTACCATTTCACGTTCAAATCTAATTAAAGATTTAACTATCGCTTTGGAGCAAAATTGGTGGTACTCCATTCTCGATCGCCTTTCAGATTTGATAATTTAAATCATCAATTCACATTTCAATCTAATTAAAGATTCATTAAAACTCCACTTAGTTTTAATCTTTTCAAAAATCAATATCCTGCCTTTTACTGGGTTAAAGAACCAATGTCATTTAAAACACAATTCACGATAAACCCAAACCACATTTTATTGTTAATCGGGTTAAAGAACAGGTGTTATTCAAAACACCTCTCACGATAAACCCAAAAACCAATTCAAATTCAATTCCAATTAAATATCATTCAATTGGTACACTTCATTAAATCTAAATAGAAAGATTTAATCTTTTCTATGCTGGGTCCAAGAACAGTGTTATTCAAGACACCATTCACGACGAACCCGAAATCCCATTTGATGTTAAATACAAGGCTCTGAATAGAAAATATACTGGCTTATATTCAATATCAAATTTTGAAACCAACAAATATCGTATTGGAAATAACGATATAAAATATATCTTTCAAATTTCCACAACCATATCTGTATAATCACAAAATCCAACATCAAAATATTCCGAAGATAATTTCGATTCAAATCCATTCCAATTCGTATATTAGAAATTCTGATTATTTTTAAAACCACTTTCAAACTCAATTTATTTATTTCAAAAATAAATTGATTTTAATCCTAGTTCAAAACTAGTTCATTTCGATAAAAATCTATTTTTATCTTTTCAAATGTGGAATTTTTCATCCCAATTCTTTCCTATTCACATATTATGATTTTACACAAATTATTGATATTTTAAATAATTTTCTCAAGGCCCGTACAGTCGATTTCCATCAACGGCCATCGAACTGCACTTACAGCGACCTTTTCCAAATTTGATTTGGTCATAATTCAAAATACAACCATTAGATTTCTAATTTCAAATATTCGTTAGAAAGCTCTTTTCGTTACGAACCCAACGGTTCCAGTTTTAGGAGAATCCGATGGTCGGATCTCCCGTAACATCTGTTCGAAGTCAATGGTCGAAATTCATGAACTGCCGCAGCGCGGCGCGTTCTATTCATGCCATTATATTATATATATAATAAATATTTCGTCGATTTCCATTTAAAACGTATTTATAATTCGTTTTAAATTCGTTTTCAAAACGATTTCAACTTCATATTCAATTTCAAATCAAAATTGAATATTCCACATCATCGATATATATATTTTCAAAATGTTATGTTTTAAAATCACTTCCTTTCCTATATTCATTATACAAACGAATAAAATCGATATAAATATCGTTCGCGTCAAAATGTCGGATCACTAATCAACACAGCTTTATATATTTCAATCACTTCATTATTCTATTCAACAAACGAATATTTATTCTATTCAACACATGAATCTATATTTCTTTCAACACTTGACTAATCTCAACAAATGAGTACCGTCAACACATGACTATTTTTATTATGTAATATATTTTATAAAATTATGATTTCTATCGTTAAATTTTTAATCAGGCTCCAACCGTAAATTAGTAAGAGAACGATTCCCTAAGCATTAACCCCGAAGGCCGAAACCAACATCAGATCAATACCCAAAAGACCACTCATCTTATCTATTTTCCAGTTAGTTTCTAATTTTATATATAATAAAGATGTAAAATTTATTGTTAAAATATTTCGTTCAACACATGACTAATCTCAACAAATGAGTACCGTCAACACATGACTATTTTTATTATTTAATATTTTTTTTTCCCAATTGGAATGAGGCCCAATCAATTACCATATAATATTAATTATATGGATTCTACACAACACATGTATATCATAGCAACGATAAATAATCAACCATCATCCAAAGTGCACTACACTGTATAAGCATCAAATATAGATATCTAACGCTTATAACAGCCTGTCAATCAACCGATCGACATACAACTAATTATTGGGATTAGTGTATGTCATATATTATCCCAATACCCGTGTAGGGTTTCAAATCAACAAACACAAATTTTATTTGTGAAGTTGGGCGATGTGTAAAATTTATCGTCCCAATCAATATCAGTCAAATGTGTGTATATAAACAAATCGTCCGATTCATTTATATTTATTTATTTCATTTTAAATACACGTTAAAATTCTATTTTTAACTATACAATATTTATTTCATTTTAAATACACGTTAAAAATTCTATTTTTAACTATACAATATTTATTTTCTATATAAATATTTTATTTCATTTCACATCACACAATCAACTACACATCAAAATCAAACAAACAAACAAGCCGTCCATGGTCTGTGGACGATGGGTGTCAGGTGCTGCTAAGCACCGTCTGCATCCTAGTATATAATTTTACTAGAAAGTTAAAATAAAAGTGAGAAGTTCTCACAGAGGGTTCCACTCCGCCGTGCTCTGCTGTTGGATTGCTGAATCGTTTGGATTGGTTTGAAATTCCAATGCAGTCTTTCCACGCTGTTCAAATAAAAATTATATTTTTATTACTTCATTTCAATAAATAAAATCATTTTTTATTTTACTTCATCTATTTTTACAACGCTTATTCTATATAAAAATTATATTTTTAATACTTCTATAATATAAAAATCATGTTTTTATCTTTTACATCATATGAAAATCATATTTTTAATACTTCTATAATAAAAAAATCATATTTTCAATACACTACTTATATAAAAATAGTATTTTTATATCTTCTATTACATAAAGATCATATTTTTAATACCCTACACAAGTAAAAATCATATTTTTCATCTCATATATATATAAAAATCTAATTTTTATTCTTGTTTAAACTAAACTAATCAACATAAATAACTTTATCCTTTAAATTAATTATTTTAAACACTTACATTCGTTGTTCGAAGGGGGAAGTAGGGTTCCTCATCGCTGTTGGCGGTCGGAGGGACTTATGTAGTCGGAGGCGGGTCTTGGAATGGCGGTTTGGGGGTTTTAGGGCGGGGAGACGGCCGGAAATCGAACTGAGAGGGGGAAGATGAGGGGGGAATCGCAGGGGGTGGAAGGGCGGCCGAGGGGTCGGCGCAGGTGGAGAAAAGGGGGGGGACGGAGGTGGTTGGATGTGGGTTTGGGGGTAGCAGATTAGAAAGGGGAAAGAGAGGAGGAAGAAGATGGGGGAGGTGGCGCGGTGACCCCGCCTTGGGCGGCGGCGGTGATGTGAGGGGGGGGCAATGGCAGCGGCGCCCCCCCCCCCCCTCCGTCTATTTTCTTTTTTTCTGAAAAGTAAATGGGGGAAGAGAAAGAAAGAGAGGGGGGTTTCGTAAATTTTTTTTATATTATTTTATTTATTTTCAATTTCAAAAAGCAACTTAAAATTTCGGACTCGAAACGGGACCCACCGTGAAACGACCCGAACTTCCCCGGTGAGGAAAGCGCGGATTGAGTCGAGGACAACACACAAAAGAACGCAGACGGAAGAACATTTCATTGTTTATTACAACAAGTCATCAGAATACACGAATATACAGAGTATAAATGAATAAATATTACACAGAAAATATCAGAGATTACAATACATTTCATAGCAACGGAAAATAATACAATATACAACTAGATGTGATATACAGATACAAAGCTTTCCGGATATCATTTCAGCTGTAAACCAGGATCCTGTGATTATAAATCTGCAAAACCAAAACTACTAGTTGCCCGTGTCAAAATAAGGGCACCCGGAGTTTAGGTTAAAACAATAAACTCCAGGTCAGTCATGGGACTGGTGTGAGAACTAAAACAGTTATTAATCTTTATTTTAAAGTTCGGTAAATCAAGGGACAACGCCGTTAAACATGGAATGAGTTTCCTCCCAAGAATACCAGTGCATAAAACAAACAGCGCAATGCTAAATAAAGAAAAATGAAGCTATTATAAAACCCAGGTCCCATCACACAATGCAACACAAACCAGAGGATAGGGTTTTACCTTATAGTAGCCAAAGAATGCTTGATACGTTAAAACAATTCTTTTATTATTGCTATAAGTGAAGAAATCAATTTCAAATCATAAGTATCAATCATAGGCGGCATGAATGCCCCATACCACTATGTCGCCATATATAGGTTATACAATCAAAATCGTAAAGTCACGTATTTGGAAATTGGATTTCCCTCTGTGAACCGAGGCCAGGGATCGTCCTCTACCGATTCGAGACAATCTAGCCCATGTCTCAGGCAAGCGCGCAGACAAGCCTTGGATCGTCAGGGCCGGTCCACCGATGTGGATTAAAATGCCTAAACACTGCGTTTCCCCGCCCTATGGGGCGTAAATGAGCCAACGAATGACACCATCGGACCCAGATCGTCCGATCTAACCGAGGCGCCTCGCAACAGTAACAACCACATAAGTCAAACTCGTCAGGGCGTGTAAAACCACCGACGCCACATTTAGCTAGAAGGAAGCGCATGCCTTCCCTGATGTCCTCTCCCGTTTCTGGTTCACAACCGGAGTGTGAGGCTCACGAATCAACGTTACTCGAAGCTATGCCACACAGGCTGTGCTTTGATCATCACCACAAGACTTTTCTTTTCAACAGAAGCCTTGATCAATTGCCACTTAGGCATGCCACACAAGCAATTCACTCCATGCGTTTGATATCCATCAATATATAACCTCTGAGCTCGTACGTCTCAGAGAAGGGCGTTAAGCAAGAAAATAAATTCTCCGCCGCCAAACAGATATATATTTAATAGAAATCAATCACACAGACTGAAATCCAATGTCAGACACACAGTCCATTTACAAGTTCGTTCTGGGTCTGAACGAAACCGGAGGCACCTAGTACCCCGCATATCCATCGATCTCCAAGTACGTCTGGACGATCACCAACTGATTCTCTCCTCTTGGGTGTACGGCCCAATCAAGATCATCAGTAATTATCCAAACGACGTGAAGACCTCTGTTCTTCAACCACCGTCTTCATCTTCGACACCTCGTCGAATCAGTTATTCAGAATGGGATAAACCCGGTCTTTCTGAACAACTCGCGTATATAATAAACACGTGTGACACAAACATAACATACGCCTCAATCCAATTCAGAATATTCTTATACTTTGGGAAAGGTTCCCATTAATTTTATCAAAGATAAATTCTGTAAATTTATTCCTTAATCTGCTTTTGAATATCAATTCAAACTAGTCGGGATTAGCGAACCACACCGAAGTAATCATTTATTTTATTTCCCAATCCCAACCTATTTATCCTATGAAGTAAAACTGGTTATACTTCATATCTAACACCACGGTGTTATCGGTAAATTCAATTACCATTTCACGTTCAAATCTAATTAAAGATTTAACTATCGCCTGGAGTAAAACTGGTGATACTCCATTCTAACATCTTTTCAATCTAATTAAAGATTCATTAAAACTACACTTAGTTTTAATCTTCATAGAAATCAATATCCTGTCTTTAACTGGGTTAAAGAACCAATGTCATTTAAAACACGGCTCACTATAAACCCAAAATCACATTGCATTAATTATCGGGTTAAAGAACAAGTGTTATTTAAAAACACTATTCACGATAAACCCAAAAATCAATACCAATTCAATTCCAATTAAATATTATTTAATTGGTACACTTCATTAAATCTAGATAAAAAGATTTAATCTTTTTTTTTTCTCAACTGGGCTTAAGAACAGTGTTAATGAAGACACCATCCACGACAAACTCAAATCACATTTGATATTAAATACAAGGTTCTGAATAGAAAATATATTGGCTTATATTCAATATCAAATTCTACGACCCATAAATATCGTATTGGAAATAGCGATATTAATATATCTTTCAAATTCTCATAACAATATCTGTATCATCACGAAATCCAACATCGAAATATTCCGAAGACAATTTCGATTCAAATCACTTCCAATTCAATTATTCGAAATTCTGGTTATATTTCAAAACCATTCCAAATTCACTTTATTTATTTCAAAAATAAATGAATTATAATTCTAGTTCAAAACTAGTTCATTTCGATAAAAATCTATTTTTATCTTTTCAAATATGGAGTTTTACATCCCAACTCTTCTAAATCACTTCTTATTATTTTACACAAATTATTCCTATTTTTAATAATTTTATCAAGGCCCGTACAGTCGATTTCCATCAACGGCCATCGAACTGCACTTACGACGACCTTTTCCAAATTTGATTTGGACATAATTCCAAATCCAACCGTTAGATTTCAAATCTCTAATATTCATTGGAAAGCTCTTTTCGATACGAACCCAGCGGTTCCGGTTTTAGGAGAATCCGACGGTCGGATCTCCCATAATATCAATTCGAAGTCAACGGTCGAAATTCACGAACGACTGCGGCGCGGCGCGTTCTATTCAGGCCATTATATTATATATATAATATATACTTCGTCGGTTTCCTTTTAAAACGTATTATATAAATCGTTTTAAATTCATTTTCGAAACGATTTCAACTTCTTTTCAAATTCAAATCAAAATTGAATCTTTCCTTATAAATTCGTTTTAAATTCATTTCAAATTGATTTTAATTCAAATCAATTTTTAATTCAATTTCAATCCGAACTCATTTCTATTCAATTTCAATTCGAATTCATTTCTATTCAATTTCAATTCGAATTCATTTCTATTTAATTTCAATACGAATTCACTTCTATTCAATTTCAATTCGAATTCATTTCTATTCACTTTCAATTCGAATTCTAAATCTTTTCAAAATATCAGATTTTGAAATCACTTTCGATATTCATTATAAAATGAATAAAATCGATATAAATATCGTTTACGTCAAAATGGCGTAAATCTAATCAACTCGGCTTCATATATTTCTATTTTCAAATATTCGATTTCAAATATTTCTATTTCAAATATTTCTATTCAAAACTGGAATGAGGCCCAATCAATTACCATATAATGTTAATTATATGGATTTTCTACAACACATGTACAAAATAACAACGATAAATAATCAACCATCATCCAGAGTGCGTTCTACACTGTATAAGCATCAAATATAAATATTTAACGCTTATAACAGCATGTCAATCAATCGATCGACATACAACTAATTATTGGGATTAATGTGTGTCATCTATCATCCCAATACCCGTGTGGGGTTTCAAACAATCAAACACAGCTTTTATTTGTGCAGTTGGGCGATGTGTAAAATTTATCGTCCCAATCAATATCAATCAAATCAGTGTATATAAACAAATCTCCGATTTGTTTATAAATATTTATTTTAAATACACGTTAAAAATTCTATTTTTAACTATATAATATTTCCCACTATAAAATATTTTATTTCATTTCACATCACATCACACAATCAACTACACATCAAAATCAAACAAACAAGCATACAAGCCGTCCATGGTCTGTGGACGACGGGTGTCGGGTGCTACTAAACACCGTCTACATCCTAGTATGTATTATTAACTAGAAAACAAAATTAAAAGGTGAGAAGTTCTCACAGAGGGTTCCACTCCGCCGTGCTTTGCTTTTGAACTGCTGAACCGTCTGAATCTGCTTGAAATTCCAATGCAGTCTTTACTACACTGTTCATAATAAAAATTATATTTTTATTGCTTCATTCAATAAATAAAATCATATTCTTATTTTCTACTTCATATATATTTTTACAACGCTTGTTTCAATATAAAAATTATATTTTTATATTTCTGCTTCTTATATAAAGATCAAATTTTTATTTCATCGCTATAAAAATCTCATTTTAACTTCACTATATATATAATAAAAATCAGATTTTTATTTCGCTACAAATATAAAGATAATATTTTTATATCGCCACTTATATAAAAATCAGATCTTTGCTCCTTCTACAAAATAAAGATCAAATCTTTAACACTTATATAATGTAAAAATCATATTTTTATTATCTATAATATATAAAAATCATATTTTTATTACTTTTACTTTATAAAAATTATATTTTTATTCTTTCTATAGTATAAAAATCATATTTTTACTCTTCCTACAATATAAAAATTATATTTTGAACCTTTCAAAAATCAAATCTTTTCATGTTTAAAACTCTACTCTTGTCGTGTTTATAAAATCGAACTCTTATCTATATAAAATTATGAACTTGACCTGTATAAAAATATAATCTTTATATTTATAAAAATCATTTCTTTTTATCTTATAAAAATCCTATCTCTAACTTACAAAAAACAAAACAAAAATTCAACCTTTAACATTAGAAAATTCAGTCTTTTACATTATAAAAATTCAAACTTTTACATTATATAAATTCAGTCTATATTACAGTAAAAGAAAGTCAGTTTATATTACAGTAAAGGAAAAAGAAAATCAAGGGTTTCACCTTGTTCTTCCTCGCGAGGGGTCTGTGGGTCGAAGTCGAGCTCGACGGAGGTGGAGTTGGGGAGGTGGATCGGCGTTCAACCAGGGGGGAAGGGCCTTGAACAGCGACTGGAGAGGAAGGAGGAGGTGGGGTCGGTGGCGCCGATGGGGGACGTTTGCGAGGGTAGAGGGGGAGCTGATCGGAGAAGGCGGCGAGAGAGGAAGAGAAGGGGGAGGCACTGCCTCCTGGCGGCGGCGATCGATCCGGGGCGCCCCTAGGGCTTGTCGCGTTCATTTTTTTTCTTTCTTCTTTTTCTTTCTGTGGATTGAAATGAAAAGGAGGAGGGAGAAAGGAAAATATATATTTATTTATTTATTTAATTTTAAAATGTAACTTTTTGTCTCGACCTCCAAACAAGACTCACCGCCTGTTGTCCATAGCTAATTACCCCCATACCGAACACAATGGGATACGTATCGTAAGCTGATTCGATAGTTTCGGTCAGTTTTCGTCAAAATCAACATATAACCCTATATATTGAATTTGAACGCGTATTTCAATTTACCGGGATCACGTACTAACTCGAAAAATTCCCGAAAAATATTTTCTAACTTCGTATTGGCGATATGGTCCTAACAAAACTAGTTTCATCGTATTCTGAGATCGTTTGAAAAATGGCCATTTTCCAGTCGATTAAAATCAACTGAAACTGGTCAAATGCGTTTTCCTTTGCCACGCTCACATATTGATTCGAAAAATTATGAAAATAGGAATCTAGCAATAACCTGACATCACGGATCCAACAAAAGTGGTTTCGTCGAAATCCGAGGTCGTTTGCAAAATTTCCAATTTTAAGGGCCAGAATTCCATAGCGACTATTCTAAATTTTCAACTGGGCATATCTTTTGATTCCCGCTATGAAATTTTGATTTCTCGGATTCTTTGGAAAGATATTCTCAAATAGATTCTATTATTTTTGGTTTCACTAAAATCCGGTTTATTTTGCACCCGGTACATTCAATTGAAATTTGAAATCGAATTATCGAACTACCGCGCCATTTTCAATTCCTTTTATAATTTAAAATAAATAATTATATTCTAACGACGATCTATATAAATATATACGTTCGAATTCAATTCAAAATAAATTTCTCGTCGCCATTATTTAAAATAATCATTTTAAATATTCAAAATTCGTTAAAATTGCCAAAATAAAAATTTTTAATTGGCTCAGAATTTTCGGGTTATTACAATCTCCCCCACTTAAAACTTTTCATCCCCGAAAAGGAACGAAGCCGAAAGTTGTTTAATAAATCAACTCAACTTTCACTATTTTCACTACGGCTTAAGTTCTTCAACTTTTCAATTTCTAAGAACTTTTCAAATTTTTCAAAAATTTGGCTAACACCCTAAATTTTCGAAAAATTTCGCCATAACCTCCCCTGCACCGGGGACTTCGGGATATTTCATATAGCCTCCCATGGCCTTTTTCATTCCAAAAGAAAAAGAAAAAGCCAATCGGCTTACAAAATCACCCAAAACTCAAGCAATACAATAAACATGTACCTATTTGTCGGGCAAACAATTTTATTCCTCTGCTCTAGCCTCCTTGCTATGACCTATTCAATGGATATACATGTACTACGCATGCAAATACGATAAATTTTCAATACAATTCACAATTTGGTTCAATTTGGCTAAACGGTTCATCATTTAATTAATTAACCAATAATCAAACAACACAACCATCAATCAATTAGTGAATTATCATTTCAAAATCGTAACTTTGATACATAGTCAAAAATCAGATTTTTGATGCCAAATCACAACAATAAGCCCTATCTAATTTTGGTTCTCACACCAGTCTAATGGAAATATATAGAAATCTCACTTTCGAAACTCGAATATAAATTCTGATGATGTATGTACTATAGCGATCATCAGAACCATCTCCGGGCGACTGGAGTGTGATTCTATATCTATCCAGTATATTAAAACTTCGAATACACGCGGATCAGACGTATACGCAAAATCTTTATATACTGGACTGTCCAAATCAATACAAATAAATAATCAAATACGAATAATTGATTTAAATTTCAAAACAAAAATTGTTTTCATTTTAAAAATATACTCTTCACGCTCGTTTTAGGATACTACTGATTCCATCTCTAACGAGTCATTCTCGTTGGATATTACTAATCCAATATCTGATGAATTCTTTCGTATGGTTCTAATGTGTCTTGTTCTCTGAGCTTTGTAAACCAAAGCTCTGATACCAAAATGAAACGACCCGAACTTCCCCAGTGAGGAAAGCGCGGATTGAGTCGAGGACAACACACAAAAGAACGCAGACGGAAGAACATTTCGTTGTTTATTACAACAAGTCATCAGAATACACGAATATACAGAGTATAAATGAATAAATATTACACAGAAAATATCAGAGATTACAATACATTACATAGCAACGGAAAATAATACAATACACAACTAGAAGAGATATACGGATACAAAGCTTTCCGGATATCATTCCAGCTGTAAACCAGGAACCTGTGAATATAAATCTGCAAAACCAAAACTACTAGCTGCCCGTGTCAAAATAAGGGCACCCAGAGTTTAGGTTAAAACAATAAACTCCAGGTCAGTCATGGGACTGGTGTGAGAACTAAAACAGTTATTAATCTTTATTTTAAAGTTCGGTAAATCAAGGGACCACGCCGTAAAACACAGAACGGGTTTCCTCCCAAGAATACCAGTGCATAAAACAAACATCGCAATGCTAAATAAAGAAAAATGAAGCTATTATAAGACCCAGGTCCCATCACACAATGCAACACAAACCAGAGGATAGGGATTTACCTTATAATAGCCAAAGAATGCTTGATACGTTAAAACAATTCTTTTATTATTGCTATAAGTAAAGAAATCAATTTCAAATCATAAGTATCAATCATAGGCGGCATGAATGCCCCATACCACTATGTCGCCATATATAGGTTATACAATCAAAATCGCAAAGTCACGTATTTGGAAATTGGATTTCCCTCTGTGAACCGAGGCCAGGGATCGTCCTCTACCGATTCGAGACAATTTAGCCTATGTCTCAGGCAAGCGCGCAAACAAGCCTTGGATCGTCAGGGCTGGTCCACCGATGTGGATTAATGTAACATCCCACCTCCGCCAGGGTCACTCTTGCAAGTACACTGGCTTTGGAGGGGTGTTTGTCAAGGTAAACATGCATGAAGATATCACAAGACAGAACATATAAGTAAAACAGAGTAAATAAAGCAGTGGATAAAACTACTATTTCAAAACCATAGTCAACTTACATCAAAAGTACTAAGTCATTATTTTCCAACTACTACAAGTCTAGAAACATAAACTGAAAACTGGAAATAACATAAAGTAAACTATCCCCAAAGTAGACGTGGTAAAGCCATAGCGAGCTCAAGTCCAAACCGTACATGAGCTATCTAGAAAGCAAGCTAAATATCCAAGCTAGGTGCTAGTGTTCCCACCCTGAGAACCTGGGGGGGGGGGGGGAACGGAAGGAAAGAAGCGAAAGGAAAATGGATCAGTCATAAAGACTGGTAAGTCCTACCTACTATTAGTATAAAAACTAATAAAGTTAACTGGACGTGAGAAACTGAGATGAAACATAAGGATGGTAACTAAACTGGCATGGTAAATAGTTAACAAGATAGATCAAGTGTGGCATCGCATATACAAGGTTAAGTTGCACCTAGTGTACTAGTATTCTAACTCATGTCAAGTACAAACAAGAAATGATCCCTTGGCCCAATATCATGAGATGACCTAAATCAAGGTCTAACTATACAATCTAGTCGATCAGCTCCCTATAAGCCTAACTCGTCGTGTATCGGTGTCATACAACTTAATCATGAAATGTAGTTAGCTGTGCAAGGTCCACCCTAGGGTGTATCCAGCCCTAAGGTGTTAACCACTGACACAAAACAAGCACGCACAGTCTAAACCTACTGGTGCCCATGTTCAACCCCGGACTCATGTGCACGACCATGTTCCGCCTGAACTTAACTGGTGCACTCATTCAGCCATCTCTTTTTGGTCTCTTACGATCAGCCCAGTAATCGTGCCCCACCCTAGCCTAGTCCCTAGGGTATCGTTGATACATCCAAGAGGGTTACTGCTGAAAAGGACCACGTAACTAGGACTTCAAATGGGTTAAGTGTGGTTAACCCTATCCTAACCATGTATCGAGTTGGTTAAGTGTGTCCAAGAAATTCATGACTTAACCCTATCAATACATCGTGTTCAACTGGTTAAGTATTCAAGTGGTCCATGACTTAACCCTACCATGTGGCATTAATTAACTTAATGCACCCCAACCTCTCACATTAGACTTTGTTGTGGTTACTAGTTAAGCCGGGCGGGTCCGGGTAGCTTTACACCACAACCTAGTTTAACCTCGGGTTTTAAGTGCGATATGACCAACTACTCACATTGGGTCCTATTGTTTGTAGCCACTAGTTAAGTTGGTCGGTTCTGGGTAGATTTATGCTACAAACTCAACCCAACCTCGAGTTGGCCACTTTCATGTTTTCTACATGTCATGTCCACGTTCATGTTTTCAAGCATAATCACATGTCATATTTTCAAGTCATGTTTCATGTCATTTAAGTTTACCCATAACGTAATCCCATCGCACGTAATTTCGCATCAACACAAATAGATCAAAAGGGGGAACATAATGATATGATAAGTTGGGCATAAAGTGGCAAAGTCTATCACAAGTTTAACATGGTGATATATGAGGCAAAGGTGTTCATCACAACTAGCATATAAGGTTATTGGCCTCAAAACATGCATGACATCAAACTTAGCAATTAAACTAGCATGTAGTTCAACATCATAGGCAAAGGTGAAACATGATAATAGTTGTCATAGGGTGATAAACTTGTGGGTAGCTTGTAGTTCAACATCATATGCGAGTTAACATCAAGGTTATAAGATGGTTCTATGTTGCATTTATGCATAACTACCAAGTTCTATGTTGCATTATGCATAACCACCAAATAAAGCTCATAGCTTTCTACCCAAAAATCAAGGTAAATGATACTAGGTTCATGATAGTGCCACAATCATAGATCAAAAGAGTCATAAATGGATCTATGCATACAATTATAGCCCCCAAGACAAGTATTATACCCAAAAGACTCATTTCAACTTGCTACATGATCATATTAACTTCATAGTTTAAATCTAAGAGTAGAGTGGGGCTTACAAAGCATGGCTATGAGAACTAGAACACAATAGAACAAGATAGAGACGTTGTAGAAGCTCTAGAAATGATGTAGCAACGCAAATAGCCTTGAGAATAAGTAGCTCCTTTGATAGAAAGAAGAAAGCTTGCTCTTTTTTGCCTTAGAAGCTCTCAAGATGAAGATGGAGGCCATGATTAGGGAGTATTTTGGCAGAATTTAGTTGTTAGGTTGATTTGTGATGATTTAGGCTAGGTATTAGGGTGTTTTTATAGGTGTAGAGACTAGTTTAGGCCATAGGATTAACCCTAATTCAGATTTGAGCCATCAAATCACGTCACAAGCCAACAAAACAAGACCCAGGAGCCAAAACAGGTGTACCAGGCCAAACTGGCCCGATCACCCAGGTCGACAGGGGTGTCGACTGGGCAGTCGACACCAACTGGGGCAAGTCGACTCCCCAGTCGACTTGGGGTTGGGCGGGAAATTTTCCCGCCTAGTCTGTTTGGCTCCAGATTTGATTTTCGAACTGTTTTCAAACTCTGGATTTTCTGAAAACTTTGACGGGCCATAACCGGGTCATACGGACTCCGATTTTCGAAAACTCGGACTCTATTTCGCGTATTTTTCCGAGACGAACGCAATGGCACAGCCCGTTTCCCTTGATTCAGATTTTAACATTTAATTATTCCTTGACTTACGTTATAACATGTTATTCAAAATACGGATTGTTACAATTAAAATGCCTGAACACTGCGTTCCCCGCCCTATGGGGCGTAAATGAGCCAACGAATGACTCCGTCGGACCCGGATCGTCCGATCTAACCGAGGCGCCTTGCAACAGCAACAACCACATAAGTCAAACTCGTCAGGGCGTGTAAAACCACTGACGCCACTTCTAGCTAGAAGGAAACGCATGCCCTCCCTGATGTCCTCTCCCGTTTCTGGTTCACAACCGGAGTGTGAGGCTCGCGAATCAACGTTACACAAAGCTATGCCACACAAGCTGTGCTTTGATCATCACCACAAGACTTTGCTTTTCAACAGAAGCCTTGATCAATTGTCACTTAGGCATGCCACACAGGCAATTCACTCCATGCGTTTGGTATCCATCAGTATATAACCTCTGAGCTCGTACGTCTCAGAGAAGGGCGTTAAGCAAGAGAATAAATTCTCTGCCGCCAAACAGATATATATTTAATAGAAATCAATCACACAGACTGAAATCCAATGTCAGACACACAGTCCATTTACAAGTTCGTTCTGGGTCTGAACGAAACCGGAGGCACCTAGTACCCCGCATATCCATCGATCTCCAAGTACGTCTGGACGATCACCAACTGATTCTCTCCTCTTGGGTGTACGGCCCAATCAAGATCATCAGTAATTATCCAAACGACGTGAAGACCTCCGGTCTTCAACCACCATCTTCATCTTCGACACCACGTCGAATCAGTTATTCAGAACGGGATAAACCCGGTCTTTCTGAACAACTCGCGTATATAATAAACACGTGTGACACAAACACAACATACGCCTCAATCCAATTCAGAATATTCTTATAATTTGGGAAAGGTTCCCATTAATTTTATCAAAGGTAAATTCTTTAAATTTATTCCTTAATCTTCTTTTGAATATCAATTCAAACTAGTCGGGATTAGCGAACCACACCGAAGTAATCATTTATTTCCCAATCCCAACCTATTTATCCCATGAAGTAAAACTGGTTATACTTCATATCTAACACCACGGTGTTATCGGTAAATTCAATTACCATTTCACGTTCAAATCTAATTAAAGATTTAACTATCGCCTGGAGTAAAACTGGTGATACTCCATTCTAACACCTTTTCAATCTAATTAAAGATTCATTAAAACCCCACTTAGTTTTAATCTTCACAGAAATCAATATCCTGTCTTTAACTGGGTTAAAGAACCAATGTCATTTAAAACACGGCTCACTATAAACCCAATATCACATTGCATTAATTATCGGGTTGAAGAACAAGTGTTATTTAAAAACACTGTTCACGATAAACCCAAAAATCAATACCAATTCAATTCCAATCAAATATTATTTAATTGGTACACTTGATTAAATCTAGATAAAAAGATTTAATCTTTTTTTTTTCTCAACTGGGCTTAAGAACAGTGTTAATGAAGACACCATTCACGACAAACCCTGTAACACCCCACACCCGCTAAGGTCACTCACTAAGGGAATGCCTAAACTTCGGTGGAGTATTTTAAGTGAATATAGAACAGAAAAATTAAAACAAGACAGATATAAATAATACTTGTTAACTAAAACATCATTTCATTGCAGCAGAAGGTAAACATGTTTGGTTACAATAACAAAACCATAAAACAAGAGTCAAGTACTAAATATCCATCCTGATAAAAACATAGGTACATAATCCCACTACATAACTAATAGCCATAATAGAAAAGATAAGCTGAGCTTTACATCAACGGTCCAAGCTCCAAAAGATAGATAAAGCAATCTGATCAAAGCCCACTAGTGCTAGGCCCACTCTGAGAACCTGAGGGTTGGGAAAAAGATAAAAAAAAACGGGGTCAGACATAAGTCTGAGCGAGTCCTATAACTTTAACAATACAATCATTAAAGTAATTAGGGTATGATATTAACTTGGTACGGTAACGACTAGGGATAAATGACTACACTAAGCAGCCATCTAGACATAGGAAGAACCAAGATAACGGTAAAGACGCATCTACCCACCCAAGGATAATTACTAAACTGCACCACACCAGTCATTCCTAACTTAACGGTTGATCCCACCCAAGGACTTAGAAAATTTAACTAGTAGTTTCGTGTACCACTAGCAGACCACATAGGAGCCGTCTACCCCTATCTCCACTAGGTGTACCCACTACTCCCCAAGCGATCGGCTCCCTAACGTAGATACCCGTGCTGGTCCCACAGTGGGGTGTATCATTCCCCAAAGTGGCAACCCGATACTATCAACGGTGCACGGCTTATACCTACACGATGCAACAACGTCTTACCTACCAGCCCGGGTCCACACACGCATATGAAACCCGTTGGACTTGCGTTGCCACCGCTAACACGTTTTGGCCTCTTATAGTCAAGCCCAGTACGCGTGTCCCGTCCTCGACATGGGTCGAGCCCAAAAAGATACATATGTGTTACTGGTTGAAATGGCCCCCCCACAAGCTACCCACCTAAGCTTGTCCCTTTTCTAGCGCATCCCACTTAACCCTTTAATCATGTTTAATTACATGTTTCCACTTGGTTAAGTATTCTAATCGTATTTTCTATTGCCACCCAAGGCAACCCACTAAATTTCCACATGCCACCCAAGGCACTTACTTGATTTCCACATGCCACCCAAGGCACCCACTTAACCCCTCATGCCCCACTACATGCTTATCTGATTAAGTGTTTCTTAATTGATTAAGAACGTAACCTGTGTAAAGACCTCTCACATTAGACTGTCATTTATGGCAGCTGGATTTGCCGGTCGGGTCCAGGCAGCCTTATGCCATAACAGAGTCTAACCTCGTGTCTTTACACTCGTCACGTAATTAGTTTATGCCTAAGACCTCTCACATTGGGCCAATCATTTGTAGCCGCTGGATTTGCCGGTCGGGTCCGGGCAGTCTTATGCTACAAAAGGTCCAACCTCGTGTCTTAGTCGATTAATTATACCTAATTAATCACCCCCATATTTTGAATTAATTTTCCCTAATTAATTCCAATTCAATGATGTACATAATTGACTCAATTATGTCCATCCACTTATGGCATGCAACATCATACCAATTTCACCACAATTTTGTTAACATGAATATTAACCCTATCGTTCCCCACGTAATATGCTAACATGACATACTTAAAAGGGAAGATTCATCACAAATACAATGGGTTCAACTTAGCATAACATTAGCCTCAACATGGGTTTTAAAGGTGTCAACTTGCATATATGACCATAGCATCAAACCCAACTAGCATAAATAATCAACCCAAACTTGCATGAATCACATATGTCATAAAGAGGGTAACTTGCATAGATGTTCATGTCATAGACCTATCATAAAGGGATAAACTTGCATACATGTCATAGGTCTAAAAAGGAAAGAACTTGCATATGTTACTCATATCATAAATAGGGGTAAACATGCATATGTATGCATACCATACAAAGGGGTAAACTTGCATATGTATGCATATCATACAAAGGTGTAAACTTGCACATGTTACTTGCATATAATCAAACACCAAACTTGCATAACATGTCATATATGAACTTGCATATAATCAAACACCAAACTTGCATAACATGTCATATATGAACTTGCATAGCATGTCATATATGAACTTGCATATAATCAAACACCAAACTTGCATAACATGGTGTCATAATGGATCAATGTTTATCATAGTGATTTGCATAACTAGCATCATGAACATATAGCATAAAACTTGCATAACTAGCATCATGGACATATAGCATAAAACTTGCATAACTAACATCATGAGCACATAGCATATGATAACATAACTTGCATTGATCCACATTCATAACCATAACCTCATTATATCCTATCATAATTAGTTTAGCAATTGCTTGCTAAAGGCATAGAAACTCACAACTTGTTGATTAGCACTCCTATGAAGAAGATTAAGTTCCTAGAGTTGATTAGAAGTTGATTTGAGAAGTTATCTTCTTTTAAAATTTGATGGAGGCTCCTTCTAATTGCATTTTGACGGCATGACGACGTTGTATCTATTTTTAGTATGGATTAGGGTAGTCTTAGGGTGTATTTATAGATTTAGGATGTAATTTAGGCCCTTAGATTAACCCTAGATTAGGTTAGAGCCGTCAGATTTCGTCACAAGCCCCAAAACACAGCCCAACAGCCAAAGCAGTGCACCCAGGCCAAATTGGCTCGGCCACCTGTGTCGACTCCCAAGTCGACTGGGCAGTCGACTTGGGTCTTGTGGTGTCGACTCCCAAGTCGACTCCCCAGTCGACTTGGGGTGTGGCGGGAATTTTCCCGCCTAGCTCCATTTCTGCATTTGAAATCTGTTTTTGAAATTTGAATTTTCTGAAAACTTCTTCGGGCCTTAACTGGGTCATACGGACTCCGATTTTTGAAAACTCGGACACTATTTCGCGTATTTTTCCGAGACGAACGCAATGGCGTAGCCCGTTTCCCTGATTCAGATCTTAAAATTTAATCCTGCCCTGATTTATATTATAACAAGTTATTTAATATACGGGGTGTTACATTCTCCCCTACTTAAAGGATTTCGTCCCCGAAATCTCTAAGTCAAGAAGAACGTATCCTACCAACCAAACAACCATCTACTAAACCATCAAACACTGGCATCTATTGTCCTTAAAATTTCTAATGACGTATGAACATATGCAATAAGTGTGTGTATATGTTCCCTTCCTAATGCAAAATCAGGCGGTCTACTGATTCAGTTGACCTCCTTAATGCAAACCATGATAGTGCCATGCATCCAATATGTATGCGAAAGAACCCTATCGACACATACTATCTCTACATGTGTGCACAACCATACACCAAAATGCATCATCCATATGATAACACAACCATTATACATCCATTAATATAGCTACCTACACACAATTATATGCAATATGCAATATGAAGTGACTGAGCCGATCTAGTGTCTAAAGTGTGTGTATATGCATCCACGAGCAACCACTAGCAACCACTTGCATCCACATGCATCCATCAATCATAACATGTCTCAAAAACATGTTTCAACCATAGGTTTACCCTATCTAAAGGTCAAAGGTACTAACGAGAGGACATACTAAAGATAAGATAAGTACTAGACAAACGATAAAGGAGAAGTTAAAAGACATACCCTCAAAAAGGAATGGGTACAGTGAACGCATCTTCGCTTCTGTCTCCCAAGTAGCGTTTCTCTCATCATCTCCCCATTGCACTTTGACTAGTTGAACCTCTCTGTTTCTCAACTTCCTAATCTCTGACCCAAGGATGCGAGTAGGAGCTCGTCGAATCGTCGCATCACGCTCTACCTCCACTTCTCTAAGCAAGCTCGGCTCTACCACCTCTGCGGTCTCATGTAGGCACTTCCTCAAATGTGACACATGGAATACGTCATGTACACCACTAAGTCTCTCGGGCAACTCTACTCTATATGCCATCTGTCCAATCTTTTCCTTAATAGGAAACGGCCCTACAAACCTTGGTGCTAACTTCCCAACGGACCCAAAGCGAACAACATTCCGTAATGGAGATACTTTGACGAAGACCATGTCCCCAACATCAAACTCAAGATCTGTTCTCCTATTATCCGCATAAGATTTCTGTCTGTCTTGCGCCGCTTTCATCCTTCTTCGAATCAAATCAATCTTTTCCGAAGTCTCTCTAACCATATCAGGCCCAAGCAAGATCTTATCCGTAGATTCCCACCAACATGTAGGTGATCGACAAGGCCTTCCATAAAGAGCTTCAAAAGGAGCCATACCAATACTAGACTGAAAGCTGTTATTATACGCGAACTCCACCAATGGGAGATGCTCTTCCCATGTACCTCCAAAATCTAAGATACATAGCCTCAAAAGGTCTTCTAGAATACGGTTCACCCTCTTGGTCTGGCCGTCCGTCTGAGGATGGTATGCGGTGCTTAAACACAACTGAGTCCCTACCGCCTCTTGCAAACTCTTCCAAAACTCGCTAGTGAAGATGGGATCTCGATCACTCACTATGCTAGAAGGTACACCATGCAATCGAACTATCTCTCGAAGGTAAACTGAAGCTAGCCATGGAGCAGTCCTCTTACTCTTCACGGGTATGAAATGGGCGCTCTTAGTAAGTCTGTCTACCACAACCCAAATTCCCGTATTACCCTTCCTCGATCTCGGTAACCCATCAATAAAATCCATCGAGACGCTATCCCACTTCCATTGCGGAACTTCCAATGGGTGAAGCACCCCACCAGGTTTCTTTTGCTCCGCTTTCACTTGTTGGCACACCAAACATCTAGCGACATACTCGGCCACATCCTTCTTCATACCGGCCCAAAAGAAAACTCGCTTCATGTCTTGGTACATCTTATCCCCACCGGGATGAATGGTCATCTTCGAACGATGTGCATCATCAAGTATAGCCTTCCTCAAACCCTCATCTTGCAGTACACAAAGTCTACCGTCTCTACGCAACCACCCCTTATCATCTAGGGTGTACCTACTCAAATGGCTGGACGACTCCCCCCTTATGAGCCTCTCTACCAACTCAACCAATTATGGGTCGTCCCGCTGTGCCTCGCCAATCCGTCCCAAAAGAGTAGGTCTGACCTCTAAGGATGCTAGTAAACCGGGTACAAAGTCAACGGAAGGTCTGAAGTCAAACATCGAGATAAATTCCAAGCTTCGTCGTTCCACGAACAATGGACTCAAGGACAACCTTTTTCTGCTTAAGGCATCCGCCACCACGTTACCCTTGCCAGGGGTATACGCTATCTTGAAATCATAGGATGCTAAGAACTCCATCCACCTTGGTTGTCTTAAGTTCAAATCCTTTTGAGAAAACAAGTACTTCAATGATTTGTGGTCAGTGAACAATTCGAACCTCTCGCCAAGAAGATAATGGCGCCAAGTCTTAAGCGCAAAAACAATAGCGGCCAACTCTAGATCATGCGTAGGGTAATTTTTCTCATACACTCTCAACTGCCTTCCCCCATAGGCTATTACCCTTCCCTCTTGCATTAAGACTGCGTCTAGTCCTGTCCCACAAGCATCGGTATAAACAACAAATGGCTTATTCCCGTATGGAAACACTAAGACTGGAGCTGTGGTTAAAGCTCTCTTTAACCGTTGGAACGCATCATCACAATCTAAGTCCCATGTGAAAACTAAATTCTTCTTCGTCAAGCGAGTTAATGGGGCTGATATCTTCGCGAACTCCTTGATAAACTTCCTATAGTAGCCAGCCAACCCCAAGAAACTCCTCACCTCGGTAGCATTCTTCGGAACCTTCCAATCTTGGATGGACACTACCTTCGCGGGATCCACAGCTATCCCTTCCTTAGAGACCACGTGCCCTAAGAGCCGCACTTCCTTCCTCCAAAAGTGACATTTAGAGAATTTAGCCTTAAGGCTATGCGCTCGAAGAGTCTCCAACACTTCCCTAAGATGCAGGGCATGCTCTTCTTCACTCTTAGAAAAGACTAAGATGTCATCCACAAAGACCACCACGAACTTATTAAGGTACTCCCTGAACACCCTACTCATCAAATCAACAAAGTATGCAGGGGCGTTCGTCAAACCAAAGGGCATCGCCAGCCACTCATAAAAACCATCCGGAGTCCTAAAGGCAGTCTTGTCTATGCTATCCTCAGCCACTCTCAACTGATGAAACCCCGTGGCTAAGTCCAACTGCGAAAACACTGAGGCGCCAACCAACTGATCAAAGAGATCATCAATCCTCGGCAATGGGTGTCTATTCTTCTTTGTAAGCTTGTTCAGTTCTCTATAGTCTACACAAAGTCTGAGAGACCCATCCGCCTTCGTGGCAAAAACCACTGGAGCACCCCACTCCGATATACTTCATCTTATGAACCCCTTCTCAAGTAACTCCCCTACTTGCTTATGGAGTTCCCTCCTCTCACGAGGAGCCATGTGGCGCACTGGCAAAGATACTGGCTTAGCATTGTCCACCAGATATATTCGGAAGTCTATCTCCCGCTTCGGAGGTAAGCCCTTCACCTCCTTTAACACATCCGAGTATTCCCGGACCACTCTAACAGATCGCAAACTCTCGACCGAAGCGTCAAGCGATTCAAGATAACTTAGCATAACAGAATTCATGGGATTACAAGAGATCTCGAGAGTGTTCCCCAAGCAGGTCATGAGCCTAACAACTCTCCTTTCGCAATCAAGAACGGCACCATTACTGGATAACCAGTCCATGCCCAAAATTAACCCATAGCCCGTGAAGCCAAAAACAAAAGCATCACATCTAAACTCAACGCTAAGTATGGAAATCTTCAAACCCAAACATATCATGGACAAATAAGAGGAGCCCCCAATTGGGTTTGAAACAATCAAGGGATCATCTACTAGACTGGTGTTTAAGTGCAGTGACTCAACTAATGATGATGAGATAAACGAATGCGATGCGCCAGAGTCGAATAAAGTACGGACAGGATGATCAAACAGAAAAACCAGACTTTCAACGGAAATAGTTCTACCTCTTTCCTAAATCGGTGGAACCGCGAGAGCCTGAACTTTCCCCCTTGCCTGACCTGGTGCCATAAGAGCTTGCACCTGTCCCCCTGAGGTAGATCCCGTCCTCTGCCCCTTCTTAGGACAGTCCTTCACTAGATGCCCTGCTTCGCCACAGTGGAAGCAGCCAGTCTTCTTCTTCTTCCGACAATCTTTGCTTAGGTGGCCTGGTGTCCCACAATTGAAGCACTTCTTCTTTCCCTCGCCACCGTTGCCTTTCCCACCCTTGTTTTGCTGTTGCTATTGAGGTCTCTTCTGATCTCCTTTCTTTTCGGGTGCCTTATTAGCATTGGGACCCTTCTCTTCCTCATGCATAAGTGCCATGTCTACTAGCTTCTCAAAGGTGGCCCCCATAGGGATGTGAGTCATAGCCAATCCATGCATCGGTTCATTCAAGCCTTTAACGAACCTCAGAGCCTTCTTCTCCGGTGTATTAACCATGTCTATGCCAAACCTTGCCAACTGATTAAACTTGTTGACATATTCCTTCACTGATAGGTTTCCTTGCTTTATAGTCAAGAACCTTTCCATATACAGATTTTCTTCCGCCCTTGAGAGAAACTTTGCCACAAACCTTTGTCTGAAATCCGCCCAAGAGTCAACAGGGCGCTCTCCATTAGTGACCTCCCACCAGAACGAGGACTCTCCCTTCACTAACCAAGCAGCTAGCTTGATTTTCTTTCCTTCTTCCATCTCAAAGATGTCTATCAACTCTTCCGTTTCCTTAAGCCAATCCCTAGCTTCCACAAAAGTTTCTGATCCTTGAAAAGGTTTCCCTCCCATAGCCTTAAATTCCTTGTAAGTCTTAGCAAAAGTATCCGCGCGAGGAGGAGGAGTGGGAGGAAGATCGGGAGCAACTGATGGTGGAGGAACATTTGCTGGACCCACAGCGGCGGCCCTAGCCTCCATTAATCTCCTATACCATACTGGTATCGCTACACCCTCCGGAAATTTAAGATCTTCAGCCATGCTGAAACGAAAAAGGAAAGATTCAAAACGGAGAATTCGAAAGATAAAGATATGGCTATTGGGGATTATGCTTTTCTTTCAAAAACTTTTCTCTTAAAAGACTTGTTTTTGAAAATACTCCTTCGAAAATGTTTTTAGAAAAATAGTTTTTCTAAAAGTTTTATCTGTTCTGGTAACCTTTAGCTCTGATACCACGTGTAACACCCCACACCCGCTAAGGTCACTCACTAAGGGAATGCCTTAACTTCGGTGGAGTATTTTAAGTGAATATAGAACAGAAAAATTACAACAAGACAGATATAAATAATACTTGTTAACTAAAACATCATTTCATTGCAGCAGAAGGTAAACATGTTCGGTTACAATAACAAAACCATAAAACAAGAGTCAAGTACTAAATATCCATCCTGATAAAAACATAGGTACATAATCCCACTACATAACTAATAGCCATAATAGAAAAGATAAGCTGAGCTTTACATCAACGGTCCAAGCTCCAAAAGATAGATAAAGCAATTTGATCAAAGCCCACTAGTGCTAGGCCCACTCTGAGAACCTGAGGGTTGGGAAAAAGATTAAAAAAACAACGGGGTCAGACATAAGTCTGAGCGAGTCCTATAACTTTAACAATACAATCATTAAAGTAATTAGGGTATGATATAAACGTGGTACGGTAACGACTGGGGATAAATGACTACACTAAGCAGCCATCTAGACATAGGAAGAACCAAGATAACGGTAAAGACACATCTACCCACCCAAGGATAATTACTAAACTGCACCACACCAGTCATTCCTAACTTAAAGGTTGATCCCACCCGAGGACTTAGAAAATTTAACTAGTAGTTTCGTGTACCCCTAGCTGACCACATAGGTGCCGTCTGCCCCTATCTCCACTAGGTGTACCCACTACTCCCCAAGCGATCGGCTCCCTAACGTAGATACCCGTGTTGGTCCCACAGTGGGGTGTATCATTCCCCAAAGTGGCAACCCGATACTATCAACGGTGCACGGCTTATACCTACACGATGCAACAACGTCTTACCTACCAGCCCGGGTCTACACATGCATATGAAACCCGTTGGACTTGCGTTGCCACCGCTAACCCGTTTTGGCCTCTTATAGTCAAGCCCAGTACGCATGTCCCTTCCTCGACATGGGTCGAGCCCAAAAAGATACATATGGGTTACTGGTTGAAATGGCCCCCCACAGGCTACCCACCTAAGCTTGTCCCTTTTCTAGTGCATCCCACTTAACCCTTTAATCATGTTTAATTACATGTTTCCACTTGGTTAAGTATTCTAATCGTATTTTCTATTGCCACCCAAGGCAACCCACTAGATTTCCACATGCCACCCATGGCACTTACTTGATTTCCACATGCCACCCAAGGCACCCACTTAACCCCTCATGCCCCACTACATGCTTATCTGGTTAAGTGTTTCTTAATTGATTAAGAACGTAACCTTTGTAAAGACCTCTCACATTAAACTGTCTTTTATGGCAGCTGGATTTGCCGGTCGGGTCCGGGCAGCCTTACGCCATAACAGAGTCTAACCTCGTGTCTTTACACTCGTCACGTATTTAGTTTATGCCTAAGACCTCTCACATTGGGCCAATCATTTGTAGCCGCTGGATTTGCCGGTCGGGTCCGGGCAGTCTTATGCTACAAAAGGGTCCAACCTCGTGTCTTAGTCGATTAATTACACCTAATTAATCACCCCCATATTTTGAATTAATTTTCCCTAATTAATTCCAATTCAATGATGTACATAATTGACTCAATTATGTCCATCCACTTATGGTATGCAACATCGTACCAATTTCACCACAATTTTGTTAACATGAATATTAACCCCATCGTTTCCCACGTAATACGCTAACATGAGATACTTAAAAGGGAAGATTCATCACAAATACAATGAGTTCAACTTAGCATAACATTAGCCTCAACATGGGTTTTAAAGGTGTCAACTTGCATATATGACCATAGCATCAAACCCAACTAGCATAAATAATCAACCCAAACTTGCATGAATCACATATGTCATAAAGAGGGTAACTTGCATAGATGTTCATGTCATAGACCTATCATAAAGGGATAAACTTGCATACATGTCATAGGTCTAAAAAGGGATGAACTTGCATATGTTACTCATATCATAAAAAGGGGTAAACATGCATATGTATGCATACCATACAAAGGGGTAAACTTGCATATGTATGCATATCATACAAAGGTGTAAACTTGCACATGTTACTTGCATATAATCAAACACCAAACTTGCATAACATGTCATATATGAACTTGCATATAATCAAACACCAAACTTGCATAACATGTCATATATGAACTTGCATAGCATGTCATATATGAACTTGCATATAATCAAACACCAAACTTGCATAACATGGTGTCATAATGGATCAATGTTTATCATAGTGATTTGCATAACTAGAATCATGAACATATAGAATAAAACTTGCATAACTAGCATCATGGACATATAGCATAAAACTTGCATAACTAACATCATGAGCACATAGCATATGATAACATAACTTGCATTGATCCACATTCATAACCATAACCTCATTATATCCTATCATAATTAGTTTAGCAATTGCTTGCTAAAGGCATAGAAACTCACAACTTGTTGATTAGCACTCCTATGAAGAAGATTAAGTTGCTAGAGTTGATTAGAAGTTGATTTGAGAAGCTATCTTCTTCTAAAATTTGATGGAGGCTCCTTCTAATTGCATTTTGACGGCATGACGACGTTGTATCTATTTTTAGTATGGATTAGGGTAGTCTTAGGGTGTATTTATAGATTTAGGATGTAATTTACGCCCTTAGATTAACCCTAGATTAGGTTAGAGCCGTCAGATTTCGTCACAAGCCCCAAAACACAGCCCAACAGCCAAAGCAGTGCACCCAGGCCAAACTGGCTCGGCCACCTGTGTCGACTCCCAAGTCGACTGGGCAGTCGACTTGGGTCTTGTGGTGTCGACTCCCAAGTCGACTTGGGGTGTGGCGGGAATTTTCCCGCCTAGCTCCATTTCTGCATTTGAAATCTGTTTTTGAAATTTGAATTTTCTGAAAACTTCTTCGGGCCTTAACTGGGTCATACGGACTCCGATTTTCGAAAACTCGGACTCTATTTCGCGTATTTTTCCGAGACGAATGCAATGGCATAGCCTGTTTCCCCTGATTCAGATCTTAAAATTTAATCCTGCCCTGATTTATATTATAACAAGTTATTCAATATACGGGGTGTTACATTCTCGCCTACTTAAAGGATTTCGTCCCCGATATCTCTAAGTCAAGAAGAACGTATCCTACCAACCAAACAACCATCTACTAAACCATCAAACACTGGCATCCATTGTCCTTAAAATTTCTAATGACGTATGAACATATGCAATAAGTGTGTGTATATGTTCCCTTCCTAATGCAAAATCAGGCGGTCTACTGATTCAGCTGACCTCCTTAATGCAAACCATGATAGTGCCATGCATCCAATATGTATGCGAAATAACCCTATCGACACATACTATCTCTACATGTGTGCACAACCATACACCTAAATGCATCATCCATATGATAACACAACCATTATACATCCATTAATATAGCTACCTACACACAATTATATGCAATATGCAATATGAAGTGACTGAGCCGATCTAGTGTCTAAAGTGTGTGTATATGCATCCACGAGCAACCACTAGCAAACACTTGCATCCACATGCATCCATCAATCATAACATGTCTCAAACACATGTTTCAACCATAGGTTTACCCTATCTAAAGGTCAAAGGTACTAATGAGAGGATATACTAAAGATAAGATAAGTACTAGACAAACGATAAAGGAGAAGTTAAAAGACATACCCTCAAAAAGGAATGGGTACAGTGAACGCATCTTCGCTTCTGTCTCCCAAGTAGCGTTGCTCTCATCATCTCCCCATTGCACTTTGACTAGTTGAACCTCTCTGTTTCTCAACTTCCTAATCTCTGACCCAAGGATGCGAGTAGGAGCTCGTCGAATCGTCGCATCACACTCTACCTCCACTTCTCTAAGCAAGCTCGGCTCTACCACCTCTGCGGTCTCATGTAGGCACTTCCTCAAATGTGACACATGGAATACGTCATGTACACCACTAAGTCTCTCGGGCAACTCTACTCTATATGCCATCTGTCCAATCTTTTCCTGAATAGGAAACGGCCCTACAAACCTTGGTGCTAACTTCCCAACGGACCCAAAGCGAACAACATTCCGTAATGGAGATACTTTGACAAAGACCATGTCCCCAACATCAAACTCAAGATCTGTTCTCCTCTTATCCGCATAAGATTTCTGTCTGTCTTGCGCCGCTTTCATCCTTCTTTGAATCAAAACAATCTTTTCCGAAGTCTCTCAAACCATATCAGGCCCAAGCAAGATCTTATCCGTAGATTCCCACCAAAATGTAGGTGATCGACAAGGCCTTCCATAAAGAGCTTCAAAAGGAACCATACCAATACTAGACTGAAAGCTGTTATTATACGCGAACTCCACCAATGGGAGATGCTCTTCCCATGTACCTCCAAAATCTAAGATACATAGCCTCAAAAGGTCTTCTAGAATACGGTTCACCCTCTTGGTCTGGCCGTCCGTCTGAGGATGGTATGCGGTGCTCAAACACAACTGAGTCCCTACCGCCTCTTGCAAACTCTTCCAAAACTCGCTAGTGAAGATGGGATCCCGATCACTCACTATGCTAGAAGGTACACCATGCAATCGAACTATCTCTCGAAGGTAAACTGAAGCTAGCCATGGAGCAGTCCTCTTACTCTTCACGGGTATGAAATGGGCGCTCTTAGTAAGTCTGTCTACCACAACCCAAATTCCCATATTACCCTTCCTCGATCTCTGTAACCCATCAATAAAATCCATCGAGACGCTATCCCACTTCCATTGCGGAACTTCCAATGGGTGAAGCAACCCACCAGGTTTCTTTTGCTCCGCTTTCACTTGTTGGCACACCAAACATCTAGCGACATACTCGGCCACATCCTTCTTCATACCGACCCAAAAGAAAACTCGCTTCATGTCTTGGTACATCTTGTCCCCACCGGGATGAATGGTCATCTTCGAACGATGTGCATCATCAAGTATAGCCTTCCTCAAACCCTCATCTTGCGGTACACAAAGTCTACCGTCTCTACGCAACCACCCCTTATCATCTAGGGTGTACCTACTCAAATGGCTGGACGACTCCCCCCTTATGAGCCTCTCTACCAATTCAACCAATTGTGGGTCGTCCCGCTGTGCCTCGCCAATCCGTCCCAAAAGAGTAGGTCTGACCTCTAAGGATGCTAGTAAACCGGGTACAAAGTCAACGGAAGGTATGAAGTCAAACATCGAAATAAATTCCAAGCTTCGTCGTTCCACGAACAATGGACTCAAGGACAACCTTTTTCTGCTTAAGGCGTCCGCCACCACGTTACCCTTGCCAGGGGTATACGCTATTTCGAAATCATAGGATGCTAAGAACTCCATCCACCTTTGCTGTCTTAAGTTCAAATCCTTTTAAGAAAATAAGTACTTCAATGATTTGTAGTCAGTGAACAATTCGAACCTCTCGCCAAGAAGATAATGGCGCCAAGTCTTAAGCGCAAAAACAATAGCGGCCAACTCTAGATCATGCGTAGGGTAATTTTTCTCATGCACTCTCAACTGCCTTCCCCCATAGGCTATTACCCTTCCCTCATGCATTAAGACTGCGCCTAGTCCTATCTCACAAGCATCGGTATAAACAACAAATGACTTATTCCCATCTGGAAACACTAAGACAGGAGCTGTGGTTAAAGCTCTCTTTAACCGTTGGAACGCATCATCACAATCTAAGTCCCATGTGAAAACTAAATTCTTCTTCGTCAAGCGAGTTAATGGGACTGATATCTTCGTGAAATCCTTGATAAATTTCCTATAGTAGCCAGCCAACCCCAAGAAACTCCTCACCTCGGTAGCATTCTTCGGAACCTTCCAATCTTCGATGGACACTACCTTCGCGGGATCCACAGCTATCCCTTCCTTAGAGACCACGTGCCCTAAGAACCGCACTTCCTTCCTCCAAAAGTGACATTTAGAGAATTTAGCCTTAAGGCTATGCGCTTGATGAGTCTCCAACACTTCTCTAAGATGTAGGGCATGCTCTTCTTCACTCTTTGAAAAGACTAAGATGTCATCCACAAAGACCACCACGAACTTATTAAGGTACTCCCTGAACACCCTACTCATCAAATCAACAAAGTATGCAGGGGCGTTCGTCAAACCAAAGGGCATCACCAGCCACTCATAAAAACCATCCGGAGTCCTAAAGGCAGTCTTGTCTATGCTATCCTCAGCCACTCTCAACTGATGAAACCCCGTGGCTAAGTCCAACTGCGAAAACACTGAGACGCCAACCAACTGATCAAAGAGATCATCAATCCTCGGCAATGGGTGTCTATTCTTCTTTGTAAGCTTGTTGAGTTCTCTATAGTCTACACAAAGTCTGAGAGACCCATCCACCTTCGTGGCAAAAACCACTGGAGCACCCCACTCCGATATACTTCGTCTTATGAACCCTTCTCAAGCAACTCCCCTACTTGCTTATGGAGTTCCCTCCTCTCACGAGGAGCCATGTGGCGCACTGGCAAAGATACTGGCTTAGCATTGTCCACCAGATATATTCGGAAGTCTATCTCCCGCTTCGGAGGTAAGCCCTTCACCTCCTCAAACACATCCGAGTATTCCCGGACCACTCTAACAGATCGCAAACTCTCGACCGAAGCGTCAAGCGATTCAAGATAACTTAGCATAACAGAATTCATGGGATTACAAGAGATCTCGAGAGTGTTCCCCAAGCAGGTCATGAGCCTAACAACTCTCCTTTCGCAATCAAGAACGGCACCATTACTGGATAACCAGTCCATGCCCAAAATTAACCCATAGCCCGTGAAGCCAAAAACAAAAGCATCACATCTACACTCAACGCTAAGTATGGAAATCTTCAAACCCAAACATATCATGGACAAATAAGAGGAGCCCCCAATTGGGTTTGAAACAATCAAGGGATCATCTACTAGACTGGTGTTTAAGTGCAGTGACTCAACTAATGATGATGAGATAAACGAATGCGATGCGCCAGAGTCGAATAAAGTACGGACAGGATGATCAAACAGAAAAACCAGACTTTCAACGGAAGTAGTTCTACCTCTTTCCTAAATCGGTGGAACCGCGAGAGCCTGAACTTGCCCCCTTTCCTGACCTGGTGCCATAAGAGCTTGCACCTGTCCCCCTGAGGTAGATCCCGTCCTCTGCCCCTTCTTAGGACAGTCCTTCACTAGATGCCCTGCTTCGACACAGTGGAAGCAGCCAGTCTTCTTCTTCTTCCGACAATCTTTGCTTAGGTGGCCTGGTGTCCCACAATTGAAGCACTTCTTCTTTCCCTTGCCACCGTTGCCTTTCCCACCCTTGTTTTGTTGTTGCTGTTGAGGTCTCTTCTGATCTCCTTTCTTTTTGGGTGCCTTATTAGCAATGGGACCCTTCTCTTCCTCATGCATAAGTGCCATGTCTACTAGCTTCTCAAAGGTGGCCCCCATAGGGATGCGAGTCATAGCCAATCCATGCATCGGTTCATTCAAGCCTTTAACGAACCTCAGAGCCTTCTTCTCCGGTGTATTCACCATGTCTATGCTAAACCTTGCCAACTGATTAAACTTGTTGACATATTCCTTCACTGATAGGTTTCGTTGCTTTAGAGTCAAGAACCTTTCCATATACAGATTTTCTTTCGCCCTTGAGAGAAACTTTGCCACAAACCTTTGTCTGAAATCCGCCCAAGAGTCAACAGGGCGCTCTCCATTAGTGACCTCCCACCAGAACAAGGCCTCTCCCTTCATTAACCAAGCAGCTAACTTGACTTTCTTTCCTTCTTCCATCTCAAAGATGTCTATCAACTCTTTCGTTTCCTTAAGCCAATCCCTAGCTTCCACAAAAGTTTCTGATCCTTGAAAAGGTTTCCCTCCCATAGCCTTAAATTCCTTGCAAGTCTTAGCAAAAGTATCCGCGCGAGGAGGAGGAGGGGGAGGAAGATCAGGTGCAACTGATGGTGGAGGAACATTTGCTGGACCCGCAGCGGCGGCCCTAGCCTCCATCAATCTCCTATACCATACTGGTATCGCTACACCCTCCGGAAAGTTAAGATCTTCAGCCATGCTGAAACGAAAAAGGAAAGATTCAAAATGGAGAATTCGAAAGATAAAGATATGGCTATTGGGGATTATGCTTTTCTTTCAAAAACTTTTCTCTTAAAAGACATGTTTTTGAAAATACTCCTTCGAAAATGTTTTTAGAAAAATAGTTTTTCTAAAAGTTTTATCTGTTCTGGTAACCTTCAGCTCTGATACCACGTGTAACACCCCACACCCGCTAAGGTCACTCACTAAGGGAATGCCTTAACTTTGGTGGAGTATTTTAAGTGAATATAGAACAGAAAAATTACAACAAGACAGATATAAATAATACTTGTTAACTAAAACATCATTTCATTGCAGCAGAAGGTAAACATGTTTGGTTACAATAACAAAACCATAAAACAAGAGTCAAGTACTAAATATCCATCCTGGTAAAAACATAGGTACATAATCCCACTACATAACTAATAGCCATAATAGAAAAGATAAGCTGAGCTTTACATCAACGATCCAAGCTCCAAAAGATAGATAAAGCAATCTGATCAAAGCCCACTAGTGCTAGGCCCACTCTGAGAACCTGAGGGTTGGAAAAAAGATAAAAAAAAAAGGGGTCAGACATAAGTCTGAGCGAGTCCTATAACTTTAACAATACAATCATTAAAGTAATTAGGGTATGATATAAACTTGGTACGGTAACGATTGGGGATAAATGACTACACTAAGCAGCCATATAGACATAGGAAGAACCAAGATAACGGTAAAGACGCATCTACCCACCCAAGGATAATTACTAAACTGCACCACACCAGTCATTCCTAACTTAAAGGTTGATCCCACCCAAGGACTTAGAAAATTTAACTAGTAGTTTCGTGTACCCCTAGCTGACCACATAGGTGCCGTCTGCCCCTATCTCCACTAGGTGTACCCACTACTCCCCAAGCGATTGGCTCCCTAACGTAGATACCCATGTTGGTCCCACAGTGGGGTGTATCATTCCCCAAAGTGGCAACCCGATACTATCAACGGTGCACGACTTATACCTACACGATGCAACAACGTCTTACCTACCAGCCCGGGTCCACACACACATATGAAACCCGTTGGACTTGCGTTGCCACCGCTAACCCGTTTTGGCCTCTTATAGTCAAGCCCAGTACGCGTGTCCCGTCCTCGACATGGGTCGAGCCCAAAAAGATACATATGGGTTACTGGTTGAAACGGCCCCCCCACAAGCTACCCACCTAAGCTTGTCCCTTTTCTAGTGCATCCCACTTAACCCTTTAATCATGTTTAATTACATGTTTCCACTTGGTTAAGTATTCTAATCGTATTTTCTATTGCCACCCAAGGCAACCCACTAGATTTCCACATGCCACCCAAGGCACTTACTTGATTTCCACATGCCACCCAAGGCACCCACTTAACCCCCCTCATGCCCCACTACATGCTTATCTGGTTAAGTGTTTCTTAATTGATTAAGAACATAACCTTTGTAAAGACCTCTCACATTAGACTGTCTTTTATGGCAGCTGGATTTGCCGGTCGGGTCCGGGCAGCCTTACGCCATAACAGAGTCTAACCTCGTGTCTTTACACTCGTCACGTATTTAGTTTATGCCTAAGACCTCTCACATTGGGCCAATCATTTGTAGCCGCTGGATTTGCCGGTCGGGTCTGGGCAGTCTTATGCTACAAAAGGGTCCAACCTCGTGTCTTAGTCGATTAATTACACCTAATTAATCACCCCCATATTTTGAATTAATTTTCCCAAATTAATTCAAATTCAATGATGTACATAATTGACTCAATTATGCCCATCCACTTATGGTATGCAACATCATACCAATTTCACCACAATTTTGTTAACATGAATATTAACCCCATCGTTCCCCACGTAATACGCTAACATGACATACTTAAAAGGGAAGATTCATCACAAATACAATGAGTTCAACTTAGCATAACATTAGCCTCAACATGGGTTTTAAAGGTGTCAACTTGCATATATGACCATAGCATCAAACCCAACTAGCATAAATAATCAACCCAAACTTGCATGAATCACATATGTCATAAAGAGGGTAACTTGCATAGATGTTCATGTCATAGACCTATCATAAAGGGATAAACTTGCATACATGTCATAGGTCTAAAAAGGGATGAACTTGCATATGTTACTCATATCATAAAAAGGGGTAAACATGCATATGTATGCATACCATACAAAGGGGTAAACTTGCATATGTATGCATATCATACAAAGGTGTAAACATGCACATGTTACTTGCATATAATCAAACTCCAAACTTGCATAACATGTCATATATGAACTTGCATATAATCAAACACCAAACTTGCATAACATGTCATATATGAACTTGCATAGCATGTCATATATGAACTTGCATATAATCAAACACCAAACTTGCATAACATGGTGTCATAATGGATCAATGTTTATCATAGTGATTTGCATAACTAGAATCATGAACATATAGCATAAAACTTGCATAACTAGCATCATGGACATATAGCATAAAACTTGCATAACTAACATCATGAGCACATAGCATATGATAACATAACTTGCATTGATCCACATTCATAACCATAACCTCATTATATCCTATCATAATTAGTTTAGCAATTGCTTGCTAAAGGCATAGAAACTCACAACTTGTTGATTAGCACTCCTATGAAGAAGATTAAGTTGCTAGAGTTGATTAGAAGTTGATTTGAGAAGCTATCTTCTTCTAAAATTTGATGGAGGCTCCTTCTAATTGCATTTTGACGGCATGACGACGTTGTATCTATTTTTAGTATGGATTAGGGTAGTCTTAGGGTGTATTTATAGATTTAGGATGTAATTTACGCCCTTAGATTAACCCTAGATTAGGTTAGAGCCGTCAGATTTCGTCACAAGCCCCAAAACACAGCCCAACAGCCAAAGCAGTGCACCCAGGCCAAACTGGCTCGGCCACCTGTGTCGACTCCCAAGTCGACTGGGCAGTCGACTTGGGTCTTGTGGTGTCGACTCCCAAGTTGACTTGGGGTGTGGCGGGAATTTTCCCGCCTAGCTCCATTTCTGCATTTGAAATCTGTTTTTGAAATTTGAATTTTCTGAAAACTTCTTCGGGCCTTAACTGGGTCATACGGACTCCGATTTTCGAAAATTCGGACTCTATTTCGCGTATTTTTCCGAGACGAATGCAATGACATAGCCTGTTTCCCCTGATTCAGATCTTAAAATTTAATCCTGCCCTGATTTATATTATAACAAGTTATTCAATATACGGGGTGTTACATTCTCGCCTACTTAAAGGATTTCGTCCCCGATATCTCTAAGTCAAGAAGAACGTATCCTACCAACCAAACAACCATCTACTAAACCATCAAACACTGGCATCCATTGTCCTTAAAATTTCTAATGACGTATGAACATATGCAATAAGTGTGTGTATATGTTCCCTTCCTAATGCAAAATCAGGCGGTCTACTGATTCAGTTGACCTCCTTAATGCAAACCATGATAGTGCCATGCATCCAATATGTATGCGAAATAACCCTATCGACACATACTATCTCTACATGTGTGCACAACCATACACCTAAATGCATCATCCATATGATAACACAACCATTATACATCCATTAATATAGCTACCTACACACAATTATATGCAATATGCAATATGAAGTGACTGAGCCGATCTAGTGTCTAAAGTGTGTGTATATGCATCCACGAGCAACCACTAGCAAACACTTGCATCCACATGCATCCATCAATCATAACATGTCTCAAACACATGTTTCAACTATAGGTTTACCCTATCTAAAGGTCAAAGGTACTAACGAGAGGACATACTAAAGATAAGATAAGTACTAGACAAACGATAAAGGAGAAGTTAAAAGACATACCCTCAAAAAGGAATGGGTACAGTGAACGCATCTTCGCTTCTGTCTCCCAAGTAGCGTTGCTCTCATCATCTCCCCATTGCACTTTGACTAGTTGAACCTCTCTGTTTCTCAACTTCCTAATCTCTGACCCAAGGATGCGAGTAGGAGCTCGTCGAATCGTCGCATCACGCTCTACCTCCACTTCTCTAAGCAAGCTCGGCTCTACCACCTCTGCGGTCTCATGTAGGCACTTCCTCAAATGTGACACATGGAATACGTCATGTACACCACTAAGTCTCTCGGGCAACTCTACTCTATATGCCATCTGTCCAATCTTTTCCTTAATAGGAAACGGCCCTACAAACCTTGGTGCTAACTTCCCAACGGACCCAAAGCGAACAACATTCCGTAATGGAGATACTTTTACGAAGACCATGTCCCCAACATCAAACTCAAGATTTGTTCTCCTCTTATCCGCATAAGATTTCTGTCTGTCTTGCGCCGCTTTCATCCTTCTTTGAATCAAAACAATCTTTTCCGAAGTCTCTCTAACCATATCAGGCCCAAGCAAGATCTTATCCGTAGATTCCCACCAACATGTAGGTGATCGACAAGGCCTTCCATAAAGAGCTTCAAAAGGAGCCATACCAATACTAGACTGAAAGCTGTTATTATACGCGAACTCCACCAATGGGAGATGCTCTTCCCATGTACCTCCAAAATCTAAGATACATAGCCTCAAAAGGTCTTCTAGAATACGGTTCACCCTCTTGGTCTGGCCGTCCGTCTGAGGATGGTATACGGTGCTCAAACACAACTGAGTCCCTACCGCCTCTTGCAAACTCTTCCAAAACTCGCCAGTGAAGATGGGATCTCGATCACTCACTATGCTAGAAGGTACACCATGCAATCGAACTATCTCTTGAAGGTAAACTGAAGCTAGCCATGGAGCAGTCCTCTTACTCTTCACGGGTATGAAATGGGCGCTCTTAGTAAGTCTGTCTACCACAACCCAAATTCCCATATTACCCTTCCTCGATCTCTGTAACCCATCAATAAAATCCATCGAGACTCTATCCCACTTCCATTGCGGAACTTCCAATGGGTGAAGCAACCCACCAGGTTTCTTTTGCTCCGCTTTCACTTGTTGGCACACCAAACATCTAGCGACATACTCGGCCACATACTTCTTCATACCGACCCAAAAGAAAACTCGCTTCATGTCTTGGTACATCTTGTCCCCACCGGGATGAATGGTCATCTTCGAACGATGTGCATCATCAAGTATAGCCTTCCTCAAAACCTCATCTTGCGGTACACAAAGTCTACCGTCTCTACGCAACCACCCCTTATCATCTAGGGTGTACCTACTCAAATGGTTGGACGACTACCCCTTAATGAGCCTCTCTACCAACTCAACCAATTGTGGGTCGTCCCGCTGTACCTCGCCAATCCGTCCGAAAAGAGTAGGTCTGACCTCTAAGGATGCTAGTAAACCGGGTACAAAGTCAACGGAAGGTATGAAGTCAAACATCGAGATAAATTCCAAGCTTCGTCGTTCCACGAACAATGGACTCAAGGACAACCTTTTTTTGCTTAAGGCATCCGCCACCACGTTACCCTTGCCAGGGGTATACGCTATTTCGAAATCATAGGATGCTAAGAACTCCATCCACCTTTGCTGTCTTAAGTTCAAATCCTTTTAAGAAAATAAGTACTTCAATGATTTGTAGTCAGTGAACAATTCGAACCTCTCGCCAAGAAGATAATGGCGCCAAGTCTTAAGCGCAAAAACAATAGCGGCCAACTCTAGATCATGCGTAGGGTAATTTTTCTCATGCACTCTCAACTGCCTTCCCCCATAGGCTATTACCCTTCCCTCTTGCATTAAGACTGCGCCTAGTCCTGTCTCACAAGTATCGGTATAAACAACAAATGGCTTATTCCCATCTGGAAACACTAAGACAGGAGCTGTGGTTAAAGCTCTCTTTAACCGTTGGAACGCATCATCACGATCTAAGTCCCATGTGAAAACTAAATTCTTCTTCGTCAAGCGAGTTAATGGGACTGATATCTTCGTGAAATCCTTGATAAACTTCCTATAGTAGCCAGCCAACCCCAAGAAACTCCTCACCTCGGTAGCATTCTTCGGAACCTTCCAATCTTGGATGGACACTACCTTCGCGGGATCCACAGCTATCCCTTCCTTAGAGACCACGTGCCCTAAGAACCGCACTTCCTTCCTCCAAAAGTGACATTTAGAGAATTTAGCCTTAAGGATATGCGCTCGATGAGTCTCCAACACTTCCCTAAGATGTAGGGCATGCTCTTCTTTACTCTTTGAAAAGACTAAGATGTCATCCACAAAGACCACCACGAACTTATTAAGGTACTCCCTGAACACCCTACTCATCAAATCAACAAAGTATGCAGGGGCGTTCGTCAAACCAAAGGGCATCACCAGCCACTCATAAAAACCATCCGGAGTCCTAAAGGCAGTCTTGTCTATGCTATCCTCAGCCACTCTCAACTGATGAAACCCCGTGGCTAAGTCCAACTGCGAAAACACTGAGACGCCAACCAACTGATCAAAGAGATCATCAATCCTCGGCAATGGGTGTCTATTCTTCTTTGTAAGCTTGTTGAGTTCTCTATAGTTTACACAAAGTCTGAGAGACCCATCCACCTTCGTGGCAAAAACCACTGGAGCACCCCACTCCGATATACTTCGTCTTATGAACCCCTTCTTAAGCAACTCCCCTACTTGCTTATGGAGTTCCCTCCTCTCACGAGGAGCCATGTGGCGCACTGGCAAAGATACTGGCTTAGCATTGTCCACCAGATATATTCGGAAGTCTATCTCCCACTTCGGAGGTAAGCCCTTCACCTCCTCAAACACATTCGAGTATTCCCGGACCACTCTAACAGATCGCAAACTCTCGACCGAAGCGTCAAGCGATTCAAGATAACTTAGCATAACAGAATTCATGGGATTACAAGAGATCTCGAGAGTGTTCCCCAAGCAGGTCATGAGCCTAACAACTCTCCTTTCGCAATCAAGAACGGCACCATTACTGGATAACCAGTCCATGCCCAAAATTAACCCATAGCCCGTGAAGCCAAAAACAAAAGCATCACATCTAAACTCAGCGCTAAGTATGGAAATCTTCAAACCCAAACATATCATGGACAAATAAGAGGAGCCCCCAATTGGGTTTGAAACAATCAAGGGATCATCTACTAGACTGGTGTTTAAGTGCAGTGACTCAACTAATGATGATGAGATAAACGAATGCGATGCGCCAGAGTCGAATAAAGTACGGACATGATGATCAAACAGAAAAACCAGACTTTCAACGGAAATAGTTCTACCTCTTTCCTGAATCGGTGGAACCGCGAGAGCCTGAACTTGCCCCCTTTCCTGACCTGGTGCCATAAGAGCTTGCACCTGTCCCCCTGAGATAGATCCCGTCCTCTGCCCCTTCTTAGGACAGTCCTTCACTAGATGCCCTGCTTCGACACAGTGGAAGCAGCCAGTCTTCTTCTTCTTCCGACAATCTTTGCTTAGGTGGCCTGGTGTCCCACAATTGAAGCACTTCTTCTTTCCCTTGCCACCGTTGCCTTTCCCACCCTTGTTTTGCTGTTGCTGTTGAGGTCTCTTCTGATCTCCTTTCTTTTTGGGTGCCTTATTAGCAATGGGACCCTTCTCTTCCTCATGCATAAGTGCCATGTCTACTAGCTTCTCAAAGGTGGCCCCCATAGGGATGTGAGTCATAGCCAATCCATGCATCGGTTCATTCAAGCCTTTAACGAACCTCAGAGCCTTCTTCTCCGGTGTATTCACCATGTCTATGCTAAACCTTGCCAACTGATTAAACTTGTTGACATATTCCTTCACTGATAGGTTTCGTTGCTTTAGAGTCAAGAACCTTTCCATATACAGATTTTCTTCCGCCCTTGAGAGAAACTTTGCCACAAACCTTTGTCTGAAATCCGCCCAAGAGTCAACAGGGCGCTCTCCATTAGTGACCTCCCACCAGAACGAGGCCTCTCCCTTCATTAACCAAGCAGCTAAATTGACTTTCTTTCCTTCTTCCATCTCAAAGATGTCTATCAACTCTTTCGTTTCCTTAAGCCAATCCCTAGCTTCCACAAAAGTTTCTGATCCTTGAAAAGGTTTCCCTCCCATAGCCTTAAATTCCTTGCAAGTCTTAGCAAAAGTATCCGCGCGAGGAGGAGGAGGGGGAGGAAGATCGGGGGCAACTGATGGTGGAGGAACATTTGCTGGACCCGCAGCGGCGGCCCTAGCCTCCATCAATCTCCTATACCATACTGGTATCGCTACTCCCTCCGGAAAGTTAAGATCTTCAGCCATGCTGAAACGAAAAAGGAAAGATTCAAAATGGAGAATTCGAAAGATAAAGATATGGCTATTGGGGATTATGCTTTTCTTTCAAAAACTTTTCTCTTAAAAGACATGTTTTTGAAAATACTCCTTCGAAAATGTTTTTAGAAAAATAGTTTTTCTAAAAGTTTTATCTGTTCTGGTAACCTTCAGCTCTGATACCACGTGTAACACCCCACACCCGCTAAGGTCACTCACTAAGGGAATGCCTTAACTTTGGTGGAGTATTTTAAGTGAATATAGAACAGAAAATTTACAACAAGACAGATATAAATAATACTTGTTAACTAAAACATCATTTCATTGCAGCAGAAGGTAAACATGTTTGGTTACAATAACAAAACCATAAAACAAGAGTCAAGTACTAAATATCCATCCTGGTAAAAACATAGGTACATAATCCCACTACATAACTAATAGCCATAATAGAAAAGATAAGCTGAGCTTTACATCAACGGTCCAAGCTCCAAAAGATAGATAAAGCAATCTGATCAAAGCCCACTAGTGCTAGCCCACTCTGAGAACCTGAGGGTTGGGAAAAAGATAAAAAAAAAAACGGGGTCAGACATAAGTCTGAGCGAGTCCTATAACTTTAACAATACAATCATTAAAGTAATTAGGGTATGATATAAACTTGGTACGGTAACGACTGGGGATAAATGACTACACTAAGCAGCCATCTAGACATAGGAAGAACCAAGATAACGGTAAAGACACATCTACCCACCCAAGGATAATTACTAAACTGCACCACACCAGTCATTCCTAACTTAAAGGTTGATCCCACCCAAGGACTTAGAAAATTTAACTAGTAGTTTCGTGTACCCCTAGCTGACCACATAGGTGCCGTCTGCCCCTATCTCCACTAGGTGTACCCACTACTCCCCAAGCGATTGGCTCCCTAACGTAGATACCCATGTTGGTCCCACAGTGGGGTGTATCATTCCCCAAAGTGGCAACCCGATACTATCAACGGTGCACGGCTTATACCTACACGATGCAACAACGTCTTACCTACCAGCCCGGGTCCACACACACATATGAAACCCGTTGGACTTGCGTTGCCACCGCTAACCCGTTTTGGCCTCTTATAGTCAAGCCCAGTACGCGTGTCCCGTCCTCGACATGGGTCGAGCCCAAAAAGATACATATGGGTTACTGGTTGAAATGCCCCCCCACAAGCTACCCACCTAAGCTTGTCCCTTTTCTAGTGCATCCCACTTAACCCTTTAATCATGTTTAATTACATGTTTCCACTTGGTTAAGTATTCTAATCGTATTTTCTATTGCCACCCAAGGCAACCCACTAGATTTCCACATGCCACCCAAGGCACTTACTTGATTTCCACATGCCACCCAAGGCACCCACTTAACCCCTCATGCCCCACTACATGCTTATCTGGTTAAGTGTTTCTTAATTGATTAAGAACATAACCTTTGTAAAGACCTCTCACATTAGACTGTCTTTTATGGCAGCTGGATTTGCCGGTCGGGTCCGGGCAGCCTTACGCCATAACAGAGTCTAACCTCGTGTCTTTACACTCGTCACGTATTTAGTTTATGCCTAAGACCTCTCACATTGGGCCAATCATTTGTAGCAGCTGGATTTGCCGGTCGGGTCCGGGCAGTCTTATGCTACAAAAGGGTCCAACCTCGTGTCTTAGTCGATTAATTACACCTAATTAATCACCCCCAAATTTTGAATTAATTTTACCAAATTAATTCCAATTCAATGATGTACATAATTGACTCAATTATGTCCATCCACTTCTGGTATGCAACATCATACCAATTTCACCACAATTTTGTTAACATGAATATTAAACCCATCTTTCCCCACGTAATACGCTAACATGACATACTTAAAAGGGAAGATTCATCACAAATACAATGAGTTCAACTTAGCATAACATTAGCCTCAACATGGGTTTTAAAGGTGTCAACTTGCATATATGACCATAGCATCAAACCCAACTAGCATAAATAATCAACCCAAACTTGCATGAATCACATATGTCATAAAGAGGGTAACTTGCATAGATGTTCATGTCATAGACCTATCATAAAGGGATAAACTTGCATACATGTCATAGGTCTAAAAAGGGATGAACTTGCATATGTTACTCATATCATAAAAAGGGGTAAACATGCATATGTATGCATACCATACAAAGGGGTAAACTTGCATATGTATGCATATCATACAAAGGTGTAAACTTGCACATGTTACTTGCATATAATCAAACACCAAACATGCATAACATGTCATATATGAATTTGCATATAATCAAACACCAAACTTGCATAACATGTCATATATGAACTTGCATAGCATGTCATATATGAACTTGCATATAATCAAACACCAAACTTGCATAACATGGTGTCATAATGGATCAATGTTTATCATAGTGATTTGCATAACTAGTATCATGAACATATAGCATAAAACTTGCATAACTAGCATCATGGACATATAGCATAAAACTTGCATAACTAACATCATGAGCACATAGCATATGATAACATAACTTGCATTGATCCACATTCATAACCATAACCTCATTATATCCTATCATAATTAGTTTAGCAATTGCTTGCTAAAGGCATAGAAACTCACAACTTGTTGATTAGCACTCCTATGAAGAAGATTAAGTTCCTAGAGTTGATTAGAAGTTGATTTGAGAAGCTATCTTCTTCTAAAATTTGATGGAGGCTCCTTCTAATTGCATTTTGATGGCATGACGACGTTGTATCTATTTTTAGTATGGATTAGGGTAGTCTTAGGGTGTATTTATAGATTTAGGATGTAATTTAGGCCCTTAGATTAAACCTAGATTAGGTTAGAGCCGTCAGATTTCGTCACAAGCCCCAAAACACAGCCCAACAACCAAAGCAGTGCACCCAGGCCAAACTGGCTCGGCCACTTGTGTTGACTCCCAAGTCGACTGGGCAGTCGACTTGGGTCTTGTGGTGTCGACTCCCAAGTCGACTCCCCAGTCGACTTGGGGTGTGGCGGGAATTTTCCCGCCTAGCTCCATTTCTGCATTTGAAATCTGTTTTTGAAATTTGAATTTTCTGAAAACTTCTTCGGGCCTTAACTGGGTCATACGGACTCCGATTTTCGAAAACTCGGACTCTATTTCGCGTATTTTTCCGAGACGAACGCAATGGCATAGCCCATTTTCCCTGATTCAGATCTTAAAATTTAATCCTGCCCTGATTTATATTATAACAAGTTATTCAACATACGGGGTGTTACAAACCCAAATCACATTTGATATTAAATACAAGGCTCTGAATAGAAAATATATCGTCTTATATTCAATATCAAATTCTACGACCCACAAATATCGTATTGGAAATAACGATATTAATATATCTTTCAAATTCCCATAACAATATCTGTATCATCACGAAATCCAACATCGAAATATTCCGAAGACAATTTCGATTCAAATCACTTCCAATTCAATTATTGGAAATTCTTGTTATATTTCAAAACCATTCCAAATTCACTTTATTTATTTCAAATATAAATGAATTATAATTCTAGTTCAAAACTAGTTCATTTCGATAAAAATCTATTTTTATCTTTTCAAATATGGAGTTTTACATCCCAGCTCTTCCCAAATCACTTCTTATGATTTTACACAAATTATTCCTATTTTTAATAATTTTATCAAGGCCCGTACAGTCGATTTCCATCAACGGCCATCAAACTGCACTTACAGTGACCTTTTCCAAATTTGATTTGGACATAATTCCAAATCCAACCGTTAGATTTCAAATCTCTAATATTCATTGGAAATCTCTTTTCGATATGAACCCAACGGTTCTGGTTTTAGGAGAATCCGACGGTCGGATCTCCCGTAATATCCATTCGAAGTCAATGGTCGAAATTCACGAACGGCCGCGGCACGACGCGTTTTATTCAGGCCATTATATTATATATATAATATATATAATATATACTTCGTCGGTTTCCGTTTAAAACATGTTATATAAATCGTTTTAAATTCGTTTTCGAAACGATTTCAACTTCTTTTCAAATTCAAATCAAAATTGAATCTTTCCATATAAATTCATTTCAAATTGATTTTATTTCAAATCGATTTTTAATTCAATTTCAATCCGAACTCATTTCTATTCAATTTCAATTCGAATTCATTTCTATTCAATTTCAATTCGAATTCATTTCTATTCAATTTCAATTCGAATTCACTTCTATTCAATTTCAATTCGAATTCATTTCTATTCACTTTCAATTCGAATTCTAAATCTTTTCAAAATATCAGATTTTGAAATCACTTTTGATATTCATTATAAAATGAATAAAATCGATATAAATATCGTTTACGTCAAAATGGCGTAAATCTAATCAACTCGGCTTCATATATTTCTATTTTCAAATATTCGATTTCAAATATCTCTATTTCAAATATTTCTATTCAAAACTGGAATGAGGCCCAATCAATTACCATATAATGTTAATCATATGGATTTTCTACAACACATGTACAAAATAACAACGACAAACAATCAACCATCATCCAGAGTGCGTTCTACACTGTATAAGCATCAAATATAAATATTTAACGCTTATAACAGCTTGTCAATCAATCGATCGACATACAACTAATTAATTGGATTAGTGTATGTCATCTATCATCCCAATACCCGTGTGGGGTTTCAAACAATCAAACACAGCTTTTATTTGTGCAGTTGGGCAATGTGTAAAATTTATCGTCCCAATCAATATCAATCAAATCAGTGTATATAAACAAATCTCCGATTTGTTTATAAATATTTATTTTAAATACACGTTAAAAATTCTATTTTTAACTATATAATATTTCCCACTTTAAAATATTTTATTTCATTTCACATCACATCACACAATCAACTACACATCAAAATCAAACAAACAAGCATACAAGCCGTCCATGGTCTGTGGACGACGGGTGTTGGGTGCTACTAAACACCGTCTGCATCCCAGTATGTATTATTAACTAGAAAACAAAATTAAAAGGTGAGAAGTTCTCACAGAGGGTTCCACTCCGCCGTGCTTTGCTTTTGAACTGCTAAACCGTCTGAATCTGCTTGAAATTCCAATGCAGTCTTTACTACGCTATTCATAATAAAAATTATATTATTATTGCTTCATTCAATAAATAAAAATCATATTCTTATTTTCTACTTCATATATATTTTTACAACGCTTGTTTCAATATAAAAATTATATTTTTATATTTCTGCTTCTTATATAACGATCGAATTTTTATTTCATCGCTATAAAAATCTCATTTTTACTTCACTATATATATAATAAAAATCAGATTTTTATTTCGCTACAAATATAAAGATAATATTTTTATATCGCCACTTATATAAAAATCAGATCTTTGCTCCTTCTACAAAATAAAGATCAAATCTTTAACAATTCTATAATGTAAAAATCATATTTTTATTATCTATAATATATAAAAATCATATTTTTATTACTTTTACTTTATAAAAATTATATTTTTATTCTTTCTATAGTATAAAAATCATATTTTTACTCTTCCTATAATATAAAAATTATATTTTGAACCTTTCAAAAATCAAATCTTTTCATGTTTAAAACTCTACTCTTTTCGTGTTTATAAAATCGAACTCTTATCTATATAAAATTATGAACTTGACCTATATAAAAATATAATCTTTTTATTTATAAAAATCATTTCTTTTTATCTTATAAAAATCCTATCTCTAACTTACAAAAAACAAAACAAAAATTCAACCTTTAACATTAGGAAATTCAGTCTTTTACATTATAAAAATTCAAACTTTTACATTATATAAATTCAGTCTATATTACAGTAAAAGAAAGTCAGTTTATATTACAGTAAAGGAAAAAGAAAATCAAGGGTTTCACCTTGTTCTTCCTCGCGAGGGGGCTGTGGGGCGAAGTCGAGCTCGACGGAGGTGGAGCTGGGGAGGTGGATCGGCGTTCAACCAGGGGGGAAGGGCCTTGAACGTCGGCTGGCGAGGAAGGAGGAGGCTGGGTCGGTGGCGCCGATGGGGGAGGTTCGCGAGGGCAGAGGGGGAGCTGATCGGAGAAGGCGGCGAGGGAGGAAGAGAAGGGGGAGGCGCTGCCTCCTGGCAGCGGCGATCGATCCGGGGCGCCCCTAGGGCTTGTCGCGTTCATTTTTTTTTCTTTCTTCTTTTTCTTTCTGTCGATTGAAATGAAAAGGAGGAGGGAGAAAGGAAAATATAAATATATATTTAATTTTAAAAAGTAACTTTTTGTCTCGACCTCCAAACAGGACCCACCGCCTGTCGTCCATAGCTAATTACCCCCATTCCGAACACAATGGGATACGTATCGTAAGTTGATTCGATCGTTTCGATCAGTTTTTGTCAAAATCAACATATAACTCTATATATTGAATTTGAACGCGTATTTCAATTTACCGGGGTCACGTACTAACTCGAAAAATTCCCAAAAATTATTTTCTAACTTCATATTGGCTATACGGTCCTAACAAAACTAGTTTCGTCGAATTCTGAGACCGTTTGAAAAATGGCCATTTTCCAATCGATTAAAATCTACTAAAACTGGTCAAATGCTTTTTCCTTTGCCACGCTCACATATTGATTCAAAAAATTATGAAAATTGGAATCTAGCAATAACCTGACATCACGGATCCAACAAAAGTGGTTTCGTCGAAATCCGAGGTCGTTTGCAAAAATTCCATTTTTAGGGGCCAGAATTCCATAGCGACTATTTTGAATTTTCAACTGGGCATATCTTTTGATTCCCGCTATGAAATTTTGATTTCTTGGATTTGTTGGAAAGATATTCTCAAATAGATTCTATTATTTTTGGTTTCACTAAAATCCGGTTTATTTTGCACCCGGTACGTTCAATTGAAATTTGAAATCGAATTATCGAACTACAGCGCCATTTTTAATTCCTTTTATAATTTAAAATAAATAATTATATTCTAACGACGATCTATATAAATATATACGTTCGAATTCAATTCAAAATAAATTTCTCGTCGCCATTATTTAAAATAATCATTTTAAATATTCAAAATTCGTTAAAATTGCCAAAATAAAAATTTTTAATTGGCTCAGAATTTCCGGTTTATTACACACCGCCTGTCGTCCGTAGCTAATTACCCCCATTCCGAACATAATGGGATATGTATCGTGAGCCAATTTGACCACTACGATCAGTTTTCGTCAAAATCAACATATAACTCTATATATTGATTTTGAATGCACATTTCAATTTACTGCGGTCACATACTAACTCGAAAAATTTCAGAAAAATATTTTCTAGCTTCGTATTGATGATACGGTCCTAACAAAACTAATTTCATTGAATTCTGAGACCGTTTGAAAAATGGCCATTTTCCAGTCGATTGAAATCAACTGAAACTGGCCAAATGCGTTTTCCATTGCCACGCTCACATATTGAATCGAAAAATTACGAAAATTGGAATCTAGCAATAACTTGACATCACAGATCCAACAAAATTAGTTTCGTCGAAATCCGAGGTCGTTTGCAAAATTTTCATTTTTAAGGGCCAGAATTCCATAGCGACTATTCTGAATTTTCAACTGGACATATCTTTTTATCCCCGCTATGAAATCTTGATTTTTCGGATTCGTTGGAATGTTATCCTCAAATAGATTCAATTCTTTTTGGTTTCTCTAAATTCCGGTTTATTTTGCACCCGATACATTCATTTGAAGTTTGAAATCGAATTATCGAACTACCGCGCCATTTTCAATTCCTTTTATAATTTAAAATAAATATTTATATTCTAACGACGACCTATATAAATACATACCTTTGAATTCCATTCAAAATAAATTTTTCATCGTTATTATTTAAAATAATCTATTTTAAATATTCAAAATTCATTAAAATTGCCAAAATAAAATTTTTAAACTGGCTCAGATTTTCGGGTTGTTACAGTAATGCTACCCCTGTTATCTCAAATAATATTTCTGATTGTGATACTGCTAATCTTTGGCATATGCGTCTTAGACATATGAGTGAATTAGGTCTGTCAGAGTTGAACAAGAGAGGACTTCTTGATGGGTACAACGCAGGCAAGCTGAAGTTCTGTGAGAATTGCATTTTTGGCAAGCATAAGAGAGTGAAGTTCAACACTTTAGTTCATAAAACAGAAGGCATTCTAGATTATGTGCATTCAGATTTATGGGGACCGTCTAGGAAAGCATCCATGGGCGGTGCTTTTTACATGATTACAATTATTGATGATTATTCCAGAAGAGTTCGGCCTTATTTTTTGAAACATAAATCTAAGCTTTTTCAGTTTTCAAAGATTGGAAGACTATGGTTAAAAGACAAACTAAAAGGAAGGTAAAGAAGCTTCGGACTGATAACGGGATGGAGTTTTGTTCAGATGAGTTTAATTTATTTTGCAAGGCTGAAGGCATTGTTAGGCACTACACCATACCTCACACTCCTCAGCAAAATGGGGTTGCCAAGCGTATGAACAGGACTATCATTTCTAAGGCTCGCTGCATGTTGTCAAACACAGGATTGGATAGGCGTTTTTGGGCTGAAGCTGCTTCCACAGCCTGTTATCTCATTAACTGCTCTCCCTCTATTACTATTGGTAAGAAAAGGCCGATTGAGGTATGGTCTGGTTCTCCAACAAATTATTCTGAATTGAAAGTTTTTGGATGCATTGCTTATGCTCATGTTGATAATGGAAAGCTAGAGCCAAGAGCTGTTAAATGCATTTTTCTTGGTTATAAGTCTGGTGTTAAAGGCTATAAATTATGGAATCCTGAAACAAGTAAGGTTGTAATTAGCAGAAATGTTGTGTTTAATGAATCTACTATGTTACATGATATTCCATCTACTAACGATCTTGTTGAGAGTAAGCAGAAATCAAATGTCCAGGTGGAGCATATTATTGATTCAGATGCTACATCAAACACAGAAATTGAGAGATAGGATGAAGCACCCATTATTGAGGATCCTCCAGCAGTTATGCAACCACCGCAGCAATCTATTGCAACAAGCAGACCTAGCAGGAACCCAAAACCAGTAAGAAGATATATTGAGAAAGAAAATGTTGTTGCTTATGCGTGTGCTATAGCAGAAGAAATAGAAGGTATTTCTGAGCCTTCTTCATATTCTGAGCCTGTTATCTCTAGTGATTCTGATAAATGGATGGCTGCTACGCATGATGATATGAAGTCACTTGAAAGAAATGACACGTGGGACTTAATCAAGTTGCCTAAAGAGAAGAAAACTATTCATTGCAAATGGGTTTTCAAGAGAAAAGAAGGTGTTTCTCCAAACGATGAGAAAAGGTACAAAGCAAGATTAGTTGCAAAAGGTTACAATCAGATTCCGGGTATTGACTATAATGAAGTTTTTTCCCCTGTTGTGAAACATAGCTCAATTCGCATTTTACTCAGTATTGTTGCTATGCATGATTATGAGCTTCAACAGTTAGATGTAAAAACTGCATTTTTACATGGAGAATTAGAAGAGGATATTTATATGCATCAACTTGAGGGTTTTATCATGCCTGGAAAAGAAAATCTCGTCTGTAAATTAAAGAAATCTCTTTACGGATTGAAACAGTCACCTAGGCAGTGGTATAAAAGGTTTGACACTTTTATGCTATCTCAAGGTTTTAAAAGGTCCAATTATGACAGTTGTGTCTATTTGAAAATTACTACACATTCAGCCATTTATTTGCTACTTTATGTCGATGATATGTTGATTGCTTCAAAAGGCAAGGCAGAAATTGAAATTTTGAAAAGGCAGTTGAGTAGAGAGTTTGAAATGAAAGATTTGGGGGATGCTAAGACGATTTTTGGCATGGAGATAACAAGAGATAGAACTTCTGGAAAATTATACCTAAGTCAAAGTGGGTATGTTAGAGAAGTGCTTCGCCGTTTTAATATGCTTGATGTCAAGCCTGTAAGTACTCCTCTTGCTGCACATTTCAAATTGTCATCAGCCATGTGTCCACAATCAGATGAGGATATTGAGTACATGTCTAGAGTTCCCTATTCTAGCGCAGTTGGTTCACTTATGTGTGTCATGGTTTGTTCACGTCCTGATTTATCACATGCTTTGAGTGTTGTCAGTAGATTCATGGTCAATCCTGGAAGAGAGCATTGGAAAGCAGTTCAATGGATTTTCAGATATCTTCATGGCACTGCAAATGCTTGTTTGCAGTTTGGTAAATCGATAGATGAACTTGTTGGTTATATGGATTCTGACTTTGCTGGTGATTTGGATAAAAGGAGATCATTAACAGGTTATGTTTTCACCATTGGTGGTTGTGCTGTGAGTTGGAAAGCAACCTTGCAAACTACCGTAGCATTATCTACTACTGAGGACGAGTATATGGCTATTTTTGAAGCAAGTAAAGAAGCTACTTGGCTGAGAGGTTTATATTTTGAGCTTTGTGGAGATACATCTTGCATTACTATATTTTCTGATAGCCAGAGTGCTATATGCCTTACAAAGGATCAAATGTTTCATGAGAGAACTAAACATATAGATGTTAGGTATCACTACATTCGAGATGTTATTGCTAAAGGTGGTGTTAAAGTTTGCAAGATAAGAACTCATGACAATCCTGCTGACATGATGACAAAGCCAGTTCCAATTACTAAGTTTGAGCTTTGCTCAAGCTTGGTTGGTGTTACTGTATAGTATTTAGGGACTATTGGAGCAAGGCAAATATTTATTTGTTGAAGAAGTTTGTTTTTTGTATTCATTTTTACTTCAAGATGAGAATTCGTCTCAAGGTGGAGATTGTTAATTTATGATCTGAAATTCTCATTAGAATTGGTCCTGCTGATGTCACCTAAAGAATCTTATCTAGATCCTTAAATTACTCTCATGATTGAGATATTTTCAGCAACCTCATTTAAAGGATAAAGGAGATCCTTAATTTACTCTTATGATTGAGATATTTTCGGCAACCTCATTTAAGGGATAAAGGAAATCCTTAATTTTCTCTTTCTCTCCTTATTTGGCTGCATGAAAGTAGAATATATATTTGGATTACTATGGTTTGTATGTAAGCAGCTTGTAAAACTCCATCAATTAATTAATAAAGTTTGCCTTTCTCCCAAGGTTTTTTTCCCGAAAAGGGTTTTTCCACGTTAAATCTTGTGTGTGATTCTATTTTTTGCTTGCTTCATTTGATCATTTATTTATTAACACATATTATCACTAACCACCGTCATACACCCTATTAATCGCGTCATTAAAATAAAGCAACAGCATGGACATTTTCCTCTTATTTACACTATTCACGCATGGACACAAAAGGAAAGGAGAACATAACTTTCATTCATTCATGTTTGCAGCCCAACACATTTTTTCCAATTTCAAATTTTTTTTTGTACGAATGATCAGTATCTAGGAAAAACCACCCACTGCATCCAACGATTCATGTAAACCGGAGCGGAAATATGATGCGTGAGTCTATTGTTCATTTTTTTTGGGAACTATGAACTAACCAAGAGCTATACAATCGAAACTGAGATGTGGTTGTTTAATTTATGTAAACATTGAATAGTTACAAATTTGCAGTGACACTGTTGTTAATTTAAATTAAGCTAATCCTTATCAACTTGTGGGATGATCATGCAAGAAGACTAAATTTAAGAAAAATTATTAGTGTATGGAATACACATTGATTGGCAACCAACCAAAAGTTATTTCCAAACCAAAATGTGCTATAAATGGACAGTATACTAAATGGATGGTAATAGTAAGACAGGTGATAAGAAACAAAAATTCATTCAATTTACAACCATTATAATGAGTTATAAAGGCATGGCGATGACAGTTTATAAATGTCATACTACTCTTCTTAAATTTCACAACTAAAATTACCATAACATGTAGTATAGCCATATAGGCGAGTACAGGCAAAGGCAAATTACAGGAATAAAACTAGAATTAGAGAGCAAAATGATACATCATCTTAGCCTAAACCAAGAACAACAGGAGGCATCATCTAAAAGGAACATTTCAATAAAACATACAGGATATGAAACTTAAATATGTGCCAAGGCAAAAGGGTTCAAGATGCAAAGAAAAATGCATATGGACAGTGCATTAATATTATTGCACACTACCTACTGAAAAGCTTTAATGGTCCAGAATCGAATTTTTGCTGCCCTAGTTTTACCGTATGCATCTTGCATGAAGTACTAGCGAAGTTCCGGTCTCAAACAAGAAGGTGATTACATTACATTTGGTTTTTTCCATATTTATGGTGTCTGCGTGAAGGCCATACATGCAGACATGGCAACAAAGGGGAGACATGCATAGTTATGCAACTGACAGGTTAAGCCCAAGACCACAAGAACAGTAGCAAACATTAAATAGAATAGACATATCCAACCCAAGCAGTTAACCAAACAACATACAAACGATTATATTTTCTGAGTTACGAAGTAGCGAATTTGAAATAAGTATAATCTTAAGAGAAACATACAATTTACATGACGATGGATGGCGAAGACTCCATGACCGTTATGATTGGTGCAGCAACGAGGTGTAGGCGGTCGAAGCCCAGCAGTGTGCGGTGGCCTGAGAAAACAATGGGTGGTAAATGATGGAACGGTGGAACAGTTTAAGGCGGAAGCACTGCCTTAAATCAGATGTTGGTGACGGTCTTCGATTTGGATACGGTGATGGACCGCGCCTTGATCTATGGTGATAGCGAGCGAAAGAGGAGTTGCGGCGCCTTAGCTAATGAACAGAAGATGGAGAAGGCTGCCGAGGATCCGATTTGGGATAAAGGCACGATTTTGGATTATTTTTTAGAGAGTCACGGATGGTATGAATGGAAGAAGAAGAGAAGGGAAAGAACATGGCGGCATTGCTTCATTTCAGATTTGGAACTAAGAAGTGAAGAGAGAAGGTGAGAACGTGCATATTAAAAGATGAGTATGGGGTAGTCACGAGCATTAAAAACGGATCTGAACAATGCCAATTCAAACGCACATTCATTTAAATTTTTAATGTATACATTAAGCTGATTTCAATGGATATTTCATTTAATTTAATTTTTTCCATGAATGTATTTAATATTAAAAGGAGAGCATTTATGTTATAATAAAAATTTTATACTATATATAATATGCAAGGAATAGAAAAAGAATGTAGAGAAAAGGGTAGGTAAATAAAATGATTCAATTTCCTTTTATTTGACGGAACGTAGCCAGATTCACAAGAAGGAACAACACAAATTTTGAAGAAATGGTAGACTTTAAATATGTATTTAAATGAGGTCCCACGTTTCCAAATCCAAATGTTTTTCGTTTCATACGCTTGTTTATTTAATTAATTTTATCTTCCTCTTCCTAATGTATTTAATGTGTATTTAATGTTTATCGTTTCATATGCTTGTTTATTTAATTTATTGGTAGCAGTCTAACTTATTTAAATTTTTCTCTATATTACAAACGAAACGAACTTTTGTACATTACTAGGAAAATTCCTTCATTGCTATATTAAACTACACGTATTCCAAATATCAAATTTTCGTAATTAAATTTGACTGCAAAATTTTACATAATATTTCGAGTAACTGCACCATTTAAATCGTACATTATTAAAATCGTTGAAACTTCCATTATTAATGTTTAATTTAAATTTACTTAAATTAAAAAAACATATGCATTTTCATGTACGGAATTAAAGTATGAATTTAAATTTTAACGTCAACCATTTCAATATTATTATGGTTATTATTTCACGATTGACAACTATCTTTCCTTTTATAAATAATACTTCAAAGTTAATAATTCCACAAAATTTAATAATTGTTTCCATTGTAATAAATCATCATTCATCTAATCATAAATTGCTGTTTATTAGAAATAAATTTGAAATCGTTTATTAATAATATCCTAAAATTTATTTTCAAACCTTTTTAAATTCAAGGATTAAATTCAATTAATTCAAAAATTAAACGATCTAAATTTGTGGGACGTTACATTCTCCCTCACTCAGAACTTTTCGTCCTCGAAAAGGAACATAGTAAAGAACTAGTAATTTAACGATATATAATTTATTCGCTTATCAACCTCAATTGCTTGTTTAAGTACAAAATTATGCGTCCAATTAGTTAAACCTAAATCATTCCATTAGTTCTTTTCCCTTTCTGGAGACGAAAAATTAGTATTTTAATTTATTTCAAAGCTGTGAACTTGCAAAACATTTAAAATATCTTTCTTATTTTACTATGTTGAGGTGAGACAAATGTTAAATTTTTATGTCATTAATTTGGTAGTTAACGTCAAAATACTTTTTAACTCAAAGGCTTAACAAGTTTATTTTCGTTCTTAAAAGTGTTAGGCATACGTTGATCAGACACACGACTAAAAATCTCCAAGTGCTCAATATACTTGTTTCAACTTCCAGTGAAAATACTTAAAAACATTAAAATAGATAAAAGAAGTACCATCCAATAAACCAACCGATGAAACTTATTCATGAATCGCAGATACACAATGGTTACGCTTGGGTCCCCCAGGAAGCATCCGTACCCGTAGGAAATCTCTTCTGTGCGAATTTCGTCACGAACAATCAACGGGACGAATCAATAGAAATAGAATAGAATAACCTGAGATCATCATGGAACGCAGCCCCTAAGGTTGCTCTATCACTTGGTCGAGAGGACAAAGTGTCGTAGCCATAGGTGGCTAGGCAATCACTATAACACCCCACACCCGCTATGGTCACTCGCTAAGGGAATGCCATAACATCGGTGGAGTATTTTAAGTGAATATAGAACAGAAAAATTACAACAAGACAGATATAAGTAATACTTGAAAATCTTAAAACATCATTTCGTCGCAGCGGAAAGTAAAACATGTTTGGTTACATCACAAAACCATAATAAGAGTCAAGTACAAAATATCCATCCTGATAAATAAAAGTACATAATCCCAATACATGAACTGATAGCCATAAAAGAAGGGTAAGCTGAGCTCTGCATCTATGGTCCAAGCTCCAAAAGAGAATAAAGCAGCCTGATCTAAGCCCACTCGTACCGGGCCCACTCTGATAACCTGAGGGTTGGGAAAAAAAGATAGAAACAACGGGGTCAGACATAAGTCTGAGTGAGTCCTATAACCCTAACAATACAACCATTAAAGTAATTAGGGTATGACATAAACAAGGTACGGTACCTCTGGGGATAATGACTACACTAAGTAGCCAACTAAACACAGGATGTACTACGATAACCGAAAAGACGCATTTATCCACCCAAGGATAATTACTAGCTTAACACCACCCCAGATCTACCCACCCAAGGGTAATTCCTACACTGCACCACACCAGTTCTACCCACCAAGAGTAATTCCTACTTAAAGGTTGATCCCACTAAGTGTACTTAGTAATTTTTACCCAGTAGTTTCTTATACCCCTACACAGGTGCCGTCTGCCCCTATCTTTACTAGGTGTACCCACTACTCCCAAGCGATCGGCTCCCTACTGTAGATACCCGTGCTGGTCCCACAATGGGGTGTATCATTCCCCAAAGTGGCCACCTGATAATATCAACGGTGCACGGCTTTATATCTACACGATGCAACAACGACTTACCAACCAGCCCGGGTCCACACACGCATATGAAACCCGTTGATCCTGCGTTGCCACCGCTAACCCGTTTTGGCCTCTTATAGTCAAGCCCAATATGCGTGTCCCGTCACTCGACTAGAGTCGAGCCCACAAAGATACGTTTGGGATATTGGTTGAAATGGGCCCCCACAAGCTACCCTCCTAAGCTTGTCATTCATTTAGTATAACCCAATAATGGGTCCCCACAAGCTACCCACCTAAGCTTGTCATTCATCAAATGCAACCCTATAATGGGTCCCCACAAGCTACCCACCTAAGCTTGTCATTCATCAAATGTAACCCTATAATGGGTCCCCCACAAGCTACCCACCTAAGCTTGTCATTCATCTAGTGTAACCCACTTAACCCTTTTAATAACCATGTTCACTTACATGTTTAAAGTTTGGTTAAGTCATTTAATTATATTTCAATTGCCACCCAAGGCACCCACTAGATTTCCACATGCCACCCAAAGCACTTACTTAAACCTTCACCCATGTTTTAATTACATGTTCCACTTTGGTTAAGTATTCTAATCGCATTTTCTATTGCCACCCAAGGCAACTCACTAGTTTCCTCATGCCACCCAAGGCACCCCCACTAGTTACTACATGCCACCCAAGGCACCCACTTAACCCCCATGTCCCACTACATGCTAATTTGGTTAAGTGTTTCTTAATTAATTAAGACCGTGATCCTCATAAAGACCTCTCACATTAGACTATCTTTTATGACCGCTGGTTAAGCCGGTTGGGTCCGGGCAGCCTTACGTCATAACCGAGTCTAACCTCGTGTCTTTACGTTAATCACGTATTTAGTTTGTGCCTAAGACCTCTCACATTGGGCTAACATTTGTAGCAACTGGTTAAGCCGGTTGGGTCCGGGCAGTTTTACGCTACAACTGAGTCCAACCTCGTGTCTTAGTCGATTAATTACACCTAATTAATCACCTCATAATTTATATTAATTATCCCTAATTAATATCAAGTTTTTCATAACATGGGTAGACCTAACTCAATAGGTAAATTTCCATGGGGTAGACCTAACTCAATAGGTAAATTCCCACTTATGCTTATTCATTTTATGGTATGCTTAATCATAACCATTTCACACCACTTTATTAACATGCATATTAACCCCATCGTTCCCCACGTAATTCGTCTCATAACATGACATAATAAAGGGAAGATTCATCACAAATGTCATGGGTTTAACCAACATAGCATATAACTTTATCATGGGTTCAAAAGGTGTCAACTTGCATATATGAACATACATTAAACCCAACTTAGCATATAACCCAAACTTGCATCATGCATGTCTTAAAAAGAGACAAACTTGCATATGAACTTGCACATAAACTTGCATATGAACTTGCACATAAACTTGCATATGAACTTGCACATAAACTTGCATATGAACTTGCATCATAACTTTGCATATGAACTTGCACATAAACTTGCATATGAACTTGCATCATAACTTTGCATATGAACTTGCATCATAACTTTGCATATGAACTTGCATCATAACTTTGCATATGAACTTGCATCATAACTTTGCATATAAACTTGCATCATAACTTTGCATATGAACTTTGCATAAAACCAAACACTTAGCATGCATAAAACCAATTACTTAGCATGCACAAAGCCACATACTTAGCATGCACAAAACCAAATACTTAGCATGCATAAAACCAAACACTTAGCATGCATAAAACCAATTACTTAGCATGCACAAAACCAAATACTTAGCGTGCATAAAACCAAACACTTAGCATGCATACAACCCCATGTATAACTTGCATATCATATTACATATAACTTGCATATACTCTCTCATATAGTTTGCATAACATGTTACATATGCATAAATGTTCAACATAATGTTTTGCATCATAAAACATGGCATTAAACTTGCATATGGCATAAAACTTGCAAATCACATATCATACAAACTTGCATAAACTCATTTATCCACAAACATAGCCATGTCTTATCACATCCTACCATAATCAATTTAACAATTGATTATTAAAGCTATAGGAACTCACCAAAACCAAGATTAGCAAACTTATGAAGTAGGACTAGTTGCTAAATATGAAGAAGATGATGATTAGAGGTTGATTAGCTTGCAACTCTCTTCATTGATTTGTGGAGGCCATGATCAAGTTTCATTTTGCCATAGTTTAGTTACAAGATCTAATTATGAATGAATTAGGGTAGGGTTGGGGTCTTATTTATAGGATTAGGTAGTGTTTTAGGCCCTTAGACTAACCCTAAATTAGATTAGGACCCTTAGATTTCGGCACCTTCCAGAAACCAGCCCTAAGACCAAGCCCAAACCCCAAACTGGTGCACCCAACCACAGAACTCTCTAGAAACTGTGCAGGTTTCTTGGCTCGGCACGGGCGCACTTCCCAAGTGCGCCAGTGTATCTTTGTACTGGCGCACTTCATAAGTGCGCCAGTGCATTTTTGTTCTGGCGCACTTCACAAGTGCGCCAGTGCATTTCTGGCCTGTTTCTGGTTTTTCTGCCTAACTTCGTTCGTCCATATCTCTTTCATACGGTACCCGTTTTAAGCAAACTCGGACTCTATTTCGCGTATTTTTCCGAGACGAACGCAATGATGCAGCCCGTTTCCCCTAATTCCCACATCTGGGATTAGTTATTCTTTAATTTGTGAATTTTAACATTAACCGAAATTCGGGGTGTTACATTCTCCCCTCCTTAAAGGATTTCGTCCCCGAAATCTCTAAGCTAAGGAGAATGCATATCCTACCATCTAAACAACCATCTACTCAATCCATCAAACACGGGCATCCATTGTCCTTAAAACAGTTTCAAAAGATGTATGAGCATATGCAAAAAGTGTGTGTATATGTTCCCTATCTAATGTATGAACATATGCAAACCATGATAGTGCCATGCATCCATTATGTATGCGAGAGAACCCTATCGACACATACAATATCTACATGAGTGCACAATCATTCACCAAAATGCATCATCCATATGATAACACAATCATTAACATCCATTAATATAGCTACCTACACACATAAATATGCAATATGCAATATGAAGTGACTGAGCCGATCTAGTGCCTAAAGTGTGTGTATATGCATCCACGAGCAACCACTAGCAAACACTTGCATCCACTTGCATCCATCATACATAACATGTCTCAAACACATGTTTCAACCATAGGACTATCCTATCTGAAGGTCAAAGGTACTAACGAGAGGACATACTAGGGATAAGATAAGTACTAGTCAAACGATAAAGGAGAAATTAAAAGACATATCCTAAAAAGGAATAGGTATAATGAACGCATCTTCTCTCCCGTCTCTAAGGTAGCGTTGCTCTCATCTTCTCCCCATTGCACTTTGACTAGTTGAACCTCTCGACTCCTCAACTTCCTAGTCTCTGACCCAAGGATGCGAGTAGGAGCTCGTCGAATCGTCTCATCACGCTCTATCTCTACTTCTTTAAGCCAGCTCGGCTCTACCACCTCAGCGGTCTCATGTAGGAACTTCCTCAAATGTGACACATGGAATATATCATGTACACCACTAAGCCTGTCGGCAACTCCACTCTATATGTCATCTGTCCAATCCTTTCCTTAATAGGAAACGACCCAACAAACCTTGGTACTCACTTCCCAACAGATCCAAAGTGAACCACATTCCGTAACGGAGATACCTTGATAAAAAGCATGTCCTAGTATCAAACTCAAGCTCTGTTCTCCTCTTGTCCGCATAAGATTTCTGTTTATCTTGCGCCGCTTTCATCCTTCTTCGAATCAAATCAATCTTTTCCCGAAGTCTTTCTAACCTTATCGGCCCAAGCAAGACCTCATCCGTAGATTCCCACCAACGTGTAGGTGATCGACAAGGCCTTCCCTAAAGAGCTTCGAAAGGTGCCATGCCAATACTAGACTGAAAGCTGTTATTATACGCGAACTCCACCAATGGAAGATACTCTTTCCCTGTACCTTCAAAGTCCAAGATATATAGCCTCAAAATACGATTCACCCTCTCGGTCTGGCCGTCCGTCTGAGGATGATATGCGGTGCTCAGACACAATTGAGTCCCCACTGCATCTTGCAAACTTCTCCAGAACTCGCTAGTGAAGATAGGATATCGATCACTCACTATGCTAGAGGGTACCCCATGCAGTCGAACTATCTCTCGAAGATATACAGAAGCTAGCCATGGAGCGGTCCTCTTGCTCTTCACAGGTATGAAATGGGTGCTCTTAGTAAGTCTGTCTACCACCACCCAAATTCCCATATTACCCTTTCTTGATCTGGGTAACCCGTCAATAAAATCCATCGAGACGCTATCCCACTTCCATTGCGGAACTTCCAATGGGTGAAGCAACCCACCTGGTTTCTTTTGCTCCGCCTTCACTTGTTGGCAGACCAAGCATCGAGCGACATACTCGGCCGCGTCTTTCTTCATACCGGCCCAAAAGAAAACTCGCTTCACGTCTTGGTACATCTTGTTCCCACCAGGATGAATGGTCATCTTCGACCGATGTGCATCATCAAGTATAGCCTTCCTCAAACCCTCGTCTTGCGGTACACAAAGTCTACCGTCTCCACGTAACCACCCCTTACCATCTAGGGTGTACCTACTCAAATGGCTGGACGACTCCCCCCCCTCATGAGCTTCTTTACTAACTCAACCAATTGTGGGTCTTCCCGCTGTGCTCCGCCAATACGCCCCAAAAGAGTAGGCCTAACCTCCAAGGAGGCTAGCAAACCGGGTACAAATTCAACGGAAGGTCTAAAGTCAAACATAGTAATAAACTCTAAGCTCCGTCGTTCAACGAACAATGAACTCAAGGACAACCTTTTTCTACTTAAGGCGTCCGCTACCATGTTTCCCTTGCCATGGGTATACGCTATCTCAAACTCATAGGATGCTAAGAATCCCATCCAAAATCATCACAACTGTCCATCTCTCACGCAGACCACCCTAGTCGAACTCGACATCCCCCAAATGCAAGCCCCAAAGGCCTAAACCAATATCAGACAAACACCCAAGGGATATCTCCTTCGAGTTTAGGCGACCTACGTGAGATGATACTAGTAAAAATGGCTAATCAATTAAGCCTTTGACCGTCCTCGCCAGTCTCGCTCCAAAACCACCGTTTTCCCATAACTGGCTTTGCTCACCCCATTGAGCATATACGAAAACTTATTTCGCTCCTAGAAAAGACCCAGATGTCATCCACAAAGACCATCACGAACTTATTTAGGTACTCCCTGAACACCCTTCTCATCAAATCAACAAAGTATGCAGGGGCGTTAGTCAAACCAAATGGCATCACCAGCTACTCATAAAAAAAATCATCCGGAGTCCTAAAGGCAGTCTTCTCTATACTATCCTCAGCCACTCTCAACTGATGAAATCCCGTGGCTAAGTCCTACTACAAAAATACTGAGGCGCCAGCCAACTGATCAAAGAGATCATCAATCCTCGGCAATGGGTGTCTATTCTTCTTTGTGAGTTTATTTAGTTCTCTTTAGCCTACACAAAGTCTGAGGGACCCATCCGCCTTCGTGACAAAAACTACTGGAGCACCCCACTCCGATATACTTCGTCTTATGAACCCCTTCTCAAGCAAATCGCCTACTTACTTATGGAGTTCCCTCCTCTCACGAGGAGCCGTGTGGCACACTGGCCAAGATACTGGTTTAGCATTATCCACCAGATATATTCGGAAGCCAATCTCCCGCTTCGGAGGTAAGCCCTTCACCTCCTCACACACATCCGAGTATTCCCGGACCGCTCTAATAGATCGCAAACTCTAGACCGACGTGTCAAGCGATTCTAGATAACTTAGCATAACAGATTCTATGGGATTACAAGAGATCTCGAGAGTGTTACCCAAGCGGGTCATAAGCCTAACAACTCTCCTTTCGCAATCAAGAACGGCACCATTACTGGATAACCAGTCCATGCCCAAAACTAACCCATAGCCCGTGAAGCCCAACAAGCATCACACCTAAACTCAACGCTAAGTATAGAAACTTTCAAACCCAAACACATCATGAAGCCCGATTGGGTTTGAAACAACTAAGGGATCATCTACCAAACTGGTGTCTAAGTGCAGTGACTCAACTAACAATGATGAGATAAACGAACTCGATGCATCATAATCAAATAAAGTTTGAACCGGATAATATAGAAATCCAAATTCCAACCTAGACGGTCCTATCCCCATCTGGTACACTAGCCGTGAGGGAATACAACTACCCTCCAGGAGATTCCATACCTTGCCCTTGCTTCTTTGGACAATCCTAATAAGGTGTCATATTCCTCCCAAAAGGATAACTACTAACCTTCTTCTTCCCATTCTCCACTCGTAACCTCCCACCAATGAGGTTTCATCCTTCCTTAACCAAACAACTATTTGAGCCTTCCTCCCATCGTCCATCCCATAAGTACCTACAAGTCCTCCTCCTTCTTGAACCAACTTCTAATCCGACTAATGTCTAAGTCCCTTGAAGTGGTTTTCCATTCTTATCTATCTTAGAAAGATCATCTACACACGGAGGGGAAACCCAAAACGAGAGAGGAAGAGATTCAAACGGAGAATTCGAAAGATAAAGATATGGCTATAGGGGGGATTATGCTTTTCTTTCAAAAACTTTTCTCTTAAAAGACATGTTTTTGAAAATACTCCTTTCAAAAATATTCTTAGAAAATAGTTTTTCTAAAAATTTTATCTGTTCTGGTAACCTTTGCTCTGATACCACGTGTAACACCCCACACCCGCTATGGTCACTCGCTAAGGGAATGCCATAACATCGGTGGAGTATTTTAAGTGAATATAGAACAGAAAAATTACAACAAGACAGATATAAGTAATACTTGAAAATCTTAAAACATCATTTCGTCGCAGCGGAAAGTAAAACATGTTTGGTTACATCACAAAACCATAATAAGAGTCAAGTACAAAATATCCATCCTGATAAATAAAAGTACATAATCCCAATACATGAACTGATAGCCATAAAAGAAGGGTAAGCTGAGCTCTGCATCTATGGTCCAAGCTCCAAAAGATAATAAAGCAGCCTGATCTAAGCCCACCCGTACCGGGCCCACTCTGATAACCTGAGGGTTGGGAAAAAAAGATAGAAACAACGGGGTCAGACATAAGTCTGAGTGAGTCCTATAACCCTAACAATACAACCATTAAAGTAATTAGGGTATGACATAAACAAGGTACGGTACCTCTGGGGATAATGACTACACTAAGTAGCCAACTAAACACAGGATGTACTACGATAACCGAAAAGACGCATTTATCCACCCAAGGATAATTACTAGCTTACACCACCCCAGATCTACCCACCTAAGGGTAATTCCTACACTGCACCACACCAGTTCTACCCACCAAGAGTAATTCCTACTTAAAGGTTGATCCCACTAAGTGTACTTAGTAATTTTTACCCAGTAGTTTCTTGTACCCCTACACAGGTGCCGTCTGCCCCTATCTTTACTAGGTGTACCCACTACTCCCAAGCGATCGGCTCCCTACTGTAGATACCCGTGCTGGTCCCACAATGGGGTGTATCATTCCCCAAAGTGGCCACCTGATAATATCAATGGTGCACGGCTTTATATCTACACGATGCAAAAACGACTTACCAACCAGCCCGGGTCCACACACGCATATGAAACCCGTTGATCCTGCGTTGCCACCGCTAACCCGTTTTGGCCTCTTATAGTCAAGCCCAATATGCGTGTCCCGTCACTCGACTAGAGTCGAGCCCACAAAGATACGTTTGGGATATTGGTTGAAATGGGCCCCCACAAGCTACCCTCCTAAGCTTGTCATTCATTTAGTATAACCCAATAATGGGTCCCCATAAGCTACCCACCTAAGCTTGTCATTCATCAAATGCAACCCTATAATGGGTCCCCACAAGCTACCCACCTAAGCTTGTCATTCATCAAATGTAACCCTATAATGGGTCCCCCACAAGCTACCCACCTAAGCTTGTCATTCATCTAGTGTAACCCACTTAAGCCTTTTAATAACCATGTTCACTTACATGTTTAAAGTTTGGTTAAGTCATTTAATTATATTTCAATTGCCACCCAAGGCACCCACTAGATTTCCACATGCCACCCAAAGCACTTACTTAACCCTTCACCCATGTTTTAATTACATGTTCCACTTTGGTTAAGTATTCTAATCGTATTTTCTATTGCCACCCAAGGCAACTCACTAGTTTCCTCATGCCACCCAAGGCACCCCCACTAGTTACTACATGCCACCCAAGGCACCCACTTAACCCCCATGTCCCACTACATGCTAATTTGGTTAAGTGTTTCTTAATTAATTAAGACCGTGATCCTCATAAAGACCTCTCACATTAGACTATCTTTTATGATCGCTGGTTAAGCCGGTTGGGTCCGGGCAGCCTTACGTCATAACCGAGTCTAACCTCGTGTCTTTACGTTAATCACGTATTTAGTTTGTGCCTAAGACCTCTCACATTGGGCTAACATTTGTAGCAACTGGTTAAGCCGGTTGGGTCCGGGCAGTTTTACGCTACAACTAAGTCCAACCTCGTGTTTTAGTCGATTAATTAAACCTAATTAATCACCTCATAATTTATATTAATTATCCCTAATTAATATCAAGTTTTTCATAACATGGGTAGACCTAACTCAATAGGTAAATTCCCATGGGGTAGACCTAACTCAATAGGTAAATTCCCACTTATGCTTATTCATTTTATGGTATGCTTAATCATAACCATTTCACACCACTTTATTAACATGCATATTAACCCCATCGTTGCCCACGTAATTCGTCTCATAACATGACATAATAAAGGGAAGATTCATCACAAATGTCATGGGTTTAACCAACATAGCATATAAATTTATCATGGGTTCAAAAGGTGTCAACTTGCATATATGAACATACATTAAACCCAACTTAGCATATAACCCAAACTTGCATCATGCATGTCTTAAAAAGAGACAAACTTGCATATGAACTTGCACATAAACTTGCATATGAACTTGCACATAAACTTGCATATGAACTTGCACATAAACTTGCATATGAACTTGCATCATAACTTTGCATATGAACTTGCACATAAACTTGCATATGAACTTGCATCATAACTTTGCATATGAACTTGCATCATAACTTTGCATATGAACTTGCATCATAACTTTGCATATGAACTTTGCATAAAACCAAACACTTAGCATGCATAAAACCAATTACTTAGCATGCACAAAGCCACATACTTAGCATGCACAAAACAAAATACTTAGCATGCATAAAACCAAACACTTAGCATGCATAAAACCAATTACTTAGCATGCACAAAACTACATACTTAGCATGCACAAAACCAAATACTTAGCATGCATAAAACCAAACACTTAGCATGCATACAACCCCATGTATAACTTGCATATCATATTACATATAACTTGCATATACTCTCTCATATAGTTTGCATAACATGTTACATATGCATAAATGTTCAACATAATGTTTTGCATCATAAAACATGGCATTAAACTTGCATATGGCATAAAACTTGCAAATCACATATCATACAAACTTGCATAAACTCATTTATCCACAAACATAGCCATGTCTTATCACATCCTACCATAATCAATTTAACAATTGATTATTAAAGCTATAGGAACTCACCAAAACCAAGATTAGCAAACTTATGAAGTAGGACTAGTTGCTAAATATGAAGAAGATGATGATTAGAGGTTGATTAGCTTGCAACTCTCTTCATTGATTTGTGGAGGCCATGATCAAGTTTCATTTTGCCATAGTTTAGTTACAAGATCTAATTATGAATGAATTAGGGTAGGGTTGGGGTCTTATTTATAGGATTAGGTAGTGTTTTAGGCCCTTAGATTAACCCTAAATTAGATTAGGACCCTTAGATTTCGGCACCTTCCAGAAACCAGCCCTAAGATCAAGCCCAAACCCCAAACTGGTGCACCCAACCACAGAACTCTCTAGAAACTGTGCAGGTTTCTTGGCTCGGCACGGGCGCACTTCCCAAGTGCGCCAGTGTATCTTTGTACTGGCGCACTTCATAAGTGCGCCAGTGCATTTTTGTTCTGGCGCACTTCACAAGTGCGCCAGTGCATTTTTGTTCTGGCGCACTTCACAAGTGCGCCAGTGCATTTCTGGCCTGTTTCTGGTTTTTCTGCCTAACTTCGTTCGTCCATATCTCTTTCATACGGTACCCGTTTTACGCAAACTCGGACTCTATTTCGCGTATTTTTCCGAGACGAACGCAATGACGCAGCCCGTTTCCCCTATTTCCCACATCTGGGATTAGTTATTCTTTAATTTGTGAATTTTAACATTAACCGAAATTCGGGGTGTTACAATCACTGCCTTACGTATTTCACCATAACACCTCAAAACAATCGCATGGATCGTAGTTTACATCTAGTAACACTGGTGGTTACATCTCTATCACCCGTAAAACTTAGGCAATCACTGCCCTACGAATTATGCCATGTGGACCGCAGATACACAATTGTTACGCCTGGATCCCCAAGGAAGCATCCGTACCCGTAGGCTTTCGCAGCCCTGTGGATTTCGCCATCGTAAAACGACCATAGATCGCAGCAGACACAATGGTTACGCTTGGTTCCCCCAGGAAGCATCCTTCGCCGCAGGCCTTCACGGCCCTGCGAATTTCGCTATGCCGCCGAGTTCTACGGAAACACTCATGAGTTTTACGTCTGGACAACCACAATCAAAGAAATATCAACAAGAGTTCCTAGCAAGTAGGAGATCGATTTTCAATGGAAGGTACTTCCTGTATCTTTGGTTTTGAAAACATAAGATACTATATATAATATTCATTTCAATTCTCATATATCGTACTTATATAAAATTTCATTTACACAGGTTTTTCTTCCTTTCCAATCGGGATTCGATCAAATCAGTAACATCAAATTCACCACATACTTATATAACTTCCAATCTTATATAAGAATCAAATTGTTCAATATCAAATCTTTGCCGAATTCAAAATTTTTAATAGTCATAGCTTTCAAAACTGTTTCATTTCCACACTTATATAAATATAAGATTATCAATTTCCAAATTTAACATTTTAGAATTTACCGTTTGGATTTTGTTTCATGTTCAAATAACATTCGTTCTTGATATTTTCAAATATCTCTCATAAGTCATTTTCCATATAACTCAACAGGTAGATTTCAACATAACTCGTACGAATTTCGTTTTATCAAGTCGCAATTTCAAGTTCAACGTACTTACAATTATTTGTAAGATTTCTCAATTCCATGAAGTAAGTTTCATTTATCAATTATATCTCTATATCTTCATTTCAAACATATATAGATATATATATAATACCTCATTTCACGTTTTGCATATATCCCACTTACATAAATATTAATTTTTATATGATTTCCTGTCCAAATAACGTTTAAACATATCATTTTTATATTAATTCCATTATATAAGATTTCACAAAATTCCATTTCAATACCAATTTAATTTTGATTACACAATTGATTCGAATATTCAATTTCATTTCAAATCTAGTTTATATTCACAAATTAATCAAATTTCAAAATTCACATTTGATTTAGGTTGCACATTACAAAATATCATTATTCAGTTGAATCTTTACATTCAATTACTTTGGACTAAATTGTTCAGATCGGGAATAAATAATTTATCTCAAATTATTTTTAAAATAGTAAGCTTGAAATAAAACAGGTTCGAATAAATAAGTCTTAAGAAAAATAGAATTTGTATAAATTAGATAAGTTATGATATAAAATAGTTTAAGTAAATTAAATAGGTTTGACAAAATAGGTTTTAATAAATTAAATATATTTTAATACAAAATAGTTTGCAGAATAGTTCGAAAATCAAAATAGATTTTGTAGAGAATAATTAAATAAGATAGACAAAAGTTATACTTTAGTTCACATAAAACAATAATAAAACATATATTAGTTATAAAATAAATACTATTTTTAGGAAATATTCCAATCCGAACTAAATTTCCCGAACTTTACAAAAATTTAGCTAACAACGATTTCAATGTCGTAATCAAACTCAAATTTAACTAAAAAAATTCGATTGAAAACCTTTCAGTTTGAATTAAGTATTCAAGTTAGATCACAACCCAAATTTTTCATTTTAAATTTTCATTTGAAGTTTGAATTTTTTCCATTCATTCCATGTTCTTTGTTTTAAACCAAATTTCAACTTGTCCATAGATTTTGTTAAAGCAATTCAAAGGATCGGGATAAGATTTGGATAGTTTCAAAATTTTAAGCACGAGTGGTTTGAACGATAGGCGAACGATAACGGCAGGTCAAGGCCAACAAACAAAACAAGTGAAACAGCAAAATTATATTTTTAAACATTCATATCTATTTAAATCTTTATTCAAATTATTCCCAGTTTTATCGCAATTCATTTGCAATTTCAATTTATACTTTACAAAATATTTAATATGTCGCTTATCTATTTCAGTTCATATTAATTTATCAAAATGTTTTATTAAATTTTATCCAAACGTGCTTATCTAATCGGTTTCAAGTATTTCTCGACGTCTAAATCAGAACCATACAGTCATCCCATTTTCGAAACTCGAAAATGAATACTAGTGACGTCGCGATCATCCCCAGAATTATTTCCAAGCGACTAGAATGTGATTCTATACCAGTCTCGTATATATTGGACTTTGTATACACGTTAGCTAGACATATATTCAAAATCCGTACATACTTGACAGTCCAACTTCGACGTCGATAAAATACACAAAACTCTAGTCAAAGATTATATTTCAAAATAATTACGCTTTCCAAAAATATTTACTAAATTTCAAAATAATTTATAATTTCAAAATACGCTCTCTTTACAGTGATTCTAGTGATAATTCTGCTCATTCTAGAGTATTGTTGCTCTATCTCTAATGAGCTTTTAAACTTGATAAGCTAAACTTTGTATGAACCAAAGCTCTGATACCAACTGTAACGCCCACCTTTTTGATCGCTTTAAGTCGGTATTTAAACCAACTCAAAACATTCAAAAAGACAGATTGTTATTTAGCTTATCAAGTTTAAACAGAATAAACACAGAATCACAGACACAATATTTGCAGCGGAAGAAATTTTTATACAAATAATGTCAGAGTTGTAAAATATTTATACAGCGGAAGATTTTATAAGTACATTACATGAATTTTTAAATAAATAAAAGATTTACGGTTTTGTCGAGCGCGCGCCATATGCGTCTTTACATGCCAGTCCACTTCGTTGCGAGCTGAAATTTTCTAAGCCTGGAACACTTAGGATCTGACCCGACTGTCCTATGCAAAATACACAAAACACCCGAGTCAGGATTAAACTTATTTCAAGTTAGCACACTTCGACTAAATCACACAAATATAATTAGTTTAATTCTAACAAACATTTAAATGGTTCGAGCATAATGGACCATGAAATCGCCTAAACATAGCTTGGTAAAGCAGAGCATTATGGGCACATAAGGTAGAATACATGTACTAAGTTCCAAAGGATCCAGGTGTACATGAGAAATGTGACAGAAAATAATGTGCAGGACACACAGCGCCTATGTGTATGAAATTTGGTTTCAATAATTCAAGGCATCTAACAACATATTCCTGTTTAATAAGTGCCAAAGCGTAGGTTACAAAAGCCAAGCATCATGAGTCCAACAACATATACGTGATCATAAGGACGGTGTGTACGAGGACATAGTTCTAGGCTACAAATATACAGTTCTAGGCGTTTAAATCAGTTATGGGCTAGAAGTAAATACAAATACATGCAATGCAATGCATGCTGAGCCAAAGTGGAGCAACAGTAAATACAAATACATGCAATGCACCGGCAAGATTAAATTATGAGTGTGGAACAAATTGTGCTCAAGCTTAGGTGTTTACATTACACAGTTAGCATATGAGCCCATAGGTATTCGAATACAAGGTTTAGTGGCTTCCATGGTAAAAAAAATTTCCCAATTACAAATTTTGAAAGTTCCAAAACCTAACTGATGTTCATATTATCACTAACCACCTTCATATACCCTATTAATCGTGTCATTAAAATAAAGCAACAGCATGGACATTTTCCTCTTATTAACACTATTCACACATGGACACAAAAGGAAAGGAGAACATAACTTTCATTCATTTATGTTTGCAGCCCAACCAATTTTTTTTTCAATTTCATTTTTTTTTGTACGAATGATCATTATCTAGGAAAAACCACTCACTGCATCCAACGATTCATGTAAACTGGAGCGGAAATATGATGCGTGAATCTATTATTCATTTTTTTTCTAAACTATGAACTAGCCAAGAGCTATATAATCAAAACTGAGATGTGGTAGTTTAATTTATGTAAACATTGAATAGTTACAAATTTGCAGTGACCCTGTTGTCAATTTAAATTAAGCTATTCCTTATCAACTCGTGGGATGATCATGCAAGAAGACTAAATTTAAGAAAAATTATTAGAGTATGGAATACGCATTGATTGGCAACCAACCAAAAGTTATTTCCAAACTAAAATGTGCTATAAATGGACAGTATACTAAATGGACGGTAATAGTAAGACAGGTGATAAGAAACAAAAATTCATTCAATTTACAACCACTGTAATGAGTTATAAAGGCATGGCGATGACAGTTTATAAATGTCATAATACTCTTCTTAAATTTCACAATTAAAATTACCATAACATGTAATATAGTCATATAGGCGAGTACAGGCAAAGGCAAGTTACAGGAATAAAACTAGAATCAGAGAGCAATATGATACATCATCTTAGCCTAAACCAAGAACGACAGGAGGCATCATCTAAAAGGAACATTTCAACAAAACATACAGGATATGAAACTTAAATATGTGTCAAGGAAAAAGGGTTCAAGCTGCAAAGAAAAATGCGTATGGACAGTGCATTAATATTATTGTACACTACCTACTGAAAAGCTGTCCAAATTCGAATTTTTGCTGCCCTAGTTTTACCGTATGCATCTTGCATGAAGTACTAGCGAAGTTCCGGTCTCAAACAAGAAGGTGATTACATGTTACAAATTTACATTTGGTTTTTTCCATATTTATGGTGTCTGCGTGAAGACCATACATGCAGACACGGCAACAAAGGGGAGACATGCATAGTTATGCAACTGACAGGCTAAGCCCAAGACCACAAGAACAGTAGCAAACATTAAATAGAATAGACATATCCAACCCAAGCAGTTAACCAAACAACATACAAACGATTATATTTTCTAATTTACGAAGTAGCGAGTTTGAAATAAGTATGATTGTAAGAGAAACTTACGATTTACACGACGATGGACGGTGAAGACTTCATGACCGTTATGAATGGTGCAGCAGCGAGGTGTAGGCGGTCGAAGCCCAACAGCGTGCGGTGGCCTGAGAAAACAATGGGTGGTAAATGATGGAACGGATGAACGATTTAAGGAGGAAGCACTGGCTTAAATCAGGTGTTGGTGACGGTCTTCGATTTGGGTACGGTGATGGACCGCGCCTTGATCTATGGTGATGGCGAGCGTAAGAGGAGGTGCGGCGCCTTAGCTAGTGAACAGAAGATGGAGCAGGCTGCCGAGGATCCGATTTGGGATAAAGGCATGATTTTGGAATTTTTTTAGAGAATCACGGATGGTATGAATGGAAGAAGAAGAGAAGGGAAAGAACATGGCGGCATTGCTTCGTTTCAGATTTGGAACTAAGAAGTGAAGAGAGAAGGTGAGAACGTGCTATTAAAAGATGAGTACGGGGTAGTCACGAGCATTAAAATGGATCTGAACAATGCCAATGCAAATGCACATTCATTTAAATTTTTAATGTATACATTAAGCTGATTTCAATGGATATTTGATTTAATTTAATTTTTTCCATGAATGTATTTAATATTAAAAGGAAAGCATTTATGTTATAATAAACATTTTATACTATATATAATATGCAAGGAATAGAAAAAGAATGTAGAGAAAAGGGTAGGTAAATCAAATGATTCAATTTTCCTTTTATTTGACCGAACGTAGCCAGATTCACAAGAAGGAACAACACAAATTTTGAAGAAATGGTAGATTTTAAATATGTATTTAAATGAGGTCCCACGTTTCCAAATCCAAATGTTTACCATTTCATATGCTTGTTTATTTAATTAATTTTATCTTCCTCTTCCAAATGTATTTAATGCTTACTGTTTCATATGCTTGTTTATTTAATTTATTGGTAACAATCTAACTTATTTAAAATTTTCTCTATATTACAAACGAAACGAACTTTTGTACATTACTAGGAAAATTCCTTCGTTGCTACATTAAATTGCACGTATTCCTAATAACAAATTTTCGTAATTAAATTTGACTGCAAAATTTTACATAATATTTCGAGTAACTGCATCATTTAAATCGTACATTATTAAAATCATTGAAACTTCCATTATTGATGTTTAATTTAAATTTACTTAAATTAAACAAACATATGTATTTTCATGTACGGAATTAAAGTTTGAATTTAAATTTTAACGCCAACCATTTCAATATTATTACGGTTATTATTTCATGATTGACAACTATCTTTCCTTTTATAAATACTTCAAAGTTAATAATTCCACAAAATTTAATAATTGTTTCCATTGTAATAAATCATCATTCATCTAATCATAAATTGTTGTTTATTAGAAATAAATTTGAAATCGTTTATTAATAATATCCTAAAATTTATTTTCAAACCATTTTAAATTCAAGGATTAAATTTAATTAATTAAATTCAATTAATTCAATAATTAAACGATCTAAATTTGCAGGACATTACATTCTCAGAACCCATCGTTGTGATTGACAGTTGCGTTTTTAAAAAAAAAACATCTTTTGCAGCTGAAATGAACAATACACTAAATATAGCGATACTCCATAAGCAAAACAAATATTATAGTTATTTGCAAACTAATTTATTTAAATACTCGAATTTTCAATATTACAAACAATAATTTTTAGAAAATATTTGGTGTATTATTACATGATCATACACTAACTTGTGTGCTTGACATCAAACAACTATGACACAAAAAAAAACACTTACGAACAAACAGGCCAGGAAACATGACATGAGAGACTCACTTAAAACACCATTAAGTTGAGTTCCTTGACTTGCAACTAAGAGGAGGCAAGCTTCCTATCGAAGCTGATGCCTCAAGAAATCCAAAAGATAATTACTTCATCTCAAGTCACCCCAATAGCATAAGAACCACAGCTTCAACACAGCAACACTACAGACCGATACACATCAACCAGAGAAACATCTGGCCTCAAACAAGCCGACACACTAAGCATAGGAGATAACACAGCAACACTACAAAGTTACAAACACTGTAATAAGCTCATGTACCATACTTGAAAATTTTCATTAAAAGAAGAAACAAGAACTGTTATCTTTACCTTTGGGGTAGAATTCCGCCAAAAGGGCTTCCTCGCTTGTCATCAAGTTCACATATGCTTTAGGCAGTGCTTTTGAGCTATAAATAAAAACAAATAATTAGTACATTGTTTTTTGTTAAATTATTAATAATCAATAACAGCATAACTGAACTAACTGTTAAAACTTCTGCATAACACATGATATGGGATGAATAATATGATGAGCTAGATATTCAATAGTAAGAGAAATGAACCCTAAGTCAAATGTTTATATGATAAAGTTAGGCCAAAACTTTTCTCGACAGAAAGCAGCATGAGAAAAATCAAATTCAAATGCATGTTTGAATGTAGACTTGGCGTATTGTTGTGCAAAGTAATTCATCTATTTTCGAATGTACACAAGTGTGAAACCTGGATAGGAGGCCTCATGCAAGGTTCATTTAAATAGTACATATTTAAAATATGCAGGTAATGGACTTATATTTTCAAGTTAACAACAGTCTTAACACATATGCAGTCTAAAATTCACATATACAGGTAGTAATCTCTGCTGCTTCATATGAGACGATTACTTTTGAACTATTATGAAGCTTTATCTTAAATTAAACGTTTGAACCACAAATCCTACTCACATTTAAATTACGTATGCAATAGTTGCATTGAAAATTTGGTCAACCCATATTTTTTATTTATTTATTTTGCCTTGCATCGTGCACTTTGCTATACTCATCCTTGCCTAGTAGTATAATCAACCCCATGCTTATACATAATGAAATTCAGTGAACATTAATTTTATTATCAATATAATCAATATGAATTACCTAGAAAGATATCTAAAATGTGCTCTTTCAACCAAAAACTCCCATTTCAATCCATTGTGAAGTTACCTCCAGTTTATGTTATCTAGACTTGAGGTTTAAGATACGGAAGGAAATACATATTTCAACTAGGTGGCCATATAAAGAGAACCCGATAGGAAAAACACCTTTTTTCCAAAAAAAATCAACTTTCTTTAGAATTAAAATCACTTATATCAATTGGAAGTTTGTGCCCAAGACCTGTATACGACTTCATATCCAACTGTTAGCAGGACAAAATATGGGACAAAGAAAAAAAAAATCAGAAATTAATTTTGTATCAGTATGGAACAGAAACTTGTGTGATATTTACTAATACTCCAACAATATAATCATGATATCTAATAAAAGAAGAGCCTTGCGGAACGTACTTGTCAAGTTTTGTCATATTACTAAATCAAAATGTTATTCTATGGACTAGTACATTCCCAAGAGAAGACGAGGGCAATGGGACTGTAAATTTTATTAAACTTTAATTACTGTGCACTTTCATTTGAACAGTATGATTCCAAAACGTGAAAGAGCGAAATAATTGATGTTAATGTAGATTGTTAACGATACTCCACTTTTGCTTAAGATGGGTCATTTTTCAAAAAAAGGTTTTTTTTCCTTCTACTAATGAAGGATACCAATAAAAATAGCCCTCTCATATAAATATATTGTAAATTGACCAATTTATAAATTTAATTGTTACGTTAGTTTCCTTTAATCATCAATATTCTTCTAGTTCATTATACGGAGAAATTAAACCTATATACAAATGAAATTTTAAAAGAAAAGGAAGTAGGATTAATTGTTATCCAAGAAAACATCCATAACATAGATTTTGTTAAAAAAACAAATAGGTAATTTATTCCAATTCTACGGTTTTATAAGTTATTTTGGTTGTCAATAACTTCAGATCGAAAGTCTGAACCTTTCTTGGCTGAAATTTTCAATTTTGTTCAATGGCATGCCATCGTCTTAAGTATTCTATTTGAACAACGTATTTTTGAAAGTTTTAAATTTAGTTTGGCTACCCCCTCAAAATTTAAACTTTTTTAATTTATATTCAATATTTTCTTAGTATCCAACAATGAATGTGAGAATTAAAAAATTGTAAACTTGAATCTAATGTAAATTGCAAACGAAGAAGAAGAATGGTTAAAAAAAATGATGGGTAAAAAAGGGAAAGATATAAATTATTTGTACTACATTGGTTAACTCCCATAACAATTCTAAATTTAGTGAAGTGCAAATAAAAAATGACCCGCACTTAATCAAAAGTAGGGCGTGACAAAAACATCAACTGAAATCATGTAGCATATATCAAATATTTGCAGGTCATGAGACCCAAGTCACCCAACAGCTAACTTTTATAAAAATTTCAAAATATAGCAGATGGATAAGAAGCTAACCTGAGAAACTGGAGGCAAGGCTAGATACAACAGCTGATGAAATTTTAATCAAATGCAACAATGATATATTATAGCCCATGTTGACCAATACAAAAATAAGAGGAAGCAGAGGTGCACCTTCACATCCTACACCAAACATAGTAATCGATGTCAAAATTGAGCTCCATACATTAAGGAAACAAGCTGGTGGAAAAATTTATGACTTGTTACAAGGTGATTTGTTAAAAAAAATCTTTTATCAAATACACAGTCCGATATAATTATACAAGAAAGGATGAATGAAAAACTACATTCAAAGATATAATTATCTGTATGAAATGAGTGTATGAATCAATCAGATGAAAATAAAGCGTATGTTTAGTAAAAATCGCACAGTTATTTGCTTCAAATGGTTCCATGAGTTACTTGAACAAGGAATAATACAACCGTTAATATTTAGCTGAAATACAAAGTTTAAAGGGAAGTAAAATTAAAAAGTTAAAGCAAAACACAAACCTATTGACAATGATCCTAAATTGAGAAGGCAAACAGCTCTATCTCTTATATAATTTGGAAGCTGACTGAAGGGAATTCCATACATCTTTGACAATACAGGAAGCAAGAGAAATACAAATAGTGCCTGCATATAGCAACAAACTAAGCATAATTAGCAAAAGTGTTAAGAAGATGATTAGACAAATCAGGTAAAAAAAAGTGGAACCCAGTGCATGGGGCTCCCGCTCGATAGCATACTCTGGTAAGGTCAATTGTACGCAAATATTTTAAAATATGAGATATATCAAAGTGCATTTCATAATAGAATGTCATGGATTGAAGCATACAATGAGATACTAACCCAAAGTGTCAACTAATCCCTTTCTCAGTCCATAAATTCCCAAAAGCAAACAAAACATTAGAGAATTAACAAGAATAGAAGGGTTGTGAATAGAGCAAAATAAGTGGAACAAGTTATAGGTTTATATACTGCGCTGGTTACAAATCAGCTTGGTTTGAGAATAATGTACAAACCAATACATGTAAAGTTAAGGTGGATATACATATGTGAATATGTTTAAACACACACATGTCATGCACCTTTTTCCAGCATTCAATCATTGACTCATGGCAAGAAACCAACGCACAAACAAAACCCAATTACTAAAAACTTATTTTCAAACATGTGAACTAGACCATTAACCATTATTGTAATGACCCAGATTTCCGCAACATCAGAGTTGACTATATACATCATACGTCCAACCCAAATATCACGAAAATACGGACATATTTTTTTTAGAAGAAAGAGATAGAAGAAGAACATAAATAACAACACAGAATCTCACATCACAGCGGAACAAAATATAATATATCATCTCTTTGAAATACAAAATCTTAACTGTTTAACATACACTTATCAGAGTACAACACTTACAACATAGCGGAACAAACTATAACTAGATAACGCTGAAGCCTCCTGCTCCAAGCTCCTTTAGATAGATCTGTAAAATCCTGAACTACTTGACTGCCCGTACAAATTTAGGCACCCAAGAGTTTAGGTAGAACAAAACAAATAAACTCCGGGTCAGTCATGGGACTGGTATGAGTAAACAGTTTAAAACAGTTTCAGAAAAACTAAATGATATCTCATAAGACCACGCCGCATAACACGGAACGGGTTTTTCCCTTATGAAAATCCAAACACTTGATTCAACTTTATATCAAACTCTTTTGATATTATAATAATGTATAAATCAATTAAATAACAATCTAGTGGAACGTTTGCATCTCACGTTCCACATATATATACAATCAAAACCGCAAGCACGTATTGGGTATTTGGTTTTCCAACTATGACAAGGTATGGAATCACCTTCCGCTGGTATATCTCTAGAGGAGAATACACCGAGTTCAACAAGAACATCTTGCAACTCAGCCACACATGACCGACCACTCATTTCGCTTGAGTGTATCGAATGTATATCACCAACGATTGGGATCAGCAACCGTTTCCCGAATGGGTCAGCATCGACAATAGATTTTTAGAAGTAAATGAAACTCTAGATCAGGTGATTATACACCCTAATAGGTGCGACCTACATAGCCATGCTACTTGCCCGATTTCTGTCATTTACCGGTTGATGAGGCTAGAAGCTACGCTTTATCATCACACCAGATTCACTTCGAATGCCACATCGTCAAATCCATCAAATCACCGATTGACGTCCTCAACAGTACATTACGTGTTAGCTAAAAGAAGTTTCCTCCTCCGCTTCCACTCTTGGTACGGTTGAAGAAATCAATGTACGTGACCTTTCTGGAAATACTCTGTCAGACATTCATCCATACACGTCACCCAGGAACAGGATGAACCGAAGGTACTATTTCTATTAATAGAAAAAGTCCTTGCACTCTACTCCGTCTTCGATTATCTTTATATAATCTGATTCGCACGCTACTGCCGATATGGAGTGGTTCTTCGGATAATAATCCAACCGGTCTCTCCATATTGACAACGATGGTCAAAACTTCGATAGTCTGTGATTTAACTATCGAATAAAAACAAGTGTTTCGATAGTCGATGATTTAACTATCGAATAAAACAAGTGTTCATCCAAACATCCAACAATCACTGAACCTTTAATTAATATTCCATTAATTAAATCTCTTTTCTATTCCTTTATCAATATTTGTTAATCAAATATTTCGATAACCATATTGGCCCTTTTACGTTCTTTGGAAAACATTTCCATATATCGCCTTCTTTTTATTTTCTAAACTTTAGAAAATATATGTTATTTATAATTGGAAAATATTCCAATTACTTATCTCTTTTCCATCTCGTTTATTTCTATACTTAGGAAAACGTTCATTATTCTATTTCCAAGTTTTGCACATATTTGGGTTAAAACAGATGTTGTGTAAAACATCGTTACGACAACCCAAATATAGTATTTAACTAATTCTTATTCCACATTGATCTTTGAGCCTGAATCTTGCTACTTATCGGTATATCATGAAATCAACCAAGTTGGGGTATAATTACCTCTCAGACCTTGACTGAATAACATTTAACGTCAAAACAGACAAGACTACTTACTCGAATAATCAATACCATACAACTGATTATTCACCTTTAAACACATATACATTTTCTCTTTCTATTCTTACTAGATTTTATTCTTATACTTCTCTTTATAATTATACTATTCTATTTTTAAGTTCGCTTCCTTATCGACTTCTATATATATTGATAAGTTGATTTCTAACTATAAAATTATCTTAAAAATATTCTATCTCATTAAATTCCCGGAAAAATTCGCCATAACCTCCTTTGTACCGGGAGCGTCGGGAAATTTCAAATAGCTTTCCCGGTCCTTCTCATTTCAAAAAGAAAAAGAAAAAGCCAAGCGGCTTGCCGATACGGCGCATAAAATCTCATATGGAAATTAAATACGTACCTTTTTGTCGGGCATTCTATTTATTTCACTTCTATACTTTATTCCATACCTGTCTCCTGTATGTCTATACCTGTCCAATCTATTTTAACTATACCAATCGTTTTAACTCAATTTGTTAATTATCTCTTTAGTCTATTTCTCCTTTTAATATTTGAATTCTATATTCAAACTCCAATTCGCTTCTATTATTCAATTTCTATATATCAAATTCAATTGTCTTCTATTATTCAAATCCTATAATATAAATCCCATTTGAATTCTCTTTATTCAAATTCTATAGTTTAAAGTCCGTTTGAATTTCTATATTCAAATTCTATATTCAAAGTCTATTTGAATTTCTCTTTGCAAATTCTATATTCAAAGTCTATTTGAATTTCTCTGCATTATTTACAAACAACGTTTATAACTTCAATTCAAATCCCACCTTTCCATTTATAAACAACTTTATAAATTCGATTCAAATTTCCATCCTTTCATTTATAAACAACTTTATAAATTCCATTCAAATTCCACATTTTCATTTATAAACAACTTTATAAATTCGATTCAAATTTCCATCCTTTCATTTATAAACAAAGTTTATAAATTCAATTCAAATTCCATATTTTCATTTATAAACAACTTTATAAATTCGATTCAAATTTCCATCCTTTCATTTATAAACAAAGTTTATAAATTCAATTCAAATTCCATATTTCCATTTATAAACAAAGTTTATAAATTTAATTCAAATTCCATATTTTCATTTATAAACAACTTTATAAATTCGATTACTTGTTTATATATATTCAAAACAAGTTAATGTTTATATACTTCATTTAAAATTCAAATTCTATTTATAAAAATAGAATTCCCCTTTTAAATTTCAAATACCCTTTTCGATATTTTTATGAATCAATATTCAAGCCCAGGGATAAATTCAACAATCAAATCAACCAATTTTCAATCCTTTGATTTTAACACATCATATAGGAATATATATGAAATCAAACAAACAACAAACAGATAATATATTTTTGAGGAATCCAGTTGGATTCCTCCAACCTGTTTTTCCTGCATCCACAGACGTTAGTCAACATAGTAATACCCATCCTGCTTCGAGGCAGGAGATCGCGGTATAGAAGGTCATCCACTAATCATAGCGTGGGGCGTAGAGGGTAATCATCCGCTATGGTACCGCGGGCATCCGCTAATGAGACTGCGGGAATCCAACCAATCACCAACCCAATATATATATATATAATAGTCAACCTAAATAACTATATATATTTAAATCAACCAACAGCATTCAAACAAGCATAGCAATTATTTTTAACAACTAGAAATAATTCTAATTAAATGGTGAGTGGGATTTACTCACCGGAGTTTTTAGATTGATCCATTCTGATATCAAATTTAACTCCAGCTTATGTAATCCTCAGCTACGAATCCATACGACCGATTTTTGGTAGTATTTGGACCTTAGAAATCTCATGCTAAACTTTTCTCCTCGGATTTCTAATTCGCATAACTGCTCTTAACTGACGATTTTCAATCACCAACATTTTCTTCCATTTGAATTTCCTTTCTCGTCAAAACTAAACTCTTCTGCTCTGATTTTGAAATCCCGTAGCTGCTCCTCCACCGTGCCCCTTTCTGACCCGACAACCATCATCCTTCTGACGTTGAGAAACTAGCCTATCGTGACTTTCATCTACAATTTTCAGCTTCTATGGAGGAAGCGACTTCGAACTCCCTGTATCCGATCCCAAAACCGTGCTCCAGGTTGACTGAAGAACTACGAAACCCCCAACTAAATCGCGAATACCCAAAAATCCACCATCGCGATGAACTCTGGAACCCAAATCGACAGTACAACTTCCCTAGAACCCACTCGCGATCACCTGGAAATCACCTCGTCGTTCCATCGTTGCTGAAGCTCACTTGTTCAAGTTCGAGCATCGCGACCCCCTTCTGTTGCCCGATAAATCGCGCCTCCGGTTTTTGGTTGAACAGAAAATGAACAGAATGAAATCGAATTAAATAAGGAAAGGAAGAGGGGTATTGTGTTTAAATAGGAGAGGGGTGCGGTAGTAAATTGGACAGAGAGGCCAATTTATTTGTGGTTTAGAAAGAGGAAGACGTGGGTTTGTTTTTAATCAATGGAGAGGGATGGATTAGCAATGGCCACGGTTATGATTTGTTGGGAGAAGGTAGTCCACTTAATTTATATTTATTAGTTTTAAATTCGTTTTTAAATCCGTATCCTTTAATTAAAACACTCCATGACTCTGAACCCACAACGGTCTATTCTAGGGTAATGCCCCTATTCCGGACACACTGGGATAGATCACGTAGTCCGATTCGATCATCCCGAACAGATATTAATTTAAATCGATTTAATTTAAATTTCAAACCATTTAAATTCTTCGATAATTATTGAATATTATTATTCTAATTCAAACAGGAGTTTGAATTAATTATCTGAACTGTTTTTCAAATCATTTTTAGCTTCGAATTCAGTTATTCGCTGATTCCTTATTTTGATAATTTAATATATACGTTATTAAATCGAAATCGATATTTAAATCGATAACATAAATATAAAAATTTATTTATATTATCAACTAAATATTTAAATCCATTCTAAATATTTAAAATTAGTTGGTCGAAATCCCGGGTCATTACAATTATAATTCTAACTTAAACTGAAATTAACTATTTGAGACAAAGATAAATCATGACTACCACTCACCTTGAAATAGCAGAAGGAGTAGAAATAAATTATAGCTGACGACGTGACTTTGGATTACTCATGGCACAGGGGCAGAGCTCGAATGATGGTAGTGTGCTAGTGAACTGTAGTGGTGCGGTTGCTCAGAAATGGGCCGTGATGCCGCCACATGCTTAGGTTTCTTCAATCTGAAGGGGAAATAGAAGGCGAAGGGCGCAAGATTTTTTGAGGAAGGAGGAATTGGGGATTTTGATTTTGACATACGGACGAGAACTGGAGAGGTCGGCCGATAGAAGGCACTAGAAATACAAGACGCGAATTATGTGAGAGCCAAATTTTTAGTTTTACCGCCCTTAAGTTTTGGTTGTTTTGCATTTAACATGACCGTCAGTTTTCCATCAGATGCAATTAAAATTTCACCAAAACATAGAGAATTAAAAATTATATTTTAGAATTAATAAGTAAAATTTTATATTAAATATAAATATATTATTAATTTTTTGAGAATTGTTTTTTACTAAAATATTAAATATTATTGATTAATAATAGTTATTATTAATTATTACCTCTTTCTTCAAAATTATAATTGAATTCCAACTATTAAAAGTTAATTATTATGTAAATGTTATTGACTATATACTATTAAATATTTAATAGTAATTTTTAAAAAGTAACTATTATTTATTAATCATCAATTAAGCGGTTTTTATCTAATCTAATAGTAATTGGTATTAATTTGTAAATTTAATATTGAATATGAATTATTCTTAAATGTTAATATTACTAATTATTAAATATAAGTTGTTATTAATATTTAATAGGTCTCCAATACAAGAAATAGAATAAAGAGTTACTAAAAATAAGTTTAAACAACTTTCTAATTTAACTATTAATTATCAGAAATTAATTAGTATATATTAGTTATTACAATAGACTAAAAAAAAAGTTGTGATATATCTGTTTATTACAACAGTAATTTTTTCACAGTTGTAAAAAACATTTATTACAACAGTGCGTTTTGCATAGTTGTAAAAAAGCATTTATTACAACTGTGTTTTTCGCACAGTTGTAAAATTAAAGTTATAATATGGTGTTTTTGTTGTAGTGTAGCCTGCTGCTTCGGTGGATGTTTAGTTGGTTATTTTTTTTTTATCCTGTTGCTACTTGACCTAAACATTGATCATTGGCTCAATAGGCTACATGAGAACCATTTTCATAATAGAAAGCAAAAAAAATATTTGGTAAAATCATCATAGTAGGAATTATATTTAGCCACCATATATATTTATGAAATGACTGAACTATGTTTAAGTTTATTTGTTGTGAGAATCTTTTCTTTGTTAATTTTACTTCTGACATAAAAGTAAAACACAGTTACTTTCTTACATGCCTAAAATGATGTCGATTCTTCATTATTGATGTCATAGAGTATACAAATCGTTTCACTTCTTTTGGACCCCAATTTATATCTTTAGAGTTTTACAAAATAGCATCACATGCACAAAATAAACACATAAATAAAAGTTTTTCTAGTTAATGGGAAATATGATTAGATCCACTCTTTGGATTTGAATAAATTTCAAAACATGGAAGTGAATGAACCATATTTTATTAAATGGGAAACAAATTAATAGCATCAAGCATGTGTAATAATGCCAGAAATTTTAAGTAAACATGCACATGACATGAGTATATCATGAGATAAAAAAATCAGTAGAGAATGACGCATGTGTCTATACCTCAATATTACATCATTAGTAAGAAGAAAGAAAGTTCTTGGATTTCTAATGTTTTAACAACATATTTTGTTTACAGAAGGCACTGAAAATGAACAATTATGTCAAATTTAATCAACTTAACATAAGTGTATTGATGATGTAGACCTTGTAGTTGTAAAATTGTATATTAAATTTGGTGTTACCATTGTTACTTTTGAGTTGTCAATTTCCTCTCAAATCAATTATTTTCATTTTGTAGAAACATTGGAGAGATGATCAAGAAGGTTTTAGAAAGAAGGTGGTGCACATTGTAAGAAAATCTGAAGAAATGCTTTGATTAATATTTATTCATGATAGAAGAAATATTAAATCACTATAACTTCCTGTTGGAATCCTTAGAGGTTGGTTATAATGTCAGTTCTTATCTTCATTTTACTTATTATCTTCATTTTACTTACTGCTCATAATTTGGTTGCGTATTATGAAATATGTTGCATTTATTCCTTTTCCTTGATTATTCTATAATATCAGTGAAACATTCCTACTCTTTCTACTGCACTGCTAGATGCTCTGTATGCCTGTTCAATTGGAGTTTCCATGATGCTCACCTAAAGTCATGTTTGTATTAATTTTTTGTTATCTACCTGTAGGAGGCGACGTGTTTGTTCTTTTTGTTACTCAAGTCTCATGCTGTGTCTATGATGTTTATACTGAGCATAAATAAACAATTATTCTACAGTAAGTACCTAGAATGAAAAACTAATTCAAGTTGAATCAGTCTGAACATTTAAAAGATGCAAGAATATATTTAAACAAGGTTATGATTATAGAAAGATATCTCATGGCGTCTAACAACTTTAGGTGGAATTTTTTTACTAAATCCACAATATTTTGAAACGTTTTACTAGTTGGGATCCCATAAATTTTATAGCTAGATTGGTGCTAATGACATGTTAAACATTTGAGAAGATACAAATTGATATGAATCAACTTTATTCTCATCAGGAAGTACATGACACAATTATTTTGTAACTTTGCATAAGAAAGTTGATTGATACATGCAATAAGAAAAGATCCATTTGCACTTTTAATTAACACACTAATATCTTAAATTGATCTTGTGATAAAACCTTATCTTATTTGGAAGAATATGTATTCTGTTAGGTGAATAACATGTATTAAATTTATAGTTATGGGACCTAGTGAGAACTTGTTTATATATCCTTGCTTTTATGGTCCAGCATTTTATGCACAAATTCTTATGCATGTACATCCTTAATGCATTAGCAGAGAATTATCATATAACATTTTTAATTTAAACATATTAAGAAGCTATTTTTGAATACCAATGCAAAAAAAAAGAACAATTTTGTATTAGGAACTAAAAGCATTGTATCCTAAATTTTGAAATTCCTGACCAAAGACTAACTTTCCTATCAGGAGTCAACAAATATGTTAGTTGAATGATTGAATGGAGTACGGTAGGATTGTTAAGTTCTACATGAACATTTTATGTTAATGTTTTCTGAAATTGCATAAAAAAATATTGACTTTGGCGAGTTGGTAAATTACTTGCCCTTGTTTCAGGTTTCTGGACCTGACTTGTATGCATGTACTCACCATGTAATCTCTCTGCCCAAAAAGATTTCCCGTACACACAAATGTTAAATGTTTGCTGCCTTCACTTTGCCAAAATGTAAAATGTACAATTTTATGCCACTAAAACACTAATAGACCCCGGAATTCAAGGTTTTCTCAAAGGTATTTTTGCAAAATATAAGTCTCAAGTACAACTAATTAGCAGTGTACAATTTGCACTTATACACTTGTATGTATATGTATAGCCGCTTAATGCAACCAACATTGCCATTATTGTATGTATAGTACGTTAATTCATATCAGGCGTTGATTACTATTACATAATTGCAGAATAGTTGTTTAACCGGAGCATAAATCCGAGTTAATTCATGAGCATGATTCAAAAAGCAGCTACTGTGGAAAAGTATACACCTATGACGGCCTATACCAGGTTATTTTATAAATCTATTTTGCTCTTCTTTATGTTATCCTTGAAATATAGTCAGCTCTTCTTTTTTTGATTATCATTGTAGCTTTTTTTTTTGAAAAACAACCATGGAATGAAATTGTATCCAAAGAACCATAAATCAAATATACAATGTCTAGTCATAATAAACTGGTATACACTTGTAGATTTCATGAATCTATTTTTCAAAACAAATTCCCATTTATTCCACTATTAATGATTTCGTCCTCCTCACTGTTAGAGATAATAATAAAATATGTTGCCTTTTATTTGGATTGCATTAATTATGAGTTATATTAGGATTGTATTAATTTGGTCTATATTTGGTATAGACCCAAATATGCTCTAGAATAGAATGCTCCTTTCTCGTCTATAAGTAGAGCCAATGTTTAACATTGTAATTAAATCAAGCATCTCTTTTGTAATAGAAATCAAGCAAACAATAAAAATGTAGTCTTTTAATTTTTTACCGTTTCATCTCTCTCTTCTCTCTGGATCTGACTTCTAACATGGTATCAGAGCGGGTTATTATCGTGGATCTATTATTTTCGTCTTCTTCTTACTTCTTTCGTTTCTTCTTTGTTAGTTTTGAGATCTATTATTTGTTGGTGGTGATTGTAATAGACGAGCATTGTTGGTAATTTTGAGATATGTTATTTGTTGTTGCTAAAAAAAAGAAAAAAAAGGGTATGGTTATGGTTGGAGATTGTAGGAGATTGAAGTTGTTTAATTTAATTGGTTCAGATTGAGTGCAAGATTAGATTCAAGTGCAGTTTTGGACAGGGGATGGTGATCGGGTTTAGGAAGAGCTTGAAGAGTTGGTTCCGATGATGCTGAGGTAAAGGTGATGGGTTGATTGAGTTGTTAGGGAGTAACATTAGTTTGAAGTTGTTTATTGTTCATTTGATGTTTTTATCGGTAACCCTATTTATTAGGAGGGCAATTGACATTGATTGAAGGTGGTAGATGGTACTGTAAGGTATGTTTGGAGGATCCCTATTGATTTGATTTTGGTTTTGTTTTCGTTTGATATGTTTGGGGGACGCAAACATATGCAAACTCATCCCATTTTGGTTTAGTTTTGTTTTCTTTCCATGTTTGGGGATGTAAACATGCAAACACATCCGGGACCAGTTTTGTCATTTGGCCGCTCAGATCCTTTGCTTACCAATCAGATTGAAGATAGTTGAGTTGTTTTGGATTGAAGATCGTTGAGTTGGCTGAAGATTGTTGTTGAGTTGGTTAAAGTAATTCGTATTTGGTGCTTGGTGTTTTATATTACTCTCTAACAAAATTGAAATGGTTGCTCGATCTTGCTACTCTTCACTTTGCAGCTTCTATTTGGCAAACTCACATTTTACACATCGTGAGTTTGAGGGAGGATGTTAGAGATAATAATAAAATATGTTTCCTTTTATTTGGATTGCATTAATTATGAGTTATATTAGGATTGTATTGATTTGGTCTATATTTGGTATATACCCAAATATGCTCCATAATATTCTATTTTAGAACGCTCCTTTCTCATCTATAAGTAGTAGAGCTAATGTTTAGTATTGTAATTAAATAAAGCATCTCTTTTGTAATAGCAATCAAGAAATCAATAAAAATGTAGTCTTTTAATTGTTTACCTTTTCATCTCTCTCTTCTCTCTAGATCTGACTTCTAACACTCACAGGTAAAGCAGTTTCTTTGTTCTCCTCTTAGTTTTTTCCCTCTTATGATATGACCATATGGAAAAAGGGCCAGCCTTATTGCAATGTGTATTAGCATAAGTAAAATATTCATGTTAAGATTTTATGCTCATACACTTTCTAAATTACTTCCATAATTCATCATGGACTCCACCCTGTTATGCGCTTGCTTTGGCAAATCCTTCAGTTCCGTCACTTGATTTGTACGTTGCCTTTTAGCATTATTTGCATTTTCATATCAGTCTAGAAGTTTTCTTTTCGCCACTTCCAACTTAGCTAGATAAGAATGGTCTTCAAACTCATTCAATATATTTCTGCTAGAGGACCATTTTTCAATGCTATGCTAGAGGTGTTTTGCCTTTGCTTTGCATTTTTAGAAACATCACCTTGTAATGGAGAGCTCTCATGCACAAATTTATTTGAGTTATTCCTTAGTTTTAATGCCTTGCGGTCTTGATCACTAGTTTCCATAGCATTAGGTTCCAGTACTTCTTAATTTCTAAGCTCTCATGAATATTTGTTAATGTAATAACCCGAAAATCTGAGCCAATTTAAAATTTTTATTTTGGCAATTTTAGTGAATTTTGATTATTTAAAATGAATCATTTTAAATAATAACGACGAGAAATTTATTTTGAATATAATTAGAACGTATATGTTTATTTGAATCATCGTTAGAATATAAATATTTATTTTTATTTATAAAAGGAATAGGAAATGGCATGGTAGTTTGAAAATTCGATTTCAAATTTCAAATGAATGTACAGGATTCAAAATAAACCGGATTTTAGCGAAACCAAAAATATTTGAATCTAATTGAGAATATCTTTCCAACGAATCTGAAAAATTAAAATTTCATAGCGGGAATAAAAAGATATGCCCAGTTGAAAATTCAGAATAGTCGCTATGTAATTCTGGCCCTTAAAAATGAGAATTTTGCAAACGACCTCGGTTTTCGATGAAACCACTTTTGTTGGATCCGTGATGTCAAGATATTGCTAGATTCCAAAATTCATAATTTTTCAAAATCAATATGCGAGCGTGGCAAAGGAAAACATGTTTTGACAGTTTCAGTTGATTTTAATCGACTGGAAAATGGCCATTTTTCAAATGGTCTCAGAATTCGACGAAATCAGTTTTTTAGAACCGTATCGTCAATACGAAGTTAGAAAATATTTTTCGGGAATTTTTAGAGTTCGTATGTGGCCCCGATAAATTGAAATGCGTGTTTAAATTCAATATATAGAGTTATATTTTGATTTTGACGGAAGCTAATCGAAACGATCAAATCAGCCTACGATACATATCCCATTGTGTTCGGAATGAGGGTAATTAGCTATGGACGACAGTCGGTGGGTTCGATTTCGAGGTCAAAATTAAAAGTTGCTTTTTGAAATTAACTAATTAATTTAAATATATAATAACCTCCCTCTTCTTCACTTAAGCCCCTCACGTTATATTTTCTCAACCCCACTGCCCTTTTCCCCCTAAGTAAGAAATCCGATTTCCGCCGACATGACGCCCCCCCGGCCTCCGACCACCTCCTTCCCCTTGCCTCCTCTCTTCTCCATCGCGAGCATCCCCCCTCTCCTCCACGTCGAGCTCGAATCCCCCCTTTCTCGATTTGAAACCGCACCCCCCAAGCCACCCTGTGCCACCGCGAAGTACCCCCCCCCCCCCCCCCCCGAGCCTCCGACGTACCACCTCGAGCACAGAAGAACGCAACCCCCCCTCTTCCATTTTAACTGTAAGTTTTTATTATTTTAATTCTATTCTTTTTAGTTTATATATATATAAGAGTACTTAGTTTATTAAAAACAATAATAGGGTTTTTATGTTATTTATACACAAGGAGTTTGATTTTTAATTTAAATAAAAATTTGATTTTTTTATTATATAGTGAAGTAAAGAAGTGATTTTTAGTGAAGTAAAGATGTGATTTTTAGTGAAGTAAAGACGTGATTTTTAACGAAGTAAAGACGAGATTTTTAGCATATGAAAGATGAGATTTTTGAAATAGAAAAGATTAAACTTTTATAAGTGAAAGATTAGATCTTTGTTTAGGAGAAAAGATTTGATTTTTATATTCGACAAATAAAAATATGATCTTTATTATATGAACACCGTTATAAAAATAGAATTTTAATCTATATAGTAGTGGTGTAAAAATGTGATTTTTATCCATATAGAGTGATTATAAAAATGTGATTTTTATATACATAGCAACAATATAAAAATGTGATTTTTATATATGTAGTGGCTACGGACAATGAAATTGATAAAAGGCGAGCACGACGGAGATTTCTACATATGAAGAGTCGCGGTGAATTGGTTTAGCTAGTCGGTGAGAACTTCTCACTTTAAATCTTGTTTTCTAGTTAAAATTATATACTAGGATACAGACGGTGCTTAGCAGCACCTGACACCCGTCGTCCACAGACCATGGATGGCTTGTTTGTTTGATTGATGTGTTGTGAAATTTGATTGTGTGATGTGGAATAAAATATTTTATAGTGGAAAATATTTTATGGTTAAAAATATGATTTTTAACGTGTATATAAAATAAATAGTAATAAACAAATCGGACGATTTGTTTATATACACTGATTTGACTAATATTGATTGGGACGATAAATTTTACACATCGCCCAACCGCACAAATAAAATATGTGTTTTTTGATTTGAAACCCCACACGGGTATTGGGATGATATTTGACGTACACTAATCCCGATTGCTTAGTTGTATGTCAATCGATGGGTTGACAGACTGTGTAAGCGTTAATTATTTATATTTAATGCTTATGCAGTTGTGTGGTGCACTCTGGATGATGGTTGATTATTTATCATTGCTATTATATACATGTCTTGTAGAAAATCCATATAATTAACATTATATGGTAATTGATTGGGCCTCATTCCAATTTAGAAAATAAATTCATGTGTTGAATTGAAAATATATATTCATGTATTGAATAGAAAATAAATTCATGTGTTGAATTGAAAATAAATTCATCTGTTGAATTGAAAATATATATTCACGTGTTGAATAGAAAATAAATTCATGTGACGTGATAGAATAAATATTCATGTGTTGAATAAAAGTCGTGTTGATTAGATTGACGCCATTTTGACGTGAACGATATATATATCGATTTTATTCATTTTTATAATGAATATAGGAAAGAAAGTGATTTCAAAATTTAATATTTTGAAAATATTATCATTTGTATATCGATGATGTGGAATATTTAATTTTGATTTTAAATTGAATATGAAGTTGAAATCGTTTTGAAAACGAATTTAAAACGATTTATATAATACGTTTTAAAAGGAAATCGACGAAATATATATAATATATATATTATATATATAATCGCCTGAATAGAACGCGCCGCGCCGCGGCAGTTCGTGAATTTCGACCATTGACTTCGAATGGATATTACGGGAGATCCGACCATCGGATTCTCCAAAAACCGGAACCTTTGGGTTCGTATCGAAAAGTGCTTTCTAACGAATATTAGAAATTAGAGATCTAACGTTAGATTTGGAATTATGTCCAAATCAAATTTGGAAAAGGTCGCTGTAAGTGCAGTTCGATGGCCGTTGATGGAAATCGACTATACGGGCCTTGATAAAATTATTAAAAAAAGTAATAATTTGTGTAAAATCATAAGAAATGATTTGTGAAGAATTGGGATGAAAATTTCCATATTTGAAAAGATAAAAATAGATTTTTATCGAAATGAACTAGTTTTGAACTAGAATTATAATTCTATTTATTTTTAAAATAAATAAAGTGGATTTGAAATGGTTTTGAAAATAACCAGAATTTCCAATAATTGAATTGGAATGGATTTGAATCGAAATTGTCTTTGGAATATTTCGATGTTGGATTTCGTGACTATACAGATATTGTTATGGAAATTTGAAAGATATATTTATATCGTTATTTCCAATACGATATTGGTTGGTCGTAGAATTTGATATTGAATATAAGCCGATATATTTTCTATTAAGAGCCTTGTATTTAATATCAAATGTGATTTGGGTTTGTCGTGAATGGTATCTTCAATAATACTGTTCTTAGACCCAATGGAGTTAAGAAAATCAGAAACTAACTGGAGATTAGTTAAGTTGAATGGTCTCCTGGGTATTGATCTGATGTTGGTTTCGGCCTTCGGGGTAAATACTTAGGGAATTGTTCACTTGTTAATTTACGATTAAAGGCTGATGGAGTGGAATGTGATTTTGGGTTTACAGTGAACCGTGTTTTAAATGACATTGGTTCTTTAACCCAGTAAAAGACAGGATGTGATTTCCCAAGTTAAATAATCATTGATAGCGGTTATTGGGAAGATTAAAACCAAGTGGAGTTTTAATGAATCTTTAATTAGATTGAAATGATTGAAAATGGAGTATCACCAGTTTTTCTCCAGACGATAGTTAAATCTTTAATTAGATTTGAATGTGAAATGGTAATTGAATTTCTTGATAACCCCGTGGTGTTAGATATGAAGTATGACCAGTTTTACTTCATGGGATGAATAGGTTGGGATTGGGAAATAGAATAAATTATTACTTCGGTGTGGTTCGCTAATCCCGACTAGTTTGAATTGATATTCAAAAGAAGATTAAAGTATAAATTTATAAGAATTTATCTTTGATAAAATTAATGGGAACCTTTCCCTAAGAATGTGAAATTTAGAAACTAAATGTAGGTTAGCTAAGAAGGATGGTTTCCTGGGTTTTGATCTGATGTTGGTTTCGTCCTTCGGGGTTAATATTTGGGGAATTGTTCTCTTGCTAATTTACGGTTAGTGACTGATGAATTGGAATGAGGCGTATGTTGTGTTTGTGTAACACTTGTTTATTATATACGCGAGTTATTTAGAAAAAACGGGTTTATCCCATTCTGAATAACTGAATCGATGTGGTGTCGAAGATGAAGACAGTGGTTGAAGACCGGAGGTTTTCGCGTCGTTTGGATAATTACTGATGATCTTGATTGGGCTGTACACCCAAGAGGAGAGAATCAGTTAGTGATTGTCCAGACGTACTTGGAGATCGATGGATATGCGAGGTACAAGGTGCCTCCGGTTTCGTTCAGACCCAGAACGGACTTGTAAATGGACTGTGTGTCTGACATTGGATTTTATTCTGTATGGTTGATTTCTATTAAATATATATTTGTTTGGCGACGGAGAATTTATTCTCTTGTTTAACGCCCTTCCCTGAGATGTACGAGTTCAGAGGTTATATATTGATGGATATCGAACGCATGGAGTGAATTGCCTGTGTGGCATGCCTAAGTAGCAATATGATCAAGGCTTCTGTTGAAAAGCAGAGTCTTGTGGTTGATGATCAAAGCACGGCCTGTGTGGCATAGCTTTGTGTAGCGTTCATTCGCGAGCCTCACACCCCGGTTGTGAACCAGAAACGGGAGAGGACATCAGGGAGGGCATGCGTTTCATTCTAGCTAGAAGTGGCGTCAGTGGTTTTACATGCCCTGACGAGTTTGACTTATGTGGTTGTTGCTGTTGCGAGGCGCCTCAGATATATCGGTCGATCCAGGACCGATGGAGTCATAGGACTCATTTACGCCCCAAAGGGCGGAGAAACGCAGTTTTCGGGCATTTTAATCCACATCGGTGGACTGGCCCTGACGATCCAAAGGCTTGACTGAGTACTTGCCTGAGGGGCGGGCTAGAGCATCTCGAATTCGGTGAGGACTATCTTTTGCCTCGGTTCACAGATGGAAACCCAACTTCCAATACGTGACTTTGCGGTTTTAATTGTAGAACCTAGTATTGGCGACATGATATATGGTACCCATGCCGTCTATGATTGATACTTATGATTTGAAATTGTTTTGACACTATACACTTATTGTAATCATCAAACATGAAATTTAGCGTATCAAGCATTCTTTGGCTATTATAAGGTAAAAACCCTATCCTTCGGATTGCGTTGCATTATGTGATGGGACCTGGGTCTTATAATAGCTTCATTTTTCTTTATTTAGCATTGCGTTGTTGTTTCATGCACTGGTATTCTTGGGAGGAAACCCGTTCCGTGTTATACGGCGTGGTCCCATGATTTACGTAACTTTAAAATAAAGATTAATAACTGTTTTAGTTCTCACACCAGTCACATGACTGACCTGGAATTTATTGTTTTAACCTAAACTCTGGGTGCCTCTATTTTCGATACGAGCAGCTAGTAGTTTTGGTTTTGCAGATTTATATTCACAGGATCCTGATTTACAGCTGGAACGATGCTCGGAAAGCTCTGTATCTGTGTGTTACTTTCAGTTGTGTTTTGTATTATTTTCGGCTGCTATGTAATGTATTGTAATCTCTGATATTTTCTGTGTAATATTTATTTATACTCTGTATATTCGTGTATTTTGATGGAATTGTTGTAATTAACAATGAAATGTTCTTCTGTTTGCGTTCCAATTTGTCGTATTCTCAAAACAATCAGGGGTTTCGAACGGTCTTGGTCGGTTTAGCGATCGATTCGGATCGAGCGAAATTTCTTGTTGTTACAATCTGGTATCAGAGCTTTGGTTTAAAAAGCTCAGAGAACAAGATACATTAGAACCATACGAAAGAATTCATCAGAGATTGGATTAGTAATATCCAATGGGAATGACTCGTTAGAGATGGGATCAGTAGTATCCTAGAACGAGTGTGAAGAGTATATTTTTAACTTTAAAAACAAATTTTGTTTTGAAAATTTAAATCAATTATTCGTATTTGATTATTTATTTTATATTGAATTTGGACAATCCAGTATATAAAGATTTTGCGTATACGTCTGATCCGCATGCATTCGAAGTTTTAATATACTGGATAGATATAGAATCATACTCTAGTGGCCCGAAGATGATTCTGATGGTTGAGTGCTCGTCGTCAGAATTTATCTTCGAGTGACGAAAGTGTGATATTTATATATTTCCATAGACTGGTGTGAGAACCAAAATTAGATAGGGCCTATTGTTGTGATTTGGCATCAAAATCTAATTTTTAGACTATGTATCAAAATTATGAATTTGAAATGATAACCAACTAATTGATTGCTGGTCGTGTTGTTTGATTATAGTTTGATTAATTAAAATGTTGAACCTTTAGCCAAATTGAACCAAATATTGAGTTGTATTGAAAATTTATTACATATGCATGCACATGTACTTACATTGAACAGGTCATAGCAAAGAGGCTAGAGCAGAAGAATAAAATTGTTTGCCCGACAAATAGGTACATGTTTATTGTATTTCTTGGGTTTTTGATGATTTTATAAGCCGATTGGCTAGCCGCTTGGCTGTTTCTTTTTCTTTTTGGATTGGTGAGGGCCATGGGAGGCTATTTGAAATATCCCGAAGTCCCCGGTGTAGGGGAGGTTATGGCGAAATTTTTCGAAAATTTAGGGTGTTAGCCAAATTTTTGAAAATTTTGAAAAGTTCTTAGAAACTGAAAAGTTGAAGAACTTAAGCCGTGATGAAAATAATGGGAGTTGAGTTGATTAGTTAAACAACTTTCGGCGTCGTTCCTTTTCGGGGACGAAAAGTTTTAAGTGGGGGAGATTGTAATAACCCGAAAATCTGAGCCAATTTAAAATTTTTATTTTGGCAATTTTAGTGAATTTTGATTATTTAAAATGAATCATTTTAAATAATAACGACGAGAAATTTATTTTGAATAGAATTAGAATGTATATATTTATTTGAATCATCACTAGAATATAAATATTTATTTTTATCTATAAAAGGAATAGGAAATGGCGCGGTAGTTTGAAAATTCGATTTCAAATTTCAAATGAATGTACAGGATTCAAAATAAATCGGATTTTAGAGAAACCAAAAATATTTGAATCTAATTGAGAATATCTTTCCAACGAATCAGAAAAATTGAAATTTCATAGCGGGAATAAAAAGATATGCCCAGTTGAAAATTCAGAATAGTCGCTATGGAATTCTGACCCTTAAAAATGAGAATTTTGCAAACGACCTCGGTTTTCGATGAAACCACTTTTGTTGGATCCGTGATGTCAAGATATTTCTAGATTCCAAAATTCATAATTTTTCGAATCAATATGTGAGCGTGGCAAAGGAAAAAGTGTTTTGACAGTTTCGGTTGATTTTAATCATTTGAAAAATGACCATTTTTCAAACGGTCTCAGAATTCGACGAAATCAGTTTTGTTAGGACCGTATCGTCAATACGAAGTTAGAAAATATTTTTCTGGAATTTTTAGAGCTCATATGTGACCCCGGTAAATTGAAATGCGCGTTCAAATTCAATATATAGAGTTATATTTTGATTTTGACGGAAGCTGATCGAAACGATCGAATCAGCCTACGATACATATCCTATTGTGTTCGGAATGGGGGTAATTAGCTATAGACGACAATCGGTGGGTTCGATTTCGAGGTCGAAATTAAAAGTTGCTTTTTCAAATTAAATAATTAATATAAATATATAATAACCTCCCTCTTCTTCACTTAAGCCCCTCACGTTATATTTTTTCAACACCGCTGCCCTTTTCCCCCAAAACGAGAAATCCGATTTCCGCCGACATGACGCCCCCCCGGCCTCCGACCACCTCCTTCCCCTTGCCTCCTCTCTTCTCCATCGCGAGCATCCCCCCTCTCTTCCACGTCGAGCTCGAATCCCCCCTTTCTCAATTTGAAACCGCGCCCCCCAAGCCACCCTGTGCCACCGCGAAGAACCCCCCCTCCCGAGCCTCCGACGTACCACCTCGAGCCACAGAAGAACGCAACCCCCCTCTTCCATTTTAGCTGTAAGTTTTTATTATTTTAATTCTATTCTTTTTAGTTTATATATATATATATATAAGAGTATTTAGTTTATTAAAAACAATAATATGGTTTTTTTGTTATTTATACATAAGGAATTTGATTTTTAATTTAAATAAAGATTTGAATTTTTTTATTATATAATGAAGTAAAGAAGTTATTTTTTAGTGAAGTAAAGACGTGATTTTTAGTGAAGTAAAGACGTGATTTTTAACGAAGTAAAGACGAGATTTTTAGCATATGAAAGATGAGATTTTTGAAATAGAAAAGATTAAATTTTTATAAGTGAAAGATTAGACCTTTGTTTAGGAGAAAAGTTTGATTTTTATATTCGACAAAGATATAATTTTTATGAAGTAATAGCGAATATAAAAGTATGATTTTTATATAGTAGAGATAATAAAAATTCGATTTTTATAATATAGAAAGAATAAAAATATGATCTTTATTATATGAACACCGTTATAAAAATAGAATTTTTATCTATATAGTAGCGGTGTAAAAATGTGATTTTTATCCATATAGAGTGATTATAAAAATGTGATTTTTATATACATAGCAACAATATAAAAATGTGATTTTTATATATGTAGTGGCTACGGACAATGAAATTGACAAAAGGCGAGCACGACGGAGATTTCTACATATGAAGAGTCGCGGTGAATTGGTTTAGCTAGTCGGCGAGAACTTCTCACTTTAAATCTTGTTTTCGAGTTAAAATTATATACTAGGATGCAGACGGTGCTTAGCAGCACCTGACACCCGTCGTCCACAGACCATGGATGGCTTGTTTGTTTGATTGATGTGTTGTGAAATTTGATTGTGTGATGTGGAATAAAATATTTTATAGTGGAAAATATTTTATGGTTAAAAATATGATTTTTAACTTGTATATAAAATAAATAGTAATAAACAAATCAGACGATTTGTTTATATACACTGATTTGACTGATATTGATTGGGACGATAAATTTTACACATCGCCCAACCGCACAAATAAAATATGTGTTTGTTGAGTTGAAACCCCACACGGTTATTGGGATGATATTTGACGTACACTAATCCCGATTGTTTAGTTGTATTTCAATCGATGGGTTGACAGACTGTGTAAGCGTTAATTATTTATATTTAATGCTTATGCAGTTGTGTGGTGCACTCTGGATGATGGTTGATTATTTATCGTTGCTATTATATACATGTGTTGTAGAAAATCCATATAATTAACATTATAAGGTAATTGATTGGGCCTCATTCCAATTTAGAAAATAAATTCATGTGTTGAATTGAAAATAAATTCATGTATTGAATTGAAAATATATATTCATGTGTTGAATAGAAAATAAAATCATGTGTTGAATAGATAATAAATTCTTGTATTGAATTTAAATATATATTCATGTGTTGAATAGAAAATAAATTCATGTGTTGAATTGAAAATAAATTCATGTGTTGAATTGAAAATATATATTCACGTGATAGAATAAATATTCATGTGTTGAATAAAAGCTGTATTGATTAGATTGACGCTATTTTGATATGAACGTTATTTATATCGATTTTATTCATTTTTATAATGAATATAGAAAAGAAAGTGATTTCAAAATTTAACGTTTTGAAAATATTATCATTTGTATATCGATGATGTGGAATATTCAATTTTGATTCGAAATTGAATATAAAGTTGAAATCGTTTTGAAAACGAATTTAAAACGATTTATATAATACGTTTTAATAGGAAATCTATGAAATATATATAACATATATATTATATATATATATATAATCGCCTGAATAAAACGCGCCTCGCCGCGGCAGTTCGTGAATTTCGACCATTGACTTCGAATGGATATCACGGGAGATCCGACCGTCGGATTCTCCTAAAACTGGAACCGTTTGGTTCGTATCGAAAAGAGCTTTCTAACGAATATTAGAAATTAGAAATCTAACGTTTAGATTTGGAATTATGTCCAAATCAAATTTGGAAAAGGTCGTTGTAAGTGCAGTTCGATGGCCGTTGATGGAAATCGACTGTACGGGCCTTGGTAAAATTATTAAAAATCGTAATAATTTGTGTAAAATCATAAGAAATGATTTGTGAAGAATTGGGATGAAAATTTCCATATTTGAAAAGATAAAAATAGATTTTTATCGAAATGAATTAATTTTGAACTAGAATTATAATTCTATTTATTTTTAAAATAAATAAAGTGGATTTGAAATGGTTTTGAAAATAACCAGAATTTCCAATAATTGAATTGGAATGGATTTGAATCGAAATTGTCTTTGGAATATTTCGATGTTGGATTTCGTGGTTATACAGATATTGTTATGGAAATTTGGAAGATATATTTATATCATTATTTCCAATATGATATTTGTTGGTCGTATAATTTTATATTGAATATAAGCTGATAGATTTTCTATTCAGAGCCTTGTATTTAATATCAAATGTGATTTGGGTTTGTCGTGAATGGTATCTTCAATAATACTGTTCTTAGACCCAATGGAGTTAAGAAAATCAGAAACTAACTGGAGATTAGTTAAGTTGAATGGTCTCCTAGGTATTGATCTGATGTTGGTTTCGGCCTTCGGGGTTAATACTTAGGGAATTGTTCACTTGCTAATTTACGATTAAAGGCTGATGGAGTGGAATGTGAATTTGGGTTTATAGTGAATCGTGTTTTAAATGACATTGGTTCTTTAAACCAGTTAAAAAAAGGACGTGATTTCCCAAGTTAAATAATCATTGATAGAGGTTATTGGGAAGATTAAAACCAAGTGGAGTTTTAATGAATCTTTAATTAGATTGAAATGATCGAGAATGGAGTATCACCAGTTTTGCTCCAGACGATAGTTAAATCTTTAATTAGATTTGAACTTGAAATGGTAATTGAATTTACCGATAACCCCGTGGTGTTAGATATGAAGTATGACCAGTTTTACTTCATGGGATGAATATGTTGGGATTGGGAAATAGAATAAATGATTACTTCGGTGTGGTTCGCTAATCTCGACTAGTTTGAACTGATATTCAAAAGAAGATTAAAGAATAAATTTATAAGAATTTATCTTTGATAAAATTAATGGGAACCTTTCCCTAAGAATGTGAAATTTAGAAACTAGTTGTAGGTTAGCTAAGAAGGATGGATTCCTGGGTATTGATCTGATGTTGGTTTCAGCCTTCGAGGTTAATATTTGGGGAATTGTTCTCTTGCTAATTTATGGTTAGTGAATGATGAATTGGAAGGAGGCGTATGTTGTGTTTGTGTAACACTTGTTTATTATATACGCGAGTTATGCAGAAAGACCGGGTTTATCCCATTCTGAATAACTGATTCGACGTGGTGTCGAAGATGAAGACAGTGGTTGAAGACCGGAGGTCTTCACGTCATTTGGATAATTACTGATGATCTTGATTGGGTCATACACCCAAGAGCAGGGAATAAGTTAGTGATCGTCCAGATGTACTTGGAGATCGATGGATATGCAAGGTACAAGGTGCCTCCAGTTTCGTTCAGACCCAGAACGGACTTGTAAATGGACTGTGTGTCTGACATTGGATTTTATTCTGTGTGGTTGATTTCTATTAAATATATATCTGTTTGGTGGCGGAGAATTTATTCTCTTGCTTAACGCCGTTCTCTGAGACGTACGAGCTCAGAGGTTATATATTGATGGATATCAAATGCATGGAGTGAATTGTCTGTGTGGCATGCCTAAGTGGCAATATGACCAAGGCTTCTGTTGAAAAGCAGAGTCTTGTGGTTGATGATCAAAGCACGGCCTGTGTGGCATAGCTTTGTGTAGCGTTGATTCGCGAGCCTCACACCCCGGTTGTGAACGGCATGCGTTTCCTTCTAGCTAGAAGTGGCGTCAGTGGTTTTACACGCTTTGACGAGTTTGACTTATGTGGTTGTTGTTGTTGCGAGGCGCCTCGGATATATCGGTCGATCCGGGACCGATGGAGTCATAGGACTCATTTACGCCCCAAAGGGCGGGGAAACGCAGTGTTCAGGCATCTTAATCTACATCGGTGGACCGGCGCTGACGATCCAAAGGCTTGACAGAGTACTTGCCTGAGGGGCGGGCTAGAGCGTCTCGAATTTGGTGAGGACTATCTTTTGCCTCAGTTCACAGATGGAAACCCAACTTCCAATACGTGACTTTGCGGTTTTAATTATAGAACCTAGTATTGGCGACATGATATATGGTACCCATGCCGTCTATGATTGATACTTATGATTTGAAATTGTTTTGACACTATACACTTATAGTAATAATAAAACATGAAATTTAGCGTATCAAGCATTCTTTAGCTATTATAAGGTAAAAACCCTATCCTCCGGCTTGCGTTGCATTGTGTGATGGGACCTGGGTCTTATAATAGCTTCATTTTTCTTTATTTAGCATTGCGCTGTTGTTTCATGCACTGGTATTCTTGGGAGGAAACCCGTTCCGTGTTATACGGTGTGGTCCCTTGATTTACCTAACTTTAAAATAAGATTAATAACTGTTTTAGTTCTCACACCAGTCACATGACTGACCTGGAGTTTATTGTTTTAACCTAAACTCTGGGTGCCCCTATTTTCGACACGGGCAGCTAGTAGTTTTGGTTTTGCAGATTTATATTCACAGGATCCTGATTTACAACTGGAACGATGCTCGGAAAGCTCTGTATCCGTGTGTTACTTTCAGTTGTGTTTTGTATTATTTTCCGCTGCTATGTAATGTATTGTAATCTCTGATATTTTCTGTGTAATATTTATTTATACTTTGTATATTCTTGTATTCTGATGGAATTGTTGTAATTAACAATGAAATGTTCTTCTGTTTGCATTCCAATTTGTCGTGTTCTCAAAACAATCAGGGGTTTCGAACGGTCTTGGTCGGTTTAGCGATCGATTCGGATCGAGCGAAATTTCTTGTTGTTACAGTTAATAAATAAATAATCAATGAAGCAAGCAAAAATAGAATCACACACAAGATTTAATGTGTAAAAACCCTTTTCGGGGAAAAACCATGGGAGAAAGGCAAACTTTATTAATTAATTGATGGAGTTTTACAAGCTGCTTACATACAAACCATAGCAATCCAAATTTATATTGTACTTTCATGTAGCCAAATAACGAGAGAAAGAAAATTAAGGATCTCCTTTATCTTTTAAATGAGGTTGCTGAAAATATCTCAATCATGAGAGTAAATTAAGGATCTCCTTTATCCTTTAAATGAGGTTGCTGAAAATATCCCAATCATGAGAGTAAATTAAGGATCTTCTTTATCCTTTAAATGAGATTGCTAAAAATATCTCAATCATGAGAGTAAATTAAGGATCTAGATAAGATCCTTTAGGTGACATCAGCTGGACCAATTCTAATGAGAATTTCGGATCACAAATTAACAATATTGTTGGATTGTTTGCCTTTGCTCACTATTTCTACATACAACGTTTTTTTGTTGAGGATATCTTTCATGTTTTGGTGCTCTGTAAGTAATAGATTCTAATGGCTTCGCTACATGATGCACTGCTACTTTCTCCTTGTTTTCCTCATTTTCATTTCTTGCGGAAACATCCTCAACTGGTTTAGGTGTTATATTCTTTCTGACATTACTTATCATAGATAACATGTATGTGAAAAAAGTCAAATATAAAAATCATAAGCATTGTAGAACATAAATGAACATATGATATGGTCATTTAACATGCAAAATGTTAAATAGCAGGGGATTGTTGTTGGCGATTTTTAATTATTGTTTTGGTTTAGGCACGGATTTAAATTTTGACCCAAAAAACCAAGATCTCGGATGATATACCTGTATCTCATCTCGGTCAATATCGTTCGATATCGCAATATGTCGAGCGATATATTCGAAAGGAGATTTACAGTGAGATTAGCTGTTTCGTTTCGGGAGGATCCCAAAACTAGATATCAAAGGAGATCTCGGACGATATTTTCGAGATTTGAAATAGTGTCTCTTATGCTAATTGCTTTTATGTGTTCTTGTCCAGAAGACAAGGAAACAACATGGTAATATTTGTTTCTTTTATGTGCTAAGAGGCCCACCATTTTACGGTGCTCCAGTCGGATCGGCACACTGTCTTAACTTAATGTTCACCATGTTTGGAATGCATATGTATGGAGTGGATCCACTGCTCGTGTAGCCTAGAAAACCCATGTCGTTTTAACCTAATCGAACTCAGCCCTCCCCTAATCCCAGATTCTTGCTTCCTATGCCAATTGCACCAGTTATGCCATCCCCACCGCCTCTGGCAAACTCACATACCCCGCCTTTTTCTAGACTTAGCGCTTCAGCTTGCTCTTATAACAAATTGATGATGCCAAAATACAAGTGCTACTGGGAACTGGTGAGAACATACACAAAGGTGGCACTAGTATTCGGATCCGTCGCAGCTGGAAGATATGGAACAGATACGACACTTATAGAAGCACTTCACGGAAAAGGAGTCATGTTCCGAACACTTCTGAGAGAGGCAACAGTCGTGCTTCTCAACCCCTATAACATCCTATAGTTCACATATTCAAGCATTAGTGTGATAAGTCATATGAATTGGGCTTTGTTAGAATCTCCCCGGCAGGTACTAAGGACAGCGCTAAGTTTCAAGAGGGCTAACATAGGTGCTACTGGAGATAGCTGTTGCAATTTTAAGCCATGCTGAGATTTTGATGTAACTACAGTTGGATTACTTTATGTTGTATGTCTTATGAATGAAATGATATATGCCAAGCTATATTCTTAAAAAAAAAAAAAAAAAAAAAAAAGTGAAGATCAATTTTGAGTTTTGGAATCTGGTTGCTTTATGTTGGCACATTAGTCTTGAATGTGAGCATAACAATCTTGAAGCAATCATTCAAAAAGTAATGAGAAAAGGCTGGTAATTGGTTGGAACTATATATTTCATGCAATTGGAAGCGAACTCTGGGTACTAAAGGAGGAGTAGTAGCATTGAAAAGGAGAGGTGCTGTAAGAGAGCCAAACAACTACAGGTCGCATTTAATCGAGACTGAACGTATAGATACATATATAAGCATTGTGCATAACATAATTACCCATATTATTATTCATTGTAAAATTATGTATAAGTATCGTAAATATTTACCGTCTTATACTTTTAAATATCTTTGATAATTAATACACTCTTCTGTTGTATTTCAGTCAAAAGTTGCAGGCAAGGTTAAAGGGTTACTGCAAATCAGTATGGTTCAGGTACAAGAGCGCTCTTTTTCTTTGAGAAAAAATCATTTTCTTTACCTCTGCTATTGGACAACAGGAAACGCCTTTTTTTCCTCCTTCAGACGTAGAATTAGTAAGTGCATTTTTGTTTGTTTTTACAATTGTATGATCCTAATGAGTCGTTTTTGTTTTAGGTTGGAAGTAATTTTTGTGTATTGAGTGAGTTATGGTAGATGAGTGATAACTTTTTTGAAAATGTATAGAAGAAAGTAAATTCAGTTCTCACTCAAAATCCTTGCTTTAAGTCTAATGTTGTATTGTTTGGCTACTTAGTAATGACATTGACTTAATGGATCAACTAAAAATTACTTGAAAAAGAGTTAGAGCACTTCAGACAATTCCTTGCATATCTTCCAACCAAATTGGCAGTGAGCACGTATAGTCCATTTACCATTTTTTGTATTTCATATCTCAATTAAACCACGATAATCTGCATACATCCAAAAATTATTTCATTGAATTTGTTCATATATTAATTATATTGATAAACAAGAATGCACTTATCATCAATGTTGCCCTTTTTCTGAGTAATCCACACAATTCAAATTCACAACTATGGGGTATATACATGGTGTGCATATATTTATATATACACATATTTATGCATATAACATTCTTTTAAACTAAGATCGACAAAGACATAATTATATTTCTTTTTGTGTATATCAAGTTGCATATAAACTTGTCATGGCTCGAGCTTAAGGAGCTACATTAATATTTTATCATGTTTTGATCTTCTCCAATGTAAAGGCTGTCAACAGAGCAAATTTCCCTAAAAAAAAAAATTCTTTTCGGAACTGCTTCTTCTACTTACCAGGTATGTATACGCACATGAATTATATAGAGCCTTTCCATTGATATTCAAATTCAGATGTTACTTCCACACACATGCATATATACATGTCTAGATAAATACACTTCGAGAGAACCTTCATCAATAGTCTTTCCTAGTAGTGCACGATGCTAGCTTCATGATCTATGTAATTAGAAAAATTAACTGTTGGGAAACAATGGCTGAGTCGTGGACTAGGTCGCTTTCTTGAAGACGATTCAGCGATCTGGTCAAAGGTGCAAACCAGTTCGTACTTTCGCCGCCGCCTCTAGGATAAAACAGCCTCCAAAAATAATAACTGATTTGCTTGCACAACAAATCAGTGCAGATTTGCACTTTCAAAATTAAAATACTGCTTGAGAATTTCTGAATGAAAAACTGTAATGGTAGAGGAAAGAAGATAATAATGTATATTTCGGTATCTATTCTCGTCTGTAGATAAAGACTATATATAAGACGAGAATTAGGGTTGTTTGATTAGTGGGAATAAAAATCGGATATGCTTTAATTAAGGGATAAGATTTTTACCGTTGTAGAAAAAATTACCGTTGCAGAAATATATTTTTTCTCATAAAGAAAACGGTTCAAAAAAGGCAATGTTTTCTGGTTCAAAAATATAAGTGTCTGCACCATAGAGCCCAAGCCCAAGCCCGAACCGAACCGGGCCGGGTCGGGTCAAGTCGGTCGGTCGCGCGCGCATGTGTGGTGATCATGATACATGATCTCCCTCCTCACAACAAAACATGAATTGGGAGCCCAAGGCCCCAACATGATTTCTTAGAAACAAGTATAAATACTTGCTTCTTCTATACAATCCTATGATGTGGGACTATTCCCATATAGGAGTCATTCTTACACTTATTCAACATTTTTAACAATTCACCTAAATGTTTATAAAACATTTCCAACAATCCCCCACTTGAATTTTAAAAATATTTTCGAGCAGTTTCTTAAAAAACATAAGATTGTGCGTAAACAAAGGTGTCGTCCGACTTAAACCTTTGCATAGTGAATAAGATTCAGTTTTTACTAGAGTGACGCGTAGTCTTGAACTCTATTCCTGACATCAAACCACATGCACCTTTTCTATAGTGCAATTAAATAAGCCCGTGCATTTATGGTCATGCATGTCTATCCTAATTTAGTGAACGCTCTAGAAGTTTTGCCCAAAGCTCCGTAGGAAACGACCACATTTCCACATTCACAAAGGTAAGTCTATCAACAGCACTCCTGGAGGTAGGTACTCCACTCCAAATAGAGTATAGATCTCATTAAGAGTTTCTATTAACTCATCCTCTAATCACTTCAAGAATACATGCTTCTTGGTTTATTAAATAGCATGCTCATCTCCTATCACAACACAACTTGTTTTTACCCATTGAACCTAGTTTTTGGGATCTCCAGTCATTTAGGTCGGTTACCATTGTGCGTGACTCAACAATCTAAGGGCAATAGTCCCATTTTTTTAGAAGAATTGTGGACTTTCTCTCTTGACAGTCCTTTCGTCAAAGGATCTGCCAAATTTTCATCACTACTTACGTAGTCCACTCTAACGGTACCTGTGGAAAATAGTTTCTCTAACCATGTTGTGCTTACAACGTATTTGTCGTCTCTTACCGTTATAATAACGATTCTGAACTTTTGCAATAGCTGCGGTACTATCCCAATGTATCAACGCAGCCGGTATCGGTTTTTCCCATAAGGGAATCTCAGCTAGCAGGTTTCTCAAATACTCTGCCTCTTCACTAGCTGTAGCTAGTGCTATCATCTCAGACTCCATAGTAGACTGAGCCAAAATAGTCTATTTCTTGGATTTCCAAGAAACAGCTCCTCCAACGATGCTAAATATATATCCACTGGTCGCTTTAGAATCATCAGATAAGGTATTCCAGTCTGCATCGGAATATCCTTTAAGTACAGCTGGAAACCTTTCATAATGTAATCCTAGGTTCGTGGTTCGTTTAAGGTATCTCATCACCCTTTCAATGACATGCCAGTGCTCTATACTAGGTCTACTGGTAAACGTGCACAATAATCCTACGACATAGGCAATGTCGGGTCTAGTACAATCAGTGGCATACCGAAGGCTGCCAATGATGTTCGCATAATCAGACTGTCTTACACCTTCACAAGTGTTCTCAAAAAACTTTACATTGTGATCATATGGTGTACTTATAGGTTTACAGTCAAAGTAATTATATTTCTTTAGGATCTTCTCAATTTAATGAGATTGATCCAGAGAAATTCCCTTTTCTGACCTAGTAATTTTAATACTAAGGATTACACTCGCCTCACCTAGATCTTTCATATCAAAATTGGCACTTAATAAGGATTTGACTGAGTTTATGGCATAAATGTTTGACCCAAAAATGAGTAAGTCATCTACATAGAGGCATATAATAGTGCAAATGTCATTCTCAGATTTGTAATAAATGCATTTGTCGCTTCTATTAACTTTAAAACCATGTGAACTGATTAAGTTATCAAATTTTTCATGCCATTGTTTAGGTGCTTGTTTTAAACCATATAGTGATTTATCTAATTTGCATACTTTATGTTCTTGACCATGTACCACGAATTCTTCAGGCTGGTCCATATAAATTTCTTCGTCTAATTCACCGTTCAAAAATCCGGTTTTCACATCCGTTTGGTGTATTAACAAATTATGAATAGAGGCAAGTGAGACTAATACCCGAATGGATGTGATTCTAGTAACAGGTGAAAAAGTGTTGAAGAAATCTATGTTTTCTTTTTGTTTAAAACCTTTGGCTACTAGTCGTGCTTTATATTTATCAATAATACCATCAGGTTTTAATTTCTTTTTAAGTACCCATTTGCAGCCTATAGATTTACAACCAGGGGGTACATCTACCAAATGCCAAATCTTATTGGATTCGAAAGAATCCATCTCATCATTTAGAGCCTCTTGCCAAAAGTCGGCATCTAAAGAAGATAAGGCCTCTTGGAGGTTAATGGGATCCTCCTCAATAGTAAAAGCGCAGAAATCTAAACCAAAATCTTTTATGGTTCTTGCTCTTTTACTTCTTCTAGTTTCAGCTTCAGAATTTTCATTAAGTTCTGTTCTAATAGGCATATTTGAAGTGCCCCCACTATTCCTTAATTTCAAAGGAAATTTAATTTCATAAAAATCGACATCATTTGATTCAATTATGTTATGTGCATTTAGGTCATAAAATTTGTATGCTTTCCTATTAATAGCATAGCCTATAAATGCACATTTATATGCTCTACTTGCCAACTTTATTCTCTTAGGGTCTGGAATGCGAACATATGCTAAACAACCCCAAGTTCTAAAGTATGAGACATTGGGTTTATGATTCTTTAAAATTTCATAAGGTGAAATTTTATTCTTAGATTTAGGGATTCTATTCAGAACATAGCATATAGTCAATAAAATATCCCACCACCAATGTTTTGCTGCACCAGAATTTGATAGTATGACAACTACTAATTCGGTAAAGGTCCTATTTTTCCTTTCTGCTTTACCGTTCATTTCAGGAGAATGGGGTGTAGTTCTCTCATGTACTATACCATGTAGTTTATAGAAATCCAGAATTGAATTAAATTCATATTCTGTTCCTCTATCACTACAAAGTCTCTTAATTTTTCTGTTTGCTTGATTCTCAATCTCATTTTTGAATGTCTTAAACATGTCAAAAGCATCACTTTTATTTTTCATAAGGTACACATATGTGAAATCAGAACAGTCATCAATAAAAGTGATAAAATAACGATGTCCTTGTCTAGTCAAAGTACCATCAAGTTCACATATGTCAGAATGAATCAACTCTAAGGGTTCAGAAACTTATCAACAGATGTATGAGGTTTCTTTGTGATTTTAGCTTGTGTACAGAATTCACATTTATCAGGTTCAGATTTTGTCATTTTAGGAATCATGTCTAGGGTGCTCATGTTGTGAATTATTCGTTTATTAACATGACATAATCTAGAGTGCCAAATATTAAAGGCACACAACATATAAGCAGAAGTAGTCACTTTATTAGTTTCAACATTCAGTTTAAACATACCCTCACAAGCATAACCCTTTCCCACAAAGGTTCCCTTATAAGTTAGAGTATACAAATCAGCCCCATTAACTTGAGTAAACCCAACCTTATTAAGAATAAAGCCAGAAACCAAATTCTTCCTAATCTCTGGAGTATGCATAACATCTTTCAGAATTACAGTCTTTCCAGAGGTAAACTTAATTTCCACATTGCCAATCCCTACAACTTTAGTGGTGTAAGAATCTCCCAACAACACTTTCTGATTTTCAGCAGTCGTGTATGTAGAGAACAAGCCACGATCATAGCAGACAAGACGAGAAGCACCTGTGTCTACCCACCAACCCTCTGATCCACCAACAAGGTAAATCTCAGTAATCATAGCCATAAGAGGCTCTTCAGTCAGGTTAGCCTGCGGTGCAGAGCTTGGACCGTTCCGACACTTTCGTGCCATATGACCTGGTTTTCCACGGTTGTAGCATAGAAACAACTGTCCAGAATCATTCTTTTGGGCTGGTTTCTGCTGTCCTTTTGGGTTTCCATACGGATTCCCATTCTGTTTGTTGCACCTGTTCTGATTCTTAAAAGATTTCTGATTCGGTTTCAGAACAGTGGGTATGGTCTTTTTAGTGTTGTTATTATTGACAATCAACACCTCTTCTTTCTGGTCCTGTTTGCATGCCTCCTTCTCCGTACGGAGGCGCGTGATTAAGCTTTCTAAGGAAAATTCCTTAGTCTTATGTCATAAAACATTCTTAAAATCTTTCCAGCCAGGGGGTAATTTGTCAATGATAACAGCAATTTGAAATTGTTCGTCCAATGCCATACCTTCGGAGATGATCTCATGAGCTATTTTCTGCAGCTCATGAGACTGCTTCTCAACTGATCTGTCGTCAGTCATCTGGTACTTTAGGTAGTGGCTTACAGTATATTTCTTTGCCCCTGCCTCCTCTGTATCATACTTCTTTTCCAGTGCTTCCCAGATCTCCTTTGCTGTCTTTTCAACTGAATTGTAGTAATCATACAAGTCATCGCTCAGTCCATTCAGAATGAAATTCTTGCATAAGTAATCCTATTCAGTCCAGGTCTACAGTTGCTTTGGCTGTTCATTCCATGATGCCATCTTCCCTGTATCAGCCTCGCCAGGTTTATCTGGTAGTTGCGGTTTGTCAATAGTCAGCGCAACCACAACCTTTCTGATCATGAGGAAGAACTCCATCTTCTGACGCCATCGCTTGAAATGCAAGCCTTCAAATTTGAATGGAGTAGCAGTCACGAGAGGGTTTCGGAAAGCAGAGGGTGGAGCAGCATCGTCTATGGTTGAGTTCGAAGCCATTGTTTCGAATCGCCTTCAAATTGTTGGGAAACAATGGCTGAGTTGTGGACTAGGTCGCTTTCTTGAAGACGATTCGGCAATCTGGTCAGAAGTGCAAACCAATTCTTACTTACGTTGCTGCCTCTAGGATAAAACAGCCTCTAAAAATGATAACTAATTTGCTTGCACAACAAATCAGTGCAGATTTGCACTTTCGAAATTAAAATACTGCTCGAGAATTTCTGAAAGAAAAACTGTAATGGTGGAGGCAAGAAGATAATAATGTATATTTCGGTATCTATTCTCGTCTGTAGATAAAGACTATATATAGGATGAGAATTAGGGTTAGGGTTGCATGATTAGTGGGAATAAAAACCGGATTTGCTTTAATTAAGGGATAAGATTTTTACCATTGTATAAAAAAATTACAGTTGCAGAAATATATATTTTTCTCATAAAGATAACTGTTCGAAAAAGGTAATGTTTTCTGGTTCAAAAATATAAGTTTCTACACCACAGAGCCCAAGCCCGACCCCAAACCGAACCGGGCCGGGTTGGGTCGAGTCGAGTCGGTCACGCGTGTGTGTGGTGGTCATGATGCATGATCTCCCTCCTCACAACAAAGCATGTATTGGGAGCCCAAGGCCCCAACATGATTTCTTAGAAACAAGTATAAATATTTGCTTCTTCTATATAATCCCATGATGTTGGACTATTCCCATGTAGGAGCCATTCTTACACTTATTCAACATTTTTAACAATTCACCTAAATGTTTATAAAACATTTCCAACATTAACTAAGTTATCGTTGCTTGTCTTTGTATTGTGTGTTGACAAGGTATAACTTATGTATTGCCTTACGCTAAGGTCATTGTAATGGATTTTTATGTATATATACATATATACGTATGTGTGTGTGTACATGTATATGTATATATATATATATATATGTATGTATATGTATGTATTCACTTTTTGTTTACATCAAAATAGAAATTTGCACCATTGCTAATGAAGCTACGAAGAAGGAAATTGGCAGAGCAAAGGAATTATTGTAAAGAAGCTTGAGATGAAATGCTTCATCCAGTGAGTACTGTTCATGCCGGTGATTTTCTAGTTAGCCAACAATCACAATAACAACCATGTATTAATCAAGGCGCAAAGAAAACTATTGGTCTAATAACAGCTAAGACTGTATTATTACAAATTAAAAGAACTAGATTATTTTTCTTGAAATATATATATATATATATATATATATATATATAGAGAATACCTATAATTTGAGAGTTTGTAGTTGGCTGTTAGGTTGTTAACAACTGGAAACAATATTCTTAGCAAAGGAGGAGTAATTCGTTGGTATCAAAAATAGGATTGGTGTATCGTTTCTAATTGAAAATTTTAACCATATAGGACTGGACTGATAGACGGTGACGGCTAGAGCAGGCAGCGACTTGCAGCTGAATTGGACTGACAGAGTGACGGTGCATGTCAGTGGAGTTGTGTGATGTAGCAATGTGTGGTTTCAGCTGTTTCTAACCAGGTGATTGGGCTGCGTCAATTAGTATAGTTGGGTTGTAATGCGGGTAAGAGGATCTTAATTAGGTGACGTGGTTGTAGGGAGTTTAGGGTGGAGAGACTAGCTAAGGCCAATGGGTGGCAAGTAAATGTAGGCTAATAAGAAGGGAGTGGTGCAGTTGCAGGCCGGAGTAGTGGAAGAGGAGCAGGATGGTGGATGGATTTGCTACACGATTAAGGAACAGTGGGAAAATGTGAAAGGTTGATCTTTGTGGAGGTGAGGAGGCAGGATCTGAATTGAAAGTTCGAGTTAATTTTTTATGAATAGAGGCGGGCAAGTGAACGGAAGGAGGAAGGAGGCGGCCAACATAGAGATGCCAAGGAGTGAGAGGCGAGATAACAAAGCTGGTGCAACTGTTAAATATGGCAATTCATATTATATATCATTGGTAGGAGATGAAATAAAGTATTAAATAGGTTCCAAGGCTGTTAAAACTACAAAAAATAAGAAGAGAATGAATCAATCTAAGGCTGCAAGCAGGAGCGAATGCCAGAGAGAAAAAAATATTGAAGATCTTTTTGGTCTAAATTTTATATTTGACGAAGATGGTGTTGATGACAATGAGTTGAACCCTGCAATTAAGGAAGAAATTGACAGGTAAATTTTCATTGCCCTTTCAGCATCCCTTTTTTGGAGTTCGTTAATTTATCCATCTAACTATTTGTTTGCCATTTTGTAACGCCCCACCCCGAGACCCACCCTAATAAAGAACAATACTAGGTAATGTTGTCTATTAGAGTGGAGAATAGGGCTGGTTGAGGGCGACCATCCGTAGATTTGCATCAACAAGTCTTAAGTACGTCGGTGAAATGATATCTATTTTTTTTTCAGTGGCTCGACATACTTACTACTTACGTGATACAATTCCACGGTGGCTATAAGATCATCACAGAACATAGTGCATATAAAAGCACAATCACAATCCACAAAACAATTACATAATATTACATCGTCAAGGTACAACCAATACATGTGCTACACAAGTAATGGATACAACACTAACTCTTATCGTCAATGAATAAGAACTTGAATGGAAGTAGCTATGGTGAAGAGAGCCCAAACAAGATACCGCTAATCCCAAGCTCAACAACTACACCTGAAACAACTCAGTCTGACCCAAGGAATATACACAGGTCAGTCAAGTTTACAATTAACCAATATTATAAAGGCAAAATATTAGTCAAATACTAATTGATTTCCTTGAGAAAAGAGTCTCAAGACACGGGTTTACAAGGAAACTCCGATATAATGATTTCCTTTCCATCAGAAAGGAATGTTACACGCATAGGTCTATGAAAACATGTATTCATAAGTCCATAAGATAGAATAAGGAAGTATGAGTGAAAACACAAAAGTGCATTCAAACACGACCTTAGATGAATTACCCGAACTCCACATTTAGGGTAATCAACACCTAGAATCACATAAAGCGAATGGAAGCTTCTGCATTTACAGAAATCACAGGGTGAAATCATAACCCAAGAAATTCACTATTCATAGAATCACAAAATCGTGATGTCACAGAATGTTAAAAACACAAAATCACGAAATCACTGAACCACATAAATATGGAATCACTGAAACTCTATTAAGAGTATAAAACCACTAATGAAATCACCATAAATAATGATAATAATTACTATGGTGAAATTAGTGATAAATACAAAACACCGAAACACATATTATGGATCCATCACAAAATGGCAAGTTGAAGCTATGCCAGCACGTGCTATCACACAAGATGACGCGAAGCCATAGCCAGTCTATATCACACAGATTGGGTACCCAAATGACCCGAAGGTCCACAAAGGCACACAGGATTGACCCGAAGGTCCACACAGAGTTCACACAGGATTGACCCAAAGGTCTAGTACTGGCGGTCACACAGGAATGTGTCACAGACTCTCAGATGGTAATCCGAAAAGTGGAAATCGTGCGTCCCATACCACACATTCTCACTTAATGGTTTACACACTGCAAGTCAGCTCCACACAGGAGAACACAAAAATTCACAAGAAACCACAGAAACTAATAACTCAGAGGATCATAGAATATCAATAAAACATAGAGAATCACTTAGATTCATTAAATCACAGAAATCACTAAAACACTGGAAAAAACAAAGATTCATTGCTTCGATTAGACGGATTTGTTTTTGAATAATACCGTATTCCACCACGTCCCATACTGTGGAGAATCCAGTACTATTCGATCATCAAAACGCCTTTTCGAAGGGTGAAAATGTGTACGGTTTATAATTAAAAACCGACTTTAAGAAAATAGCTTTTTTTTTAAAGCAATTTTATTGGAAATACATTGAAAATCTATTGGTTTGAAAATCTTTGTATAAATAATATTACCAATAAATTTAAATACTTAGTTAAAACAATATTTATTTTCAAACCATATTTTTCTATTCAAAACATTTTGAAACTCGTTTATAAAAGTCAAGCATGCGTCATAGAAACACTGGAAATATCACTGAAATGTATTCACACAAGGTCACCAATTTCACGAGAAGACAGTAAGAAACGTTGATTCTTTTCTGTTAAAACTACCATAAATTCCACACTTGAATTAATGAAAATCTTGGTTAATAAAGTAAGCATAGACATAGTGTCTCAAACATAGAAATCAATGTCAGAAATTTGTCTAAAAAAAATAGTACGACGAGAAACAAAACACCCGGAAATTGTCACAAATATAAACATGCATGAATCTTGATGAACTACCAATTTCGAGGCCAAATTCCGACAACCAAATCAAGTCGGAATTACATGAAAAGTGGTACGTAACAACTAGAGAAGATTGTGAACACAATGGAAAAAGTACTTCTCCATTTCGTTAAGAACTGGAGAAGATACACACCTCTGAACATGAACTTTCGTCAAGATTTCAACTTAGAAATGGTATTATCTTGACGAAATATCAACTTCGGGATTGAATATGAATGGTCAAAAGAACCCAGAAATATATGGAAATTTGAATGCAATAACTAGAGAAAATTATGAATATAATAAAAAAAGAATTTCATCCAAATAATCAAGGACCGGATAGTTATGACAGCGCAAAATTGAACTTTGGCTGTGATTTCAGCTCAGAAGCATATTGGACGCAAAGGCAATGAAAGCTACTTATTTTCCATTCGACCGAAAACAAACTTTTATTGATAACAAAAATACAGTAAGCTAGAGAGAGTGAGTCTTTCGACTCATTTTGCGTGGATTGACTTTGCTTGGTATCCAAAAGCTTCATCAACATTAAGGCAAATAACCATAACATGCAAGATTTGCATCCCTGGTGTAGAATGAATTCGACATAGCAAACCTTAATTTTTTATTACAAAATTATTACCAAAGGTGCATGTATGAGTTAAGAGAAACATCTCCAAATTTTGGATTTTTCAGATATGTCTATAATTACTTATGATTGTTTTCACTAACATACGTCTTTCTGTCTAGATGTTACAATATACATCCTCGGATATCACTATGTTTAACATATCAAATCTTAACAAAAATGCATGAAATTTTGTAGAGAGTTGCTGGAATATGTTAGGAAAAAGGTACCAAAATTTAAGAATTAAATGATTTTTCTACAATTTATTATGATTTTCTAATCATCATGCGTTTTCTGTTCAGATTAACCATTAAAAGCTCTCGAAAATCACATCAAATAACATATCAAATCAAATATGTAAAGTTGAATGTTTAACATGTTGTAGATTGTTATTTAAACTTTTTTTGGGCATTGTCATTGCTTTTTTTTCCCTTCAAACCATCTCAGGTAGAATTTTTATGCTTATATGTCATATAAGACATATCAAAGTGTTGATTTTTAGATTTATGTTTTGCTAGTAAGTAGCCTCCTGATAATAAAAATTTTGTCCAATATTTTCAATTGTAGATGGATTCCCCCATCACCGCCAATTACACGCAACCCTGAGCATAACAAAGAACCTGGGTAGAATAGTGTTATGATCCATGGAGCATAATAAAAATTTCACTAACATCACTATGGTAGTTTCAAATTTATGTGCCAACACATTGTTTTATGATCCACGGACGTCGAATAGTGTTTTTCGATAGGAATTATATTATTGTAAATGTTTTTATTTTATGATATAACAGCTTAGAAATTTGTTCATATGTATGTTTAGTACATTTGATAACACCACTATGTGTATATTGTTGACTTTAGACCGTTGGCTTGTTAATTAATGGATTTTCAGGTCTTTATTATCAACAAACAGTGTCAAGTGGCTGCTTCGAGAAAAGTTATGCACATACATCATGGACAAAGTATGCAAATTGGAGATGATTGACTAATGAAATTAAAGACACACACCTTATTATTTAGGTAACACCCATTTACAAAGAGCTTAATGAAGTAGACAAGTTAGGAATCTTTGAAATATTTAGGCCGTGTTCGGTTTACGCTTTTTAGTTTTTAGTTTTCGCCCACATTAAAATGCAAACGATGCGTGTATAGCGTCAAAATTAGTCGTTTTAGAAAACAAAGTTAACACACAAAATAGAAAACAACTTTTACTTGTTTTCCTTATTTTGAGAAATAACACAAGAAAGAGAGATGATATATCATTTCTTTGTCCCTCACTCCTTTACGTGGTCCACTACATCACCATTTCAGTCCCTTGGTCTCTCTTAACTTTTCTTATGATTTGCTATCAATATTCAAAACTCAAAATATATTTTAAACCAAACACTACCTTTGTTTTTTGAAACACCCCACCTCCGTTAAGGTCACTCACCAAGGGAATACCTTAACTTCAGTGAAACATTTTAGGTAAAAGATGCAGACAAATTATGAGACATACAAAATAAAGTAGCGGAAAATAAAGTCATTTTATAAACAATGTGGTTCAGTTAAGCTTTTACAACAATTGTCTCAATCATACATAGAACTTCTGTCTTGATTCAAAAACTTCCACGTATAAAATAAGCATAAAAATAACAATGATATTCCCCAATAAAGCAAGAACCAGTCATAGTAGTGGGAGAGAGAGTCCAAAGCAATACATCGACTATCTTCGAGCTTGGAAAGAAAACTGAGCTAAGTGGTAACATTTCCTCCCTGTGAACCTGGGGGGGGGGGAGCAGAAGAAAAGAGGCGAAACAAACTAGGTCAGACATAAGTCTGGTAAGTCTAGTGGCTTTCAGCATGTAAATAGGCAAAAGCATCATGACATGAATAAACTGAATATAAGACAATACCGGGATAACAAGGATAACAAGATAACATACGATCAACATAGATATGATAAGGCAAGATAAACTGAATGCACTTCTACTCTTTCTCTGCTTCGCTACTACCCTGTTATTCTAATTTCTATATCTCTGCACCGCCTAACTAGTATCCTAACTATTAACCTGTGTAAAATGATAATATTACAACGTAATCCCAATCCGCGCAATTATGGTTGCCTTCAGGTGTACATCTAGTATGAGGATCTTACCGCAATCAGCCTAATTGCCATGAAGATGTCAGACGTACCTTTACTACCCTATCGATCAGCTCCTTACTCGTAGTAATTTTCCTTGTGTCTATGTCAATCGGCCCTCTCTTGCGTGTAGATAGCCTGTGTCGGTCCCACCATAAGGTGTATCAATCCTTATGATAGCAACCCAACACAATTCAAGATGCACAATGTATAACTGCTGGTACCCAGTGCCTGCTTTTTCCCACTCCGGAGTACGTGCACGCCCGTAATCCGTCAGAATCTACACTGACGTACGCCCTGCCGCTATTTTTGACCGCTTATAATCAGCCCAGTAATCGTGCCCCACCCTGCCTAGTTTCAGGGTACCTTGATACATCTCTGTGGGTTACTGCTGAAATGGGTCTCCGTTACTAGGGTTTCTTGCTGGTTATGTTTGTGGGCCTATAATTACTAATAATACCCACCAACCCTATATGTACTTAACCCTCCCACACATTATGTCATATTGGTTAAATGTTGTCCATTCATATTAACTTAACCCACCCACTCATCATGTCATATTGGTTAAGTGTTTCTTATTAACCCTTCTCACTCGTCATGTTGGATTGGTTAAGTGTTTCCTATTAACTTAACCTCGTTCATTCATCATGTTATATTGGTTAAGTATTTCCCATTAACTTGACCCTATTCGTTCATCAAGTTACATTGGTTAAGTGTTTCTTATTAACTTAACCCCACGCGTTCATCATGCTATATTTCTTAAGTGTCATCAATCAATTCAAGTTAACTTAACCCACCCATTTGTTGTGTTACATTGGTTAAGTATTGCCATCTTGTGTTAACTTAACCCTTCCACGCATCCTGTTATATTGGTTAAGTATTGCTCTCTTGTTTTAACTTAACCCTACCCATTCATCATGTTATATTGGATAAGTGTTTCTTATTTACTTAACCCTACTCATTCATCATGTCATATTGGTTAAGTTTTTCTTATTAACTTAACCCTTCTCATTCATCATGTTGTACTGGTTAACTTAACCCTGCTCACTTGTCTAACATGTTATAACTGTTAAGTGTTCTAAATTTACTTAACCCCACCTTCTTAGCATGCCTGTTTATTGGCATTAATTTATTTATTAATGCCCCAACATCTCACATTAGAACTGTTGTTTGCGGTTGCTGGATGTGCCGGGCGGTTCCGGGCAGACTTCTACCGCAAACTCATTCTAACCTCGGGTTTTGGGCTAAATGTGCTGACCTCTCACATTAGATCTGTGTTGTTGCGATTACTGGATGTGCCGGACGGTTCCGTGCAGTTTTACACCACAACTCAATCTAACCTCGGGTTAGGCATGTTTATCTTTTAGCATATTTACATATTTTTCATATATGCCCAAACCTAGATTTTTGTATACTAATTATCCCACATTCACCAAACTAGTCATGTTCCAATTCTCAGGTTATGCCCAACCAAGTCAATTACAAGTTATGCCCCACAAATTCAAATTCAAATAATTACTCAAAATAAGTTACACTCAATCTTCCCAAATTTGTAATAATAGTCATGCCCCAAAATCACAATATACATTATGCTTGGTGTCCTGACCAATAGTTATGTCCAATCTAGATTAATATTCAAATTTACAGCTTACGCCCAATCTAGATTTAATATTTTAATTTACCCCAAGTTCGCAACAATAAAAATTATGCCCCAAATCACAAGTTACAAATTATGTTCCATTATTACCAAATAGATTATTCCTCAATACCCCCATATTCCAATCGCATGTATAACCAAGTTTAGTCTAGGTTCCGAATGAACCTAGTATTCATAAAATAAAAACAAGAAAGAGGAAGAAAGAAGGAACATAAATGAGAGTAGGCATAAAACAGGCGTTAAAATGATAGATCTGTCAAATAGGACCTACGAGGATTACAGTTCTGTTAGAATTGAGGTATAACAAAGATGGATCTGAAATAAACTGGTAAAAAAATAACATCGTGGGCATATAGATTCATAAATTTGACAATATCATGAACATAGAAAGATTATAGATCTGATAGATCTAACAAAATAACAACATGGACATGAGAAGACTACAGATTCGATGTACAACAAAAGATATGTCTGAATAAGTAGATAAAATAACATCTCAGGCATAGATCTGATAAAAGGGAAGGAACAAATCCGAAAGGATTAACTTATAATCAAGCATAGATCTAGATTCACTCTATTACATGTCAGGACAACAATTAGGTATTTAAATCTAATGAGTAACTAAACTTACATTGCTAGGATTAAGAAAAAGGTAATGGAATCGTTGTTTTTGTTGCAAAACTAATCTTCTAATTTGATGTTGATTAAACCTCAAAGATGATTGTTGATGAAGAACTTCACGATTTAAGTTTTAGAGGCGGCAGTCAAGAGAATTGAGAGTTCAGCAGCATATAGGCGTCATAAGGAATTATTATGAATTAGGGTTAGGTCTAGGCACTAATTTATAGGTGTAGAGAGTGTTTTAGAGCCTTTAGATCACCATAGAAGCCATCAGGTCCGTCCAGCACATCAAAAATCGTCACTACCCAGATCTGGCCGATGGGGTCGATCCCTACAAGGGGGGTCGACACCTATGTCGACCCCGGTGTCTCCTCAAAGTGGCTGAGTCGACACTGGTGTCAACCCAGCGGGTCTTGGGTCGACACCCTAAACGTGGTCGGTTCCGTGTTTCCTCCTTCCGCCTTGGCTGTTTGAATATTTTTGAATTTAAATTGATTTTATTTTATTTATTTATACAAACTTCCAACCTCAATAACTTCTTCATATTGTATCCGTTTTACGCAAACTCGGACTCTATATCAAGCGGAAATCCGAGACGAATGCAATGGTGCAACCCGTTTCACTTAATTCTTTTTCTAAAAATTAAATATTATTTAATTATCTTTTATGTCCTGTTTTAAAATTACGGGGTGTTACATTCCCCCCTACTTAAAGGATTTCGTCCCCGAAATCTTCAAGTCAAGAAGAATGTGTATCCTACCATCCAACATCCATCTACTCAACCATTCAATCACAGGCATCCATTGTCCTTAAAAATATTTCTAATGCTTTCATGTTTATATGCATAGTGTGTATATGTCCATATCTAATGCAAAAATCAGGCGGTACACTGATTCATTTGACCCCCTTAATGTGAATTATGTTAGTGTTATGAGTCCAACATGTATGCAGTTATTCCTATGGTACTTTATAACTTCTATATGAGTGCACAACCATCCATTCAAATGCATCATCCATATGATATCACATCAAGGTTCAACCCATATATACAAAAATTCATTCATGCATATGCAATATGGAAGCGACGGAGCTGACCTAGTGCCTAATGTGTGTATATGCATCCACGAGCAACCACTAGCAAACACTTACATCCACTTGCATCCACCAAACATAACATGTCTCAAACACATGTTTACGTCCATTGGATTCTACCTAAGCATCGAGGATAGGACCAAGAGGATATACTTAAAAGATAAAGACTAGCATGCAAATAAACTATACAGAAAAAGAGAGATCAAGAGTATACCCTCAAAAAGGGTATGATGCGCGTATCTGGTCTTCAGTCTTCTAAGTCGCATCTTCTTGAGCTTCACTCCATTGTGCTCTGACTGTCTCAACTTCACGATTGCGTAGCTTCTTAATTTATGTTTCCAAAATATGAGTTGGAACTCGTTTCACTGTCGCCTCTCGTTCCACCTCTTCTCCTTCTAGTATACTCGGCACTACCACTTCTGTTGTGTCATGCTAACATTTCCTCAAAAGGTCTTACAAAATCCTATTCACCCTTCCTGTCAGAGGATGACAAGCGGTGCTCAAACATAACTGCGTACTTATCGCCTTTTTCATATCACCATTTCCTCTTGCATTGAGAACTGCTCCAAGCCCTGTCCCGCAAGCACCGGTATATACTATGAACGGTTTGCTAGCAAAGTCAAAACTGGGGCTGATATCTTCGCAAAGTCCTTAACGAACTTCCTATAGTAGCCCGCCAACCCTAGAAAACTTCTTACTTCCGTTTCTTTTCAAGGAACCTTCCAACCTTGGACCGCCACCACCTTTGTAGGATCCACTACTAACCCTTCCTTAGAGACCATGTGTCCTAAGAACCTCACTTCTTTCCTCCAAAAATGACATTTGGAGAACTTAGCCTTAAGCTGATGCGCTTGGAGGGTATCAGAGACTTCCCTTAGATACAAAGCATGTTCTTCCTCGCTCTTAGAGAAAACCAAAATATCATCTATGCACAAGCGATTCAAACCTTCCGCCTTTGTAGCGAAAACAACTGGAGCACCCCATTCAGAAATACTTCTGTAATAACCCGGAAATTCTGGGCCAGTTTAAAATTTTTATTTTGGCAATTTTAGCGAATTTTGATATTTAAAATAGATTATTTTAAATAATATCGGCGAGAAATTTATTTTGAATATAATTCGAACGTATATATTTATACACGTCGTCGTTAGAATATAAATAATTATATATAATTATAAATAGAATTGAAAATGGCGCGGTAGTTCGATAATTCGATTTCAAACTTCAATTGGATGTACCGGGTGCAAAACAATCCGGATTTTAGTGAAACCAAAAACATTAGGATCTAATTGGTAATATCTTTCCAACGAATCCGACCAATCAAGATTTCATATCGGGAATCAAAAGATATGTCCAGTTGAAAATTCTGAATAGTCGCTATGGAATTCAGGCCCTTGAAAATGGACATTTTGCAAATGACCTCGGATTTCGACGAAACCACTTTTGTTGGATCCGCAGTGTAAAGTTATTGCTAGATTCCAAATTTCATAATTTTTCGAATCAATATGTGAGCGTGGCAAAGGAAAACGCGTTTGACCAGTTTCAGTTGATTTTAATCGACTGGAAATTGGCCATTTTTCAAACGGTCTCAGAATTCGACGAAACTAGTTTTGTTAGGACCGTATCGTTAATACGAAGCTAGAAAATATTTTTCTGGAATTTTTCTAGTTCGTATGTAGCCCCGGTAAATTGAAATGTACGTTTAAAATTCAATATATAGATTTAAATGTAAATTCAATGGAAACTGATTGTAACTATCGAATCAGCTTGCGATACATAGCCCATTGTGTTCGGAATGGGGGCAATACGCTACGGACGACAGTTGGTGGGTTTGATTTCGAGTTCGAAATAAAAAGTTACTTTTTAAAAAAAAATAATTAAATAATAAAGTCAACCATACACCCTTCTCTCTCTCTATACCCTCCCCCCCCCCCCCCCGTTCAGATCTAAAACAAAAAAAAAAGAAAAAAAAACAAGAAGAAAGTCGCGCGCTCCTCCTCGTCAGCCTCCCACCGCCGGTGATGACGCCCTCCGCCTCCCGCCTCCGGCAAGGACCAGCTCTTCCCCCCCCCCCCAACTCGATCCTTTCCCTCTCGACGGAAGGCCGCATCCACCCCGTGACCAAATCCGCCCAGAACCCTAGCACTGACCTCCTCCAGTTCGCCAGAAGCCCTCCGCCACTCTGGTGATCTCCGATGCCATCTCTCCCTCTACCCCCTTCAAAACCGCACAAGACGCAGCACCGCGCAGACCCCCCCCCCCTCAGCGAGCCCCTCCGACATCAGACGCAGCACCGCGCAGACCCCCCCCAAGCGACAGCCCCCTTCTGACCTAGAAAAAGGTGAGTTTTTAAATATTTTATTTTAATTTAAAAACTGTATTTGGTTATAATTTAAAAACTGTATTTTGGCTATATTTAAAAAGAAAGAATACTGTTTTTTTTTAAGAAATAAAAACTGGTTTTTAAAGAGGTTAAAACTGTTTTTTTTTAGGAAATAAAAAACTGGTTTTTAAAGAGGTTAAAACTGTTTTTTTTAAAGGAAATAAAATCTGATTTTTTAAAAGAAGTAAAAACTGATTTTGAAAAAGCATTTAAAAAAAACTGATTTTATTTTTAGATTTTAAAAGGAAAAAGATTTAGATTTTAAAATAGAAAAGATTTGATCTTTAAAATGGAATGGCGGAATCTATATTTTTGAAATAGAATTTTTATATATTGAACTTCGAAATAAAAATAGAATTTTTATATATTGAACATCGAAATAAAAATATGCTTTTTATATATTGAATAACGAAGTAAAAATTCGATTTTTACATATGTAGAGAATACGGGCAAAAGCGACAAAAAGGAGAGTTGGCGAAGATTTCCTGCATTAGAAGTGCCGTGGAGCTAGGATAGCTATATGTGAGAACTTCTCACTCAAATTCTATTTTTCTAGTTATATATATACTAGGATGCAGACGGTGCTTATTAGAAGCACCCGACACCCGTCCACATACCATGGACTTGTTTGTTTGGTTGTGTAGTTGGTTAGATTATTTGGTTTGAACTGAATTGTTTGGTGAAATAAAAATTGATTTGATTGATGTGTGAATGGCGTGGGCCTTCACTAGACCGGGGATAAGGCTAGGCCTCGTCCCGTTTCTAGTATCGTGCCGTTATGCCGCCGAAATTTTCTAAAATATGTTAGAAAAATAAAAATATCATTTTTATTGTGTAAATGAAATGAATAGAAATTCATGTGTTAAAATAAATTATATTATCATTAAAAATATAGTTTTAACGTGAAAGTGAATAAATAAATAAATATTTATAAACAAATCGGCCGATTTGTTTATATACACTGATTTGACTGATATTGAATGGGTCGATAAATTTTACACATCGCCCAACTGCACAACTAAAAATCTGTGTTTGATTGTTTGAAACCCCACACGGGTGTTGGGATGAAATTTGAAGTTCACTCATCCTGATTGATTAAATATGTCGATCGATTGATTGACAGGCTGTTATAAGCGTAAGATATCTATATTTGATGCTTATACAGTGTAGTGCACTTTAGTTGATGTTTGATTGTTTATTATTGCTATTATATACATGTGTTGTATGGAATCCATATAATTAACGTTATATGGTGATTGATTGGGCCTCATTCCAATCGGGAAAGTAATGAATATTATAAAAGAAAATTCATGTGTTGAATATAAAAATAGTGATGTGTTGACAGTACTCATGTGTTGAGATTAGTCGTGTGTTGAAATAAATATAGATTCATGTGTTGAATGGGATAATATTCATTTGTTGGATAGAATAAAGAAGTTTTGAAAATATAAAGTCGTGTTAATTAGATTGACGCCATTTTGACGTAAACGATATTTATATCGATTTTAACGATTTCGAAATGAATTGAATTGAAAACGATTTCGAAATGAATTGAATTGAAAACGATTTCGAAATGAATTGAATTGAAAACGATTTCGAAATGAATTGAATTGAAAACGATTTCGAAATGAATTGAATTGAAAACGATTTCGAAATGAATTGAATTGAAAACGATTTCGAAATGAATTGAATTGAAAACGATTTCGAAATGAATTGAATTGAAAACGATTTCAAAATGAATTGAATTGAAAACGATTTCGAAATGAATTGAATTGAAAGCGAATTCGAAATGAATTCAAATTGAATTGAATAGAAATGAATTTTAAAACGAATTTATAAATAAGAATTCAATTTTGATTTGAATTGAAATGGAATTTGAAATTGTTTTGAAACGAATGTAGAACTATTTATAAAATTCGTTTTAAAAGGAAATCGACGAAATATATATAATATATATAATATATATATATTATATATATAATGGCCTGAATAGAACGCGTCGCGCCGCGGCAGTTCGTGAATTTCGACCATTTATTTCAAACGGACATTGCGGGAGATCCGACCGTCGGATTCTCCTAAAACAGGAACAGTTGGGTTCGTATCAAAAAGAGCTTTCCAATGAATATTAGAAATTTGAAATCTAACGGTTGGATTTGGAGTTATGTCCAAATAAAATTCGAAAAAGGTCGCTGTAAGTGCAGTTCGATGGCCGTTGTTGGAAATCGACTGTACGGGCCTTGGTAAAATTATTAAAAGTATCTATAATTTGTGTAAAATCATAATATATGGATTGGAAAGAGTTGAGCTGGAAAATTCCACATTTGAAAAGATAAAAATAGATTTTTATCGAAATAAACTAGTTTTGAACTAGAATTAAAATCAATTTATTTTTGAAATAAATAAATTGAATTTGAAAGTGATTTTAAAAATAATCAATACTCCCAATACGTGGATTGGACTGGAGTTGAATCGAAATTATCTTCGGGATATTTCAATGTTGGATTTCGTGACTATACAAATATTGTTATGGGGATTTGAAAGATATATTTTATATCGCTATTTCCAATACGATATATTTTGGTTTCAGAATTTGATATTGAATGTAAGCCGATATATTTTCTATTCAGAGCCTTGTATTTAATATCAAATGTGATTTGGGTTTATCGTGAATCGTGTTTTAGAAGACATTGGTTCTTTAACCCAGTTAAAGGCAAGATATCGATTTTTGAGAAGATTAAAACTAAGTGGAGTTTTAATGAATCTTTAATTAGATTGAAAAATGAAGTGATTATTTAAATTATCAAATCTGAAAGGTGATCGAGAATGGAGTACCACCAGTTTTGCTCCAAAGCGATAGTTAAATCTTTAATTAGATTTGAACGTGAAATGGTAATTAATTTTACCGATAACACAGTGGTGTTAGATGTGGAGTATTACCAGTTTTCTCCATGGGATATATAGGTTGGGATTGGGAAATAAAATAATAATTACTTCGGTGTGGTTCGCTAATCCCGACTAGTTTGGAAAACCATAATATGGTTTGAAATGATATCCAAAGGAAGATTAAAGAATAAATTTAGAAGAATTTATCTTGGATAAAATTAATGCGAACCTTTCCCTAAAAATGTGATTTTGTGATTAAAAGAATATTCTGAATTGGAATGAGGCGTTTGATGTGTTTGTGTAACATTTGTTTATCATATACGTGGGTTATTCAGAAAGTCCGGGTTTACACCCATTCTGAATAACCGATTCGACGAGATGTCGACGATGAAGACGGTGGTTGAAGACCGGAAGTCTTCACATCGTTTGGGTGATTACTGATGATCTTGATTGGGTTGTACACCCAGGATGAGGGAATCAGTTGGTGATCATCCAGACGTACTTGGAGATGGATGGATATGCGAGGAAAGTGCCTCCGGTTTCGTTCAGACCCAGAACGAACTTGTAAATGGATTGTGTGTCTGACATTGGATTTTATTCTGTGTTGATTGATATCTATTAAATATACATCTGTTTGGCGGCGGAGAATTTATTCTCTTGCTTAACGCCCTTCTCTGAGACGTACGAGCTCAGAGGTTGTATATCGATGGACATCAGTCGCATGGAGTGAATTGCCAGTGTGGCATGCGTAAGTGGCAATTGATCAAGGCTTCTGTTGAAAAGCAAAGTCTTGTGGTTGATGATCAAAGCACGGCCTGTGTGGCGTAGCTTTGTGTATAACGTGAATCCGCGAGCCTCACAGCCCGGGATGGTGGTAAACTGATGGTTTGATCAGTATACATTTTTAGTGTAGTGGATTCGGTCGACCGATATTGAGCTTCGTGCTCGGAGGGATAGAGTAAGCGGTGTTTTCTCTTGCTGGGACGTAAGCCGCGGTGATACTTGAGTCCCAAAAGTGCGGATGTGCATAGCGGTGTTTTCTCTCGCTGAGACGTAAGCCGCGGTGATTTGTACTACGCGATCGATCTTTCGAATCAGGAGCCACCATGATGGAAATCCAATTTCCAATACGTGTATTTCGGCTTTATTTGTAGAGCCTAGTATGGCGACTTAGTGGGATGGGGCACTCATGCCGTCTATGATTTATATTTATGATTGAAATGGTTTTTGACACTATACACTTATTATAGTATCAAATAATTTGTTTTAAACGTATCAAGCATGTTTGGCTGTTATAAGGTAAAACCCTATCCTCCGGCTTGCGTTGCATTGTGTGATGGGACCTGGGTCTTATAATAGCTTCATTTTTCGAAAAAGCATTGCGCTGTTTATTCTATGCACTAGTATTCTTGGGAGGAAACCCGTTCCGTGTTATACGGCGTGGTCCCTTGAATTACTCTCTTTTAAAGTAAAGTTTTAAATAACTGTTTTAGTTCTCACACCAGTCACATGACTGACCTGGAGTTTATTGTTTTAACCTAAACTCTGGGTGCCCTTATTTTCGACACGGGCAGCTAGTAGTTTTGGTTTTGCAGATTTATATTCACAGGATCCTGGTTTACAGCTGGAATGATATCCGGAAAGCTTTGTATCCGTATATCTCTTCTAGTTGTGTATTGTATTATTTTCCGCTGCTAGGTATTTAAATGTAATTTAAATCTCTGATATTTCTGTGTAATATTTATTCATACTATGTATATTCTTGTAATCTGATGCATTGTTGTAATATACAATGAAATGTTCTTCTGTATGCGTTCTGTTTTGTCGTGTTCTCAAACGATAGGGCGTTTCGAACGGCCTGGATCGGTTTAGCGACTGGTTCGGACCGAGCGAAATTCCTTCTCGTCACAACTTCGCCTTATGAACCCTTTCTCAATTAACTCTTTTACTTGTTTATTGAGCCCTTCCTTTCCCTTGGAATCATGTGTCGTATAGGTAATGCATCTGGCTTTGCATTGTCAACTAGATATATGCGGAAGTGTATCTCGCGTTTTAGGGGACAAACCCCTAACCTAATCAAAAACGTCTGCGTACTAACGGATCGCAAATCGTCGATAGATGCATCAAGTGATTCTAGGTGGCTAAGCCAAACTGATCCCTTAGGATCGCACGAAATCTCGAGGGTATTCCCGAGACAAGTTAAAAGTCCAACTACCCACCTTTCACAATTATTAGCTAACCAATCCATGCCTAGAATCAACCCATAGCCCATGAAACCAAAAACATAAACATTACACTTAAACTCAATACTTAACATAGCTATTCTCAAATCCTTACAAACCAAAGATAAATAAGCCGAACCACCAATTAGATTTGAGACAAATAATGAGATCCTCTACCTTACTAGTACTAAGGTCAGAAACTCAACTATGGAAGCAGATAGAAAAGAATGTGAAGCACCAGAATCAAACAAAGTTCTAACAGGATGATTGAAAAGAAAGACTAAACTTTCAACAGAAACGTTCCTACCTCTCTTAGGTACACTAGCATTGAGAGCATGCAATTTCCCTTTAGAAGATTATGTCCTTTGCGCTTGTCCTTGTCCTTCGGGCAATCCTTGATAAGATGTCCTGCTTCATCATAGTGAAAACAATCACCTGTCTTCTTCTTCCTACAATTAAATGACCCATTATACCATAGAGAAGACACCTCCTCTTGTCGCGGGGTCTATTATTTCTTCCACCCTTCTTATATTCCAATCCCTTGTGTAACATGTTGACAAGTCTCTCGAAAGCTACCTCCATCGCACGGAAAAACCCTACAAAGCTTGAAAGAAAAATTTGCCGTAGGTGGAACTACAACGGCTATAGATGGAAGTTGGGCACTTCTTCGCCCTTTGACAGGTGTCGTAGTCTCATCAAGCCTACGGAACCATGTCGCGATGAGGTTACCTCCCAGAAAGCCTGGAGCCCCGAAGACTCAGGAAAGAAGGAAACAAGGATTCAAACAGAGGATCAAAAGACAGTGCATATGGCTTTGGGGAATATGCCTTTAAAACAAAACTTTTCTTTTGAAAATTCTTCTTTTAAAACCATTCGAAAATAAATTTTCAAATCTTTTATCTGATCCGGTAACCTTCAGCTCTAATACCATGTGAAACACCTCACCTCCGTTAAGGTCACTCACCAAGGGAATGCCTTAACATCAGTGAAGCATTTTAGGTAAAAGATGCAGATAAATTACGAGATAGACAAGATAAAGCAGCGGAAAATAAAGTCATTTTATAAACAATGTGGTTCAGTTAAGCTTTTACAACAATTGTCTCAATCATACATAAAACTTCTATCTTGATTCAAAAACTTCCAAGTATAAAAGAAGCATAAAAATAACAATGATATTCCCCAATAAAGCATGAACCAGCCATAGCAGTGGGAGAGAGAGTCCCAAGCAATACTTCGAATATCTTCGAGTTTGGAAAGAAAACTGAGCTAAATGGTAACATTTCCTCCCTGTGAACCTTGGGGGGGGGGACGGAAGAGAAGATGCAAAACAAACTAGGTCAGACATAAGTCTAGTAAGTCCAGTGGCTTTCAGCATGTAAATAGGAAAAAGTATCATGACATGAATAAACTGAATATAAGACAATACCGGGATAACAAGGATAACAAGACAACATACGATCAACATAGATATGATAAGGCAAGATAAACTGAATGCACTTCTACCCTTTCTCTGCTTCGCTACTACCCTGTTATTCTGATTTCTATATCTCTGCACCGCCTAACTAGTGTCCCAACTAGTAACCTGTGTAAAATGATAATATTACAAGGTGATCCCAATCCCCGCAATTATGGTAGCCTTCAGGTGTACATCTAGTATGAGGATCTTACCTCAATCAGCCTAATTGCCATGAAGATGTTAGATGTACCCTTACTACCCTATCGATCGGCTCCTTACTCGTAGTAATTTTCCTTATGTCTATGTCAATCGGCCCTCTCTTGCGTGTAGATACCCTGTGCTGGTCCCACCATAAGGTGTATCAGTTCTTATGATAACAACCTGATATATACTTAATCCTCCCACTGATTCAAACATGTTTACTTAATGGTTAAGTTTGTGGGCCTTTTTTTAATAATATTACCCACCAACCCGATATGTACTTAACCCTCCCACACATTATGTCATATTGGTTAAGTGTTGTCCATTCATATTAAATTAACCCACCCACTCATCATGTCATGTTGGTTAAGTGTTTTTTTAACCCTTCTCACTTGTCATGTTGGATTGGTTAAGTGTTTCCTATTAACTTAACCTCGTTCGTTCATCATGTTATATTGGTTAAGTATTTTTCCCAGTAACTTAACCCCATTCGTTCATCAAGTTACATTAGTTAAGTGTTTCTTATTAACTTAACCCTAGGCGTTCATCATGTTATATTGCTTAAGTGTCATCAATCAATTCAAGTTAACTTAACCGACCCACTTGTTGTGTTACGCTAGTTAAGTATTGCCTTCTTGTGTTAACTTAACCCTTCGACGCATCCTGTTATATTGGTTAAGTGTTTCTTATTAACTTAACCCTACTCATTCATCATGTCATATTGGTTAAGTGTTTCTTATTAACTTAACCCTTCTCATTCATCATGTTGTACTGGTTAACTTAACCCTGCTCACTTGTCTAACATGTTATAACGGTTAAGTGTTCTAAATTTACTTAACCCCACCTTCTTAGCATGTCTGTTTATTGGCATTAATTAATTTATTAATGCCCCAACATCTCACATTAGAACTGTTGTTTGCGGTTGCTGGATGTGCCGGGCGGTTCCGGGCAGACTTCTATCGCAAACTCATTCTAACCTCGGGTTTTGGGCCAAATGTGCTAACCTCTCACATTAAATCTGTGTTGTTACAGTTACTGGATGTGCCGGGCGGTTCCGGGCAGTTTTACACCGCAACTCAATCTAACCTCGTGTTAGGCATGTTTATCTTTTAGCATATTTACATATTTGTCATATATGCCCAAACCTAGATTTTTGTATACTAGTTATCCCACATTCACCAAACTAGTCATGTTCCAATTCTTAGGTTATGCCCAACCAAGTCAATTACAAGTTATGCCCCACAAATTCAAATTCAAATTATTACTCAAAATAAGTTACACTCAATCTTCCCAAATTTGCAATAATAGTCATGCCCCAAAATCACAATATACATTATGCTTGGTGTCCTGACCAATAGTTATGTCCAATCTAGATTAATATTCCAATTTACAGCTTACGCCCAATCTAGATTTAATATTTCGATTTACCCCAAGTTCGCAACAATAACAATTATTCCCCAAATCACAAGTTACAAATTACGTTCCATTATTACCAAATAGATTATTCCCCAATACCCCCATATTCCAATCGCATGTGTAACCAAGTTTAGTCTAGGTTCCGAATGAAACCTAGTATTCATAAAATAAAAACAAGAAAGGGGAAGAAAGAAGAAACATAAATGAGAGTAGGCATAAAACAGGCGTTACAATGACAGATCTGTCAAATATAACATTAGGACCTAAGAGGATTACAGATCTGTTAGAATTGAGGTATAACAAAGATGGATCTGAAATAAACTGGTAAAAAAATAACATTGTGAGCATATAGAATCATAGACTTGACAATATCATGAACATAAAAAGATTACAGATCTGATAGATCTAACAAAATAACAACATGGACATGAGAAGACTACAGATTCGATGTACAACAAAAGATAGGTCTGAATAAGTAGATAAAATAACATCTCAGGCATAGATCTGATAAAAGGGAAGGAACAAATCTGAAAGGATTAACTTATAATCAAGCATAGATCTAGATTCACTCTATTACATGTCAGGACAACAATTAGGTATTTAAATCTGAAGAGTAACTAAACTTACATTGCTAGGATTAAGAAAAAGGTAATGGAATCATTGTTGTTGTTGCAAAACTAATCTTCTAATTTGATGTTGATTAAACCTCCAAGGTGATTGTTAATGAAGAACTTCATGATTTAAGTTTCAGAGGCGGCGGCTAAGAGAATGGAGAGTTCAGCAGCATATAGACATCATAAGGAATTATTATGAATTATGGTTAGGTCTAGGCACTAATTTATAGGTGTAGAGAGTGTTTTAGAGCATTTAGATCACCATAGAAGCCACCAGGTCCGTCCAGCACATCAAAAATCGTCACTGCCTAGATCTGGCCGATGGGGTCGACCCATACAAGGGGGGTCGACACCTATGTCGACCCTAGTGTCGACCCCAAAGTGTCTAGGTCGACACTGGCGTCGACCTAGCAGGTCTCCGGTCGACACCCTGAACGTGGCCGGTTCCGTGTTTCCTCCTTCCGCCTTGGCTGTTTAAATATTTTTGAATTTAAATTTATTTTATTTTATTTATTTATACAAAATTTCAACCTCAATAACTTCTTCATACTGTATCCGTTTTATGCAACTCGGACTCTATCCCAAGCAGAATTCCGAGACGAACGCAATGGCGCAACCCGTTTCACTTAATTCTTTATCTAAATTTAATTATTCTTTAATTATCTCTTATGTCCCGTTTTAAAATTAATGGGTGTTACATTTTTAGTAAATTTATATGGAGGTACAATTTGTAAAAATTATTTATAGGCTTAGGTTAAACAAGCATTTTTACTTCTTAACTTGGATACTAGAGAACGTGCTTTAGATATAAACATAATTACAATGAAATACACACATATTCTTGTCCATGCAATACTGGGACTAACACGTACAAAGCATGGTTCAAAATTCTGGGTGGATAATTGAAATTTCGGCCATCTCGGTTTGGTTATGTTGGGGACCTGATTGGAATCCATCCAAAAACCTGTTGCATCTATACTTTTGTATTTAGTGGATAGTTTTTTCTAACAAAGTAGGAGATGGTGTTTGGGGTGATGTAGGATCAGGTAGGCTGAACAATTGGGTAGGATAAAGAATGAATTGTGAAAAATAGCAAAAATAGAAATGTGAAACTTAAATTTTTAGCTAGAAGACCTGATTGTCATAAAGATCTGGAATATGTGTATTTAATTTTTAGCTATATAACCATGTATACATCCCCAGGCTAGATATAATTTAGAATTTATATGAAATCAAATCATCTACAACTGTACATATCAATTTGAGATCATATATACATGTAAATTATCAGGAATTGTATGTAATTCTAATTGTTGACCGTTACACTTGTGTACAGGTAATTAACATGTCCAAAGTGAAGAACAACTGCATCCGATAACTATCGGTAACTAAGCCATAAACAAGACTTTAACTATTATGTTACACATATTTGATTATTTTATCAAAATACTATTATTGAAATGATTATGGATATTATACTTAATTATGCAATATTTTTTTTTTATGATGATTATCAATGTTCGCTTAAAAATGATAATTACGTGATTAATTATTTGTTTTAATGTGGTTATTTTGCATAAGTGATTATTGGAAATGATACAAGCCATCAACGGTAAATAGCTATGATTAAAATATGTTGTACATCGACCAATACGTTTTAGTAGTGTTTTAAAAGTCCTACGAAAATATAATAGTAACATAGAAAAACCGCTACAGAAAATAAAAAACAAGGGTGCAAGTATCACTTTGGTAGCATTTTTAGGACGTTGCCAAAAAAACCTTTTGTAGGGTTCCAGAAACGCTACAATATGTTCATTTTTGGTAGCGTTTGCTACAACGCAACTAAAACTTTCAGACTTTTAGTTGCATGTCATATTGTAGCATTTACCGAAATGCTACTACAAGAATTAGTAGCGTTTATTCAAGGCTACGAAAGACTTTTCTGGTGTAGTGTAGTTTATCTAAACTAGACCAAAACCACATATAATAATACCACCTTATTGGCATCAATTGTAAATATATAATAGTGAAGAACTTATTGGTTACACCATTCCTCCTCTATTATATTTCTTTACCAAACTAAAAAATATATTTCATGGATAACTCAGATTACCAAATACAAATGAAATGGACTTGTATGGTGATGGCTTCACAAATTATACAAATTTATTATCAAATACTATACTCCACAAATGACATCAGCATATTTCCATGCTCAATAACAAAATTAAATGCATACTTTTGCACAACAAAGACGCATGTTCAACCAAATATCCCTTACATCCAATGTTTTTGGTCGCAATCACTAGTACAAACTTCGTAGCCAACTCAAGAACCATCTTTTTGTGCTACTTCAAGCGACAAGGCCAAAGGAAAAGGAAATCGATCTTACAACAAATGAAAGCTCACTCCTTAAATAAACTGCTTAGTAGAACCAACCCTAAAAGTGATAAGACATGGAGAGGGCATGACTATAAAGTGTTGGCCAATGCTTGGGTTAAGGCATCTGAAGTTCTAGCAGAAAGTTAAACTGGTAAGTACTTTTACTTGACAGTTAACAAGAACTATAATCAAGATCTAGAATGCCAGAAAAAGGATCATTTGAACCTACAAAAATAGCTTAGTATAACTTGAATGGTATGTGCACAAAATATAAAGGTATTGTTGTACAAAGAGGAAACAGAATGAAAAGTGGACAACCATTCAAATACTTGAGAGATGACGATGATATAATATATCAAGAAACATATAGTACTAAATTCAAGGCTCGTGAGTTTTTGAAATTCTTTTGTTGAGGCCACGGTAGGCAACTCCTGATGAAGAAGAGAATGCTAGTATGGGAGATGTTTGCCAAGGGATGAAGAAGAGAATGCTGGTAAGAAAGGCATTTAGGAAAAATGGAGGATGAAGAGTATTTGCCAAGGGATGTTTCCCAATTATCTGGAGAGCACCTAAAATACATTTTGATCAAAAAACGTAATATTCTCAAAGCAACACAACAAAGGTATACCACTGATGAAGGAATTTCAGATGTTCATAGGAAGTGGAACGATATACCATCTTCATTGCAAATCAATTACTATCGAGTACCATTTATTTCATGTTATTTCATCATTTTTTTAATTTGTTATCCTACTGTAGCTTAATTTCAACTTAAACTCGAAGTATTGTATTGAGTTTAATCAAGGATCCAGAGTTCTGTTTATTAGTATTTTTTTTCCTACTTTGATTAGTGCTAAATTAAATCGTACAAAGCTGATAAATAAAAAATAAGCAAAAATTGATCAAAACATACGTACGCTCCCAAAATTTGTGATTAATCAAAATATACATATAATACAATTGGCACAAAGATACGTGTCTAAATAACCCAAATTTAAATGTACTAATATAGTAAACATACTAAATTATCACAACTTGCAAATAAAATCGTACGAAAATAAAATGAAAAAACTAAGTTCAAAAATGATCCCTAAAAGTTGAAAAAAAAAGTGAAAGGGGTTCAAACCCTCTTTTGGTTAAAAGGGGATTCGAACCCCATTTTTAAAAATATTAACCGGTATTCAAAAACCCATTTAGACCTTAAAAGGGTTTTTGAATCCCGTTACATATCCATGCTTCAATTTTAATAATGGGGCGTTTCCCATTCAAATTGTCAACCCACGCTTGAATTCAAGCTGCTTGAGCATGGGTTCGATATTTCAAATGGGCAATGCCTCATTTTAGCATCTCCAGCCATGCTAGAGATGCTCTAAGAGCATCTCAAGCACTCATCGAGGATTGAAAGAGTGGATGGAATAATAAAGTAGTGCAAACCCCCACTTCTTCAGCAAAGAGTAGGTACTTTCCTGTTTTTCTTTTGTTTTTTTAGTAGAGTTAAAGAGGAAATGAATTTCGTTTATAGGTTGAAACATGATTCATTTCATCGTTTAACCTATAATCGCCATTAACCTCTTTACAACGTTAATTTTTCCCTAAAAAATATGTGTGCATACTTTATTGTTGCCTACAAGCAAACACGAGAGAAAATACATCTATTCACTCATGGATTCCTAGTGAAAAACCCATTTCCAATTTAAAAAAAGAGAAGCTTGCTCAAATCAAACCATTTTCAATTTATATTCACTTCTTACTTTACCTATCCCTCACCAATTAGCTTTGTTTAGAGCTTGAATATTTGTTCCCACATTGTTGGGTTTTCAAAAAAAATAGAATTGATGATGGAAGATGTCAATATGGAAGTATCTAGCTTCCACGACCATATACGGAGAAGAAAAACCTCTAGAAGAAAAAGGTGGATTCTTGATAGCGACAAAGGTGCTTATGGAGTGGGTATTGGTAGTGTAAATTCTTTCGCATTTTTGTTCTGGCTTATTACAAGTCTACGAGAAGGAGTACATCACATTTTCACGATGGGAAAAGAGCTTGCGATATATCATTTATTACGTTTAATTGATATATTTACATTTATGTAAATAGTTATGTTACTAATTTATGTTAAAACTGTGTTATGAATAGAATCGTGATAATATGAGATTTCACAAATCATTTACAATAATGTTAAAAAGGTGGAAAAAACTAAAAGTTTGTTCGCAGATTAGAGATTCAGTGGTTAAATATTTGGTAGATTCATGGATGTCAAGTAGAGAAATTCTGATGGTAGATGTATACATGCCATAGTCGAGCGATAGTTGCCTATAACTCATATTTTATATTTTTAAATGCTGACATTGGATTCACACCTTTAGATTTTACTATGTTGACACCGACATCAATGGATTGAATACCCATAATATTCCATATGATGAGCGATGAGACTGATTTGGCAATGCTAGACAATTTTTACCACTACTTGTTGAAAAAGATATCAAGATTGGAAACGTTGTCATATCTCATTTGAATAAATATTTTTCTGAGGATAACATTGCAGTTAATTTAAAAACCTTAATGACATGACCCGAACTTCCCCGGACTCCGAAGAGAAGAGAAAGAATCCTGGATTGTCTGAGAACACGAAAAATCAGAACACAATCAGAAGAACATTTCATTGCTTATTACAACAATTTACATCAGAGTACAAGAATATACAGAGTATGAATAAATATTATACATCAGAAAAATATCAGAGATTTAAATTACAATGCAACAGAAATATAATACATAACACAACTAAAACAAATACACGGATACTGAGATTTCTGAATATATCTCCAGTTGAAAACCAGGATCCTACAAGAATAAGTCTGCAAACCAAAACTACTAGCTGCCCGTGTGGGAAATAGGGGTACCCAGAGTTTAGGTTAAAACGATAAACTCCAGTTCAGTCATGTGACTGGTGTGAGAACTAAAACAGTTATTTAAAACTTTACTTTAAAATTTGGTAAATCAAGGGACCACGCCGTATAACATAGAACGGGTTTCCTCCCAAGAATACTAATGCATAAAACAAACAGCGCAATGTTTTTTAGAAAAATAAAGCTATTATATGACCCAGGTCCCATCACACAATACAACGCAAGCCAGAGGATAGGGTTTTCCCTTATAATAGCCGAACATGCTTGGTATGCTTAAAACAAATCATTTGATACTGTTATAAGTGCATAGTGTATAAAGCAATTTCAAATATAAATGTATCAATCATAAGCGGCATGGGTACCATCTATCATGTCGCCATACTAGGCTATACAAATAAAACTGAAATGTCACGTATTGGAAGTTGGATTTCCATCTGTGAACCAAGGAAAGTGATCATCCTTACCGCTTCGAGACTCTCTAGCCCGAGCCTCAGGGACAGAATGCATCGTCCCTTGGATTTTTAGGGCCGGCCACATTTTAAGTGGATTAATAATCCCTGAAAATACATTTCCCCGCCCTTTAGGGGCATATGTCTGGTCAGTATGTCAACCACATCCATCTATCAGCCTCGTAGTGACCGATATATCCGAGGTACCTCACTTTCCATCATCCACATAAGGAAAAATGTCTCGGCTCCATACCATGACACCACTCCCAGCTAGAAGGAAACGCATGTTATCCTTGCAGTCCTCTCCCATTTCTGGTTCATACCGGGGTGTGAGGCTCGCGAATTAACGCTACACGAAGCTATGCTATATTAAAGTCATGCTTTGATCATCAACCACAAGACTCTTCTTTTTAATAGAAGTCTTGATCCTTTGCATCTTAGCATGCCACACAGGCAATTCACGCCATGCGACTGATGTCTATCGATATATAACCTCTGAGCTCGTACATCTTAGAGAAGAGTGTTAAGCAAGAGAATAAATTCTCTATCACCAAACAGATATATATTTAATAGAAATCAATCAACACAATATAAAATCCAATGTCAGACACACATCCATTTACAAGTTCGTTCTGGGTCTGATCGAAACCGGAGGCACCTTATTCCTCGTCCCATATGTCCAATACAGGAGAGAGGTCCTTGCATATCCAATCGATCTCCAAGTACGTCTGGACGATCACCGCTTATTACCTTGTCTTGGGTGTACAGCTCAATCAAGACATCAGTAATCATCCAAATGATGTAAAGACCTCCATTCTTCAACCACCGTCTTCATCGTCGACTTATCGTCGATTCAGTTATTCATAATGGGATAAACCCGGTCTTTCTGAATAACTCGTGTATCTTATAAACAAGTGCTATAAAAACACAACATATGCCTCATTCCAATTCTGAATATTCTTTTATTTAAATATTCATATCCTTTGGGAAAGGTTCCCATTAATTTTATGAAAGATAAATTCTTTAAATTTATTCTTTAATCTTCCATCGGATATCAATTCAAACCAAATTAAGGCTTATCCAAACTAGTCGGGATTAGCAAACCTTACCGAAGTAATCATTTATTATATTTTCCCAATCCCCACCTATTCATCACATGAAGCAAAACTGGGTAATACTTCATATCTAACACCATAGTGTTATCGGTAAAATTAATTACCTTTTCACGTTCAAATCTAATTAAAGATTTAATTATTACTTGGAGTAAAACTGGTGATACTCCATTCTCGATCATTTCATGAATTAGATAAATTTAATTATCTCATTCACATTCCAATCTAATTAAAGATTCATTAAAACTCTAATTCAATTTTACTCTCAAAAATCATTTCTTAATGATTATTCAAAGTTAAGAAATTAATTTTATCTTTAACTGGGTTAAAGAACTAATGTCATTTAAAACACAGTTCACGGTAAACCCAAAATCCCATTCCATTAATTATGGAATCTTCACGGAAAACAAATCAATATATAATCGATTTCAATTTCCATATCCAACTAATAATGTAAATGGAGTAACGATAGAGCCTTTTAATTCCATATATATTAACAGTCTTCCTCCACAGAAGATCACTTCGATTTTTATCCAATCGAATTCCATTCCATTCCAATTTATTGTGTTAAATTGGAAAACTTTACTTTGGAAAATTTCCTTTAAATCTTAATAAAAGATTTATAAATTCCAAATCACATTTCACTGTAAATCGGGTTAAAGTACGAATGTCGTTGAAAATACAGTTCACGATAAACCCAATTCACACTCCATTTTATTCCAATTACCAAATTTAACTGGAAACTCTAATTATCTTAATTAAAAGATTTATTCTTTTCAAACGGGGTTTAAGGACAGTGTTACTGAAGACACCTTTCACGACATACCCAAAATCCAATTCTTTTATTCATTCCAATTAATTCTTAATTAATTTGAAAACCTCACTAAATCTTAATTAAAAGATTTATTCTTTTCTCAATTGGGTTTAAGAACAATGTTGATGAAGACATCATTCACGACAAACCCAAAATCCAATTTGATATTAAAAACAAGGCTCTGAATAGAAATTATATCGGCTTATATTCAATATCAAATTCTGAAACCAACAAATATCGTATTGGGAATAACGATATATATACATCTTCCAAATTCCTCCACAATATCCGTATAATCACGGAATCCAATATCGAAATATTTCGAAGATAATTTCGATTCAAATCCGTTCCAATTCATATATTGGAAATTCTAATTGTTTTTAAAACCATTTCAAATCCAATTTATTTATTTAAAAATATTGGATTATAATTTTAGATCACAACTAGTTCATTTTAATAAAAATATATTTTTATCTTTACAATAGTGGAATTTTTCATCATAATTCTCTCTAATTCATTAATTATGATTTTACACAAATTACTGATATTTTAAATAATTTTATTAAGGCCTTTCAGTCAATTTCCATAAACGGTCATTGAACTGCACTTACAACGACCTTTTCCAAATTTGATATGGACATAATTCCAAATCCAACCATTAGATTTCAAATTTCTTATATTCGTTGGAAAGCTTTTTTTGATACGAACCAACATTTCCGATTTTAGTGGAATCCGACAGTTGGATCTCCCGTAACGTCAATTCGAAATCAATAGTCGAAATTCGCGAACGGTCGCTACACGGCGCGTTCTATTCAGGCCATTAGATATATATAATATATATTATATATATTTCGTCGATCTCCATTTAACACGTATTTTATAAATTCATTTTAAAATGATTCTAACTTTATTTTCAATTTTCAATCAAAATTGAATTTTCCTTATCATTATAATACATACATGATAATATTTTCAAAATATCAGATTTTGAAATCATTTCCTTTCCGATATTCATCATAAAAATGAATAAAATCGATATAAATACCGTTCACGTCTAAATAACGTTAATCTAATCAACATGACTTTATATATTTCAATATTTTCGTGTCCATCCCAAATCGGACATCAAAATCATATTTTGATCCATTACTGAGTATTATTTGAAATATTAGTTATTTTAAAATATTCATCATTCGTCATTTTAAAATATTAGTTAATTTAAAATATTCATTCTTTCCGAATTGGAATCAGACACAGTCAATTACCCTATAATTTTATTTATATGGATTTCATACACACATGTACACAACAATAATCAAACATAGTCAACCATCATCCAGAGTGCATTACACAACTGCATAAGCATTAAATATAAATAATTAACGCTTACAACAGTCTGTCAACCCATCGATTGACATACAACTAAATATTGGGATTAGTGTATGTCCAATATCATCCGAATACCCGTGCGGGGTTTCAATCAACAAACACAGATTTTATTTGTGCAGTTTGGCGATGTGTAAAATATATCGTCCCAATCAGTATCAGATAAATGGGCGTACATAAACAAATCATCCGATTTGTTTATGAATATTTATTTTCATTCATATACTTGTTAAGAATAATATTTTTAACGATAAAATATTTATTTCAACGTATGAATATTTTAGACAGTTCATTTATACAATAAAACGATATTTTTATTATCCAAATATTTTATTCATCACATGAATATTTTATTTTCCATTTCACAAGACAATCACAATCAATTTCCACCACACAATACAATCAAACAAGTCATCCATGGTCTGTGGACAATGGTGTTAGGAGCTACTTAGCCCCGTCTGCAACCTAGTATATATTTAACTAAACACCAAGATTAGAGTGAGAAGTTCTCACCTTGGGTTTCCACTCCTTCATTCTTTATTTCTGAACGGTTTGTATTTGGAATTGTTTGCAGTCAATCCCATCGCAATCTGTTTCACACGATTTGTATATTAAAAATCACATTTTTCTCCTAACGCTATGTAGATAAAAATCACATTTTTATAATGTTATTTATATAATAAAAATCATATTATTATTTCTTTACATACATAAAAATCATATTTTTATTAAAGCTATTCATATCATAAAAATCATATTTTTATTTTATGCTACATTATTTCATTTTTCTTAAAACCCTACTTTTAAAACTATTCTATTAAATAAAAAACAATGCATTTATATACTAAAAACTGATTTTAAATAATGCTAATTTATATAATAGAAACTGATTTTAAATAATGTTATATATATGTATATGTAATAAAAATTGATTTTATATAATGTTAATTTATATAATAAAATCTGATTTTATATAATGTTAATTTATATAATAAAAACTAATTTTATAAAAAGTTAATTTATATTTTTAAAACAATCCATATAGCAATTAATAATAAGAAAAAAACTACCTTAATCACTTCTTCTGTTTTGCCTCTACAGGTTGCGACCTCCTATTTTCATCATCGTCTTCCATCTCTAGGAGAGGCTATTCGATTTCAGAAATGCTCAGCCCTTAGGGCTCGAAACCGCACGCATCACGAGGCCCTAGGGCACGATCGCCCACCTCCATCCGGATCACTGTCCTTCCCTCTCCCTATGGAGACTCTCTCATCCAACTTGCAACCACCGTCGGCTTCCCAAACGCCAGCGAACGTGGCGTGTTCTAGCTCGAAAATCGAGCTGCTACTCAACCCATACTTGATCAAATCCGTACAGGAATGTTGATCTCACAACGCTCTTGCATTTTCGTTTTGATTTGGATTGTAATTAGTAATGGATTTGAATAAAATCGAACGAGAAGATTGGAGGGTTTGGGCCCTTGATTTCGGCGGCTGCTTGAATGAACGAAGTAGGGTTTGGATGGAGTTAAGATATATTATTCTTTATATTATTTTATTCATTTATTACTCGTTCAGCGCTCTGAACTCCAAACAAAACCCAACGACTATCGTCCCTAACCAAATACCCCCATTCCGGACACAATGGGATATGTCTCATAAGCCAATTTAATCGTTTTTATCAGTTTTTATTTAAAATTAAAATATAAATCCGTGTATATTGAATTTAAACGTACATTTTAATTTACCGGGGCCACATACTGACTCCAAAAATTCCCGAAAAATAAATCTAGCTATGTTTTGATGATATAGTCCTAAGAAAAATAATTTCATCGAAATTGGAGACCATTTGAAAAACAGTCATTTTCCAGTCGATTAAATTCAAACTGAAATCGCTAAACATGTTTTCTTTTTCCACGCTCACATATTGATTCCAAAAATAATGAATTTTGGAATCTAACCATAATTTGACATTCTAGATCCAACAAAAGTGGTTTCATCGAAAACGGAGGTTGTTTGAAAAATGGCTATTTTTAAGGGCCATATATATTAATAATAAATATATATAAATTCCATAACGACTTTTCTGAATTTTAAACTGAATGTAACTTACAATATATAAAATGAAATCTCAATTTCTTACATTCGTTACAAAGATATTGTTCATCTGATTCAAATATTTCTTGTTTCGTCCAATTCTGACTTATATTGAATTCTGTATATTCAATCGAAATTTGAAATCGAAATTTCAAACTGCCGCGCCATTTCAGACTCAATTTATAATTAAAATAAATTTATACATTCTAACTTCATCGAAAATAAATTTATTTTCGTTGTTATTTAAAATAAATCATTTTAAATATTCAAAAACCATTAAAGTAGCTAAAATATAAATTTTAAATTGGTTCTGATTTTCTGGGTTGTTACAATCTCCCCCACTTAAAATTTTTTTGTCCTCGAAAAGGAATGGAGCTGAAAGTTGTTTAACTAATCAACTCAACTTTTATTCTTCAACTTTTCATTTTCTAAGAATTTTCAAATTCTTCAAAAATTTGGCTAACACCCTAAATTTTTGAAAAATTTAACCATAGCCTCCTTTGTACGGGGAGACCTTTAAAACCACAACTAGACACGCAGGGCCCTCATCATCCAAAATAAAAAAGAAAAAGCCAAGCAGCTAGCTAATCGGCTCATATAATCATCCAAACCCAAGAAAATACAGTAAATATGTACCTATTTGTTGGGAATACAATTTTATTCCTATGCTTAGCTTCACTTCTGTGACCTATTCAATTTATATGCATGTACATATATGCAATTGCAATAAATTTTCAATTCAGTTCAATACCTTGATTCAGTTTGGCAAATTCAGCTTTCACCTACATGTTGGTTTAAATGAAGAATCATACCACACAAACATCAATCAATTAGTTGATTAGCTTTTCAAACATATAACTTTAATATATAGTCAAAAAATCATGTTTTTTTTGTGCCAAATCACAAACAATAAATTTTAGCTAAGTTTGGTTCTGACACCAGTTAATTGGAAATATATAGATATATCACACTTTCGAAACTCGAACATAGATGCTGATGATGGTATACTGTTCATCAGAATCATCTCCAGGCGACTAGAGCGTGATTCTATATCTACCCAGTATATTTGAGACTTCGAATACACGCTAGCTAGGCATATATGCAAAATCTTCATATACTCGATTGTTCAAATCAGTTTAAAATAAAATATTCAAATACGAATAATTGATATAAAATTTTAAAACTAAATTTGAATTTTTCTTTTATTAAAAACAACACTCTTCACACTCGTTTTAGGATACTACTGATCTCACCTCTAACGAGTCATTATTATTGGATATTACTAATCCAATCTCTGATGAATTCTTTCGTTCGGTTCTACTATGTCTTGTCCTAGAGCTCTATAAACCAAAGCTCTGATATCAAACTGACACGACCCGAACTTCCCCAGTCTCCGAAGAGAAGAGAATGAATGGATTATCTGAGAGCATGACAAATCGAAACACAAACAGAAGAACATTTCATTGCTTATTACAACAATTTACATCAAAGTACAAGAATATAAAGAGTATGAATAAATATTATATATCAGAAAAATATCAGTGATTTAAAAAACGATGCAGCGGAAAAATAATACATAACACAACTGAAACAAGTACACGGATATAGAGCTTTCCGAATATATCTCCAGTTGAAAACCAGGATCCTACAAGAATAAATCTACAAACCAAAACTACTAGCTGCCCATTTGGAAAATAGGGGCACCTAGAGTTTTGGTTAAACAATAAACTCTAGGTCAGTCATGTGACTGGTGTGAGAAATAAAATAGCTATTTAAGACTATACTTTAAAATTTGGTAAATCAAGGGACCACGCCGTATAACACGGAACAGGTTTTCTCCCAAGAATACCAGTGCATAAAACAAACAGCGGAATCCTTTTTGAAAAAATGAAGCTATTACAAGATGCAAGTCCCATCACACAATGCAACGCAAGCCGGAGGATAGGGTTTTCCCTTTTAATAGCCAAACATGTTTGGTATGTTTAAAACAAATCATTTGATACTATTATAAGTACATAATATATAAAACAATTTCAAATATAAATGTATCAATCATAGGCGGCATGGGTACCATCTATCATGTCGCCATACTAGGCTCTACAAATAAAACCGAAATGTCACGTATTGGAAGTTGGATTTCCATCTGCAAACCAAGGCAAGGGATCATTCTTACCGCTTCGAGACTCTCTAGCATGAGCCTCAAGGACAGAATGCATCGTCCCTTGGATCTTCAGGGCCGGTCCACATTTAAAGTGGATTAATAATCCCTAAACAATATGTTTCTTCGCCCTATGGGGCGTAAGTCTGGTCAGTATGTCGACCATATTCATCCATCGGCTCCGTAGTAACCGATATATCCGAGGTACCTTGCTTTCCATCATCCGCATAAGTAAAAATGTCTGAGCTATATACCATGACACCACTCCTAGCTAGAATAAAATGCATTTCTCTCTGCAGTCCTCTCCCATTTTTGGTTCATACCGGGGTGTGAGGCTCGCGAATTAACGCTACACAAAGCTATGGTATATTAAAGCCGTGCTTTGATCATCAGCCACAATAATCTGCTTTTCAAAAGGAGTCTTGATCCTTTGCAGCTCAACATGCCACACAGGCAATTCACGCCACGCAATTGATGTCTATCGATATATAACCTCTAAGCTCGTACGTCTCAGAGAAGGGTGTTAAGCAAGAGAATAAATTATCCGCCACCAAATAGATATATATTTAATAGAAATCAATCAACACAGAATAAAATCCAATGTCAGACACACATCCATTTACAAGTTCGTTCTAGGTCTAAACGAAACCGAAGGCACCTTATTCCTCGTCCCATATGCCCAATACAGGAGAGTGGCCCTCGCATATCCGGTCGATCTCCAAGTACGTCTGGACGATCACCACTTATTACCTTGTCTTGGGTGTATCGCCCAATCAAGACGTCAGTAATCATCCAAACGATGTGAAGACCACTGGTCTTCAACCACTATCTTCATCGTCAACTTATCGTCGATTCAGTTATTCATAATGGGATAAAGCCAGTCTTTCTGAATAACTCGTGTATCTTATAAACAAGTGCTATAAAAAACAACATAAGCCTCATTCGAATTCTGAATAATCTTTTATTTAAATATTCATATCCTTTGGGAAATGTTCGCATTAATTTTATCAAAGACAAATTCTTTAAATTTATTCTTTAATCTTCTGTTGGATATCAATTCAAACCAAATTAAGGTTTATCCAAATTATTCGGGATTAGCGAACCTTACCGAAGTAATCATTTATTATATTTTCCCAATCCCCACCTATTCATCCCGTGAAGCAAAACTGGTAATACTTCATATCTAACACCACAGTGTTATCGGTAAAATTAATTACCTTTTGACGTTTAAATCTAAATAAAGACTTAACTATTGCTTGGAGAAAAATTGGTGATACTCCCTTCTCGATCATTTCTTGAATTCGATAAATTTAATTATCTCATTCACATTCCAATCTAATTAAAGATTTATTAAAACTCTAATTCAGTTTTAATCTCAAAAATCAATTTTTAATGATTATTCAAAGTTAAGAAATTAATCTTATCTTTAACTAGATTAAAAGACTAATTTCATTGAAACCACAGTTCACGATAAGCCCAAAAACCCATTCCATTAATTATGGAATCTTCATGGAAAACAAATCAATGCATAATCGACATCAATTTCTGTGTCCAACTAATAATATAAATGGAATAACGAAAGAGCCTTTTAAATTCCATATATATTAACATTCTTCCTCCATAGAAGCTTACTTCGATTATTATCCAATCGAATTCCATTCCATTCCAATTTATTGTATTAAATTAGAAAATTTTACTTTGGAAATTTTCCTTTAAATCTTAAAAAAAAATTTATAAATTTTAAATCGCATTTCACTGTAAATCGGGTTAAAGAACGAATGTCGTTGAAAACACAGTTCACGATAGACCCGATTCACACTCTATTTTATTCCAATTACCAAATATAACTGGAAACTCTAATAATCTTAATTAAAAGATTTATTCTTCTTAAACTGGGTTTAAGAACAGTGTTATTGAAGACATCGTTCACAACAAACCCAAAATCCAATTCTTTTATTTAATTCCAATTAAATCTTAATTAATTGGAAAACCTCACTAAAGCTTAATTAAAATATTTATTCTTTCCTCAACTAGGTTTAAGAACAGTGTTGATGAAGACACCATTCACGATAAACCCAAAATCTAATTTGATATTAAATACAAGACCCTGAATAGAAATTATATCGGCTTATATTCAATATCAAATTCTGGAATCAACAAGTATCGTATTGGTAATAACGATATATATATCTTCCAAATTCCTCCACAATATCCGTATAATATCCAATATTGAAATATTCCGAAGATAATTTAGATTCAAATCCATTCCAATTCATATATTAGAAATTTTGATTATTTTTTAAAACCATTTCAAATCCAATTTATTTACTTAAAAATATTGGATTATAATTTTAGATCACAACTAGTTCATTTTGATAAAAATATATTTTTATCTTTACAAATGTGGAATTTTTCATCCCAATTCTTTCCAAATCATTTATTATGATTTTACACAAATTATTGATATTTTTAAAAAAAATTCTAAGGCCCTTTCAGTCGATTTCCATAAACGGTCGTCGAACTGCACTTACAGCGACTTTTCCAAATTTGATTTGGACATAATTCCAAATCCAACCGTTATATTTCAAATCTCTTATATTCGTTGGAAAGCTCTTTTCAATACGAACCCAACGGTTCCGGGTTTTAGTAGAATCCGATAGTCGGATCTCCCTTAACGTCAAATAGAATTCAATGGTCGAAATTCGCGAACGGTCGCTGCGCGGTGCATTCTATTCAGGCCATTAGCTATATATATAATATATATATTATATATATTTCGTTGATTTCCATTTAAAACGTATTTTATAAATTCATTTTAAAATGATTCTAACTTCATTTTCGATTTTAAATCAAAATTGAATTTTCCTTATCATTATAATATATAAATGATAATATTTTCAAAATATCAGATTTTGAAATCATTTCCTTTTAGATATTCATCATAAAAATGAATAAAATCGATATAAATACCGTTTAGTCAAAATGACTTTAATCTAATCAACACGGCTTTATATATTTCAATATTTTCGTGTCCATCCCAAATTGGACATCAAAATCATATTTTGATCCATTACTGAATATTATTTTAAAATATTCATCATTCGTCATTTTAAAATATTATTTAATTTAAAGTATTCGTTCTTTCCGAATTGGAATCAGACATAGTCAATTACAATATAATTTTATTTATATGGATTTCATACACACATGTACATAACAATAATCAAACATAGTCAACCATCATCCAGAGTGCATTACACAACAGCATAAGCGTTAAATATAAATAATTAATGCTTACCATAGTCTGTCAACCCATCGATTGACATTCAACTAAATATTGGGATTAGTGTATGTCCAATATCATCCCAATACCCGTGTGGGGTTTCAATCAACAAACACAGATTTTATTTGTGCAGTTTGGCGATGTGTAAAATATATCGTCCCAATCAGTATCAGATAAATGGGTGTACATAAACAAATCATCCGATTTGTTTATGAATATTTATTTTCATTCATATACTCATTAAAAATTATATTTTTAACATTAAAATATTTATTTTAATATATGAATATTTTATACAGTTCATTTATACAATAAAACGATATTTTTATTATCCAAATATTTTATTCATCACATGAATATTTTATTTTCCATTTCACAATACAATCACAATCAACTTCCACCACACAATACAATCAAACAAGTCGTCCATGGTCTGTTGACAACGGTGTTAGGAGCTACTAAGCCCTATTTGCAACCTAATATATATTTAACTAGACACCAAGATTAGAGTGAGAAGTTCTCACCTTGGGTTTCCATTCCTCCATTCTTTATTTCCGAACTGTTTGGATTTGTTTCCAGTCGGTCCCATCGCAATCTGTTTCACACGATTTTTATATTAAAAATCACTTTTTTTCTCCTAACACTATATAGATAAAAATCACATTTTTATAATGTTATTTATATAATAAAAATAATATTTTTATTTCTCTACATATATAAAAATCATATTTTTATGAAAGCTATTTATATCATAAATATCATATTTTTATTTTAAGCTATATTATTTCATTTTTCTTTTTCTTTTTTCTTAAACCCATATTTTTAAAACTATTCCATTACATATAAAAACAATGCTATTTATATACTAAAAACTGATTTTAAATAATGCTAATTTATATAATAGAAACTGATTTCAAATAATGTTCTATATATATAATAAAAACTGATTTTAAATAATGTTTATTTATATAATAAAGCTGATTTTATATAATGTTAATTTATATAATAAAAACAGATTTTATATAATGTTAATTTATATAATAACAACTGATTTTATATAATGTTAATTTATATTTTAAGAACAATCCATAAAGTAATTAATAAAAAAAACTACCTTAATCACTTCTTCTATTTTGCTTCTATAGGCTACGGCCTCCTATTTTCATCATCGTCTTCCGTCTCTAGGAGAGGCTATTCGATTTCAGAAATGCTCAGCCCCTAGGGCTCGAAACCGCACGCATCATGAGGCCCTAGGACACGATCGCCCACCTCCATCCGGATCACCGTCCTTCCCTCTCCCTACGGCGGCTCTCTCATCCAACTCGCAACCACCGTCGGCTCCCCAAACGCCAGCGAACGTGACGTGTTCTAGCTCGAAAATCGAGCTGCTCCTCAACCCATCCTTAATCAAATCCGTACAGGAATGTTGATCTCACAATGCTCTTTCATTTTCATTTTGATTTGGATTGTAATTAGTACTGGATTTGAAGAAAATCGAACGAGAAGATTGGAGGGTCTGGGCCCTTGATTTCGGCGGCTGCTTGAATGAACGAAGTAGGGTTTGGATGGAGTTAAGATATATTATTCTTTATATTATTTTATTCATTTATTACTCGTTCAACGCTCTTAACTCCATACAAAACCCAACGACGACTGTCCCTAACCAAATACCCCATTTCAGACACAATGGGATATGTTTCATAAGCTAATTCAATCGTTTTGATCATTTTTTATTTAAAATTAAAATATAAATCCATGCACATTGAATTTAAACGTACATTTTAATTTACCGGGGTCACAGACTGTGAAAACCCGTAACTTCCCCGTGAAGGAAAGCGAGGATAGTTCGAGAACAAGCCACAACAGAACGCCGACGGAAGAACATTTCATTGTATATTACAACAATGCATCAGATTACAAGAATATACAGAGTATAAATGAATAAATATTACACAGAAATATCAGAGATTTAAATTACATTTAAATACATAACAGCGGAAAATAATACAATACACAACTAGAAGAGATATACGGATACAAAGCTTTTCGGATATCATTCCAGCTGTAAACCAGGATCCTGTGAATATAAATCTGCAAAACCAAAACTACTAGCTGCCCATGTGGAAAATAGGGGCACCCAGAGTTTAGGTTAAAACAATAAACTCCAGGTCAGTCATGTGACTGGTGTGAGAACAAAAAAGTTATTAATCTTTATTTTTGAAGTTGGGTAAATCAAGGGACCACGCCGCTAACGCGGAATGGGTTTCCTCCCAAGAACACCAGTGCATAAAACAACAGCGCAATGCTAAATAAAGAAAAATGAAGCTGTTATAAGACCCAGGTCCTATCACACAATGCAACGCAAGCCGGGGGATAGGGTTTTCCCTTATAACAGCCAAAGAATGCTTGATACGTTTAAAACAAATCATTTGATACTATAATAAGTGTATAGTGTTTAAAACAATTTCAATCATAAATATCAATCATAGACGGCATGGGTACCATATATCATGTCGCCATACTAGGCTCTACAAATAAAAGCGCAAATGTCACGTATTTGGAAATTGGATTTCCATCTATGAACCGAGGCAAAAGATAGTCCTCAACCGATTCGAGACTCTCTAGCCCGAGCCTCAGGTCAGAGCTCGAGTGACCTTGGAGCGACAGGGCTGGTCCACCGATGTGGGTTAAACTTAAATCCTGAACACTGTGTTTCCCCGCCCTTTGGGGGTGTAAGTGAGCCAACGAATGACTTCATCGGACCCGGATCGTCTGATCAAACCGAGGCGCCTCGCAACAGCAACAATCACACAGGTGAAAAGTATATAAATGTCAGGGCTGGTAGGTCACTGACACCACCCTAGCTAGAAAGAAACGCATGCCCTCCCTAAGGTCCTTCTCCCGTTTTTGGTTCACAACCGGGGTGTGAGGCTCGCGAATTCACGTTACACAAAGCTGTGCCACACAGGCTGTGCTTTGATCATCACCACAAGACTTTGCTTTTCAACAGAAGCCTTGATCATTTGCTACTTAGGCATGCCACACAGGCAATTCACTCTATGAGTTTGATATCCATCAGTATATAACCACTGAGCTCGTACGTCTCAGAGAAGGGCGTTAAGCAAGAGAATGAATTCTCCGCCGCCAAACAGATATATATTTAATAGAGATCAATCACACAGACTAAAATCCAATGTCAGACACATAGTCCATTTACAAGTCCGTTCTGGGTCTGAACGAAACCGGAGGCACCTAGTACCCCGCATATTCATCGATCTCCAAGTACGTCTGGACGATCACCAACTGTTTCCATCTTCTTGGGTGCACAGCCCAATCAAGATCATCAGTAATCACCCAAACGACGTAAATACCTCCGGTCTTCGACCATCGTCTTCATCTTCGACTTATCGTCATATCAGTTATTCAGAATGGGATAAACCCGGTCTTTCCGACTAACTCGCGTATATTTTAAATAAGTGTTACACAAACACAACATACTCCTCATTCCAATTCATCAGTCACTAACTGTAAATTAATTAATAGAATAATTCCCCAAATATTAACCCCGAAGGCCGAAACCAACATCAGATCAATATCCAGAAAACCATTCTGCTTAGCTAACCGACAGTTAGTTTCTAAATTTCACATTCATAGGGAAAGGTTCCCATTAATTTTATCAAAGATAAATTCCTTGACTTTGTTCTTTAATCTTCTTTTGAATTTCGATTCAACTAGTCGGGATTAACGAACCTTATCGAAGTAATCATTTGTTTTAATTTCCCAATCCCAACCTATTCATCCCATGAAGTAAAACTGGTTATACTTCATATCTAACACCACGGTGTTATCGGTAAATTCAATTACCATTTCACGTTCAAATCTAATTAAAGATTTAACTATCGCCTGGAGCAAAACTGGTGATACTCCATTCTCGATCATTTCAACCTAATTAAAGATTCATTAAAACTCCACTTAGTTTTAATCTTTAACTGGGTTAAAGAATCGGTGTCATTTAAAACACAGTTCACGATAAACCCAAAATCACATTTCATTAATTATCGGGTTAAAGAACAAGTGTTATTTAAAACACTGTCCACGATAAACCCAAAAATCAATATCAATTCAATTCCAATTAAATATTATTTAATTGGTACACTTCATTAAATCCAAATAAAAAGATTTAATCTTTTCTCAACTGGGTTCAAGAACAGTGTTAGTCAAGACACCATTCACGACAAATCCAAATCACATTTGATATTAAATACAAGGCTCTGAATAGAAAATATATCGGCTTATATTCAATATCAAATTCTACGACCAACAGATATCGTATTGGAAATAACGATATATATATCTATATCTTCCAAATTTCCATAACAACATCTGTATAATCATGAAATCCAACATTGAAATATTCCGAAGACAATTTCGATTCAAATCCATTCCAATGCAATCATTGGAAATTCTGGTTATTTTCAAAACCATTTCAAATTCAGTTTATTTATTTAAAAATATATAGAATTATAATTCTAGTTCAAAACTAGTTCATTTTGATAAAAATCTATTTTTATCTTTTCAAATATGGAGTTTTTCATCCCAATTCTTTCTAAATCATTTCTTATGATTTTACACAAATTATTACTATTTTTAATAATTTTATCAAGGCCCGTACAGTCGATTTCCATCAACGGCCATCGAACTGCACTTACAGCGACCTTTTTCAAATTTGATTTGGACATAATTCCAAATCCAACCGTTAGATTTCTAATTTCTAATATTCATTAGAAAGCTCTTTTCGATACGAACCCAACGGTTCCGGTTTTAGGAGAATCCGACGGTCGGATCTCCCGCAATATCCATTTGAAGTCAATGGTCGAAATTCGCGAACTGCCGCGGCGCGGCGCGTTCTATTCAGGCCATTATATTATATATATATAATATATACTTCGTCGATTTCAATTCAAAACGTGCTTTAAAAATCATTTTAAATTCATTTTCGAAACGGTTTCAACTTCATATTCAATTTCAAATCAAAATTGAATATTCCAATATAAATTCGTTTTAAATTCATTTCAAATCGTTTTCAATTCAATTTCAATTCGTTTTCTATTTAATTCAATTCGAATTCAGTTTGAATTTCAATTCTTTTCAAAATATCAGATTTTGAAATCACTTTCGAGATTCATTACAAAATGAATTAAAATCGATATTCATATCGTTCACGTCAAAATGGTGTCAATCTAATCAACACGGCTTCATATATTTCTATTTTCAAATATTCCATTTCGAATATTTCTATTTCAAATATTCTATTTCAAATATTTCTTTTTCAAATATTTCTACTTCTAAACTGGAATAAGGCCCAATCAATTACCATATAATGTTAATTATATGGATTTTCTACAACACAGGCATATATCAACAAAGATGAATAATCAACCGTCATCCAAAGTGCATTCCACACTATATAAGCATCAAATATAAATATTCAACGCTTATAACAGTCTGTCAATCAATCGATCGACATACAACTAAACAATCGGGATTAGTGTACGTCAAATATCATCCTGATACCCGTGTGGGGTTTCAAACAATCAAACACAGATTTTATTTGTGCAGTTGGGCGATGTGTAAAATTTATCGACCCAATCAATATCAGTCAAATGTGTGTATATGAACAAATCATCCGATTTGTTTATTTTTATTTTATTTCATATGCACGTTAAAAATTCTATTTTTAACTATAAAATATTTTTAACTATATAAATATTTTATTTCATTTCACATCACATCACACAATCAACTACACATCAAAATCAAACAAACAAACAAACATACAAGCCGTCCATGGTCTGTGGACGACGGGTGTCGGGTGCTACTAAACACCGTCAGCATCCTAGTATATATATATATATATATAACTAGAAAAAAAGAAATTTAGAGTGAGGAGTTCTCACAGAATTGCTAATCCAACGCCACGACTCTTAGGTAGAAATCTTCGCCATTCTTGCCTTTTGTCACTTTCTTTGCCCGTATTCTCTACATATGTAAAAATCGAATTTTTACTTCCCTATTCAATATATAAATATCGAATTTTTACTTCGCTATTCAATATATAAAAATCGAATTTTTATTCTGCTATTCAATATATAAAAATCGAATTTTTACTTCGCTATTCAATATATAAAAATCGAATTTTTATTCTTCTATTCAATATATAAAAATCGAATTTTTACTTTGCTATTCAATATATAAAAATCAAATTTTTACTTTGCTATTCAATATATAAAAATCGAATTTTTACTTTGCTATTCAATATATAAAAATCGAATTTTTACTTTGCTATTCAATATATAAAAATCGAATTTTTACTTTGCTATTCAATATATAAAAATCGAATTTTTACTTCGCTATTTAATATATAAAAATCAAAATTTTACTTTGCTATTCAATATATAAAAATCGAATTTTTACTTTGCTATTCAATATATAAAAATCGAATTTTTACTTCGCTGTTCAATATATAAAAATCGAATTTTTATTCTGCTATTCAATATATAAAAATCGAATTTTTACTTTGCTATTCAATATATAAAAATCGAATTTTTACTTTGCTATTCAATATATAAAAATCGAATTTTTACTTTGCTATTCAACATATAAAAATCGAATTTTTACTTTGCTATTCAATATATAAAAATCGAATTTTTACTTTGCTATTCAATATATAAAAATCAAAATTTTATTCTGCTATTTCTATGTTTATATTTTTTTTATCGTTCAAAAACCAAATCATTTCATGTTTAAAACTCTTCTCTTTTCATGTTTATAAAATTGATCGTTTATCTACATAAAAATCTGACCTTTTACAAATTAAAGATCTAAAAGAAAACAATACTTATAGATAAATTTCCTATTTTATAACTATAATATATATATATATATATATAGTTTCAGTTTTTCTTTTTAAAAACGTATATAAAAATTTTATTTTTCTATTTAAAAAACATATATCTAAATTAATTATTAAACAAGATTAATTAAGCAATAATTACCTTTAACCTATGTGTGGTTGTTCACTGTTGTTTTTCCTGGAACCCTCAACGCAAAACCCTCGATTCAAGAATCCAAGCGCCACACCCCCTTGAAGTAGATCGGAAGTCGATCGGAGATCCTCCCATTGATCATCATGGCGTCTCTGGTGAGGTGGGGATCGCGGAGGCGGGCGGTGGTCTTATTTGCGGTTAGGGCCTTGAAAATGAAGGAGGGGACGGAGCAGTAGAGGGCGACGGTGGCTGGAGGGGGCGGTGGTGTTGGCGGCAAGGCCTAGAGGCGAATGCGGGGCGGGGCAAGGTGGCGTTTGACGATGGGCGACGAGGTCTGAGCGATCGACGAGATCGTGTTTGCCCCTTTTTTTTTTAGAAATCGGATTTTGATCTGTAAAGGAAGGGAGAGAGAATGGAGTGAAGGGAGTACATAATATATATATCTATTATTATTTTTCTCTTTAAAGTTGACTTTTACATATGACCTCTAAACGAGGCCCACCGCCTGTCATCCATAGCTAATTACCCCCATTCCGAACACAATGGGATATGTATCGTAAGCTGATTCGATCGTTTCGATCAGTTTTCGTCAAAATCAACATATAACTCTATATATTGAATTTGAACGCGCATTTCATTTTACCGGGGTCACATACGAACTCCATAAATCCCATAAAAATATTTTCTAGCTTCGTATTGACGATATGGTCCTAACAAAACTAGTTTCGTCAAATTCTGAGACCGTTGGAAAAATGGCCATTTTCCAGTCGATTAAAATCAACTAAAACTAGTCAAACGCATTTTCCTTTGTCACGCTCACTTATTAATTCAAAAAATTATGAAAATTGGATTCTAGCAATAATTTGACATCACGGTCCCAACAAAAGTGGTTTCGTCGAAATCCGAGGTCATTTGCAAAATTTCCATTTTTAAGGGCCAGAATTCCATAGCGACTATTCTGAATTTTCAACTGGACATATCTTTTAATTCCCGCTATGAAATTTTGATTTTTCAGATTCGTTGGAAAGATATCATCAATTAGATCCTATTATTTTTGGTTTCACTAAAATCCGGATTGTTTTGCACCCGGTACATTCAACTGAAGTTTGAAATCGAATTATCGAACTACCGCGCCATTTTCAATTCCTTTTATAAATTAAAATAAATATTTATATTCTAACGACGATTCAAATGAATATATACATTCGAATTATATTCAAAATAAATTTCCCATCGGTTTTATTTAAAATAATTCATTTTAAATAATCAAAATTTACTAAATTGGCCAAAATAAAAATTTTAAACTGGCCCAGATTTCCGGGTTATTACAATCTCCCGCACTTAAAACTTTTCGTCACCGAAAAGGAACAAAGCCGAAAGTTGTTTCACAAACCAACTCAACTTTCATTATTTTCACTACGGCTTAAGTTCTTCAACTTTTCAGTTTCTAAAAATTTTTCAAAAATTTCAAAATTTTGGCAAACACCCTAAATTTTCGAAAAATTTCGCCATAACCTCCCCTGCACCGGGAGCCACGGGAAAATCTCGAAATTGCCATACAGGCCTTCTGATCTCAAAAAGAAAAAGAAAAGGCCAAGCGGCTAGCCAATCGGCTCATAAAATCATCATCACCCAAACAAAACAGTAAATTATGGTAAACATGTAACTATTTGTCGGGCAAACAATTTTATTCTTCTGTTCTAGCCTCCTTGCTATGACCTGTTCAATGTAAGTCCATGTATATGCATGCAAATGCGACAAATTTTCAATACAATTCACTATTTGGTACAATTTGGCTAAATGGTTCAACTTTTCAATTAACAAAGAATAATCAAACAACACAACCATCAATCAATTAGTTGATTAGCTTTCGAAATTCATAACCTTGATATATAGTCAAAAATCACATTTTTGATGCCAAATCACAACAATAAATCCAATATAGCTTTGGTTCTCACACCAGTCAATTGGAAATATATAGAAATCCCACTTTCGTCACACGAACATAAATTTTGATGATGGAGCTCCATCATCAAAATCATCTCCGGGCGATTAGAGTGTAATTCTATATCTACCTAGTATATTAAAACTTCAAATACACGTTTGCAAGGCGTATATGCAAAATCTTTATATACTGGACTGTCCAAATCAATACAAATAAATAATCAAATACGAATAATTGATTTAAATTTTCAAAACAAAAATTGTTTTTACTTTTAAAAATATACTCTTCACACTCGTTCTAGGATACTACTGATCCCATCTCTAACGAGTCATTCTAATTGGATACTACTAATCCAAAATCTGATGAATTCTTTCGTATGGTTCAAATGTGTCTTGTTCTCTTAGCTTTGTAAACCAAAGCTCAGATACCAACTGTGAAAACCCGTAACTTCCTCGTGAAGGAAAGCGTGGATAGTTCGAGAACAAGCCACAACAGAACACCGATGGAAGAACATTTCATTGTATATTACAACAATGCATCAGATTACAAGAATATACAGAGTATAAATGAATAAATATTACATAGAAATATCAGAGATTTAAATTACATTTAAATACATAGCAGCGGAAAATAATACAATACACAACTAGAAGAGATATACGGATACAAAGCTTTCCGGATATCATTCCAGCTGTAAACCAGGATCCTGTGAATATAAATCTGCAAAACCAAAACTACTAGCTGCCCGTGTGGAAAATAGGGGCACCCAGAGTTTAGGTTAAAACAATAAACTCCAGGTCAGTCATGTGACTGGTGTGAGAACAAAAAAGTTATTAATCTTTATTTTTGAAGTTGGGTAAATCAAGGGACCACGCCGCTAATGCGGAACGAGTTTCCTCCCAAGAACACCAGCGCATAAAACAACAGCGCAATGCTAAATAAAGAAAAATGAAGCTGTTATAAGACCCAGGTCCTATCACATAATGCAACGCAAGCCAGGGGATAGGGTTTTCCCTTATAACAGCCAAAGAATGCTTGATACATTTAAAACAAATCATTTGATACTATAATAAGTGTATAGTGTTTAAAACAATTTCAATCATAAATATCAATCATAGACGGCATGGGTACCATATATCATGTCGCCATACTAGGCTCTACAAATAAAACCGCAAATGTCACGTATTTGGAAATTGGATTTCCATCTATGAACCGAGGCAAAAGATAGTCCTCAACCGATTCGAGACTCTCTAGCCCAAGCCTCAGGTCAGAGCTCGAGTGACCTTGGAGCGACAGGGCCGGTCCACCGATGTGGGTTAAACTTAAATCCTGAACACTGCGTTTCCCCGCCCTTTGGGGCGTAAGTGAGCCAACGATTGACTCCATCGGACCCGGATCGTCCGATCAAACCGAGGCGCCTCGCAACAGCAACAACCACATAGGTGAAAAGTATATAAATATCAGGGCTGATAGGTCACTGACACCACCCTAGCTAGAAAGAAACGCATGCCCTCCCTGAGGTCCTTCTCCCGTTTTTGGTTCACAACAGGGGTGTGAGGCTCGCGAATTCACGTTACACAAAGCTGTGCCACACAGGCTGTGCTTTGATCATCACCACAAGACTTTGCTTTTCAACAGAAGCCTTGATCATTTGCTACTTAGGCATGCCACACAAGAAATTCACTCTATGAGTTTGATATCCATCAGTATATAACCCTTAAGCTCGTACGTCTCAGAGAAGGGCGTTAAGCAAGAGAATGAATTTTTCGCCGCCAAACAGATATATATTTAATAGAGATCAATCACACAGACTAAAATCCAATGTCAGACACACAGTCCATTTACAAGTCCGTTCTGGGTCTGAACGAAACCGGAGGCACCTAGTACCCCGCATATCCATCGATCTCCAAGTACGTCTGGACGATCACCAACTGTTTCCATCTTCTTGGGTGTACAGCCCAATCAAGATCATCGGTAATCACCCAAACGACGTAAAGACCTCCGGTCTTCGACCATCGTCTTCATCTTCGACTTATCGTCGTATCAGTTATTCAGAATGGGATAAACCCAGTCTTTAAGAATAACTCGCATATATTTTAAATAAGTGTTACACAAACACAACATACGCCTCATTCCAATTCATCAGTCACTAACTGTAAATTAATCAAGAGAATAATTCCCTAAATATTAACCCCGAAGGCCGAAACCAACATCAGATCAATATCCAGAAAACCATTCTGCATAGCTAACGACAGTTAGTTTCTAAATTTCACATTCATAGGGAAAGGTTCCCATTAATTTTATCAAAGATAAATTCCTTGACTTTATTCTTTAATCTTCTTTTGAATTTCGATTCAACTAGTCGGGATTAACGAACCTTATCAAAGTAATCATTTGTTTTAATTTCCCAATCCCAACCTAATCATCCCATGAAGTAAAACTAGTATTACTTCATATCTAACACCACGGTGTTATCGGTAAATTCAATCACCATTTCACGTTCAAATCTAATTAAAGATTTAACTATCGCCTGGAGCAAAACTGGTGATACTCCATTCTCGATCATTTCAATCTAATTAAAGATTCATTAAAACTCCACTTAGTTTTAATCTTTAACTGGGTTAAAGAATTAGTGTCATTTAAAACACAGTTCACGATAAACCCAAAATCACATTTCATTAATTATCGGGTTAAAGAACAAGTGTTATTTAAAACACTGTCCACGATGAACCCAAAAATCAATATCAATTCATTTCTAATTAAATATTATTTAATTGGTACACTTCATTAAATCCAAATAAAAAGATTTAATCTTTTCTCAACTGGGTTCAAGAACAGTGTTAGTCAAGACACCATTCACGACAAACCCAAATCACATTTGATATTAAATACAAGGCTCTGAATAGAAAATATATCGGCTTATATTCAATATCAAATTCTACGACCAACGGATATCGTATTGGAAATAACGATATATATATCTATATCTTCCAAATTTCCATAACAACATCTGTATAATCACGAAATCCAACATCGAAATATTCCGAAGATAATTTCGATTCAAATCCATTCCAATGCAATCATTGGAAATTCTGGTTATTTTCAAAACCATTTCAAATTCAATTTATTTATTTAAAAATAAATAGAATTATAATTCTAGTTCTAAACTAGTTCATTTCGATAAAAAACTATTTTTATCTTTTCAAATATGGAGTTTTTCATCCCAATTCTTTCTAAATCATTTCTTATGATTTTACACAAATTATTACTATTTTTAATAATTTTATCAAGGCCCGTACAGTCGATTTCAATCAACGGCCATCGAACTGCACTTACAGCGACCTTTTTCAAATTTGATTTGGACATAATTCCAAATCCAACCGTTAGATTTCTAATTTCTAATATTCATTAGAAAGCTCTTTTTGATACGAACCCAACGGTTCCGGTTTTAGGAGAATCCGACGGTCGGATCTCCCGTAATATCCATTTGAAGTCAATGGTCGAAATTCGCGAACTGCCGCGGCACGGCTTGTTCTATTCAGTCCATTATATTATATATATAATATATACTTCGTCGATTTCAATTCAAAACGTGCTTTAAAAATCGTTTTAAATTCATTTTCAAAACGGTTTCAACTTCATATTCAATTTCAAATCAAAATTGAATATTCCAATATAAATTCGTTTTAAATTCATTTCAAATCGATTTCAATTCAATTTCAATTCGTTTTCAATTTAATTCAATTCGAATTCAGTTTGAATTTCAATTCTTTTCAAAATATCAGATTTTGAAATCACTTTCGAGATTCATTATAAAATGAATTAAAATCGATATTCATATCGTTCACGTCAAAATGGTGTCAATCTAATCAACACGGCTTCATATATTTCTATTTTCAAATATTCCATTTCGAATATTTCTATTTCAAATATTCTATTTCAAATATTTCTTTTTCAAATATTTCTACTTCTAAACTGGAATGAGGCCCAATCAATTACCATATAATGTTAATTATATGGATTTTCTACAACACAGGCATATATCAACAAAGATGAATAATCAACCGTCATCCAAAGTGCATTCCACACTGTATAAGCATCAAATATAAATATTCAACGCTTATAACAGTCTGTCAATCAATCGATCGACATACAACTAAACAATCAGGATTAGTGTACGTCAAATATCATCCTGATACCCGTGTGGGGTTTCAAACAATCAAACACAGATTTTATTTGTGCAGTTGGGCGATGTGTAAAATTTAACTTCATTCTGCCAGAAGACACACTTAGAAAATTTAGCTTTCAAGACATTTCTTCTGAGAATTTTCAACACTTGTTCTAAATGTTTTGCATGCTCATCTTCCGACTTAGAGTAGATTAGAATGTCATCGATGAAGACTAGAACGAATTTATTCAACACACCACGGAACACTCTGTTCATAAGATCAACGAAGTATGCCGGAGCGTTGCACAAGCCGAACGGCATTACTAACCATTCGTAGAATAAATCGGGACCCCTGAAGGCTGTCAAAGGAACACAGTCTTCGGCTATACGCAATTGGTGGAAACCTGTAGCTAGGTCCATCCTGGAAAATACTGTTGCTCCATTTAATTGATCTAACAGATCGTCTATTCGGGGCAAAGGATATTTGTTCTTCAGTGTCTGCTTATTGAGATCTCGGTAATCAACGCAAAGTCTTAGAGTACCGTCTGATTTCGGGACAAATACAACTGCTGCTCCCCAAGCTGAAAAGCTCGGTCTGATTAGACCTTTCCAAAGCAATTCTCGGGTTTGGCTACTTAGCTCTTCCTTTTCTTTCGGGGCCATTCTTCTTATTGGATGTACTACTGGTCGGGCGTTAGGAATTAGATCTATCCTAAATTCAATTTCTCTTTGCGGCGGTAAGTTTTCTACTTCTTCAAACACATCCGCATAGTTTTTAACGACCGGTATCTTTTCTATCGAAGGGGGAGTAACTTCTAAAGAAGCCCAAAATTCTGTTCTATTAATTTCTGAGCCATGGCATGGTATATATATAGGTCCAAGTTTCGTTTCGACTTTAACGATTCTTTCGGCACATCTAACTTCGGCCTTATATTTTGTCAACCAGTCCAGCCCCAGTATAATATCAAATTCGGAAAGGTCCATAACAATCGAATCAAAAGAGAACTTGTAGAAAGAGTAAGAGACAGGCACCCTACAGTATATACTGAGACTAACAGAACTTCCTATCGGGTTTCGGACTTTAATTGGTTCCTTAAGCTTTCTCCGTTTCAATTTTAATTTATGAACAATATTACCAGAAATGAAGCTACGTGATGCACCAGTATCAAAAAGTACAGAAACAGGAATATTTTTAATGGTAAGGGTACCTCCCAAGACATCGGGTTTACCTGATCCATCGGTGGTAGCTGGCGGGGTCTTCCCGTCATAGACATGGGCCACCTGTGCATTCTGCTTTAGAGGGCAGTTCCTGCTGTAGTGCCCCTTCTTGTGGCAGTTGTAGCATTCGGCTGAGTCATTTGCCTTTGGCTTCTTTGGGGCTTTGCATACATTAGAGAAATGACCGGGCTTCCCGCAATTGTAGCAGTTTCCTTTTGGGATCTTTGCGGGTTTTTGAGTAGCGGCCGCGGTGATGCTAGATTCGGGTTGGTCTGTTGAAGCCTTGCGCTTATTCCCTGCTTGGCTTTTAGCGCGGTCTTGGCTAGCATGTCTCTCATCCATGTCTTCGTAGTTACAAGCCATCTCCACTAGTTCTGTAAAGGAGAGTTTGATGTTGCTCATAGCTCTATCGTGATACTTGCGCTTCAGCCCAAATATGAACCTCTTATTCTTGGCTTTGTTGGTTAAAATCAGTTCTGGAGCATAGCGCGATAGCTGGGTGAACTTATTTAGATAGTCCTGAATAGAGAGGTCTCCTTGCTGGAGATTAGCAAACTGCTCTCTCAACCTCTCTAGAGCTTGTTCCGGTACAAACTTCTCATTGAACAAAGTCTTGAACTGCTCCCAAGTCCGGATAGTACCAGCTGCATCCCCAGAAGTAATGGCATCCCACCACAGCTCTGCCTCTTCCTGAAGGAGCCAAATGCCAAGTCGGGCTTTGTTGTTAGTTCCCATACCCATACCCTCGAAGATTTTCTCACATGTTTTCAGCCAAGCGATAGCTTCGGTCACTGTGCCAGTGCCAGTAAAAGGTTTTCCTCCAAAATTTCTGTACCTCTTTGCTACTTTGTCGAGCTCAAAGTCTTCTGGTGCTGGTGGCAGAATAATAGGGCCTACCACTACTACGGGGATATTCCCCCGTCCTCCTGCTGCATCTCCTCGGCCTCCACGGCCTCCTCTAGCTGCTGCTCCACGTGTAGCCATCTAAGAGTACTGTATAAGCAAGAAAAGAGTCAAGCTCACAGATTTGATAATTTTCATAAATGATAAAGCAATGGAATACAAGGAAAGATAATGATGATGTACTGATCAAATTGTTTTGCTAATCTGCTTAGCTCATTCTAGGACATTGCTAATCCTATCTCTAATGAGATACCCGCATTAGAACACTACTGATTCTATTCAGACGAGGTGTTTAATGTGTTAGATCCCGGAACTAAGGTTAACCAAAGCTCTGATACCAACTGTGACGATCCCAAAATCCGAGGGGCGGTATTAAGGATAATCATTAGGAAATAACACATTAATCATCAGAGCAGAGTACAGATAATAGCAGAAACAATAAATAAAATAAAATTTACATGGATACGACAGCGGGATCACAACATGTAGGAATAGTCAGAATAGCATAACGTGGGATATACTTAGTAAATAAAAGGAAAGTGATCAGTTATCATCGCCAGAGGCGGAATACATACATGCAGTGAGACATAATAAGAGTATCAGTCTACATCGCCGAAGGCGGAATACATATACATATAGTGAGAAATACGGAAAGTAAATCAGTCTGCATCGCCAGTGGCGGAATCATAATATAAATACAGTAATGGAAGAAAATATCAAAGTCATCTCTACGAAGTCAGCCTCGCCATGAGCCAAAAGTGCACGCTATGCAGCTGTGCAGAACCAAAAACCACCTGTCACCTGTGTACTAGGCTGCCCGTGTGAAAATAAGGGCACCCGCGTTTGCAAAGTGAAACAAACGAGTCAGTCATAGGGACTGGTATGAGGAATCTACTTAACAGTTAAACAACAGTAAATAGCTAATCATAGGACCACGCCACTTTCGCGGAACGGGTTTACTCCAGTGATTGCTAGTGCATTTAAAACAAAATAAATTCTTTTAAAACAACGCAATGCTTTTAGGAAGAATGAAGCCATTATAAGACTCAGGTCGCATCACACAATGCAACGCAAGCCGGAGGATAGAGTTTTACCTTATAATAGCCAAATATGCTTGATACGTATAAAGCAAAATCATTTGATATTATTACTAGTGCATATATGTTTCAAAAACGAATAGCATCATAAATATCAATCATAGGCGACATGAGCGTCCCATGCCACTATGTCGCCATATATAAGTTACAATCGAATCCGTTATCTCGTATTGGAAATTGGATTTCCTCATGAGTCGAGGCAAGGAGCAAGTTCCTCTCCGCTTCGAGACACTCTAGCAAATGCCTCGGGACTACGCACTCTGGGTAACCCCTGGATCCTCCAAGGCCGGTCCTCTCTTACGTTTGAGGATTGGCAATTCCTGAACACACGTTTCCCGGTCCTTACAGACCTATAATCGAGGCGCCTCGCATTCCAACAACCACATAGGTGAAAAATAGATATAAATGTCAGGGCTGGTAAGTCACTGACACCACCATAGCTAGAAAGAAACGTCATGCTCTCCTTGGGTCCTTATCCCGTTTTAGACTCATACCGAGGTGTGAGGTTCGCGAATCTACGAAATACACAAAGCTAGGCCACGTAGACCTTGCTCTGATCATCATCCATAAGACTTTGCTTTGCAACAGAAGCCTTGATCACAGCATCTTGGCATGCCACATAGGCAGTCCACTCCATACGATTGATTCCCATCGATATATAACCTCTGAGCTCGTACGTCTCAAAGAAGGGCGTTAAGCAAAAGAATAAATTCTCCGCCGCCAAACAGATATATATATATTTAACAGGGATCAATCAGTACAGAACAAAATCCAATGTCAGACACCCAGTCCATTTACAAGTCCATCCTGGGTCTGAACGAAACCGGAGGCGTCAAATTCCTCGTATATCCGTCCAATCAACACATACGTTCATACGGCTACTACTTCCGCCCCCTTCCGGTAGCTACTCCGGTTAGGAACCTCAGTAGCGCCCATCCAACCGATACGAAGATCGTCGGTCTTGAATCGTCCTTGCATTTTCCAATTCGAATCGCTCGATAAATTATTTGGAATGAGTGTTAGCTCGGCCTTTTCAAATAATTCACGTCATTAGAATTTAAATTGATTCATTTTATGGTTATATTATTCGACATCCATCTTTCGGTTCTTTAGTGTTATTTTCATGTCATACACATACAACCATCAAATATCAAACAATTCAAGCCCAATTGGTTTATTCTCAATCAATATTTCTTATAATATTTTATAACGATTTTTCGCCATTTTTATTTATTTAAAAATGTCCATATTTAATTAAACGACGTTTCAGGTCGTGTCGTGGCGCTGGCGCTGTTTTTCTCCTAATTTGTTTTACACATATCGGAAAATCTAACCGTTGGATTTCTACAAAGTCTATATCAGTGGGAAGATATTCGCAAAGCGAACCCAACGGTTCTAGTTTCGTGAGAATCCGACGGTCGGATCTTCCACACTAGTCGTTTGAAGTTACGGTTTCAAAATTCGAACTGCAGCGTCATTATTCGATTAAATTTAATTACGTTTATATTTATATATAAATATAAATGATTCTGGCGCTGTTTTTCTTCAGATTTGAATTAAACATTCCGGACAATCCAACCGTTGGATTTTTACAAGGTTGGTGCCGTTGGAAAGGTATTTCCAAGGCGAACCCAGCGGTTGCGGTTTCGGGAAAATCCGATGGTCGGATTTCTCGTACTAATCGTTTCAAATTACGATTCCGAAACGCGAACTGCACGGCCTCTATTCCTTTTAATTATATTTATATTTATATATAGTTCATTCCATAGTTTCAACTATAGTTCATTTTATATTTTCAACTTCGTTTTCACTTCAAATATTTCACTAACGCCTTAATATTTCGAAAAATTTCGCCATAACCTCCTTTGTACGGGGAGGAGTTTGGAAATTTATTGGGCCGTATTAGGTACCCAATAAATCCTAAAAAGCATTCACATATTTTTAGTGATATATTTTGGTGTTTACGGGGGAGCATGTACTGATAATCACTCCAGAGAATAAATTCCCATCACCCCGTTTCCGTGTGGAAATAAATAGTCCATGTGCCGTATCTAATAACTAGAGCGACGTGATTATTGTCAACTCTAGACCCGTGTGGGGTTTTTATTAATCTGGCAATTTATCGTTATAATTTATATAGTCCATATCAGTCATCAGTTCAACCTGTAGTATATAGTCATCGCCATACAAGCCTCTTGCTTGTATGGTAAATCTTCCACCTCGTCACACAAGCTCCAATTGCTTATGTGGAATATGATGAAGTATGCCTATCATCAAGAAGTATGCCATGTAGTGTAGTTCAAAATTAATTGTTACAATCCTATGGCGTTGTTTATTATTTCACACAGAAAAACCAGCACTCCGCATCCAATGGCATTCACAGGAGTTGATATATAAATAAAATTGCGCAGCCAACTCATCAAGGTTTACCTATTTGTCGGGCACGCAAATAATTTCTTTACTCTACAGCTAATCCATTTTTCCTGTTCAACACATGTATATATATGCAGAACAAAGCTAATAATAATATTTCTAGCAAACTATTATTTATTTCAACACGTGTGTATTTTTAACTAAGCGTATACATGATAAAAGGAATATTTTTATCATCAAAAATATTTATTCGACACATGTGTATTTTTAACTAAGCGTATACATGATAAAAGGAATATTTTTATCATCAAAAATATTTATTCGACACATGTGCATTTTTAACTAAGCGTATACATGATAAAAGGTATATTTTTATCATCAAAAATATTTATTCGACACATGTGCATTTTTAACTAAGCGTATACATGATAAAAGGAATATTTTTATCATCAAAAATATTTATTCGACACATGTGTATTTTTAACTCTTCATATTCACTATAAAAATATAGTTTTCATTGTCGATTCATTTTATTTTTAGACGACGATAACATTCAACACATGAATTTCAACTCGACGAACAAATTGCAATTCAACACATGAATATTCTATATCGTTTGTATATATAAAAATGTGATTATTATTGCTAAAGCCATTTGTTTAAATTCAAATAATATTCAACACATGAATTTCAACTCAAAAAATGAATTGCAACTCAACACATGAATATTCCATATCGTTTGTATATATATAAAAATGTGATTTTTATTGCTAAAGCCATTTGTTTATATTCGAATAATATTCAACACATGAATTTCAACTCAACGAAGGAATTGCAACTCAACACATGAATATTCGATATAGTTTGTATATATATAAAAAATGTGATTTTTATTGCTAAAGCCATTTGTTTATATTCAAATAATATTCAACACATGAATTTCAACTCAAAAAATGAATTGCAACTCAACACATGAATATTCCATATCGTTTGTATATATATAAAAATGTGATTTTTATTGCTAAAGCCATTTGTTTAAATTCAAATAATATTCAACACATGAATTTCAACTCAACGAATGAATTGCAACTCAACACATGAATATTCGATATAGCATATGTAAATAATTTCAATGAATGAAAATTATTCTAACACATAATTATTTCAGAAAATTTCGGCAGCATAACGGCAGGGTAGTTAAAACCGGGACCGTCCCTAGTACGGCTCCTCGCTCTACCTTAAAACCTCGCGGTTTTTGACAATGGGGATCATGCATCTAGTTCGCACGCAGGCGACATGTTTTATTTTCAATTCCACAATCCTATTCTATTTTGTTTCAACCACAAGAGGGTATTTTTCAACCACAAAGGTATTTTTCAACCATAATATCAACCACAAACAATTATTTCCAACCATTCGTCAAACCATATGATATCACGTCAATCACAAGCAATAAATATCGTCCATGGTCTGTGGACGAGGGGAGTGTGTATATATATATATATATATAATATAATAATTCACTTGCATTTCATCACAATTCAAAGCATATATGTTTCAAACAACGCTTGTATAATTTATACATTGCTAATATAACTTATACAACACATGTACATGAGGTATACAATGCGTATATAATTTACACTTAGCTTATATAATTTATACAACGCGATTTCATTCACACAAACAGTTTAGATTCCTCACATTGGTTATTGCGGTGCTAAAAATCGTAGGAAGGACAGAAAAATCCGCGGCTTCTTCTAGAATGTAGAGAGCCTCCTTGCGGTCACGGTGTCTCCTGTTTCATTGAATTTCGTTAACATAGCAAAAAGATATGATTTTTACAAGTTTGCAACGCTTTAAAGTGTAAAAATTAGTTTCAGCCGTATACCCCTTTTTGATTTCGAAACTAGGGTTGAATTTTTCGGCTAAACCACGAAGCTTTAGGACGAACGGCCAGCGCTACGTCGAAGAGGAAGGAGAGAGCTTCCCGATGACACCTGAGATGGCCAGCTCGACGCCTCCTAGAGGGCACGGCGGCGGCGCAAAGGTCGGAGCTTCCCGACTCGATATCTCTCCCAATACTCAATGATAATTCGTGAAATTACTATGGATTTGAAGATCTCTGAACGCTCTTCAAATTGGAACTGGGTTTGCTTGATTTCGTTGAGTGGATGCGGAGAAATTGAAGAGAGAAGATTCGGAAGGGTTTCCGCGTCGCGACAGAGGTTTCGAGGAGGGAGATGAATTCTGATTGGTTGATGCCCTTTTTATTTTAATTTTTAATTTATTTAATTCCAAAAATACCCCCTTCCACAAACGACCTCGAAATCAAACCCAACGACTATCGCCCCTAGCTAAATACCCCCATTCCGAACACAATGGGATATGTTTCGTTGGCCATTTCGACTGTTACAGTCAGTTATTTTTCAAATTAAAATATAAAACATTCGATATTTAATTTAAACGTACATTTCAATTTGCCAGGGCCACAAACTGAATCGAAAAATTCCAGAAAAATAAATCTAGCTTTGTTTTGACGATACGGTCCTAACAAAACCAGTTTCGTCGAATTCTGAGCTCGTTTGCAAAACGGCCATTTTTAGGTCGACCCATTTTAACAGAATTTGACCAAACACGTTATCTTTTGCCCCGCTCACATACTAGCTTCAAAAATTATGAAATTTGAAACTTAGCAATAATTTGACATCCCGGACCCAACAAAAGTGGTTTCGTCGAATTCCGAGGTCGTATGCAAAATCTCAATTTTCAAGGGCTATATATACTATATAGCGACCTTTCTGAAAATTCATTTGGCCATAACTTTTGATTTCCGTTATGAAATTTCGATTTTTCAGATTCGTTAGAAAAGTATTGATAAACAGATTTAAATATTTTCAGTTTCGTTAAAATCTGTTATATTTTCCACCCGGTACAGTCAGACAAAGTTTGTAATCAAAATTTCAAACTGCAATATTATACACAATTCTATATTTTATTGAAATATATTATTTCAACTATTCAAATTTCTTGTTAATAACCAAATTTAAAAATTTTAAACTGGTTCACATTTTCCGGGTTATTACAATCTCCCCCACTTAAAACTTTTCGTCCTCGAAAAGGAAATAACAGCTAAGCAGGAAATAAAATGTAAATGCAAAGTATTGTAAAGGTACCTTGCACCGGAGTTAGTCAGAGATGTCCACTCTGCATTTGGGGTAGGCTTGTTTAATGCTTTCCTCAGTCTCCCAAGTACAGTCTCTAGGATCACTACTCCACTGCACTTTGACTAGATGAATCTTTTTCCTCCTTAGCTCTCTAGTTTCTTTGCCAATTATCTTCAATGGCTCTCTCTTGAGTGCTAATTCTGGAGTTATGTCAATATCCTGTTGCGCTGCTTCTTCCACAACAAGATCTGGATCATGAACATGTTTTCTGATTTGAGACACGTGGAACACATCATGTACACCAGGCAACCAATCAGGTAATGAAACCCTATATGCAAGAGTTCCAATCCGTTCAAGTATAGGAAAGGGACCAATAAATCTCGGTGCCAACTTCCCAGTCTTGCCAAATCTGATTACTCCTCGCATGGGAGAAACTCTTAAATAAACATAATCACCAACGGCAAACGATATATCCCTTCTTCTCGCATCAGCATAACTTTTCTGTCGGCTCTGTGCGGTTTTTAATCGCTTCTTAATGAAATCGACTTTATCCGATGCTTCTTGAATCATATCGGGCCCTAACACAAGTCTGTTGCCAGGTTCTACCCAACATGTGGGAGATCTGCACGGTCTACCGTATAATGCTTCAAATGGAGACATTCCCAAACTTGCTTGATATCTATTGTTGTAAGAGAATTCGGCTAAATGTAAGTGATCTTCCCATGAGCCTCCAAAATCGATAACGCAAGCCCGCAATAGATCTTTTAAAATTCTATTCACCCGCTCAGTTTGGCCATCTGTCTGAGGGTGATAAGCGGTGCTTAAATTCAATTTGGTTCCCAATTCTGTCTAGAAGGCTTCAAAGAATTTGCTAGTAAATAGGGGATCTCTATCGCTGACTATATTGAGCGGTACTCCATGAAGTTTAACAATTTCTTTGAAGTAAATCTGTGCTAGACTTTGAGCTGTTCTGTTGGATCGGACAGGTATGAAATGGGCAGTCTTCGTGAAGCGATCTACGATTACCCATATACTGTCGTTTCCTTTCCTAGTTCGAGGCAAACCATCGATGAAATCCATCGAGATTTGTTCCCACTTCCATCCTGGAATTTCTAAGGGTTGTAATAATCCAGCCAATTTCTGCTGATCACTCTTAACTAGCTAACAAGTGGGGCATCTGCTAACATATATTGAAATATCTCTTTTCATCGCCTTCCACCAGAATGTGCGTTTGATATCGTTATACATTTTGCTCACACCGGGGTGGATACTTAACTTGGACTTGTGGCACTCATCAAGTACTTCTCTTCTAAGCTCTGGGATCCTAGGTACACAAATTCGCCCTTTTAATCTTAGGACTCCTTGGCCATCAAGGCTAAAATCTGAGGGTTTTCCTTCTTGGATCCGCTGGCTAATCCTTTTAATGAATTCATCGTCCTTCTGGAGAATAGTAATCTTGTCTTGTAAGGAAGAAGTAATGATAAAACTGGCAATGATTTCATTCTTTCTGCTGAGAGCATCGGCTACAACATTGGCTTTCCCTGGAGTGTATATAATTTCAAAATCGTATGCTGCAAGGAATTCTAACCAACGCTGTTGTCTCAAGTTTAGATCTTTCTGAGTGAACAAATATTTCAAGGATTGATGATCGGTAAATAGTTCGAATTTCTCGCCCAGTAAATAATGCCTCCATATTCTTAAAGCAAACACGATGGCTAATAACTCAAGATCATGAGTAGCATAGTTTCTTTCATGCGGCTTTAGTTGACGGCTGGCATAAGCGATCACTTGGCCTTTTTGCATTAACACTGTGCCTAGCCCTCTAATAGAAGCATCTGTCCATACAGTCAAGTCTTGGTTGCCTTCTATAATGGTCAATACTGGAGCAGTTGTCAACTTCAGTTTCAGCTCTTGGAAAGCTTCTTCACATTCGGGAGTCCATTTGAATTTCTCATGCTTCTTTGTAAGCTTTGTCAATACTCCTGATATCTTTGAAAAATCCTGAACGAATTTCCGATAGTAACTAGCCAATCCAAGGAAACTTCGAACTTCTATGGGGGTAGTAGGTTGTTTCCAGTTCTGAATCGCTGTAATTTTGCTTGGATCTACAGCAATTCCTTCTTTTGACACGACATGGCCAAGGAATTTAACTTCATTCTGCCAGAAGACACACTTAGAAAATTTAGCTTTCAAGACATTTCTTCTGAGAATTTTCAACACTTGTTCTAAATGTTTTGCATGCTCATCTTCCGACTTAGAGTAGATTAGAATGTCATCGATGAAGACTAGAACGAATTTATTCAACACACCACGGAACACTCTGTTCATAAGGTCAACGAAGTATGCCGGAGCGTTGCACAAGCCGAACGGCATTACTAACCATTCGTAGAATAAATCGGGACCCCTGAAGGCTGTCAAAGGAACACAGTCTTCGGCTATACGCAATTGGTGGAAACCTGTAGCTAGGTCCATCCTGGAAAATACTGTTGCTCCATTTAATTGATCTAACAGATCGTCTATTCGGGGCAAAGGATATTTGTTCTTCGGTGTCTGCTTATTGAGATCTCGGTAATCAACGCAAAGTCTTAGAGTACCGTCTGATTTCGGGACAAATACAACTGCTGCTCCCCAAGCTGAAAAGCTCGGTCTGATTAGACCTTTCCAAAGCAATTCTCGGGTTTGGCTACTTAGCTCTTCCTTTTCTTTCGGGGCCATTCTTCTTATTGGATGTACTACTGGTCGGGCGTTAGGAATTAGATCTATCCTAAATTCAGTTTCTCTTTGCGGCGGTAAGTTTTCTACTTCTTCAAACACATCCGCATAGTTTCTAACGACCGGTATCTTTTCTATCGAAGGGGGAGTAACTTCTAAAGCAGCCCAAAATTCTGTTCTATTAATTTCTGAGCCATGGCATGGTATATATATAGGTCCAAGTTTCGTTTCGACTTTAACGATTCTTTCGGCACATCTAACTTCGGCCTTATATTTTGTCAACCAGTCCAGCCCCAGTATAATATCAAATTCGGAAAGGTCCATAACAATCGAATCAAAAGAGAACTTGTAGAAAGAGTAAGAGACAGGCACCCTACAGTATATACTGAGACTAACAGAACTTCCTATCGGGTTTCGGACTTTAATTGGTTCCTTAAGCTTTCTCCGTTTCAATTTTAATTTATGAACAATATTACCAGAAATGAAGCTACGTGATGCACCAGTATCAAAAAGTACAGAAACAGGAATATTTTTAATGGTAAGGGTACCTCCCAAGACATCGGGTTTACCTGATCCATCGGTGGTAGCTGGCGGGGTCTTCCCGTCATAGACATGGGCCACCTGTGCATTCTGCTTTAGAGGGCAGTTCCTGCTGTAGTGCCTCTTCTTGTGGCAGTTGTAGCATTCGGCTGAGTCATTTGCCTTTGGCTTCTTTGGGGCTTTTCATACATTAGAGAAATGACCGGGCTTCCCGCAATTGTAGCAGTTTCCTTTTGGGATCTTTGCGGGTTTTTGAGTAGCGGCCGCGGTGATGCTAGATTCGGGTTGGTCTGTTGAAGCCTTGCGCTTATTCCCTGCTTGGCTTTTAGCGCGGTCTTGGCTAGCATGTCTCTCATCCATGTCTTCGTAGTTACAAGCCATCTCTACTAGTTCTGTAAAGGAGAGTTTGATGTTGCTCATAGCTCTATCGTGATACTTGCGCTTCAGCCCAAATATGAACCTCTTATTCTTGGCTTTGTTGGTTAAAATCAGTTCTGGAGCATAGCGCGATAGCTGGGTGAACTTATTTAGATAGTCCTGAATAGAGAGGTCTCCTTGCTGGAGATTAGCAAACTGCTCTCTCATCCTCTCTAGAGCTTGTTCCGGTACAAACTTCTCATTGAACAAAGTCTTGAACTGCTCCCAAGTCCGGATAGTACCAGCTGCATCCCCAGAAGTAATGGCATCCCACCACAGCTCTGCCTCTTCCTGAAGGAGCCAAATGCCAAGTCAGGCTTTGTTGTTAGTTCCCATACCCATACCCTCGAAGATTTTCTCACAGGTTTTCAGCCAAGCGATAGCTTCGGTCACTGTGCCAGTTCCAGTAAAAGGTTTTCCTCCAAGATTTCTGTACCTCTTTGCTACTTTGTCGAGCTCAAAGTCTTCTGGTGCTGGTGGCGGAATAATAGGGCCTACCACTACTACAGGGATATTCCCCCGTCCTCCTGCTGCATCTCCTCGGCCTCCACGGCCTCCTCTAGCTGCTGCTCCACGTGTAGCCATCTAAGAGTACTGTATAAGCAAGAAAAGAGTCAAGCTCACAGATTTGATAATTTTCATAAATGATAAAGCAAGGGAATACAAGGAAAGATAATGATGATGTACTGATCAAATTGTTTTGCTAATCTGCTTAGCTCATTCTAGGACATTGCTAATCCTATCTCTAATGAGCTACCCGCATTAGAACACTACTGATTCTATTCTGACGAGGTGTTTAATGTGTTAGATCCCGGAACTAAGGTTAACCAAAGCTCTGATACCAACTGTGACGATCCCAAAATCCGAGGGGCGGTATTAAGGATAATCATTAGGAAATAACACATTAATCATCATAGCAGAGTACAGATAATAGCAGAAACAATAAATAAAATAAATTTTACATGGATATGACAGCGGGATCACAACATGTAGGAATAGTCAGAATAGCATAACGTGGGATATACTTAGTAAATAAAAGGAAAGTGATCAGTTATCATCGCCAGAGGCGGAATACATACATGCAGTGAGACATAATAAGAGTATCAGTCTACATCGCCGAAGGCGGAATACATATACATATAGTGAGAAATACGGAAAGTAAATCAGTCTGCATCGCCAGTGGCGGAATCATAATATAAATACAGTAATGGCGGAAAATATCAAAGTCATCTCTACGAAGTCAGCCTCGCCATGAGCCAAAAGTGCACGCTATGCAGCTGTGTAGAACCGAAAACCACCTGTCACCTGTGTACTAGGCTGCCCGTGTGAAAATAAGGGCACCCGCGTTTGCAAAGTGAAACAAACAACGAGTCAGTCATAGGGACTGGTATGAGGAATCTACTTAACAATTAAACAACAGTAAATAGCTAATCATAGGACCACGCCACTTTCGCGGAACGGGTTTACTCCAGTGATTGCTAGTGCATTTAAAACAAAATAAATTCTTTTAAAACAACGCAATGCTTTTAGAAAGAATGAAGCCATTATAAGACTCAGGTCCCATCACACAATGCAACGCAAGCCGGAGGATAGAGTTTTACCTTATAATAGCCAAATTTGCTTGATATGTATAAAGCAAAATCATTTGATATTATTACTAGTGCATATATGTTTCAAAAACGAATAGCATCATAAATATCAATCATAGGCGACATGAGCGTCCCATGCCACTATGTCGCCATATATAAGTTACAATCGAATCCGTTATCTCGTATTAGAAATTGGATTTCCGTCATGAGTCGAAGCAAGGGGCAAGCTCCTCTCCGCTTCGAGACACTCTAGCAAATGCCTCGGGACTATGCACTCTGGGTAACCCCTGGATCCTCCAAGGCCGGTCCTCTCTTACGTTTGAGGATTGGCAATTCCTGAACACACGTTTCCCGGTCCTTACAGACCTATAATCGAGGCGCCTCGCATTCCAACAACCACATAGGTGAAAAATAGATATAAATGTCAGGGCTGGTAAGTCACGGACACCACCATAGCTAGAAAGAAACGTCATGCTCTCCTTGGGTCCTTATCCCGTTTTAGACTCATACCGAGGTGTGAGGTTCGCGAATCTACGAAATACACAAAGCTAGGCCACGTAGACCTTGCTCTGATCATCATCCACAAGACTTTGCTTTGCAACAGAAGCCTTGATCACAGCATCTTGGCATGCCACATAGGCAGTCCACTCCATACGATTGATTCCCATCGATATATAACCTCTGAGCTCGTACATCTCAGAGAAGGGCGTTAAGCAAAAGAATAAATTCTCCGTCGCCAAACAGATATATATATTTAACAGAGATCAATCAGTACAGAAAAAAATCCAATGTCAGACACCCAGTCCATTTACAAGTCCGTCCTGGGTCTGAACGAAACCGGAGGCGTCAAATTCCTCGTATATCCGTCCAATCAACACATACGTTCAGACGGCTACTACTTCCGCCCCCTTCCGGTAGCTACTCCGGTTAGGAACCTCAGTAGCGCCCATCCAACCGATACGAAGATCGTCGGTCTTGAATCGTCCTTGCATTTTCCAATTCGAATCGCTCGATAAATTATTTTGAATGAGTGTTAGCTCGGCCTTTTCAAATAATTCACGTCATTAGAATTTAAATTGATTCATTTTATGGTTATATTATTCGACATCCATCTTTCGGTTCTTTAGTGTTATTTTCATGTCATACACATACAACCATCAAATATCAAACAATTCAAGCCCAATTGGTTTATTCTCAATCAATATTGCTTATAATATTTTAAAACGATTTTTCGCCATTTTTATTTATTTAAAAATGGCCATATTTAATTAAACGACGTTTCAGGTCGTGTCGTGGCGCTGGCGCTATTTTTCTCCTAATTTGTTTTACACATATCGGAAAATCTAACCGTTGGATTTGTACAAAGTCTATATCAGTGGGAAGATATTCCCAAAGCGAACCCAACGGTTCCAGTTTCGTGAGAATCCGACGGTCGGATCTTCCACACTAGTCGTTTGAAGTTACGGTTTCAAAATTCGAACTGCAGCGTCGTTATTCGATTAAATTTAATTACGTTTATATTTATATATAAATATAAACGATTCTGGTGCTATTTTTCTTCAGATTTGAATTAAACATTCTGGACAATCCAACCGTTGGATTTTTACAAGGTTGGTGCCATTGGAAAGGTATTTCCAAGGCGAACCCAGCGGTTGCGGTTTCGGGAAAATCCGATGGTCGGATTTCTCGTACTAATCGTTTCAAATTACGATTCCGAAACGCGAACTGCACGGCCTCTATTCCTTTTAATTATATTTATATTTATATATAGTTCATTCCATAGTTTCAACTATAGTTCATTTTATATTTTCAACTTCGTTTTCACTTCAAATATTTCACTAACGCCTTAATATTTCGAAAAATTTCGCCATAACCTCCTTTGTACGGGGAGGGGTTTGGAAATTTATTGGGCCGTATTAGGTACCCAATAAATCCTAAAAAGCATTCACATATTTTTAGTGATATATTTTGGTGTTTACGGGGGAGCATGTACTGATAATCACTCCAGAGAATAAATTCCCGTCACCCCGTTTCCGTGTGGAAATAAATAGTCCATGTGCCGTATCTAATAACTAGAGCGACGTGATTATTGTCAACTCTAGACCCGTGTGGGGTTTTTATTAATCTGGCAATTTATCGTTATAATTTATATAGTCCATATCAGTCATCAGTTCAACCTGTAGTATATAGTCATCGCCATACAAGCCTCTTGCTTGTATGGTAAATCTTCCACCTCGTCACACAAGCTCCAATTGCTTATGTGGAATATGATGAAGTATGCCTATCATCAAGAAGTATGCCATGTAGTGTAGTTCAAAATTAATTGTTACTATCCTATGGCGTTGTTTATTATTTCACACAGAAAAACCAGCACTCCGCATCCAATGGCATTCACAGGAGTTGATATATAAATAAAATTGTGCAGCCAACTCATCAAGGTTTACCTATTTGTCGGGCATGCAAATAATTTCTTTACTCTACAGCTAATCCATTTTTCCTGTTCAACACATGTATATATATGCAGAACAAAGCTAATAATAATATTTCTAGCAAACTATTATTTATTTCAACACGTGTGTATTTTTAACTAAGCGTATACATGATAAAAGGAATATTTTTATCATCAAAAATATTTATTCGACACATGTGTATTTTTAACTAAGCGTATACATGATAAAAGGAATATTTTTATCATCAAAAATATTTATTCGACACATGTGCATTTTTAACTAAGCGTATACATGATAAAAGGTATATTTTTATCATCAAAAATATTTATTCGACACATGTGCATTTTTAACTAAGCGTATACATGATAAAAGGAATATTTTTATCATCAAAAATATTTATTCGACACATGTGTATTTTTAACTCTTCATATTCACTATAAAAATATAGTTTCATTGTCGATTCATTTTATTTTTAGACGACGATAACATTCAACACATGAATTTCAACTCGACGAACAAATTGCAATTCAACACATGAATATTCTATATCGTTTGTATATATAAAAATGTGATTTTTATTGATAAAGCCATTTGTTTAAATTCAAATAATATTCAACACATGAATTTCAACTCAAAAAATGAATTGCAACTCAACACATGAATATTCCATATCGTTTGTATATATATAAAAATGTGATTTTTATTGCTAAAGCCATTTGTTTATATTCGAATAATATTCAACACATGAATTTCAACTCAACGAAGGAATTGCAACTCAACACATGAATATTCGATATAGTTTGTATATATATAAAAAATGTGATTTTTATTGCTAAAGCCATTTGTTTATATTCAAATAATATTCAACACATGAATTTCAACTCAAAAAATGAATTGCAACTCAACACATGAATATTCCATATCGTTTGTATATATATAAAAATGTGATTTTTATTGCTAAAGCCATTTGTTTAAATTCAAATAATATTCAACACATGAATTTCAACTCAACGAATGAATTGCAACTCAACACATGAATATTCGATATAGCATATGTAAATAATTTCAATGAATGAAAATTATTCTAACACATAATTATTTCAGAAAATTTCGGCAGCATAACGGCAGGGTAGTTAAAACCGGGACCGTCCCTAGTACGGCTCCTCGCTCTACCTTAAAACCTCGCGGTTTTTGACAATGGGGATCATGCATCTAGTTCGCACGCAGGCGGCATGTTTTATTTTCAATTCCACAATCCTATTCTATTTTGTTTCAACCACAAGAGGGTATTTTTCAACCACAAAGGTATTTTTCAACCATAATATCAACCACAAACAATTATTTCCAACCATTCGTCAAACCATATGATATCACGTCAATCACAAGCAATAAATATCGTCCATGGTCTGTGGACGAGGGGAGTATATATATATATATATAATATAATAATTCACTTGCATTTCATCACAATTCAAAGCATATATGTTTCAAACAACGCTTGTATAATTTATACATTGCTAATATAACTTATACAACACATGTACATGAGGTATACAATGCGTATATAATTTACACTTAGCTTATATAATTTATACAACGCAATTTCATTCACACAAACAGTTTAGATTCCTCACATTGGTTATTGCGGTGCTAAAAATCGTAGGAAGGTCAGAAAAATCCGCGGCTTCTTCTAGAATGTAGAGAGCCTCCTTGCGGTCACGGTGTCTCCTGTTTCATCGAATTTCGTTAACATAGCAAAAAGATATGATTTTTACAAGTTTGCAACGCTTTAAAGTTTAAAAATCAGTTTCAGCCGTATACCCCTTTTTGATTTCGAAACTAGGGTTGAATTTTTCGGCTAAACCACGAAGCTTTAGGACGAACGGCCAGCGCTACGTCGAAGAGGAAGGAGAGAGCTTCCCGATGACACCTGAGATGGCCAGCTCGACGCCTCCTAGAGGGCACGGCGGCGGCGCAAAGGTCGGAGCTTCCCGACTCGATATCTCTCCCAATACTCAATGATAATTCGTGAAATTACTATGGATTTGAAGATCTCTGAACGCTCTTCAAATTGGAACTGGGTTTGCTTGATTTCGTTGAGTGGATGCGGAGAAATTGAAGAGAGAAGATTCGAAAGGGTTTCCGCATCGCGACAGAGGTTTCGAGGAGGGAGATGAATTCTGATTGGTTGATGCCCTTTTTATTTTAATTTATTTAATTCCAAAAATACCCCCTTCCACAAACGACCTCGAAATCAAACCCAACGACTGTCGCCCCTAGCTAAATACCCCCATTCCGAACACAATGGGATATGTTTCGTTGGCCATTTCGACTGTTACAGTCAGTTATTTTTCAAATTAAAATATAAAACATTCGATATTTAATTTAAACGTACATTTCAATTTGCCAGGGCCACAAACTGAATCGAAAAATTCCAGAAAAATAAATCTAGCTTTGTTTTGACGATACGGTCCTAACAAAACCAGTTTCGTCGAATTCTGAGCTCGTTTGCAAAACGGCCATTTTTAGGTCGACCCATTTTAACAGAATTTGACCAAACACATTATCTTTTGCCCCGCTCACATACTAGCTTCAAAAATTATGAAATTTGAAACTTAGCAATAATTTGACATCCCGGACCCAACAAAAGTGGTTTCGTCGAATTCCGAGGTCGTATGCAAAATCTCAATTTTCAAGGGCTATATATACTATATAGCGACCTTTCTGAAAATTCATTTGGCCATAACTTTTGATTTCCGTTATGAAATTTCGATTTTTCAGATTCGTTAGAAAGGTATTGATAAACAGATTTAAATATTTTCAGTTTCGTTAAAATTTGTTATATTTTCCACCCGGTACAGTCAGACAAAGTTTGTAATCAAAATTTCAAACTGCAATATTATACACAATTCTATATTTTATTGAAATATATTATTTCAACTATTCAAATTTCTTGTTAATAACCAAATTTAAAAATTTTAAACTGGTTCACATTTTCCGGGTTATTACAGGCCGTTCACTGTTGTTTTTCCTGGAACCCTCAACGCAAAACCCTCGATTCAAGAATCCAAGCGCCACACCCCCTTGAAGCAGATCGGAAGTCGATCGGAGATCCTCCCATTGATCATCGTGGCGTCTCTGGTGAGGTGGGGATCGCGGAGGCAGGCGGTGGTCTTATTTGCGGTTAGGGCTTTGGAAATGAAGGAGGGGACGGAGCAGTAGAGGGCGACGGTGGATGGAGGGGGCGGTGGTGTTGGCGGCAAGGCCTAGAGGCGAATGCGGGGCGGGGCGAGGTGGCGTTCTGTAACGACCAGAGGATTTTCGGCCCAGAAAATCGACATAAACACAATTACTGTATCTCATGCCGACCTTCCAAGCACCGAAAACACCGGAACGTTATTAGAAAGAATATTAGAGGGTGAGATAAGAAAGAAAGAAATATTAGAATAGAAGAAGAAGATACAACACAGACCAGAATCAGAGTCTCACATCGCAACGGAACAAAAATATAATACAGAATTAAATCTTTATTGAGAGCTTCAAAAATACTTACAGTCATCAGAGTACATCACACATCTGGACAGTTATAATAACCTGTCCTCATATATATAATCACACAGCGGAATACACACCATATATATAATGCGTCTGAACTTCTCCAGCTCGTCTCTTCACATCAGTCTATAACCTGAACCTGTACAACCCGGTCTAACCCGAGCATTTACAAAACACCGGATTAGTCTGGTGAACCAGAGTGAGATAAACTCGCACAGTATTAAGGTATCACACAACTTGATTTTTGAGTTCAAAAAAATCTTTTCAAAAGAAAAGGATAATCGTAAGACCAAATCCACACATAAATACGGACGGTTTTTACCTTACGATAACCCAAAACAGTTTTGAAATCAATATCTTGTCTGATATTATCATAATGTCTAAATACAAGTAAATAGAATCTAGTAGAACGCTTGCATCTCACGCTCCACATATATAGTATACAAACAAAACCGCGGGTGCTTATTGGAGATTGGATTCCGACCTTGACAAGGTATGGGACCACCTGCCGTTAGTGTACCTCTAAAGGCGAATACACTGGGTTCAACAAGAACGTCTTGCAACCCGGCCTTCACATGACCGACCACTCATTTCGCTTGAGTGTATCGAATGTATATCACCAACGGTTGGGCTCAAACCACCGTTTCCCGAAAAGGGACAGCATCGATAGATTAAAGAAGCAAAAGGAATTTCTCTAGATAGGTGATTATACACCCTAATGGGAGCGACCCACATAGCCATGCTGCCTGCCCAATTTTTGTCATTCCCCGGTTGATGAGGCTTGAGTATACGCTTTATCAACACATCATATTCACTTCGAATGCAACATTGTCAGATCCATCGAAATCACTTATTGACGTCCACAACAATACTTTACGTGTTAGCTAAAAGAAGTTTTCCTTCTCCGCTTCCACTCTTGGTACGGTTGGAGAAATCAATGTACGTGACCTTTCTGGAAATACTCTGTCAGACATTCATCCATACAAGTCACCCAGGAACAGGATGAACCGAAGGTACCCTCCTACTGCATTCGAGGAATCACCCTGAGAATCAGTAGCGAGAAGTCCTTGCAATCCGTAGATTCCAACCACGACAGAATCACAGTATATCTCTGCTTGCAAGTCAGAGATTTTAAGTAATCCTTCCGCTTATGAGTATCTACGGTCTTCAATCACTCCATCTTGAATCAGTATCTTCAACGTATTCGTATTTGCTGGAAGGAATGGTTTTCGAATATATATTCGATCCCGGTCTTTCCGTACCAACAATCGTATAGGCCCAGTTTGATAGTCGGTTATTTAACTATCAAATAAAACAACCATTCATCCATAAAGAAAATGGATTCACTGATCCAATACTCAGTATCATTTAGCCTCTCTAACGAACCGCTCGTTAATTCTATTCTTTAAATTTCCAATATTTGAAAACATCCCTTTCACTTCTTATTTTGAAATAAGACTATTCTCCAAATTCATTTTTTCCAACCTATAAACTTTTTCCGGAAACAGTTTATAACATCATTTATGGAAATCATAACTTATGTTTTCCTCAACTGTTCTCGTTCATAAACTAATACCATCCTTGGATAATCATGGAGTCGTTCAAGTTGGGGTATTTTATTTACCTCTCAGACCATGACCAACAACATTCATATCTTCAGAATAAATAGAAGTTTATTAACAGCATATTTCCCTTTGAAATCCTCATTAAATTTTGACCATGTTTACTTAACTAATTGTTAAGTAAACTCTTATTAAACCATTTACAATATTATATACGAACTTTGATTCTATCATAAATAAATTCTTTATGAAACTTCCTTGATATCTCTTTATTACAATATTACCATTTATTTCGACAATTCAAATTCATTTGTTTTAAAACCATATAAACATCGCTTTTAGAAGTCTTATATTAATATCCTATACCATTGTTATATTTTCAAATCCTTATCTTGATATGCATCAAAACAATTCAGCTTATACTTATCCCAATTCTCTTAAACCATACTCGCCGCTTATTCGTTGTTTAGGAAACATATAATAATCCTTTTTAAAATCTAATGTCCAAAAATGGTTCGCCTCCTTTGTAACAAGTGTTACAAATCACATTTCATAAACCCTTACCTTTATTTATTAACTCGATTCCATTTTTCAAAACTTTAAATTTCCATTTACAATATCTTGCCATTCATTTTCATTTCCATAACTTTACTTTGCCTACAAATCTCTTTTGCAACTCATTATTGACAACTAATATTCGTTGTCGTTATCCAAAACTTTAACTTCATTTAAATTCCTGCCTTCAGTTAACATTCCGAACTTCGGAATATCACATTCCGAACCTCGGAATAGAACTCACTTTGATTTATCATTCCGAACTTCGGAATGCCAACTCCGAATTTCGGAATAAAACTCGCTTTGATGAATCATTCCAAAGTTCGGAATACCACATTCCGTACCTTGAAATAAACTCACTTCCATTTATTTAACTAAATCTCATTTATAAATTTCATTTATAAATTTATATTCATAATGTCAACTTCAATTTCATTTGAAATATGAAATCCCATTTCAAAATCACACTCATTTTCAAATCCGTTGATTTGTTAATCTCATACACGAAATGTTATCACATTTCGTATTATTTAAAACACCGTTTGATAAAAACGATCATTCATCACAAAACATTTCTCTTTGAACTCTTTTACACATTCTCGTATACCCAAGATTTAACTATTCCATTTTCTACTTTGAAATCAGTTTAAAACTTCTTTTACGACCGTAAGGCCTTCACAAAACCATTTCAATATTTGAATAATCAACACGATAAATTATATCGTTTAACCGTTCATTTAATACATCTTGCATCCCTACTAGTTATATTTATATATAATTGATAAATTTAACTTCGACTATTATTTTTACAATAAAAATCGTATTCCCAAAACATATAAAAATATATTTATATCTTTGAAAACATTCAAAATCTATTTACTACTGATTTCGAAAAGTCATTCCTTTTAGTCGACGGTATTAAAGAGGCAAATGGTTACTACAGTACCAAACGTGAAATATAAACCAATTTCACATTACCTAACAAGCAATATAATCATATTGATAACGTTATTCAGTTCAAAATGGCCAATCAATATTTGGTTTCCATCTAAATAGATGACATGAACAGTTTAATAATAACGGTCAATAATAAATGTAACAGCCAATACTGGGATAATAACAGAAGTTCAAGCATTCAACCATTTATGTATAACGTTTATAGTGTTATAAACGTAACCACTGAGGTAAGTTACCTCAATTGGATTTAATCGTCAGAAATAACGATTGATTAAATTAAACAAACGTTTAATTTAACTGTTTCAGTCAAGATATGAATATACAACCAACAACGAACAAACAAACAACCAACCATAGCACACAATTATAAAACCCGACTTGTATAAAATATAAGAGGGGAGAACTGAGTGAGTTTAACTCACCTTGCTTTTCCATTCGCTGTCGAAACGGGTTGTTTATTGATAAATTAAACAAGCGTTTAATTTAATTAAAACTTTCAGCGGTGCCCAACTATAATCAATTCAGCTCCCAGAATGTTACGCTTGTTGGTACGGACCCGGCACCACTTGTTTCAGTCAATCTCGTCACTGTATAACAACGCTGTAAATTTAATGTGTTATTCACAGGTTAAAATAAACATATTATTAATAATTTAAATAATATTTTCAGTTCCTTATTTGTGATGTGTGTCATAGACGGTGATCAATGATAAGGTATGTTCAAATGGGTTAGAAGCATTAAACATATCAGTCGGGGTTACTACTGAGATTAGGAATACAGTTTCAAAAACAAGTAGGGTCTGTGTAATGTACTTAGGCCATGAAATCTTGACAGTTGTAGGACTTATGGACTTATTTAAGGCCATGTTCCATTAATTAATTATATACTTGATTAGGCACTTATAAAATGATAATTAAAGTTAGGCACCTCGAATTTACTGTGCACGTTTCTTCTCCGATGCATGTTCGAACCTGCTCCAATTTTCCTCCCTCTCCATGAATACTTCATCGCATGTCAACCTCCTCATCACCAAAACTCGCCCAAGCCTCTTCACCGCTCAGATAAAGCATACATGCCGATGCCCCTTCCAGCATGGATGCCACGTCTTCTGCCTTATCAAAACACGCTGCAGTGCTCCATTATCCCGGCGCTGTACACTTCCCTCCTACTCACTTTCATTCTCTCTCCCCTCCTGTTGCAACTTTCTTCCCATTCACCTTTAAACTCCCCCACCCTCCTTCAGTATTTGCAAAGACTTGGCCCGTCCGCCTCCCCTGCACACCGTTGCCCCGCTATCTTGCTTTGCTAACAAACCGCGACCTTGGTGGCTTCCTGGAAAATGATCGAACCTGGCACCATCTCAACACACAAGTCCGGATGCTGTATGTGACGTTGGGGAACGAAGGAAGTTTAAAAAATATAAAGTGGAAATATATATATATATATATATATATATATATATATATATATATATATATATATATATATAACGAGAGAGACTGCATTTCCATTTGCTGGAACAAAATGAAGCGAGCGAGGTCATTTTATAATGGAGACTGCGTGGGAAGCAAGGAGTTTTAGAGTAGGTTTCAGAAGTAGTGTATAGGACAGCTGTGTTGCGTGGGTTGGATTCTCCAAAACGTGGTATGCACGGTAAAGGTGGATTGGTAGCCAAGGCATATGAAGTTTGGGGCGCAAGTAACCCAATATCTGAGACGCAAGGAACATACAAAGTACGAAGAGCTTTTAAATATATTTAATATCATGCGATGGACGTTTTTTTTTCAACGTCCATGCAAGCATCCCTTGCCTGCGCCAGATCTAGCCTTCAAGCCAATTGTTCATCACGCATGGATCCTTTGTTGCCCACCATCAGCACACGTCCTCCACTAATTTGCCTCTTCACCATTTTTTTACTTATTTTTTTATTTTTTTATTTTTTTTTGTGCAAGGAACAACATAGTTTGGGCACAAGAAATGTTTTCACGTGGGATGCAAGGTTCTTTTGTTTGGCTGACATAGTTTTCTATTGTTTGCGTTTCTATTGTTTGGACCGCAACAAAGCAAAAGAATGTACGTAAGCCATAAGAGAAAGCAAAAAGGAAAGGTGGGATAGATTTAATAATATTTTATATTAATGAAATGTGCATGGAGTTTTTCGTAAATTAACATCTCAATTGACTCCTAATTCAAGAAGTGATACATAATTCTAACATAAAAAAATATTCCGGATCCAATGGGACAGGTTTCGTCGAATTCCGACACCGTTTGCGAAAATCCTTTAGAAAATATCGATGATAAACACCGAGCATTAATTCCTTAAAATTACAGAAAAAATCCTAAAAATAATAGGCCTTGACGTTTCACTAGTCCTCTTCCTAAGGTTTCGTATGAAACTTGTTTTGTTGAATTTGAAGTTCGTTTGACCCGTTAACCATTCAATAACAGTTACCCACACCACTATGTACGGTTATATTCATATATGAGCGTTGCAGACTGAAATAAAAATACAGTCGTGTTCAGTGAGGTGTCACGATCCCGAAAATGTAATAATATCGGTAGATTAACTCATATTGTGAAATCCCAAAATCGCTGATTAAGGGTGCAAAATACTCCAAATAAAAAGTTGCATATTTAATTAATTAAAAATTTCCATAAAATTCTATAAATTAAATCATGACTATGTCTCAACAGAACCTTGGCTAAATTCGAAACTGGTATCTAGTTATATCGAATAAACCGTTACGGTCGATAAACGATTACGCCGCTGTTTTTCTGCCAAGTTGATTTGGGCATAACTTCCAATCTACATGACGAAACCTCGATTTTTCTTTTTCACTAGAAAAATATACTTCACCAGCTCCGTACGTTTCTTGTTTTATAGAAATCCGATTTAAAACGTACTCTGTATATACAGTTGAAGCTCAAAATTCTATTTTACGAACCGCAACGCTGTTCTGAGCTTGTTTTATTTTATATATGAATATATATCGTTCAGCTTCGTTTAAATAGCGATTTAAATATTAAAACCCTTTAATACTCCAAATAAAATATTTAAAATAAATAAAGTATTTGGCTGCCAAAAATACGGGACGTTACATTCTTCCCCCCTTAAAATAATTTCGTCCTCGAAATTTCTAAGGTAAGAAAAGTGCTACAAACCCCGTTAATTTCTAAATCCAATTTATCTTAAATCAACCAATTCGTTATTGTAAATAAATATTTTTAAAAATATCGAAAATTTTCTAACACTCTAAATTCCTGGAGAAATTCGGCAGAGTCTCCCCTGCACGGAGTGACATCTGCGATATCGCAGGAACACATAATATATACATCGACCAACGGTCGGGAAACAAAAATCAAAACCCCCAAAATTTTATATTTTCGCGTAGCCGTACCTTTTCGAGCGCTATTGAGCATATTTGCTCAATGTATATGCGATTTATTCAACCGATATCAATCTGCCTAGTCCTTTGGCACCTCAATTCACATATCAGTAATAGATATATGAAATTCTGAGATAATATTTCACAGGTCAACGAGTATAACTACACTAAATTCCAAAATCAAACAAATAGCATTGATTCAATATCAATTTCGGGGTTAAACCATAAGTTCCAATCCATATGCAGTTTCATCCCAGTTAAATTATACTGGAATTTATTTCCCATATCTTCGTTAACCCATTGAATGAATTCTATTCAACTACTTGTCATCCAATAACAACCAATTCACAACCATCAACCAATACACAACCAAAATAACAAAATTTATTGAATTCACATTCAATATTAATATTTATTTTGGTTTCACACATTTGATTATTATTCATTCATTTAATTTCCAATTTAATTTAATTACAATATCATTCTGAAATTAATTACACTTAACCAAGTTAAGTATCAATTCAACTTTTTAATTCGATTCGAATCCCATTCAAATCCATCAAACACACTAATATCTCAATAATTTAATAAAAAATTATTTTCTATACAAAAATATATTTTGGGTACAATTTATTCCATTTACCCTCTTTTCAAAACAGTAATGTATCGATTGCCAGTTCTATGCTTTTCAACACTTGAACCGATCAACAAACACAATATAAAACATTTGTATATAAAATTTACAAATACGCTCTCATATATATACATACACTCAATCTCGATCTAGGGTATTACTAACCCCATCTCTATCGAGTTACACCACAGAGCCAAGGTTATTACTAAACCAATTGCTCTGATACCACTGTAACGACCAGAGGATTTTCGGCCCAGAAAATCGACATAAACACAATTACTGTATCTCATGCCGACCTTCCAAGCACCGAAAACACCGGAACGTTATTAGAAAGAATATTAGAGGGTGAGATAAGAAAGAAAGAAATATTAGAATAGAAGAAGAAGATACAACACAGACCAGAATCAGAGTCTCACATCGCAACGGAACAAAATATAATACAGAATTAAATCTTTATTGAGAGCTTTAAAAATACTTACAGTCATCAGAGTACATCACACATCTGGACAGTTATAATAACCTGTCCTCATATATATAATCACACAGCGGAATACACACCATATATATAATGCGTCTGAACTTCTCCAGCTCGTCTCTTCACATCAGTCTATAACCTGAACCCGTACAACCCGGTCTGACCCGAGCATTTACAAAACACCGGATCAGTCTGGTGAACCAGAGTGAGATAAACTCGCACAGTATTAAGGTATCACACAACTTGATTTTTGAGTTCAAAAAAATCTTTTCAAAAGAAAAGGATAATCGTAAGACCAAATCCACACATAAATACGGACGGTTTTTACCTTACGATAACCCAAAACAGTTTTGAAATCAATATCTTGTCTGATATTATCATAATGTCTAAATACAAGTAAATAGAATCTAGTAGAACGCTTGCATCTCACGCTCCACATATATAGTATACAAACAAAACCGCGGGTGCTTATTGGAGATTGGATTCCGACCTTGACAAGGTATGGGACCACCTGCCGTTAGTGTACCTCTAAAGGCGAATACACTGGGTTCAACAAGAACGTCTTGCAAACCGGCCCTCACATGACCGACCACTCATTTCGCTTGAGTGTATCGAATGTATATCACCAACGGTTGGGCTCAAACCACCGTTTCCCGAAAAGGGACAGCATCGATAGATTAAAGAAGCAAAAGGAATTTCTCTAGATAGGTGATTATACACCCTAATGGAAGCGACCCACATAGCCATGCTGCCTGCCCGATTTTTGTCATTCCCCGGTTGATGAGGCTTGAGTATACGCTTTATCAACACATCATATTCACTTCGAATGCCACATTGTCAGATCCATCGAAATCACTTATTGACGTCCACAACAATACTTTACGTGTTAGCTAAAAGAAGTTTTCCTTCTCCGCTTCCTCTCTTGGTACGGTTGGAGAAATCAATGTACGTGACCTTTCTGGAAATACTCTGTCAGACATTCATCCATACAAGTCACCCAGGAATAGGATGAACCGAAGGTACCCTCCTACTGCATTCGAGGAATCACCCTGAGAATCAGTAGCGAGAAGTCCTTGCAATCCGTAGATTCCAACCACGACAGAATCACAGTATATCTCTGCTTGCAAGTCAGAGATTTTAAGTAATCCTTCCGCTTATGAGTATCTACGGTCTTCAATCACTCCATCTTGAATCAGTATCTTCAACGTATTCGTATTTGCTGGAAGGAATGGTTTTCGAATATATATTCGATCCCGGTCTTTCCGTACCAACAATCGTATAGGCCCAGTTTGATAGTCGGTTATTTAACTATCAAATAAAACAACCATTCATCCATAAAGAAAATGGATTCACTGATCCAATACTCAGTATCATTTAGCCTCTCTAACGAACCGCACGTTAATTCTATTCTTTAAATTTCCAATATTTGAAAACATCCCTTTCACTTCTTATTTTGAAATAAGACTATTCTCCAAATTCATTTTTTCCAACCTATAAACTTTTTCCGGAAACAGTTTATAACATCATTTATGGAAATCATAACTTATGTTTTCCTCAACTGTTCTCGTTCATAAACTAATACCATCCTTGGATAATCATGGAGTCGTTCAAGTTGGGGTATTTTATTTACCTCTCAGACCTTGACCAACAACATTCATATCTTCAGAATAAATAGAAGTTTATTAACAGCATATTTCCCTTTGAAATCCTCATTAAATTTTGACCATGTTTACTTAACTAATTGTTAAGTAAACTCTTATTAAACCATTTACAATATTATATACGAACTTTGATTCTATTATAAATAAATTCTTTATGAAACTTCCTTGATATCTCTTTATTACAATATTACCATTTATTTCGACAATTCAAATTCATTTGTTTTAAAACCATATAAACAACGCTTTTAGAAGTCTTATATTAATATCCTATACCATTGTTATATTTTCAAATCCTTATCTTGATATGCATCAAAACAATTCAGCTTATACTTATCCCAATTCTCTTAAACCATACTCGCCGCTTATTTGTTGTTTAGGAAACATATAATAATCCTTTTTAAAATCTAATGTCCAAAAATGGTTCGCCTCCTTTGTAACAAGTGTTACAAATCACATTTCATAAACCCTTACCTTTATTTATTAACTCGATTCCATTTTTCAAAACTTTAAATTTCCATTTACAATATCTTGCCATTCATTTTCATTTCCATAACTTTACTTTGCCTACAAATCTCTTTTGCAACTCATTATTGACAACTAATATTCGTTGTCGTTATCCAAAACTTTAACTTCATTTAAATTCCTGCCTTCAGTTAACATTCCGAACTTCGGAATATCACATTCCGAACCTCGGAATAGAACTCACTTTGATTTATCATTCCGAACTTCGGAATGCCACACTCCGAATTTCGGAATAAAACTCGCTTTGATGAATCATTCCAAAGTTCGGAATACCACATTCCGTACCTTGAAATAAACGCACTTCCATTTATTTAACTAAATCTCATTTATAAATCTCATTTATAAATTTATATTCATAATGTCAACTTCAATTTCATTTGAAATATGAAATCCCATTTCAAAATCACACTCATTTTCAAATCCGTTGATTTGTTAATCTCATACACGAAATGTTATCACATTTCGTATTATTTAAAACACCGTTTGATAAAAACGATCATTCATCACAAAACATTTCTCTTTGAACTCTTTTACACATTCTCGTATACCCAAGATTTAACTATTCCATTTTCTACTTTGAAATCAGTTTAAAACTTCTTTTACGACCGTAAGGCCTTCACAAAACCATTTCAATATTTGAATAATCAACACGATAAATTATATCGTTTAACCGTTCATTTAATACATCTTGCATCCATACTAGTTATATTTATATAAAATTGATAAATTTAACTTCGACTATTATTTTTACAATAAAAATCGTATTCCCAAAACATATAAAAATATATTTATATCTTTGAAAACATTCAAAATCTATTTACTACTGATTTCGAAAAGTCATTCCTTTTAGTCGACGGTATTAAAGAGGCAAATGGTTACTACAGTACCAAACGTGAAATATAAACCAATTTCACATTACCTAACAAACAATATAATCATATTGATAACGTTATTCAGTTCAAAATGGCCAATCAATATTTGGTTTCCATCTAAATAGATGACATGAACAGTTTAATAATAACGGTCAATAATAAATGTAACAGCCAATACTGGGATAATAACAGAAGTTCAAGCATTCAACCATTTATGTATAACGTTTATAGTGTTATAAACGTAACCACTGAGGTAAGTTACCTCAATTGGATTTAATCGTCAGAAATAACGATTGATTAAATTAAACAAACGTTTAATTTAACTGTTTCAGTCAAGATATGAATATAAAACCAACAACGAACAAACAAACAACCAACCATAGCACACAATTATAAAACCCGACTTATATAAAATATAAGAGGGGAGAACTGAGTGAGTTTAACTCACCTTGCTTTTCCATTCGCTGTCGAAACGGGTTGTTTATTGATAAATTAATCAAGCGTTTAATTTAATTAAAACTTTCAGCGGTGCCCAACTATAATCAATTCAGCTCCCAGAATGTTACGCTTGTTGGTACGGACCCGGCGCCACTTGTTTCAGTCAATCTCGTCACTGTATAACAACGCTATAAATTTAATGTGTTATTCACAGGTTAAAATAAACATATTATTAATAATTTAAATAATATTTTCAGTTCCTTATTTGTGATGTGTGTCATAGACGGTGATCAATGATAAGGTATGTTCAAATGGGTTAGAAGCATTAAACATATCAGTCGGGGTTACTACTGAGATTAGGAATACGGTTTCAAAAACAAGTAGGGTCTGTGTAATGTACTTAGGCCATGAAATCTTGACAGTTGTAGGACTTATGGACTTATTTAAGGCCATGTTCCATTAATTAATTATATACTTGATTAGGCACTTATAAAATGATAATTAAAGTTAGGCACCTCGAATTTACTGTGCACGTTTCTTCTCCGATGCATGTTCGAACCTGCTCCAATTTTCCTCCCTCTCCATGAATACTTCATCGCATGTCAACCTCCTCATCACCAAAACTCGCCCAAGCCTCTTCACCGCTCAGATAAAGCATACATGCCGATGCCCCTTCCAGCATGGATGCCACGTCTTCTGCCTTATCAAAACACGCTGCAGTGCTCCATTATCCCGGCGCTGTACACTTCCCTCCTACTCACTTTCATTCTCTCTCCCCTCCTGTTGCAACTTTCTTCCCATTCACCTTTAAACTCCCCCACCTCCTTCAGTATTTGCAAAGACTTGGCCCGTCCGCCTCCCCTGCACACCGTTGCCCCGCTATCTTGCTTTGCTAACAAACCGCGACCTTGGTGGCTTCCTGGAAAATGATCGAACCTGGCACCATCTCAACACACAAGTCCGGATACTGTATGTGACGTTGGGGAACGAAGGAAGTTTAAAAAATATAAAGTGGAAATATATATATATATATATATATATATATATATATATATATATATAACGAGAGAGACTGCATTTCCATTTGCTGGAACAAAATGAAGCGAGCGAGGTCATTTTATAATGGAGACTGCGTGGGAAGCAAGGAGTTTTAGAGTAGGTTTCAGAAGTAGTGTATAGGACAGCTGTGTTGCGTGGGTTGGATTCTCCAAAACGTGGTATGCACGGTAAAGGTGGATTGGTAGCCAAGGCATATGAAGTTTGGGGCGCAAGTAACCCAATATCTGAGACGCAAGGAACATACAAAGTACGAAGAGCTTTTAAATATATTTAATATCATGCGATGGACGTTTTTTTTTCAACGTCCATGCAAGCATCCCTTGCCTGCGCCAGATCTAGCCTTCAAGCCAATTGTTCATCACGCATGGATCCTTTGTTGCCCACCATCAGCACACGTCCTCCACTAATTTGCCTCTTCACCATTTTTTTACTTATTTTTTTATTTTTTTATTTTTTTTGTGCAAGGAACAACATAGTTTGGGCACAAGAAATGTTTTCACGTGGGATGCAAGGTTCTTTTGTTTGGCTGACATAGTTTTCTATTGTTTGCGTTTCTATTGTTTGGACCGCAACAAAGCAAAAGAATGTACGTAAGCCATAAGAGAAAGCAAAAAGGAAAGGTGGGATAGATTTAATAATATTTTATATTAATGAAATGTGCATGGAGTTTTTCGTAAAATTAACATCTCAATTGACTCCTAATTCAAGAAGTGATACATAATTCTAACATAAAAAAATATTCCGGATCCAATGGGACAGGTTTCGTCGAATTCCGACACCGTTTGCGAAAATTCTTTAGAAAATATCGATGAAAAACACCGAGCATTAATTCCTTAAAATTACAGAAAAAATCCTAAAAATAATAGGCCTTGACGTTTCACTAGACCTCTTCCTAAGGTTTCGTATGAAACTTGTTTTGTTGAATTTGAAGTTCGTTTGACCCGTTAACCATTCAATAACAGTTACCCACACCACTATGTACGGTTATATTCATATATGAGCGTTGCAGACTGAAATAAAAATACAGTCGTGTTCAGTGAGGTGTCACGATCCCGAAAATGTAATAATATCGGTAGATTAACTCATATTGTGAAATCCCAAAATCGCTGATTAAGGGTGCAAAATACTCCAAATAAAAAGTTGCGTATTTAATTAATTAAAAATTTCCATAAAATTCTATAAATTAAATCATGACTATGTCTCAAAAGAACCTTGGCTAAATTCGAAACTGGTATCTAGTTATATCGAATAAACCGTTACGGTCGATAAACGATTATGCCGCTGTTTTTCTGCCAAGTTGATTTGGGCATAACTTCCAATCTACATGACGAAACCTCGATTTTTCTTTTTCACTAGAAAAATATACTTCACCAGCTCCGTACGTTTCTTGTTTTATAGAAATCCGATTTAAAACGTACTCTGTATATACAGTTGAAGTTCAAAATTCTATTTTACGAACCGCAACGTTGTTCTGAGCTTGTTTTATTTTATATATGAATATATATCGTTCAACTTCGTTTAAATAGCGATTTAAATATTAAATCCCTTTAATACTCCAAATAAAATATTTAAAATAAATAAAGTATTTGGCTGCCAAAAATACGGGACGTTACACGTTCGACGATGGGCGACGAGGTCTGAGCGATCGACGAGATCGTGTTTGCCCTTTTTTTTTTTTTAGAAATCGGATTTTGATCTGTAAAGGAAGGGAGAGAGAATGGAGTGGAGGGAGTATATAATATATATATCTATTATTATTTTTCTCTTTAAAGTTGACTTTTACATATGACCTCTAAACGAGGCCCACCGCCTGTCGTCCATAGCTAATTACCCCCATTCCGAACACAATGGGATATGTATCGTAAGCTGATTCGATCGTTTCGATCAGTTTTCGTCAAAATCAACATATAACTCTATATATTGAATTTGAACGCGCATTTCAATTTACCGGGGTCACATACGAACTCTATAAATCCCATAAAAATATTTTCTAGCTTCATATTAACGATACGGTCATAATAAAACTAGTTTCGTCAAATTCTGAGACCGTTGGAAAAATGGCCATTTTCAAGTCGATTAAAATCAACTAAAACTGGTTAAACGCGTTTTCCTTTGTCACGCTCACATATTAATTCGAAAAATTATGAAAATTGGAATATAGCAATAATTTGACATCACAGTCCCAACAAAAGTGGTTTCGTCGAAATCCGAGGTCATTTGCAAAATTTCCATTTTTAAGGGCCAGAATTCCATAGCGACTATTCTGAATTTTCAACTGGACATATCTTTTAATTCCCGCTATGAAATTTTGATTTTTCGGATTCGTTGGAAAGATATCATCAATTAGATCCTTTTATTTTTGGTTTCACTAAAATCCGGATTGTTTTGCACCCGGTACATTCAACTGAAGTTTGAAATCGAATTATCGAACTACCGCGCCATTTTCAATTCCTTTTATAAATTAAAATAAATATTTATATTCTAACGACGATTCAAACGAATATATACATTCGAATTATATTCAAAATAAATTTCCCGTCGGTTTTATTTAAAATAATTCATTTGAAATAATCAAAATTTACTAAATTGGCCAAAATAAAAATTTTAAACTGGCCCAGATTTCCGGGTTATTACACATACTGGCTCCAAAAATTCCTGAAAAATAAATCTAGCTATGTTTTGATGATATGGTCCTAACAAAACTAATTTCGTCGAATTTGGAGACCGTTTGAAAAATGGTAATTTTACATTCGATTAAAGTCAAACTAAAATTGCCAAACACGTTTTCTTTTTCCACGCTCACATATTGATTCCAAAAATTATGAATTTTGGAATCTAGCCATAATTTGACATTCCACATCCAATAAAAGTGGTTTCGTCGAAAATGGAGGTCGTTTGCAAAATGGCTATTTTAAGGGCCATATATATTAATAAAATATATATAAATTCCACAACGACTTTTCTGAATTTTAAACTGGACGTAACTTACAATTTATAAAACGAAATCTCTGTTTCTTACATTCGTTAGAAAGATATTGTTCATTAGATTCAAATATTTCTTGTTTCGTCCAATTCTGACTTATATTGAATTCTGTATATTCAATGGAAATTTGAAATCGAATTTTCAAACTACCACGCCATTTCAGGCTCGTTTTTAATTAAAATAAATTTATACATTCTAGCTTCATCGAAAATAAATTTATCGTCATTATTATTTAAAATAAATCATTTTAAATATTCAAAAAAGAATAAAATAGCTAAAATAAAAAAAATTAATTGGTTCTGATTTTTCGGGTTGTTAAAATCTCCCCCACTTAAAATCTTTTCGTCCTCGAAAAGAAATGGAGCTGAAAATTGTTTAACTAATCAACTCAACTTTCATTCTTCAACTTTTCAATTTCTAAGAATTTTCAAATTCTTTAAAAATTTGGCTAACACCCTAAATTTTTGAAAATTTTCGCCATAACTTTCTTTGTACGGGGAGACCTTTAAAACCCCAACTAGCCACGAAGGGCCCTCATCATCCAAAAAGAAAAAGAAAAAGCCAATCGGCTCATAAAATCATCCAAACCCAAGAAAATATAGTAAATATGTAACTATTTGTCAGGCATACAATTTTATTCCTCTGCTTAGCTTCCCTACTATGACCTGTTCAATTTATATGCACGTACATATATGCAATTGCAATAAATTTTCAATTCAGTTCAATACCTTGATTCAATTTGGCTAATTCAGCTTTCACCTACATGTTGGTTTAAATGAAGAATCATACAACACAAACATCAATCAATAAGTTGATTAGCTTTTCAAACATATAACTTAAATACATAGTCAAAAATCATGTTTTTTGGGTGCAAATCACAAACAATAAATTCTAGCTAAGTTTGGTTCTAATACCAGTCAATTGGAAATATATAGATATCACACTTTCAAAACTCAAACACAGATGCTGATGATGGTATACCGATAATCAGAATCATCTCCGGTCGATTAGAGGGTGATTCTGTATCTACCCAGTGTATTTGAGACTTCGAATACACGCTAGCTAGGCTATATGCAAAATCTTCATATACTCGATTATCCAAATCAATTTAAAATAAAATATTCAAATACGAATAATTGATATAAAATTTTAAAACTAAATTTGATTTTTTATTAAAAACAATAATCTTCACACTCGTTCTAGGATACTACTGATCCCATCTCTAACGAGTCATTCTATTAGATATCACTAATCCAATCTCTGATGAATTCTTTCATTCGGTACTAATGTGTCTTCTTCTCGAGCTCTGTAAACCAAATCTTTGATACCAAACTGACACGACCCGAACTTCCCCGGTCTTCGAAGAGAAGAGAAAGAATGGATTGTCTGAGAACACGACAAATCAGAACACAAACAGAAGAACATTTTATTATTCATTGCAACAATTTACATAAGAGTACAAGAATATACAGCATATGAATAAATATTATACATCAGAAAATATCAGAGATTTAAATTACAATGCAGCAGAAAAATAATACATAACACAACTGAAACAAATACACGGATACAGAGCTTTCTGAATATATCTCCAGTTAAAAACCAGGATCCTGCAAGAACAAATCTGCCAACCAAAACTACTAGCTGCCCGTGTGGAAAATAGGGGCCCCCAGAGTTTAGGTTAAAACAATAAACTCTAAGTCAGTTATGTGACTGGTGTGAGAACTAAAACAGTTATTTAAAACTTTACTTTAGAATTAGGTAAATCAAGGGACCACGCCGTATAACACGGACCATGTTTCCTCCCATGAATACCAGTGCATAAAACAAACAGTGGAATGCTTTTTGGAAAAATGAAGCTATTATAAGACCCAGGTCCCATCACACAATACAACACAAGCCGGAGGATAGGGTTTTCCCTTATAATAGCCAAACATGCTTGTTACGTTTAAAACAAATCATTTGATACTATTATAAGTACATAGTCTATAAAACAATTTCAAATATAAATGTATGAATCATAGGCGGCATGGGTACCATCTATCATGTCGCCATACTAGGCTCTACAAATAAAACTGAAATGTCATGTATTGGAAGTTGGATTTCCATCTATAAACCAAGGCAAGGGAACGTCCTTACCACTTCGAGACTCACTAGCCCGAGCCTCGGGGACATAACGCATCGTCCCTTGGATCTTCAGGGCCGGTCCACATTTTAAATGGATTAATAATCCCTGAACAATACGTTTCCCCGCCCTATGGGGCGTAACTCTTGTCAGTATGTTGACCATATCCATCCGTCGGCCCCGTAGTGACTGATATATCCGAGATACCTCGCTTTCTATCATCCACATAAGTAAAAATGCCTAGGCTCCAGACCATGACACCACTCCTTGCTAGATGGAAACGCATGTTCTCCCTGTAGTCCTCTCCCGTTTTTGGTTCATACCGGGGTGTGAGGCTCGCGAATTAATTCCACACAAAGCTATACTATATTAAAGTCGTGCTTTGGTCATCAACCATAAGACTGTGCTTTTCAACAGAAGTCTTGATCCTTTGCAACTCAGCATGCCACACAGGAAATTCACGCCATGCAACTGATGTCTATCGATATATAACCTCTGAGCTCGTACGTCTCAGAGAAGGGTGTTAAGCAAGCGAATAAATTCTCCACCACCAAACAGATATATATTTAATAGAAATCAATCAATATAGAATAAAATCCAATGTCAGACACACATCCATTTAAAAGTTCGTTCTGGGTCTGAACGAAACCGGAGGCATCTTATTCATTGTCCCATATGTCCAATACAAGAGAGAGGTCCTCGCATATCCAGTCGATCTTTAAGTACGTTTGGACGATCACCACTTATTACCTTGTCTTGGGTGTACAACCCAATCAAGACATCAGTAATCATCCAAACGATGTGAAGACCTTCGGTCTTTAACCACCGTCTTCAGCGTCGACTTATCGTCGATTCAGTTATTCATAATGGGATAAACCCGGTCTTTCTGAATAACTTGCGTATCTTATAAACAAGTGCTGTAAAAACACAACAAACGCCTCGTTCCAATTCTGAATATTTTTTATTTAAATATTCATATCCTTTGGGAAAGGTTCCCATTAATTTTATCAAAGATAAATTCTTTAAATTTATTCTTTAATCTTCCATTGGATATCAATTCAAATTAAATTAAGATTTATCCAAACTAGTCGGGATTAGCGAACCTTATCGAAGTAATCATTTATTATATTTTCACAACTCTCACCTATTCATCCCATGAAGCAAAACAAGTAATACTTCATATCTAACACCATAGTGTTATCGCTAAAATTAAATACCTTTCCATATTCAAATCTAATTAAAGATTTAACTATTGCTTGGAGCAAAACTAGTGATACTCCATTCTCGGTCATTTCACGAATTCGATAAATTTAATTATCTCATTCACATTCCAATCTAATTAAAGATTCATTAAAACTCTAATTCAATTTTACTCTCAAAAATCATTTCTTAGTGATTATTCAAAGTTAAGAAATTAATCTTGTCTTTAACTGGGTTAAAGAACTAATGTCATTTTAAACATAGTTCACGATAAACCCAAAATCCCATTTCATTAATTATGGAATCTTCACGGAAAAAAATCAATATATAATCGATATCAATTTCCGTGTCCGACTAATAATATAAATGGAATAACAACAGAGCCTTTTAAATTCCATATATATTAACAGTCTTCCTCCACAGAAGCTCACTTCGATTATTATCCAATCGAGTTTCATTCCATTCCAATTTATTGTATTAAATTGGAAAATTTACTGTGGAAAATTTCCTTTAAATCTTAATAAAAGATTTATAAATTCCAAATCACACTTCACTATAAATTGGGTTAAAGAACGAATGTCGTTGAAAACACAGTTCATGATAAACCTGATTCACACTCCATTTTATTCCAATTACCAAATGTAACTGGAAATTCTAATAATCTTAATTAAAAGATTTATTCTTTTCAAACGGGGTTTAAGAACAGTGTTACTGAAGACACCGTTCATGACGAACCCAAAATCCATTTCTTTTATTCAATTCCAATTAAATCTTAGTTAATTGGGAAACCTCTATAAATCTTAATTAAAGATTTATTCTTTTCTCAACTAGGTTTAAGAACAGTGTTGATGAAGACACCACTCACAATAAACGCAAAATCAAATTTGATATTAAATACAAGGCTCTGAATAGAAATTATATCGGCTTATTTTCAATATCAAATTCTGAAATCAACAAATATCGTATTGGGAATAACGATATATGTATATCTTCCAAATTCCTCCACAATATCCATATAATCACGGAATCCAATATTGAAATATTCTGAAGATAATTTCGATTCAAATCCATTCCAATTCATATATTGGAAATTCTGATTATTTTTAAAACCATTTCAAATCCAATTTATTTATTTAAAAATATTGGATTATAATTTTAGATCACAACTAGCTCATTTTAATAAAAATATATTTTTATCTTTACAAATGTGGAATTTTTCATCCCAATTCTTCCCAAATCAATTATTATTGTGTTACACAAATTATTGATATTTTTAATAATTTTATAAAGGCCCTTTCGGTCGATTTCCATAAACGGTCATCGAACTGCAATTACAACGACCTTTTCCAAATTTGATTTGAACATAATTCCAAATCCAACCGTTAGATTTCAATTTCTTATATTCGTTGGAATGCTCTTTAAGATACGAACCCAATGGTTTTAGTTTTAGAAGAATCCGATGATCGGATCTGCTGTAACGTCAATTTGAAGTCAATGGTCGTAATTCGCGAATGGTCACTGCGCAGCGCGTTCTATTCAGGCCATTAGATATAGTAATCTGTATATTTCGTCGATTTCCATTTAAAACGTATTTTATAAATTCGTTTTAAAATGATTCTAACTTCATTTTCAATTTTAAATAAAAATTGAATTTTCCTTATCATTATAATATATAAATGATAATATTTTCAAAATATCAGATTTTGAAATCATTTCCATTTCAATATTCATTATAAAAATGAATAAAATCGATATAAATACCGTTCATGTCAAATTGGCGTTAATCTAATCAACACGACTTTATATATTTCAATATTTTCGTGTCCATCCCAAATCGGATATCAAAATCATATTTTGATCCATTACTGGGTATTATTTTAAAATATTAGTTATTTTAAAATATTCATCATTTTAAAATATTAGTTAATTTAAAATAGGGCTTTTTTTACTATACGGGCTTATTTACCTTATAAAATTAATTTGTAGGCACATCATTTAAATATTTTTTTTCTAGGACAGTATTTAGTGAACTGTACACGACACGTCATTTTTCCGCCATTTTCCAATTTTGCATCTCGACTAAATACCTATTTCCTCCACTTTTCATTCAAAAATTATAAATAACTACAAATTAGGTTTTACTCAAAATTGATCCATTTTCCTTTAATTTTTGTTGCGACGATTTTTATTATTATACTCTGATCGATTTTCGAATTTTTATTAAATCTTATTCTAATCGTTTTCTTCTTAATTCAAGGTTTATTTTGGATCTGCTTATCTTCTACCAAATTGCTTGGTAGACGACATTATCTTCTTCAATCGATTAGCAAACGAGTAAGTTTTATAATTCCTAGGATTTAATATAATTTAAATTTATGTTTATGTTTTTTTATATGCTGTCAGTTCAGTGATTAAAAAGAAATTCAATTTTATCTTTTTAATTTATATTAAGCAACTCATTGTCATGTTAAATGATTATCTACTTATATGTCCATCTGAAATTTAAACTGTGTTATGTTGAGTAATTATTTGATTATATCTTTTTTTCGAAATCAAAGGTTTAAAAGGATATTTGTATTTATATTTTCCTGTAAACACAATATTATAATTATGTTATATGTAAAAAAATTAATAGGCTGATATCGTTTGAGTATGTATGTTATATACAGAAATTTTTGTTTTAATAAATTAGTAAATTGTTTAACAATTCTGCACCGTTAAATTATTATATTATATGGTTTACAGAATGAAAAAGATAAAGATTGTTATCTGTTTAATTTATATTTCGCTAATAACAGTACTGAAATAATAATTGCTTTATTTTAGGATTACCTTTTTAGACATAGTTACATATACTGGGTAATTTTATCTGCCAATAAACAATGTTTTGTAATACCTAGGATTTACTGTTTGTTTATTATATTGCTTTAAAAAAAATTTAAAATATTAAATGTCTGTACATGATTACTAACATATAAGTATACTTATCTTTCTTATGTAGGAGGATCCCGCCAGAGCGCCTTCTACTTCTAATACGCTAAAATATGAAACCAAAAAAAACCTTTAGCTTGTTTAAGAAACATCCAATTTGCATTTTTTAAATGAAGGAGGACATCAATGCATAAATTTCAGACCTATATCAAGTCCAGACTATGAACAGCGCAGCCAATCGAGAGTGATATCAATAACTCCATCGGTAAATTTTCTTCCTATATTTTTTATTATCATAATTATAATACATATATTTTTATTATCTTATATTTCAATCATGTAAATTTTCCATCATTTTTAATATGTACCTCTGTTTTATTAAAAAGATATATACTCTTATCTTTTTAAAAAAATAATTAGAATGGTGTAAATACATATTTTAAAAACATCATTATCTATATATCAGACCCTATTAAAAAAAATTAGCAAAAAATATTGCATGAAAGATTCAATTTTAACGCACTTTTTAAAAAAGCTAAATAGATTTATCTTGATAAGTTTTTGCATAATAATTATACAAACTATGTTATTATTTATACTAATTTTTTTAAAATATTGTTTGACAATTGCGAAAGTTCTGAACCAACGAACAATTTATCAACTACTGGAATAGAAGATAACAACAGAGAATATTTTGATGAAAAAACTACAAAGAAACAAGAATATGACAGAGAATCTACTGATACAGATGAAGCCAATAACTTTGAAATTCAACAAATTCCGAAGAAGACAATAAAAATTCAATACTCAGGGACTTACAGATGCAATTTAGATGTTGTTTTCAAAATAATGAAAACAATTAAGAAAGAAAAAATCCTTTCTTCTGAAGCAAAAAGATACTTTGAAAAATCACCTTTCAATCTCTTTTTCAATGTTTTTCTGGAAGGTTCTATATCACGGCAAGATTTGAGAAAAAGTGCTATAAATTTGGATGACATAATTACCTCCTATGATAAATTAGAACAAGCTTTCCGATTTGGTAACAAGTTGATTAAATTGAAACCAGAAGAAATTAGTCTTATATTTGGAATGCCATTGCATGGAGAGGATTTATTTCCAATACCTATATCAAATAAAGCTACAACAATGGAAAATTTCTCAGAATTTTAGACCAACAACTTCAAAGAAGGGGACATCATAAGTCAAAAAACTGTGACAAAAAGACTGAATAAAATGATTGAAAACAAAGATGGTAGTGTTGATTTAGTAAAGCTACTATTTCTGCTATTGATCATAACATTCTTGTTTCCGAACAATCAAAGCTACTTTCAGTGGGGATTTCTTCCTAAAATCTTCAATTTGAAAAAAATCAATTCTATTTCTTGGCCAAGAGCAATATGTGAGAATGTTTACACAAATGTTCGAAAACATCATACTGATCGAAGAAACACACCTGATTGCACTATGGTTTTACTTGTAAGTTTTCTTACACTTTTCTAATATTTCATTATTACAAAAGTATAAATGTATATATCTTTATATTATAGTATTGGTTTTGTGAGAAGACAAAAGTTATAAGAGAAAAAGAAAATCTGAAGAAAAATTTCCCAAGAATGATAAAGTGGGACTTGTCTAACTTGAAGGACATGGATCTTACAGCAATTGACAGCAATAAGGTATAAAAGTATTACTTTACTTTTTATATAATTTAAAAGATATATGTTTTTACCTTTTCAAGTTTACAAGGCATATTTATTATTGCTTACAGAATACATAATGTTAGTATTAATACTTCTGAAATAAGTTATAATCATGACAGTATAATAGACATAAAGCAAATTAAGTTCAATGTGTAAATAGATCATTTACCTTAAAATATAAATACATTTATGTTTTTAAATTATTCAATCAAATATATTTATAACATTGAATTGATTGTAGAAATATTGATTTTTATTATTAAAATATTAAGTACCTTGATAATTTACTGCATTTAATAACAATAAGGTATAAACGTATAACTTTACTATTTAATTTATTGAAAAGATATATGAATGTATCTTTTGAATTTTAGAAGTAAAATTAATGATTAAATAAATAGTTGCTTACACAATCCTTAATATTAGTAATAAGACTTCTAAAATAAGTTATAATCATTATAGCATAGTAAACATAAAAAGAATTAACTTCACTATGTTAATATATAATTTACCTTAAAAAATATATACATTTATTTTTTTAAACTATACAGACAAATATGTATATAGCATTGAATTGATTGTAGGATTATTTAATGATATTTAACAATATTTAATTACAAATATCATTCATGCAGATTATGACACAATTTTCAAATATAACATCAGAGGAGAAAGAGTTTCTTTCAAAAAAAATTAATACAACCACTCCTACAAGATGAAAGACCAAAGAAAAGAAAATTAACTAAAAATGAGAATTAGAAAGACTGAAAGATTAAGAGACCAAAGTCAGATTTTTGAGTGATGAAATGATTAGTGTTGTAAAACAACTGGAAGAAGAGAAGATTTTAAGACAAAAGTCTGACCAAAGACTCAAAGAAATTGAAACGATACTTCAAAAAGTGTATACTTTTGAACAGCAAATTGTGGCCAATACCACTGAACCTGAAAAACATATCAAGCAAGGAAAAATAGTCGGTATGGTACATATAAATTGTTCTGCTAAGTTTCCTTATTTTGATTTGTTTGAAACTCAAGATTTAATTATAGATAATCAAGAAAGTTCAAAATCTGAAGGTATCGAAGAATTTACAGAAGAACATGTTGTTCATAGTCCTATTTTTGTTGAAAATGTCGTTGTTAATTCACCAAAAAAAGGTAAAGTAACAAAAATATTGATAAATGCCCACTTCTGAAGCATCTAACAGAGAAACAACAAGAAGATGTCAAACTTTTTTTCAAGGCTGTTGGAGTTGACAAGTCAGTAATGAAACATTACTTTTTTCCAAAATAACCTATATAGTTTAGTTGTCTTTTATACTTATTACTTTGTAATGATACATTATGTGGTATTATACTACCAAAATCAATTTGTTGATTAAAGTATTGTTTGAAATATCAATATCAACTCTTCGTTTACTCAACTCCAATTAGTAATTAATTAATTACACAACATCTGTCTTAGTTGGCTTTATTGCAGTGATTAATGTTCAAAAGTGATTGAAATTAGGAAAGTTTTGGTTTTTTATATGCCATGGTTTACAAGATTAAAAAGATATTCAACTTTATCTTTTTATTTAAAATTATGCAACTGAATCTTTTTTGGAATGATTATTTCATTATATGGATTTCTGAAATATTTGATATGTTATTTTCAAAAGTAATATTTCATAATAATTTTTTTTCACCATTAAAATTTATAAAATATAAATGCATTTATCTTTTCATATATCACTTAGTTATTTGAAGATAAAAGAATAAGTTTTCAAAAATAATTGCTATTTTAGTAATAATATTTACATACAAAAAACATATTTACATATTATATCTGTATTAACAAAAGATTTAATAAATAAAAATATCTTATTTTTCAGCGATGAAGCATTTAGTTGTGATGATGAAAACAACATCACCATAACAAAAGACATGATAGAAGATCTCCTATTCGAACAGAATACTTTTGGCCAAGTAAGTATAAAAATCAAAAATTATCTTTAGTCTTAACTGATTACTTTATTCATATTCTTTTAAAAATGCAGATCATTGATTGGTTTTGGTTTCGAAAAGCAAAGCAAATAGATCAAAGCAATAGTATTATGTACATTAACACAACAATGACAGTAAGTGAATTATATTCTCAAATTAACTTATTCTAATACAATATACAATTTCTAATCCATTTTTTTAATAGACAAGTGCAACAAATGGAAACTGGGAAAATATATTAACAAAAAAGTTGTAACGACCCAGGGATTTCTGGCCCCGAAAATCGACATTAATACCTTTACCGTAACTCATGTCGACCTTCCAAACACTGAAAACACTGGAACGTTATTAGAAAGAAATTAGAGGGTGAGATAAGAAAGAAAGAAATATTAGAATAGAAGAAAAAGAAGAAACAACACAACACAGAGTCTCACATCGCAGGGAAATAAAATATAATACAAAAATAAAACTTTATTGAGAGCTTTGAATAAAACTTACAATATCAGAGTACATCACACATCTGGACAGTTATAATACTCTGCCCCATATACAACACACAGCGGAATATATACTAGGTACAATACATCTGAACACCTTCAGCTCGTCAGTCCGGTGAACCAGAGTGAGTAAAACTCGTACAGTATTAAGGTAACACACAACTTGATTTTAAAGTCAAAATCTTTTCAAAGAAAAGGATAATCATAAGACCAAATCCACACATAAACACGGACGGGTTTTACCTTAGGATAACCCAAACCATTTTGAAATCAATATCTTTTCTGATATTATAATAATGTCTAAATACAAATAAATATCGATCTAGCGGAACGCTTGCATCTCACGCACCACATAAATATTATACAAACAAAACCGCGGGCGCTTATTGGAGATTGGATTCCAATCTTGACAAGGTATGGGACCACCTGCTGTTAGTGTATCTCTAGAGGTGAATACACTGGGTTCAACAAGAACGTCTTGCAACCCGGCCCACACATGAACGACCACTCATTTCACTTGAGTGTATCAAATGTATATCACCAACGGTTGGGCTGAAACCACCATTTCCCGAAAAGGGACAGCATCAAAATAGATCAAAGGAACAAAAGGAATTTCTCTAGATAGGTGATTATACACCCTAACGGGAGCGACCCACATAGCCATGCTGCCTGCCCGATTTTTGTCATCTCCCGGTTGTGAGGCTTGAGGTTTAAATTATCTTTTGGGACACTTGGTCACCATTCACTTTGAATGCCACATCGTCAGATCCGCCAGATATCACCAATTGATGTCCACAAAAATACTCTAGTTCGGAGCTAACCAACTACAACACGTTTGAAAGAAATCAACGTACGTGATCCTTTAGAAATACTCTGTCAGACACTCGTCCATACAAGTCATCCAGGAACAGGATGAACCGAAGGTACTCTCCTACTGCATCTCATATAGGAATCACCCCATGTATCAGTAGCGAGAAGTCCTTGCAACCCGTAGATTCCAACCACGACAGAACCACAGTACCTCTCTGGCTGCAGACCAGGGATTTTTAGCAGTTCTTCCGTTTACGAAATTCTACGGTCTTCAATGCTCCATCTTGATCATCTTCTGGTATCTTCACGTATTTGTTGGTCGGAATGGTTCTCGAATATAAATTCGATCCCGGTCTTTCCGTACCAACAATCGTATTGGACAGGTTTGATAGTTGGTGATTTAACTATCAAAGTACATCGTGATTACATCATGACAATCAAATGGGCTCCCTGTTTCAGTGTTCAGCATCACTTGGACTTTTAAATTAAATGAAAATTTAAAACTCTTAAGTATTTCGATATAGTTTCTCGCTTCCTTATTTATCATAAGATTACACTTTAACCAAATTCATTTTAATACTTAGTAAAATCCCATATCATATCTAGTTTGCTATATTTTTTCCCTCGAAACAACTCGTAAACAACATTACAAAATATCTTTTATTTATTACTTGACAGTACCCAGTGCTTATTCCTATTGAAAAAAAAACCCAACTTTTACATTATTATTTCACTAATGGAAATAAATTATCACGAATCCCTTTTACCATTACAACTAGTATCATCCTTAGATAGTCCTGGTGTCGTTCAAGTTGGGTATTTCAATTACCTCTCAGACCTTGATCAACAACGTTCATATCTAAAGATAGATACGAGTTGTAATATAGAACCAACATCTCATCTAATCTCAACACAACTTTCATTAAACTATTTTGTTCAAAAGTACGGTTTCATAAACCTTTTTTCCTTTTGAAAATCTCTTTCTCGAATATACCATTCGTTCTTAATTCACTAATTAAGTAACATTACTTTAACTCTGCTTCTTTAACCAACTCAATCTATAAATTGAATTTTGTTACAAAATCTCATGATCCACTTCTTTTACCAAATCCACTTTTTCTAATCCCTTTTCGAACCCATTCGACAATTCCTGCTTTGAAATCTTATTTTAATCCCCTCCATTTTTACTTAATCCATTATTAAGTGACTTTAATGTATAATTTACACTTTCACATAAACCTGATTTATGATAAATCTTTTTGATCTAAATTTCTTTTTTTTACTTAACTCAAATAATTAAGTAACATTCATTTTTAAGCTATTATCTTCGCTTAAAATTCCTTTTTATAGCTTGTTATACAAATTAAGGTTTTAAATGTAAAACCTGTTCGTAATTCTCTTTCACCATCCCATTGGATTCCACTTCAATTTCGTGTACTATTTAAATGAATCTCAATTAAAAAGTATTTCTCTAAATTATTAAAATAATAACTTACTTTGGTCGTTAACTACTTTCGTAGTTAATTCCTTTATTTACTAAGATAAATATTAAATTTCCCTTTTAAAATCTTATTAAAATTTTAAACATACCATTCGATTTATTTCTCATTCTCGTACTTATAAATCTGATTAACATCAGAGTTGACTTTATAAAATTAATTAATAATAAATCAAATCTTAAATAAAACATTTATTTTCCCTTTTTATAAACTTTTATTTCAAATCATATGTTTCAAAATCTATCACCAGTTATAAAATAAATTTTATAAACTCATCCCTGTCGATTTGCCTGACGGTGAATCAACATCAATAAAACGATTGATTTTATAGGCCATAGGTTGCCAGATACTCAACCAATACCTCCCATTAGTTTAAGCTACACAGATGTAGAAATTTCAGTCAACAACCAATACTCAAATCAATCACCCCATCATATCAGTTCCTATATGAAAACAAGTCAAATCCAATTTAATTGATAATTTTGATAATAACGACCATTTAACATCAATTAATAAACAAAACAATCCAACCAGTTTAAACAATTCAATCCATTAAACACGTTTATTTTATAAACGTAACCAACAAGGTAAGTTACCTTCAATGGGTCTAGTTGTTAAAAATAATGATTTGGTGTTTTACTGAAATTAAACGACAGTTTAATTTCATCAGTTCAATCAACCAATAATTATATAACTAGCAAACAGTCAACCATCAGCAAGCAGAGCACACAAAATAAAAACCCAATTTATATGAAATATAAATGGGAAACTGAGTGAGTTTAACTCACCTGGTTTGAATTCGTTGATAAACAGTCTATTTTAGCCAATTTAAATTGACATTTAATTTGGCTAAAAATTTCAATTGCTCCCGATCCTGACTAACCCTGCTCGATCTCGAAGATCTTGTCTCTACAGTCCCAACGAGACAGACCGTGCTCAGATCTGATAAGGTATGTGCGAGATACCTTATTAACAAATTTATAAAGTAATTAACTTTATATAAAACATAGATTATTTAAGTTAAAACGAGCCCTTACCTCAATTATTCGGCCCAACTGCCTAACCCACTTTCCACCTTCAAAACCTACTATCAAACCCCTCTTCTCAAACATCCGCTGCCTCAGAAAAACAAACCCTTCCATGCCGTCGATCAGATCCTTCTTTCTCCCTTCCTCCTTCATCAAAACTCCAGAGTAACTATACCGCACCTCTATTACTCCGAAGCTTCCTCCATCAGCTACGTACTAAACCCATTTCCACTTCACTGTCAACGTCGAACGGCTGCCATCCACTGCTGTTGAGCAACCTGCCGCATCTCGCCTCCAATCATCAACCTTACAACTCCAGAAAAATCCAACTTGAAACCTCCCTCTCGACAAAAAAAACCTGAACCCTAATGCTACATTTCGAACCATAATATCACGAAACCCTTTGAAATTGATACCAAGATAAAGAGGGTGCATTCGCAATTTCAATTAAGTATTTTCCATGCTTTTTAATTTGCAAATATTATTTCTATTTTGATTTTTCTTGTGGTTCGAACAATCCTTTCTGATCTGTTTCATTTTTGGGGCTTTACAACACAATGCGTGTGTATATATAGTCGTAGATGGATAGAATTGATGTCAAAATCAAACTGAAATCCCCTAGCTTTAGATTCTAGTTGTTTAGGTGATATTTTCCCTTTCCCAGCGGTGATGTGATCGAACTGTTGGTACTGGGAACACGGATATTGTACAGATTTGCATTGGATTTTATGTACTGTCAGTTATCAAATTGTTTGTGCAGATTTAGGTTATGAGTTGCAAATTCAAATCAGAGATTTGAAAGTGAAATATAGATTTTCTATTGGGAATTTTAAATGTATGAAATTAGTTTGTCATGCATTTATACATGGATTTTTGTGCATATGAATATAAATAAACTGTTTGATTTGTCTGTTATAGATTTTGAATTCAATCTTCCTTTTAAATGTAGAGCTATAGTCCTCTTCTGAATTTGCACATGGAATTAAAATAAAATTTGCTGTTCATTGTACTATTTCTTAGTTGTTCATCTGGTTGTTTAATTAGCTGTTCGAATTGATGTATCAAGATACATATCTTTTTTTCTTCTTTTTCTTTTCTTTCTTAGCTGTTCCTTAGCTGCTGTACAATCACAGCTTTATGTTGTACAAAATTTATACATAAATATTTTACTTCAATCTGAATCGAATTTGTACAACAATTATGTACACCTATGTTTATTCTTTTATTTTCTTTATACTGATCCCTTTTGCTGTTATTTTCTCTCTTCTGTTTTCTTATGTGTTAGTTTTCTTTCATTCTTTATGGCTATATTTTGGGAACATGATCGAGCTGAAATGCATTGGAAATGAAAGTTTGTTGGCAGCATGATGCCTTTCAGAGAATTGAATTTCTTGTGCTGGTCTGCTAAAATAGGAACAGGGTCGAACTAGACGTATAGCTTATGTAAGCTATGATTTGGTGGCTCAATTCAGAAAACTGAAGACAGTACTCTAGCTATGAGCTATATTTCTGTGAGGCTATTTGAATTGTTAGATCATTGTGCAGATTTGAACTTGATATTGTGGATTCAGCGTGTACATTATTTGGCAGAATAATTTGCATAAAAGATTTCGACTGTATATAAATATTTGTAGCTGTTCAATTTGTTTGTACACTTGATGTATAATATACATATATTTGTTTCTCTAGCTGTTAAATGTACTATTTTGTTTGGCTGTTCATGATCTGTTCTTTAGCTGGTCAAGATCCATAGAGATTTGACGTATGAATAATTTCAACTGTTCATTAGGTATTTTACTTTAACTTAGATTTTTGTTTAACTTCTCCAGTTATAATATAGCCTATTTGCATATACTCGATTAGCAATTGGTTTGTTCCCAGTATTATATGTTTATTGCTATTTGTAAATTTCCTAATTTAATTCAATAGGGTGAGAACACAATGGTATACATAAATATGCTTAAATAAACAAATTAAATATTAAAATCCCTTAATATTCCAAATATATATTATTTAAAATAATAAATTAAATAAAATATTTGACTACCAAAAATACGGGACGTTACATTCTTCCCCCTTAAAATAATTTCGTCCTCGAAATTGCTAAGGTAAGAAAGAACGTTACCACCCATTAATTTCCAAATCTAATTTACTTTAAATCAAAAACCAATTAAATATCGCAAATAAATGTTTTCAAAAATATCGACAAAAAAGGTAATAATAATAATTTCTAACACTTTAAATTCCTGGAAAAATTCCGCAGAGTCTCCCCTGCACGGAGTGACACCTGCGATATCGCAGGAACAAATAATATATATACATCGATCCACACGGTCGGAAAACAAAAATAAAACCCAAAATCCAAAATTTTATATTTCGTGTAGGCGTACCTTTTACGAGCGCTATTGAGCATACTGGCTCAATGTATATGCGATTTACTCAATCAATATCAATCTGCCCAGCCATGTGGTACCTGTACTTAACTCAATTCACATATCAGTAATAGATATATGAAATTCTGAGATAATATTTCCCTAAATAACTATACCAATTCCAAAATCGAACAGATTGCATCAATCCATTATCAAATACAGGGTTCAATCATAAGTTCCAATTCATATGCTCATTCCAGTTCAATTATACCGGAAATTATTCTTTAGTTCAAAATTCATTTAATTCCAATTAAATTGTTGATTATTTCCATTCGAACAAAATATCATCCTAAAACAAACAATTCACAGTCAACAACCAAAACACAACCAAATCAACTGAATTTTCATTCAGTATTAATATTTTATTTGGTTTCACATATTTATTCCAAATTCCAAATTTATTTAATTTAATTTTAGTATCATTATTAATTTCACTTAACCAAGTTAAATTTCAATTCAAATTTTCAATCCAACTTAAATTCCATTCAAATCGGTCAAACATACTGATATCTCAATAATTTGAGAAAATTATTTCTTTCCTATACAAAAATATAATTTGGGTAAAATTATTTCGTTTACCCTCTTTACAAAATAATACTGTATCCATTGCCAGTTCAACGCTTCTTAACACTTGAACAGATCAACAAACACAATACAAAACATTTGTATGTAAAATTTACAAATACGCTCTCATATATATACACTCAATCTCGATCTAGGGTATTTCTAACCCAATCTCTATCGAGTTACACCACAGAGCCAAGGTTATTACTAAGCCAATAGCTCTGATACCACTGTAACGACCCAGGGATTTCCGGCCCCGAAAATCGACATAAATACCTTTACCGTAACTCATGTCGACCTTCCAAACACCGAAAACACTGGAACGTTATTAGAAAGAAATTAGAGGGTGAGATAATAAAGAAAGAAATATTAGAATAAAAGAAAAAGAAGAAACAACACAACGTAGAGTCTCACATCACAGCGGAATAAAATATAATACAGAAATAAAACTTTATTGAGAGCTTTGAATAAAACTTACAATATCAGAGTACATCACACACCTGGACAGTTATAATACTCTGTCCCATATACAACACACAGCTGAATATATACTAGGTACAATACATATGAACACCTTCAACTCGTCTCTTCACAGCATTCGATAACCTGAACCTATACACCCTGGGCTAGCCCGAGCATTTACAAAACATCGGGTCAGTCTGGTGAACCAGAGTGAGTAAAACTCGCACAGTATTAAGGTAACACACAACTTGATTTTAAAGTCAAAATCTTTTCAAAGAAAAGGATAATCGTAAGACCAAATCCACACATAAACACAGATGGGTTTTACCTTACGATAACCCAAACCATTTTGAAATCAATATCTTTTCTAATATTATAATAATGTCTAAATACAAGTAAATATCGATCTAGTGGAACGCTTGCATCTCACGCTCCACATATATATTATATAAACAAAAACGCAGGCGCTTATTGGAGATTGGATTCCGATCCTGACAAGTTATGGGACCACCTGCCGATATTGTATCTCTAGAGGCGAATACACTGGGTTCAACAAGAACGTCTTGCAACCCGGCCCACACATGACCGACCACTCATTTCACTTGAGTGTATCGAATGTATATCACCAACGGTTGGGATCAAACCACCGTTTCCCGAAAAGGGACAGCATCGAAATAGATTAAAGGAACAAAAGGAATTTCTCTAGATAGGTGATTATACACCCTAATGGGAGCGACCCACATAGCCATGCTGCCTGCCCGATTTTTGTCATCTCCCGGTTGTGAGGCTTGAGTTTTAAATTATCTTTTGGGACACTTGGTCACCATTCACTTTGAATGCCACATCGTCAGATCCGCCAGATATCACCAATTGACGTCCCCAAAAATACTCTAGTTGGCAGCTAACCAACTACAGCACGTTTGAAAGAAATCAACGTACGTGATCCTTTGGAAATACTCTGTCAGACACTCGTCCATACAAGTCATCCAGGAATAGGATGAACCGAATGTACTCTCCTACTGCATCTCATATAGGAATCACCCCATGTATCAGTAGCGAGAAGTCCTGGCAACCCATAGATTCCAACCACGACAGAACCACAATATCTCTCTGGCTGCAGACCAAAGATTTTTAGCAGTTCTTCCGTTTACGAAATTTTACGGTCTTCAATGCTCCATCTTGATCATCTTCTGGTATCTTCACGTATTTGTTGGTCGGAATGGTTCTCGAATATAAACTCGATCCCGGTCTTTCTGTACCAACAATCGTATTGGACAGGTTTGATAGTCGGTGATTTAACTATCAAAGTACTTATTGATTCAATCATGACAATCAAATGGGTTCCCCGATTCAGTGTTCAGCATCACTTCGGCTTTTAAATTAAATGAAAATTTAAAACTCTTAAGTATTTCGATATAGTTTCTCGCTTCCTTATCTATCATAAGATTACACTTTAACCAAATTCATTTTAATACTTTGTAAAATCCCATATCATATCTAGTTTGCTATATTTTTCCCTCGAAACAACTCGTAAACAACATTACGAAATATCTTTTATTTATTACTTGATAGTACCCAGTGCTTATTCCTGTTGAAAAAAAACCCAACTTTTACATTATTATTTCACAAATGGAAATGAATTATCACGAATCCCTTTTACCATTACAACTAGTATCATCCTTATATAGTCCTGATGTCGTTCAAGTTGGGGAATTTTAATTACCTCTCAGACCTTGATCAACAACGTTCATATCTAAAGGTAGATACGAGTTGTAATATTAAAACCAACATCTCATCTAATCTCAACACATCTTTCATTAAACTATTTTGTCCAAAAGTACGGTTTCATAAACCTTTTTTCCTTTTGAAAATCTCTTTCTCGAATATACCATTCGTTCTTAATTCACTAATTAAGTAACATTACTTTAACTCTACTTCTTTAACCAACTCAGTCTATAAATTGAATTTTGTTACAAAATCTCATGATCCACTTCTTTTACCAACTCCACTTTTTCTAATCTCTTTTCGAACCCATTCGACAATTCCTGCTTTGAAATCTTATTTTAATCCCCTCCCTTTTTACTTAATCCATTATTAAGTGACTTTAATGTATAATTTACACTTTCACATAACCCTGATTTATGATAAATCTTTTTGATCTAAATTTCTTTTTTTTTTACTTAACTCAAATAATTAAGTAACATTCATTTTTAAGCTATTATCTTCGCTTAAAATTCCTTTTTATAGCTTGTTATACAAATTCAGGTTTTAAATATAAAACCTATTCGTAATTCTCTTTCACCATCCCATTGGATTCCACTTCAATCTCGAGTACTTTTTAAATGAATCTCAATTAAAAAGTATTTCTCTAAATTATTAAAATAATAACTTACTTTGGTTGTTAACTACTTTCGTAGTTGATTCCTTTATTTACTAAGATAAATATTAAATTTCCCTTTTAAAATATTATTAAAATTTTAACCATACCATTCGATTTATTTCTCATTCTCGTACTTATAAATCTGATTAACATCAGAGTTGACTTTATAAAATTAATTAATAATAAATCAAATCTTAAATAAAACATTTATTTTCCCTTTTTATAAACTTTTATTTCAAATCATATGTTTCAAAATCTATCACCAGTTATAAAATAAATTTTATAAACTCATCCCTGTCGATTTGCCTGACGGTGAATCAACATCTATAAAACGATTGATTTTATAGGCCATAGGTTGCCAGATACTCAACCAATACCGCCAATTGGTTTAAACTACACAGATGTTGAAATTTCAGTCATCAACCAATACTCAAATCAATCACCCCATCGTATCAGTTCCTATATGAAAACAAATCAAATCCAATTTAACTGAAAATTTTGATAATAACGACCATTTAACATCAACTAATAAACAAAACAATCCAACCAGTTTAAACAATTCAATCCATTGAACACGTTTATTTTGTAAACGTGACCAACAAGGTAAGTTACCTTCATTGGGTCCAGTCGTTAAAAATAACGATTTGGTATTTTACTGAAATTAAACGACAGTTTAATTTCATCAGTTCAATCAACCAATAATTATATAACTAGCAAACAGTCAACCATCAGCAAGCAGAGAACACAAAATAAAAACCCAATTTATATGAAATATAAATGGGAAACTGAGTGAGTTTAACTCACCTGGTTTGAATTCGTTGATAAACAGTCTGTTTTAGCCAATTTAAACTGACATTTAATTTGGCTAAAAATTTCAATTGCTCCCGATCCTGATTAACCCTGCCCCATCTCGAAGATCTTGTCTCTACGGTCCCAACGAGACAGACCGTGCTCAGATCTGATAAGGTATGTGCGAGATACCTTATTAACAAATTTATAAAGTAATTAACTTTATATAAAACATAGAATATTTAAGTTAAAACGGGCCCTTACCTCAATTATTCGGCCCAACTGCCTAACCCACGTTCCCCCTTCAAAACCTACTATCGAACCCCTCTACTCAAACATCCGCCGCCTCATAAAAACAAACCCTTCCATGCCGTCGATTAGATCCTTCTTTCTCCCATCCCCCATCATCAAAACTCCAGAGTAACTATACCGCACCTCCATTACTCCGAAGCTTCCTCCATCAGCTACGTACTAAACCCATTTCCACTTCACTGTCAATGTCGAACGGCTGCCTTCCACTGCTGTTGAGCAACCTGCCGCATCTCACCTCCAATCATCACCCTTACAACTACAGAAAAATCCGACTTGAAACCTCCCTCTTGACAAAAAAAACCCGAACCCTAATGCTATAGTTCGAACATAATATCACGAAACCCTTTGAAATTGATACCAAGATGAAGAGGGTGCGTTCGCAATTTCAGATAAGTATTTTCCATGCTTTTTAATTTGCAAATATTATTTCTGTTTTGATTTTTCTTGTGGTTCGAACAATCCTTTTTGATCTGTTTCATTTTTGGGGCTTTATAACATAATGCATGTGTATATATAGCCGTAGATGGATAGAATTGATGTCAAAATCAAACTGAAATCCCCTAGCTTTAGATTCTAGTTGTTTAGGTGATATTTTCCCTTTCCCAGCGGTGATGTGATCGAACTGTTGGTACTGGGAACATGGATGTTGTACAGATTTGCATTGGATTATATGTACTGTCAGTTATCAAATTGTTTGTGTAGATTTAGGTTATGAGTTGAAAATTCAAATCAGAGATTTGAAAGTGAAATATAGATTTTCTATTGGGATTTTTAAATGTATGAAATCAGTTCGTCACGCATTTGTACATGGATTTTTGTGCATGTGAATATAAATAAACTGTTTGATTTGTCTGTTATAGATTTTGTATTCAATATTCCTTTTAAATGTAGAGCAATAGTCCTCATCTGAATTTGCATGTGGATTTAAAATAAAATTTGTTGTTCATTGTACTATTTCTTAGTTGTTCATCTGGTTGTTTGATTAGTTGTTCGAATTGATGTATCAAGGTACATATCTTTTTTTCTTCTTTTTCTTTTCTTTCTTAGCTGTTCCTTAGCTGTTGTACAATCACAGCTTTATGTTGTACAAAATTTATACATATATATTTTACTTCAATCTGAATCGAATTTGTAAACAGTTATGTACACCTATGTTTATTCTTTTATTTTATTTATACTGATCCCTTTTGCTGTTATTTTCTCTCTTCTGTTTTCTTAGGTGTTAGTTTTCTTTCATTATTTACAGCTACATTTTTGGAACATGATCGAGCTGAAATGCATTGGAAATGAAAGTTTGTTGGCATCATGATGCCTTTCAGAGAATTGAATTTCATGTGCTGGTTTGCTAAAATAGGAACCGGGTCGAACTAGACGTATAGCTTATGTAAGATATGATTTGGTGGCTCAATTCAGAAAACTGAAGACAATACTCTAGCTATGAGCTATATTTCTGTTAGGCTATTTGAATTGTTAGATCAATGTGCAAATTTGAACTTGATATTATGGATTAAGTGTGTACATTGTTTGGCAGAATAGTTTGTACAAAGGATTTCGACTGTATATAAATATTTGTAGTTGTTCAATTTGTTTGTAGACTTGATGTATAATATACATATATTTGTTTCTCTAGCTGTTAAATGTGCTATTTTGTTTGGCTGTTCATGATCTGTTCTTTAGTTGTTCAAGATCCATAGAGATTTGACGTATGAATAATTTCAACTGTTCATTAGGTATTTTACTTTAACTTAGATTTTTGTTTAACTTCTCCAGTTATAATATAGCCTATTTGCATATACTCGGTTAGCAATTGGTTTGTTCCCAGTATATGATTATTGCTATTTGTAAATTTCCTAATTTTATTCAATAGGGTGAGAACACAATGGTATACATAAATATGCTTAAATAAACAAATTAAATATTAAAATCCCTTAATATTCCAAATATATATTATTTAAAATAATAAATTAAATAAAATATTTGACTACCAAAAATACGGGACGTTACAAATGTTCAACCCTTTTATCAAAAAATACTTTTTGATCCATTATGTATCAACGTCTTATTCCCAATACATGGAAATGATCATTGGAGCCTCCTTGAACTGTTGGAAATGAATGAGCAAAGAAAGGGGAAAGTAAGAAGAAGAAGAGATAAGGAAGAAGAATAGATAGCAACATTTAAAGTCCCACATCATAGAAATATTAGCACAATCTCTCCTAATATATTAGAAGCCAAATAGGCTTATGTAAAATACAAAGGAGAGGGATGATATGAGGATGTGGGCTTGGCCATGACATAATAATACATTAAAATGTCAAAGATAAGGGCCTTGGGCCTTGGGCCTTGGGGCTCTTGGGGTCTCTTGATTGGATATGGCCGACGGTTGCTGATTGGGCTAGTGCACTGACATGAGAATATTTTTTCCCAGAATTTTAAAGGTGTGTCCGTTCAGTCCAGAATTCGAAAGGAATGTCTGTTAGCTGAATAAAGACAACCATTTGAATTCTCAACAGACGCATATTAATAACCGGGCGGTTAAAGGGTCGCAACCTTTCCTATTCTGACGGTTACTAATGCATGCGAACAGGCACTCCTCCTTGCCTATATATACACTGCCCAAAACAAGACAGAATTCACTTTTTTCTACTTGCATTGCTTCATCTTCTTCTTCAAAGTAATCCTCTGATCTCATTTCTATAATCAATTTCAGTTCGTCAGAGCTCCGTTTGCTGGCACTACGCAACGGAGTTGGTCCGTTTTATCCTAGGAAACAAATTGCAACAACGTCGAATGGTGCATACGACGGCAATATTGTTTCAAGTAAACAGAAAACTTCTGGACTCGGACATTACTGAAGCAGAATACTTTCTGTTTATCTTCAGTCTTGTGCACAAATCGGTTACGCTTTCTGTGATTATTGTACACACAGTTTGATGTGACAATTGTGGCATAATTGATTAACGTTGATTGTTATTGCTGTCTGTTTGTAATACAATTGTGTAATTACAAAAGTACTAACAATCTTGAAACAATATTTTTGTTGCAGATGACGAAAAACAACAGCACTGATTCTGCACCGATTCAGACGGTGAAAACTGCTTAGCCAGCGCCTTTGCTACCAACAATGGCTCTGTCTCATGGCGAAAGGCCAAAGAAGTTCAATGTAATCAATTTCAAGCGCTGGCAATAGAAAATGCTGTTTTATTTAACCACATTAAGCCTTGCCAAGTTTCTTACTGAAGAGGCTCCTGTTGTAGACGAACTCGAACCTGACGCTACTAAAGTAGAGGCACTCAATATCTGGACAAACTCAGATTTCATGTGCAAAAATTATATTCTGAATGGTCTGGATGATAGCCTCTACAATGTCTACTGTACTTTTGCAACGTCCAAACAACTCTGGTTGGCTCTGGAGAAAAAGTACAAAACTGAAGATGCAGGCATGAAGAAATTCATTGCATGAAAATTTCTAGACTTCAAAATGGTTGACTCAAAGACGGTGATAAGTCAAGCTCAAGAACTGCAACTTATCATCCGTCAATTAGAAGATGAAAAGATGACTCTTAGCGAGACTTTTCAAGTTGCTGCAAATATTGAGAAATTGCCTCCTTCTTGGAAGGACTTCAAAATTTACCTTAAGCATAAACGTAAGGAAATGACAATGGAAGATCTCATAGTTCGGCTACGCATTGAGGAAGATAACAGAAATTCTGAGAAAAATATTTCTCAGAATATTGCTGCCAAAGCAAATGTTGTTGAGTCAGACAAGACTAACAAAAGAAAAAGGGAGAATGCTCCTAAGAAGTCAAAGAAATTTCTGGGTTCTTGCCACAACTGTGGAAAGAAGGGGCATAAAGCAGCCGAATGTCGTGCACCTAAAAAGAAGAAGTTAGAAGCAAATATGGATGATGTTTCGAAAGGCATTTCTGATCTTGATTTATGTGTAGTAATATCAGAATGCAACCTTGTTGGTAACTCAAAGGAATGGTTTGTAGACACTGGAGCCACTCGACACATATGTGCTAACAAGTGGATGTTTACAACCTATAAAACTGCAACAGATGCTGAACAACTTTTTGTGGGCAATTCTTCTACTTCAAAGGTCGAAGGCAAAGGAAAAGTTGTGTTGAAACTGACTTCTGGAGAGGAACTAACTTTAAATGATGTTTTCCATGTTCCAGAAATTCGCAAGAACCTAATTTCAGAATCATTACTGAGCAAGCATGGCTACAAATTGACCTTTGAAGCTGATAAATTTGTTCTTTCCAAGAATGGAGTGTATGTTGGAAGAGGATATGTGTGTGATGGTTTGTTTAAAGCAAATGTAACCACTTTTGTACCACGCACTGAAACGAATGAAAGTGAATCTTCTGCTTATATTGTTGAATCTTCTAACATATGGCATTCTAGATTAGGGCATGTAAATTTTGATTCATTGCGAAAATTGATTAATCTAGAATTTATACCAAAATGCAATATAGATTCAAACTATAAACGTCAAGTTTGTGCAGAAGAAAAATTGACAAGAACCTTGTTTCATCATGTTAAACGAGATACTGAACCTCTAGACTTAATACATACCGATGTATGCGATTTGAAAATGTGTCAAACTAGAGGTGGAAAAAGGTACTTTATTACATTCATTGATGATTGTACCAAATACTGCCATATATATCTCCTCAGAAGTAAGGACGAAGCATTTGAAAGGTTTAAGCAGTATAAGGCAGAAGTTGAGAATCAACTCAACAAGAAAATCAAATCTTTAAGAAGTGATAGAGGAGGAGAATACGAGTCTCCATTTGAGGAATTATGTGCTGAGCATGGAATTATACATCAAACTACAGCTCTGTATTCACCTCAATCCAACGGTATAGCCGAACAAAAAAATAGAACTCTTAAAGAAATGATGAATGCCTTACTGATTAGCTATGGCTTGCCAGATAATTTTTGGGGAGAAGCTATTCTTTCAGCAAATCATATTTTAAATAAAATACCCCAAAAGAAAACATCTAAAACTCCTCATGAACTTTGGAAAAACAGACCACCATCCTATAAATACCTAAAAGTGTGGGGGTGTCTTGCCAAAGTAGAGGTACCAAAACCAAAGAAGGTCAAAATTGGACCAAAACTATTGATTGTGTATTCATTGGATATGCACAAAACAGTGCTACATATCGATTTTTGGTACACAAATCTAAAATTGATGATATTCAAGAAAATACCGTCATTGAGTCGAGAAATGCTAGATTTTTCGAACATGTATTTCCCTTGAAACATGGTACTGAAAATCATGCACCTAAGAGATCAAGGGAAGATGAAGTTCCTTATTCTATTAAGGATGTTGAACAAAATAACACTCAGCAAAGTAGTGTTGAGCAGCAAATGGAGGAACCAAGAAAAAGTAAAAGGTCAAGGACTTTAAAAACCTTTGGACCGGACTTCTATACATTTATGTTAGAAGATGATCCATTGACATATAAACAAGCTATGTCTTCTAGCGATGCCCCTTATTGGAAGGAGGCAATTAACAATGAGATTGAATCCATTATTCCAATCATACATGGGAATTGGTTGATTTAGCTCAAGGATGTAAGACCTTAGGTAATAAATGGATATTTAAAAGGAAATTGAAAACTGACGGTTCAATAGACAAGTACAAAGCTCGCCAGGTAGTCCAAGGATTTAGACAAAAAGAAGACCTGGACTATTTCGATACATATTCACCTGTAACGAGGATCACGTCAATTAGAATGCTCATTGCAATTGCATCCATACATGACTTGGAAATACATCAAATGGATGTTAAAACTGCATTCTTGAATGGTGAACTAGAGGACGAAATCTATATGAAACAACCTGAAGGATTTCTAAGCTTAGAAAATGAGCATAAAGTTTGCAAATTGGTAAAATCACTTTATGGCCTTAAGCAAGCTCCAAAACAGTGGCATGAGAAGTTTGATAATTCTATGTTATCAAATGGATTCACGATAAATGAATCAGATAAATGTGTGTACATAAAACATACACATATTGGATATGTCATTGTCTGTCTTTATGTTGATGACCTATTGATCCTAGGCAATAACAAGGCCATAATAACATCTACGAAGGATATGTTATCCTCTAGATTTGATATGAAAGACCTAGGACTGGCTGATGTGATATTGGGTGTAAAAATTATGAGAACACCACAGGGATATGCATTATCCCAATCGCATTACATCACCAAAATACTCGAGAAATTCAAGCAATATAATGTAACTATTGCAAAATCACCAGTAGATATGTTAGGTAAAGAACACTGGTGATGGTATTTACCAATTAGAGTACTCTCGTATACTAGGAAGTATCATGTATGTTATGAACTGTACTAGGCCTGATATCGCTTATGCTGTAAGCAAACTAAGTAGATTTACCAGCAATCCTGGTAAACATCATTGGAAAGCGATAATCAGAGTTCTAGGATATCTAAAGTATACACAGAGTTATGGTCGTACTATACAAACTATCCTTCAATAGTGGAAGGATACAGTGATGCAAATTGGATCACTGGATCAAATGATACAAAGTCTACAAGTGGATACGTGTTCACATTAGGAAATGGAGCAATTTCATGGAAATCATCCAAACAGACTTGTATCACTAGATCTACGATGGAATCAGAGTTTATTGCACTAGATAAGACTGCGGAAGAAGCAGAATGGATTCGAAGCTTCTTGGAAGACATTCCGAATTGGAGCAAACATATGCCTCCAATATGTATACATTGTGATAGTCAATCAGCTACTGGAAGGGCTAATAGTACACTATACAATGGTAAATCTAGGCATATTCGTCGTAGACATAAAACGATAAGACAACTTCTCTCTAATGGGGTTATCACAATAGATTACATTCGATCTAAAGATAACTTAGCGGATCCGCTTACAAAAGGCTTGCCAAGAGAGGAAGTTCAAACCTTATCGAAGGGAATGGGGCTAAGGCCTACAGACTAAAGGTTTTTCTAAAATGGAAACCCCACCTAGTTGACTAGAGATCCCAAGATCTAGGTTCAAAGGGACAACGAAGTTTAAGAGAAACTTGATGGCATTGTTACACACAAACCATTCCTATGATAAGTCAGTGCATTATATGTTGAATAAGGATAAGTATGAGTACTTTTAATGATGTATTTATTTGAGGAATTAGAGAATGCCCTTTACAGAATCACCTACGTAAGTGCGAAGGCGCCGCTTCAAAGAGAATTATGAGGCCAAATTCTCTAAGCACTTATGAGACCAGGCAGGTGTTCAAGGCAAAAACGAACACATACAGAGAACGAAGGGTTATAAGAAACATTTATCGCGTGTTATCTACTTTGGAATTACACAAAAGACTTACAGTTCAAGGACATTCTATGTCTACTGATTCGCCTGTGATTCAAATAGGTAATCACTAGGAAAGTTCAAGGCCCATGTGAAACTTTAACCGATGCGATAAATGATTCGTGAAACTAAGATCAACTGCTCATTCATGTGGGGGATTGTTGGAAATAAATGAGCAAAGAAAGGGGAAAGTAGGAAGAAGAAGAGATAAGGAAGAAGAAGAAGAGATAGCAACATTTAAAGTCCCACATCATAGAAATATTAGCACAATCTCTCCTAATATATTAGAAGCCAAATAGGCTTATGTAAAATAGAAAGGAGAGGGATGATATAAGGATGCGGGCTTGGCCATGACATAATAATACATTAAAATGTCAAAGATAAGAGCCTTGGGCCTTGGGGCTCTTGGGGTCTCTTGATTGGATATGGCCGACGGTTGCTGATTGGGCTAGTGCACTGACATGAGAATATTTTTCTTCAGAATTTTAAAGGTGTGTCCGTTCAGTCCAGAATTCGAAAGGAGTGTCTGTTAGCTGAATAAAGACAACCATTTGAATTCTCAACAGACGCATATTAATAACCGGGCGGTTAAAGGGTCGCAACCTTTCCTATTCTGACGATTACTAATGCATGCGAATAGGCACTCCTCCTTGCCTATATATACACTGCCCGAAACAAGACAGAATTCTATTTTTTCTGCTTGCATTGCTTCATCTTCTACTTAAAGTAATCCTATGATCTCGTTTCTATAATAAACTTCAGTTCGTCAGAGCTCCGTTTGCTGGCACTACGCAACGGAGTTGGTCTGTTTTATCCTGGGAAACAAATTGCAACAACGTCGAATAGTGCATACGACAGCAATATTGTTTCAAGGAAACAGAAAACTTCTGGACTCGGACATTACTGAAGCAGAATACTTTCTGTTTATCTTCAGTCTTGTGCACAAATCGGTTACGCTTTCTGTGATTATTGTACACACAGTTTGACGTGACAATTGTGGCATAATTGATTAATGTTGATTGTTGTTGTTGTCTGTTTGTAATACAATTGTGTAATTACAAAAGTACTAACAAACTAGATGTCATAGAGTGCACTTGGAAACATTATGACTTACTATACTTAACCACAAGATCTAAATCCCGCAGAAGTGGACATACAAAATTTGTCATTAATATGGTAAATAAATATTCTCAAAAATTGTATTTAATATGTTTGTTCATATTTATTCTAACAAACACTGTTTCTTTTTTTTTCTTTTCTTTTTTTGCAGAAAACTTCAGTGAATAATCTAAATGACGAGCTAAAATAAGAAGGTCACAAAACAAAAGAAGACACAGCTTGTAAATGTTGACTGTGCTAAAAAAATCAATGGGTAATTATGCAGGTAGAAAATAACATAATATATATTTTCATCATACACATTAAGATATAGAAGAAACATATTACAATTCATTATTGTAATAAGAAAAGAAAATATGATATAACTTTAGATGCAAAGTACTAAATTTCATAATTGTAGGTATGATTGAGGCATTTATGTGATGATGTTCGTGCAAAAAATTGCACATGGAATGGAGAGTACATCAAATATTTCTACCGAAGAAGCTACTTCATTTAGAGCAAAGATAGTTGCAGATATTCTCAGTGATGAACCATATTGTTGGACAATAGAAATTTTTTGCAGCTCTGGTCCAGCTCTTAAAAATGTTTGAACTAACACAAAATTTCAGAATTTGTAATAAGTGATTCTTACAATCAGATATAACAATTGGTGATTAATTTGTAATGAATTATACCAATATTTCAATAATTTGTACTGCTTAACTTCTTAGACAGTAAATCGTACAACGCTTATGAACATAATGATTTTTACATTCACTTAATTTGTCATTCAATGCATTTTTTAACTACTCTGTTTAAAAGATAAATCCTTTTATCTTTTGTTTATTATTTACACTTCATTTGTAATATGTTTTCTAGTTCCATTTTTTTTACAGCAAACAAACGCAATATGGGCAACTTTTCCTAGACAAGAAGAAGCTTTAATATTTGTCCAAACACATGCAAACACTAACATTTTTTGCTACCAAGATCATTTAACTGGACAAAGAAGGTTCCTAGTTTCTACATATGATCAGTTTTGGAAAAGGTACAAGAGCATGAATCCTAATCTACGCCACCATTATGAGATTATTCAAGTTAGACTGCCTTGCCACTTGTACTATGATCTGGAGTTCAACAAAAAAATTAACAGTATACAAAATGGAGATGAAATGGTAAATTTTTTGATTTCCATCACATTCAAAACTCTGAATGGCTTATATAAAATAAAGGGAAATGAAGATTGGGTCATAGAACTTGATTCATCTAATGAAGACAAGTTCTCTCGGCATTTGATAATTCGTATCCCAAATATTGCATTCAAAGACAACTTGCATGTTGGAGGATTTATCTCTAAGATATGCTCATTTATTAAATATTCAAGATTAACTAATTCACCCTTTGAAAAACTTTACATCAACAAAGAGTTAAGCCCTCAGAAATTACATAGAGTATATTCATTGATACTGGAGTTTATACCCATAATCGTTGTTTTCTTCTTCCATTCTCAACAAAAGGAGGGAAAAAATCTATACTACTGCCAAGCGGACGCTTTGGATGTAAAAATCTAACTAACGAAGAAGTGTTTACAAAATCACTTATTTGCAACGTAGAAGATAATTTAGATAAACTATTACAGTGTGAAATGGATTTGACATCTTACAAAAATATTCAGTTTAAAAATGAGGAGAATGATAACAATAGGTACATCCAAATTGAAAAGACAGTAAATGATTACTCTTACAGTATACCTAAGTCCTTTTATTCAGGAAAATCTCCCTTCCTAGATTTGGATGAAAAAATTTCATTAGCATCTCATGGAAATGTTTTGGGTACAATCAGAAAGTGGTACTGGTTTTTTTTAAACATAGCTATATAATTTACAGCATGTCCAAAAGTCGATATTATGAACGAATTGAAAGAGAACATAAAAGTAATCATGTTATGTACATTGTTGATTTCCAAAGAAGTGGCTACTATCAGAAATGCTATGATCCTGATTGTTGAGGTTATCGATCTCCTGTGCGACAATTACCATGGAATGTATTGTCCACCTGTTATGATATAGTGGAACAAGAAGGCAAAACAGTGTAGAAGCAATGCTTCAATAAAAAAATTATATCAAGTACATAGTGAAAGTAATGATTGTGTTAAATTTGTTTGTATTCTTGATAATGAGAACATGTACAAAGTCAACAACATGTACAAATATTTTTTTCTGTTACATAATTTGTTCTTCTCACTAAAATGGCAAAAAATAGTATGTAACAGCAAAAATAATTATTAAAATGTGTTTTGCTAAAAATGTAAAACCATATATCTTTTTCAAATATATTGTATAATATTTATATATCTGTTATGATTATGTTGCTGAATATGATTAATTGAAGGATTTTGTTAGTTTGTATGATTTATTCATATCAGATTTGTAATCATATACATAATTATTTCACTACTGTTATTTGCAAAACATAAACTAAAAAGATAAACTATTTAATCTTTTTCAAATATATTGTATACTATATGTATATCTGTTAATATGTTATGATTATGTTGATGAATACGATTAATTGCTGGATTTTGTTATTGTGTATGATTAATTCATATCAGATTTGTAATCATATCAATAATTATTTCACTAATGTATTAGCTAAAAATTATTAATAAAGATAAAATGTTTTATCTTTTTGATCATGATACCACATAATATAATAATTTAACAACAAAATAATTATGCAATTAATTTCTACTATAATGAAACAAATTTAACTTATAGAACATACATACTCAAACAACATCTACCTATTACATTTAATACATACAACAAACTTAAAAAATTTCCTTTACGAGAAAATATAAATACAAATATCTTTTCAAACCTTTGTTGTCGAAAATACAAAATAATCCAATAATCATTTTATATAAAATAGCATAAATGATTATTTAGCTTCAATTTAAACCATACAACCATTACAGATATATCAGACCTTCAATTTAAAACTTAAATAAGTGAATAACTATACAATTTTAACCTTTTTATAAGTCAACACATAAAGATATAACCAGTTTTCTTTTTCAGTCCTGTTATGATATTGAAAAAAAATACAAAATTATACAACAATTTTGTTAATACTTACCGGTTATCTTTTTCACTCCTGTTATTTGCCATTGAAGACCATATAACCATTTAAATTTTATTTTTTAAATACAATTTGTATAAAAGATTAAATTAGTTAAAGCAAGACAATCATCAAATAAATTTCATAGTTAATTTTTAATGGTTCAGATTACATCTTGTGGTTAAGTATAGTGATTCGTAATGTTTCCAAGTGCACTGTACGACATCTAGTTCAATGATATTCGAACGTTCATTTCCATGTATTTGGAATAAGATGTTGATACATAATTGATCTAAAATTAATTTCATGATAAAATAGTATAACTGTTTTGTGAATATATTAACCTTTTCAATCTGCTACAATTGTCTTTTTAAAAAATGATTTAGAAATTGTATTTTGTAATAAAATAAGTAAATTAACATCAGTTATAGAACTCCAACAGAGAAAATCGATTATCTTATCCAGATAAACAAGACCGCTTCATGATTTCCATAATTAAAGTCGAATTTGATTTCTATAAAAAATGATTTATATAATGTTAATTTTTTAGTATATAAATACTGATTTTAGATGTTGTTAATTTATATAATAAAAACTAATTTTATATAATGTTAATTTATATAATAACAACTGATTTTATATAATGTTAATTTATATTTTTAAAACAATCCATATAGTAATTAATAAAAAAAACTACCTTAATCACTTCTTCTATTTTGCCTCTACAAGCTACTGCCTCCTATTTTCATCATCGTCTTCCATCTCTAGGAGAGGCTATTCGATTTCGGAAATGCTCAGCCCTAGGGCTCGAAACCGCATGCATCACGGGGCCCTAGGGCATGATCGCCCACCTCCATCCGGATCGCCGTCCTTCCCTCTCTCCACGGCGGCTCTCTCAGCCAACTCGCAACCACCGTCGGCTCCCCAAATGCTGGTGAACGTGGCGTGTTCCAGCTTGAAAATTGAGCTGCTCCTCAACCCATCCTTGATCGAATCCGTAAAGGAATGTTGATCTCACAACGCTCTTTCGTTTTCGTTTTCGTTTTGATTTGGATTGCAATTAGTGATGGATTTGAAGAAAATCGAACGATAAGATTGGAGGGTTTGGGCCCTTGATTTCGGCAGTTGCTTGAATGAACAAAGTAGGGTTTGGATGGAGTTAAGATATATTATTCATTATATTATTTAATTCATTTAATTCATTTAATTCATTTATTACTCGTTCAACGCTTTGAACTCCAAACAAAACCCAATGACTATCGTCCCTAACCGAATACCCCCATTCCGGACAAAATGGGATATGTTTCATAAGCCAATTCAATCGTTTTGATCAGTTTTTATTTAAAATTAAAATATAAATCCATGTATATTGAATTTAAACGTGCATTTTAATTTACCGAGGCCATATACTGACTCCAAAAATTCACGAAAATTAAATCTAGCTATGTTATGATGATACGGTCCTAACAAAACAAATTTTGTCGAATTTGGTGACCGTTTAAAAAAAGGTCATTTTCCAGTCGATTAAATTCAAACTGAAATTGCCAAACACGTTTTCTTTGGCCACACTCACATATTGATTCCAAAAATTAGGAATTTTGGAATCTTGCCATAATTTGTCATTCTGGATTTAACAAAAGTGGTTTCATCGAAAACGGAGGTCGTTTGCAAAATGGCTATTTCTAAGGGCCATATATATTAATAAAATATATATAAATTCCGCAGCGACTTTTTTGAATTTTAAACTGGACGTAACTTACAATTTATAAAACAAAATCTCAGTTTCTTACATTCGTTTGAAAGATATTGTTCATCAGATTCAAATATTTCTTGTTTCGTCCAATTTTGACTTATATTGAATCTTGTACATTCAATCGAAATTTGAAATCAGATTTTCAAACTGTCACGCCATTTCAGGCTCGTTTTATAATTAAAATAAATTTATATGTCTAACTTCTTTGAAAATAAATTTATCGTCATTATTATTTAAAATAAATCATTTTAAATATTCAAAATCCGTTAAAATAGCTAAAATAAAATTTTTAAATTGGTTCTGATTTTCCAGGTTGTTACACTTTATCATATTGCAAGAATATTTCTGTTATACACGATGGGAACTCTTTCTTTCACATCGACAAATGACACAATCAATTTTGGATACATAAAATCAGTTATGAATTTAGAAACAGCTCATCATTTGATTGGGGTTCTGCTAATTTGGGGTATTTATATCAGATTTTGGATGTCGTTGTGACTAAGGGTGGTCATCTAACTGGATTTGTCAAATTATTATAGGTATATCAACCCTTTTTATTTTCAATTTATTTTAGTTTACATGCTTAATTAATTTATTAAATAATTCTTTTATTTTTTGCAGTACCTGTTCTTTAAGTATATGACCGTCGGCGGTTATATTGTTAAAGAAATTGTAAAACGACCATCTTATCTATAATGACCCATATTTTTGGTCAATTTAAAATTTGAATTTTAATCTATTTTTATGGATTTTAAAATAGAAAATGCTGAGTTTGGACTTAATAAATTTGAGAATAATTTTAAAAATTTGTTTTATGTTTTATTTGACTTAAAACAAGGTCAGTAGAAAATTTAAATCAATTTAAAAGCTCAGATTTTGAAAATCGATATTTCAATGCTATATTGATTACCTAAAAAAGGACCATTTTTGAGACAGTCTCAGAATCCGATGAAATAACTTTTATTAGATCCGGAATATCGAAATATGTCAGGACTTAAAATTTCAAGTCAAACGGAGTTCGTACGCGAGAGAACGATATATAAATGTACATTGGAAATTTAGTTAGAATTCGATTTAAGCTAGAAATATGGCGATTTTTCAATTGGTCTTAAAATTCGACGAGATTAAGTTCATTGGAAGCATAATTCCATAACATAGCAAAATTTCAAATTCGTAATTTTGGGAGTTAATATGTGGTCATGCGACTAGAACGAAATTTGGAGAGTATAATTAATACATGCATTAAACAATCACTTCATGCTACATTCCCAAGTTAATAAAAATTAAACAACTCACCCTACTCCTTGCCACATGTCAATTTCTTCTTATTTGTGTCATTTCATGAAGACTTAAGGCCTAAGTCTGGTTAATTTAAGTTTTAATTTCATTTCATTTGCCTAAACTCCATTTCAAAGCTTAAAGCACCTTTAATGGCCTTCTCCTCCCTTTAGCTTCCCACACTGCCACCTAGGGCCCCACCTCTGGTCATCCTCCATCGACGCCCAGCCTCGCCTCCAGACCACTGTCGTGCATGGGTCCCCCCACCTCCCATAAAACCTCCTTTTCTTTTTAGTTTGCAAAGACACGTCCTTTACACCCTTAACCAAGTGTTAGCTCCTCCTTTCGCCTTCTTGTGGGCCCCATACTCCACGTCAGCCTTCCCCCGCTAAGTCAGCCTCCCTTCCATACTGAACAGCCCCTACCGTGGATCCCCCTTGCCTCGCCTAGCCCTTAAACCGTTAAAAATCCAAGTTTTCTTACTTAAAACCCAAGTGCAAGTGTGTTAGTTAGTGTTCGTTTGTTCATTGGAAAGTTTGGATTGAAAAGGCGAGATCTTTGTAGTTGTAGCAAGCCATAGAGATCCTACTATGAAGTATCTTAGTGTTATCATGGCTGGGGTGAGAGTTTATCACTCAAATTTTTTAAGATGCATAATTAAATTATAACTAAGTTGCTAAGTACTTGGTTTAATATGTGATAAAGTTGGAATTGGCTTGTGAAGTAATTTGGTAGTTAAGTGAAGTTAATTAACAAGTTAGAACACTGTTAATATGATAATGATATGAGAACCCGAAATTTTATTTATGTAATTATCATAAATTATTATATGGTATATGGTAGCTCACATTACAAGTTGTTTGAAAACCAGATGGATGAATGGATGATTGATTGCGTTATGGTTAGGATGTGATCCTGATTTAATAAACATGTTAAAACAATGTTAAAATATTTGTGATAGTTGATACTGGATTAAAAATTCATTTACAAGTCGGACGACTTGCTTATATTCACCTATTTAAGTGATATCGATTATGTTGAATAATAATTCGAAACGAATACGTTATGATTAATTTCATGGATTTGTAATTGATTTGGTGTGATTACATAATTAATTAATTGTTGGTTGAAAACCCCACACAGGTATTGGGATGATATTTGACCTACACAAATCCCATGTAGGTCAATCGGTTGATTGACGGACCGATATAAGTGTTAGAGAAATATTTAAAGCTTATATGGGTATAAGTGCACACAGGATGTTAATTGGATGTTTGAAAGTTGTTTACAACTATTATTAGATGTATAAAATTCACATAAGTGAAATTATACGGTGTTTGATTGAATTTTATTCCAATTTGGAATAAATATGAATATTTTAATAATATAATATTTGGTGAAAAATCGAAGTTTGATTTTGACGTCTGATTTTGGATGGATGCATATAAGTAAAAATATCAATGAATATTCGTAACTGTAACGAATGGTTTTGAAGTAAATTTAATGTACTTAAGCACATCGAAGTTTTTAATTCAAAATGAATAGTAACTTTTTAAAGTGAAGTCCAGTTGGATATGTAGCCAACGTTTTAAAAGAAGCTTTCTTACGAGTGTTTTTTTGTTTTGTTTATAACGATTATAAGGAAAATTTGAATGTAAAATAATGATTTTTGAAAAATAATATTATTTAATTTATTAAAATAATATTAAAGCTAAACGTACAGTGAAATATGTGATTTTGAAGAGGAACGACCGAAACGAGTTTTCAAATATGATTATATATATATATTCTATAGAACTGGAAGCATTGGATCTGTAATGAAAAGATCTTTCAAATGGAAAAAGCAGTTTTGAAATCCAACTATTTGATTTTAAAATATGTCCAAATCTGTTTGGGAAAAGGTCGCTATAGATACAGTTTTGTGGCCAATATTGGAAACCGACTCTAAGGGCCTTAATAAAATTATTAGAAATATTAATAAATTATTTTAAATAATAATTAATGATTTGGAAAGATTTTGGATGAAGTACTCCAAGTTATAAAAGATAAAAGATATTTTATCTAAATGAACTAGTTAACAACTAGAATAAAGAATCAAAAGGAATATGCGATGATTTCTGAGAGTACAGTCTAGTATCACCCATGAGATCTAACTGGAAATTATTCTGTTAGGCAAGGGGTGGGAAGAACCGAAAGGACATCGGATATTCGACTAAGATCAGATGATGTTTTTTGGAGTTAAGTAATCCAATGATTTTAAAATAACTTATTGGATTGAGAGTGGTTTTAATATAACCAAAGTTTTCCAACGTATAAATTGGAAAGGATTTGATTGGAAATAATTTTTGGATATTTTAATACTGGATTTCATGATTATATGGATATCGTTGAGGATTTTGGAAGATATAAATATCATTATTTCCAAAATGGTATGTGTTGGTTTCAGAATTTGGTATTGAATATAAGTCAATATGATTTTTATTAAAAGCGTTGTATTTGATATCAAATTGGATTTTGGGTTCTTTATGAACGGTGTCTTTAATAATCCTATTCTTAAACTCAGACGAGAATGAAATAAATCTTTTAATTAAGATTTAGAAAATTTTCCAATTTAATAAATTAAATAGGAATTGAATGGAATTTGATTAATAATAATTGAGATGAGCTTCTATGAAGGAACATGTAACGACCCGGGTTTTTGGTGACCTTGGTTATCCGATATACAACACATATCGAACATCCAAGGGTCTAAAATACTGGATGATTAATAGAAGAAATTAGAGGGTGAGGAAAGATAAGATAGAAACTTAGAATAGAAGAAGAAGAAGAAGAACACAACATCAGAGTAACACGAATCTCACAGCGGAACGAATAACATATAATAGATAATATACCCTTGAAACAAAATCAGTATATATACACACATCATTATCAAAGTACAGCACTTACAACATAGCGGAATAATATTAGCTATATAATCCTGAAGCCTCCTGCTCCAGCTCTCCAAGTATCTGTAAATCCCGACTACATGACTGCCCGTACAAAATTGGGCACCCAAGAGTTTAGGGAAAACAAAACAAAATAAACTCTGGGTCAGTCATGGGAGTGGTATGAGTAAAACAGTTCAAAACAGTTCAAGCAGGTAAATGATATCTTATAAGACCACACCGTATAACGGAACGGGTTTTTCCCTTATGAGAATCCAAATTATCTTTATATCAAAAAACCTTTTGATATTATAATAATGTCTATCAACACAATATAATAATCATCTAGCAGAAACGCTTTCATCTCACGTTCTACATATATAGTATACAATCAAAACCACAAGCACGTATTGGGTAATGGATTTCCAACTATGACATGGTATGGAACCACCTTTCGCTAGTGTACCTCTCGAAAGGAATACACTGGGTTCAATAAGAACATCTTGCAACCTGGCCACACATGACCGACCACTCATTTCGCTTGAGTGTATCGAATGTATATCACCAACGGTTGGGATCAACAACCATTTCCCGATTGGGACAGTATCGACAATAGATTTTTAGAAGTAAATGAAACTCTAGATCAGGTGATTATACACCCTACTTCGGAGCGACCGACTTAGCCATGCTTCCTGCTCGATTTCTGTCATTTACCGGTTGATGAGGCTTGAGGTTACGCTTCATCATCTCATCAGATTCACTTCGAATGCCACATTGTCAGTTCCATTGAAAATCACTAATTGACGTCTACAACAGTACATTACGTGTTAGCTAAAGAAGTTTCCTTCTCCGCTTCCACTCTTGGTACGGTTGAAGAAATCAATGTCGTGACCTTTCTGGAAATACTCTGTCTGACATTCATCCATACAAGTCATCCAGGAACAGGATGAACCGAAGGTACTATTCAGTACATCCATCTTAGGCACTGTTATCTAAGACTTATACAATAGCCCTTGCACTTTACTTCGTCTTCAATTATCTTTGGCATATATGATTCGCAATGCTTATGCCAATACAGAGTGGTTCTTTGGATAATAATCCAACCGGTCTCTCCATATTAACAACGTTAAAATGATCAAAACTTCGATAGTCTGTGATTTAACTATCAAAGAAAAATACGTGTGCAAACAACGATTCTATTTCCAAATGGAAATTATATCAATCAAACATCATTTAACATTAATCTCCTTAGTTCATTTTTCATCTCCTGTTTCCCTATATTCAACATTTCTTATTTTCTAAATTTAGAAAATATATGTTATTACCATTGGAAAACATTTCTATTTCTTGTTTTCTATATCAGAAAACATTTCTAATTCTTGTTTGGAAAAAACATTTCCAAAACTCCTACGTTTGGATTAAACAGATGTTTAGATAAAACATCGCTATGCCAACTCAAACCATTTCCTTTAATTACTAAATTCACTTAACCATCCTTTACTGCCGAACCTTAACCATTCCTTAGTTAAAAATGAAGCCAATCAAGTTGGGGTAGAACTACCTTTCAGACCTTAACCGAACAACATTTCTAACTTTGAAATAGGCAAAGTTCACTCTATATTTCTTTAACTAACTTCCTTACTTAACCTTTCTTTTCGAATAACTATATTCGATTAGCTCCTTTTTTTATTATCTCTATTTGATTAACTCTATTTGATTTACTCTATTCGATTTACCCTATTGCATTCACATTAACCGATTAACTTTATTTGATAAATTCTATTTAATTAACTCGGTTTACCAACTCGGCTTAATTAACTCAACTTGACGAACTTACTCAGCCCACTTAACTTGGTTACTTAACTTGGCTAACTCTACTTTGATTAACTCGCTTTGGTTAACTCAAATTTGAATAACTTAACTCGCTAACTCAAATTGATTAATTCAGTTTGACTAGCTCCTTTGACTAACTTAGTTCGATTAACTCCTTTTACTAAATTCAATTTGATTAACTCGACAAACTTCACCCATTTGGTTAACTTGACTAACTTAGCCCATTTGGTTAACCTGACTAACTTAGCCCATTTGATTAATCTAGTTTAACTAACTCATTTGACAAATCTTGTTTAACTTACTCATTTGACAAATTCCTTTTTTTATAATTCTATTTATTCCCTAAATAATTATTCCCTTTTTATTTTCTCTATTTATTTTCCAAATATTAACTTTTATTTATTTTCTAAATAAATATTTCTTTTATAAAATCCTATGATTTTATAAACATTTCATTTTAAATATACATAATTGAAAATTCCTTTTTGATATTCTAGTATCACTGATGGTGTTTAACGTGTCGTATAACAATGATCCATACCACTCAAACATACATAATCATCAACAGATTATATGACACATCATATATCAATATATATGAAAAACGGTAAAATAAATGTTGAGGAATCCAGTTGGATTCCTCCAACCTATGTCCCTGCATCCACAGATGTTACACAATAAAATCAACATCACTTTTAGTTCCATATGATATATTCTGTTAAACAGAATCAAATATAGAAATTCAACTAACTGACTAGCAGTTCAATCAAACAGTCAACACACAGTCAATCAGTCAATATTTAATAGTTCTAAAAATACAACATGAATTTATAAACTGTTCAGAGTTAGTGAGATTTACTCACATTGGACGATCATCGTTAATAACGATAACCATCGCTTGATTCAGACGGACAATTTATTTTGCTATAAATTGTAACGAGCTCTAATCCACTTCTAGTTGGTTCCATATTGTAGTCGTCGTCCATACGGTCCCAATGGATCCGACCGTTCGTGATTCTGATATCGTATGGTAAAGATATTAAGGTTACAAGTTCATTCACTATTTAAATTGAGTTAATACATAAGTTTTATTCCCTATTGGGCTTTACCCTTCCTTCTTGGTCCATTCCCCTTCTTTGCACCGACCCGCTTCTACAAAGCTCCATCTTTTCTAATTCCTTTTTGCCAATTCACGTTTGAGCTGTTTTGGGCCATTTCTATATATAAAAATGTATGTTATACTTGGCTTCCCAAAAATAAGACACGGCCCAATTCCCCATTTCTGAAAAGCCCAACCCGTACCCATTTTCACCGCAACCTTTCTTCCCCCTGGCCTTTAAATGTCGTGCTCCTGTACACCGTAGCCATTTCCGCTACTTTCTACGACCTCCTACTCCCCTGACTCTTCACGAAATCACACACGGCAGCCACCATTTTTCTCCTCGCTCTAGCCTCTACAACGTCATATCCTTATCACCGAACTCGAGTTCACCCTAGGAGGTCCAACATCGAGCTTTACATCGGCTCAAAAGACAGATACGAAAAAAAAATTCTCGTTTAAATCCCATCAAAATCATACGAGCTCTATTCGACGCCGTGAATCCAAATATAACTATGAAATCTTACATTGATGCTTCAAATTTATGATTTCTTGAACCCTAGAACTGCTGCGCCTAGTTCCCGAACTCGAGATCCGCTAAGAACACGTCGATCGCCTAAACAATGGTGCGCACCCTTGCAAACTTAGCTGGAAATCGAGGAGGAAGCTTCAGGGATTGTAAATACGTTGGTCTCATGAATTTAAATGAAGAAATGGATTTGATTTCCATTTTTGAAATCTCGGGCTTTTACTGGAGAAACGAATAGGAAGTGGCGGCTTGGAAGTAGTTTGACCATGAAATATAATTAGGTTAAGAAGAGATGGGGTATTTGTAGGGTCTTGATTTGGATCTTTGTGGGGAAATCGTTCCTCCATGTTTTTGGGTTTAAGGGAGTGGCTGAAACAATGCATGCGTGGCTTCTCTATCCCCGTATGAAGGAAATGGGGATGGAATTTCATTAATTTAATATAATTAAATCTTCACGTGAAGTCTCGTTAAAAACAACCACATATGAGTTATCACGGACAAAATTAGAAATACCATTGAGATCAGCAATGTGTCCCGATCCCGAATATATAATAATATCGGTAGGTTAACTCATATTTTAAAACCTCAAAATGTTGATTACAGGGTGCAAAATACTCCAAATAAAAAGTTGCTGATTTAATTAACTAAAAATTACAGTAAAATTCTAAAAATTAAATTATCGTTATGTCCCAAAAGAACCTTGTCTAAATTCAAACCCGATCTCTAGTTATATCGAATAAACCGATACGGTCGATAAACGATTCTATAGCGACTATTTTAAAATTTGATTTGGACATATCTCAAAATCTACACGACGAAATCCTGAATTTTCTCTTCCACTAGAAAGATATACTCCACCAGCTCCACACGTTTCTTGTTTCACAGAAATCCGGCTTAAAACGAATTCTGTATATTCAGTTGAAGTTCGAATCGCCAATTTACGAACTACAGCGCCATTTCGAGCTTGATTATAATTATAATAAAATTATACGTTCAACCTGTCGTTCAAATAATATATTCGTTATTCTAATTCAATTCTAAACTGAATCCAATATCACAGATGATCCGGTTCACAACATATCGTCATTTCCGCCAATTCTGATTATTTCAGAATTAAATATATTATTTAATTTATTATTTTAATTAAATATTCACCATTATCAAATTCCACGACCATTTAATTCACTATATCACTATTAATATAATTAAATAAATTAATTATAATACCTCTGCCAATGCGGGTCATTGCATTCTTCCCTACTTAAAATAATTTCATCCTCAAAATTGCTAAAAGGTAGAGGACGACCCTATCGACTGGTTAGAACATATTTGTTCACTTCTTAACTTCAGTTTCAACTGAACCAATTTAATTTCAATTAAAAATCTATTTAATTCTTATCAATGAAAATTTTCAAAAATCCTGAAAATTTTCTAACGCCTTAACTCTTCGAAAAATTTCGCCAGCACCTCCTTTGTACTGGTCAATCGGTCAAACTCCAACTTGCCTCTCTGGGTCATCTCCAACCCAAAAGAAAATCAAACAACCAAGCGGCTTGCCAATTCGGCTCATAAATCTTATATCCAATAGAAATATAAACTTGTACCTTTTGTCGGCATATCATTATATCCTTTCCATCTGTTATCAATTCAGCGGATACAAGGGTCATCCCAATCAAATTCCAATCTGCTTTTATCCACAACACAACCATTTGCTTATATCCGAGCCAAATATCATTTCAACTCGAGTTTCTTCTCGATTCCCAACTCTTAACTTGATTATCACATTACACTTCAAATTTGAATCTCACAATCCAATTTGTCTTGATATCATTCTAATTCAACCTCAGTTACCACTTTACTGGCTTTACTTTAATTCAATTTTGCTTTCACAAATTTCTGTTAAATTTGTTTTTTTATTCAAACAGTCTTTCCCTGGGAGTTTTTAAACAGTTTCTCTTTTCAAAAATCAATTTTTTCTCTTTAACATGTCAATGAGCCCTTAATTAATATTCCATTAGTTAAATCACTTCCCTGTTTCTTTATCAATATTTGTTAACCAAATATTTTCAATAACCATATTTTCCTTCTATGTTATTTGGAAAACATTTCCGAATATTGCCTTCCTTTATTTTCTGAACTTTAGAAAATATATGTTATTTATAATTGGAAAATATTCCAATTACTTATCTCTTTTCCAATCTCGTTTATTTCTATACTTAGGAAATATTCTTTATTATATTTCCAAGCTTACACTTATTTGGGTTAAAACGGATGTTGTGTAAAACATCGTTACGACAACCCAAATACTTTATTCAACTAACTCTTATTCAACATTGATCTTCGAGCCTGAAATCTTACTATTTATTTGTTAATAATGAAATCAATCAAGTTTGGGTATAACTACCTCTCAGACCTTGACTGAATAACATTTATAACGTCAAAACAGATATGACTACTTACTCGAATAATCAATACCATACAACTACTTATTCACTTTTAAACACGTATACGCTTCCTCTTTCTATTCTTACTAGATTTTATTCTTAGTCTTCCTTTTTGATTTTACTATTCTATTTCTAAGTTCGTTTCCTTATCGACTTCTATATATATATATATTGATACGTTGATTTCTAACTATCAAATTATCTTAAAAATATTCTAACTCCTTAAATTCTCGGAAAAATTCGCCATAACTTCCTTTGTACCAGGAGCATCGGGATATTTCAAATAGCCTCCCGTGGCCCTCACCAGTCCAAAAGAAAAAGAGTAAGCCAAGCGGCTAGCCGATACGGCGCATAAAATCTCATATATGAATTAAATACATACCTTTTCGTCGAGCATTCTATTTATATACCTTCATACCTTATTCATACATATCTCATGTATATTTATACCTGCCCAATCTATTTTAACTATACCTGATCGCTTTAACTCAATTCGTTAATTAATTTGTTAATTAACTCTTTAGACTATTTCACTTTTATATTTGAACATGACATGTTCAAATATATTTTAACTTTCTTATTAACTAATTTGAATCCACATTTCAAATTTAAGTTCTATATTCGATTTCGAATATCCATTTACAAATCCAATTTACCTTTCAAAGTTCAACTTCAAATTCAAAACTCTAATAACTAATTCCTCTTCGACTTAGTTAATTCTATTCAATTTCTATTCAAATTTTATATCACTTCTATTATTCAAATCTATATATCAAATTCCATTATTCAAATTCTATATATCAAATTCTATATATCAAATTATATTATTCAAATTCTATTTTGAAATTCAACACAACTTGTCTTTCCCAAAACAAATTCAAAACAGTATCTCTGGTAGTAATTCGTCACTTACAACTCGAAAATGAATACTGATGATGCAGCTGTCATCATAAGAATCTATTTTCCAGAGATCGAAGTGAGTTCAATACTATAAAACCATTTCTAAACATTTCCACTTTGAAATTCAATTCAAAATATAATTCACACTTCTTGTAAAACAATTTAAGATCTCCCAGGATCTTAAATTTTCCTTATTTTTAATCCAAATCCTTTTACAAACACTTATCCAATTCTCCAGAGTTTTAATTCAATTTCTGGTTTAAATTCAGATTTAATTCATTTCGATTTCACGTATTTCACTTATATGAATTCTGATTGGTTATTTACATAACCATTTAATTTATAATCTTACTCGATTATAATAACAACCAATATATCCAATATATTATAATTTTGATATATATATCTTCTCTATATCAAGATATACCTTGGGTAAACTTATTTTAATTTACCCTCTTTTCAAAACATATCGTGTCGACCCAGCGTATTCGAGTGTTTATAAACTCCTACCGATACAGTGGATCAAACTGATCGACCAGAACTCATAAACAACTCAACCAATGAATCTCCACAATATAAAACAATTTTTATATCAATAACAAATACATTCACTCGTATATATACACTCAAACTCAATCTAGGTTATTACTAACCCCATCTCTATTGAGTCACACCACAGAGCCAAGGTAATTCACTTAACCTTATGCTTTGATACCAACTGTAACGACCTGCGTTTTTGGCGACCTTGGTTATCCAATATACACAACATATCGAACATCCAAGGGTCGAAAATACCGGATGATCAATGGAAGAAATTAGAGGGTGAGGAAAGATAAGATAGAAACTTAGAATAGAAGAAGAAGAAGAACACAACATCAGAGCAACACGAATCTCACGGCAGAACGAATAACATATAATAGATAATATATCCATGAAATAAAATCAGTATATGTATACACATCATTATCAAAGTACAGCACTTACAACACAGCGGAATAATATTAGCTATATAATCCTGAAGCCTCCGGCTCCAGCTCTCCAAGTATCTGTAAATCTCGACTACATGACTGCCCGTACAAAATTGGGCACCCAAGAGTTTAGGGAAAACAAAACAAAATAAACTCTAGGTCAGTCATGGGACTGGTATGAGCAAAACAGTTCAAGCAGGTAAATGATATCTCATAAGACCACGCCATATAACGGAACGGGTTTTTCCCTTATGAGAATCCAAATTATCTTTATATCAAAAAACCTTTTGATACTATAATAATGTCTATCAACACAATATAATAATCATCTAGCAGAAACGCTTTCATCTCACATTCTACATATACAGTATACAATCAAAACTGCAAGCACGTATTGGGTAATGGATTTCAAACTATGACAAGGTATGGAACCACCTTTCGCTAGTGTATCTCTAGAAAGGAATACACTGGGTTCAACAAGAACATCTTGCAACCCGGCCACACATGACCGACCACTCATTTCGCTTGAGTGTATCGAATGTATATCACCAACGGTTGGGATCAACAACCGTTTCCCGAATGGGACAGTATCGACAATAGATTTTTAGAAGTAAATGAAACTCTAGATCAGGTGATTATACACCCTACTTCGGAGCGACCGACTTAGCCATGCTGCCTGCCCGATTTTTGTCATTTACCGGTTGATGAGGCTTGAGGTTACGCTTCATCATCACATCAGATTCACTTCGAACGCCACATTGTTAGTTCCATCGAAAATCACTAATTGACGTCTACAACAGTACATTACGTGTAAGCTAAAGAAGTTTCCTTCTCCGCTTCCACTCTTGGTACGGTTGAAGAAATCAATGTCGTGGCCTTTCTGGAAATACTCTGTCTGACATTCATCCATACAAGCCATCCAGGAACAGGATGAACCGAAGGTACTATTCAGTACATCCATCTTAGGCACTGTTATCTAAGACTTATACAATAGCCCTTGCACTTTACTTCGTCTTCAATTATCTTTGGCATATATGATTCGCAATACTTATGCCAATACAGAGTGGTTCTTTGGATAATAATCCAACCGGTCTCTCCATATTAACAACATTAAAATGGTCAAAACTTCGATAGTCTTTGATTTAACTATCAAAGAAAAATACGTGTGCAAACAACGATTTTATTTCCAGATGGAAATTATATCGATCAAATATCATTTAACATTTATCTCCTTAGTTCATTTTTCATCTCCTGTTTCCCTATATTCAACATTTCTTATTTTCTAAATTTAGAAAATATATGTTATTACCATTGGAAAACATTTCTATTTCATGTTTTCTATATCAGAAAACATTTCTGATTCTTGTTTGGAAAAAAACATTTCCAAAACTCCTACTTTTGGATTAAACAGATGTTTTGTAACGGCAAGGAATTTCGCTCGATCCGAATCAGTCGTGAAACCGATCTAGACCGTTCGAAACCCCTGTTCGTTTGAGAGCAGGACAAATCAGAACGCAGACTTAAGAACATTTCATTGTTATTACAACAATTCCATCAGATACAAGAATATACAGAGTATAAATGAATACTATTACATTCGATAAATATCAGAGATTACAATAAATTACATAGCAGTGGAAAATAATACAAAGCACAACTGAAGGTGATATACGGATACAGAGCTTTTCGGATATCATTCCGGATGTAAACCAGGATCCTATGAATATAAATCTGCAAAACCAAAACTACTAGCTGCCCGTGTCGAAAATAGGGGCAACCAGAGTTTAGGTTAAAACAATAAACTCCAGGTCAGTCATGTGACTGGTGTGAGAACTAAAACAGTTATTTAAAACTTGACTTTAAAAGAGAGTAATTCAAGGGACCACGCCGTATAACACAGAACGGGTTTCCTCCCAAGAATACCAGTGCATATCAATAAACAACGAAATGCTTTTTCGAAAAATGAAGCTATTATAAGACCCAGGTCCCATCACACAATGCAACGCAAGCCGGAGGATAGGGTTTTCCCTTATAATAGCCAAACATGCTTGATACGTTTAAAACAAATCATTTGATACTATAATAAGTGTATAGCGTCAAAACAATTTCAATCATAAATATCAATCATAGACGGCATAACATCCCATGCTACTATGTCGCCATACTAGGCTCTACAAATAAAGCCGAAATATCTCATATTGGAAATTGGATTTCCGTCATGAGTCGAGGCAAGGGGCAAGCTCCTCTCCGCTTCGAGACACTCTAGCAAATGCCTCGGGACTACACACTCTGGGTAACCCCTGGATGCTTCAGTGTCGGTCCTCTCTTACGTTTGAGGATTAATTATTCCTGAACACACGTTTCCCGGTCCTTACAGACCTAAAATCGAGGCGCCTCATCCAACAACCACATAGGTGAAAAGTATATAAATGTCAGGGCCGGTAAGTCACTGACACCACCAAAGCTAGAAAGAACGTCGTGCTCTCCCTGCAGTCCTTATCCCATTTTTAACTCATACTGAGGTGTGAGACTCGTGAATTCACGTTATACACAAAGCTGCCACGTAGTTCGTGTTTGATCATCAACCACAAGACTTTGCTTTTCAACAGAAGCCTTGATCCATGCAACTCAGCATGCCACACAGGCAATTCATGCCATGCGATTGATATCCATCGATATATAACCTCTAAGCTCGTACGTCTCAGAGAAGGGCGTTAAGCAAGAGAATTAATTCTCTGCCGCCAAACAGATATATATTTAACAGAAATCAATCAACACAGAATAAAATCCAATGTCAGACACACAATCCATTTACAAGTTCGTTCTGGGTCTGAACGAAACCGGAGGCACTTTCCTCGCATATTGTAACACCCCGCGAATTCTATAACTGTGAAATTCACAAATTAAAGTATAATTAATTTCAAATCAAAGAACTAAGGGAAACTGGATACGCCATTGCGTTCGTCTCGGAAAAATACGCGAAATAGAGTCCGAGTTTTCGAAAAACGGAGTCCGTATGAAGAAGATATGGCCTTCGGAAGTTTCTGAATTAAGTTTAAAATTCAAACAGAATAAAAACAGAAAAAAATAATAATAATCGGGCCCAATTGGCCAGGGCGGGAAAACTCCCGCCTAAGACACCCAGGTCGACTGGGCTGTCGACCTGGTCTAACCAGGTCGACAGGGCTGTCGACAGGTCTGTCGACCTGGTCCAGAGCCAGGTCGAACCCAGCCCAACCTGGCTGGCCTATTCTATGTTGGCCGATTTTCTGCAGTCTGCTTTGTCATTAGGGCTAGGTGGCAGGCTCTAATTGGTCTCTCTTTCGAATGAAAGGCTACGATCAATCCAAGCGACATCAATGGTCCTAATCAGTTCATAACCCCTATAAAAATGACCCTAGACTCAACCTAATCTATTCATTCAAAAATAAGAACAAAGCCACCATGTTGCTGAGGAACGACTAGGAGTAGCCACCAATTGGAGAGAGGATTAGGAGGCAAATTCTAAAGCATAAAGCAACTTAATCAAATCAAATCAACAAGGAATCGCATCTCCAAAACCCTAAATTGGAGAGTTCGTCACAAAATTGTAAGTAGAGTATTATTTTGGTATGAACAAATAATTGTGTTGGTTTGTATACTTGATGTGTGGCGATAAAGTAATCCATATTTGTGCGTTACTATGATTCTTATCGATTTGGAATATTGTATACGTTTGGATATTCTCGAATTATGTTATTCATTATGAAAAACTACATGTTTGCGGTAGTTTTATGCAAGTATACGTTTGGAATATTCGCAAATTATGTAATCCATGTTGAAGCTACATGTATGTAGTTGATTGAAATTCATGAAAGTTTGGGGTTTTGCTACTATGCCATCATAATGTATATTTTTGTACAAAAATCATTTTGTACGTAATTGGAACAAATTTGGGTTATTATAGTTCATATGAAACTATGTTGAAATTTTGGCACATAATCTATGTATTAAGCCATGCTTTTGTACTAGAAAACTTATTTGCAAATATGACTAGGCTATGATTGATATTTCGCATAATTGAAATCCATGTTAAGTCAATATTGTTAACAAGAATTATATGATGACATATGTGGTACATGGCTAGGTTAGATTCAAAATCCCTTTTGCAAGTTTGCATGACTAAAGTAAAAATCATGATTTCATGTTAGAAATATTTAGGCCATGGTTATGTGAATAGATTTAAAATCATGATTTAGTTGAACTATACTTTTGTGTTAATAATAAAAGTAAGCACCTTTGTAAACATGTAGAAATCTTATGAACATGATTTGCTTATGTTTGACATTATGTCTGAATAAAAATATAGGTTTATGTTGTAGTTAAGTCTATGTGTCAATAGTGATATTCTTAACTTAACTACAAGTTTACATGGTTTGATTCATGTCACTTATGCTTTATGACCAAAGTATATGTTACCATTATGCAAGTACACCAGTTTCTGTTTTGTAATTCCAACGTTATGTTGCAAGTTCATGCGTTCACATTCCCCTTTTTGTGTATGTAATCACGCTTTGAGCCTCCCCTTTTTCTCATGGCTAAGTTGGGCTTAAAAGCCTAAGCCCAACATATATTATGATAAACGAACGTATTAAACGGGGGAAAATAGCGTTGGGCCAAATTAATTAATAAATGAAAATGTAAAGTAGAAGGGCCCAAATTCAAGTATGGGTTGGGCCCATGATTGGTGTAACCTTTACACCATTAACTTAATAATGGGCCGCAAATATTTACATATAAGAAAATAAAGAAGAAAGACAAAATATGTAAATGTAGAACATACGATGTGTTTAACCCGAGGTTGGATTGAGTTGTGATGTAAACCTGCCCGGAACCGCCCGGCTGTCCAGTAGTCACGACAATACCTATCCAATGTGGGAGGTTAAACATGGAGCCCAATAAGGACCCGAGGTTAGACTGAGTTGTGGCGTAAGACTGCCCGGAACCAACCGGCAACAGGCAGCCACAGCAATACCTGTCTAATGTGAGAGGTCAAGGCTTTAATAAGACAATTAAGGCTGAGTCAGGATTGTTAGGATTAAGTGAACTAAAGACTTAATCAAAATGGAACATGCTAAACTAAACGGACTGGTGGGGGTTAGGTTAGAAAACACTTAACCAACTTAGCATGTTGGCTAGAGATAGAAAACCTAGTAACGGGGGACCCTTTTCAGCAGTAACCCTAGAAGGTGTATCAGGATACCCTGAAACTAGGCAGGGTGGGGCACGATTACTGGGCTGATTGTAAGAGGTCAAATCGATGGCGGTGGTGTAGCAGTGTAGGTTCTAACGGGGTGCGGACGTGCACACACTCCGGCGCAAAAAAATAAAGCACTGGGCACCAGTAGCATACCTGTGCATTCTAGGATTGTGTCGGGCCGCCACCTTCGGGCTTGATACACCCCACGGTGGGACCAGCATAGGTAACTACAACATCGGGGGCCGTAAGACACATGTAACTATGCGAGTAGGAGCCGATCATCATAGAATGGATCACTTCACCCTGATTATGGGGTGCCAGTTGGAAACTAGTTTATATGGGTTCAGAGATTAACATGGGGTACGATAGTATATTCGACCCTAGACAACTTAACTAAGTTTATAGTGCTTTCCCACTTCTTGTTTATGCTTATCATACCCAGTTCTTTATTCGTAGACAGAATAGTCCTAGACTTACTCAGGCTTTATGTCTGACTCTACTTTTCTTTCGTCTTCTTTTCTTCCGTTTCCCCCCTCCCAGGTCCACAGGGAGGGAACACTGCAGCTTGAACAGCCTTAACATCCAGCTTGAAGAGGAGAAATGTATTGCTTGGACCTTTTCGTTTTGAACTATGGCTTTGGACAACCACTATGGGGCTTTTGCAGTTTATCTATGTTTTATTTATGCTTCTTTAAATAATGTAATCAAGACAGATTATGAAAGTGTTATGTTATGTTTTTGGAAAGGATGTAAGACAATCATGGTGATGTTGTTGTAACACGTATTTGCTTTTATGACATAAAAGTTGTTATTTTTCCGCTGCTTACAAATATGTGTTCTTATATCTGTCTTGTATATCTGTGACTTATACTTATAAACCTCCACCAAAATTAGGGCATTCCCTTTGAGAGTGACCCTAACGGAGGTGGGGTGTTTCACATATCCATCGATCTCCAAGTACGTCTGGACGACCACCAACTATTTCCATCCTCTTGGGTGTACAGCCCAATCAGGATCGTCAGTAATTATCCAAATGATGTGAAGACTTCCGGTCTTCGACCACCGTCATCATCTTCGACTTATCGTCGAATCGGTTATTCAGAATGGGTATAAACCCGGCCTTTCCGAACAACCCATGTATATTAAAAACAAATGTTACACAAACACAACATACGCCTAATTCCAATTCATTAGTCATTAATCGTAAATCAGCAAGAGAACAATTTCCCAAATATTAACCCCGAAGGCCGAAACCAACATCAGATCAATACTCAGGAAACCATTCTTCTTAGCTAACCTACAGCTAGTTTCTAAATTTCCTATTATTAGGGAAAGGTTCCCATTAATTTTATCCAAGATAAATTCTTTAAATTTATTCTTTAATCTTCCCTTGGATGTCATTTCAAACCAAATTATGGTTTTCCAAACTAGTGGAGATTAGCGAACCACACCGAAGTAATTATTTATTTTATTTCCCAATACCAACCTATTCATCCCATGAAGCAAAACTGGTAATACTCCATATCTAACACTACGGTGTTATCGGCAAAATTAATTACCATTTCACGTTCAAATCTAATTAAATATTTAACTATCGCTTTGGAGCAAAACTGGTAATACTCCATTCTCCCTCACTTTCCAATTTTGATAATTTAGATTATCAATTCACATTTCAATCTAATTGCAGGTTCATTAAAACTCCTTTTACTGGGTTAAAGAACTAATGTCATTTAAAACATAGTTCACGACAAACCCACAAATCAATTCTATTTGCAACCCATTTCAAATCCAATTCATTTATTTAAAAATAAATGGGTTTTAAATTGAGTTCAAAACTAGTTTATTTCGATAAAAAACTATTTTTATCTTTTCAAATATGGAGTTTTTCATCCCAATTTTCCCCAAATCATTTCTTATGATTTTACACAAATTTCTACAATTTTAAATAATTTTATCAAGGCCCGTACAGTCGATTTCCATCAACGGCCATCGAACTGCACTTACAGCGACCTTTTTCAAATTTGATTTGGACGTATCTCCAAATCCAACCATTAGATTTCAAATTTCTAATATTTGTTAGAAAGCTCTTTTCGATACGAACCAGACGGTTCCGGTTTTAGGAGAATCCGACGGTCGGATCTCCCGTAATGTCCATTCGAAGTCAATGGTCGAAATTCGCGAACTGCCGCGGCGTGGCGCGTTCTATTCTGGCCATTATATTATATATATAATATATATTTCGTCGATTTCCTTTTAAAACGTATTTTATAAATCGTTTTAAATTCGTTTTCAAAACCATTTCAATTCTATATTCAATTTCAAATCAAAATTGAATACTTCCTATCATTACTATATAAATGATAATATTTTCAAAACGTTATATTTTGAAATCACTTTCTTTTCAATATTCATTATAAAAACGAATATAATCGATATAAACATCGTTCACGTTAAAATAGCGCAACTCTAATCAACACGGCTTTATATATTTCAATAAATTCGTTATTCTATTCAACAAATGAATATTTATTCTATTCAATATGTGAATCTATATTTTTGTCAACACATGACTAATCTCAACGAATGAGTACTGTCCACGTGTGACTATTTTTGTTATTTAATATACTTTATGAAAATTAAGGTATCTATCGTTTGATTTCAAATCAGACTCCAACCGTAAACTAGTAAGAGAACGATTCACTGAATATTAACCCCGAAGGCCGAAACCAACATCAGATCAATATCCAGGAGACTGCTCATCTTATCTATTTTCCAATTAGTTTCTAATTTTATATATGATAAAGATGTAAATTTTATTGTTAAAATATTTTGTTCAACACATGACTAATCTCAACGGATGAGTACTGTCAACACATGAACCTTTATTTTATAATATTCTTTATTTTCTAAATTGGAATGAGGCCCAATCAATAACCATATAAAGTTAATTATATGGATTCCATACAACACATGTATATAATAGCAACGATAAATAATCAACCATCATCCAAAGTGCACTACACTGTATAAGCATCAAATATAGATATCTAACGCTTATAACAGCCTGTCAATCAATCGATCGAGATACAACTAATTATTGGGATTAGTGTATGCCATATTTTATCCCAATACCCATGTGGGGTTTCAAACAATCAAACACAGATTTTTATTTGTGCAGTTGGGCGATGTGTAAAATTTATCGTCCCAATCAATGTCAGTCAAATCAGTGTACATAAATAAACCGTCCGGTTTGTAAATAAATATTTATTTATTCACATTCACTATATTCATATTCACGTTAAAAATTATATTTTTAATGATAAAATATTCTATTCGGTTCATTTATTAAATAAAATGATATCTTTATTTTTCTAACTTATTTTAGAAAATTTCGGCGGCATAACGGCACGATACTAGAAACAGGACAAGGCCTAGCCTTATCCCCGGTCTAGTGACGGCCCACGCCATACACACATCAATCAAATCAATTTCAATTCACCAAACAACCAAATCCAAATCAAATAATCTAACCAACTACACAACCAAACAAACAAGTCCATGGTCTGTGGACGATGGTGTCGGGTGCTACTAAACACCGTCTGCATCCTAGTATATATATATATAACTAGAAAAAGAAATTGAAGAGTGAGAAATTCTCACCAATAGCTAAACCAAACGCCACGACTCTTCTTATGTAGAAATCTTCGTCGTGCTCGCCTTTTTTTGCCAATTTCATTGCCCGTAGTCACTACATATATAAAAATCACATTCTTATATTGTTGATATGTATATAAAAATCACATTTTTATTCTACTACTATATAGATAAAAATTCTATTTTTATACCGCTGTTCATATAGTAAAGATCAAATCTTTACTATCTATATAATATAAAAATCGTATTTTTATTTTCTCTACTATACAAAAATCATATTTTTATTCTTCCTATAACATAAAAATCATATTTTTATTCTTCTTCAGTCGTCAAAAACCATAGAAGCTTTAAAACGGAAAAAACTCACATTTTTTCTAACGCCCGGATTCGCTGTTCGGGTCCTAGAATTTGCAAACGAGCTTCAATCTTCACACCATTTTTTTTCTAGCTTAAACGCGCCATTTCGGACAACTTTCTCCTAAGAGACTTTTTTTAAAAAATGCTCCAATTCGCCAGAATTCGCAAAAGTACACGATTTTTACCGCTTTTGAACAGCAGACTTCGAACGCATTTTCCGAGCAGCTCCAAACTCCAAAACACGACTCCCATATAGCCAAATCGAAGAGAATTTCGTGCTCTACAACTTTGGTCTAGAGGGACTTTGGCCAAAAATGCACCGTTTGGGAGTTATTAGCGAAATACGGTCAGGGTGTTTTGTGCAAAACGGCAAATTTTGGTGAAAATGAGTTTTTGAGTGTAGCGGGGCCCACGGCCGGAGTTGGGTGGTGCTGAGGGGGGGCGCCGGCCTGACTGACGTGGGGGAGGGGCTGAGCTGCGGCGGTGGGGTCCACGGAGGCGGGTGGTGGTGATTTGGGGTGGAATGGGTTCATGGGTTTGTAGAAAAGGAGAGAGAGAAGGAGGAGGAAGAGGAGGAGAGAGGAAGGGGAGGTGGTGGGGCGCCGGAGGGAGGGGAGGCCGCCGGTCAGCGGGGAGGAGGGGGGGGGCTGAAGGGATTTGGGGATGTCCCCATTTTTGAAGAAAGAAGGAGGAAGAGTAAGGTGAAAATTTATGAAGTGTTTTGGAAGAGAAGTGGTTTATATGCTAGTTTCTCGCGTAACGCCTGAACGCTAGCGATCTCCGATGGCTGCGGATTTCGGACACGAGATAATAGACGTGAAGACGAGTCCAAGAAACAAGTTTCGTCGAATTCCGAGTTCGTTTGACCGTTCAAAAAAAATCACGAATATGCTCAGATAAGCTCTAAAAATGCTATTTTGGCGCACCTTTTCTTCTCGCACGCTCACACACTAACACCAAAAATCATGCCCTCTTGGATTTAACCATTATTGGACCATACGAATCCAGGAAAAAAAACGAAATCGAATTCTGAGGTAGTATCAATAATGTTCTTTTGTAAAATGACTGCTCGCTTTACCCTGAACTGTTTCAGCTCGCACGGCCACATACTAACTCCGTTCGACGCACCATTTGGAACTCAACAATGATTTGTCATTGTGAATCCATAAAAATTTATCTCGTCGAATTCTGAGCTCGTATGCAAAATTTCACTTTTTAAGGGCTATGTTTTGTTAACCGAACAACTCCAGCCCATAGCCACTATTCCAGATATCGGAATATATCGAAGCTTATACTTTTCGGAGTTCTAAACGGCATTTTGAACTCAATGGAAGTGGTTTCGAGTCCAAATTCTTCCGTATGCAAAATTTGACTTTTTGGGCCATGTATAATTTACATAGCGACTATTCTGAATTTTCAACTGGGCATAACTTTTGATTCCCGCTTTGAAATTTCGATTTTTCAGATTCGTTGGAAAGATATTTTCAACTAGATTCTAATATTTTTGGTTTCGCTAAAATCCGGATTGTTTTGCACCCGGTACATTCAATTGAAGTTTGAAATCGAATTATCGAACTGCAGGGCCATTTTCAATACCTTTTATAATTTAAAATAAATATTTATATTTTAACGACAATGTATATAAATATATACCTTCGAATTATATTCAAAATAAATTTCTCGTATATATTATTTAAAATAATTCATTTCAAATATTCAAAATTCGCTAAAATTGCCAAAATACAAATTTTAAATTGGTTCAGAATTTCCGGGTTATTACAATCTCCCCCACTTAAAACTTTTCGTCCCCGAAAAGGAACGAAGCCAAAAGTTGTTTAACAATTCAATTCAACTTCCAGTATTTTGATTACGGCATAAATTCTTCAACTTTTCAGTTTCTAAGAACTTTTCAAATTTTCAAAAATTTGGCTAACACCCTAAATTTTCGAATTTTTTTGCCATAACCTCCCCTACACCGGGAGCCACGGGAAAATCCCGAAATTGCCATATAGGCCTTCTGATCTCAAAAAGAAAAAGAAAAAGCCAAGCGACTAGCCAATAGGCTCATAAAATCATCATCACCCAAACAAACAGTAAATTATAGTAAATATGTACCTATTTGTCGGGCAAACAAATTTTATTCTCTGCTCTAGCCTCCTTGCTATGACCTGTTCAATGTAAGTATATGTATATGCAAGCAAATGCGACCAATTTTCAATACAGTTCAAAATTTGGTTCAATTAGGCTAAATGTTTAAAAATTATCAAACAAATAAACAAACAACACAAACATCAACCAATTAGTGAATTAGAGTTTCAAATTCATAATTTTGATACATATATAGAAAATCTTGTTTTGGTGCCAAATAACAACAAATGAATCTATCTATATAAGTTTTGGTTCTCACACCAGCCTAATGGAAATATATAGACATCACACCTTCGAAACACGAACATAAATACTGATGATGCACGTGCTATCATCAGTACCATCTCCGGGCGACTAGAATGTGATTCTATATCTATCCAGTATATTAAAACTTCGAATATACGTTCATGACGCGTATATGCAAAATCTTTATATATTGGATTGTCCAAATTCAATACAAATAAATATTCAAATACGTATACTTGAATTTAACTTTCAAAACATAATTGTGTTCAATTGAAAAATATACTCTTCACACTCGTTCTAGGATACTACTGATCCTATCTCTAACGAGTCATTCTAATTGGATATTACTAATCCAATATCTGATGAATTCTTTCATCTGGTTCTAATGTGTCTTGTTCTCGAGCTCTGTAAACCAAAGCTATGATACCAAATGTAACGGCAAGGAATTTCGCTCGATCCGAATCAGTCGTGAAACCGATCTAGACCGTTCGAAACCCCTGTTCGTTTGAGAGCAGGACAAATCAGAACGCAGACTGAAGAACATTTCATTGTTATTACAACAATTCCATCAAATACAAGAATATACAGAGTATAAATGAATACTATTACATTCGATAAATATCAGAGATTACAATAAATTACATAGCAGCGGAAAATAATTCAAAGCACAACTGAAGGTGATATATGGATACAGAGCTTTTCGGATATCATTCCAGCTGTAAACCAGGATCCTGTGAATATAAATCTGCAAAACCAAAACTACTAGCTGCCCGTGTTGAAAATAGGGGCACCCAGAGTTTAGGTTAAAACAATAAACTCCATGTCAGTCATGTGACTGGTGTGAGAACTAAAACAGTTATTTAAAACTTGACTTTAAAAGAGAGTAATTCAAGGGACCATGCCGTATAACACGGAACGGGTTTCCTTCCAAGAATACCAGTGCATATCAATAAACAACGAAATGCTTTTTCGAAAAATGAAGCTATTATAAGACCAAGGTCCCATCACACAATGCAACGCAAGCCGGAGGATAGGGTTTTCCCTTATAATAGCCAAACATGCTTGATACGTTTAAAACAAATCATTTGATACTATAATAAGTGTATAGTGTCAAAACAATTTCAATCATAAATATCAATCATAGACGGCATAGCATCCCATGCTACTATGTCGCCATACTAGGCTCTACAAATAAAGCCGAAATATCTCATATTGGAAATTGGATTTCCATCATGAGTCGAGGCAAGGGGAAAGCTCCTCTCCGCTTTAAGACACTCTAGCAAATGCCTCGGGACTACACACTCTGGGTAACCCTGGATGCTTCAGGGCCGGTCCTCTCATACGTTTGAAGATTAATTATTCCTGAACACACGTTTCCCGGTCCTTACAGACCTAAAATCGAAGCGCCTCATCGAACAACCACATAGGTGAAAAGTATATAAATGTCAGGGCTGGTAAGTCACTGACACCACCAAAGCTAGAAAGAAACGTCGTGCTCTCCCTGCAGTCCTTACCCGTTTTTGACTCATACCGAGGTGTGAGACTCGTGAATTCACGTTATACACAAAGCTGCCACGTAGGCCGTGCTTTGATCATCAACCACAAGACTTTTCTTTTCAACAGAAGCCTTGATCCATGCAACTCAGCATGCCACACAGGCAATTCATGCCATGCGATTGATATCCATCGATATATAACCTGTAAGCTCGTACGTCTCAGAGAAGGGCGTTAAGCAAGAGAATTAATTCTCCGTCGCCAAACAAATATATATTTAACAGAAATCAATCAACACAGAATAAAATCCAATGTCAGACACACAATCCATTTACAAGTTCGTTCTGGGTCTGAACGAAACCGGAGGCACTTTCCTCGCATATCCATCGATCTCCAAGTACGTCTGGACGACCACCAACTATTTCCATCCTCTTGGGTGTACAGCCCAATCAGGATCGTCAGTAATTGTCCAAACGATGTGAAGACTTCCGGTCTTCGACCACCGTCATCATCTTCGACTTATCGTCGAATCAGTTATTCAGAATGGGTATAAACCCGACCTTTCCGAACAACCCGTGTATATTAAAAACAAATGTTACACAAGCACATCATACGCCTAATTCCAATTCATTAGTCATTAACCGTAAATCAGCAAGAGAACAATTTCCCAAATATTAACCCCGAAGGCCGAAACCAACATCAGATCAATACCCAGGAAACCATTCTTCTTAGCTAACCTACAACTAGTTTCTAAATTTCCTATTATTAGGGAAAGGTTCCCATTAATTTTATCCAAGATAAATTCTTTAAATTTATTCTTTAATCTTCCCTTTGATGTCATTTCAAACCAAATTATGGTTTTCCAAACTAGTGGAGATTAGCGAACCACACCGAAGTAATTATTTATTTTATTTCCCAATCCCAACCTATTCTTCCCATGAAGCAAAACTGGTAATACTCCATATCTAACACTACGGTGTTATCGGTAAAATTAATTACCATTTCACGTTCAAATCTAATTAAATATTTAACTATCTCTTTGGAGCAAAACTGGTAATACTCCATTCTCGCTCACTTTCCAAATTTGATAATTTAGATTATCAATTCACATTTCAATCTAATTGCAGGTTCATTAAAACTCCTTTTACTGGGTTAAAGAACTAATGTCATTTAAAACACATTTCACGACAAACCCACAAATTAATTCTATTTGCAACCCATTTCAAATCCAATTCATTTATTTAAAAATAAATGGGTTTTAAATTTAGTTCAAAACTAGTTTATTTCGATAAAAATCTATTTTTATCTTTTCAAATATGGAGTTTTTCATCCCAATTTCCCCCAAATCATTTCTTATGATTTTACACAAATTTCTACAATTTTTAATAATTTTATCAAGGCCCGTACAGTCGATTTCCATCAACGGCCATCGAACTGCACTTACAACGACATTTTCAAATTTGATTTGGACGTATCTCCAAATCCAACCGTTAGATTTCAAATTTCTAATATTCGTTAGAAAGCTCTTTTCGATACGAACCAGACGGTTCCAGTTTTAGGAGAATCCGACGGTCGGATCTCCCGTAATGTCCATTCGAAGTCAATGGTCGAAATTCGCGAACTACCGCGGCGTGGCGCGTTCTATTCAGGCCATTATATTATATATATAATATATATTTCATCGATTTCCTTTTAAAACGTATTTTATAAATCGTTTTAAATTCGTTTTCAAAACCATTTCAATTCTATATTCAATTTCAAATCAAAATTGAATATTTCCTATCATTACTATATAAATGATAATATTTTCAAAACGTTATATTTTGAAATCACTTCCTTTTCAATATTCATTATAAAAACGAATATAATCGATATAAACATCGTTCACGTCAAAATAGCGCAACTCTAATCAACACAGCTTTATATATTTCAATAAATTCGTTACTCTATTTAACAAATGAATATTTATTCTATTCAATATGTGAATCTATATTTTTGTCAACACACGACTAATCTCAACGAATGAGTACTGTCCACGTGTGACTATTTTTGTTATTTAATATATTTTATGAAAATTAAGGTATCTATCGTTTGATTTCAAATCAGACTCCAACCGTAAACTAGTAAGAGAACGATTCCCTGAATATTAACCCCGAAGGCCGAAACCAACATCAGATCAATATCCAGGAGACTGCTCATCTTATCTATTTTCCAATTAGTTTCTAATTTTATATATGATAAAGATGTAAATTTTATTGTTAAAATATTTCGTTCAACACATGACTAATCTCAACGGATGAGTACTGTCAACACATGAACCTTTATTTTATAATATTCATTATTTTCTAAATTGGAATGAGGCCCAATCAATTACCATATAAAGTTAATTATATGGATTCCATACAACACATGTATATAATAGCAACGATAAATAATCAACCATCATCCAAAGTGCACTACACTGTATAAGCATCAAATATAGATATCTAACGCTTATAACAGCCTGTCAATCAATCGATCGAGATACAACTAATTATTGGGATTAGTGTTTGCTGTATTTTATCCCAATACCCGTGTGGGGTTTCAAACAATCAAACACAGATTTTTATTTGTGCAGTTGGGCGATGTGTAAAATTTATCGTCCCAATCAATGTCAGTCAAATCAGTGTACATAAACAAACTGTACGGTTTGTAAATGAATATTTATTTATTCACATTCACTATATTCATATTCACGTTAAAAATTATATTTTTAACGATAAAATATTCTATTCGGTTCATTTATTAAATAAAATGATATCTTTATTTTTCTAACTTATTTTAGAAAATTTCGGCGGCATAACGGCACGATACTTGAAACGGGACAAGGCCTAGCCTTATCCCCGGTCTAGTGATGGCCCACGCCATACACACATCAATCAAATCAATTTCAATTCACCAAACAACCAAATCCAAATTAAATAATCTAACCAACTACACAACCAAACAAACAAGTCCATGGTATGTGGACGATGGTGTCGGGTGCTACTAAGCACCGTCTGCATCCTAGTATATATATATATATATATATATATAACTAGAAAAAGAAATTGAAGAGTGAGAAATTCTCACCAATAGCTAAACCAAATGCCACGACTCTTCTTATGTAGAAATCTTCGTCGTGCTCACCTTTTTTGCAATTTCACTACCTGCAGTCACTACATATATAAAAATCACATTCTTATATTGTTGCTACGTATATAAAAATCACATTTTTATTCTACTACTGTATAGATAAAAATTCTATTTTTATACCGCTGTTCATATAGTAAAGATCAAATCTTTACTATCTATATAATATAAAAATCGTATTTTTATTATCTCTACTATATAAAAATCATAATTTTATTCTTCCTATAACATAAAAATCATATTTTTATTCTACTTCATTCGTCAAAAACCATAGAAGCTTTAAAACGGAGAAAACTCACATTTTTTCAAACGCCCGGATTCGCTGTTCGGGTCCTAGAATTTGCAAACGAGCTTCAATCTTCACGCCACCTTTTTTTTAGCTTAAACGCGCCATTCCGAACAACTTTCGCCTAAGAGACTTTTTGCCAAAAATGCTCCAATTCGCCAGAATTCGCAAAAGTACACGATTTTTACCGCTTTTGAACAGCAGACTTCGAATGCGTTTTCCGAGAAGCTCCGAACTCCAAAACACGACTCCCATATCGCCAAATCGAAGAGAATTTCGTGCTCTACAATTTTGGTCTAGAGGGACTTTGGCCAAAAATGCATCGTTTGGGAGTTATTGGCGAAATACGGTCAGGGTGTTTTGTGCAAAACGGCAAATTTTGGTGAAAATGAGTTTTTGAGTGTAGCGGGGCCCACGGCCGGAGTTGGGTGGTGCTGAGGGGGGGCGCCGGCCTGACTGACGTGGGGAGGGGCTGAGGTGCAGCGGTGGGGTCCACGGAGGCGGGTGGTGGTGATTTGGTGTGGAATGGGTTCATGGGTTTGTAGAAAAGGAGAGAGAGAAGGAGGAGGAAGAGGAGGAGAGAGGAGGAGGAGGTGGAGGGGTGTCGGAGGGAGGGGAGGCCGCCAGTCAGCGGGGAGGAGGGGGGGGGGCTGAAGGGATTTGGGGATCTCCCCATTTTTGAAGAAAGAAGGAGGAAGAGGAAGGTGAAAAATTACGAAGTGTTTTGGAAGAGAAGTGGTTTATATGCTAGTTTCTCGCGTAACGCCTGAACGCTAGCGAACTCCGATGGCCGCGGATTTTGGACACGAGATAGTAGACGTGAAGACAAGTCCAACGAAACAAGTTTCGTCGAATTCCGAGTTAGTTTGACCGTTCAAAAAAAATCACGAATATGCTCAGATAAGCTCTAAAAATGCTATTTTGGCGCACCTTTTCTTCTCGCACGCTCACACACTAACACCAAAAATCATTCCCTCTTGGATTTAACCATTATTGGACCATACGAATCCAGAAAAAAAACGAAATCGAATTCTGAGGTCGTATCAATAATGTTCCTTTGTAAAATGACTGCTCGCTTTACCCTGAACTGTTTCAACTCGCACGGCCACATACTAACTCCGTTCGACGTGCCATTTGGAACTCAACAATCATTTGTCATTGTGAGTCCATAAAAATTTATCTCGTCGAACTCTGAGCTCGTATGCAAAATTTCACTTTTTAAGGGCTATGTTTTGTTAACCGAACAACTCCAGCCCATAGCCACTATTCCGGATATCGGAATATATCGAAGCTTATACTTTTCGGAGTTCTAAACGGCATTTTGAACTCAATGGAAGTGGTTTCGAGTCCAAATTCATCCGTATGCAAAATTTGACTTTTTGGGCCATGTATAATTTACATAGCGACTATTCTGAATTTTCAACTGGGCATAACTTTTGATTCCCGCTATGAAATTTCGATTTTTCAGATTCGTTGGAAAGATATTTTCAACTAGATTCTAATATTTTTTGTATCGCTAAAATCCGGATTGTTTTGCACCCAGTACATTCAATTGAAGTTTGAAATCGAATTATCGAACTGCAGGGCCATTTTCAATACCTTTTATAATTTAAAATAAATATTTATATTCTAACGACGATGTATATAAATATATACATTCGAATTATATTCAAAATAAATTTCTCGTCTATATTATTTAAAATAATTCATTTTAAATATTCAAAATTCGCTAAAATTGCCAAAATAAAAATTTTAAACTGGTTCAGAATTTCCGGGTTATTACATGTTTAGATAAAACATCGCTATGCCAACTCAAACCATTTCCTTTAATTACTAAATTCACTTAACCATCCTTTACTGTCGAACCTTAACCATTCCTTAGTTAAAAACGAAGCCAATCAAGTTGGGGTAGAACTACCTCTCAGACCTTAACTAAACAACATTTCTAACTTAGAAATAGGCAAAGTTCACTCTATATTTCTTTAACTAACTTCCTTACTTAACCTTTCTTTTCGAATAACTATGTTCGATTAGCTCCTTTTTTTTTATTAGCTCTATTTGATTAACTCTATTTGATTTACTCTATTCAATTTACCCTATTGCATTCACATTAACCGATTAACTTTATTTGATAAATTCTATTTAATTAACTCGGTTTACCAACTCGACTTAATTAACTCAACTTGACGAACTTACTCGGCCCACTTAACTTGGTTACTTAACTTGGCTAACTCTACTTTGATTAACTCGCTTTGGTTAACTCAAATTTGAATAACTTAACTCGCTAACTCAAATTGATTAATTCAGTTTGAGTAGCTCCTTTGACTAACTTAGTTCGATTAACTCCTTTTACTAAATTCAATTTGATTAACTCGACTAACTTCACCTATTTGGTTAACTTGACTAACTTAGCCCATTTGGTTAACCTGACTAACTTAGCCCATTTGATTAATCTGGTTTAACTAACTCATTTGACAAATCTGGTTTAACTTACTCATTTGACAAATCCCTTTTTTTATAATTCTATTTATTCCCTAAATAATTATTCCCTGTTTATTTTCTCTATTTATTTTCCAAATAAATATTTACTTTTATTTATTTTCTAAATAAATATTTCTTTTATAAAATCCTATGATTTTATAAACATTTCATTTTCAATATACATATTTGAAAATTCCTTTTTGATATTCTAGTATCACTGATGGTGTTTAACGTGTCGTATAACAATTATCCATACCACTCAAACATACATAATCATCAACATATTATATGACACATCATATATCAATATATATATGAAAAACAGTAAAATAAATGTTGAGGATTCCTCCAGCCTGTTTCCCTGCATCCACAGATGTTACACAATAAAATCAACATCACTTTTAGTTCCATATGATATATTTCTGTTAAACAGAATCAAATATAGAAATTCAACTAACTGACTAGCAGTTCAATCAAACAGTCAACACACAGTCAATCAGTCAATATTTAATAGTTCTAAAAATACAACATGAATTTATAAACTATTCAGAGTTAGTGAGATTTACTCGCATTGGACGATCATCGTTAATAACGATAACCATCGCTTGATTCAGACTGACAATTTATTTTGCTATAAATTGTAACAAGCTCCAATCCACTTCCAGTTGGTTCCATATTGTAGTCGTCGTCCATACGGTCCCAACGGATCCGACCGTTCGTGATTCTGATATCGTATGGTAAAGATATTAAGGTTACAAGTTCATTTACTATTTAAATTGAATTAAAACATAAGTTTTATTCCCTATTGGGCTTTACCCTTCCTTCTTGGTCCATTCCCCTTCTTTGCACCGACCCGCTTCTACAAAGCTCCATCTTTTCTAATTCCTTTTTGCCAATTCACGTTTGAACTGGGCCCTTTCTATATATAAAAATGTATTTTATACTTAGCTTCCCAAAAATAAGACACGGCCCAATTCCCCATTTCTGAAAAGCCCAACCCGTACCCATTTTCACCACAACCTTTGTTCCCCCTGGCCTTCAAATGTCGTGCTCCTGTACACCGTAGCCATTTCCGCTACTTTCTACGACCTCCTACTCCCCTGACTCTTCACGAAATCACACACGGCAGCCACCAGTTTTCTCCTCGCTCAAGCCTCTACAATGTCATATCCTTATCACCGAACTCGATTTCACCCTAGCAGGTCCGATGTCGAGCTTTACATCAGCTCAAAAGACAGATGCGACAAAAATTTTCTCGTTTAAATCCCATCAAAATCATACGAGCTCTATTCGACGCTGTGAATCCAAATATAACTATGAAATCTTACATTGATGCTTCAAATTTATGATTTCTTGAACCCTAGAACTACTGCGCCTAATTCTCGAACTCGAGATCCGCTAAAAACACGTCGATCGCCTAAACAACGGTGCACACCCTTGCAAACTTAGCTGGAAATCGAGGAGGAAGCTTCAGGGATTGTAAATACGTTGATCTCATGAATTTAAATGAAGAAATGGATTTGATTTCCATTTTTGAAATCTCGGGCTTTTACTGGAGAAACGAATAGAAAGTGGCGGCTTGGAAGTATTTTGATCGTGAAATAAAATTAGGTTAAGAAGAGATGGGGTATTTATAGGGTCTTGATTTGGATCTTTGTGGGGAAATCGTTCCTCCACGTTTTTGGGTTTAAGGGAGTGGCTGAAACAATGCATGCGTGGCTTCTCTATCCCCGTATGAAGGAAATGGGGATGGAATTTCATTAATTTAATATAATTAAATCTTCATGTGAAATCTTGTTAAAAACAACCGCATATGAGTTATCACGAACAAAATTAGAAATACCATTGAGATCAGCAATGTGTCCCGATCTCGAATATATAATAATATCGGTAGGTTTACTCATATTTTGAAACCTCAAAATGTTGATTACAGGGTGCAAAATACTCCAAATAAAAAGTTTCTTATTTAATTAACTAAAAATTACAGTAAAATTCTAAAAATTAAATTATCGTTATGTCCCAAAAGAACCTTGTCTAAATTCAAACCCGATCTCTAGTTATATCGAATAAACCGATACGGTCGATAAACGATTCTATAGCGACTATTTTAAATTTGATTTGGGCATATCTCAAAATCTACACGACGAAATCCTGATTTTTCTCTTCCACTAGAAAGATATACTCCACCAGCTCCACACGTTTCTTGTTTCACAGAAATCCGGCTTAAAACGAATTCTATATATTCAATTGAAGTTCGAATCGCCAATTTACGAACTACCGCGCCATTTCGAGCTTGATTTTAATTATAATAAAATTATACGTTCAACCTGTCATTCAAATAATATATTCGTTATTCTAATTCAATTCTAAACAGAATCCAATATCACAGATGATTCGGTTCACACCATATTGTCATTTCAGCCAATTCTGATTATTTAAGAATTAAATATATTATTTAATTTATTATTTTAATTAAATATTCACCATTATTAAATTCCACGACCATTTAATTCACTATATCACTATTAATATAATTAAATTAATTAATTATAATACCTCTGCCAATGTGGGTCATTACAAAACATCCTTAATATTTATGGAATTTAAAAGGCTTTTCCATTATTCCACTTATAGTATTAGTCGAATATGGAAATTTATATCGATTATGACTGATCTGATTTCGGTGAAGGTTCATATTAAATGGAAGATGATTTTAGGTTTATCGTGAACGATGTTTCAAATGACATTTGTTCTTTAACCTAGTAAAAGGCAGGATTAATTTCCTAAAGTTGAATAATCATTAAGTAATTATTTTTGATATTAAAACTAAATTAGAGTCCCTATGCCATAGATGGCCTATTGCAACGAAATTACAGGGTGTTTCCAGCAAAAATGTTGCGATAATTATAAATTTTCGGTCCTATTGCAACATTGTATTTTTGGTGTTACCTTAGCCATAAAAATGTGTTGCTCTAGCTATAGGAGACCTTTCCATGTCTTAAGTGGCGATCCACACCATTAGTTAAATCAAAATCTCAACCGTCCATCCATTATTTACCACGCTTCCACTATTTCCCACTAACATTTTCATTCATGCGTTTTCTTTCCATTTCGTTCTTCCTTTAAATCGCTAACCCTTCTCTACCTCTCTGGAGAAAATATTGGTGGCGTCTTGCTTAGGGTTTTGTGATTTCCTTTTATTCCTGAAATTCCACGGTTCCACTCCTTCTCTAAAGCACTTAGATCTTCAGTTTGCATAGTTCCTTCGATTTAATCGAGTTGAAGTTTAATAGAAAGTCGGTTGCATTTTGAGGGATAAAAACCCTATATATTCGGATATATGCTGTTAACTCGTGGATTTTGAGATTATAGTTACTTTTAACTATATATTTGGTTTCGGGAATTTTGAAAAACTTTGTTACACTATCTGGATTCTGGATTTTTGGTAATTTTGAACCTTCCTGTTCACTTTAATTCATTATTGTAAATTTCCTTGATTAATATTTGTCCGTTGCCCTATCTCTTGTTCGATTGCTTCTGCATTTGATCTGTTCATCTTCTTGAACATGCATAGTTGTCAGAACAATGATTCATACACATAAATTGACATGCATATATTCATACGCATATATATATATATGTATATGTATGTGTGTGCGTATGTTCTATGAACCCGTTTCATGCTGATTTGTACACACAAGTGCACTTGAACATGGCATTGTTCATGCACCTGAAGTAGTGCACTGGAACCTGGCATTGCTTCCATTGTGCATGCTCTTGCCATGTATATGGTTTCTTTTATACCTATAATTATCCTCAAAAGTCTGATTATTATCATTCAGTTTAATGTTCCTGAAATATGATATTAGTTCTTCTCAAGTGAAACTATTTCAGGAATCGGTTCCAAGACCAGTAGCTAGGATTTCTGTAGCTGTAGTTGCATTCAATTCTTCACTTCAATTCAAGTACAATGACCAATCAATCAATTTCTACTTCAAATTTATCAACAGCGGCGACAAGTAAGAACTACCACCACAAAATCCCAACGAAGTTAAGGACTGTGATGGTAGACATGGGGACAAAGTTTTTTGGTTGCTCCATGTGGCTGGTAAGCCTAAATTAGGTTTTCTTGGTTGCTTTGTTGATTATCATATTTTTCAGTGATGTTTTAGTCGAGAATTTAATATATGTGCAGAATGATGATTGTGGGTATTATATGTGGCATAACGAAGTTATAATATAATATAATATCGAATGAATGGACGGATATAAACTAAAATAGATCTAACGGTCCTAGGCCAATTCCACTCCTATAAATAAAGGGGTAAGGCCTCATTCTTTTCCACACAAATCTGTGGGCTGCAGCGAAGCATTGCCATTTTCCTCCTTTCCAAACCTAATTTCTTAATCCAAAATATATTCTTATACAATAAATAAAATCCAAATCACATAAGATTGAGAGGATTATCAGATCCAGTGGAAAAGAATGCAAACTAGCGCTCAATAGTAGATTCTCCCCTCTCTTCCTATTTTCTTACATCTCTACATATATGGAATATTCCCTTTTTCAGATAAATTGTAGATTTATAGGAATATGGGGATTGTATGCCTAGAGGGTTCAAGCTTTGGATTTGGATGCTTGCAAGTGAGTGGGAAATTTATATATACATTTATAATAACATATTTAAATTGTTTGTAATAGACCTTAAAATTTATGCCTATTTCTATCAGATTTGTTCATTAAATTGTCGCAATTGGATTGACACGCATCAGATCTGATTGTAAAATTGTTAAAACTTGTTAATTGTAAATCGTGGTTATGCACAATATTAATTATAGGATTCTTAAAGTTATTTACACATATTCCTATAATTATGTTGTAAAATATATTGCAGTTGTGGAAAAGCACTGTAGATATGGAAATCAGTCCCATGAAAACACCGATTACTTGTATTACATTCCAGATCTCTAGTTCAGTGTTGAAAAATAAATTATGTGAATTTGGATAAAAAGATATGATTATTAAATTATGTGATTATAATACCAAAAGAAATATTCCTATTTTATTTAATATTGTTGGGTTTTGCCTTAATTATTGTAAATATGTCGTTTTCCTCCTTTTGAATAAAAAGGCATTTTTCTTGAAGTCACGAGGGGTATGATAAAAAGGATAAAAAGGGAAAAGTGGTGCAAATGTATGTATAATTATAATATACATATTTCTGCATAATTTGCATCAACTATTCCAAAATATATATATTAACATATATTTCTTTTTTTTTTCTTTTTTTGAGCAAAAGATGTGTGATCTTCCAAAAGGAAGAGAGCACACACATATATATATATATAAGAAAAGGAAATGAAGTGATACAAATATCCAAATACAAACCAAAACGGAAGTCTCGCTCAGTAATGTAAGGGAAAATAGATAGATGAGTTCCAGCAAGGCCACCACCCATCATACTTCGTTATCGAATTCCGTCAAGGCCACCACCCGATAAGAAGTATATCTATTCCCAAACATATAACCAACTATGTACAAAAAGGTGATGTAACAAATCACCAAAAAATACAAACAACTCAACTCCTCATACACTAATACATCCAAAGCAAGTCAATAATGATCAATCCAAACAGCATCTCCAAGAGCTCTACCATCACATCTACAACCTGTAATCTGAAAAACTAAGACAAAAATATCATTAAATTTCTTGTGATTTTAAATATGTTAATTCAACTAATTAGGTATAATTTACATTGATTATGGCTAACGGTCTTTTTGTAAGATTGAAACCTTTTGGCAAGATTGAATGCAAAAAGGAATGTTTGGTTATTGACTTAACCAAATCATCAAATTTAAATATTAGTAACCACGTTGACTAGACGAAAACATAGATATAAATATATACATATTATCCACCCAAATCAGCGTAAAACGATAAAATATACATTGTATGGAATGTTTGAATGTTTGGATAAGGTTCAATTATGGAATTATATATAAATGTAATCCATATTGAATTAATACATTTGTGGTGACTATTGAAAGCAATCAATGTAATTAATTGCTATAAGTAGGACCGCAAATCAATAAATAAAAATTGTAACCAATGTTGATTGGGGAAAGTAGATATAATAGGATAATGGTTACAATTCCTAAATTAATTAGGATAAATGTTATACACCCCAATTAGCGAATTTGAATTATAACCGCATTTAGACACGAGGTTAAGCTCACCTTGTGGTAGATGTCTGCCCGGAACCGACCAGCAAATCCACCATCCACAGGTAGTCAACTTAATGTAAGGGGTCTAATGCTTAAATATAAATATACTAAGGATGATGTTAAGTTCAACTTGTGGTAGAAGTCTGTCCGGAACTAGCCGGCAAATCCAACATCCACAAGTAGTCAACTTAATGTGAGAGGTCTGGTGCATATATATGAGAACAGAATTGTCTGTTGGGGTACAACAATTAGATAACCTAGGACTAATAAATGGTTGTCGTAGGAAATTATGACCGTTATGGTCATAAAGGTCAATAAACAAAGAAATAAGAAGTAAATGGGTGTACTAAGGGAACTAATGGATATTGATTGTCGTTTAAATACTAAGTCCAATTACGGAAGTAATCAAATAAGTATCTTAGGTAAAAGAGGATATAACCTTCCTTATTTACATTAATGAATATAGAACTTATAATTAAAAATAGAGTTGGACTTAGTTGGTTAATAGTGGAAAAAATATTATTAACCATAAGAACTCGTGACGATAATAAATCATGTAGAGAGAAACTAAAAAGAAATGGCATAATAACGTAGCTCACTTTATCCCAATAGGGAAAGGTATTAAGGGCTAATGGGATACGAACCTAATACCTTCGTGTGTAGTCCGCTTCCTGGGTCTTAAGCGGCTGGGATTGAAGAGTCCACCCGGGGATTGGTCTTTCAGTATAGGGGTCTTAAACGACATGTGTATGCATTATCTACCCAAACCAAGAAACTAAAAACTTCAGATATGGCTACCTACCCTACGGGAAGTAGTAAGCAACTAAGGGGTTATATAATAAGGTCAGCTAGACGTACAGCGAGCGATAAAATACCATTTATCACCTTATGCGGGGTAAGGGTATATGAGTGAATAACGGAAGCCTTAACTAGTGGGGCCTGTAGCTAGTGCTCTCTAGTTCATAAGAATGTAGAAAAATCTATTGAGAGGTATCAAGCAACCAATAAGTCCACCGGTAGTAGGTCCTCCTAGGGTCTTAAGTTATTGGGGGAATCCACCCTTTCTGTCATTGATAGTGAGGAAGAAAACAATAAAGGGAAAGTGGATGTAAAGGTATATATAAGAACTCCACAATTAGGGGTTCACTTCTCGGTCTAATAATCAATTAAATTATAAATTAAAGGGCTTCCTAAATATGTGCGTAAATGTTCTATCTCGATATTATATCTTAGAATACTACTTTGAGGAAGGGTAGTATAATCGTGCGTAAACATCTACAAGGTTAGCTAAAATCACTAACCTTTATAGGCATACATCTTGGGTTGAACCAAACGGGATACTTCTGTGTATTATAATCTGTGTTGTACATTTCCTGTTCACCAGAATCTTGTTGCTTTGATCCCCCCTCCTCATTACAACCACCTAGGTTTTCTAGAGAAGGTCGGGTTTCCACAGGTGTTTCAGTTTGGCTTTCGGTTCTCGTTCTCTCTCTCATGCTCGGTATTGGCAAAGTGACTTACTTTGAAAAGGTAGTTACTTACGTTAATACTAGTTTATCCTATTCTGTTTTCGTTGTGAGTTATCTTATCGTACTCTGATTATGCTCATTCACATTTATTTGTAGGTACCAGATTTACACGCTCCATGCTTGGATGTGTTTGAGTTCCAAATTTTTGTCAAATTTTGGGCATAGAAAAGTATGGGGTGTTACAGTACTATTGTTAAATTGATGGAAAAAGAAACGATATATCGCAATTGCTCGTGAAAAGGAAGACGATTGAAGACAAGCTACTGAAGCAAATAATGGCAAAAGCCGATGAAATTGTTGTAGATATGAAGGAAGAGTTGGCCCTAATGCGATTGAATGTGGAAAACACGAGAAAGGAGAAAAATTATTTACGACATCTTTAGCTATGTCTTGGATCATGTTTGGAATTGTTTTGTGTATTGCTATGGCAATGTAGTGTTGTGAAGTAACATGAAATAGCGTGCATGGATAGTTTTTCAGGTGTAATTTTAAGTTTTATCACAGAATTTTTTTCTCTTTTTATTCATTCAAATCAAGTAGATAAACATCTTTATTTCATGTTTTTCTAGTCCATGGCCCTTACAAATTCTACAAATTGGAGATTGTATACAGACACACATGTATGGTTTTTTGCTCGACTAATATTTGTCCATTGCCCTTACAAATTCCTATCCTATTTTAGCAAAGTGATATATGTTCCAAAATTAAAATTAAAATAACTACATATATGTTTCAAACTCGAATGCAATATCCTTGTTTAACTTGCAAATAAACTAAAATTTTGCGTTAGGTGATATGTTTGGTTTACACAGTTTAATCCTTACTTTATACACTTGAAATTCACTTCTAATTCCAACATTCGTCATTAATATTTTTTTAGTATATACTTCTTGAATTTAGGTGGGAAATCTTATCTTATGAGTAATTTTGATGGTATTATGGGGAATACATTCTTTAAATTTAATTTTATGCAGATAAACTATTCTTCAATTTTAACTTGTATCCTCTTCATTTTTTCACAACATACTTGCTGAATTTAGGCTTGAAATATTAACTTATGAATGAATTTAAATAAAATCAATGAAGAATCAGATGGAGAAGTTATTTTATTGTATAACTTTTTTAATATTAATGATATATGTTCTAGAACAATTGGTTTGATATCCTTTTACTATCTAACTTTTTTCGTTTAATTTGTATCGGTCCAACGAATCAGATGGAGAACTTTTTAAAAAATTATATTATGTTACAGGACATCCAAAATTTAAAAATAAAACAAAACATTGTTTCAAGATCTTTTATAGTGGGTTTCAATGGATTAATTCAGCTATTTTAAGGAATATGTTTCCCTGTAATGATATTGAGTTAGTTGTATTTCAATCATTTTTTTTGACTTGATTACTACATCATAGTCGGAGTAATCTTTTAATCAAGTAGCTAAGGCTTTGTCGCATTTAGTAATTAAGGCATTTACTCAGTTTACACTTGTATTATACTGAAGCACGTGTCAGTTTGTAACTGAAGCAATGCCTCGGTTCGTAATTGAAGCAATGGTTGAGTTTGTATTAGAACGATCATGGCATGTCTAAATTTTTACTAAAGTAAAAGGAGGCATTGCCTCAAATTGTATCACATTGAAGCAGTGCCTCAGTTATACTATGGCATATTATTGCATTCCTTGATATCGTTCATACTTTGAACAAATTGAGTCATTGCATCAATTTGCAACTGAGGCGCGCATGCCTTTCGGATTGTGCTGAAATGCAACTGAGGTATGCAGGCCTTAGTTTGTGCGGAAATGTCTTTGGGCATTGCCTTTGTTTGTAAGTGGGGAATGCATGAATTTTGAAACTTCTTTATTTCAGAATTGTTAATTTTATTTAATGTCACATTTTGAAACTGCTTTATTTTGCAGAAGAAGATTGAAAAAGCAATAGGTTAAGGAGGCAGTGATGGAGTTGTTCAAGAACTTGTTTCTTTTTTATATTAAGTAGAATTTAATACGTACTGGCTGTGTTTCTAAGTACTGTCTGTAAATATGAATTTACTGGCTATGTTTTTAAGTATGTTTGTTATTTTGTAATTGACTAAGTACTACTTGTGTTGATGGTTAATTTGAAATGAAAAGTTCTTTGTTGCAGTATAATGATGCAATATAATGTTGATTACATGTCCAATTTAAATTGTAAAAGGTGTTGCCATAGCCATGATATAATTGTTGCAGTATGTGAAGTTAAATGTTGTAATAAACTAGCAAAGTGTTGCCATTGGATGGTAAAAGTGTTACCATAGATTAATGAATATGTTCCCCACAAAAAAATTCCGTAAAGTTGCGCTACAGATTTTAGTGGGCCCTACATGCAGGAGCCCTTTTTTAATAGTAAATTTAGTACCTGTGGTAACAATAGTACCAATGTTGCCCTAGGGTCGCAAAGATGTTTCATTTGACTCTAGGGCAACGCGGCAAAATGCAACAATGAGAAAGTGTTGCCTTTGATCTGTTTTAGCCTATAGCAACATTTTTTGGCACTTCCTGCATCACTTCTCTGGTGTTTCAATAAGCCATCTATAGCATAGTGAGTTTTAATAAATATTTAATTAGATTTAAACGTTAAATGGTAATTAAATTTACCGATAACACGATGTGTGGTAGATATAGAGTACTACAAGTTTTGCTCCATGGGATGAATAGGTTGGGATTGGGATAATAAAATGAATGATTACTTCGGTAAGTCTCGATAATCCTGATCAGTTTTATAAACCTTAATTTGGTTTAAGTTGTGAAAATATATTATTACAAAATCTTTTGAAATGATTTACAAGCAAGCATTTAAACAGTAAGTTTAAATGAGATAATCTTTGATAAGATTAATGGGAACCTTTCCCAGATTAACGAATATTTGAATAAAAGAATATTCTGGATTGGAATGAGATGTGTGCTATCTTTTTTATTTATCACATGATTTTAAAGATGCACGATTTATTTGGAAAGACCGAGTTTACCCCATTCCGAGAAACTGTTACAACGATTAAAAGGCGAAGATATGAAAACGGTGGTTGAAGACTGGGGATCTTCACATCATTTGGGCTATTGTTGATGTCTCGGTTGGAAAGTACACCCAAGATGAGGTTATAACAGGTGATCGTCCAGACGTACTTGGAGATCGACCGGATATGCGAGGGTCTCTCTCCTATATTGGACATATGGGGCGAGGAATAAGGTGCCTCCGGTTTCGTTCAGACCCAGAATGGACTTGCAAATGGATTGTGTGTCTAACATTGTATTTTATGCTGTATCAATTGATCTTTACTAAATATATATCTGTTTGGTTATGGAGAATTTATTCTCTTAGCTTAACACCCTTCTCTAAGACGTACGAGCTTAGAGGTTATATATTGGTGGACATCAGTTGTATGGTATAAAATGAGAATGCGACATGCCAAGATGCATGGATCAAAGATTTTGTGGAAAAGAAGAGCTTTGTGGATGATGATCAAAGCATGGCTAATATAGTGTAGCTTTGTATTTTGGAGTTAATTCGCGAACTTCGCAACCCGGTATGAGTCAAAAATGGGATGAGGGACAGTAGGGAGGACATGCGTTTCTTTTTAGCTAGAGGTGATGTCAGGGTATGGAGCCCAGACATTTTACTTATGTGGATGATTGAAGCGCGGGCCCTCAGATATGGTTGCCCAAGACCAGGATGGTCGATGTACTGACCAAGAGCTCCAATAGGATCGGGAAATGTAATACCCAGGCATAAATAATCAGCAAAGTATGGCTGACCGGACCTATCAATCCAAGGGTCACATGCGTGTAGTCCTTGACGTCTTGCTAGAGATGGTCCAAATCGGATGAGGAAGGATCCCTTGCCTTGGCTCATGATGGAAACTCAATTTCCAATACCCGACTTTACAATCTTAGTTGTAAATCTACACGGCTACATAGTAGGATGGTGTACTATGTCGTCTAAGATTGGTACATTTATATTCGAAACTATTTTCTTCACTATGCACTTAGAATTAACGTAATTGAAATTTCACGTACCAAGCATGTTTGGTAATTATAAGGTAAAACTTTATCCTCTGGCTTGCGCTTTCATTGTGTGATGGGACCTAAGTCTTATAATAGCTTCATTTTTTAAAAAGCATTGTGTTGTTTGTTTTTATGCACTGGTATTCATGTTTAGGAAACCCGTTCCGTGCCATACGGCATGGTCCTGTGATTTACCTTATTTTATAATCAATTTTTAATAACTGTTTTTAGTTCTCACATCAGTCCCATAACCGACATGGAGTTTATTGTTTCCTACCTAAACTCTGGGTGCCCATATTTTTCACATGAGCAGCTAGTAGTTTTGGTTTTGGAGATATTTTATTTAATAGGATTCTGGATTGAAGCATAAAGTTGTGTCCCAAGAATTTGAGAGTCTTCCGCTGTGTCGATTATGTTTTCCGCTGCACCTTGTACTTATGTATTATATTTCCGATGTTCTGTAATTTATCTTCCTCTATATTATTTATAATGTACCCTGATATATTCTGTACACTGATGTAAACTATAGTATTAACAATGAAAATTTCTCTTGTTCTGTGTTCTGACGCGTCGTGTTCTCATGACAATCCACCTTATTGTTCGGTTTAAGCCGGCCAGGAATGTGGGTCATTAAATTATCTAAGAGTAAATACTTGGGAGAAAGAAAATAGAACAAGAACACACGGTAACGTAGGCCATTTATTTTCAATCACATGTTATCATATTGATCATCGATAGACATTCATATTAATTGGAACCCATGGAACAACTCAGTTACATCGAGTTAGATTGAGATTCATGTTTCTTGAAACTTATTGATGAAATGATTGCCTTTGATCGTTCCTTCAGGAGACTGTTTTGAGTTATTTTCGGATGAGTAGTGTTATAGATAGTTGACCACGCAAATTGTTATTAATTCAGATCCTTCGCTTAACATGATACGTATCATCATATATGGTACGTATGCGGATATGTAGTAAGCTTTATACCAAGATGACTATTTCCAATATTTATATCAGGATGTAGACATTGACTAAGACACTTACTGGCGGTAGATAGCTAGATATTTAGGTCTGTTACTAGATGGTGTAGTTTGTAGTAGAAATATGGATTTCTTTTGTCCTTCAGCATTAAATTCAGGTATTCAGGATCCTATTGTGATGTCTTCAAAAGTTAATTATGCATCATAGTTTTACCCACCTTATAACACCCCACACCCCTTAACGTCACTCGTATAAGGATACGTTAAGGTTTATGAAGCGCTTAGGTATAAAGTAACAACACAGAGACTGAAATTCACAAGACAGAAATGTAAAACACAGTAGAAACTTTAAACATTATTTAAATAAGCAAGTCAAATCACAGTACTTATTACATTTCAGGATATAGTTATTATCATAAAAAAACATATTGTCTCGTGGAAAATATCAGAGTACATGAATAAAACCATAAAAATCATCTCTCTCATATGTCATCACAATTACCAGAAAACAAGCAGTGAACCAATACATGAATCTGGAAATAGTCTGAATCCAAGCTGAACCGAATAATCAAGAATCACTGCAGAAACACTCCAACCTACGAGCCTGGAGGGGAAGGAAGAGAGAAGGAGAAAACAAACTAGGTCAGACATATGTCTGGTGAGTTCTAGTAATTTCTATCATGAGCATAAGTTAAGGAGGTTGTTAACCAACCTTTTGGTCTGGTTCCCAAAAGTATGCCAGACACGCTCGACTCAACATATCGCGTGATAAAACAGCCCAAAGGCGTCGCCAATATCGTCCGGGGTCCAGTACCAGAAGACTCGAGTCTGGCAACAAGCAGAATGTCGCATCCCTCGAATGCGGCCTCCATCAGTATCCGTCCACAGCGGAGCCAAAGGCAAGCCGTCAAGCGGGTCCGGGCACAGCGGCAGTGGGGGTCCGGGGCCCGACAGTCCCGGCGGTGATTGACCTAACCGGTTAGGTCGAACTAGTGGGCACCACCTGATTCATTCGATTTTTGCCAACAAGTGTGTTGCCCAGAATTATCAGATCGACTCAAAGTCAGGGTTCAGCCAATAACTTCCGTGAATCTCACCGCTCCTCCAAACATCGCCAAACCAAGATCTCGAGCCCCCCAAGCACTCGTGCATAATTTTTTCGCGCCCCTCGGGGCATGAACTTCGTACCCCTCAGGGTATGAATTTCACACCCCTAAGGGTTATGAAATTTGCACCCAGTAGGGTGCGAAATTCGTACCCCGTGGGTTGCGAATTTCGTACCCCCAAGTGGTACGAAATTCGAACCCCTCGGTGTACGAATTTTGTACACCCAAGGGATGCGAATTTTGTACCTAGCAGGGTACGAAATTCGAACCCCTCGAGTACGAAATTCGCACCCAAAGGGGTGCGAATTTTGCATCCCTGGGATACGAATTTCTGGCATGTGCATGGTTCAAGTGCGAATTTCTGGGTGTGGTCCCCAATTTCTACCTACTCCTACCTAATCCCTTTCCTATAAATACCCCATGGCATCATACTTCAAAGAGGTCGGAATTTGTGACCTTGAGACCTCTAGAGAGCTCCTTTAATGGCATCTCCACTTTGAGGAAGAAGATGGGCAAAAGTGTCTTTTTCCTAATATATGCAATATATGATAATTATGACATCATATAGCTTAAAAATTTATGTAATGAGATGTCATGAGATGGTATCAACCTTGTAACTTTGTGTGATTAATAATATTCCAACACCTATTCAAAGTGGACGTAGGTCCCTCTCGAGGCCGAACCACTATAAATCTCTTGTGTTATTTACTGCTTTCCGCTCTTGTCTACTCAACCAAATTAATAATTCCTAGTAATTGGAATCTTAGGTGTTTATGAAATTTTTTGCCATCAACATTTGGTGCTTTCACCGAGGGACTCGGATTTGCGTCTTTGTCGCACATTATCGTCTCGACTTCGACGAGCTTTAGGTTCCTTTACTAAACCTGCCACCGAGTATGCTTACGATGGTAAAGCGACCAAAGAACGCAATGATCGGCTCTTCAGCCGCAGGCGAAGCCGGAACATCCCAACAGGCTCAGTCGGCGGATATCCTGGCCAAAACTTAAACCGTCCCTCCTACTGTGGACCCCGAAGCTCCCGCAACACAAGCGCAGATCCGCACGCTTAGTGAAAAATATGAGAACACGGCTGTCGAGCTCAATCAAGCATAAAGGAATAACATCGACCTTATGCGACAACTTCAAAAAAGTCAATGCATCGTTGCTCGACTTCAGCTAGCTCGGAACGATGCTCGACCTCGACCAACCGTCTCAGAAACTTCCTCATCCGAGTCAAGGGCTCGCATCAACGAAGGAGGTTTAGTCTCAGCAACGACGTCGTCGTCCGCACCAATGCCCTGGACAACGACAATAGTGATGGAAATAGAAACGATGACCGAACTACTATCACTTTTAGCGAGGGGCACAGTATCAAGACTACTTCCGATTGGTTATCAATAATGAACCAGGTCTGAGCGACCGACCCCCTCCTTAGAAAAACCCGACTGCGCGCACCTATTGTCGACTCTCTGTCATTTCCTTCAGGGAATCGAAACCTCGCCTTTCCTTCTATTCAGCCACCAAGACTTGGGACACTACTTAGGTTCTCAAGCTTATCGACCAAGCCTATCAGCAATGGTGAACTAAGGAAAGGATCCCATGGTCGGACCTTCCACTTTTGATCCTGATTCTTAATTTCCACCTCAGCCTCGACTACTTGAAGCTCCGACCAACCTTAATGCTCCTAACCTCGACACATTCGTCGATCAAGCCCAACTTGACAAAACATTAAGAAAGTCGGGCGAGACTCGATGACACCTTTTTGACAAAATCCGCCAGAACATTGGATTAACACAACAGCTTCTACCATGTAATCAACGAGTTATTCTCCGCCTTCAGGCAGACTTAAGCGCTTAGCCTTCGCTCAAACTCGACAAAACCGATTTTTCCCAACAATTCTCGACCATAAGTTTGTTTATGCTACTCAGATTCCATCTTGTTCACCTAGCAGATTTCTTGGCAATGGCGAGAAAGGGGAAAATCCATCCTTGGTAGACCTTCCAAAAATAAACAAGGCATCTCCCATTTCACGACAAGGAGAAGCACATCATGGTGAGAACTCGGATTCGTTTCTTTGTCGCAAATTCCCATCTCAACTTCGACGCGCTTTAGATTCCTCTTATAACCAGCGGTCGAGCCCGCTCACGAAGGCTAAGCAAAAAAGAATCGAGTGACAGAATGTTATGGATAAGTTCCTCCGATCCACCTTCGGATTTCGTCTTCAGTTCTCGACCATGATTCAATTACTCGTTTCTTATCATGGTTTATTAAGCATACAAAGCATGATGTTAGGATTAAACCTCAAGGTGTAGAAGAGGGAGGAAGTCAACAACTCTCCTCAACCGAACCTCCATCGAGCTACCTCACTCCAGAAGGCATCGATGGAATAGTTGGGAATCTTGTCACAGCTTTGAACGCTCGACTTGAGCGATAAGAAGAAGCTTTCAATACCTTCCTTGCCCAAATTATAGGCAAAATAAGAAGTACTTCAAGGCCAACTGGACGGATAGAAATTATTGGTATGAGTACCGACCTTCCTCCACCTGCGACTTGGGACTTGGGGGCAACCCCACAAACTAACCAACTTTCCGACACCGCTCCTCAGGATGATGCCGGTCCTGCTACATTCGGGGGAACACCTAATCCAAATGTCACCCAATTCGTGACACTTTGGTTTATCAAGTTGGGGACCCTGCAGTCGGAAATGTTGTTCAAGCGCCAACGCGCGCAGTTTTGGACGATAATGCTCCCAAGGTAGTGAGAGTCAAGATTACACCCAACATGGCTCCTCAAGTTGGAATCCAACCATTCTTTCTTTTCAATAAATGGATTCCCACCTTTGATTTAAACACTGCGGGCACAAATGCCACTTCAGACAATCTAAATAAACCACTGGTTTTTCATAACAAACATAGTCGCAACTTGGTACAGGCAGCTGAAGCCGGACTCCATTACTTCTCGAAATGCTTTGAACACCCGATTAGTGGAATATTCTAGAGTCAACACAGCTTGTCCAAAAAGCATAATGACTCTCACCAGCATTAAGTAGAATTCTGGCATAACCAAACGCTCCCCCCGTTGGCCGCAATTGACGCTGTTACCTCTCTGCAACCCTGAGCGACAGAGGACCCGCTGGAAACGGATCTCCTTCCATTCGTGGACCTCGAAGCTCTTGCGACTCAAGCACATATTCATATGCTTAATAAGAGATATGAGAATGCAGCTCTCGTGCTAGGCGTTGAAGATTAACATCAAACTTATGCGCCAACTTCAAAAAAGTCAACACATCATCATTCTACTTCAGCTTGCTTAGAACTGTGCCCGCTCGTGGCACACCGCATCGAAAATTTCTTCTTTCGAAGCCAGGAGCCGACGTCGAGGAAGAAGGTTCAGTCTCATTAAAAACGTCGTCGTCCACTCCAACACTCATACGGTGACAACAACGGCAACAAAAATGAGATGATGATCGAACCATCATCACTTATGGCCAACGGACACATTAACAAACCGGGTCCGAGTAACCAACCTTCTACTCGGTAGAGCCCAGCTGTTGCCACTTAGAGCTAGAGTCCCACTCTTCCAGCAGCCCGTCGGGCTAGAGTACTTCCGGAATAGGGTGCATACTAGTTCGCCCAAACTCAACAACCATTCCAAAACCAGACCATTCATGACATGAAAGAGAGCGAGTCAGATGTGTACAATAGAAGACGTTGACAGAATGGAACTCCCAAAATTTGTCAAAACTAATGGGTTCCATTAGAAAATCCCCCTCCTGCATATCTCCCCGATGTGGTCCGAATAATCAAAAAAGATATGCGAAGGAATGCTGACAACTTAAGAGAAACCTACTTGAGGCGTAATCCCTTCACTAGGATCGTGCACAAAGCTGATTTGACCCGATGCTTCAACACACCACATAAGGCGTTCCATGAAGGCACGACTGACCTCTTATCCCAGCAATATCAGAACCACCATCAGAAATGGAACACTTCATCCTGGCCGTCCCCGGCTTTGACGCTCAAGCCTCCGCTAGGTGGACTCAACCTGCTAGGAGTCCAAACTTATCACCTACGCTTCTAGCATCCAACTGGGCCCAAGTTCAATTCAACTGACTTCTACAACATCATGCAATCGAAGTTGGAGACTCACGGATTGCCAAAGACCTTCCGTCAAAAAGGCGCGCTTGGGTCCAAAGTCCTGGACTAGATCACGACCTCTATAATGTAGTCGGAGCCCAACCTCCAATTATCGCCAACACGATCCATGGAATCGTAAGGGAACAACGGGGGCACACCCATGACGTATATAAAACCAATACGAGGCGTAACCCGTTCACTTCGGCTGTCCTTAATACCAAATGACGCCAGCACTTCGACATGCCAACACTTACTCCATACTTAAAGAAGCCATGATTCTCGGAGCTTCATTAGCCACCACAAATGGCACATGGGTTCATTACATGTTGCCAACACCATGAAGTGCAAGTGCTTCCCCGTCCTTATGCAAGATGGCTCTATCCAGGTTCTCTCGACTTCCACCTTGAATTATCTCAACTCTCAACTAACCCGCCAGGAGATTGGTCACGCAGTCCAAGATGCACGTCGTAACGCCCAGAGATATCCTCTCAGTATTGAACATTTACCAAGGCACCCGTGAAACTCTCAATGGATATCTCGCAAGATCCCACACCGCCTTGGCTGAAGTCGAGAAACCTACTCCTCGAATCGCACTCGTACAGCTTACAAATGGCATACCACCCGATTCTGAACTTAGAGCGTAGACCGATCAAAAAAAAATCAAAGATTCTGGAGATCTTCGGCATGAAAGCCGACTACTTCCTATGCTGAAAGCTAGCATAAAGGAATCAAGCTTCTCACCTCAACATCCTGGCTCGTGGTGATGCCCAGGGCCCCAACGGCTCTAATTCCACCACTCTGCGCGATCTTGCTCATGCCAGCGAAGGTAGTCGCAACAATAAAAGGAAGCGCCTTCGGCTTCCTTCTTTCCGCTGCTATACTGCTTTCAGGGACACCCCTGAGAAAATCTACCTCGCAGCATGCAATTCCCAACCATGCAAATGGCTAGGACCTGAAAGTCGGACGGACGCGCCAGGGGACTCTATAGAATATTGTCGGTTCTACAGCATCCACGGACACAACACAAACATGTTTTTCCACTTGCAGAACAACATCGAGGAACTCATCCACAGGGGAACTCTAAGCCACTCAACACTCATCAAAGACTCCCACTGCACGGGATCTCCGAGCCACTCGACGCTCATCGAGGGTTCCTACTACGTGGGACCTTCAATTCACTCGATGCTCATCAAGGATCCGCACTGCATGGGATCTCCGAGCCACTCGACGCTCATCTAAGATTCTCACTAAACTAAACCTTGACTGACGATTAATCCCTCAAGATCGTCCCCTTGGCTCATCAGGACCATGGCAACAATGAGCATCCATGCCTCACAACTCGCCTCACGTGGGTCGTCTTTTGCACCGATCTAGTTGTTATCGGCCTCTAGTGCGATAAGCCCTACAAATGGCTTCTGTCTGACGTATGGTCACCTTTATGGCTAATTAGCATACACGAGCGTGCTAGACGGGATTAACATCTCCGACCCAGGAACCGGTCTCTTGGATTAAGCCTTAAATCAACAACGAATAGCCCGAAACTTCAACTCCAGAGTCCGCCATAAGGACCTCAACATCAGCGACCTCATACTAAAATGGATCATTCCTCCAGCAGCAGGCCTTGCTCCTCATTAGGAAGGCCCATACTCATACAACGGAAACTCAGTGATGGAACTTTCAAACTCTCAACCATGGACGGAGCCGAACTCCCAAGGGCATGGAACAACGAACATCTTTGCCTTTACTTTACATAACTTAGTGTACAATTGATTCGCGCATTCCAACGATGTTTTTCTTTTCTGCAATTCGAGGCATTGTAAAGGCTACTACTACCAAAGTTATCCATAGAAATGATGTTCAGTTTCCTATATCCCTTCCAAGATCGCTCCATGCATGACGTTCATGACGTATTTGATTAATCCTGACAACCAGATTGCATTCAAATATTCGATCACCGCGTCGGTGCCCCGAGCACGGGAGCCGGTGCCGCCATTCGAACCTCGATCCAACATCGAGGTCAAACAACAATGGCTGCGACCGGCACCCCGAGCACGGGAGCTGGCAACGCTACTCGAGTCGTCGGCCCGTGGCGCGCCAGAGTATAAATAACCACTAACTCGAACCTCGGCCCCGCACCGAGACTGCGGATAAATCATTCCGCGCCCAAGTCCCATGCGACTTGGGGCCACCCAATAGCCAATCGGTATTGGTTATGGTCGAGCCTTGGCGTAGCACCAAGACCGACCTTAAATCGTTCACTTCCCCGAAGCTCTCAAGGCTTAGGGGTAGCCTATGGCCACGATCAGACCCTACGGGCTGATGATCCGAGCATCTCTTCTCGGCAAATGAATGATGCCTACTGCTCACACCAACCCGATGAACGACGGGAGAGTCAGCCACAGGACGAACCGCAAATCGCGACGTCCTACGCCTTCGCTATACTTGGGACTTACCCCGGGCAACCCAAAATAGCGGGCAACTAGTATGGATTCGCTAACTACGGGTTTCCTGAGCTGAGGGAAACTTAGTAGAAGCCAGCGCTCTATCACACCCCTCTGGAATAATCGACCCAGAGCGCGGTCTCCGATTGCATTTTTGGTAAGTTTAACGAGGAGTACGCTCATGCAAGTACAGGACGCTGGAAAACATGAGAAGAACATCCAAACACTCGACATAAATCGCGATCTTTACTAATTTATATTTAATTTTCACACACACACACACATTATACAGACTACATGTCTAACATCTTTTCTCTCTGATGACAGGGTGCACATAAATACCACACTATGTCTTTAAGAACCAAAAGCGAGGACCGCAGTCGCATATGCTATCGATCTACCTAACCCAAAGTATCTATAATTCCTTTAACAATTATTGATGCTACTCATCCTTCTCTTTTCTTTTTTCTGTACAGGTTCGACACCAGGTAGGTCACTACTAGTGAATAGCCCCTTCCTTCAAAAACCGCTTCCTCCTCCTTTACTCTTAACAGGGGTAACGGATTCTTGAGACATCGATGTGTGCCTCCCACCATCATCCTCTCCGCTTGTAATTATCGTAACCTCCCCGAGGGCAATACACGACAACGACTTAGAGACGATGTAAGAAGTAAGGACCAATGCAACCTGGATGTCTCCCTAAGTCTTCTTGGTGCCCAGCTCCGCTCTCTTCTCGGCATCTTCGGTAGCCTTATGATCAGCTAGCTTGCTGGCGTGGAGTCACATAACTGCATCCGCTTCAAGTTTGCTAAGGGTCCCCTAGCCCTATTTTGTTGGGCGTCATCGACGACTTTCCTTTTTCCAAGCCTACTCAGAGGCCCTCTCCTTCTCTGCCTCAATATCGTCCTGCTTCTTTGCCACCACAGTGGCAGATTTATCCTCGACATCCCGCCTAGCCTTTGCCCATGCATCTTGTATGGCAGCCTCATCCTGTCCGTCTTCCCCTCCGGCTCCTCCGACTTTGCCACCAGCCGGTCTTCCGGATCTTCCACCATAGCTTGCATTGTTTGCACACTTACATCAGCTACGCCCGTCGCATGAGCGCTTTGACCAACCACAACTTATCCTCCTCCAAGGAGGATCGTATAAACATGGGATCCCGAAGCCATGGGCTATCCTACTTCTCCAGATTGTTCTAGCTGTAACTCCAACCGGGACTCGGACGCTTGAGGAAGCACGGGGGCAAAGCCTGGTGTCGCCTTCGCTCCAAGGAGTGCTGTTTAAATGATCCAAAATCTCCCTTACGGGAAAGCCCAGATTGAGTTGAGAACCCGAAAAATCAGAATACAAACAGAAGAACATTTCATTGCTATTACAACAATATACAGCAGATTACAAGAATATAGCAGAGCATGAATAAATAATATACGTCAAAAAAATATCAGAGAATAAAATAATTTACATAGCAGCGGAAAAATAATATATAACACAAGTGAAAAAATACACGGATATATAGCTTTCTGAATATAGCTCCAGCTCTAAACCAGGATCCTGTAAAAATAAATCTACAAATCCAAAACTACTAGCTGCCCGTGTGGAAAATAGAGGCACCCAGAGTTTAGGTTAAAACAATAAACTCCAAATAAGTCATGTGACTGGTGTGAGAACTAAAATAGTTATTTAAAACTTTACTTTAGAAATAAGGTAAATCAAGGGACCACGTCGTATAACACGGATTGGGTTTTCTCCCAAGAATACCAGTGCATAAACAGTTATAAATAGAGCAATGCTTTTAAAAAAATGAAGCTACTATAAGACTCAGGTCCCATCACACAATGCAACGCAAGACGAAGGATAGAGTTATCCCTTATAATAGCCAAACATGCTTGGTACGTTTAAAACAAATCATTTGATACTATTATAAGTGCATATGGTTAAAAAAACAACTTCAAATATAAATGTATCAATCATAGACGGCATGAGTACCATATATCACGTCGCCATACTAGCTCTACAATTAAAACCACACGATGTCGTATTGGAAATTGGATTCCATCTGTGAACCAAGGCAAGGGATTGTCCTTACCGAGTTCGAGACAATCTAGCCTACCATGTCTCAGAACCCAGACTCAGGTGAGCCCTTGGAGCATCAGGGCTAGTCCACACTTACGTTAGTGGATTAATAATTCCAGAACAATACGTTTCCCCGCCCTGTTAGCATAAATCTGGTCAGTATGTTGACCATGTCACCATCAGCCCCATAGTGACCGATATATCCGAGGCGCCTCGCTATCCATCAAATAATATGCAACATCCACATGAGTAAAATGTCTGGACTCCATACCATGACACCACTCCTAGCTAGAAAGAAACGCATGTCCTCCTTGAGGTCCTTTCCCGTTTCTAGTTCACACAGGGGTGCGAGGCTCGCAAATTAACGCTATACACAAAGCTATGCTATTTAAAGTCGTGCTTTGATCATCAACCACAAGAATCTGCTTTTCAACAGAAGCCTTGATCATTTGGATCTTAGAATGCCACACTGACAATTCACGCTATGCGACTGATGTCTATCGATTTATAACCTATAAGCTCGTACGTCTCAGAGAAGGGTGCTAAGCCAGAGAATAAATTCTCCGCCACCAAACAGATATATATTTAATAGAAATCAATCAACATAGAATAAAATCCAATGTCATACACACATCCATCTACTAGTTCGTTCTAGGTCTGAACGAAACCGGAGGCACCTTATTCCTCATCCTATATGTCCAATATAAGAGAGAGGTCCTCGCATATCCGGTCGATCTCCAAGTACGTCTGGACGATCACCATTTATTACCTTGTTTTGAGTGTACAACCCAATCAAGACAACAGTAATCATCCAAACGATGTGAAGAACTCCGGTCTTCAACCACCGTCTTCATCGTCGACTTATCGTCGTATTAATTTTTCAGAATGGGTAAACCTGATCTTTCCGAATAACTTGAGTATCTTACAAACAAGTGCTATAAAAACACAACATACGCCTTATTCTAATCCAGAATATTCTTTTATTCAAATATTCATATCTTTAGGGAAAGGTTCCCATTAATTTTATCAAAGATAAATTCTTTTAAATTTATTCTTTAATCTTCCTTTGGATATCAATCCAAAACCAAATTAAGGTTTATTCAACTAGTCAAGATTAATGAGCCATACCGAAGTAATCATTTCTTTTATTATCTCAATCCCAACCTATTCATTCCATGGAGCAAAACTAGTGATACTCCATATCTAACATCACTTCGTTATCAGTAAAAAATAATTACCATTTCCCATTCAAATCTAATTAAAGATTTAACTATCGCTTGGATCAAAACTGGTGATACTCCATTCTCGATCATTTCCCAATTTGATAATTTACATTATCACATTCACATTTCAACCTAATTAAAGATTCATTAAAACTCCACTTAGTTTTAATCCCCAAAAATCATTATATAACAATTATTTAAGCTTAGGAAATAAATCTTGTCTTTCACTGGGTTAAAGAACCATTGTCATTTAAAACACAGTTCACGATAAACCTAAATCACATTCCATTAATTGTGGAATCTTCACGGAAGACAGATCGATATATATATTCGATATAAACTTCCATATCCGACCAATAATATAAATGGAATAACGACAAATCCTTTTAAATTCCATATATATTAATAGTCTTCCTCCGCAGAAGTTCACTTCGATTATTACCAAATCGAATCCATCCCATTCCAATTTATTTTATTAAATTAGAAAACTTTACTTTGGAAAATTCTCTTAATCTTAATTAAAAGATTTATAAATTCCAAATCACATTTCACAGTTAATCGGGTTAAAGAACGAATGTTGTTAAAAAAATAGTTCACAATAAACCCAATTCATATTCCATTTTCTTCTAATTACTAAATATAATTGGAAACTCTACTAACCTTAATTAAAAGATTTATTCTTTTCACACGACGTTTAAGAAAAGTGTTATTGAAGACACCATTCACGACAAACCCAAAATCCTATTCTTTTATTCAATTCTAATTAAATATTAATTAATTGGAAAATTTCACTAAACCTTAATTAAAAGTTTTATTCTTTTCTCAACTGGGTTTAAGAACAGTGTTATTTAAGACATCGTTCATGACAAACCCAAAATCCAATTTGATATTAAATACATGGCTCTGAATAGAAATTATATCGGCTTATATTCAATATCAAATTCCGAATCTAACGGATATCGCATTATAAATAATGATATCTGTATCCTCCAAATTCCATAATAATATCCGTATAACCACGGAATCCGGTATCGAAATATTCAAAAGTTTTTTTCCATTCCAATCCATTCCAATTTATTCATTGGAAAATTCTGGTTATTTTTTTAAAACCATTTCAAATCCAATTTATTTCTTTAAAAATATTGGATTATTATTCTAGTTAATAACTAGTTCATTTTGATAAAAATATATTTTTATCTTCACAAATGTGGAATTTTTCATCCAAATTCTTTCCAAATCATTTATTATGATTTTGCACAAATTATTAATATTTTTAATAATTTTATTAAGGCTCTTTCAGTTGATTTCCATAAGCGGTCATCGAACTGCATTTACATCGACCTTTTCCAAATTTGATTTGGATATAATTCCAAATCCAACAATTAGATTTCAAATCTCTTATATTCGTTTGTAAGCTATCTTCGATACGAACCCAACAGTTCCAGTTTTAGGAGAATCCGATGGTCGGATCTTCCGTAATGTCCATTTGAAGTGAATGGTCGAAATTTGCGAATGGTCGCGGTGCGGTGCGTTCTATTCAGGCCATTAAATATATATATAATATATATTATATATATTACATCGATTTCCATTTAAAACGTATTTTATAAATCGTTTATAAATTCATTTCAAAACGATTTCAACTTCTTTTCAATTTTCAAATCAAAATTGAATACTTCTTAATAAATTTGTTTTAAATTCATTTTAAAACGCTTTCAATTTCATTTTCAAATTTAAATCAAAACTAAATATTCCTTTACAAATTTGTTTTAAATTCATTTTAAAACGATTTAAATTTCATTTTCAAATTTAAATCAAAATTGAATATTCCTTTACAAATTCGTTTTAAATTCATTTTAAAATGATTTCAATTTCATTTTCAAATTTAAATCAAAGTTGAATATTCCTTTACAAATTCATTTTAAAACGATTTCAATTTCATTTTCAAATTTAAATCAAAATTGAATATTCCGTTGCAAATTCGTTTTAAATTCATTTAAAAACAGTTTCAATTTCATTTTCAAATTTAAATAAAAACTGAATATTCCTTTACAAATTCGTTTTAAATTCATTTTAAAACGATTTCAATTTCATTTTCAAATTTAAATCAAAATTGAATATTCCTTTACAAATTCATTTTAATATGATTTCAATTTCATTTTCAAATTTGAATCAAAATTGAATATTCCATATCATTATAATATTAAAATGATAATATTTTCAAAATATCTGATTTTGAAATCACTTTCCGATATTCTTTGTAAAATGAATAAAATCAACAAAAAATCCCGTTCGTGTTAAAATGGCGTTTAACTACTTAACACGGCTTCACATTTCAATATTTACTGAATATTATTTAAAAATATTTGTTAATTCTGAACTAGAATCTGACTCAATCAATTACCATATAATTTCAGTTATATGGATCTCGTACATCGCATGTATACAACAATAGCAATAAACAATCATTAAAAATTCATCAACATCCAGAGTGCATTTTACAATTGTATAAGTATTAAAATAAATAAATACTGCTTATATAGTTTGTCAACCCATCGATTGAAATACCACGAATTATTGGGACCAGTGTATGTCAAATATCATCCCAATACCCGTGTTGGGTTTTCAAACAACAAATACTGGTCATTATTTGTGCAGTTGAGCGATGTGTAAAATATTATCATCCTAATCATCATCAGTTAAATAGGTGTACATAAACAAACCATTTGATTAGTAAATGAATATTTATTTTATTTTCATGATAATTTTATATGCATTTTATATAAATAATTTTATATACAATAATATCAATCAATTACAATCCCAATCACAATCCAAATAAACAATCAACCATGGTTTGTACAAAAAGTAGTGTTGGGACTTCTAAGTCGCGTCTGCGTCCTAGTATATATTTGACTATAAAATAAGTAGAGTGAGACGGAGTTCTCACATTCGGTTTCCACTCCGTTAGTCTTTTATTTCTGAATTTCAGTTTTGTTCGGATTTGAATTTGCCTGAAATTCTAATATGCTCTGTTTCCCTTCTGGTCAGTTCCATGTTGTAGTGTTCAAATTTACGGTTCCAACGCAATTTGGTTTGCTGAATTCCGTGCTCGTATGATAAAGATACACAGGTTTATACATTAATTGCATAAATAAATAATTAATTATATAATTAACTTTAACCATTTCTCTTAATTACATTGATTAACAAATCAGGCAACCCAATCCATTCATCTTCATCGTTCTTCCTTTGCCTGAACCAAAGAAAAGCTCGCTACCTAGGGTTGAAGATCGCATACCCCACGCCACGCTGGAATTGGATCGGACATCGTCACCCTATTGGTCTTCAGGTGACGCCCCTCTACCATGAATACTATCCACTTCGGTGGTCCCTCAGCCTAGAAAACCACGTCCGATCGCTGCTAATTCGAAGCCAAAATTCGTGAACCCTAGGTCGAGAATTCCAATCACCACCGTTGATCAGCAAGTTCTCCCCTTGCTTAACGATTTTTGTTTCATGGGCCTTCGAATTTACTTAGTGGATTGATCGATTTAGGTGGGAGAAATTTAGAGAAAATCGACTGTTGATTTTTGCTTCTAGTGGCTGCATTTTGAAGTTGTGAGGAAAGTCTAGGGTTTAATGATATATAATTATATATATATATATATATATATTATTTTAATATTCATTTAAAGGTGAGAGCTTCTTTTGAACTCCAATTCAAACCCAACGACTATCGCCCCTAGCCAAATACCCCCATTCTGGACACAATGGGATATGTTTCGTAAGCCAATTCGACAGTTTCGATCAGTTTTCATTGAAATTAAAATATAAATCAATATATATTGAATTTAAACGTACATTTTAATTTACCAGGGCCACATACTGACTCTGAAAATTCCAGAAAAATAAATCTAGCTATGTTTTGACGATACGGTCCTAACAAAACTAATTTCGTCGAATTTGGAGGCTGTTTGAAAAATGAACTTTTTATGGTCGATCCAATTCAATTAAAATTGACAAAACACGTTTTCTTTTGCCACACTTACATATTAATTCCAAAAATTATGAAATTTGAAACCTAACAATAATTTGACATTCCGGATCCAACCAAAGTGGTTTCGTTGAAAACGGAGGTCGTTTAAGAAATGGCTATTTTTAGGGGCTATATATAATTTAAAATATAATTAAATTCCATAGCGACTATTTTAAATTTTAAACTGGACATAACTTTCAATTTATATTATGAAATCTAGATTTTTCACATTTGTTAGAAAGATATAAATAAACAGATTCAAATGTTTCTTGTTTTACTGAAATCCGATTTATTTTGAATCCTATACATTCATTTGAAATTTAAAATCGAATTTTTAAACTGCAACACCATTTCTAACTCCTTTTATAATTAAAATAAATATATTCATTTTAAATTCGATTTAAATAAATTTTTAGTCGTTATTATTTAAAAATTATTTTAAATATTCAAAATCCATTAAAGTAGCCCAAAAAAAAATTAGTTCTGAAACTCTAGGTTGTTACAACTGTCCAGCAAAAAAGCAGCTATTTGACTGGTGAGGGTACATCGCTCGCATCCTCTTCAGTTAGCAAGTGCTCGAGCTCGGGGGCAGTCCCCCGCCAATCTCTACACCAGCTTACTCATCGGAGGACCTGAGGAGGATCCCCACTAGCTTTCGCGCTGACATTTCCATCACCACAACCTTCGGGGCAACCATTCTAAAGAGGAACATACACCTCACCATGAGGATGATCCAAACCCAAAAGCTCGGGTCTTGGAAACTTCTAGCCTCCCGCCAATACTAGATAGATTGGGCGTAGAAGCCCGAACCAAAGGACAGAGGGAGCAATACAATCACCAGTTCCTCGAGGAACTGGAGAATTTAGACAAGTTCTCAGTATGAGAAATATAAAATTCATATCTCGATGCAAGTTCTCTAGTTCCCATGGCCGGTTCATTGGGTTCCCAAAGTCTCAACGCTCTACCAGCAAACTCATACTTAAGCGCAACGCGAACCTGACCCACACCTCTCGATGCCAAAGCTTCCTACTTATGAGAGCATTGAAATGCGGTGACGACGTCTAGTTTTAATAACTAAAACCATGATTATCGGGAACCAGCAACACCATTTTCGGATCAGATAATGATCACGACATAATTGGGTTGGAGACTAACAATTCGACCGTATGTCCACATCTTACGCGCATATCCGAGTGGTCAGTCCAAATAAGTTAATTTCCAGAATCATTCGCCAACTAGTTGTGTTACGTTCAACTTCAATTACAGACCATACATGAAACATTGAGCAACGATTCAAACTTGCTAGCCCATCGCTAACGTCGAGTAGAATCTAGCAGATACCCGGGCTTGGGGCCGCCCTCTACCGATTATCGCATCAGCCTGGCCATAACAGGACCCGATTAGATACACTTCAGTGTCGGCACTGGCATTATCATCAAAGCATACCTTGGAGCCACCATCTTGAGAGCCTTCACCTCGCAACGAAGGCAATCCAAAGACAGAGTCCAGGCCCTGGAGGCTTTTCGGCTTTCCATCAGTTCCCGAACTCCTCAAAAGCAGACATTCCGGAACATGATGGCAACCGTTAGCCTCAACAACTAATGCCACGGCCTTCACCAACTGCCAGCGCAACACCTGAGTCAAGATGCAGTTGTGTTGTGGTTAGGTTATTGATCGGATCTCAAGACTAACAGTTCAACTATGTGTCGACATCCTTCATATGCATTCGAGCCGACGGTCCAAGCAAGCCCATTCCTCGAGTACCGCGTCGCGAGACCAAAACTCACTGATCACTGTCCGCTCATCGTGCGCCATGCAAATATTTAAGTTTACTAGCCTAAGCTTGGAGCCAAGACTAAGTCATCAGAGCGCAAAGTTATGCGTCGTGCTCCGACACACTTGCTAGGTTGTTACGTCCCTCAAACCGCCTTCGACCTCTTGAAAAACCAAGAGGGTTTATTAAGTGCCCGGGATACGAAGCCCAATCCCATATTCACACATACTTGGCAACCTTTATCCGAATTCCTAATTCTGTTTCATAAGATCCGCCGCTCCACATTCTTGAGTGCCAAATCTGAAAACCCTCTTACTTTCTATATCTCTTTTCCCTTTAAAAACCTAACAACACCTTGAACATCCAAAGTACAAAAGAAGTATTTTCATATCCTCCATGCCTTAAGCTGATTTTTTGTTCAGAGAAGAGAGTAAGCAACTATAATTAGGGGATCGGCATGCCCCAAACAAATGTTTCGGGATCGGAATTCAGGATCGTACACCAAGCTACGATCATGTTCACTTGACTTCGAAGCTCCAACTACCAAGTTAATCACAACTCAGTGACCGCTCGTGTACTCACCAAATGCCCAATCATCAAAGTGCACATGCTAGAATTTGGGTCTGACCTCTCCTCAAAGGAAAATCTACACGACTACGTGCCACGACATATGCCAAGTATAGTCCTAACAATGACATCTGCATATGCCAGTTGCCAAAACTTTGATCAGTGGGACCAGCTTGGATCGATGAATGACTTTGGCCTCGCAAATCCAAGTGATCCAACGGATACTCCATGCAATCAAGCTCCATCCCAACAATGTTTCAACAACCACTTAAGGTGATTGCATGCCTAGGCCATGGCAATGACCATGCATACACACTTTGGAAATCCCAGCCGAGCAGAACGATTTGATTCAAATGCATGCCCACAAGACTTAAGGGTTCAAATATACACACCAAATGGTCGGCTCTCGATTTGAAGACTCCTCGAAAAGATAAAATACACGATTAGAAGCACATGGCATGCAATCCACTTTCATGTTACCTATCCCAGCTCAGATCGCATCACACAAAACCACATGCAAACTTGTGATTGCATACGCAATTACGACCCAATAATGAACTATTTGCACTTCGATGCAATCGGGAGTCGACAACTAACATTTATTGTCTTTAATCTACAGGAACTAAACGCCTTGGATAGGTTCCAACCCAAGTTGCAAGACTCAAGCAAGTCAAAGCTCTTAGAAATATTGGAATCATAAGGTCATACCAGCATATTCCGTCAAGGCGTCCCAACTGCTCTAAAGCAGTGCGCTCTCGGCATACAACTGAAGAGGAAGGTTATAACCGATCGCTAAGCACCGCATGGAGATGTTGGCGCACATATTAGACTCTTCTAACTTCAAAGCACGTCCCGTTAACCCAAGACATACTTTGAGGGTGGAAATGTTAACCGGCCTTTGGTCCGATTCCCAAAAGTAAGCAAAACACGCTCGACTCAACATATCGCGTGATATTACAGCCTAGAGGCGTCGCCAATATCGTCCGGGGTCCAGTACCAAAAGACTCGATCTGGCCATTAGTAGAATGTCGCAACCCTCGAACGCGGCCTCCACCAGTATTTGTCCGCAGCCGAGCCAAAGGTGAGCCGTCAAGCGGGTCCGGGCGGAGCGATAGTGGGGGTCCGGGGCCCCACAGTCCCAGCGGCGATCGATCTAACTGGTTAGGTCGAACCAATGGGCACGCCTGATTCATCCGATTTTCACCAATAAGTGTGTTGCCCAGAATTACCAGTTCGACTCAAAGTCAGGATTCAGCCAACAACTTCTGTGAACCTCGCCGCTCCTCCAAACATTGCCAAACCAAGATCTCAAGCCCCCTAAGCACCCGTGCATATAGTCTTTGCGCCCTTCGAGGCACGAACTTCGTACCCCTTAGGTTGCGAATTTCACACCCCTAAGGGGCACAAAATTTTTACCCCTTGGGGTGCGAATTTCGTACCCCAAAGGGGTACGAAATTCGTGCCCTACGGGGCACGACATTCGAAGCCCTCGGTATACGAATTTCGTACCCCAAGGGGTGCGAATTTTGTACTTAACAGGGTACGAAATTCAAACCCCTCAGGTAAAAATTTGTACCCAATAGGGTGCGAATTTCGCACCCACGAGGTGCAAATTTCACACCCCCGCAGTGCGAATTTCTGGCATGTGCATGGTTCGGGTGCGAATTCTGGGTGTGGTCCCATATTTCTACCTACTCCAACTTAACCCCTCTCCTATAAATACCCCAAGGCATCATACTTCAAAGGGGTTAGAATTTGTGACCTTGAGACCTCTAGAGAGCTCCTTTAATGGCATCTCCACTTTGAGGAAGAAGAAGGGCAAAAGTGTCTTTTTCCTAATATATGCTATATATGATAATTATGACATTATATAGCTTAGAAATGTATGTAATGAGATGTCATGAGACGGTCCCAACCTTGTAACTTTGTGTGATTAATAATATTCCAACAACTATTCAAAGTGGACGTAGGCCCATCTCGAGGCTGAACCACTCTAAATCTCTTGTGTTATTTACTGCTTTCCGGTCTTGTCTACTCAACCAAATTAATAATTCCTAGTAATTGGAATCTTGGATGTTTACGACATTTTTTGCTGTTAACAGAGGTATTTAGACAGATGAATAGTTCTAAGAGCAATAGACATAAAAGCATAAATAAAATAGCAGGAAAAATAAACACTAATAAAGATAGGCTTCTTATTCATATTAGAGATTTCTAAACCAACTACCGAGATATCACAATTAGGGTTTACCTAATTTCTACCTGCCGATCGACTCCTATACCCATAATGTGATAAACTACGCTAGCTATGGAATTCGAGGTTATCAATTCTGAACCCATCAACTAAAAGGACATAGTTGTTAATAATAGGTGTTACAGTGACTTATCTTCCCCAATCGGCACGATGCACGCTCATCGTCCCGCCGAAACGCACCCGTACCAACCTCGTTTGAACCTCTTACTATTAAGTACAATAAAGTGTGTCCTAGCCTCTACCTAGTGTTAGACCTCTATGATAAAAAGGGATATTGACTAATACGGTTTCCCAACTAAAAATGCAATTGAAACAACTCACCCTTAGACCTCTTATCTTCCCTAATAAGCCCCACGCTACCGGAACGGACCTGTTATTAGGCCTCTTATCTTCACCAATCGGCCAAAGGCTGGCAGAACGGACCTAATCTATGAGCCATTTATCTTCGCCAATCATCCCCACGCTACCGGAGCGGACTCCCTCTTCTTAGCTTATTAATTTTATCAATTTTAACTTAACGTAATTTAAGTTTGTTAATAAGCCCAATATAACCTCATGTTATATCCCTAGGTTGTATTAGCATTTCTAATTAATGTTATCTTTTTACACAACCTATCCCCACGTTACTTAATAATCAATTAAGTGTAACCTATTCCAGCTTACATGTTCTCCAATTACATGTTAAGATTTATCCCTAATTTACAGTCCAACCTGGTTATAATTCCTAATCAGTTTCAATATGGCCAAAAGTCACTTTTTATTTAATTCCAACGTTATTCCAATTTAACGCAAAATAACGGTAAAGGCCTACGCTTTTTTAGGCCTAGGCTCAGTGCTAAAATAAAATGGGAAATGGTCTAGGCTACTCACAAGGCTTAGACTCAAAATAAAAAAGGAAATAAAATAGGCATAAGCATAACTACAAATAAACTATAACAAAGAATAGGATAAGAAGAAGGAGAATTACTTATAAATAATAACAAATGGAAATAAATAAGCATAGGTAGTAAATAAACTACAGTAACTTACAGAAAAACTAAACATATAAACACTATAAATAACTATAAACATAAAACTTGCAAACTAAAACTATCTAACTATCTAAACTTTCCTATGCAAATAACTAATCTAAAAATTACATAAAAACTCACAGATCTGATGAATAAAGCTTCCCCCGTAGCCATCTTCTTAAATCTAGCAGAACCTCCGCATCCAGAAGTGTTTATAAAAATAAATATTAAAACTCATGAACTTCTTCGCCCCTTAAAAAATTAATTATTTGGCCCTTCCTAATTTTGAGGATAAGCCTGGGGAAGAAAAGAACAGAGAATGGATGTGAAAAAATGAGAGATGCTCTTCTAGTCTATTTATAGGGTTTACTGGATGCCCTCAGCCGTTCAAATCTAAGATTAGGTTTGGTCCACCCATGTCATCGGACCAATAAGAATGCACAAGTCAGCCTATGGTTTAAAATAAAACAATTCCAACTTAGAAAGCTAACGGTCGAAAAATAATAAACGTTCGCTGCCTTGCGTGCAGGTCAAAGCATGCAAAATTCACGTTCTAAGTCGAGCCACCCACATCCTTGGGTCGACCCACCATTGCCTGGGTCGACATAGGTCTCGACCCAAGTGGATTGGGTTGCCGAGTGACCATTGGTTTCATATATTAATTTATATTGATTTCCGAATTCTTCTTTAATTCATAACTAATTCATTTTAACTTTGATTTTTGCAAACCAAGTGTCCATTTTGATCATAAAATTACAACAGACCTAATGGTGTTAATACCGTTGTCTAATTATGAATATTATTATGATTAATATTTAGTTTATTAATCTTTTACCTTTAATTATTGTTTATTAAAATTCGGGGTGTTACGCCCCACCACCTCCTCGGTAAGTTGGCTGGCCAGAGGATCCTGGATGGAATATGGAGTGGACCGGATGAGATGATCTATTACCTATTCTGCATTTTAGCCACATACCTCCAGTCCTACCACATTACACAGTCAACAACCTTCGGGAGATGAATTTTGGTATGCATAACTTTCTCTTCCAGAATCTTAGCATTATGAAGAAGAATTACATAGGATAAGCGATATGGCAGTAGATTTTGTAAGTTATACTATCTTTTCCTATAATTATCGAATATAATTTTGCTTGTACTTTATGTCTATGTTCTTGTTCATCTTTCCATGTTTCATACAAACATGGAAATTAGAATGCAGCCGAAATTGATGCTACAGACGAAGGCAACAGGTCGTTCTAAATCTATGAAAAAACAGAAAACGATCCATCAAATGCATTCTAATCAGGTATATGAAGATGAAGAGGAGGATGATGAAGAAGGCGATACAGAAGGAGAGGACGATGAAGGTGAGGTTGAAGTCGATGGTGGAGGTAGTCGAAGACAACGTTGAGGATGACAACGACGACGAAGGAAGAGACCGTGGGGTTATGCAGACAAATAGATACATTGTTAAGATCAGAGTACCGACCATCTTACCTTCAACTGTAGGTAATTAAACTCGAAACCATGCACTTATACATAATCAAAATCTTAGTGGAAACTAAACTAAATTAAACAACCATATAATAACTTAACTAGACAAATATTGATAATATAAGGGTTTGTACATTATATAGTTCAATGAACATTAGCTAAAATAAATTAAACTAAACTAAATTAATTAAACATTTAATTAACTAACTTAACCTAAGTTTGATAAACTATACACTTTATAGTTTATTTTTATTTAGTACATGTTATCCAATTTTGATTACTGAACTAAAAAATTATGATAATTATTTGTCGGCTATAATTAAATTAAATAACATTGGTAATATAAATGAACTAAATTAAATAGAACAACTTAGATAATTATATATATACAAAGGTATATGTATGAAAAATAAGTTATTTTTTTAATTTAGTTTTATGGTACTTTTTTAACACTTATTATGATGAACAATACAAAACTGATTCTCTCAATAATATAGGCTCGGACTGTGGAAAAGGTATAAACAAAGGTAAAAAGAAGAGTAGTGGAATCGTAAGCAAACTGATATCTCTATTCAAGGGAAAATCAGGCATTAGCCGGAAAAAAAAGATTCCTATGTGCCTGGAAGACTTTGTGACTGTGACTGTGACTGTGACTGGTCTAAGCCTATAATAGGCGAGTGTACATGTTTATCACTCATGATTCATTTATCATGTTTAGTTCATAATTTAAGGATTATAGTTCTTATTTACTTCATGAATCATACTACATGTTTCTTAGCTTAGATCATAGTGCTTGTTTAATTCATGTATATACTTGTTTAGTTCCTGATGTTAGTACAATTAAATTTCACCAAAAATATTCATGCAGGCTCACATTTGTTTCTGAAGCAGCGCTCTTTGTTTCTATTCATAGACTATAAGTGGTGGGATATATTTGAGTTTCAACCTGTATGTTTTATGTATATGAGTATGTTGTATTAATCTAATTTTCAACCCACTTAGACTATATGTTGTATGCAATTGAGTTTCAACCTGTATCTGAGTTCACTGTAAATGACTTCGGGTTGTTTCATGTTCATAAATTGGCTTAAGTTTGGGTCTATTTATACCAGTACCGCTTCATAGAATCAATGAATTCAAGTTAAATGAGTTTATAAAATGGATTCAGGTAAATTGAGATTAAATAATGGCTTTAGGTTATGCCAGTATTGCTTCAGTTTTGAGTTCGAGTTTGTAGAAGATTAGTCTTTGTCAAATGTTATAGGTTTACATGAAATATATTCCTTAAACGGAGAAATAATCACTATTTAAGCATTAAACGGGTTTCATTTCATTGTTTAAAAAGTAAATGGTAAAGTAAACAGCGTTTAGTGCTTAAACGGTGATCACTTCCTCTTTTACCCCAAAACAGGTTTTAGAAACCCATTTAATTAAAAAAAATCCAAATAAAATTTAGCTTACTGTTTAAATCTAATACATTACATTTTAAAATTGATGCATGAAGGTTCAAATCTAATACGTGAAGTGTTTGATCAAACACTTGAATTTCTAAATCTAATACGTGACCCTAAATCTGACACATGAAGTTTTAAAAGATATATAAACTTAATAATACAATGATTTTAATAATACTTGAACCTAAATTTAGTGAAAGAAGTTTAAATATATGAAACCTATTAATGTTAGTTTAGTTTATAAACTATACACTTTATTCTTGAATACGTTGACTTAAATAGCCGTCATACTACTAAAGTTATAACTTGAATACATGGAATTAAATACATGTAATCTGTATACTAAAATACATAGCGATTATAACTTTTGTAACGACCCAGAAATGTTGACATTTAAAAATATAGATTTAATTATGATTTAATGTAAAAAAATGTTATATATTCAGCTTGAATCTGAAATCTAACCAATTTTGAATTTACTTTTGAATAAAATTATTTTGAGTATGAACTGAATTTTGAAATTTTAAATATGAATAGTATAGTTAAAGATCAAACGTTTATTTACATTATAATTTTGGAAACTAAATTGAATATTGAAATTTGATTTCGAAATATAAATTTGAAATTGTGGTTGAGGATTAAAACAGCTAAATTATTTAACACTATGCCATAGATGGCCTATCGCAACGAAAATACATGGTGTTGCTAGCTACAATGTTACCATTGCTATGCTGTTTTTGTCTATTGCAACGCATGCTTCAATATGTTAGCATAAATATCAACATGTGTTGCAGTAGCTATAGATATATTCTAATTAAAAAAATATAAGAAAATACACCTCAGCGATCCACGCCATTACTTAAAACAAAATCTGAGTCGTCCGTCCACACTATCAATCCGCGTCTCACCTGTTTCTATTCCCGCTTCTATTTTCATTCTATCGCATCCCTTTTCATTTCGTTTCTTCTCCTAATTTCCAAAATCACCGATCCCTAATTTCCAAAATCACCAATCCCTAATTTCAATTACATGGCTTCTCGCCGCTTTTCTTCCCAACCTCTTTCTGCAAAATCTGATTTTACACATCGGAGCTGGAAGTAACTGCTATGTACGATCTAATAGGAATCAAGCTATCAGGGAAAATCGTAGTTTTGGCTTGGGGTTTCTAAGGTAACTTTCCTGCTATTTGTTTGATATGATAAAATTAGGTGATTCTACTGTTCGATAGTCAATTCCTCTTGAATTGACTTCCTAATGCTAGTTTTGATAGAAAAAATGATTAAGTTAGTATCAAATGTTCCTTATCAGTGATCTGACTATATATACTGTTTATTGGCATCTTTGCCTTCAATTGCTGAATATATATTTGGATATCCAGTTCAATTACTGACTATTTATACTGTTTATTGGCATCTAAGTTTTGCAATATCTTCTTACCATATATACCCAACACAGAGAGGAGACACAGATTCAAGTTGGTTATTTGCTCTAACACAGATTCAAGTTCATGCTTTTAAACAGGATTATTCAATTGGCGCACGATATGTTAATTACCCTAATTGCATTTACTATTTGTGTAAAAGAATATTTTAGAGGATGGTGGTAATCATGCTACAAACCTTTTCCGGTAACTTGCAACGGAAAGGTTGTCGTGCTCTGTAGAAAATTTTAATGGTCGAGTTACAATCATTCTACATAATAATAAATCTGAAGTTGTAGAACAGTTTGTAATATGGTGCGTTGTTGATATCACAGTTTGTAATAGGAGAACCAGTGGTTGATGGAAGCTATAGAACAAATATTGGTGGATATCATGTTACTAACTATTTGAAGCAACTTCTATCTCTCAAGTATCCTATGCACTCGTATGTACAACCCTTTTTCAGAGTTGTAGTGTTAGTTCTTGCCATGAAACTTGTAATTTGATTGTTATGTGGCCGAGGATTATTTTTCTGAATTACAAATATTCCAGGTGTTCTGTTTTATACTCATACAGACGTTCTTTTTTTTTTCCTCTGCAGATTGTCAATAAATTCAAAAGTTGAAGCATCCATTTACTGCCCGGCTACCAGCAAGTAAGTATTGCTTGCATACTCCCCTCTAAGAGATGGAGAAAATTAGATTAAAAAACTGTTGAAACCAGTTCAAAAGGTATGAAGTATAAATCAAAATTTTCTTGCAACTAATAATAAAGTGTAACAGATAGATGCATTTTTGAAAGTGCTAACATATATCACCATTAGTTGATTGCCATGGCAAGGCTATATAAGATCTCAAATAAACCCCAATCTATATATTTGTATTAATGATAATGATTTAGACTTGATTGAATATTTTGGTTGAAATAAGATTTTTTTACTTATCTCATTAAGAAAAACAAAGAAGTTAATTAACACAAAAGAAATACAGTAATCAAACACTTTAATGATATTGCAAAATTCTATAAAACCAACCTGTAACTGTAAATAGAGTGTCCAGACAAAAGACTCCATGAATCAAAATTGATGCTAAATGCACCGTGTAGGAGATTCTATTTTAACCTGAAAATTCATTCGATAGAATACCGCTGAGTTGTTGTGAATTAAGCTCACCATCATATAGCTGAAGGGAGCAAAATTTCTGTTTTTTAAGACTGAATTTATCCAGTGCTAAATCACCCAATGACACTGATTGAATTAAACATCTCACAGTACTAGGCACGGGTGATTTTGCTTCACCGTTTCCTATTCCAACTTAAATCAGACATCATACACATGGGTTACGAAACAAGTAACAATTAGGATCCCTCCTCTATAATGGAAAATAGTGTAAAAGATAAACTGGAGTATCCATATCTACCCTGAAGACATGATATATTGATGTAAACAAGGTAGATTGCGGACATGCTTACCAGAACAAGGTAGACTTACGCTAAGCATTGGCAATCCTTTTTTCCCTTAATATGACTTATGTCAGTTTGAGTAAACCTTGAAATTTATAAGCGACAAACCTTTTATCTAAACATAGTTATTTTTGTTTTATATTTGTGTATGTTAATTTCTTTATGAATATCAAAGTAGTGTCCAATACAAAAAATTATGCATTTGTTGTTCTATATATGAATATCAAAGTAGTGTCCAATACATAAAATTATGCATGAGTTAAAAGCTAACCTGCATGTCTCCTTTTTTTAATTGCTGAAATATGCTGATATGCTAATGAATTGTTTTGCTGAAGTAATATCATTTTCATCCCAGGTCTCCTGCCGATGACTTCAGCAACCTGATGATTATTTTTGCCAACATTTGAATATACTGACATGATAATATTTATCATTTTTCTCAAATGTTTTTCCGTTTCAACATTCTTTGTATGAGGTACATTCTTTTACATGTATATTTAATGTCCAGATAAACTAAACACTATCTGTAGACTTCTAAAGGGATATGAAAATGTTTGGATTTGTAAGTTAACAATGTTCATTGTTTCAGTTTCAACTAAATATAGCTGTTAGTAAGTGAAGCAAACCAAGAGAATCTCTCTTTGAATGAACTCAGGATGTACATGCAGAAATTTGGCAGCACTCCTCTCCTGAAATTATGGCTCTTTATGCTCCTCTCCTGAAATCTGATAGGTGTCATTCAACAGCGGAAGTAAACATAGAAATCGAAAAAATGGATTAGGAGCTTAATATTGAATTTATTATTCAGTGGAGGTAATTTGCAGCAATATTTTATAGTGAATTTATTTTATTCTCATGAAGGGAATTGGTTACTTTGTATTAGCAATACTGGTTAATTTCCACTAAATATAGTTGTCGCCTTATTTTTAACCATTTCCCTAAATATAGTTGTAGCCTTATTTTGATAACTTTACCCATTTTGACTTTTTGAAAACTTATATGCGAGCTTGCGAAATTTGTAAGAGTAATATGGTTGTATTATTGTGGATGAAACAGTGATGGCCTCGACGATTGAAACAATCAGAGATAGATGTAGTTCTCACAATTGGAGACAAGTTCAGTACTATGGCGATCTCGACAATTAGGTAACCCTGTGTTAATATTTGATATTTGTGTGCGTGTTTATGCCAGCATGGTTATATTTTATTGTACTGAGAAAACAGTTTTAGAATGATTGTGTATGAATGAATCGAGTGACAATGTAGTGAGAAATTTATGTAAATATGAATGAGTGTGTAATATACGATTGATTGTACAATAGTGGAGTCAAAAAGTTTATACCATTTGAAATGTTGAAATAAAATAATTATTCGAATAAAATAATGCGTTATAATAATATTTATTATAATATTATGATATCTTTGATTAATAGGAGTTGAGGTGTAATTACTTTTAGCAGTTGTAAAACAAATTTTAACAACTGCTAGAAGCAGTTGTAAAAAAGGTTTACTTTAGTACAATTGCCATTTGTACCAAACATATTACAACTGTTTTTGGCAATTGCGAAAGGGTACTTTTTTTGTTGTATTGGTACCTGTGGCAACACCTGTATCGACATTGCCATAGAGTCGCAAAGGCGTTGTAACACGCCACGTCCATTAATGTCACTCATTAAGGGAATGCATTAACTTCCATGAAGTATTATAAGAGTATAGAACAGAATATCACAAGACAGATATATAGATGGTACTTAAGAAAATTCAAACTTTATTCATTGCAGTGGAAAAGCAAAACATGTTTGGTTACAACATCAAAACCACATACTAGAATCAAGTGCATAAATATCCATCTTGAACAAAATTATTATCTGAGTACATAAAAGTAAAATCATAATCCCACTCCAAATAGCCATAATGAAAAGAGATAAAGCTAAGCATTACTCTCAACACTTCCAGCGCTTCAAGAAGAAAGAAATCCAAGTCAAGCTTCAGTGTTTCCTCCCTGAGAACCTGGGGTGGGGGTGGAACGGAAGAAAAAGAGGCGAAAAAAAAGGTCAGACATAAAGCCTGGCGAGTCCAGCTACTTTTAGCATGAAAATAAGTAAAGTAATATGACAGGAATGGAAAGTAAAACCATGACATAAGGTAAAGCTAGATAACAGGATGAATATAAAGGAATGTCTAGTGCGCTTCCCCGATTCCTTACTTAATTTAATTCACTACACCAGCTACTAGTAATTCTTAACGAAATGATCCCAACCCCGCAATTGGTAGCACTCAGGTGTAACATCTAGTAAGAGGTATCCACCCCGTACAATCCTTGAAAGTCCACTTGCCCAAAATAGATACTAGATGTCCCCACACTACCCCTAATCGATCAGCTCCCGAACTTGTAGATATCTATGCGGGTCCCAGCATAGGGTGTATCACTCCCTAAGTGGCAACCCGTGGGTGCACAGCTTTATATCTACTGATGTACAGTGGCTAAATCTTCCAATGCAGGGAACACCTTGTGTACGCTTAACGAACCCATTGGAACCTACACCGCTACACCCTCGCTCTTATTTGACCGCTTATAATCAGCCCAGTAAGCGTGCCCCAACCCTGCCTAGCTCAGGGTTCCCGATACCACTAAGTGGGTTACTGTCTGAAATGGGTCCCTACCGCTACTAGGTTTTTTCCCAGGGTTTATCCTGACCCAAACTTATAATGGTTAAGTGTTGTCCATCAACCCAGTTGACTTAACCCCATCTACTTATCTAATCAATTTGCATTATTGGTTATGCATGCCTTAACCCTATCCACTTTGTTCATGTATTATTGGTTAAGTTGTCATCTTACACAGGTTAACTTAACCCCACCCATCTAACATGTTTTAGGTATCATATTCATTTTGATCATCATTAATTAGTTATTAATGCATAGACCTCACACATTAAGTCGATGGCTTGTGGCCATTGGATGTGTCGGGTGGTTCCGGGCAGACTTCTGCCACAAGCCAGACTTAACCTCATGTCTAAGAATCTTTTAGTTATGCCTACAACCTCTCACATTAGACCGGCCATTTGCGGTTGCTGGTTAGGCCGGTTGGTTTCGGGCAGGCTTCTACCGCAAACGGAGTCTAACCTCATGTCTTAGCATGCTTATCTTAGCCAGTTTATTCATTAGCAGTTTATGCCAATTTTGGGCTAATTATGTCACTTACCCAAAATTCCCAATTTCATATCATGCCCAACAATTAACATATATTATGCCAAATTTAACATTTGTCATGCCTATACCAACCCAACGTATATTATGCCAAATTTCCCATCGTTCCCTAAATTACCGTTCGTACGTTCATCTCTATGAGATTTGGCATAGGCTCGAAGTAGCCCGGCTATAAAAACCAAAAAGGGAAGTAGAAAGGGATAAGATAAAGAATAGTCATAATAATAACAATAGGCATAAGTATTAACTGATCATAAAGATATGATAAAACTGATGATAATATCAACATGGGCATATAAGAATCATGAATCTGATGTTATAGTCTAAGATAGAATTGATGAGATTCAATCTTATTATCATGTATAATTCTCAAATCCAATTTACAACATGTCAGAATTGCTTTAGCATTATTCTAATCTAAAAATAATCAATGAACTCACAAAGATTGGATTAAGGAAGAAAATTAGGCGTTGTAGTTGTTGTAGATTCGATCCCATTTACAGAATTCCTTTACTTTGATTTGTTGAAGAAGAATGACTAGTTTAGGTTGAGGCAGCATGGAGGCGCCATGAATTAGTGTAGTGAAATTAGGTTTAGTTCTAGGTGTGTTTACATAGGTGTAGTGAGTTAATTAGGGTCAATAGATTAGATCAGGAGCCATAGGAATCGTCCATGTCATCCGACCAATAGAAAATAGCCATGTTGCCAAAAAAACGATCATTAACCAATAAAAATGCGCCATGTGTGCAACATGATGCGCAGCAGCAGGGTGTTGACACCCACATGTCATATATATATATATATATATATATATATATATATATATATATATATATTCTTTCTAACCATTTTTCCAATTAATCCTCCAATTAACCCTTTTCACACTAAACTGCTTTTTAATTGAACTGCGTTCACACTAAGCCACTTTTTAGTCATTCCCCTAAAACAAAAAATGGCGCTGGCAGCGATCGAACTTTGTACCTCTTGTATGTAAGTCACATGCTCTAACCAACTTGGCTACTTAGTCTGTTGTCAACAAGACTTAGGACAATGGTATCCATTATTTTCTTCTCATTCCTCTTTTTTTCATGTTTTGTTGCATTCTTTTTCATCCTAAATCAGTTTTCTGCAAACCATAGGTCTAAATTGACTAGAAAATCGCCACGAACGCAATGATGCTAATTTTGTGACCAAATTCCTGAAGCTCTTCAAATTTTCCTTTTTATTTCTATTTATTTGTTCGCATGCATTTCTTCGCATTTCATGTATTGCATTTAATTTCTTTTATTAATCTTTTTCCTTCATTTCACAGCATGAACTAATTACATGCAATTTTATTGTCATTATTTAATTTTTCTCTTAAATATATCTATATATATACATATTTCCATATTTTTAATTTTACTAAAAATGCGGGGTATTACATTCTCTGCTACTTAAAGGATTTTCATCCCCGAAATCTCTGAGTTAAGAAGAATGTATCCTACCATCCATCATCCATCTACTCATCCATCATCCACAAGCATCCATTGCCCTTAAAAGATTTCAAATGCTCCTATGAATATATGCAGAGGTGTTTGTATATGTCCCAGTACTAATGCAAAGATCTGGCAGTCTACTGATTCACTTGACCTCCTTAACGCAATGTATGTTAGTGCCATGAATCCAACATGTATGCAAATAATCCTATTATAACATGTAAGTTCTATATGTGTGCACACTCATTCGTCCAAATGCAACATCCATATGATGATACATCCATTTTCATCCATGAGGAAAAAGAAAAATACACACATATCCATGTGCAGTATGAGAGTGATTGAGCCGATCTAGTGCCTAATGTGTGTGTATATGAATCCACGTGCAACCACTAGCAAACACTTGCATCCATCAAACATTACATGTCTCAAACACATGTTTACATCCATGGGTTCCCTATTTAAAGGTCAAAGATTCGATCGATAAGATACAGACGAATGATAGAAACTAGTACGAATAAAAAGGTTTGGAAAAAGATGTTAAGAACATAGTACTTAAAGGAAAGGGTATGAAGCGTGATCTTTATTTCCAGTCTCCCAAGTGGCGTCTCCTTGATCATCTCCAAAGTCCAAGATGCATAACCCTAAAAGATCTTCTAGAATCTGATTCACTCTTTCTGTTTGACCGTCCATCTGATGGTGATAAGCAGTGCTCAAACACAATTGCGTTCTTACCGCCTCTTGCAAGCTCTTCCAAAACTCACTAGTGAAAATGGGATCTTGATCGCTTACGATATTAGAAGGTATGCCATGTAGACGAACTATCTGTTGGAGATAAACATATGCTAACCACGCTGCTATTCTTTTACTCTTAACGGGAATGAAATGGGCGTTCTTGGTAAGTCTATCTACTACTACCCAGTTCCCCGTATTACCCTTCCTTGAGCTCGACAACCCGTCGATGAAATCCATGGAAACACTTTCCCATTTCCACTGTGGAACCTCTAAAGGGTGAAGGAAACCACCAGGCTTCTTTTGCTCAGCCTTAACTTGTTGGCACACTAAGCATCTAGAAACGAACTCAGCCACATCCGTCTTCACTCCGGCTCGAAAGAAAACTCGCTTCATGTCCCTATACATCTTGTCTCCACTGGGATGTATGGTCAGCTTAGAACGATGTGTTTCTTCAAGGATTGTCCTCCTCAAACCCTCGTCTCGAGATACGCAAAGTCTCTCATCCCTACGCAACCAACCTTTGTCATCGATTTGTCGAGCGGCGGAGTTTAGAGTATATTTCTACCTTTGACTTTAGACCCTCTATTGATTATATACCCGGTTTTGTTGGCATCGTTAGAGCTATGGCCTACGCTTTTGGGACAGATAGGTGCGGCACAGCGAGATGGCCCACAGTTGATAGAAATAGTAGACCAGCTCATCAGAGGGGAGTCTTCGAGCCATCTTAGTAGGTATAGACTCAAAGTCAACTTCTTTGTACTCAAGGCATCCGCTAAAACATTACCCTTGCCAGGGGTATTTGCAATCTCAAAATCGTAGGATGCTAAGAACTCCATCCACCTCTGTTGCCTTAAGTTTAAATCTTTTTGGGAGAACAAGTATTTTAGTGACTTATTGTCTGTATATAACTCAAACCTCTCACTAAGCAAATAATGGCGCTAAGACTTAAGCGCAAAAACTATGGAAGCTAACTTTATGTCGTGGGTAGGGTAATTCTTCTCATGGACTTTCAACTGCCTTCCACCATAGCATATCACCCTTCCCTCTTGCATCAAAACTGCGCCAAGCCCTGCCCCGCAAGCATCGGTATACACTGTGAACGGTTTACTCCCATCAGGAAAAACTAAAACTGGAGCTGTCGTCAATGCCCTCTTCAAACGATGGAAAGCATCGTCACAGTCAACATCCCAAGCAAAGGTCAAATTCTTTTTTGTCAAACATGTAAGTGGGGCTGATATCTTAGCAAAGTCCTTGATGAACTTTCTATAATATCCCGCCAAACCAAGAAAACTTCTTACTTCTGTTGCATTCTTAGGAATCTTACAATCTTAGATTGCCACCACCTTCGCGGGATCCACTGCTATCACTTCCTTAGAGACCACGTGCCCTAAGAACCTCACCTCCTTCCTCCAAAAATGACATTTGGAGAGCTAAGCTTTGAATTGATGTGCTTGAAGGGTCTCTAAAACTTCCCTAAGATGTAGGGTATGCTCCTTCTCACTTCTAGAGAATATCAAGATATCATCCACAAAGACTACCACGAACTTGTTTAGAAACTCCCTAAACACTCTACTTATCAAGTCTACGAAATATGTGGGTGCATTCGTCAAACCAAAGGCATGACGAGCCATTCAAAGAAGCCGTCGGGAGTCCTAAAAACAGTCTTATCTATGATATCCTCAGCTACCCTCAGCTGATGAAATCCTATAGCTAAGTCCAACTGCGAGAAAACCGAAGCACCAACCAACTGATCGAACAAATCATATATCCTCGGCAATGGATGTCTGTTCTTCTTCGTGAGCTTATTCAGCTCCCTATAGTCCATGCACAATCTAAGTGAACCATCAGCCTTCGTGGCAAAATCAACAGGAGCACCCCACTCAGAGATACTTCTTCTTATGAACCCTTTCTCAAGCAACTCTTTCATTTGTTTACTAAGCTCCCTCCTTTCTCTTGGAGCCATATGACGCACAGGTAATGCAACTGGCTTTGCATAGTCTACTAAGTATATATGGAAATCTATCTCGCATTTTAGAGGTAAGCCCCTAACCTCCTCAAAGACATCTGCATACTCATGGACTACTCGAACAGATTGCAAATCATTAATAGTTGTGTCAAGAGAATCTAGGTAGCTAAGCATAACAGAACCCTTAGGGTCGCATGAGATATTGAGAGTATTACCCAAACTAGTCAACAGTCTAACTACCCTCTTTTCACAGTCGAGAATGGCACCATACCTGGCTAGCCAATCCATTCCTTGATCAACATATAGCCCGTGAAACCAAGCACATAGGCGTTGCATTCGAACTCAACGCCATACACATATATTCTCGAATCCCGACATAATATCGAAAGATGAGCCATACCCCCAATAGGATTTGAGACAACGATGGGATCCACTACTATACTAGTATGTAGTTGCAGAGACTCAACAAAAGAAGCATATATAAACAAATGTGAAGCACCAGAATCAAACAAAGTACGTACAGGACGATCAAAAAGGAAAATCAAACTTTCGGCAGAAATGTTTCTACCTCCTTCTTGCCCCGGTGCCATGAGAGCATGAACCTGCCCTCCAGAAGTAGATCCTGTCCTCTGCCCTTGCCCTAGTCCTTGCCTCCTTAGGCAGTCTTTAATCAGATGTTATGCCTCATCGCAATGAAAACAACCACGCTTCTTCTTCTTCCTATAGTCCTTAATTACATGGCCCGTTATACCACAATGAAGACGCTTCTTGTAATGGGGTTTATTATTCTTTCCACCCTTCTTAGGTTCTACTTTCTTGTTCTGTGATTCTTCCACTTTCTCCCTTTTCTTTTCACCTTTACCTTTTTCGTGGATTAAAGCCATATCAACAAGTTTCTCAGCCTTGGGTTGTGCTCCTTAGCCTAAACTCCCTCATTCTCATTTTTACCATCCTTGTGTAACATGTTAACAAGTCTCTCAAAAGTTGCCTCCATCGCATGGAAAACCCAAAGATTGAAAGAAGATTAGTCGTAGGTGAAACTACTACGGCTACAGATGGAGGTTGGGCACTTCTTTGCCCTCCGACATATGCCGTAATTTTATCATGCCTACGGAACTATGGCGAAAAGAAAGGAAAAAGAGATTCAAATAGAGAATCGAAAGAAAGATATATAGCTTTTTGGGGATTATGTTTTCCAAAATAAACTTTTCTCCTGAAAACACCTTCTTTAAAACATGTTTTTTGAAAATACTTCTTAAAAAAATTGCTTTTGAAAACAGTTTTCAAAATCTTTTATCTGTTCTAGTAACCTTCAGCTCTGGTACCATGTGTAACACGCCACGTCCATTAAAGTCACTCACTAAGGGAATGCATTAACTTCCATGGAGTATTATAAGAGTATAGAACAGAATATCACAAGACAGATATATAGATGGTACTTAGGAAAATTCAAACTTTATTCATTACAGCGGAAAAGAAAAACATGTTTGGTTACAACATCAAAACCACAAACTAGAATCAAGTACATAAATATCCATCTTAAACAAAATTATTATCAGAGTACATAAAAGTAAAATCATAATCCCACTCCAAATAGCCATAATGAAAAGAGATAAAGCTGAGCATTATTCTCAACACTTCCAGCGCTTCAAGAAGAAAGAAATCCAAATTAAGCTTCATTGTTTCCTCCCTGAGAACCGGGGGGGGGGGGGGGGGAGGAGGAATGGAAGAAAAAGAGGCGAAAACAAAAAGGTTAGACATAAAGCCTACCGAGTCCAGCTACTTTTAGCATGAAAATAAATAAAGCAACATGACAGGAAGAAACAAGATGGAAAGTATAACCATGACATAAGGTAAAGCTGGATAACAGGATGAATATAAAGCAATGTCTAGTGCGCTTCCCTGATTTCTTACTTAATTTAATTCTCTGCACCACCCACTAGTAATTCTAAACGAAATGATCCCAACCCTGCAATTGGTAGCACTTAGGCATAACATCTAGTAAGAGGTATCCGCCCTATACAATCCTTGAAAGTCCACTTGCCCATAATAGATACTAGATGTCCCCACACTGCCCCTAGTCGATCGGCTCCCTAACTTGTAGATATCTGTGCGGGTCCCAGCTTAGGGTGTATCACTTCCTAAGTGGCAACCTGTGGGTGCACAGCTTTATACCTATTGATGTACAGTGGTTAAATCTTCTAATGTCGGGAACACCTTGTGCACGCTTAACGAACCCGTCGGAACCTGCACTTCTACACCCTCGCTCCTATTTGACCGCTTATAATCAGCCCAGTAAGCGTGCCCTAACCCTGCCTAGCTCAGGGTTCCCGATACCACTAAGTGGTTTACTGTCTGAAATGGGTCCCTACCGCTACTAGGTTTTTCCTCAGGGTTTATCCTAACCCAAATTTATATTGGTTAAGTGTTGTCTATCAACCCAGTTGACTTAACCCCATCCACTTGTCTAATCAATATGCATTATCGGTTAAGCTTGCCTTAACCCTATCCACTTTGTTCATGTATTATTGGTTAAGTGGTCATCTTACACATGTTAACTTAACCCCATCTACCTAACATGTTTTAGGTATCATATTCATCTTTGATCAGCATTAATAAGTTATTAATGCACAGACCGCTCACATTAAGTCGATGGCTTGTGGCCGCTAGATGTGTCGGGCGGTTCCGGGCAGACTTCTGCCATAAGCCAGACTTAACCTCATGTCTAAGCATCTTTTAGTTATGCCTATGACCTCTCACATTAGACTGACTATTTGCGGTTGCTGGTTAGGCCGGTTGGTTCCGGGCAAGCTTCTACGCAAACGAAGTCTAACCTCGTATCTCTGCATGCTTATCTAAGCCAATTTATTTATTTGCAGTTTATGCCAATTTTAGGCTAATTATGTCAATTACCCAAAATTCCCAATTTCATATCATGCCCAACAATTAACATATATTATGCCAAATTTAACATTTGTCATGCCCAACCCAACGTATATTATGCCAGATTTCCCATCGTTCCCTAAATTGCGGTTCGTACGTTCTTCTCTATGAGATTTGGCCTAGGCTCGAAGTAGCCCGACTATAAAAACCAAAAAGGGAAGGAGGAAGGGATAAGATAAAGAACACGCATAATAATAACAATAGGCATAAGTATGAACTGATCATAAAGATATGATAAAACTGATGATAATATCAACATGGGCATATAAGAATCATGAATCTGATGTTATAGGCTAAGATAGAATTGATGAGATTCAATCTTGTTATCATGTATAATTCCCAAATCCAATTTACAACTTGTCAGAATTGCTTTAGCATTATTTTAATCTAAAAATAATCGATGAACTCACAAAGATTGGATTAAGAAAGAGAATTAGGCGTTGTAGTTGTTGTAGATTCTATCCCCTTTACAGAATTCCTTTACTTTGATTTTTTGAAGAAGAAGTGGTAGTTTAGGTTGAGGCAGCATGGAGGCGCCATGAATTAGTGTAGTGAAATTAGGTTTAGGTTAAGGTCTAGGTGTGTTTATATAGGTGTAGTGAGTTAATTATGGCCATTAGATTAGATCAGGAGCTATAGGAATTGTCCATGTCATCCGACCAATAGAAAATGGCCATGTTGCGAAAAAAAACGATCATTAACCTGTGCCATGTGCGCAACATGATGCGCAGGAGCAGGGTGTTGACACCCACACGTCATTTATTTATTTATTTATATATTTATTTTTTCTTTTTAACCATTTTTCCAATTAATCCTCCAATTAACCCTTTTCACACTAAACCGCTTTTTAATTGAACTGCGTTCACACTAAGCCACTTTTTAGCCATTCCCCTAAAACAAAAATATGGCGCTGGCGGGGATTGAACTCTGTACCTCTTGTATGCAAGTCACATGCTCTAACCAACTGGGCTACTTAGTCTTTTGTTAACAAGACTTAGGACAATGGTTTCCATTATTTTTTTCTCATTCTTCTTTTTTTCATGTTTTCTTGCAATATTTAATTAAAAGATATCTTTTTCATCCTAAATCGGTTTTCTGCAAATCATAGGTCTAAATTGACTTGAAAATCGCCATGAACCCAATGACGCTAATTTCATGACCAAATTCCTGAAGCTCTTCAAAGTTTCCTTTTTATTTCTATTTAATTGTTCGCTTGCATTTCTTCGCATTTCATGTATTGCATTTAATTTCTTTTATTAATCTTTTTCCTTCATTTCACTACATGAACTTATTACATGCAATTTTATTGTCATTATTTAATTTTTCTCTTAAATATATCTATGTATATAATATATATACATATTTCCACATTTTTAATTTTATTAAAAATGCAGGGTGTTACAGGCGTTGCCTTTGACTCTAATGCATCGCGGCAAAAGGCAACCCCAAAAAAGTGTTGCCACAGATCATTTTTTGCCTATAGCAACACTTTATGGCACCTACTGCGTCACTTTCTGGGGTCGACGTAGGCCATCTATGGCGTAGTGTAAGCTTAGTTGTTTTGAAAAAAGCCTTTAAGTGCAAACTAATTTCAAAACTTTAATATTTGACATATGTTCGACGTGATAAAACGAAGAAAAGGATTTCGTGTTAAAATTCGAATATTTATTTCATTCCCATCAATTTAACTAATCATTTGGCAAATTGTTGAAATTTAAATAAGCAATGTTGTTTTGTATATTTTGTGTTCTTCCATTTAGCCTAACGTTTGATATTTCTTTCACAAAGTAACACCTTTTCAGACAATATCTAATATAATATTGATTCAAAGATTTGGTTTTGACACTTGTTCAAACTTGGATGAAAATTTAAACACTTGTAAAGTACGAGCTGAAATTTTTGCCACTTGTCTAAACTTTGCTATGAAATCAATACTTGTCCTTTTCCATCTAAATTGCTTAGCAATTTTCTATTTTTCTTCTACTACTGGTTCCCCTCTTCTACATTATAAAAAGAAATACCCTTTCGTTCTCCCCTCACAACACAGCCTCCATCCTTCTTTCAGCTGAAACAAAATACAAATCCCCTCTCCTCCTTATTCTAATCGACCGAACGAAGAAAAATAAATTTGTTCCCAAATCGAAATGACTTCCTCCCTTTAATTCGCTACCCATATCCAGCGCACCATCCATCGCCACCACCGTTCGCTTCCAGTCAGTAGCTCTCCCCTCATCTTCTCCTCTTCCTGTTTCCGCATTCACTATTGACCACCATCAAGTGTCGCTTTTCCTCACCAGCGCACGATAATTTCCTACCTTCCCTGTTCACTGCTATCGTCATGCTTGAGTCACTGTTCCCTCTTGCCCAATAGTCGATTTTTTGTGCTGCTGCCTTGGTTGCAATAGAGCTTGCAATAGCCAGACATCCTCCCACCTCCGAGCTACCGACCACCTCTCAAAACGAAACTCCACACGTACCTTATTCGATGTGCAAAGGTGAGTTCATATCACAATTACTTTATGAATGTATTCAACCTTAGTAATTACTAGATGTGTTTCGTCTGGGTTGCTTATTACAGTGAAATTTATTGTCTTATGTTGTTGTCTATTGTGCCATCACAGTATTGAGTTCGCAATGAATATTTCATATTAACTCAATGATTTGGGTTGCATTAAGACATACATTCTACCTTGCGATTTTGACACTGCCCAGTTTGCTGATTTTTCCATTAAACTGCCTACTACCCGTTTTGTCTATTCATATGCATACATATTTGTATGTGTATGTATAAGGATCTTTTGCGGTTCAGACTCAACAGCAAACCACCTATTTTTTTTTCATTATTGGCCCTGAATGCTATATTGTTTGTTGTCAAATTATCTGCTGAGTGTATCACTTATTGACGAGATCAATTCTTCTGTTCCATTTCCCCTATTCCCTCATGCCCCTCCAATCAAATCCCCTGATTTCCCTTTTTTGCATTTAAGTCCCCCAATAATTGAGGGATTTAACTGCAAAAAGTTGGAAATCAGGGGATTTGATTGGATGGAACATAGGGAAACAGGGGAAATGGGAATAGAACAATTGGTGCCCTTATGGACATGCCATCCACTTCATTCACTACTAGTCAGTTTAAATTTAGCCTTTGTGTTTTAGTTACTGTCATGATTGCACTGTCCTATGTGTATCACTTACACTCGTGATGTCATATTTGTTAATATCCTCTGCATTGGCTTGTCACTGGAAACACACGCTTTATTTGCATGTGTTAGTTTGTCACTTTTACCTGAGACATGGTTAAGCAAATTTAGTCAGTAGCAAAGCTGTTAGATATATATACACACACACACACACACATATATATATATATATATATATATATATATATATATATATGGGTGCGACAATTGGAACACAAAATTAAACACAGAAGTAGGGACACAAAATCTAAACTGTAGAATTTATTTGTCTTTATGTGTAAGGTGGAATTCAGGGGAAGATCTTGTGCTTGAGATTACTTGTGTCTAAGCTTGTGTCAACATTTTGTGTCTAAATAGACTTTCCCTGTATATATATATATATATGTATGTATGTATATTATGAATTATCTCCTTGTAAATACGTTTGTATTGATTACGTTATCACTGGCGCACGTCATACTTGGTTTGGTATTTTTTCTCCGTTTAATACCTGCCATATTGATATTTGCATGCACCTTCTTTAAGTCACTGGCGCGTTGTATTTGATGGATTCCTGTAACTTGACTTATCTGATATCTTGCGCATGAAAACTTGTCACTTTCCATCTTTTATTGCATACTGTCATTTCGAACCAGAGAATAAGGAAAAATCGCACCTTGTGTATATATCTTGACTTGTTCTAGTATGTTAGTTGTGCATCCTTGTTTGATTCCTAACTTTAGGCATGTGTCATATTTTACCGAGTAACCCAAGCACCACTTTGAATTGACTAAGAATATATGGCTTGAAATCATATATTTATTAACTTTAAAAGTTTATGTTAGGATTAACCATTATATTCTAGTGTTTTATTGAAGTTGATTTACTTGAATGAAGTTGATCTTGACTTGAGTGTTTTTATGTTTTGCATGAAACGCTCGGGTCAGACCAAGTGTTGCAGCTTAAAGATTTCAGCTATCAAAGATAGAGACACATGAAGATGCGCACGCATTGGTTTGAAAATTAGTAAAATTTATTTATTTAAAAGTTACATATTTTCCGCTGTATAAAAAATTACTGTACAACTCTGATATATTTGTATAAAAATTATTCTGCTGCAAGAAATTTTATTCTATGAATCTATGTATGATTCTATTTAAACTACATAAGCAGTAACAATCTACCAGTTTGGACGGTTCGAGTTAGTTTAATTACCAACTTGAAGCGGTCAAAAAGGCAGGTTGTTGCATAGTTGGTATTAGAGCTTTGGTTTATACAAAGCTTAACTTATAGGGTTTGAAACTCATTAGGGATAGCGTGGTGATACCCTAGAATGAGTAGAATCATCATTAGAACCACTCTAGAGAGAGCGTATTCTGAAAGAAAAACAAATTACTTTGAAATGTAAAGTATTTTGAAGATTTAAAATTCCTTTTGAAATCCCACCCTTCGATACCCTATTCGGTAAGGTTTTTTATCTGAATCCATCGTTGAGTTGCCTGCGATTTATCAAAGAAATATACTATAAGTGAATTAACGGATTGGTTATTTAATTTTGGATTATGCATTGTGAAATATCCATGTAAGGCCAACAATTTTAGGGGTTTCAAAATGATGTAAAACGTTGGAAATCAAGACAAATGCTAATTTATGGAAACCGTGGAATTTTAGAAAAGTATTTTGGAATTTTGGTAAGTTTGAATTTGAATAATAACTTGATTTGAGAAATGATTATTGAAACCATAAGCTGAATCGGTATTATAATTAACTCGAATTTGATTATTTCTTGAAATTAGTATTACTTACTTTACAACTAATATATTATACAAACATTTTTCCGTCTTATTTAAACCACTTTGTTTAAGCTTAATTTATACCAAACCTGTTTTAACAATTTATTCAAATCTATTTTATACAAAACAAATTTTGATCTGAATAATTTACTCAATCTATTTTATACCAAGCTTTCTATTTTATCTAAATTATTTTGTATTTAACCCTTTAAAATATAATATAAAAACTTTATGTTTTAGTTAACGTATTTATTTTAACCAAACTCATATCAAACTTATTGTTTTACTTAAATTAATCTGTACTTAGTATTTACGCCAAACTTATTTTGATCCGATAATTTATCTATTTTATATGAAAACTATCTATTTTATTCAAACCCATTTTGGTATTTTACTTAACTATTTTTGATAAAAGTATATATTTTCGATCCAAGCAATTTTAGTCTAAAATGATTGAATGTGAAAAGAACCGATTGAATAATGATATACATGATGTGTTATCCGAATCAAATGAGAAGTTTTGATAAGTTGATTTGCAAATATGAATCTGAAATGATAACAAATAACTCAATTGATTTAGAAATCAAAATTGAAATTGGGATTGAAATGGAAAATTTTGAGGATCTTTAATATGGAAGTTTTCGAAACATATACAAACATACATACATACATACATACATACATATATATATAAAAAAGATTTATATAAGAATGCGGTTAATCCAAAAACTATAGATGTGGAAGGAAATCAGTGTAAAATGGAAAAAGTATGAGTTGTAAGTATTTTCTTTGACGTCAAGATTGGACTATTGAGTACGTGAGGATTTTAAATATGCGTTAGCTAACGTATATAAAAAGTTCTATATAAACTAGATAGATATGGAATCACACTCTAGCTACTTGGAAATAATTCTAGAAATGACCATCACATCATCAGTATTTATTTCAGAGTTTTGAAAGTGAGATATCTATATGATTCCAGTTAAGACGTCTAGAAATACTTAAGCCATTTTGACAAGTAAATGAATTTAATATAAGGTGATTGAATTGAACACGTACTTAACATGGATAATGGGTGATAAGTACAAACCAAACTTTTTTTCAAGAGCTTAAAGAGGGTATATGCTAGCAATAGAAGTGAATCTTACTTAAAGAATTTAACAAGTGAATTTTGAAATGCTAACTGAAGTGAGCTTAAGAAATCATATATGAGATGTGTTTGAGAATATCAATCCATAATTCAGACATTGACTAGTATGTATTTAAATTCTTGATATAACAAATATCCGAGTGGGGTAGGAGGCTGGGTTTTCCCCACTTAAAACTGTATAAATGGAACTTTTCTGAAATCTTAACAAAATAGTCACTTATGTTCCATGGACAAAAATGAATTTTGGACAAAAAAAGGAGTCAAGTACCCCATGATTGAACTGCCTATACATGTATCCTTATGTGCACTTGTCTTTTCTATCTTGGCCTTATTATTTGCATCACTTCAACACCTGGACCTAAACTATTCTATTCTTGAGTAGCGCTTTTGTACCCTTTGTCTTATGAACTTATTTTAACTCTAACCATCATATTATTTGTTGTTCATTTTGACGCTGAACCACTATATATACATTTTGATTTGCCTTCAATTGACTTGAGTACATGACAAATTTTCATGCACTAGACATATGCTACTCCATCAATGTATGTATACCCCCTTTGTGCCATTTATCGAAAGGAGATAAGACCCAAAGTTAGGTAAATAACATAATATTGAATTGGAACTAGATAACTTTGGGTTTGCAACATTTGACAAATAAATTCTCAAAGTATTGATTTTTATCCAAGATACTATGTTAACCAAACATTGATAAAGGAGCTTTACAACGAAATTGAATGTTTTGAAATATATAGAAGCCGACTTATGTAAGGAAATTGGATTTTGGGGGAAAATGTTCATTTACTTAATATTGAGTTATTTCCGAGAATTTTTTAAATCAATTTCTATGTTTTGAAATGAACGTTTTGGTACAATGCTAGTTGAAACATGCATATGCTAGATTAGAATAGCGCAGCAGAAGCGTGATGGTATTTTCATATAAAAATGTTTCAAGAGATTTCACCGACTATTTAAATAATTTAACCTTATCAAATGAGATTCATTATCAGAAATGAGAATGAATGAAATCCTATATCATGAATGTAAAGAACTTTGAAGTACTTAAATGAGATTTATTAAAGCAACATTTTGAATAGGAAGGTTATTCGACTATATGAATCGTAACTAAGTTTCTAATATATTGATTTTATCTTATGAGAATATGAAATTTGTTCGGAAATCCTATTTCGAGAAAACATTTTGAAATGGAATTTGATCTAAAGAAAAGTTGACATGATATAAGAATTATAGACGACTTTCTGAAGCTTTTGATTTAGAAACTTGAAAAGCTTAGATTTGAATGATACTTGATCTGAAAACCATATTGCCAATTGATCAAATTTTGATATCTAACTATTGGATATGATAAATGGTTTATAAGCAACGAAAATTTCGACGACTTAAATCTTAATAATTGAAGGATTTTGGAAATAAACAATTTTATGATTGAAAGTATTTGTAAATTATTGTTGCGAAATGATTTACAACTTCGGGATATGAAATTATTTTTTATATTACCATGGATTAGGTTAACCCGTGACTAAAGAAAGGGTATGTGATTAGGGTTCATAAATGCCCTTGATAATGGCCAGCTCTGGGGTTTGGACATACATCATTTATCGATATTGAATGTATGTGATAGGCCGTAACTAGTGACCTTGTCATAGGGGGAGAACTTTCTGCATGGGTGACATATTTGTTGATATGATTATATCATAGAATGTGTGAAATTTTTGAAAGCGATTTTGTTTTGAAATCCTAAAGTGAATTAGGATTTGATATGAAAGAAATATATAGCATTTCAACGATTTGAAATGAAACCAGGATTCTAAGTTCGAAGAAATCATTTTGAGGTTTTCAAATGCTTTGCAAACCATGATTTCAACCATAGAAAATTACAAATTTTGTTATTTTGATCTTTCCAAAAATTCTTTCAAATACAACGATTTAAGTTTTAATACTAAGTGTTTGACAAATTCAATCATATGAAAATTTTGAGTTAAAAATTGTAACTATTTTGTAACAACCCGGGAATTCACAAAACAATTTAAAATTAGTTTTTAATTGATTTTCATGGAAATTAAATATTTTTATGAAATATTTTTAGAATAAATGACTTAAAATTTATTTAAAAAAAGTTTGAGCGAATATATTTATATTAATTATGAAACAAGCTTGAAATGGCGTGGTAGTTTGAAAATCCGATTTCTAATTTCAATTGAGTGTACAAAATTCAATATAAATCAGAATTGGATAAAATAAGAAACGTTAGAATCAATTTAATTACATCTTTCTAATGAATGTAAAAAATTCAGATTTCGTTTTATAAATTGTAAGTTATGTCTAAATTAAAATTTAGAATAGTCGCTATGGAATTTATATATGTATAAATATTATATATAGCCCTAAAAAATATCCATTTTGCAAATTACCTCCATTTTTAATGAAATTAATTTTGTTGGATTTGGAACGTCAAATTATTGCCTGGTTTAAAAATTCAAGTCATTTGGAATTAGTATGTAAACATAGTAAATTTAAATGCGTATTGAATTTTAGTTAAAATTTAATAAGCTAGCTAAAAGGCCATTTTTCAAAAAGTTTCCAAATTCGACAAAATAATTTGGTTAGAACATATTTGAATAACATAGCTTTATTTCAAATTTCAGAATTTTTGGAGTCCATATGTGGCCCCGGTAAATTAAAATATACGTTGGAATTTAATATTGAATGTTATGTTAATTTATATTTTATTTTAATAAAGACTGTTCGAAACAGTCGAATTGGCATACGAAACATATCCCACTGTGTCCGGAATGGGATTATTTGGCTAGGGGCGATATTTGTTGGGGTTCGTTTGGAGTTAGGATGAAAAATCTAACATTTAAGAAATAAATGAATTAATATATATATATATATATATATATATATAAGCTACTTTTATAATTAACCCTATTACCCCATTCTTTTTTTGCCGCCATTCTAAAAGAACGCTCCCCGTTGTTCCAAATTTCTTCCTTCAATTTCTTTCAAAGTACAACGAATTAGCCTACGTTTTTTATACGAAAATGGAAGAGCTTCGCTAGTTCTAGGATTCTACCGGTTGTGATCGTGTTTAATTTTGAGATTTGTGAGAAATCATGCCTCAAAGTGGCAACGTTCACGTTGTTTTCAGGGTGCCTGGGTTGACCGAACTCCACTAGTTTCGAGCTGTGGGGTGGCAGCGCTACGGCGCACAAGGCGCTGGCGTTGGATGGTGGTCACGGCGGTTATTGGATGAGCGACGGTGAAGGATTTGTGGCGAGGGTTGGGTTCGATTAGCTGAAGGTTTTCACAATGGACAGAAACAGTTAGGCGCTATTGATTTTATATCTAATGGTAATTAGCAGGGTAATTATTGTAATTAAGAAATAATTATATTAATTATATCGTATAACTTGAAATATTGATATCTTGACCAAAACGAAATCAGAATTCTACAAAACCGGGTGCGTTGGAATCGCGAAGACAAGATCTGCACAATGGACTGACTAGAACAGAAACGGAGCAAGTTGAATTTTTAGCTAAATTAAACGCTTGTTAATTTAGTTTAAAATTAAAGTCCTCAATTAAAGACTGATGGAGTTGTGAAAACCCGTAACTTCCCCAGTAAAGGAAAGAGCGGATAGTTCGAGAACAAGCCACAACAGAACGCAGCTGGAAGAACATTTCATTGTTTATCACAACAATTCCATCAGAATACAAGAATATACAGAGTATAAATGAATATTACACAGAAATATCAGAGATTTAAATTACATTTAAGTGCATAGCAGCGGAAAATAATACAATACACAACTAGAAGAGATATACGGATACAAAGCTTTCCGGATATCATTCCAGCTGTAAACCAGGATCCTGTGAATATAAATCTGCAAAACCAAAACTACTAGCTGCCCGTGTCAAAATAAGGGCACCCAGAATTTAGGTTAAAACAATAAACTCCAGGTCAGTCATGGGACTGGTGTGAGAACTAAAACAGTTATAAATCTTTATTTTAAAGTTAGGTAAATCAAGGGACCACGCCATATAACACGGAACTGGTTTCCTCCCAAGAATACCAGTGCATAAAACAAACAGCGTAATGCTAAATAAAGAAAAATGAAGCTATTATAAGACCCAGGTCCTATCACACAATGCAACACAAGCCGGGAGATAGGGTTTTCCCTTATAATAGCCAAACATGCTTAGTACGTTTAAAACAAATCATTTGATACTATTATAGGTGTATAGTGTATAAAACGACTTCAAATCATAAGTATCAATCATAGGCGGCATGGGTACCATATATTATGTCGCCATACTAGGCTCTACAAATAAATCCGCAAATGTCTCGTATTTGGAAATTGGATTTCCTTCTATGAACCGAGGCAAAAGATAGTCCTCAACCGATTCGAGACGCTCTAGCCCGCCTCTCAGGACCCAGACTCAGGTGGGCCCTTGGATCCTCAGGGCCGGTCCACCGATGTGGATTAAAATGCCTGAACATGTGTTTCCCCGCCCTATGGGGCGTAGGTGAGCCAACTAAATGACTTCATTGGACCCGGATCGTCCGATCAAACCGAGGCGCCTCGCAACAGCAACAACCACACAGGTGAAAAGTATATAAATGTCAGGGCTGGTAGGTCACTGACACCACCCTAGCTAGAAAGAAACGCATGTCCTCCCTGACGTCCTCTCCCGTTTTTGGTTCACAACCAGGGTGCGAGGCTCGCAAATTCACGTTACACAAAGCTGTGCCACACAGGCTGTGCTTTGATCATCACCACAAGACTTTGATTTTCAACAGAAGCCTCGATCAATTGCCACTTAGGCATGCCACACAGGCAATTCACTCCATGCGTTTGATATCCATCAATATATAACCCCTGAGCTCGTACGTCTCAGAGAAGGGCGTTAAGCAAGAGAATAAATTCTCCGCCGCCAAACAGATATATATTTAATAGAAATCAATCACACGAACTAAAATCCAATGTCAGACAGACAGTCCATTTACAAGTTCGTTCTGGGTCTGAACGAAACCGGAGGCACCTAGTACCCCGCATATCCATCGATCTCCAAGTACGTCTGGACGATCAACAACTGTTTCCATCTTCTTGGGTATACAACCCAATCAAGATCATCAGTAATTACCCAAACGACGTGAAGACCTCCGGTTTTCAACCACCGTCTTCATCTTCGACACCACGTCGAATCAGTTATTCAGAATGGGATAAACCCGGTTTTCTGAACAACTCGCGTATATATATGATAAACATGTGTTACACAAACACAACATACGCCTCATTCCAATTCAGAATATTCTTTTATTCAAATATTCTTATATTTTGGGAAAGGTTCCCATTAATTTTATCAAAGATAAACTCTTTAAATTTATTCTTTAATCTTCTTTGAATATCAATTCAAACTAGTCGGAATTAGCGAACCACACCGAAGTAATCATTTATTTTATTTTCCCAATCCCAACCTATTCATCCCATGAAGTAAAACTGGTAATACTTCATATCTAACACCACGGTGTTATCGGTAAATTCAATTACCATTTCACGTTCAAATCTAATTAAAGATTTAACTATCGCCTGGAGCAAAACTGGTGATACTCTACACTCGATATTTTCAATCTAATTAAAGATTCATTAAAACTCCACTTAGCTTTAATCTGTGACTGGGTTAAAGAATCGGTGTCATTTAAAACACGGTTCACGATAAACCCAAAATCACATCACATCAATTCCAATTAAATATCATTTAATTGGTACTCTTCATTAAATCTAAATAAAAAGATTTAATCTTTTCTCAACTGGGTTCAAGAACAGTGTTAATGAAGACACCATTCACGACAAACCCAAATCACATTTGATATTAAATACAAGGCTCTGAATAGAAAATATACCGGCTTGTATTCAATATCAAATTCTACGACCAACAAATATCATATTGGAAATAACGATATAAATATCTATATCTTTCAAATTTCCATAAAAACATCTGTATAATCACGAAATCCAACATTGAAATATTCCGAAGACAATTTCGATTCAAATCCATTCCAATGCAATCATTGGAAATTCTGGTTATTTCTAAAACCCTTTTCAAATTCAATTTATTTATTTAAAAACAAATAGAATTTTAATTCTAGTTCAAAACTAGTTCATTTTGATAAAAATCTATTTTTATCTTTTCAAATATGGAGTTTTTCATCCCAATTCGTCTCAAATCATTTCTTATGATTTTACACAAATTATTGATATTTTTAATAATTTTATCAAGGCCCATACAGTCGATTTCCATCAATGGCCATCGAACTGCACTTACAACGACCTTTTCCAAATTTGATTTGGACGTAACTCCAAATCCAACCGTTAGATTTCAAATTTCTAATATTCGTTAGAAAGCTCTTTTCGATACGAACCCAACGGTTCCGGTTTTAGGAGAATCCGACTGTCGGATCTCCCGCAATATCCATTCGAAGTCAATTGTCGAAATTCGCGAACTGCAGCGGCGCGGCGCATTCTATTCAGGCCATTATATTATATATATAATATATATAATGTATACTTCGTCAATTTCCTTTTCAAAACGATCTCAATTCTATTTCAATTCTATTCGAATTCATTTCAAAACGATTTCAATTCTATTCGAATTCATTTCAAAATGATTTCAATTCTATTTCAATTCTATTCGAATTCAATTCAAAACGATTTCAATTCTATTCGAATTCATTTCAAAACGATTTCAATTCTATTTCAATTCTATTCGAATTTCAAACCATTTCAGTTTATTTCGAATTTCAAATCAATTCAATTAAATTCGAATTTCAATTCTTTTCAGTTTAATTCGAATTTCATTTCAATTCAATTTTATTCGAATTTCAATTCCTTTCAAAATATCAGATTTTGAAATCACTTTCGATATTCATTGTAAAACGAATAAAATCGATATAAATATCGTTCACGTCAAAATGGCGTCAATCTAATCAACACGGCTTCATATATTTCTATTTTCAAATATTCTATTTCAAATATTTCTATTTCAAATATTTCTATTCAAATATTTCTATTTCAAATATTTCTATTTCAAATATTCTATTTCAAATATTTCTATTTCAAATATTTGTATTTCAAATATTCTATTTCAAATATTTCTATTTCAAATATTTCTATTTCAAATATTTCAATTTCAAATATTTCTATTTCAAATATTTCTATTTCAAATATTTCGATTTTAAAACTGGAATAAGGCCCAATCAATTACCATATAATGTTAATTATATGCATTTTCTACAACACATGTATACAATAACAACGATGAATAATCAACAATCATCCAAAGCGTATTCTACACTGTATAAGCATCAAATATAAATATTTAACGCTTATGACAGTCTGTCAATCAATCGATCGACATACAACTAATTATTGGGAATAGTGTATTTCATATATCACCCCAATACCCGTGTGGGGTTTTCAAACAATCAAACACAGATTTTATTTGTGCAGTTGGGCGATGTGTAAAATTTATCGTCCCAATCAATATCAGTCAAATGTGTGTATATAAACAAATCGTCCGATTTGTTTATTTTTATTTCATTTCATATACACGTTAAAAATTCTATTTTTAACTATAAAATATTTTTAACTATATAAATATTTTATTTTATTTCACATCACATCACACAATCAACTACACATCAAAATCAAACAACCAAGCATACAAGCCGTCCATGGTCCGTGGACGACGGGTGTCGGGTGCTACTAAACACCGTCTGCATCCTAGTATATATATATATAACTAGAAAAATTAAATTAAAGGTGAGAAGTTCTCACAGATTAGCTAATCCAATCCCACGAATCTTCTTATGTAGAAATCTTCGTCGTTCTTGCCTCTTGTCACTTTCTCTGCCCGTATTCTCTACATATGTAAAAATCACATTTTTACTTCGCTATTCAATATATAAAAATCGAAATTTTACTTTGCTATTCAATGTATAAAAATCGAATTTTTACTTTGCTATTCAATATATAAAAATCGAATTTTTACTTTGCTATTCGATATATAAAAATCAAATTTTTACTTCGCTATTCAATATATAAAAATCGAATTTTTACTTCGCTATTCAACATATAAAAATCGAATTTTTATTTCGTTGTCATGTGTATAAAAGTCACATTTTTATACTACTACTATATAGATAAAAATTCTACTTTTACACCGCTAAAAATCGCATCTTTTCTATTTTAAAAATCTAATCTTTTCTATTTTAAAAATCTAATCTTTTCTATTTTAAAAATCTAATCCTTTCTATTTTAAAAATCTAATCTTTTCGCTAACAAAATCTATATTTTCTTATAATGACATTCTATATTTTCAAACTATAAAAATATAAACTTTCTAACTTTAAAATCCGACCTTTATCATGTTAAAAATCTGATCTTTGCAATTCTAGAACTGAGAATAAATTATTTCAGTTAAAAATCGTATTTTTAATCATATTACATAAATAAAATAAAGTAAATAAAACAAAATAAAAACTTACTGTTTAACGAAGAGGAGAGGCGCTGAAAGGGGGCGTTGGGGCGGCGCAGTCGATTGGGCAAGGCGGTGGGTGGTGCTCCGGTCAGTGGTGGTGGTGCGGTGGGCTTCCGTGGCGGGTGGCGATGGTGTTTTTGTCAGGGGGGCGCGAGTTCCAGAAAGGAGAAAGAGGAAGGAGGGGCGGAGCTGGCCTGGACGACGGTGGCGGGTTTCAGGGTGCGGAGCACGGCGTTCTTCGATTGGAGGAGGGGATGAGACGAAGGGATTGAAGAAGAAGGAGAGGGGGCGGTAGGTGGTGGCGCCCCACCGGGGCGGCGGCGTTCATCCAGGGGGGCGGATCGCGATCCCCCCTTCTCTTTTTTTTTTTGTCTATCTGTTGTTGACTTCAAAGAGAAGAGAGGGAGGGGCTAGGGGGTTATTTATAAATATATTATTTTTAATTTTAAAAACCAAAAAGTAACTTTTTATTTCAAAGTCGAAATCAAGCCCACCGACTGTCGTCCATAGCTAATCACCCCCATTCCGAACACAATGGGATATGCATCGTAAGCTGATTTGCTTATTACGATCAGTTTTCGTCAAAATCAACATATAACTTTATATATTGAATTTGAACGCACATTTCAATTTACTGGGGTCACACTCGATCTCGAAAAATTCCAGAAAAATAATTTCTAGCTTCGTATTGACGATACGGTCCTAACAAAACTAGTTTCGTCGAATTCTGAGTCCGTTTGTAAAATGGTCATTTTCCAGTCGATTAAAATCAACTAAAACTGGTCAAACACGTTTTCCTTTGCCACACTTATATATTGATTCGAAAAATTATGAAATTTGAAACCTAGCAATAACTTGACATCGCAGATCTAACAAAAGTGGTTTTGTCGAAATCCGAGGTCGTTTGCAAAATGGCTATTTTTAAGGGCTGAAATTCCATAGCGACTATTCAGAATTTTCAACTGGACATATCTTTTGACCCCTCCTATGAAATCTTGATTTTTCGAATTCGTTGGAAAGATATTATCAATTAGATTCAAATATTTTTGGTTTCGCTAAAATCCGGTTTATTTTGCACCCGGTGCATTCATTTGAAGTTTGAAATCGAATTATCGAACTACCGCGCCATTTTCAATTCCTTTTATAATTATATATAATTATTTATATTCTAACGACGATCTATATAATATATACGTTCGAATTCTATTCAACATAAATTTCTCGTCGTTATTATTTAAAATAATTCATTTTAAATAATCAAAATTTGCTAAAATTGCCAAAATAAAAATTTTAAATTGGCCCAGATTTCCAGGTTATTACAGGAGTGGAAATCAAAGTGAGAACTCTTGTTACAACCCGTATTTTCAATAACCTATTATAACATAAATCGAGGCAGAATTTAACTCTAAAAATCTGAATCAAGGGAAATGGGCTATGCCATTGCGTTCGTCTCGGAAAAATACGCGAAATAGAGTCCGAGTTTTCGAAAATCGGAGTCCGTATGACCTGATTAAGGCCCAACGAAGTTTTCAGAAAATTTCAAAGTAAAAACAGATTTCAAATTCAAGTTTGAATTTGAAAATTTGGGCCAGTTTGTTCCAGGCAGGAAAATTCCCGCTAGAGCACCCAAGTCGACACCCCTGTCGACTTGGGAGTCGACTTGGTTGGACCCAAGTCGACAGCCCTGTCGACTTGGTCCAGCCGGGCTGTTTAGCCTGGTGCACCATTTTGGGTTTGTGTTGAATTTTGGGGCCGGATTCGATTTTGAGGGCTGAGATTAGAACTAGGGTTTAATCCTAAGGCTAGAACTAATCCTAATCTCTATAAATAAGGCCCTAACCTAACCCTAAATCATCATTATTCATTCATATAACTAAACTATGGCAAAATCAATCCTCTCATGGCCTCCACTCTCTTCATAAAATTCCTAAATAAATTTCTAAGTGATTTTCCATGCATACAAGTGTTTTCAAACTTGTATGAGCATCATTAGCTTGCATTCAAGTCAAGTTTCCATATTTACATCATAAAGCAAGGGTTTTGAACATTTTGGCTCAAGGGTTTTTATGTTAGAGCTTGCATTTTGGGTCTAATTGGTTGCATAAGGGCTTTGTCATAGTTTTGTGTGCCTTCATAAGTATTGTAAGCCCTATTCTACTTTCATACTTAAACTCTAAAGTTAAATGTATGATATGCAAGTTTGCCATGATATGCAAGTTTACTATGATGTGTTATGCAAGTTTACTATGATGTGTTATGCAAGTTTACTATGATGTGTTATGCAAGTTTACTATGATGTGATATGCAAGTTCATCAAGTTATGTTATGCAAGTTTGATATGCAAGTTTGCCATATGATATGCAAGTTATGTTATGCAAGTTTGGGTTGATCATTTGGCTCATGTTATCATGTTATGCAAGCTTATCTTGGGCTTATGAACATAAAGCTTCAAGCTTTATGCTAAAGGTTGCATTTTGGCAACATGTAAGTTATCATATCCCTTATGATAACTTGCATGTGAGGCTAAATGCGAACTTATGGCCATTTTTACATGTCATTTATCACCATGTATCACCAATATGTTAAGTTTGGTTTTATGCATGCTTTTGAGGCCTAAAATGTAATATGCAAGTATATGAACATATGTACATTTCATATGCCACCATGTTGAACTTGTGGCTTCAACACCTTTATGTCATGATTATGCCAAGTTCCCTCTTTCTATCCTTTATGCGCTATTGCGATATGTAAGCGATGGGATTGCGTTTGGGGTTAGGTTAACTTAAAAGACATAAAGACATAAGCTTGGGAATTTACCTATTAAGTTAGGTCTACCCATTGGGAATTTACCTATTAAGTTAGGTCTACCCAATTGCTTGAAAACTTGTAATGTGTTTTGGAAACATGATGGACATGACACTTAGAAAATATAAGTGTGACCAACTCGAGGTTGGGGTTGAGTTTGTAGCGTAAACCTACCCGGAACCGACGGACTTAACTAGTTGCTACAAACAATAGGACCCAATGTGAGAAGTTGGTCATGTTGTACCTTGAACCCGAGGTTAGACCAAGTTGTGGTGTAAAGCTACCCGGAACCGACCGGCTTAACTAGTAACTGCAACAAAGTCTAATGTGAGAGGTTAAGGCGCATTAAATTAATTAATGCCTCATGATTAGGGTTAAGTCATGGACCGCTTGAATACTTAACCAATTAAACACGATGGGTTGGTAGGGTTAAGTCATGAACCTTGGGTACACTTAACCAACTTGGTACTTGAATGGGTTGGGTTAACCACGTTTAACCCATTAAGGAAACCCTAGTTACATGGTCCTTTGCACCAGTAACCCTCTTAGTTGTATCATGATACCCTAGGGACTAGGCTAGGGAGGGGCACGATTACTGGATGCCATGTAAGCGACCAAAACGACGGCTGAGTAGGTGCGCCGGTGTAGGTTCAGGCGGGCCATGGTCGTGCACATGGTCCGAAGTTGAAAAAGCAGGCACGGGCACCAGTAGGTTTAGACTGTGCGTGCATTGATTTGTGTCAGTGGTTGACACCCTAGGACTTGATACACCCTAGGGTGGACCTAGCACAGTTTAGCTACACTTCGTAGTTGGGCCGTATGACACCGACACTTGACGAGTTAGGCTTATAGGGAGCCGATCGACTAGACCGTGCTAGTTGGACCTTGGTTTAGGTCATTCATGATGTTTGGGCCAAACTTGGGCCTGGGGATCACTTCTTGTTTACACTTTGGACCTCGTATTGGGGTCACTACATGTTATTGGGCCAAAGCTTGGGCCAAGGGATCAATACTTGTTTATTCAAGTCATGTTAGTTTGCTAGTACACCTGTGGTGCAAAAACCTTAAACCTGATTATGCGATGACACCTTTATCTACCTTGTTAGTTAATCATCATGCTAGTATGTTGTTATCCTTATGTTCATCCCTGCTGCTCATGCCAGTTAACTTTACCAGTTTACATTGATTGTAGTAGGGCTTACTCAGTCTTTTTGACTGACCTGTTTTCTTTCGCCTCTTTTCTTCCGTTCCCCCCCCCCCAGGTTCTCAGGGTGGGAATGTTGGAGCTTAGCTTAGATTTCGGATTGCTTGCTTGTGGGATTTCAGCTCATGTACGGTCTTGACATAAAGCTAGCTATGGTTATCACTTATTTTGGGGATAGTACTTATGTATTTCAGTTTTTCAGTTGATGTTGTTTTATCTAGACTTGTTTATTTGGAAAGCTATGTTGTACCAGACTTGTTTTGAAATAGTATGAAATCTTCCGCTGTTTTATCCATGTTATTTACTCTGTTTACATATATACATATGTTCTTGTTCTGCCTTGATATATCATTATGCATGTTTACCTGATTCAAACGCCCCTCCAAAGTCAGAGTGCTTGCAAGAGTCACCCTGGCGGAGGTGGGGTGTTACATTTGGTATCAGAGCATATGGTTTACGAGAAGGAACAAAAAGGTTTTTAGAAAACTTTTTGAAAAACTATTTTCAAAACCAAGTATAAAGTATTTTCCAAAGAAAAGTCTAGTTTATTTTAAAGACTATTCCCCAAAAAGCCATTAGCAAAAATTCCTTCGTTTTCCTCCATTCTGAATCTATCTTTTTCTTCGTTTTCAGTATGGCCGATAACTCTGCTATTCCGGAAGGAGTACACGTACCTGTTTGGTATAGGAGACTTTTGGAGGCTAGGGCGACCGAAGCCGGCCCCGCAGATGTCCCTCCTCCTCCTCCAGTATTTAATTTTCCTCCTCCTCCTGTCGCTAATGTTCCTCCTCCTCCTGTCGCTGAGGTTCCTCTTCCTCCTCCCCCTCAGCATCCTCAGGCTGACTTCGCAAAGACTTGCAAGGATTTCAAAGCAATGGGTGGCAAGAACTTTCAAGGCACTGAGACTTTTGTAGAGGCCAGAAATTGGTTGAAAGAGACCGAGGATTTGTATGCTATCTTTGGGTTAGACGATCAGAGGAAGATCTTGTTGGCGGTTTGGCTTATGAAGGATGAAGCCGCTTATTGGTGGGAAGTCACCAATGGTACTACGCCTGTTGAGACTTGGGCCGATTTCAGGGCAAGGTTCGTGCTTAAGTTTCTATCTTCTACTGAGGAGAATCTGCAAATGGAGAGGTTCATAAATTTGAAACAAGGAGATATGTTTGTCAAAGAATATGTGAACAAATTCAATCAGTTAGCTCGTTTTGGCTTGGATATGGTGAATACTCCTCAGAAGAAGGCTCTTCGTTTTGCTAGAGGATTGAATGAGCCGTTGCAGGGATTGGCTATGTCACATATTCCCCATGGGGCCACGTTTGAGAGCTTGGTTGATATGGCGTTACTTCAGGGAGATGTCAAGAAAAATGATACTCAAGCCAAGAAGACTGATTCCCAGGGAAAAGGAAATCAGGGTAATCCAAGTGGTCAGAGCAGTCAAGGCAATCAGAACAACAAGAACAACAAGGGCAACAAGAACAAGGCAAAGGAAACAAGAAAGTGCAACTTCTGTGGGATTGTTGGGCACATAGTCAAGGACTGTAGGAAGAAGAGAAGGAAATTGGGTGGGTGCTTTCACTGTGGAGAGACGGGACATTTTAACAAGGATTGCCCTAGGAAGCAAGGGCAAGGCCAGGGTCAGCCTCAGCGTGCTGGACCTTCAGGATGGCAAGTTCATGCTCTCAATGCCGCTCCAGTTCCCGATCGAGGTAGTATTTCGGTTGAGAGCCTTGTATATATTTCTTACCTTGTTTGATTCTGGTGCATCGCATAGCTTTATCTCATCTGATCTTGTTGATAGTTTGCACCTAAGTACTAGTCTAGTTAATGATCCCGTGTGTGTTTCAAATCCAATTGGGGTTCCGCCCATTTGTCTATTATCTATATGGATTTGAATTCTCGCGTGATGCTTATATTCTCGGTTTCATGGGGTATGGGTTGATTTTGACCATGGATTGGTTGTCCAGTTTTGGAGCCATTCTTGATTTTTGAGCATAGGGTTGTGAGGCTCATGACTCGCCTCGGTAATACCCTAAAAATTTCTAGTAACCCTACGAGTCCCGTCATGTTGTGTTGTCTTGAATCCCTCAACTCGTCTATCGATAGTTTGCAATCGGTGAGGGTGGTCCGAGAATATCCTGATATCTTGGGTGAGGTGAAGGGGGTTACCCGTAAACGAGAGATAGATTTCCGCATTTATCTGGTTGATTATGCCAAGAAAGTTTCGTGGCCGGTAAGGCACATGGCCCCGCAAGATGAGAGTTAAGAAAGCAAGTCAAGGAATTGCTTGAGAAGAACTTCATTTGATGAAGTATATCTGAATGGAGAGCGCCTGTAGTATTTACTACCAAGGAAGATGGTTCTCTTTGACTTTGTGTTGATTATCGTGAGTTAAACGAAGAGAATAGACAACCATTGCCAAGGATCGATGATTTGTTTGATCAGCTTGTAGGAACATCTGTTTTCTCTTGATCTTGCTACTGGATTCCATCAGCTCAGAGTAGCTGAAGATAGTATAGACAAGACTGCATTCAGAACTCCGGATGGATTCTTAGAATGGCTGGTCATGCCATTCCCACCCGCCTACTTCGTGGACTTGATGAGTAGGGTGTTCAGCGAGTTCTTGAACAAGTTTGTCGTGGTCTTCGTAGATGATATTCTGATTTTCCCTAAGGAAGTTGCAGTTCAGGATTGGAAGACTCCAAGGAATGCAACTGAAGTAAGAAGTTCTCTCAGTTTAATTAGTTAGTTAGCGTCCCTTGAGCTTAGACCTACCCTTCTGGATCAAGTAGGGACTTCGCAGAAAGAAGACCCGCAGTTAGTCGAGATCATGGACAAGTTGATTCGAGGCGAGATGGTAAGTCACCTCGCTATAGATGACAAGGGATGGCTAAGACGCGATGAGAGAAAGAAGGTTCTTGAAGATGCACATCACCCGAGGAGGTGGCCGAGTTTGTCCCAAGGTACATGTTGTGCCAACAGGTTAAAGGCCGAGTCATAAAAGCCCGGTGGGCTATTACATCCATTGGAGGTCCCCGCAATGGAAGTAGTAAAACGTCACGAAGGATTTCGTGAATGGACTGCCTAGATCAAGAAAGGGAATAAGAGCATGTGGGTCATAGTAGGTAGACTCACGAAGAGCGCTCATTTCACTCCGGTAAAGAGCGAAAGGACTGCATCATAGCTAGCAACAGTTTACTTTCAAGAAATAAAGCAGTTGCACGAGGTTCACTAAAGTATAGTTAGTAACCATGACTTAATCTTCACTAGCCAGTTTTGGGATAGTCTACGAGAAGTCATGGGCAAGCAACTGAATCTAAGCACGGCCTATCATTCGCAGGCGGATGGTTCATTGGCAACGTGGATTGGTATTTTCAAGAAAAATTCTGCTGCGTGGAATATTTTATGGTAAGTAAACGAGATCCAGGATTCACTAGTGAATTTTGGAGAGCTTGCATGAAATCATGAGGTCATAGTTATGTTTAAGCCAAGAATGGTAAAAGAGTAAGTAAAAGAGGAAGATGAGAAGCGACAATGAAATGGGTTCCAACTCATATTTGGAAATAAGAGTTAAGAAGCTAAGAAATCATGAGGAAAAAGACGGTCAAAGCACAGTGGAGTTAAGCTCAAGGAAACGTGACATAGAAGATTGAAGGCTAGATACGCGCATCATATCTCTTTTTAAGAGCATATCCTTAATCCTTGTTTTCCTGTGGAACTTACTCGCATATTATCTTTTTATGTATATCCTCTCGGTCCCATTTTCGGTCCTATTTCTGTCGGGAGGTATGACTTATTGGCTAGTAATACATGTCAGGGTTTGAAGGGGGTCCGTTAGGTTCACTAAACCTTTTGGGCTTTTATAGGATATGGATTGGGTTAGGAAGGGATTTCTTGTAATCCGAAAGAGGAGCATATCCTGCTTATCTTCCCGATCTCTTTGTAGCATATCTTTTGCTATCCATGTTTGTCTGGATTATCTAGTATATCGTGTTAATCTTGTCATGAGAACCTTAGGTAGAAATCCTTTGGATGAAACATGTGTTTGAAACATGTTATGCTTGATGGTTGCAAGTGGTTGCAAGTTTTTGCAAGTGGTTACTCGTGGATGCATTATACACGTTAGGCACTAGATCGGCTCACACACTCCTCATATTGCATATGCATGAGTGTTTACGCTTATTCATGGATGAAATTTTTTTGTGTTATCACATGGATGTTGCATATGGATGTATGTTATGTGCACACATATAGATGTTATACATTATGTTAGGAATTGCATACATATGGATTCATTTCACTAACATAATTTACATTGAGGATATTTGCATTAGATAAGGACATATACACACACCTTTGCATATGTTCATACAACATTTAGAATCTTGTAAGGACAATGATTGCGCGTGGATGATGTTTTGAGTAGATGGGTGTTGGATGGTAGGATACGTTCTTCCTAACTTGAAGATTTCGGGGACGAAATCCTTTAAGGAGGGGAGAATGTAACAACCCGTATTTTCAATAACCTGTTATAACATAAATCGAGGCAGAATTTAACTCTAAAAATCTGAATCAAGGGAAACGGGCTATGCCATTGCGTTCGTCTCGGAAAAATACGCGAAATAGAGTCCGAGTTTTCGAAAATTGGAGTCCGTATGACCCGATTAAGGCCCAACGAAGTTTTCAGAAAATTTCAAAGTAAAAACAGATTTCAAATTCAAGTTTGAATTTGAAAATTTGGGCCAGTTTGGGCCAGGCGGGAAAATTCCCGCCAGAGCACCCAAGTCGACAGCCCTGTCGACTTGGGAGTCGACTTGGTTGGACCCAAGTCGACAGCCCTGTCGACTTGGCTGTCGACTTGGTCCATCCGGGCTGTTTAGCCTGGTGCACCATTTTGGGTTTGTGTTGAGTTTGGGGGCCAGATTCGATTTTGAGGGCTGAGATTAGAACTAGGGTTTAATCCTAAGGCTAGAACTAATCCTAATCTCTATAAATAAGGCCCTAACCTAACCCTAAATCATCATTTTTCATTCATATAACTAAACTATGGCAAAATCAATCCTCTCATGGCCTCCACTCTCTTCATAAAATTCCTAAATAAATTTCTAAGTGATTTTCCATGCATACAAGTGTTTTCAAACTTGTATGAGCATCATTAGCTTGCATTCAAGTCAAGTTTCCATATTTACATCATAAAGCAAGGGTTTTGATCATTTTGGCTCAAGGGTTTTTATGTTAGAGCTTGCATTTTGGGTCTAATTGGTTGCATAAGGGCTTTGTCATAGTTTTGTGTGCCTTCATAAGTATTGTAAGCCCTATTCTACTTTCATACTTAAACTCTAAAGTTAAATGTATGATATGCAAGTTTGCCATGATATGCAAGTTTACTATGATGTGTTATGCAAGTTTACTATGATGTGTTATGCAAGTTTACTATGATGTGATATGCAAGTTCATCAAGTTATGTTATGCAAGTTTGATATGCAAGTTATGTTATGCAAGTTTGGGTTGATCATTTGGCTCATGTTATCATGTTATGCAAGCTTATCTTGGGCTTATGAACATAAAGCTTCAAGCTTTATGCTAAAGGTTGCATTTTGGCAACATGTAAGTTATCATATCCCTTATGATAACTTGCATGTGAGGCTAAATGCGAACTTATGGCCATTTTTACATGTCATTTATCAGCATGTATCATCAATATGTTAAGTTTGGTTTTATGCATGCTTTTGAGGCCTAAAATGTAATATGCAAGTATATGAACATATGTACATTTCATATGCCACCATGTTGAACTTGTGGCTTCAACACCTTTATGTCATGATTATACCAAGTTCCCTCTTTCTATCCTTTATGCGCTATTGCAATATGTAAGAGATGGGATTGCGTTTGGGGTTGGGTAAACTTAAAAGACATAAAGACATAAGCTTGGGAATTTACCTATTAAGTTAGGTCTACCCATTGGGAATTTACCTATTAAGTTAGGTCTACCCAATTGCTTGAAAACTTGTAATGTGTTTTGGAAACATGATGGACATGACACTTAGAAAATATAAGTGTGACCAACTCGAGGTTGGGGTTGAGTTTGTAGCGTAAACCTACCCGGAACCGACCGGCTTAACTAGTTGCTACAAACAATAGGACCCAATGTGAGAAGTTGGTCATGTTGTACCTTGAACCCGAGGTTAGACCAAGTTGTGGTGTAAAGCTACCCGGAACCGACCGGCTTAACTAGTAACCGCAACAAAGTCTAATGTGAGAGGTTAAGGCGCATTAAATTAATTAATGCCTCATGATTAGGGTTAAGTCATGGACCGCTTGAATACTTAACCAATTAAACACGATGGGTTGGTAGGATTAAGTCATGAACCTTGGGTACACTTAACCAACTTGGTACTTGAATGGGTTGGGTTAACCACGTTTAACCCATTAAGAAAACCCTAGTTACGTGGTCCTTTGCACCAGTAACCCTCTTAGTTGTATCATGATAACCTAGGGACTAGGCTAGGGAGGGGCACGATTACCGGATGCCATGTAAGCGACCAAAACGACGGCTGAGTAGGTGCGCTGGTGTAGGTTCAGGCGGGCCATGGTCGTGCACATGGTCCGAAGTTGAAAAAGCAGGCACGGGCACCAGTAGGTTTAGACTGTGCGTGCATTGATTTGTGTCAGTGGTTGACACCCTAGGACTTGATACACCCTAGGGTGGACCTAGCACAGTTTAGCTACACTTCGTAGTTGGGCCGTATGACACCGACACTTGACGAGTTAGGCTTATAGGGAGCCGATCGACTAGACCGTGCTAGTTGGACCTTGGTTTAGGTCATTCATGATGTTTGGGCCAAACTTGGGCCTGGGGATCACTTCTTGTTTACACTTTGGACCTCGTATTGGGGTCACTACATGTTATTGGGCCAAAGCTTGGGCCAAGGGATCAATACTTGTTTATTCAAGTCATGTTAGTTTGCTAGTACACCTGTGGTGCAAAAACCTTAAACCTGATTATGCGATGACACCTTTATCTACCTTGTTAGTTAATCATCATGCTAGTATGTTGTTATCCTTATGTTCATCCCTGCTGCTCATGCCAGTTAACTTTACCAGTTTACATTGATTGTAGTAGGGCTTACTCAGTCTTTTTGACTGACCTGTTTTCTTTCGCCTCTTTTCTTCCGTTCCCCCCCTCCCCCCAGGTTCTCAGGGTGGGAACGTTGGAGCTTAGCTTGGATTTCGGATTGCTTGCTTGTGGGATTTCAGCTCATGTACGGTCTTGACATGAAGCTAGCTATGGTTATCACTTATTTTGGGGATAGTACTTATGTATTTCAGTTTTTCAGTTGATGTTGTTTTTATCTAGACTTGTTTATTTGGAAAGCTATGTTGTACCAGACTTGTTTTGAAATAGTATGAAATCTTCCGCTGTTTTATCCATGTTATTTACTCTGTTTACATATATACATATGTTCTTGTTCTGCCTTGATATATCATTATGCATGTTTACCTGATTCAAACGCCCCTCCAAAGTCAGAGTGCTTGCAAGAGTCACCCTGGCGGAGGTGGGGTGTTACAACTCTCTCACTCAAATTATTTTTACAGTTATTATATCTGTGACTGAATATATATTGATTGCCTATGATTGCAATATTTGTTTGGTGATTGATGATTATTTACAGTTTTAATGTTATCATTATTAAACTGTGAAAATATGCGTTGTTTAAAATGATAGATATGTTCACATGGATTGTGATGTAAACCCTACACGGGTATTGGGACGATAATTTTACACATCGCTCAAGTATACAAATAATAATACTTGTTCGAAAACTCCATATGGGTCTGGGAATGATAATTAATATACATCTTCCTTGGATTTAATTGTATGTCAACCGATTGATTGACAGACTGTTGTAAGCGTTATTTAATGATTTAATGCTTATACAGTTGTAAATTGCACTCTGGATGTGAATGGAATGTTTAATAGTTGCTTGTCACTATTTTTTAATACATGCGATGTATGGAATCCATATAAATAAAATTATATGGTAGTTGATTGAGTCTGATTCCAATTCAGAAATAAGAAATATTTTAAAATAATATTCAGTGAAGAATCAAAATATGATTTTGATGTCCGATTTTGGATATACAAAAATATTAAAATATTCGTAACTGAAATGAATATGAACCCGAGTTAAGTAAATAAAAGCCATTTTAACTCGAATGGAATTTTTCTATCCATTTTATAATGAACATCGAAGAAATTTGATTTCAAAATCTGATATTTTGAAAATATTATCATTTTAATATTACAATGATATGGAATATTCAATTTTGATTTAAAATTGAAATGGAAGTTGGAATCGTTTTTAAAACGAATTTATAAACGATTTATAAAATACGTTTTAAATGGAAATCGACGAAATATATTATATGTATTATAATGGCCTGAATAGAACGTGCTGCGAAGCGACCATTCGTGAATATTGACCATTGAATTTGAATGGACGTAACGGGAGATTCAACCGTCAGATCCTCCTAAAATCAGAACCGTATCGAAAAGGGCTTTCGAGTGATAATAAGAGATTTGAAATCTAATGGTTAGATTTTAAATATGTCCAAATCAGTTTTGGAAAAGGACGCTGTAAATGCAGTTCAATGACCGCACATGGAAATCGACTGAAATGGCCATATTAAATTTATTAAAAATATGGATAAATTGTGTTAAATCATATTAAATGATATAAAAAAGATTTTGGATTAAATATTCCAAATTTTGGAAAGATAAATGATATTTATCTGAATGAACTAGTTAATAAATAGAATAAAGAACTGAAAGAAATTATAATGGTTTTAATATAATCAGAATTTTCCAACGTATGAATTGGAATGGAAATAATCTTCGGAATATATCAATATTGGATTCCGTGATTACACAGATATTATTGAGGAATTTCAAAGATATAGATATCTTCATTCCCAAAACGATATCTGTTAGTTTTAGAATTTGATGTTGAATATAAGCCGATATGATTTCTATTCGAAGCCTTGTATTTAATATCAAATTGGATTTTGGGGTTTGTCGTGAATGGTATCTCTAATAATATTGTTTTTAAACCCATCTTAGAAAGGAATAAATATTTTTATTAAGATTAATGAAGTTTTCCAATTAATAAATATAATTAGAATTAAATGGAAGTTGATTTTGGGTTCATTTTGAATGATGTTTTAAATAACATTAGTTCTGTAACCCAATTAACAATGAATTTATGATTTGGAATTTATAAATCTTTTAATTAAGATTTAATGGAAATTTTCTCGAAGTGAAGTTTTCCAATTTAATAAACTAAATTGGAATTGAATGGAATTCGATTTAATAATAATCGAGATGAGCCTCTGTGAATGAAGACCGCTACTATTTACGGAATTTCAAAGGCTTTGCCGTTATTCTACTTGTAGTTTTAGTTCGATACTGACACAACCCGAACCTCCCCGTAAAGGAAAGAACGAATTGCTTTGAGGACAAGACGAAGCAGAACACAAGCAGAAGAACATTTCATTGCTTATTACAACAATTTCATCAGAATACAAGAATATACAGAGTATGAATAAATGTTATACAGAACAAAAATATCATAGGTTTACAATTTACAATGCAGCGGAAAAATAATACAAAACACAACTGAAGCTGATATACGGGTACAGAGCTTTCCGAATATCATTCCAGCTGTAAACCAGGATCCTGTGAATATAAATCTGCAAAACCAAAACTACTAGCTTCCCGTGTGGAAAATAGGGACACCTAGAGTTTAGGTTAAAACAATAAACTCCAGGTCAGTCAGGTGACTGGTGTGAGAACTAAAACAGTTATTTAAAACTTTACTTTAAATCAGATATATCAAGGGACCACGCCGTATAACATGGAACCGGTTTCTTCCTAAGAATACCAGTACATATAACAAAATAGCTCAATGTTTTTTGAAAAAATGAAGCTATTATAAGACCCAGGTCCTATCACACAATGTAATGCAAGCCGGGGGACAGAGTTTTCCCTTATAATAGCCAAACATGCTTGGTACGTTAAAACAAATCATTTGGTACTATTATAAGTGCATAGTGTTTAAAACAACTTCAAATATAAATGTATCAATCCTAGACGGCATGGGTACCATATAACATGTCGCCAATACTAGGCTCTACAATCAAAACCCCAAAAGTCACGTATTGGAAGTTGGATTTCCATCTGTGAACCAAGGCAAGGGATCATCCTCACCGCTTCGAGATAATCTACCCCATGTCTCAGGCAAGCGCGTAGACAAGCCTTGGATCGTTAGGGCCGGTCCACTCGATGTGGATTAAAATGCCTAAACACTACCTTTCCCCGCTCTATGGGGCGTAAATGAGCCAAATGACTCCATTGGCCCCGGATCGACCGATATAACTAAGGCGCCTCCTATCCATCATCCACATAAGTAAAATGCTAGGGCGTGCAAAATGCTGACACCACTCCTAGCTAGAAGGAAACGCATGTCCCCCCTGAAGTCCTCTCCCGTTTCTAGTTCATACCGGGATGTGAGGCTCGCGAATTAACGCTACACAAAGCTACGCCACAAAGACCGTGCTTTGATCATCAACCAAAGGACTCTGCTTTTCAATAGAAGCCTTGATCATTTGCATCTCAGCATGATACAAAGGCAATTCATGCTATGCAACCGATGTCAATCAATCACACAGAATGAAATCCGATGTCAGACACACATCCATTTACAAGTTCGTTCTAGGTATGAACGAAACCGGAGGCACCTTATTCCTCCCCCATATGTCCAATACAAAGGAGAGGCCCTCGCATATCCGTCGATCTCCAAGTACGTCTGGACGATCACCACTTATTACTTCGCCTTAGCTGTACAGCCCAATAAAGACATCAATAATCATCTAAACGGTGTGAAGACCTCCGGTATTCAACCACCATCTTCATCCTCGACACATCGTCGAATCAGTTATTCAGAATGGTATAAACCCAGTCTTTCAGAATAACTTGCGTATATAATAAACAAGTGCTATAAAAACACAACATACGCCTCATTCCAATCCAGAATATTTCTTTATCCAAATATTCATATACATTGGGAAAGGTTCCCATTAATTTTATCAGAGATAAATTCTTTAAATTTATTCTTTAATCTTCCTTTGGATATCATTTCAATCTAATTAAACATTCATTAAAACTCCACTTGGTTTTAATCTTCCCAAAAATCAATATTAACGACTGTTTAACTTGGGAAATCATATCCTGTCTTTAACTGGGTTAAAGAACCAATGTCATTTAAAACACGGTTCACGATAAACCCAAAATCACATTTCATTCCATCAGCCTTTAACGGTAAATTAGCAAGTGAACAATTCCCTAAGTATTAACCCGAAGGCCGAAACAAACATCAGATCAATACCTAGGAAACCATTCAACTTAACTAATCTCCAGTTAGTTTCTGATTTTCTTAACTCCATTGGGTCTAAGTACAGTATTATTAAAGATACCGTTCACGACAACCCAAAATCGCATTCCATCGTTAATCGGGTTAAAGAACAAGTGTTATTTAAAACACCGTTCATGATAAAACCAAATCATATTCCATTAATTATAGAATTTTACGGAAAAACAAATCAATATATATAATCGATATCAATTTCCGTATCTGTAACGAACTGGAGTTTTCGACTCCGAAAATCAACACCAAACTACTATGTTGACTATCCAGACATCGAACATTCCAGATCATTAATAGAGAGAAATTAGAGGGTGAGAATAGATAAGATAGAAAATTAGAATAGAAGAAGAAGAACACAATCAGAGTAAACACGAATCTCACTGCGGAATGAATAAAATATATTATAGCATAACTTTGAAACAAATAGTATATGTATACAATAACATTATCATAGTATAACACTTACACACAGCGGAAATAACAACAGCTATATAGTCCTGAAGCCTCCTGCCTCAAGCTCCTCCAAGTACATCTGTAAAAACCTAAACTACTTGACTGCCCGTACAAATTTGGGCACCCAAGAGTTTAGGGAGGAAAACAAAACAAAATAAACTCTGGGTCAGTCATGGGACTGGTGTGAGTAAACTCAAATCATCGGTTTAACATTTCAAAATCGTTTTCAAAAGAAAAGATAATCGTAAGACCGATCCACACATAAATACAGACGGTTTTTACCTTACGATAACCCAAAAACAGTTTTGGAAATCGATACTTTTCTGATATTATAATAATGTCTAATCACAAGTAATTAACAATCTAGCAGAACGCTTGCATCTCACATTCCACATATATAGTATACAAACAAAAACTACGGGCTCTTATTGGAAATTGGATTCCTACCTTGACAAGGTATGGGACCACCTGCCGATAGTGTATCTCTAGAGGCAAATACACTGGGTTCAACAAGAACATCTTGCAACCCGACCCTCACATGACCGACCACTCATTTCGCTTGAGTGTATCGAATGTATACCACCAACAGTTGGGAGCTACCCACCCTCTTCCCGAAAAGGGATAGCATCGAATAGACAAAGAATGAATTGGATTTTCTCTAGATAGGTGATATACACCCTAATGGGAGCGACCCACTTAGCCATGCTGCCTGCCCGATTTCTGTCATTTTCCGGTTGATGATGCTTGAGGTCAAAATGTATCTTTGAAACACTTGACCACCATTCACTTTGAATGCCACATCGTCATACCTGTCAAATCACAAATTGATTTCCTCAAAAATACCACTGATATAAAGCTAAGAGAAACGAATTCCTCCGCCACCAAACGTAAGTACGTTTGAAGAGATCAACTTACGCGATCCGTTAGATATACTCTGTCAGACATTCGTCCATTTACGTTGTCCTGGGACTGAACAAACCGAAGGCACTATTCTGTAAACATGATAGCCCTTGCATAACTCCGTCTTCAATATTTGATCGCACCGCTAACGTCCATACAGAGTGGTTTTCTAATAATGAATCTGATCCCGGTCTCTCCATATTGACGACGGAAAAATGGTCAAAAACTTCGATAGTCGGTGATTTAACTATCAAAGAAAAACAGGTGTGCAACCAACGATATTATTTCCAGATGGAAACTCTATCGATCAACCAACATTCCACATTTTTCTCTTTCTATAATATTATCTTTAATTTATCCATCTCCCCATTTCTATCTATTTGTAAATTATTATTTTCTAAATTTTGAAAATATACTTTATAGATTATTAGGGAAACATTACCGTATTTACTTCCTTTTCTTATTTCCTATATTCGAAAACATTTCTGATCCTTATTTGGAAAACAAGTCCAAATCTCCTTTACTGGATTTAAACAGATGTTTAAATAAAAACATCGTTATGCCAACTTAACCCATTACGGTCATTAACTCAATTTACTTAACCAACATTCATTATCGAACCTTATCCACTTCTTAATTAAAACTGAAGTTGGGGTATAATTACCTCTCAGACCTTAACTGAACGACATTCCTAACCTCGAAATAGACAAAGTTCAAACTTTAAATCTTCAAGAAAACTTTCTTGCGAAACTCTCGGATTCTGTTTATGAATCCACTCTCTTGACAAAATCATTTGATTATAACTATAATGTTATAACTCCATGCTTTCGAAATATATTAACTTAAATATAGCTTTTATATCTTAATTTGGATAAATGATAAACAACTAATTCATTAACAAATGAGTTAAACTTAATTTTGAAACGGAAAGTAAACATTACTTCCCTTAATTCGATATAGTCGAATTCCAATGTATAACTCACTCTCGGATAATCACTATCCGATAACTTTCTTTTTCGAATAAACTATATTCGATTCCTCTTGTTCGAATAACTAATATTCGATAATCCTCTTCTTCGAATAACTATAGTCAATTTAACTCACTCCGAATGAACTATATTCGATTACTCTTCTCGAGTAAACTATACTAGATTACTCTACTTCGAATAAGTGCTATTCGATAACTCTACTTTGAATAAGCGATATTCGATTACTTCCTTTTTACTAACTCTATTTAATCTACTGATACTTGACTATCTCGAACTTGATTAGTTCTATTTGAATAAATCTAATTCAATTTAACCCCAATCGATTTACTCTAATTGATTAACCATAACTGGTTAACTCTAACTGATTAACTCTAACTGGTTGACTCTTACCGATTAACTCTACTGATTTACTATGATCGATTAACTCAAACTCGACTTATTTAACTCCTATCGATTAACTAATATTCTATTTAACTCTATTCGCTTGAATCTAGATCGCAGCGATCACAATGGTTATGCCTGATTCCCTCAGGAAACATCCGACCGCCGTAGGCTATCTACAGCCCTGCGAATTACGCTAGCAGTCGTACGAAATGGAAATACATCCTAAATAACTATGTTTGACAATCTCTATCTCAAATAACTATATTCAATTAACTCTAATTAAATACCAATATTCAATTAATTCTAATTTGATTAACTCTATCTAATTTGATTAACTCTATCTAATTAACTCTATGTTTATTCAGTTTTCAAATATCGATGTTGAAATCGACCTTTGCTTCTCTATATCAGCCTTGACTTATATATCCTATTTACACAATGATAAACATCTCATTTATAAAATATTATTTATAAATTTGTTTGCTCAATCTATCGGTCAGAATAGATTCTATTTAAAATCTCTGCTTTAAATCTATAACATGTTATACCCGTGTGCGAAGCACGGGTTTAAATCTTTAAAATGTAAAAATTTTCCTTTATACAATTCTAGTCACTTTTCAAGTACTTCCTTTACAAATAAATCTCTTTTTGATAATTCTATTTATTCTATTAATTATTTAAATTTATAAAATCTATTGATTTTATAAGTAATTTCTTTGATAATCTATCTATTCCCTTTTCTATTTGTTTTACAAATATTTCCTCTTTCTATTCTATTTATTTAAAATAAATATTTCTTCAATTTTATCTATTTGATTAACAAATAAATATCCCTTTTTAATCTATTTATTTTCTACATAAATAGTTTCCTTTTATAAAATCGGTTGATTTTTTTATAAATATTTCTTTTTCAATATAACATTGAAAATTTTCTTTTTAACATTCCAGTATTCCTTATGGTATTTAACGTACCATATAACAATGATTGGTATCATTCAACCATACGAAATCAACAACAGATTTCATATCACATCATATAACACAATATATGAAAAACAGTACAATAAATGTTGAGGAACCCAGTTGGGTCCCTCCGACCTGTTTCCCTGCATCCACAGATGTTAAACAATAAAATTAACATCAATTTCATTTCACTATGAAATATTCTGCTAAACAGAATCAATATTTGATTAACGATTTATATCTATATCATTATCTATATTTTCAATCAACCGACTAGCAGTTCAACCAAACAGCTAACACACAGCAAACAACCATTATTTATGAATTCTAAAAATATTTTATAAAAATATAAACCGAGTAGAGTTAGTAAGATTTACTCACCTTCGTCGTTAATCGTTAAATAACGGTTAACGTCAATAGTTCTGGTCGGACGGTTTTAACTTGCCAAAAATTTAAACGACCTTCAAATGGTTTCGAACCAGTTTCATGGTATAGTCTGTACACGCACGGTTCCAATGTGACGGACCATTCGTAATTCTGACACCGAAAGAGCAAAATATAATATGTACAGGTTAATATATATTTAAATTAAAGAAAACTATTTTCTATTTGTTTTGGGCCTTACCATACAAACGGTCCGCCACGCTTTCAAAATCCTTGATCCACTTCTATCCTCACACCTCCTTCCACTCACACGCATGGTATTCCTCCCTTCCAACACGTCCGCCTCATCTGGAGAATAAATCCATGCAACCACCTTCATTTTTTATTTTATAAACTGGGATTTATACTAAAAACCAGGCCCATACTCAATTAAAACTGACGTCCCCTTTTAGTTCCATCTCCCCTTCACGAATCAACATGCAACTCCTCTGTCAAACTCAGACATGCTTGCCGCCATCATTCCCATATTTTTCCATTACTCTTTTGAAGTCGTTCCTCCACTTCCATTCAACTTCCCCTTTCATTTTGCCTCGTCTTCCGACAACCTAGGCCAGCACCATGTCTATACGGCCCTTGCAACGATCCAGCATCAATTCTGTTCACCTCACCAACCCGCCAGAACGATCCCCTAGAAGCCGTCGAACTTCGCCAGAGCGTTTCCCAGAAAATCCAGCTCCCATCGCCTCACAACCGAATCCAAGCATCCATCTCCAAAACTCCTTCCCACTCACACTGTAACTTCGAATACTCACTGTGCGGTGAGTTGCTCAAAAGTGGTAAACATGTGCAGTGAAGGAGTTCAGGGTTAAGAGGATTTCAGCAATATGCTGTTCGGAATTTTTACAGTGGAAATCGAATTTTGTTTTTGGGTTTAAACTCCCACGCCATAAAAACTTACCTTATCTTAAGAACAACGCAAGACTGTCTATTTATAGCTTGACAAAGCTTGGCACACACGTATTTAAACACCTTGGCAAGCAAAGAATTTTGGAATAATAGGTCTGCAGGAGGAAGGTGGTGTTCAGTTGTAGCTGGAAGCGTAGGCACAAATTTGATTTGGTAAAACAATGGTCTGTACATTCGCAAGTGCTCGGATCTTTAGGGTAGCAGATGTGATTTGAAAATACATAACATAGGGTGTTCAATCTCAGAAGAAGATAGGTCTGCTTAAGGACACGATATTTTTTTTCAGAAGCTTTACCTGGTGAAGGTTCCAAACTGTCATTTCGTTGTGAGGCTTGGTTTGAGCGTTAGGCTAGTGATTTTTTTTTTCTTTTAGTGTGGTAGCGTATGTAGGCTAGTGCATACATGAAAATGGGTAGGTACTGTGATGAGTTATCACATCATTTTCATGTGATTTCTGCGGTGAGCAACTTAAATTTCGAATATAGTTGTACAGAAGAGAGGAAAGGACACGTGACTATAGAAATAAAATAAGTTTAATTGAGAAATGTAATAAATGCGTGGATGTGTATATGATGTATATATAGCCTATTAAATACTTGATGATAACAAATCTTTCTCACGTGAACCCATTTGATCCAGCAAGATCACGTTTTCCATGTTGCAAAGTATGGATTCCACTCCAAAGCATGGTTGTTGTTATATAATTCTATTATAAAATATGGGTACCCGTTGTGTAAATTTATATTCATGTCCGAGCCGCTACGGACAGGAATAAGAATACGATCGTGTCCAGCGAGGTGCCACGATCCCAAAAATATAATAATATCGGTAGGTTAACCCATATTATGAAACTTCAAAATATTGATACAGGGTGCAAAATACTCCAAATAAAAAGTTGCATATTTAATTAATTAAAAATTATAGTAAAATTCTAAAATTTAAATTAACATTACGTCTCAAAAGAATCTTTTCCATATTTGCAACCGGTATCTAGTTATATCAATAAGCTGTTACGGTCGAATAAACGATTTTATAGCGACTATTTGAAAATTTGATTTGGACATATGTCAAAATTTACACGACGAAATCCTGATTTTTCTCTTCCACTGGAAAAATATACTTCAACAGATTCCAACGTTTCTTGTTTCACAGAAATCCGATTTAAAACGAACCCTGTACATTCAGTTGAAGTTCAAATCGCCAAATAGCGAACTGCCGCGCTATCTCGAGCTCGATTATAATTATATTATAATTATACGTTCAAACTGCCGTCAATTGAATATATTCGTTATTCTAATCCAATTCTAAACTGAATTAAATATCACAGATGATCCAATTCACAATATATTGTGAATTCCACTATTTCTGATATTTCAGAAATTAAATATATTATTATATTATTTATTTTAATTAAATATTCAATATTATTTAATTCTTTCTGGTTAATTTAAATAACCAAACCATTATTTAAATAATTAAATAAATTATTTATATCGCTGAAAAATGTGGGTCGTTACATTCTTCCCCCCTTAAAATAATTTCGCCCTCGAAATTGCTAAGGTAGGAAACAGACCCTATTAACTGGTTTAAAAACTATTCGTTCACTTTTAATTTCAGTTTCAACTGAACCAATTTATTTCAATTAAAATATTAATTAATTTCGATTAACGAAAATTTTCTAAAATCCTGAAAATTTTCTAACACCCAAAATTTCCGAAAAACTTCGCCAGCATCTCCTTTATAACGGTCAATAGTTCAAACCCCAACTCGCCCCTCTAGGCCCCTTCCAATTCAAAAGAAAATCTAACAGCCAAGCGGCTTGCCAAATCGGCCTATAAATCACCAAAACCATAAAAATAAAAGTGTACCTTTTTGTCAGGCTTATCATTAAATCCTTTTATTCTGCTGCCATTCAGCATATACCAAAGTCATCTCAATCAATCTCTGATCAATTTATCCTCAACACAGTTATTCACTTAAACAAGCCAATTACCATTTCAAACTCAAGTTTCATTCTTGATTCTAAACTCCTAACCCTCCAATACCATTTCAGATTCTATCTCACCATTCAAAATGATTCCACTTAATATATTATATTCCAATTAAATTTCCCGTTAATTGGTTTCAATTCAATGCATAATTGCTTTCACGAATTTCTTTAAATTAGTTTTTAATTCATACAATTTTCCTGGGAATTTTTTAAATAGCTTAGCTCTTCCAAAAATCAAATATCCCTTTTCAGGATTCAAAACAACCTCCTTTTTCTTAAAAACACTCTCTTTGGTAGTAATCCGTCACTTACAACTCGAAAATGAACATTGATGATGTGGCCAGCATCATCAGAGTTATTGTAACGTCCCGCATTTTTGTCGGTTCGTATTTGAATATTTAAATCAGTTTAAATATTGAATTCAGAATATAAGTGGATTTATATTTTAATTAAAACGAAGTTGAACGTATAAAAACATATATTAATTATAATCGAGCTCATAACAACGCTGCAGTTCGTAATTTAACGTTCTGAACTTCAACTGAGTGTACCGGACTCGTTTTGAATCGGATTTCTTCGAAACAAGAAGCATTGGAATCCATTGAAATGTATCTTTCTAACAGAAGTGAAAAACCAAGATTTCATTGTGTAAATTGCAAGATATGTCCAAATCAAATATTCGAAAAGTCGCTGTAGAAGCGTATATCGACCGTAACGGTTATTTGAATATAACTTGATATCGATTGCAAATCGGGACAAGGTTCTTTTGAGGCGCAGCGATAATTTAATTTTTAGAATTTTACTGTAATTTTTAATTAATTAAATATGCAACTTTTTATTTGGAGTATTGTGCACTCTGTATCGGTATTTCGGGATTTCACAGAATGAGTCGAACTATCGGTATTATTATATTGTTGGGATCGTGACACCTCGTTGAGCATGAACGTACTCTTACTTCTGTCCGTGCATGAATAGAATTTATAACAAAAATTTGTGTTCCTTCTCTGCGAAGTATTCCATTGCCTACCACCCTATGAAGCCTAGAAAGGAAAGAGATGCCACTATCGTAAATCACGCAGGACAAATGATTTAACTTAGCATATAAATTAAAGGGAAGGCCATCACTTCTTATAGACTACCCATACCTCTACGAACTCTAATACCTTGCCTGCAAAGAATCGCTCACCATATCCCTCCTTTCCTTAGCCATAACACTACTCTACTTCCTATTGCTTAACCATTAAGCTAATAAAATATATATATATATATATACGCTCACTTCTCTCGACTCTGATGTCCTCTTCAACTAAATAAAATCAAAACAAATTCTAATTCATATATATACGAGATCCCGCTGCAATACAGTTCGGTAAGAACTCGACTTCGGCAACAGTAAGGGGAGGCCGAGCATCCAGTTTTGGTGATGGTGAAGGAGCTATACGGGATCGAGCAATACAAGCGAGGTTGGGTTTTGATTAGGAGGGTGGTTATTTCATCAAGCAGGTACCATGTTTCATTGTATGTAGTGCATGCGTTACTATTAGTAAGGGGAAGAATGGGATCAAGAAGTGGTTAAAGTATGTAGCGGTGGAGTGTTTGAACGTGTGCTGTGGGCGCTAGCAGGGCGTGAGATGATGGAAGGGACTGATGCTTGCGTGTATTCTTTTGTAAGGATAAGATGGTGAAAGTGGTTGAGTACAAATGTGAGAAGAGAAATGGAGAGTGAAGACTTCATGAAACATGAGAGAAGAAGAATGGATTGTGTACACAGTACACGTGCATGGGGAGATGGGGTTTGAAAGTGGACATGCGGTCTCATACTGAAGTGGTGCAGACAGTTCAATATGTTTTAATGTGAAGAGGAGGGGCAGCAAGACGTTTTGAGTTTGCAAGTGAAGTCAGATTAAAGTGATGGAGGACGGTCACCGAGGCGAGCAAAACGGCGAAGGGTTGGTATTGGAAACGGTGGAGGGACAGACGCAGTAACCAGGTGACGTTACTGATATGAGTATATGGGCCAACGTAAGGTGCAGACACCACAAACATTGGTGAGTGCGAGTGAGTTGAAAGTGAGTGGTTTCAGTTTGATATGAAGAAGGAAAGCGTATGGGTTTGTGAAGTCGTCAAAAAGAAGTGCGTGTCAGTTTTGTCTGAAGATGAGTTTGCGGAATGTAATGCGATGAAGAGAAATGGTATTGGCAAACAGAACGTGACTGGACCCGTTGGAATCAAGATGACGAAATCTACATTGGAGAACTGATTTCACGGCAAACTGAGCTACCGGAATTTCATGATAAAATCAACCGACGCAAATCATTATTTAACGGTTAACGCGCCAAGGTGAGTAAATTCACTCACTCTGATCTATTTTAAAAATATTTTAATTATATTTCAATATTGGTTGCATGCTGTGTGATGGTCGTTTAGGTAGATTACAATTAAATTGGTTGAAATAATATAAACCGTTATATATCTAAAACTGACGATTGACACTGATATTTCATAATGATATGAAATTAATGATATTTTTTGTGGCTAACATCTGTGGATACAGGAAACCGGTTGGAGGAATCCGACCGGATTCCTCAATATTTGTATGTACTATTTGTTGTATAGTATTTATATATACGACCTGAACCTAAATAACATTATTAGGAATTATAGTCTGATAGGCTAGTTAATATTTAGTTTTAAACCAACAAATTATAATAGGATATGTAATCAGTATTTAGTTATAAACTTGATATTGATTTAATAAGAACTTGACTTAGAAACAAAGTTTATCAAATGAAATGTGAATATGGCAGCGTATTGCAGTAGTTATAAAAGAGAATATAGCAGTGTATTGCAGTAGCTATAAAAGAGAATACAACAGCGTATTGTAGTAGTTATAAAAGAGAATATAACAGTGTATTGCAGTAGCTATAAAAGAGAATACAACAGCGTATTGCAGTAGTTATAAAAGAGAATATAGCAGCGTATTGCATTAGTTATAAAGGAAAAGATAGCAGCATTAGTTAAAATATAACGGTTTTAAAGTAAGTCGATAAGTTGTAATGTTTTAAAAAGATATACTGAGTATGATAAGGAAGGTGATATAGTTTTAAAGAAATTAGAACCCGTTGGACGTTGGTTGAGTTGAGTAACTTTCGAGGCGTCAATCTGATGTTGGTTTCGGCCTTCGAGGTTGATACTTAGAAATTTATTCACTTACCGATTTATAACGAGGAACTAATATAGTAGAAATTAAGGGAAGTAAGGAAGAGTTTATAGAAATATGGGAAGTAGAAAGTTAGTATTAAATAAAAGGGCCAGTGTTTGTAAATGGATGTTTGTTTTTACTTCGATAGTTAAATAACCGACCATCGAAGTGTTTTGACCATCGTGTCAATACGGAGAGACCGGTTGGATTTATTATCCTAAAACCACTCCGTATAGGCATAAGCGTTGCGAATTATATTTAAGTAAAATGGAAGACGGAGTTAAACGTAAGGGTCGTCCAGTTCCAGAATGGTGCTTTCTGTTTGTCCAGTCCCAGGACAACTTGTATGGACGAGTGTCTGACAGAGTATTTCCAACGATCATGCCGTTGATTTTACGAATGTACCAAGTTGGTGGGGAGAAGGTAACTTCTCTTTATTCTACACCCAGTGTGCATTTGTGTAATCAATATGTGATTACGGATCTGACGATGTGGCATTCAAAGTGAATGGCGATCGGATGTTCTGAAGATAGACGTAGCCTCTAGCCTCACAACCAAGAAGTAACAAAAGTTGGGCAAGGCAGCATGGCTAGTTGGGTCATCCCCAAGCAGGGTGTATTGTCACCGATCTAGAGGAAATTCATATTTATACTTCTTTTCGATTTTGTATCTTCGGATGGACGATTGGATGGCCTACATCCGTGGTGGAGATATATTCGCGACACTCAAGCTAAATGAGTGAGCGGTCATGTGTGGCCGGGTTGCAAGACGTTCTTGTTGAACCCTGAGTGTATCCCCTCTAGAGTACACTATTCATAAGGTGCTCCCATACCTTGTCTATTGGAATCCATTCTCCAATAAGCGCCCTGCGGTTTATGATTTTATATTATATATGTGGAGCGTGAGATGCAAGCGTTCGGCTACTTGAATGATTATTTGTTTAGACATTATCATAATATCACTGGTGTTTGATATCAAAGTATTTTGGGTTATAGTAAGGTAAAAACCGTCCATGTTTATGTGTGGGTTGGTCTTACTATTATCCTTTTGTTTCAAAAGGATTTTTAAAGTTAAACAGTATGGTTGGAATTTACTCACACCAGTCCCATGACTGACCCAGAGTTTATTTTGTTGTTTCCCTAAACTCTTGGGTGCCCAAATATGTACGCGCAGTCAAGTGTTTCAGGATTTTACAGATTCACTTGGAGGAGCTGGAAACAGAAGGCTTCACCATTAATTAGTTAGAGAATATTTCGCTGTGATATATGTGAGTTGTACTCTGATATGATATGTAAGTACAAATTCAGATTTTGTATTTCAAAGTTATGTTATAATACATTTTATTTATTCCGCTGTGAGTTTTCGTGTTTACTCTGATTCTGTTCAGTTGTGATCTTCTTCTTCTTCTATTCTATTAGTTCTATCTTTTCTATCTCATCCTCTTAATTCTTTCTATTAATGTCCCGGTATTTTCGATGCTTGAATAGTCAACAGTGTGTTTTTATGTTGATTTTCTGAGTCGAAAATTCCAGACGTTACAGTTGGTATCAGAGCTGAAGATTAAGTGATTACCTTGGCTCTGTGGCGTAACTCAATAGAGATGGAGTTAGTAATACTCTAGATTGAGTTGAGTGCATATATATATGAGCGTGTATTTGTGATTAATATAAAAACTGTTTTATATTGTGTTGACTGGTCAGTCGAGTGGTTTATGAATTCCGGTCGAAACAGTAATGCAAACTGCGTCGATAGGTGTTTCTAAACTCTTGAACAGAGTAATTCGACATAGTATGTTTTGAAAAGAGAGTAAATGAAATAATTTTACCCAAATTATATTTTGATATAAAAAGAAGTATATATCTTGATATTACTATAATATATTAGATGTGTGATCATTATTATAATCGAGCAGAATTATAATTGAGTTGATTATATAAATAACCAACTGAAATATTATATAAATATTATAATATGAAAAATCAGATGATCAAAATCTGAATTTAAAACCAGAATCGAAATAAAACTCTAGAAACTGGGAAAAGAGTTGGAAATAATATTTGAATTAAATATAAGGGAATTTTAAAATCCTGGGAGATTTGAAAATTTGTTTTCTAAGTGTTGTGAAAGATATTTTGAAGTTATGTCAAAAATAGAGCGATTATAAATGAGTTTTTAAAGCAATATAGTATTGAACTCACTTCGATGGTTGGAAAATAAATTCCGATGATGATCGCGACATTATCGGTGTTCATTTTCGAGCTGGTAAGTGACGGATTACTACCAAAGATTGTGTTTTAGATTATTTTAAGAAACAAGTTGTTCGAAAATTCAAATGTTTTGAATTACTATTATTATATTCAATGTATATGATTTCAAACCGATTCGAAATAAATCCCAGGAATTTGAATTAAAAATTTAACTTATGGAGTTAAAAGGGTAAAAGTGGAACTTAAACTAAGACAAATAAAATTTGATGGAATTTGGAACGATCCAGAATAGAAATTGTAAAAGGGAAATATTGGAGATTCAAGTTATTAAAGTGAATTGATTCTTGAAGAATAAGAATGAAATTTTGAATTTGGTGATAAAGATAAACTGATTTAAGAAATAAATCAGTAAATGGAATTGGAATTGAAATAGAAATTTGGCTCGGTAAAAGTGAATTGATGGAAATTGAAGATAAACGAGTGGAGAATAATTGGAATTCTGAAGTATAGGCTGAATGGGTGGCCAGAGATAAGGTTGAATGCCCAAGGTACCAGTTTATGTTAAATTTGTATATGAGATATTTGGCAAGCCATTTGGCTGTTTGATTTTCTTTTGGATTGGAAAAGGCCCAGAGTGGCAAGTTGTAGTAGTGCCGAATGAACCGTGCAGAGGAGATGTTGAGGAAATTCTCCAAAATTTAAGCCTGGAGAATTTCTGAAAGTATTTATAAATAAGGAGAAATTAATATTTTAATTGAAATTAATCAGTTCAGTTGAAACTGAAATTATGAAGTAAACCAAAAATATTTTAATATGTTTATAACAGAGATTGTAGCATTTTCCCTATCATAGCAATTTCGAGGACGAAATTATTTTAAGGGGGAAGGACTGTAACGTCCCGCATTTTTGTCGGTTCGTATTTGAATATTTAAATCAGTTTAACTATTGAATTCAGAATATAAGTGGATTTATATTTTAATTAAAATGAAGTTGAACGTATAAAAACATATATTAATTATAATCGAGCTCATAACGACGCTGCAGTTCGTAATTTAACGTTCTGAACTTCAATGGAGTGTACCGGACTCGTTTTGAATCGGATTTCTTCGAAACAAGAAGCGTTGGAATCTGTTGAACTGTATCTTTCTAACAGAAGTGAAAAACCAAGATTTCATTGTGTAAATTGCAAGATATGTCCAAATCAAATATTAGAAAAGTCGCTGTAGAAGCGTATATCGACCGTAACGGTTATTTGAATATAACTTGATATCGGTTGCAAATCGGGACAAGGTTCTTTTGAGGCGCAGCGATAATTTAATTTTTAGAATTTTACTGTAATTTTTAATTAATTAAATATGCAACTTTTTATTTGGAGTATTGTGCACTCTGTATCGGTATTTCGGGATTTCACAGAATGAGTCGAACTACCGGTATTATTATATTTTTGGGATCGTGACACCTCGTTGAGCACGAACGTACTCTTACTTCTGTCCGTGCATGAATAGAATTTATAACAAAAATTTGTGTTCCTTCTCTGCGAAGTATTCCATTGCCTACCACCCTATGAAGCCTAGAAAGGAAAGAGATGCCACTATAGTAAATCACGCAGGACAAATGATTTAACTTAGCATATAAATTAAAGGGAAGGCCATCACTTCTTATAGACTACCCATACCTCTACGAACTCTAATACCTTGCCTGCAAAGAATCGCTCACCATATCCCTCCTTTCCTTAGCCATAACCCTACTCTACTTCCTATTGCTTAACCATTAAGCTAATAATATATATATATACGCTCAATTCTCTCGACTCTGATGTCCTCTTCAACTAAATAAAATCAAAACAAATTCTAATTCATATATATACGAGATCCCGCTGCAATACAGTTCGGTGAGAACTCGACTTCGGCAACAGTAAGGGGAGGCCGAGCATCCAGTTTTGGTGATGGTGAAGGAGCTGTACGGGATCGAGCAATACAAGCGAGGTTGGGTTTTGTTAAGGAGGGTGGTTATTTCATCAAGCAGGTACCATGTTTCATTGTATGTAGTGCATGCGTTACTATTAGTAAGGGGAAGAATGGGATCAGGAAGTGGTTAAAGTATGTAGCGGTGGAGTGTTTGAACGTGTGCTGTGGGCGCTAGCAGGGCGTGAGATGATGGAAGGGACTGATTCTTGTGTGTATTCTTTTGTAAGGATAAGATGGTGAAAGTGGTTGAGTACAAATGTGAGAAGAGAAATGGAGAGTGCGGACTTCATGAAACATGAGAGAGGAAGAATGGATTGTGTACACAGTACACGTGCATGGGGAGATGGGGTTTGAAAGTGGACATGCGGTCTCATACTGAAGTGGTGCAGACAGTTCAATATGTTTTAATGTGAATAGGAGGGGCAGCAAGACATTTTGAGTTTGTAAGTGAAGTCAGATAAAAGTGATGGAGGACGGTCACCGAGGCGAGCAAAACGGCGAAGGGTTGGTATTGGAAACGGTGGAGGGACAGACGCAGTAACCAGGTGACGTTACTGATATGAGTATATGGGCCAACGTAAGGTGCAGACACCACAAACATTGGTGAGTGCGAGTGAGTTGAAAGTGAGTGGTTTCAGTTTGATATGAAGAAGGAAAGCGTATGGGTTTGTGAAGTCGTCAAAAAGAAGTGCGTGTCAGTTTTGTCTGAAGAAGAGTTTGCGGAATGTAATGCGACGAAGAGAAATGGAATTGGCAAACAGAACGTGACTGGACCCGTTGGAATCAAGATGACGAAATCTACATTGGAGAACTGATTTCACGGCATACTGAGCTACCGGAATTTCATGATAAAATCAACCGACGCAAATCATTATTTAACGGTTAACGCGCCAAGGTGAGTAAATTCACTCACTCTGATCTATTTTAAAAATATTTTAATTATATTTCAATATTGGTTGCATGCTGTGTGATGGTCGTTTAGGTAGATTACAATTAAATTGGTTGAAATAATATAAACCGTTATATATCTAAAACTGACGATTGAACACTGATATTTCATAATGATATGAAATTAATGATATTTATTGTGGCTAACATCTGTGGATACAGGAAACCGGTTGGAGGAATCCGACCGGATTCCTCAATATTTGTATGTACTATTTGTTGTATAGTATTTATATATACGACCTGAACCTAAATAACATTATTAGGAATTATAGTCTGATAGGCTAGTTAATATTTAGTTTTAAACCAACAAATTATAATAGGATATGTAATCAGTATTTAGTTATAAACTTGATATTGATTTAATAAGAACCTGACTTAGAAACAAAGTTTATCAAATGAAATGTGAATATGGCAGCGTATTGCAGTAGTTATAAAAGATAATATAGCAGTGTATTGCAGTAGCTATAAAAGAGAATACAACAGCGTATTGCAGTAGTTATAAAAGAGAATATAGCAGTGTATTGCAGTAGCTATTAAAGAGAATACAACAGCGTATTGCAGTAGTTATAAAAGAGAATATAGCAGCGTATTGCATTAGTTATAAAGGAAAAGATAGCAACATTAGTTAAAATATAACGGTTTTAAAGTAAGTCGATAAGTTGTAATGTTTTAAAAAGATATACTGAGTATGATAAGGGAGGTGATATAGTTTTAAAGAAATTAGAACCCGTTGGACGTTGGTTGAGTTGAGTAACTTTCGAGGCATCAATCTGATGTTGGTTTCGGCCTTCGGGGTTGATACTTAGAAATTTATTCACTTACCGATTTATAACGAGGAACTAATATAGTAGAAATGAAGGGAAGTAAGGAAGAGTTTATAGAAATATGGAAACTAGAAAGTTAGTATTAAATAAAAGGGCCAGTGTTTGTTAATGGATGTTTGTTTTTACTTCGATAGTTAAATAATCGACCATCGAAGTGTTTTGACCATCGTGTCAATACGGAGAGACCGGTTGGATTTATTATCCGAAAACCACTCCGTATAGGCATAAGCACTGTGAATTATATTTAAGTAAAATGGAAGACGGAGTTAAACGCAAGGGTCGTCCAGTTCCAGAATGGTGCTTTCTGTTTGTCCTGTCCCAGGACAACTTGTATGAACGAGTGTCTGACAGAGTATTTCCAACGGTCATGCCGTTGATTTTACGAATATACCAAGTTGGTGGGGAGAAGGTAACTTCTCTTTATTCTACACCCAGTGTGCATTTGTGTAATCAATATGTGATTACGGATCTGACGATGTGGCATTCAAAGTGAATGGCGATCGGATGTTCTGAAGATAGACGTAGCCTCTAGCCTCACAACCAGGAAGTAACAAAAGTTGGGCAAGGCAGCATGGCTAGTTGGGTCATCCCCAAGCAGGGTGTACTGTCACTGATCTAGAGGAAATTCATATTTATACTTCTTTTCGATTCTGTATCTTCGGATGGACGAGTGGATGGCCTACAACCGTGGTGGCGATATATTCACGACACTCAAGCTAAATGAGTGAGCGGTCATGTGTGGCCGGGTTGCAAGACGTTCTTGTTGAACCCTGAGTGTATCCCCTCTAGAGTACACTATTCAGAAGGTGCTCCCATACCTTGTCTGTTGGAATCCATTCTCCAATAAGCGCCCTGCGGTTTATGATTTTATATTATATATGTGGAGCGTGAGATGCAAGCGTTCTACTACTCGAATGATTATTTGTTTAGACATTATCATAATATCACTGGTGTTTGATATCAAAGTATTTTGGGTTATAGTAAGGTAAAAACCGTCCATGTTTATGTGTGGGTTGGTCTTACTATTATCCTTTAGTTTCAAAAGGATTTTTAAAGTTAAACAGTTTGGTTGGAATTTACTCACACCAGTCCCATGACTGACCCAGAGTTTATTTTGTTGTTTCCCTAAACTCTTGGGTGCCCAAATTTGTACGGGCAGTCAAGTGTTTCAGGATTTTACAGATTCACTTGGAGGAGCTAGAAACAGAAGGCTTCACCATTAATTAGTTAGAGAATATTTCGCTGTGATATATGTGAGTTGTACTATGATATGATATGTAAGTACAAATTCAGATTTTGTATTTCAAAGTTATGTTATAATACATTTTATTTATTCCGCTGTGAGTTTTCGTGTTTACTCTGATTCTGTTCAGTTGTGATCTTCTTCTTCTTCTATTCTATTAGTTCTATCTTTTCTATCTCATCCTCTTAATTCTTTCTATTAATGTCCCGGTATTTTCGATGCTTGAATAGTCAACAGTGTGTTTTTATGTTGATTTTCTGAGTCGAAAATTCCAGACGTTACAATTATTTTCCAGCTATCGAAGTGAGTTCAATACTATATCACTTTCAAAACCATATTTAAACACTTTCATTTTGAAATCTTCTTCAAAATATCATTCACGATACTAGTAAACAGTTTAAAATCTCCTAGGATCTTAAAATTCTCATATAGTTAATCCACATCCATTTATAAACACTTTTCCATATTTTATGGATTTCAATTCCAATTCTGATTTAAATTTCAGATTTACTTAATCTGCCTTTATATTATACGAACTTAAATTGGTTATTTATATAACCATTTCCATTATAATCAAACAACACATCCAACATACTATAATCGTTCGAATATAAATATATTTTTTATATCGAAATATACTTTGGGTAAAATTATCTCATTTACCTTCTTTCAAAACATACAATGTCGGTTTATCATATTCAAGTGTTTAGAAATCCTTATCGATACAGTGGATCAAACTGATCGACCAGAATTCACAAACAACTCAACCAATAAATCTCCACAATATAAAACAGTTCTTTTATAAAATCTACAAATACGTTCACTCGTGTACATACACTCAAACTCAATCTAGGGTGTAACTAACCCCATCTCTACTGAGTAACGCCACAGAGCCAGGGTAATCACTTAACCTTCTGCTCTGATACCACTGTAATGAACTGGGGTTTTCGACTCCGAAAATCAACACCAAACTACTATGTTGACTATCCAGACATCGAACATTCCAGATCATTAATAGAGAGAAATTAGAGGGTGAGAATAGATAAGATAGAAAATTAGAATAGAAGAAGAAGAACACAATCAGAGTAAACACGAATCTCACAGCGGAACGAATAAAATATATTATAGCATAACTTTGAAACAAATAGTATATGTATACAATAACATTATCATAGTATAACACTTACACACAGCGGAAATAACCACAGCTATATAGTCCTGAAGCCTCCTGCCTCAAGCTCCTCTAAGTATATCTGTAAAAACCTGCACTACTTGACTGCCCGTACAAATTTGGGCACCCAAGAGTTTAGGGAGGAAAACAAAACAAAATAAACTCTGGGTCAGTCATGGGACTGGTGTGAATAAACTCAAATACTCGGTTTAACTTTTCAAAATCCTTTTCAAAAGAAAAGATAATCGTAAGACCGATCCACACATAAATACGGACGGTTTTTACCTTACGATAACCCAAAAACAGTTTTGGAAATCGATACTTTTCTGATATTATAATAATGTCTAATCACAAGTAATTAACAATCTAGCAGAAAGCTTGCATCTCAATTTCCACATATATAGTATACAAACAAAAACCGCGGGCACTTATTGGAAATTGGATTCCGACCTTGACAAGGTATGGGACCACCTGCCGATAGTGTATCTCTAGAGGCAAATACACTGGGTTCAACAAGAACATCTTGCAACCCGGCCCTCACATGACCGACCACTCATTTCGCTTGAGTGTATCGAATGTATACCACCAACGGTTGGGAGCTACCCACCGTCTTCCCGAAAAGGGACAGCATCGAATAGACAAAGAATGAATTGGATTTTCTCTAGATAGGTGATATACACCCTAATGGGAGCGACCCATTTAGCCATGCTGCCTGCCCGATTTCTGTCATTTCTCGGTTGATGAGGTTTGAGGTCATAGCGTATCTTTGAAACACTTGACCACCATTCACTTTGAATGCCACATCGTCATACCTGTCAAATCACAAATTGATTTCCTCAAAAATACCACGGGTATAAAGCTAAGAGAAACGAATTCCTCCGCCACCAAACGTAAGTACGTTTGAAGAGATCAACTTACGCGATCCGTTAGATATACTCTGTCAGACATTCGTCCATTTACGTTGTCCTGGGACTGAATAAACCGAAGGCACTATTCTGTAAACAGGATAGCCCTTGCATAACTCCGTCTTCAATATTTGATTGCAACGCTAACGTCCATACAGAGTGGTTTTCAGATAATGAATCTGATCCCGGTCTCTCCGTATTGACGACGGAAAAATGGTCAAAAACTTCGATAGTCGGTGATTTAACTATCAAAGAAAAACAGGTGTGCAACCAACGATATTATTTCCAGATGGAAACTCTATCGATCAATCAACATTCCACATTTTTCTCTTTCTATAAAATTATCTTTAATTTATCCATCTCCCTATTTCTATATATTTGTAAATTCTTATTTTCTAAATTTTGAAAATATACTTTATAGATCATTAGGGAAACATTACCGTATTTACTTCCTTTTCTTATTTCCTATAATGGAAAACATTTCTGATCCTTATTTGGAAAACATGTCCAAATCTCCTTTAATGGATTTAAACAGATGTTTAAATAAAAACATCGTTATGCCAACTTAACCCATTACGATCATTAACTCAATTTACTTAACCAACTTTCACTATCGAACCTTATCCACTTCTTAATTAAAACAGAAGTCAATAAAGTTGGGGTATAATTACCTCTCAGACCTTAACTGAACGACATTCCTAACCTCGAAATAGACAAAGTTCAAACTTTAAATCTTGAAGAAAACTTTCTTGCGAAACTCTCAGATTCTGTTTATGAATCCACTCTCTTGACAAAATCATTTGATTATAACTATAATGTTATAACTCCATGCTTTTGAAATATATTAACTTAAATATAGCTTTTATATCTTAATTTGGATAAATGATAAACAACTAATTTATTAACAAATGAGTAAAACTTAATTTTGAAACGGAAAGTAAACATTACTTCCCTTAATTCGATATAGTCGAATTCCAATGTATAACTCACTCTCGGATAATCATTATCCGATAACTTTCTTTTTCGAATAAACTATATTCGATTCCTCTTGTTCGAATAACTAATATTCGATATTCCTCTTCTTCGAATAACTATATTCAATTTAACTCACTCCGAATGAACTATATTCGATTACTCTTCTCGAGTAAACTATACTAGATAAGTCTACTTCGAATAAGTGCTATTCGATAACTCTACTTCGAATAAGCGATATCCGATTACTTCCTTTTTACTAAATCTATTTAATCTACTAATACTTGATTATCTTGAACTTTATTAGTTCTATTTGAATAACTCTAATTCGATTTAACCCCAATCGATTTACTTTAATTGATTAACCATAACTAGTTAACTCTAACTGGTTGACTCTTACCGATTAACTCTACTGATTTACTATGATCGATTAACTCAAACTCGACTTATTTAACTCCTATCGATTAACTAATATTCTATTTAACTCCATTCGCTTGACTCTAGATCGCAGCGATCACAATGGTTACGCCTGATTCCCTCAGGAAACATCCGACCGCCGTAGGCTATCTGCAGCCCTGCGAATTACGCTAGCAGTCGTACGAAATGGCAACACATCCTAAATAACTATGTTTGACAATCTCTATCTCAAATAACTATATTCAATTAACTCTAATTGAATACCAATATTCAATTAATTCTAATTTGATTAACTCTATCTAATTTGATTAACTCTATCTAATTAACTCTATGTTTATTCAGTTTTCAAATATCGATGTTGAAATCGACCTTTGCTTCTCTATATCAGTCTTGACTTATATATCCTATTTACACAATGATAAACATCTCATTTATAAAATATTATTTATAAATTTGTTTCCTCAATTTATCGGTAAGAATAGATTCTATTTAAAATCTCTGCTTTAAATCTATAGCATGTTATACTCGTGTGCGAAGCACGGGTTTAAATCTTTAAAATGTAAAAATTTTCCTTTATACAATTCTAGTCACTTTTCAAGTACTTCCTTTACAAATAAATCTCTTTTTGATAATTCTATTTATTCTATTAAATATTTAAATTTATAAAATGTATTATTTTATAAGTAATTTCTTTGATAATCTAACTATTCCCTTTTCTATTTGTTTTACAAATATTTCCTCTTTCTATTCTATTTATTTAAAATAAATATTTCTTCAATTTTATCTATTTGATTAACAAATAAATATCCCTTTTTAATCTATTTATTTCCTATATAAATAGTTTCCTTTTATAAAATTGGTTGATTTTTTTATAAATATTTCTTTTTCAATATAACATTGAAAATTTTCTTTTTAACATTCCAGTATGCCTTATGGTATTTAACATACCATATAACAATGATCGGTATCATTCAACCATACGAAATCAACAACAGATTTCATATCACATCATATAACATAATATATGAAAAATAGTACAATAAATGTTGAGGAACCCAGTTGGGTCCCTCCGACCTGTTTCCCTGCATCCACAGATGTTAAACAATAAAATTAACATCAATTTCATTTCACTATGAAATATTCTGCTAAACAGAATCAATATTTGATCAACGATTTATATCTATATCATTATCTATATTTTCAATCAACCGACTAGCAGTTCAACCAAACAGCCAACACACAGCAAACAACCATTATTTATGAATTCTAAAAATATTTTATAAAAATATAAACTGAGTAGAGTTAGTAAGATTTACTCACCTTCGTCGTTAATCGTTAAATAACGGTTAACGTCAATAGTTTTGGTCGGACGGTTTTAACTTGCCAAAAATTTAAACGACCTTCAAATGGTTTCGAACCAGTTTCATGGTATAGTCTGTACACGCACGGTTCCAATGTGACGGACCATTCGTAATTCTGACACCGAAAGAGCGAAATATAATATGTACAGGTTAATATATATTTAAATTAAAGAAAACTAATTTCTGTTTGTTTTGGGCCTTACCATACAAACGGTCCGCCACTCTTTCAAAATCCCTGATCCACTTCTATACTCACACCTCCTTCCACTCACACGCATGGTATTCCTCCCTTCCAACACGTCCGCCTCATCTGGAGAATAAATCCAAGCAACCACCTTCCTTTTTTATTTTATAAACTGGGCTTTATACTAAAAACTAGGCCCATACTCAATTAAAACCGACGTCCCCTTTTAGTTCCATCTCCCCTTTACGAATCAACATGCAACTCCTCTGTCAAACTCAGACATGCTTGCCGCCATCATTCCCATATTTTTCCAATACGCTTTTGAACTCGTTCCTCCACTTCCATTCAACTTCCCCTTTCATTTTGCCTCGTCTTCCGACAACCCAGGCCGGAACCATGTCTGTACGGCCCTTGCAACGATCCAGCATCAATTCTGTTCACCTCACCAACCCGCCAGCACGATCCCCTAGAAGCCGTCGAACTTCGCCAGAACGTTGCCCAGAAAACCCAGCTCCCATCGCCTCACAACCGAATCCAAGCATCCATCTCCAAAACTCCTCCCCACTCACGCTGTAACTTCGAATACTCATTGTGCAGTGAGTTGCTCAAAAGTGGTAAACATGTGCAGTGAAGGAGTTGAGGGTTAAGAGGATTTCAGCAATATGCTGTTCGGAATTTTTTACAGTGGAAATCGAATTTTTTTTTTGGGTTTAAACTCCCACGCCATAAAAACTTACCTTATCTGAAGAACAACTCAAGACTGTCTGTTTATAGCTTGACAAAGCTTGGCATGCACCTATTTAAACACCTTGGCAAGTAAGGAATTTTGGAATAATAGGTCTGCAAGAGGAAGGTGGTGTTCAGTTGTAGCTGGAAGCGTAGGCACAAAATTGATTTGGTAAAACAATGGTCTGTACATTTGCAAGTGCTCGGATCTTTAGGGTAGCAGATGTGATTTGAAAATACATAACATAGGGTGTTCAATCTCAGAAGAAGACAGGTCTGCTTAAGGACACGATATTTTTTTCCAGAAGCTTTACCTGGTGAAGGTTCCAAACTGTCATTTCGTTGTAGAGGCTTTGTTTGAGCGTTAGGCTAGTGATTTTTTTCCTTTTAGTGTGGTAGCGTATGTAGGCTAGTGCATATATGAAAATGGGTAGGTACTGTGATGAGTTATCACATCATTTTCATGTGATTTCTGTGGTGAACAACTTAAATTTCGAATATAGTTGTACAGAAGAGAGGAAAGGACACGTGACTATATAAATAAAATAAGTTTAACTAAGAAATGTAATAAATGCGTGGATGTGTATGTGATGTATATATTGCCTATTAAATACTTGATGATAGCAAATCTTTCTCACGTGAACCCATTTGATCCAGCAAGATCATGTTTTCCATGTTGCAAAGTATGGATTCCACTCCAAAGCATGGTTGTTGTTATATACTTCTATTATAAAATATGGGCACCCGTTGTGTAAATTTATATTCATGTTCGAGCCGCTATGGACAGGAATAAGAATACGATCGTGTCCAGCGATGTGCCACGATCCCAAAAATATAATAATATCGGTAGGTTAACCCATATTATGAAACCTCAAAATATTGATACAGGGTGAAAAATACTCCAAATAAAAAGTTGCGTATTTAATTAATTAAAAATTACAGTAAAATTCTAAAAATTAAATTAAAATTACGTCTCAAAAGAATCTTGTCCATATTTGCAACCGGTATCTAGTTATATCAATAAGCTGTTACGGTCGAATAAACGATTTTATAGCGACTATTTGAAAATTTGATTTGGACATATATCAAAATTTACACGACGAAATCCTGATTTTTCTCTTCCGCTGGAAAAATAAACTTCAACAGATTCCAACGTTTCTTGTTTCACAGAAATCCGATTTAAAACGAACCCTGTACATTCAGTTGAAGTTCAAATCGACAAATAGCGAACTGCCGCGCTATCTCGAGCTCGATTATAATTATAATATAATTATACGTTCAAACTGCCGTCGATTGAATATATTCGTTATTCTAATCCAATTCTAAACTGAATTAAATATCACAGATGATCCAATTCACAATATATTGTGAATTCCACTATTTCTGATATTTCAGAAATTAAATATATTATTATATTATTTATTTTAATTAAATATTCAATATTATTTAATTCTTTTTGGTCATTTTAAATAACCAAACCATTATTTAAATAATTAAATAAATTATTTATATCGCTGAAAAAAGCGGGTAGTTACAGTATCCGACTAATAACATAAATGGAATAACGGTAAAGCCTTCTAAATTCCATATGTATTAACAGCCTTCCTCCACAGAAGTTCACTTCGATTATTATCAATCGAATTCCATTCAATTCCAATTTAATATATTAAACTGGAAAACCATTACTTTGGAAAATTCCCATTAAATCTTAATAAAAAAATTTATAAATTCCAAATCACATTTCACCGTAAATCGGGTTAAAGATCGAATGTCGTTAAAAACACAGTTCACAATAAACCCAATTCACATTAGCCTCTAGCCGTAAATTAGTAAGAGAACAATTCCCTAAGTATTAACCCCGAAGGCCAAAACCAACATTAGATCAATATCCAGGAAACCATTCAACTTAACTAATCTCCAATCAGTTTCTAATTTTCTTAACTCCGTTGGGTTTAAGAACAGTATTATTAAAGATACCATTCACAACAAATCCAAAATCCAATTTGATATTAAATACAAGGCTCTGAATAGAAAATATATCGGCTTATATTCAATATCAAATTTTGAAATCAACAAATATCGTATTGGAAATAACGATATATATATATATATATATAATTCCTCCACAATCTCCGTATAATCACGGAATCCAATATCGAAATATTCCGAAGATAATTTTGATTTAAATCCATTCCAATTCATATATAGGAAATCCCAGTTATTTTTAAAAAACATTTCAAATCCAACTTATTTATTTTAAATATATAGGATTTATTATTCTATTTCAAACTAGTTCATTTCGGTAAAAATATATTTTTATCTTTTCAGATATGGAATTTTTCATCCCAATTCTTTCCAAATCATTTCTTATGATTTTACACTAATTATTGATATTTTTAATAATATTATCAACACCGGTACAGTCGATTTCCATAAACGGCCATCGAACTGCACTTACAGCGACCTTTTCCAAATTTGATTTGGACATAATTCCTAATCCAACCGTTAGATTTCAAGTCTATAATATTCATTAGAAATCTCTTTTCGATACGAACCCAATGGTTCCGGTTTTAGGAGAATCCGACGATCGGATCTCCCGTAATATCCATTCGAAGTCAATGGTCGAAATTCGCGAACTGCCGCAGCGCTGCGTGTTCTATTCAAGCAATTATATTACATATATATATATATATATATATAATATGTTTCGTCGATTTCCATTTAAAACGTATTTTATAAAACGTTTTAAATTCGTTTTCAAAATGATTTCATATTCAATTTCAAATAAAAATTGAATATTCCATATCATCGATATATAAATGATAATATTTTCAAAACATTATATTTCGAAATCAATTCCTTTTCAATATTCATTATAAAATGAATAAAATCGATATAAATATCGAACATGTCAAAATGGCGTCGATCTAATCAACACGACTATATATATTTAAATATTTTCGTATCCATCCCAAATCGGACATCAAAATCAGATTTTGATCATTTACTGGATTTTATTTTAAAATATTCATTATTTTAAAATATTCATTATTTTAATATATTTATTCTTTCTGAGCTGGAATTAGACACAGTCAATTACCATATAATTTGATTATATGGATTTCATACACACATGTATACAACAACAATCAAACACAGTCAACCATCATCCAAAGTGCATTCTACACTGCATAAGCATCAAATATAAATATTCAACGCTTATAACAGTCTGTCAATCAATCGATCGACATACAGCTAATTATTGGGACTAGTATATGTCATATATCATCCCAATACCCGTGTGGGGTTTCAATCAACAAATAATGAATTTTATTTGTGCAGTTGGGCGATTTGTAAAATTTATCGTCCCAATCAATATCGGTCAAATGTGTGTACATAAACAAATCGTCCGATTTGTTTATAAATATTTATTTTATTCATATACATGTTAAAAATTATATTTTTAACTATAAAATATTTTTAACGATAAAATATTTTATTCCATCCCATATCACAACAATAAATTTTCACAACACATCAATCAAACAAACAAGTCATCCATGGTCTGTGGACGAAGGGTGTCGGGTGCTGCTAAGCACTGTCTGCATCCTAGTATATATTTTAACTAGAAAATAAAATAAAAGTGAGGAGTTCTCACCCATAAGCTTAACCAAACACAATGACTCTTCATATGTAGAAAATCTTCGCCGTGTTTTCAACGTAATCTGTTTTCACACATTTTGTATTAAAAATCATATTTTTATTCTTGCTATAAATAATTTCATATCATCTCATATAAAAAGTATATTTTTTTACTCCAAATCATTTCATATCAAAATTATATTTTTCTCCCAAATCATTTCACATAAAAATTATAATTTTCTTCTCCAACATTTCGTATAAAGATTATATTTTTCTTTTCTAATTTTTCATATAAAGATTATATTTTTCTTTTCTAACTTTTCATATAATGATTATATTTTTACTACTTTAAAAGATCGTATCTTTATCATAATAAAAATAAAAGCCTTAACATATCAAAAATTAAATTTTTATACTATAACTATATAAATAAAAGTCATATATATTTTTCACAATGTCATAATATACATAAAACTGATTTTAAAACCTATTTACCTTAAACAAATACAAATAAATCAAATAGGAGAAGCTTACATGATTTTTCTATGGAGGGGGGTTTCCCATCGGCATTGGTGGCAGAGTGGGTGAGGGGGAGGCGCAGGTGGCCGGGGTGACGGCCGAGGGTGGCGATAGGAGGCTAGGGCAGTGGCGATATGGGGGATTGGGGAATTTGGATCGGGTTTGGCGAAGTGGGGCTTGGGGATTAAAGATGGACGGAGGGGGGAGGCGCGGGGGTGCTGTCGACGTGGGGCCGGAGGGAGGCGGCGGCTTCTGGCTCCGTCGAGTTCCCCCTTTTTTTACTTCGATTTTGTTTTTCTGAATAGGGAGAGAGAATGGGAGAAAAGGGGTTAACTTATAATTTATTTATATTATATTTAATTACCCCAAAAAGCAACTTTTAATTTCGACCACCAAACGAGACCCTCTGATTGTCGCCTATAGCTAATTACCCCCATTTCAAACACAATGGGATATGTTTCACAATCCAATTTAGCCGTTTCGATCAGTTTCTGTTAAAAATAAAATATAAATCATTATATTGAATTTTTAACGCACATTTCAATTTACTGGGGTCACATACGGTCCCCAAAAATTTCAGAAAAATTATTTCTGGCTTCGTATTGACGATACGGTCCCAACGAAACTAATTTCATCAAATTCTGAGACCGTTTGAAAAATGGCCTTTTTTTGCTCGATTAAATTTGACTGAAACTGACGAAACACGTTTTCCTTTGCCACTCTCACATATTGATTCAGAAAATTATGAATTTCGGAATCTAGCAATAACTTGACATTCCAGATCCAACAAAAGTGGTTTCGTCGAAAACGGAGGTCGTTTGCAAAATGGCTATTTTTAAGGGCCAAAATTCAATAGCGTCTATTCTAAATTTTCAACTGGACGTAACTTTTTATTCCTGCGATGAAATTTCAATTTTTCAGATTCGTTGGAAAGATATTTTCAAATAGATTCTAGTATTGTTGGTTTTGCTAAAATCTGGTTTATTTTGAATCCTGTACATTCATTTGAAATTTGAAATCGAATTTTCAAAGTACCACGCCATTTCCAATTCCTTTTATAATTAAAAATAAATATTTATATTCTAACGTTGATTCAAATAAATATATACTTTCAAATTCTATTCAAAATAAATTACTCGCCGTTATTATTTAAAATAATTCATGTTAAATATTCAAAATTTATTAAAATTGGCAAAATAAAAAATTTTAAATTGGTTCTGATTTTCCGGGTTATTACAAGTACGGAAATTTATATCGATTACGACTGATCGGATTTCCGTAAAGGTTCCATATTAAATGGAATATGATTTTGGGTTTATCGTGAACTATGTTTTAAGTGACATTGGTTCTTTAACCCAAGTAAAGTCAAGATTAATTTCTAGAAAGTTGAATAATCATTAAGTAATGATTTTAGAGATTAAACTAAGAAGAGTTTTAATAAATCTTTAATTAGATTTGAATGAATATATGGTAATTAAATTTATCAAAACATGAGAAGTGATATGAACCAAATATACTTGGTTGTTGATATTGATTGTGATTGATTGATTGTTTGGATTGTGCTCGACCAGTTTATTAGTAAATATGCTTTTACATTTAACATTGGGTTGGGTAGAAATATTTGTATGCTAGCACCTTGCGAAACACTTCACGATTTGACTATGAGGTGTTTAGCGATGTTGTTGAGTTCATTTCAAATTTAATGAACGATTTTCGAAATGAGATTTTCTAAAGTGAAAAGAAATGTTATTCCCGATTTTGGACACAGAATGTTTTATAAAATAGAAAGGATTTCGAGGGCTGAACCCAATGTTCCTAAAATGAATTAGAAGAGTATTATGTGATTGACATTGTAGTTCATCACATAACTGATTAGTTGCTATTGATGATATATCTATTTGGTGGCAGAGAAATTATTCTCTTGCTTGACACCCTTCTTTGAGACGTACGAGCTCAAAGTTTATATGATTAATAGTGACTGATCATATGTGTGAAATACTGATGTGAAGTACTATATTTTGAAAGTACTTGTGACAATTATGTTGTGAAATGATTTTCCATACTTCGGGATATAAAATGATTTAGTATGTGGCTAAGGATTCGGGTAACCCTGACGACTAAAAGTATGGGGGTATAAGTCTTCCCCGAGTGCATAGGGGTGCATCGTTAGTGTAAGTCTTCCTCGAGGGTGTGGGAGGTGCGCATATATGTATCTAGTGACTAATGAACCGACCCTTGGCCTTGTTGATTGGAGAAACCTCCTGAGGTCTGGTTGCATACTGTTTGTATGCATTGTGATTTTTTGGAATTCATATTTCCAAAGATTTTGGTTTGAGATCCCGAAATGAAATCTACTTTGATTAAAAAGATAGATATGCATTTCAAATGGCTTGAAATAAGAAATAGGGAATAAAGTCCAAAGGATTAATTTCTGTAAAGTGGATTGGATTTGGAAAATCTAAATTTGGGGATTAAGCCTAAATGGGTAGATTGGAAAATTACATGTTGTTTGATGCATCGTAGGCTTTGTTTATAAGTCTAGTTTGGATTGTTGTTTATGCACTGGCAATCTAGTGGAGCAAACTCGTTCCGTGTCATACGGTGTGGTCGCATGATATGCCTCACTTTAAATAAGTTTAATAACTATTTTAGTTCTCACACTAGTCTCATGACTAACTCGGAGTTTATTGTTTTCGCCTAAACTCTACGTGCCCATATTTTTCACACGGGCAGTCGGTAGTTTATGTTTTGCAGATTTCTATTTACCAGGACCCTGGATTACGGCTGGAGCTATATTCGGAATGCTTTGTATCAATGTATTTCTTTCAGTTGTGGTAGTTAATGTTTTCCGCTGCATATTATGTTTATGTATTCAAATGTAATTTAAATCTCTGATATTTTTCCGTTGTAAATTATTTATTTGTACTTTGATATCTTGTACTTTGATGAAAATTGTTGTAATAGCAATGAAATATTCTCAAGTCTGTGTTCTGATGAGTCGTGTTCTCAAAGCAATCCGCCTTCTTGTTGGGTTTAGGCCGGTTGGGAAGTTCGGGTCGCTACAGGTGGGATCAGAGCTTTGGTTTATAAAGCTTGAGAATAAGACACATTAGAACCGAACGAAAGAATTCATCAGAGATAGAATTAGTAATATCCTATAAGAATAACTCGTTAGAGATTGGATTAGTAATATCCTAGAACGAGTTTGAAGAGTGTTATTTATTTGTAAAATGAATTTAGTTTTGAAAATTATATCATATTGTACATATTTTAGTATTTTATTTTATTTTGGACTATCGAGTATAAGAAGGTTTTAATATACGCGTAATTAATGTGTATTCGAAGTCTCAAATATACTAGGTATATATAGAATCACACTCTAGTCGCCCGGAGATGATCCTGGTGATTAATGCATTATCATCAGTATTTATGTTCGAGTTTCGAAAGTGGGATATCTATATATTTCCAATTGACTGATGTGAGAACCAAAAACTTAGTTTGAGTTTATTGTTTGTGATTTGGCACTGAAGATATGATTTTTAATATATAAAAGTTCTATATTTGAAAAGCTAATCAACTAATTGATTGTTGATTGTGTTGTGTGATTACTAGTATAACTGATAGAAATATTGGAATAATAAAATCTATATAAGAATGGAAGTTAATTTAAGCCAAATCAAATATAATGTTGAACTGAACTGAAAATTAGTTCGAATTGCATTTATGTACATGGATATATACATATATTTGTTAAGCAGGTTATGGATTTACTGTTGAGTAAAGATATAAATTTACGTGTCCGACAAGCAAGTGCACCTTAATGAGTTGGTAGCGCAATTTTATTTATTATTAAACTACTGTGAGTGATTTGGATGCGCTGTGATGGTTGTTCTGTGTGAAATTAAAACATATGCCATAGGATAGTAACAAATAAATTATGAACTACACTGCATAACATACATCATGGAAGGCAACATAACATGCAATATTCCATATAAGCATTTGGTGCTTATATGACGAGGTTTGGATTACCATACGAGCAAGATGCTTGTATGGTGAGGGCTGAATTACAGGTTGAACTGGGGACTGATTATGTGAGACGACCCGAACATCCCCGGTGAGGAAAGCACGGATTGAATTGAGGACAAGACAAAATAGAACGCAGACAGAAGAACATTTCATTGTTTATTACAACAATTCCATCAGAATACAAGAATATACAGAGTATGAATAAATATACATTCGACAAATATCAGAGATTACAATAAATTACATAGCAGCGGAAAATAATACAAAGCACAACTAGAAGTAATACATGGATACAGAGCTTTCCGAGTATCGTTCCAGCTGTAAATCAGGATCCTGTGAATATAAATCTGCAAAACCAAAACTACTAGCTTCCCGTATGGAAAATAGGGGCACCCAGAGTTTAGGTTAAAACAATAAACTCCATGTCAGTCATGTGACTGGTGTGAGAACTAAAACAGTTATTAATCTTTATTTTTAAAGTTAGGTAAATCAAGGGACCACGCCGTATAACACGGAACGGGTTTCCTCCCAAGAATACCAGTGCATAAAACCAACAGCGCAATGCTAAATAAAGAAAAATGAAGCTATTATAAGACCCAGGTCCCATCAACAATGCAACGCAAGCCGGGGGATAGGGTTTTTACCTTATAATAGCCAAAGCATGCTTGATACGTTTAAAACACATTATTTTGATATTACTATAAGTGTATAGTGTCAAAGCAATTTCAATCATAAATATCAATCATAGGCGGCATGAATGACCCATACCATTATGTCGCCATACTAGGTTCTACAAATAAAACCGCAAGTCACGTATTGGAAATTGGTTTTCCGTCATGAGTCGAGGCAAGGGGCAAGCTGCTCTCCGTTTGAGACACTCTAGCAAATGTCTCAGGACCCCACTATGATCCTTGGAATCGGTTGGGCCGGTCCTCTCTTACTTTTGAGGATTAGTTATTCCTGAACACACGTTTCCCAGTCCTAACAGACCTAATATCGAGGCGCCTCATCCAACAACCACACAGGTGAAAAGTATATAAATGTCAGCCAGTTTAAGCACTGACACCACAACTAGCTAGAAAGAAACGTCGTGTTCTCCCAACGGTCCGTATCCCGTTTTTGACTCATACCGAGGTGTGAGGCTCGCGAATTCACGCTATACACAAAGCTGCGCCACACAAGCCGTGCTTTGATCATCAACCACAAGACTTTGCTTTTCAACAGAAGCCTTGATCGATTGCCACTTACGCGTGCCACACTGGCAATTCACTCCATGCGACTGATGTCCATCGATATACAACCTCTGAGCTCGTACGTCTCAGAGAAGGGCGTTAAGCAAGAGAATAAATTCTTCGCCGCCAAACAGATGTATATTTAATAGAGATCAATCAACACAGAATAAAATCCAATGTCAGACACACAATCCATTTACAAGTTCGTTCTGGGTCTGAAAGAAACCGGAGGCACTTTCCTCGCATATCCATCGATCTCCAAGTACGTCTGGACGATCACCAACTGATTCCCTCATCTTGGGTGTACAGCCCAATCAAGATCATCAGTAATCACCCAAACGATGTGAAGACTTCTGGTCTTCAACCACCGTCTTCATCTTCGACATCTCGTCGAATCAGTTATTCAGAATGGGTATAAACCCGGCCTTTCTGAATAACCCACGTATATAATAAACAAATGTTACACAAACACAACAAATGCCCCATTCCAGTTCAGAATATTCTTTTATTCACAAAATCACATTCTTAGGGAATGGTTCCCATTAATTTTATCCAAGATAAATTCTTTTGAATTTATTCTTTAATCTTCCTTTGGATATCATTTCAAACCATTTTATGGTTTTTCACACTAGTCAGGATTAGCGAACCACACCGAAGTAATTATTTGCTTTATTTCCCAATCCCAACCTATTCATCCCATGAAGTAAAATTGGTCATACTCCATATCTAACACCACGGTGCTATCGGTAAAATTAATTACCATTTCACGTTCAAATCTAATTAAAGATTTAATTATCGCTTTGGAGCAAAACTGGTGGTACTCCATTCTCGATCACTTTTCAGATTTGGTAATTTAAATTATCAATTCACATTTCAATCTAATTAAAGATTCATTAAAACTCCACTTAGTTTTAATCTTTTCAAAAATCAACATCCTGTCTTTAACTGGGTTAAAGAACCAATGTCATCTAAAACACGATTCACGATAAACCCAAAATCACACCATATTGTTAATCGGGTTAAAGAACAGGTGTTGTTCAAAACACCGCTCACGATAAACCCAAAAATCAATTCAAATTCAATTCCAATTAAATATCATTTAATTGCTACACTTCATTAAATCTAAATAGAAAGATTCAATCTTTTTCCTCTACTGGGCTTAAGAATCGGTGTTAATGAAGACACCATTCACGACAAACCCAAATCACATTTGATATTAAATACAAGGCTCTGAATAGAAAATATACCAGCTTATATTCAATATCAAATTCTGAAACCAACAAATATCGTATTGGAAATAACGATATATAATATATCTTTCAAATTTCCACAACCATATCTGTATAATCACGAAATCCAACATCGAACTATTCCAAAGATAATTTCAATTCAATTCCAGACCAATTCACATATATTGGAAATTTTGATTATTTTTAAAACCACTTCAAATTCAATTTATTTATTTCAAAAATAAATTGATTTTTATTCTAGTTCAAAACTAGTTCATTTCAATAAAAATCTATTTTTATCTTTTCAAATATAGAGTTTTTCATCCCAGTTCTTCACAAATCACTTCTTATGACTTTACACAAATTATTGATATTTTTAATAATTTTATTAAGGCCCGTGCAGTCGATTTCCATCAACGGCCATCGAACTGCACTTACAGCGACCTTTTTCAAATTTGATTTGGACATAATTCCAAATCCAACCGTTATATTTCTAATTTCAAATATTCGTTAGAAAGCTCTTTTCGATACGAACCCAACGGTTCCAGTTTCAGGAGAATCCGACGGACGGATCTCCCGCAACGTCAATTCGAAGTCAATGGTCGAAATTCACGAACTGCCGCAGCGCGGCGCGTTCTATTCAGGCCATTATATATATATATATATATATATATATTATATTTCGTCGATTTCCTTTTAAAACGTATTTATAATTCGTTTTCAAAACGATTTCAACTTCAAATTCAATTTCAAATCAAAATTGAATATTCCACATCATCGATGTATATCTTTTCAAAATGTTATATTTTGAAATCACTTCCTTTTCGATATTCGGATAAAATCGATGTAAATATCGTTCGCGTCAAAATGGCGCATCACTAATCAACACGGCTTTATATTTTTCAATCACTTCGTTATTCTATTCAACAAATGAATATTTATTCTGTTCAACACATGAATCTATATTTCTTTCAACACTTGACTAATCTCAACGAATGAGTATTGTCAACACAACTATTTTTGTTATTTAATATATTTTATAAAATTATGGTATCTATCTTTTGATTTTCAAATCAGACTCCAACTGTAAAGTAGTAAGAGAATGATTCCCTAAGTATTAACGCCGAAGGCCGAATCCAAACCACTCATTTTATCTATTTTCCAGTTAGTTTCTAACTTTAAATATGATAAAGATGTAAATTTTATTGTTAAAATATTTATTTCAACACATGATCAATTATTCTATTCAACACATGAATATATACTTCATTCTATTCTTTATTTTCCCAATTGGAATGAGGCCCAATCAATTACCATATAATGTTAATTATATGGATTCCATACAACACATGTATATAATCGCAACAATAAATAATCAATCATCATCCAAAGTGCACCACACTGTTTAAGCATCAAGTATAGATATCTAACGCTTATAACAGCCTGTCAATCAATCGATCGACATACAACTAACCAATCGGGATGAGTGGACTTCAAATATCATCCCAACACCTGTGTGGGGTTTCAAATCAACAAACACATATTTTTATTCACACACACACGTTAAAAACAATATTTTTAACTGTAAAATATTTTTAACTATATAAATATTTTATTTCACGTCACACAATCAATTTTCATCACAACAAACGATCAAACATACAAGCCATCCATGGTCTGTGGATGACGGGTGTCGGGTGCTGCTAAGTACCGTCTGCATCCTAGTATATATTTTAACTAGAAAAACAAGATTTAGAGTGAGAAGTTCTCACCGAAACTAAACCAAACGCCACGACTCTTCATATGTAGAAATCTTCGTCGTTCTCGCCTTTTGTCACTTTCGTTGCCCATAGCCACTACATATATATAAAAATCACATTTTTATACTGTTGTCTTTAAAATAAAAATTACATTTTTATTTGTTCACTTTCAATTTAAAAATCATATTTTTATAATCACTCCATATGGATAAAAATTCTATTTTTACACCGCTACTATATAGATAAAAATTCTATTTTTACAACGATGTTCATATAATAAAGATTATATTTTTATCACGCTATTCTCTATATAAAGATTTCGCCTTTTCATTTCATCACTATAAAAATCACATTTTTATTTCAACATATACACAGTAAAAATCAGATTTTTATTTCGTTACATATATAAAAATCATATTTTTATATTCTCTATTATATAAAAATTCTATTTTTAATCCGCTACTCATATAAAAATCGAATTTTTATTTCGCTATATCATATATAAAAAACGTATTTTTATTATTGCCACTATATAAAAATCATATTTTTATCAAATATAAAAATCGAATCGTTTTGTTTTAAAAATCCAACCTTTTCTTTGTTTTTAAAAATATAAACTTTCCTCGAATAAGAATCATTTCCTTCTTATATAAAAATCCTTTCTTTTCTAATTTAAAAATCTCTCCTTTCATATTATAAAAATCCTAACGTTTCTAATTCAAAAATCCCATCTTTACTCGTCTAAAAATCTAATCTTTTTGTAACTAATAAAAATCAATTTTTATATCACCTAAAAATCAGTTTTTATATAAAGGAAAAATATAAAAACTCACCTCTATCTCACTGTTTTCCGTCGAACTAGGCTGAAGAGGGGGCAGAAGTTGCTTGCGAGGTGGAGGGGACTGGGGAGGCGTCGGCCGTTCGGAGGTGGGGCGGATGGCTCCAGGGTCTCAGGGCGTCGGGTTTTCATCGATTGGGGTCTTCTTTGGCATCACGATTGAAGGAGTACGGGGGAGAGGGAGGACTGATCGGAGGGGGAGGGAAGCGGAGGGCGGTGGCGCGGGTGGGGAAGCCCTCCGGAGGCGGTGGCGCGGGTCCGCCTGGAGGCGCGATGGCCATCGTCGATCTCCTTTTCTTTTTTTCTTTTCTTTTTTTTTCTGAATGAAGAACGTGGGGGGGGGGGGGGGGGAGGGAGAGATAAAGGGGGGGCAAGTTAATTTATATAATTATTTATTAATTTATTTTGAATTTTGAATTCCATAAAGTACCCTTTCCATTCGAACTCGAAACGAGGCCCACCTCATGTCGTCCATAGCTAATTACCCCTATTACGAACACAATGGGATATATATCGTAGGCTGATTCGATCGTTTCGATTAGTTTTCGTCAAAATCAACATATAACTCTATATATTGAATTTGAACGCGCATTTCAATTTACTGGGGTCACATACTAACTCGAAAAATTCCAGAAAAATATTTTCTAGCTTCGTATTGACGATACAGTCCTAACAAAACTAGTTTCGTTGAATTCTGAGATTGTTTGAAAAATGGCCATTTTCCAGTCGATTAACATCAACTGAAACTGGTCAAACGCGTTTTCTTTTGCCACGCTCACATATTGATTCGAAAAATTACGAAATTCGAAACCTAGCAATCATTTGACATCGCGGATCCAACAAAAGAGGTTTCATCGAAATCCGAGGTCGTTTGCAAAATGGCTATTTTTAAGGGCGAAATTCCATAGCGACTATTCTGAAATTTCAACTGGACATATCTTTTTATCCCCGCTATGAAATTTCAATTTTTCGGATTCGTTGGAAAGATATTCCCAATTAGATTCTAATATTTTTGGTTTCGCTAAAATCCGGTTTGTTTTGAACCCCGTACGTTCAATTGAAGTTTGAAATCGAATTATCGAACTACCGCGCCATTTTCAATTCCTTTTATAATTATAAATAATTATATATATATATATTCTAACGACGACGTATATAAATATATACGTTCGAATTCCTATTCAAAATAAATTTCTCGTCGATATTATTTAAAATAATTCATTTTAAACATTTAAAATTCATCAAAATTGCCAAAATAAAAATTTTAAATTGGCTCGCATTTTCCGGGTTGTTACATTATGGACTTAATAACCTATAACGATGAATTGCAGGATTTAATAACAAACCCTACATGGGTCAGGAGATGATAAAAATGAACACGTCTCTCTTCTTTTAGATACGACACATGAATTATGATTAATTCCCATCACCGGGTCAAGAAATGATATTTTTTACACATCTCCCTTGAGCATAGTTAATTCACATTTGATTTGTATGTGATATATTGATTTATTAGGTGCCTAATACGGCCCGATAAATTTGTTCAGATCAACCCATACAAAAAAGGTTATGGCGAAATTTTCCATAAATTTAGGGTGTTAGCCAAATTTCAGGAAAATTAGGAAGTTCTTAGAAACTGAAAAGTTAAAGAACTCAAGCCAAAAGGAAAGTTGAGTTGGTTAGTTAAACAACTTTCAGCTCCGTACTTTTTCGAGGATGAAAAAGTTTTAAGTGGGGAAGATTGTAACAACCCGGAAATTCAGAACCAATTTAAAATTTATTTTTAATTGATTTTCATGGAAATTAAATATTTTTAATGAAATATTTTTTAGAATAAACGACTTAAAATTTATTTAAAACGAAGTTTGAGCGTATATATTTGTATTAATTATAAAACGAGCTTGAAATGGCGTGGTAGTTTGAAAATTCGATTTCTAATTTCAATTGAGTGTACAGAATTCAATATAAATCAGAATTGGATAAAACAAGAAATTTTAGGATCGATTTAATTATATCTTTCTAAAGAATGTGAAAATTTTAGATTTTGTTTTATAAATTGTAAGTTATGTCTAAATTAAAATTTAGAATAGTCGCGATTGAATTTATATATATTTTAATATTATATATAGCCCCTAAAAATAGCCATTTTGCAAACGACCTCCAATTGTGATGAAATTAATTTTGTTGGATCTGGAATGTCAAATTATTAGTAGGTTTAATATTTCAAGTCATTTGGAATTAGTACGTAAGCGTAGTAAATTTAAACGTGTATTGAATTTCAATTAAAATTTAATAAGCTGGTTTAAAGGCCATTTTTCAAACAGCCTCCAAATTCAACGAAATTAATTTTTTTAGAACCATATTTGCAAAACATAGTTAGATTTCAACTTTCATAATTTTTGGAGTCAGTATGTGGCTCCGGTAAATTAAAATGTATGTTGGAATTTAATATTGAATGTTACATTAATTTATATTTTAATTTTAATAACAACTATTCGAAACAGTCAAATTGGCTTACGAAACATATCCCATTGTGTCCAGAATGCGGGTATTTGGCAAGGGGCGACAGTCGTTGGGGTTTGTTTGGAGTTAGGATGAAAAATTTCGCATTCTTTTTGCGTCGCCATTCTGAACGAACACTCCCCGTTGTTCCAAATTTCTCCCTTCAATTACTTTCAAAATACAACGAATTTGCCTATGATTTTTATATGAAAATGGAAGAGCATCGTGAGTTCTAGGATTCTACCGGTTGTAATCGTGTTTAATTTCAAGATTTGTGAGAAATCATGCCTCAACGTGGCAGCGTTCGCATTGGTTTTCAGGGCGCTTGGGTTGATCGAACTCCACTGGTTTCGAGCTTTGGGGTGGCGGCGCACAAGGCACTGGCGTTGGATGGTGGTCACGGCGGTTTTGGGATGACCAATGGTGAAGGATTTGTGGCGAGGGTTGGGTTCGATTAGCTGAAGGTTTTCACGATGGAGAGAAACAATTAGGCGCTAATGATTTTATCTCTAACTGTAATTAGCAGGGTAATTATTGTAATTAAGAAATAATTATATTAATTATATCGTATAGCTTGAAATATTGATATCTTGACCAAACGAAATCAGAATTCTACAAAACCGGGTGCGTTGGAATCGCGAAGACAAGATCTACACAATGGAACTAACTCAAACAGAAACCGAGCAAGTTGAATTTTTAGCTAAATTAAATGCCCGTTAAATTTAGTTTAAAATAAATTCCTCAATTAAAGACTGACGGAGTGGAAATCAAAATGAGAACTCTCTCACTCAAATTATTTTTACAGTTATTATATATGTGACTGAATATATTAATTGCCTGTGATTGCAATTTTTGTTTAGGGATTGATGGTTGTTTACAGTTTTAATGTTATCATTATTAAACTGTGAAAATATGCATTGTTAAAAATAATATATATGTTCACATGGATTGTGATGTAAACCCTACACGGGTATTGGGACGATAATTTTACATATCGCCCAAGTACACTAATAATAATATTTATTTAACAACCCCATACAGGTCTGGGGATGATATTTAATCCACATCTTCCTTAGATTTATTATATGTCAACCGATTGATTGACACACTGTTATAAGCGTTATTTAATTATTTAATGCTTATACAGTTGTCAATTGCACTCTGGATGTGAATGGAATGTTTAATAGTTGTTTATCACTATTTTTGAATACATACGATGTATGGAATCCATATAAATAAAATTATATGGTATTTGATTGAGTTTGATTCCAATTTAGAAATAATGAATATTTTAAAATAATATTCAATGAAGAATCAAAATATGATTTTGATGTCCGATTTTGGAGGGACACGAAAATATAGAAATGTTCATAACTGAAATGGATATGAAGCCGAGTTTAGTAAATATACGCCATTTTAACTCGAACGGAACATTTCTATCGATTTTATTCATTTTATAATGAATATCGAAGAGATTTTATTTCAAAATCTGATATTTTGAAAAATATTATCATTTTAATATTATAATGTTATGGAAAATTCAATTTTGATTTAAAATTGAAATGGAAGTTGGAATCATTTTTAAAACGAATTTTTAAACGATTTATAAAATATGTTTCAAATGGAAATCGCTGAAATATTATATATATGTATGTATACATACATACATACATATATATATATATTATAATGGCCTGAATAGAACGTGTCGCGCAGCGATCATTCGCGAATTTCGCCATTGACTTTGAATGGACGTAACGGGAGATCCGACCGTCGGATCCTCCTAAAATTGGAACCGTTGGTTTCGTATCGATAAGTGCTTTCGAATGATAATAAGTGGTTAGAAATCTAACGGTTAGATTTTAAAATTTGTCCAAATAATTTATGGAAAAGGTCGTTGTAAATGCAGTTCGATGACCATATATGGAAATCAACTGAAATGGCCATATTAAAATTATTAGAAATATGGATAAATTGTGTTAAATCATATTAAATTATTTAAAAAGTTTTTGGATTAAATATTCCAAATTTTGGAAAGATAAAAGATATTTATCTGAATGAACTAGTTAACAGCTAGAATAAAGAACTGAAAGAAATTATAATGGTTTTAATATAATCAGAATTTTCCAATGTATGAATTGGAATGGATTTGAATGTAAATAATCTTCGGAATATTTCAATATTGGATTTTGTGATTATACAGATATTGTTGAGGAATTTGGAAGATATAGATATCGTTATTCCCATTACCATATCTGTTAGTTTCAGAATTTGATGTTGAATATAAGCCGATATGATTTCTATTCAAAACCTTGTATTTAATATCAAATTAGATTTTTGGGTTTGTCGTGAATGGTATTTCTAATAACACTGTTTTTAAACCCGGTTGAGAAAGGAATAAATCTTTTTATTAAGATTAATGAAGTTTCCCAATTAATAAATATAATTGGAAATAAATGGAAGTTGATTTTGGGTTCATTGTGAACGATGTTTTAAACAAAATTAGTCCTGTAACCCAATTAACAGTGAATTTATGATTTGGAATTTATAAATCTTTTAATTAAGATTTAATGGAAATTTCCCAAAGTGAAGTTTTCCAAATTAATAAACTAAATTGGAATTGAATGGAATTCGATATAATTATAATCGAGATGAGCTTCCGTGAATGAAGACCGCTACTATTTATGGAATTTAAAAGGTTTTGTCGTTATTCCACTTGTAGTATTAGTTATATACGGAAATTTATATCGATTATGACTGATCGGATTTTCGTGAAGGTTTCATATTAAATGGAAGATGATTTTGGGTTTATCGTGAACTGTGTTTTCAATGACATTGGTTCTTTAACCCAAGTAAAGGCAAGATTAATTTCCATAAAGTTGAATAATCATTAAGTAATGATTTTAAAGATTAAAACTAAGAAGAGTTTTAATAAATCTTTACTTGGATTTGAATGAATATATGGTAAATAAATTTACCAAAGCACGAGAAGTGATATGAACCAAATATACTTGGTTGTTGATATTGATTGTAATTGATTGATTGTTTGGATTGTGCTCAACCATTTTATGAGAAAATATGCTTTTATATTTAGCATTGGGTTGGGGAGAAATATTTGTATGCTAACACCTTGTGAAACATTTCACGATTTGACTATGAGGTGTTTAGCGATGTTGTAGAGTTCATTTCAAATTTAATGAATGATTTTTGAAATGAGATTTTCTTAAGTGAAAAGAAATGTTATTCCCGATTTTGGATAGGGAATGTTTTATAAAAATGTTTTATAACACAGAAAGGATTTCGAGGGCTGAACCCATTGTTTCTAAAATGATTTAAAAGATTATTATGTGATTGACATTGTAGTTCATCACACAAACGATTAGTTGTTATTGATGATATATCTGTTTGGTGTGATGGATTTATTTTCTTGCTTAACACCCTTCTTTGAGACGTACGAGCTCAAAAGTTATATGGTTAATAGTGACTGATCATATGTGTGAATTTCTGATGTGAAGTACTATATTTTGAAAGTACTTGTGATTATTATGTTGTGAAATGATTTTCACCACTTCGGGATATAAAATGATTTAGTATGTGGCTAAAGATTCGAGTAACTCTGATGACTAAAAGTGGGGAGGTTATGGGCGGTGTAAGTCTTCCCCGAGTGCGCGGGAGGTGCATCGTCATTGTAAGTCTTCCTCGAGGGCGTGGGAGGTGCACATATATATATCGAGCGACTAAGGAACCAACCGTTGGACTTGTTGATGGGAGAAACCTTCTGAGGTTTGGTTGCATACTGTTTGTATGTATTGTGATGTTTTGGAATTCATATTTCCAAAGATTTTGGTTTGAGATCCCGAAGTGAGAACTACTTTGATATAAAAGCTAGATATGTATTTCAAATGATTTGAAATAAGAAATCGGGAATAAAGTCCTAAGGAATAATTTCTGTAAAGTGAATTGAATTTGGAAAATCTAAGACTAAATGGGTAGATTGGAAAATTACATGTTGTTTGATGCATCGTAGGCTTTATTTATAAGTCTAGTTTAAATTGTTGTTTATGCACTATCAATTTAGTGGAGTAAACCCGTTCCTGTCATACGGTGTGGTCCCGTGATATGCCTCACTTTTAAATAAGTTTAATAACTATTTTAGTTCTCACACCAATCTCATGACTGACTCGGAGTTTATTGTTTTCGCCTAAACTCTGAGTGCCCATATTTTCCACACGGGTAGTCGGTAGTTTTGGTTTTGCAGATTTTTATTTAACAGGATCCTGGATTATGGCTGGAGCTATATTCGGAATGCTTTGTATTCATATATTTCTTTCAGTTGTGGTAGTTGATGTTTTCCGATGCACATTATGTTTATGTATTTAAATGAAATTTAAATCTCTGATATTTTTCCGTTGCAAATTTTTTATTTGTACTCTGATATCTTGTACTCTAATGTAAATTGTTGTAATAGTAATGAAATGTTCTCATGGTTGTGTTCTGATGAGTCATGTTCTCAAAGCAGTTCGCCTTCTTGTTCAGTTTAGGCCGCTGGGAAGTTCGGATCGCTACATATTTTGTTTTAAATAAGTTTCAAGCTTAATAAATTTTGTATAAGTAAGAGTGATTTACTTATATATAATTTTAAAACCTCTCCTTTTTGAAGATGAAAAGCTTTAAGTGAGAGAGATTGTAACGACCCGGAAATTTTGGCTTATAAAAATATAAATTAAATTAAGATTTCACATAAAAAAATGTTATATATTCAACTTGAATTTGAAATCTAACCTATTTTGAATTTACTTTTGAATAAAATTCTTTATAGTATGAATTGAGTTTCGATATTTTAAATATGAGTGATTTAGTTAAATATCAAACATTTATTTACATTATAATTCTGGAAACAAAACTGAATATTGAAACTTGATTTCAAAATATAAAATTAAAATTGTGATTGAGGATTAAAAGAGCTAAATTATTTAAGCTTGGTTTTTTGAAATAAAATCTTTAAGTACAAACTAATTTCAAAACTTCAATATTTGATACACGTTCGACGTGTTAAAACGAAGAAATGGATTTCATGTCAAAATTCGAATGTTTATTTCATTCTCGTCAATTTAATTAATCATTTACTAAATTATTGAAATTTAGACAAGCAATATTGTTTTATATATTTAGTGTTCTTCTTGTTTATCCTAACGTTTGGTATTTCTTTCACAAAGCAACACCTCGTTCAGACGAAATCTAATACAGTTTTGATTCAAAGATTTGGTTCTGGCACTTGTTCAAACTTGGCTGAAAATTTAAACACTTGTAAAATATGAGCTGAAACTTTTCCTGCTTGTCTAAACTTTGCTATGAAACTAACACTTATCCTTTTCCATTTGAATTGCTTAACACGTTGCTATTTTTCTTCTACTATTGGTTCCACTCTTCTAGATTATAAAAAGAAGTACATTTTCATTCTTTACTCAAAACACACCTTCCTTCCTTCTTCCAGCCAAAACAAAATACTAATCCCCTCTTCTTATTCTAATCAACCGATTGAAGAAAAATCAAAATTTCCCCAAATGGAAATGAGTTCCTCCCTTTAAATCGCCACCCCAAACCAATGCACCATCCATCTCCACCACCGTTCACTTCCAGTCAACAACTCTCCTTGCGTCTTCTCCTCTTCCTGGATTCACACTCACCACTGACCACCCATCAAGCGTTTCTTCGCCCCGCCAACGCACGGTAATTTCCTACCTACCCTTTTCACTGCCTTCGTCGTGCTCGAGTCACTGTTCCCTCCTTCTCAAGAGTTGATTTTGGGTGTTGCTGCCTTGGTTGCAGCGGAGCCGACAATGGCCAGACTGTGGGAAATATAATTTGAAATTTCTCTTCGATTTGTTGAGATAATAAACGAAGAACTTTCTCTTCGATTTGTGATGCACTTTCTCATCACCTTCAATAAACGAAGCACTTTCTCTTTGATTTGTGATGCACTTTCTCATCACCTTCAATTTTTTTTAAATATTGGAGCACTTTCTCTCCATGGTGCACTTTCTCACCAATAACTCTAAAATAAATTCTCTTCCACAGCCACTTGTGCCATGTTCTCTTGCTCTTTACAGATCTCTATCTCTCTCCTCCTCTCTATAACAAATTCTAACATGGTATCAGAGCTAGGTTGATGAGAGGGATAGAGAGATCTCTAGAGAACAAGAGAACATGGCACAAGTGGCTGTGGAAGAAAATTTATTTTAGAGTTGTTGGTGAGAAAGTGCACCATGGGGAGAAAGTGCTCCAACATTAAAAATAAAATAAAATAAATTGAAGGTGATGAGAAAGTGCATCACAAATCGAAGAGAAAGTGCTTCGTTTATTGAAGGTGGTGAGAAAGTGCACCACAAATCGAAGAGAAAGTGCTTTGTTTATTATCTCAACAAATCGAAGAGAAATTTCAAATTAAGGGGAAGTGTTGGAAATGTAATTTGAAATTTATTAGTTCATTAATTCTAAGTGTCGGTTTGTAAGTAATGTGTCTTTTATGTTTAAAGAGTCATATGAAAATTTGTGTGTCTCTTAGTGAAATGAGATGTCTATTAAATGAAGTGTCATGTAAGGCTCCTATATATAAAGCCTATCATTTTGTATGAATGTAAGGAAAATTAAAAGCAAGTAAGAAAGAAAGAACAATGTATTCATTAAATTATTCTGCGTTTAATCTCTCTTCTCCTCTCTATAACAAATTCTAACACAGACAACCTCCCACCTCTGAGTCACTGGCGGCCTCTCGGAAAGCATCTCCACCTGTCCCTTATTCGCATGCAAAGGTGAGTTCATCTCACGATCACTTTGTGAAAGTATTAAACCTCAGTAATTGCTAAATGCATTTGGTCTGGGTTGTGTTATGTAACGACGGTCGGAACAAAGTCCCCCTTCCTAGCACGCATATGAGCTGGCACACAACTCCCATATAACAAAAGGAATCCCTTGATGTTACGTGCCTACCAGCTCATATTTTTACACAATTCCTTCAATATATTTCATGATGTGGGACTATTATATCCAAACCATCATTCATCCTTAAGAACATGCGAGGCAATCCTAACAGGTTGCTTGTTACCATGAAATTTGATATCTTACGTTGTTGCCTATTGTGCCTTTACAATATTGAGTTTGCAATGAACATTGTCTATTAACTTACTGATTTGGGTTGCATTAACACATACATTCTACTTTGCCATTTTGACACTGCCTAGTTTGCTTATTTTTCCATTGAACTGCCTGCTACCCGTGTTGCCTATTCATACACATACACATTTGTATGTGTATGTATAAGGATGTTGTGCAGTTCAAACTCGACTAACAAACCAAATATTTTTGTTTGTTATTGGCCCTGAATACTATATTTTTATTGTCAAATTCTATGCTGAGTGTATCAATTGTGGTCGTGCCATCCACTTCATTCACTACTGGTCAGTTTAAGTTTAGCCATTATGTTTTGGTTAATGTAATGCTTGGACAGTCCTGTGTGTCTCACTTGTACCCGTGATGTCATGTTTGTTAATATCCCCTGCCTTGGCTTGTCACTGGAAGTACACACTATATTTGCATGTGTTAGTTTATCTTTTTTACTTGAGACATGGGTAGGCAAGTTTAGTTAGCAGCAAAGCTGCTATATATATTAGGTATTTGCTCCTTGTAAATAAGTCTATCCTGATTGTGTCATTATTTCGCGCATGTCATAATTGGTTTGGTATTTTGTCTCTGTTTAATACCCACCATATTGATATTTTCATGCACTTGCTTTAAGTCATTGGCACTTTGTATTTAATGCATGCATGTAACTTGACTTATATGATATCTTGTGCATGCAAACTTGCCACTTTCCATCTTTTGTTGCATACTTTCTTTTTGAACCCGAGAATAAGGAAATACCACACCCTATATATATATCTTGAATTGTTTTAATATGTTAGTTGGGCATCCTTGTTTAATTCCTAACTGTAGGCATGTGTCATACCTTACAGGGTAATGCATGCAAAACTTTGTATTGACTGAGAATATATGGCTTGAAATCATGTATTCATTAACTATAAAATTTCATGTTAGGATCAACTATTATATTTTAGTGTTTTATTGAAGCTGATTTACTTGAATGAAGTTATTCTTGATTTGAGTGTTTTTGTGTTTTGCATGAAACGCTCGGGTCAAAGCGAGCGTTGCAGCTCAAAGATTTCAGCTATATAAGTTAGAGACACGTGAAGACGAAATCTATAAATTTTATTTATTTAAAAGCTATGTATTTTCCACTATGTAAAAAAATATTGTACAACTCTGATATATTTAAATAAAAATTATTCCGCTGCAAGAAATTATGATTCTGTGTCTGATTCTGTTTAACCCTCACAAGAAATAACAATCTGTCATTTTGAACAGTTCGAGTTGGTTTAAATACCAACTTGAAGCAGTCAAAAAAGCATGTAATTACAACTTTGATCCATAGACTTGTAGCTCCGGTTAAAACCTGAATTCATTGACTTAAATACATAGTCGTTATAGCTTTAATTTTCAAAATATAGTCATTATAACGTTAGTTTATTCATTAAATCAAACTTGATAGCCATTATAGCCCTATATATCACTTTTAATTATCTGTAAATCAAACTCAAGCACATTCAAGAAAACATCCATATTATTTAAATGTCATGAAATCCTAATACCATTGAATCCTATTTTTATGAAAACATAGAGTTTGAAGCTACAGTTAGCAAAAGTTTAACAATTTTTTATAATCAAACTAATTTCGATGTATATGCAAGGAAAATTTTGGTAGTTATTACTAAAGATGAAACGACCCAAATTTCCGTGCTCTTTGAGTCGACTAATAACACCACACGTCCAACTCAAATTGCACAGAAATACGAACCATTATTAGAAAGAAGTTAGAGGATGAGAAATAGAAAGAAAGAAATATTAGAATAGAAGAAAACGAAGATCACAAACTCACAGCGGAATGAATAAAATATACTATATAACATAACCTTTGAAGCACAAATCAGTATTTGTATATACATACCATTATCAGAGCACAACGATTATCCCTGGAACAGTTATAACACCTGTTTCCAGATACAACATGGTACACGGCGGAAAATATGATAGTCTATAGCTAAGTGGTGAAGCCTCCTGCTTCATCTCCTCCAGGTGAATCTGTAAAATCCCAACTACTTGACTGCCCGTACAAATTTGGGCACCCAAGAGTTTAGGGAAAACAACAAAATAAACTCTGGGTCAGTCATGGGACTGGTGTGAGTAAACTCCAATCATTTGTTTAACTTTCAAAATCCTTTCGAAAGAAAAGGTAATCGTAAGACCGATCCACACATAAACACGGATGGTTTTTACCTTACGATAACCCAAAACACTTTGGAAATCATATATTTTCTGATATTATAATAATGTCTAATCACAAATAATTAAAATCTAGTGGAACGCTTGCATCTCACGCTCTACATATATAATATACAATCAAACTCGCAGGCACTTATTGGAGATTGGATTCCAACTTGACAAGGTATGGGACCACCTTCCGAACGTGTATCTCTAGAGGCAAATACACTGGGTTCAACAAGAACATCTTGCAACCCGGCCCACACATGACCGACCACTCATTTCGCTTGAGTGTATCGAATGTATACCACCGACGGTTGGGATCAGCAACCGCCTCCCGATAAGGGACAGCATCGATAGATTTAAGAACAAAAGGAATTTCTCTAGATAGGTGATCATACATCCTAATGGGTGCGACCCACATAGCCATGCTGCCTGCCCGATTTTTGTCCACTTCCGGGTTGATGAGGCTTGAGGTTTTAATTATCTTCCAGAACATCTGGCCATCATTCACTTTGAATGCCACATCGTCAGATCCATCGGAAATCACTAATTGATTCCCACAAAAATACTCATATTGTTAGGCTAAAGAAGTTTCCCTTCTATGCCACCAACTTCGTACGTTTGAAGGAATCAACGTACGTAACTCCCTTTGGAAATACTCTGTCAGACACTCGTCCATACAAGTTGTCCTGGGTCTGGACAAACCGAAGGCACTATCCCGTAAACAGGATAACCCTTGCATAACTCTGTCTTAAATTTTCTTCAGCCTAAGTTGTTTCATAACGCTTATGCCAATACGGAGTGGTTCTCTGGATAATAATCCAACCGGTCTCTCCATATTAACAACGTTGAAATGGTCAAAACTTTGATAGTCGGTGATTTAACTATCAAATGAAAACATGTCGGTGTGCAAACAATGATATTATTTCCAAAAGGAAATTCTATCGACCAAACATCATTCAACGTTTATCCCTTTTTGTTCATTCATTTATTCATTTCCCTTTTCACTTTCATTTACATTCCTTATTTAATATATTTAGAAAATATATTCTATTGGAAAACATTTCCATTATCTGTCCTCTATATTCAGAAAACATTTCTGATTCTCATTTGGAAAACATTTCCAAATCTCCTTCATTTGATTAAACAGATGTTTGAATAAACATCACTATGCCAAATCTCCTTCATTTGGTTTCCACTTAACCACTTTCCATTATCGAACCTTAACCATTTCTTAGTTGAAAACGAAGTCAATCAAGTTGGGGTATAATTACCTCTCAGACCTTAACTGAGCAACATTTCTAACTTCGAAATAGACACGGTTCATCTTCCCAATCTTTTAACACGCTTCCTTACGTTGCTCTCGGATTCGATTATGAATCCACTTTCTTTTCAGGAACCACTTGATTATAACAATGATGTTATAATTCCCTGTATCCGAAATATAATAACTTTAATATGACTTTTATTTTCTAACTTGAATATCGGAAAACATTTCCAATATATATAATTCCTTTATTGAGAAAACATCTTTTACTCCAGTTAGAAAACATTTCTAAATCCTTTGAATTTACTGATGTTATAAACATCGTTATTATGACTTAAATCATAAATCATTCGTTAATTAACGATATCACTAACCAATCCTTGCTATCATTCACTTTGAAATATTCAGAGCTCACAACTTTAAACCAAACATTGCTTTCAACAACAGCGTTAAAACCGCTATCTAGCCTTATAAAACACTTATCATAACCATAGCATTAAGATTGCTATTAAAACAGTTATTATAACGGCAGCGTTAAAATTGCTATTTAGATTTACCAAGACATTTACTATAACAGCAGCGTCTAAAATTGCTGTATAGATTTACAACATCTATTATAACAACAGTGCTATGATTGTTGTTTTGAATAAAATACCGTGTGCGACGCACACGCTTCCGTTGTTCATTTATAAACTCTGTTTATTTTAAACAATTCAAGTTCTCCTTTAACATATTTATACATTCTTCTAACCACTTAATTCGATTTCTATAAATCCCCTTTTTATATACATTTTATTTGCAAATTATTTCCTTGTTTTAAACTATTATTCTTTTATTTTAAGCATTTGAAAATCTTCCTTTAAACTTTCCTCTGTAATTTGCTAAATTCAGATCCATTTCCAAATATTGGTTTCAAAACCGATACTCACTTTCAAATATACATTCATAATTGATCTCACCTTTCTTATTTATCCAATGGTTAATGATCCACTTCATTTATATCTTTATTTATACCATTTTCTTGGTTTACCCAATGGAATAGGTTTCCATTTGCAACTCAATGAAAAAGAAATTATTTCTAATTTAGAATTAAATTCTGCTTTTAAATTCTAATTTCCTTTTTCACATTCGATGATATTTTACGGTATCTAAAATACCAGGTTCCTACGGCCAGGGTAACAAACACACAAATTCAACCATGGATAATGTAGCATAACATATATCACCATCAAATAAACAGTAAATAAAATGTTGAGGGATCCAGTTGGATCCCTCCAACCTGTTTCCCTGCATCCACAGATGTTAGTAACATCAAAAGTATCGCATTAATGAAAAAATCAATCAACGATGTGATTATATCAACCAATTTATCAACGATTCAACCAAGCAACCATTTCACATTATAAAATAATTTAAAACTCGTTTATATATAAAAATATAAACGAGAGGGAGTTAGTGAGTTTACTCACATTGTTCGTGGTTGACGGTTCCGCTCTTCTTTTAAAATCCAACAAGCGTTTAATTTATCCCGAATTCAATAGCTCTGTTATCAGCATCGTCAGTGCTATAACATAGATTTCATCGTTTGGATTCCGACGGGTTTGACCGCGTTGAATTCAATCGGTTGTAATTTCTTCTCTCTTCTGCTCCTTTGTTCAAAAGGATTCCATGACTTCACCACCATTTGATCACATCACTGCCACCGTCCTTAGTTTCATGATAAGTTTAGATTAATCCATCCTTAAGCCTTTTCCCTTCTCCACATATACACGCATCAGTCTACTTTTCAAGCCGTGAAACTTGCCACCCTTACTCCTCCTTTTTTCAGCTATCAAAACACGGGTCCTCCTTCACGCCGCTTTTCATCAAAACAATATACTTCCGTGACCTCTCATTTAATCTCCCACCATATGACTTCCATTCACCAGTACCTCTCCACTACAATGAACACCACCCCGCAAAAACTACTCCGCAACATTAAAACCCTCACCATGCTGTATGTTCCATCACCAAGTTGAACACCATATTTCAAATAGTGTGGCTTCACCAAACTCAACACAGAAACCACTGTGCCCAACATCACACGCACGTTTTCACCCTTCCCTATATACTTTGAACTGTCCCCTTAACGCCCAGATCAACTTCCATTTGCTCAACCAAAAATCGAATCCCACCCAAACTGATAACCCCATGTACCACGTTCGCCCATCCTTCCCCAAGGCTACACACGCTACAGCTTTTCCCAGTTTGAAGTGATCCGCTTCACTTGCTATGAATTTATTGTGAAATACTGGTTCGATTTATACACTTGTAGACTAGGTTTCCATTGGTTTCATTTACTGGTTTTCCGTTCGTGGAAGGGAATAGAAGCGGTATTTATAAAGCCAAATTACTTGGCAGGCACGTAGTAGAGTGATAGGTTAGGGGCGTAGCTGATTCCTTGGTCTGCACGGTTTTGAAAAAATGGCGTGAAGCACCAAAATAAAGTACGTCCGCATGAAGACACAAGCATGTGCATTCATTTAATTTCTACTGTGTAATGCATGTGCTATTTAATTTGCTTTGTACGTGCTGATGAGAATTTCAAACTGGCCATGTGCGAGATATCTAGGTATATATGCTTCAGTGAAAATGGCAATTCGCAGTGTATTAGACTAGGCAAACTAGCTGTGCAATATTTCATGCGGAAGAGAAGTAGTATATATTTTATTTTATATTATATTATACGAAACTTCGTAGTGAAGTATCAAGTAAAACTAACCATAGTTGACTTCTGTCTACTGATAAAAGCTATTCTTGGTGTAAAAAGGTATTCTGAACCCAATGGGACAAGTTTCGTCGAATTCTGACAGCGTATGAAAAAAATTCCTTTATAAAACCAGAAATGAACACGCGTTTAAATTTTTCACGATCACCAGATAAATCAAAACAACTTGAAACTGCGAACATCGACAATAACTTTTCGATACGAACCCAACGGCACTAGTTTCGTCGCATTCTGAGACTGTTGCCCCGGTAGGCTGTTTTTGGCGCGTACCGCACTGCCCTTCTGAACACCAAATTTCCCGATCTCTAAAAATAACAAACTATATACCTATCCTGACTCTAATCGACGATACGAACTCAACTGGTTTCGTGGCCTGATTCGATCGTCTGTTCAAGTTACACTCTAATATCCCTTTATTCAGTTGAATTAATTTAATTGCACTGAACGAGCGTTTACGGCTACCGTGGTCACATACGACATCGGTTTGCCATGAAATTTAACACCGTACGATAATTTAACGATACGGTCCCAATGAAACTGATTTCGTCGAAATCTGAGTCCGTTTGCAAAACGGCTATTTTAACGCGTATAATTTAAATAACGATTTTCCACAGCGACTATTTCAAAATTTGATTTGACCATAACTAACAAATTATAACACGAAATCTAGATTTTTCTCTTTCATATGAAAATTATAATAAATACGGTTCCAACGTGTCTTGTTTCACATAAATCCGACTTATAACGAGTTCTGTATTCTCAGTTGAAGTTCGAAACTCCATATTACGAACTGCCGCGCGATTTCGAGCTCGTTTTTATAATTATATTAATAAATTAACGTTCAAACTTCGTTTTATAAATGAATTCATTATAAAACGCTTTTTAAATTATCGACACAACATTCGAAATTAATTTAAGTGTTCAAAATAAAATGGCGAAAAATCCGGGTCGTTACATTCCTTCCCCCTTAAAATAATTTCGTCCTCGAAATTGCTAAGTAGGGAAAATACCACATACCTTATTAACTAGGTTCAAAAACCCTTTTTGATTACTTCTTAAAACTGGACCAATTTATTTCAATTAAATATTTATTTATCCTTACTAATGAAAATTTTCAAAAATTCTGAAAATTTCCCTACATTTAAATTCTGAAAATTTTTGGCAGTATCTCCTCTGCACGGCTCAATCGGTACAACCACAACTTGCCTTTTTAGGTCTTCCCAATCCAAAAGAAAATCAAAAAGTCAAGTGGCTTGCCTCATAGGCTCATAAAATCATCAACCCAAACAATATTGTAAACATGTACCTTTTTGTCGGGCATAATCTATCTCATGCATTTGCTTCCATTCTGCTCAGCATACATATATCCATTTCCAGTTGGTTTCAAATAAATCCAACCTTCCAATTGTCAGATCTCTAATCAACCCCTGATTAGTCACTTCCATTCTATCAATTCAAATCTGATTTCTATTTAAATCAATCCACTTATTATCCTTGAATCCAATTCAATCCCATTCAACAACATCCAATATATTCAACTTTCTTATTTATAAGTCGAGTTCACTTTATTAATTCCAATTTCAAGCCTTTCTCTTTGTTTAATTCATTCTGGATTATCTCTAATTTAATCCAATTTTATTTATCTAAAGTTAAATTTCAATTCATTGATTTACTTCCACCATTTCAATTTCTACAACTTACACAAGTTAAACTTTAATTCAGGATTCAAATCCCCGAGTTTTATTTCAAATTAGTTTGAAAATCATATATATTTATACACATATATTTATAATCGACTCAATTCAAAACATTTGAATTTCTAAAACAGCTTGTCCTTTGCAAACAAATTTTTCATTCCCAAATTACTATGGTAGCAATCCGTCACTCAGAAACTTGAAAATGAATACCGATAATGTCGCGACCCATTATCAGTACTATTTCCTCGCCCCCTGAAGTGATTTCAATGCTTAATCGCTTTTAAAATCCATTTAAACCTTTCTAATTCAAAAATCTCTTCAAACCCATGCCATATTACCTTTAAAATACTTCAAGGAATATTTTCAAAATATCCGGGATTTTAAATTCCAATTTATGGTTTGAATTTTATCCTAGTTTATCTTGGTTATATAACCAATTCAATATTTCTTAATTTCATTTTATTGTAATAACAACCAACACATTCACATATAATTTTATTTCAAAAATTAATCCTTTATACCAAAATAATCTTTGGGTAGATTATTTTATCCACCCAATTTTAAAACAATACCATGTCGAATTGTTTCGTTCGAGAGTTTAGAAACACCTATCGATACAGTTGTACATTCTGTATCGACTAGAATTCATAAATCACTCAACAAACCAACCAACACAATATAAAACAATTTTATATCAAATCTACAAATACGCGCTCATATATATACACTCAAACTCAATCTAGGGTATCACTAGCCCCATCTCTATTGAGTCACGCCACAGAGCCAAGGTAATCACTTAACCTTCAGCTCTGATACCAAATGAAACGACCCAAATTTCCGTGCTCTTTGAGTCGACTAATAACACCACACGTCCAACTCAAATTGCACAGAAATACGAACCATTATTAGAAAGAAGTTAGAGGATGAGAAATAGAAAGAAAGAAATATTAGAATAGAAGAAAACGAAGATCACAAACTCACAGCGGAATGAATAAAATATACTATATAACATAACCTTTGAAGCACAAATCAGTATTTGTATATACATACCATTATCAGAGCACAACGATTATCCCTGGAACAGTTATAACACCTGTTTCCAGATACAACATGGTACACGGCGGAAAATATGATAGTCTATAGCTAAGTGGTGAAGCCTCCTGCTTCATCTCCTCCAGGTGAATCTGTAAAATCCCAACTACTTGACTGCCCGTACAAATTTGGGCACCCAAGAGTTTAGGGAAAACAACAAAATAAACTCTGGGTCAGTCATGGGACTGGTGTGAGTAAACTCCAATCATTTGTTTAACTTTCAAAATCCTTTCGAAAGAAAAGGTAATCGTAAGACCGATCCACACATAAACACGGATGGTTTTTACCTTACGATAACCCAAAACACTTTGGAAATCATATATTTTCTGATATTATAATAATGTCTAATCACAAATAATTAAAATCTAGTGGAACGCTTGCATCTCACGCTCTACATATATAATATACAATCAAACTCGCAGGCACTTATTGGATATTGGATTCCAACTTGACAAGGTATGGGACCACCTTCCGAACGTGTATCTCTAGAGGCAAATACACTGGGTTCAACAAGAACATCTTGCAACCCGGCCCACACATGACCGACCACTCATTTCGCTTGAGTGTATCGAATGTATACCACCGACGGTTGGGATCAGCAACCGCCTCCCGATAAGGGACAGCATCGATAGATTTAAGAACAAAGGAATTTCTCTAGATAGGTGATCATACATCCTAATGGGTGCGACCCACATAGCCATGCTGCCTGCCCGATTTTTGTCCACTTCCGGGTTGATGAGGCTTGAGGTTTTAATTATCTTCCAGAACATCTGGCCATCATTCACTTTGAATGCCACATCGTCAGATCCATCGGAAATCACTAATTGATTCCCACAAAAATACTCATATTGTTAGGCTAAAGAAGTTTCCCTTCTATGCCACCAACTTCGTACGTTTGAAGGAATCAACGTACGTAACTCCCTTTGGAAATACTCTGTCAGACACTCGTCCATACAAGTTGTCCTGGGTCTGGACAAACCGAAGGCACTATCCCGTAAACAGGATAACCCTTGCATAACTCCGTCTTAAATTTTCTTCAGCCTAAGTTGTTTCATAACGCTTATGCCAATACGGAGTGGTTCTCTGGATAATAATCCAACCGGTCTCTCCATATTAACAACGTTGAAATGGTCAAAACTTTGATAGTCGGTGATTTAACTATCAAATGAAAACATGTCGGTGTGCAAACAATGATATTATTTCCAAAAGGAAATTCTATCGACCAAACATCATTCAACGTTTATCCCTTTTTGTTCATTCATTTATTCATTTCCCTTTTCACTTTCATTTACATTCCTTATTTAATATATTTAGAAAATATATTCTATTGGAAAACATTTCCATTATCTGTCCTCTATATTCAGAAAACATTTCTGATTCTCATTTGGAAAACATTTCCAAATCTCCTTCATTTGATTAAACAGATGTTTGAATAAACATCACTATGCCAAATCTCCTTCATTTGGTTTCCACTTAACCACTTTCCATTATCGAACCTTAACCATTTCTTAGTTGAAAACGAAGTCAATCAAGTTGGGGTATAATTACCTCTCAGACCTTAACTGAGCAACATTTCTAACTTCGAAATAGACACGGTTCATCTTCCCAATCTTTTAACACGCTTCCTTACGTTGCTCTCGGATTCGATTATGAATCCACTTTCTTTTCAGGAACCACTTGATTATAACAATGATGTTATAATTCCCTGTATCCGAAATATAATAACTTTAATATGACTTTTATTTTCTAACTTGAATATCGGAAAACATTTCCAATATATATAATTCCTTTATTGAGAAAACATCTTTTACTCCAGTTAGAAAACATTTCTAAATCCTTTGAATTTACTGATGTTATAAACATCGTTATTATGACTTAAATCATAAATCATTCGTTAATTAACGATATCACTAACCAACCCTTGCTATCATTCACTTTGAAATATTCAGAGCTCACAACTTTAAACCAAACATTGCTTTCAACAACAGCGTTAAAACCGCTATCTAGCCTTATAAAACACTTATCATAACCATAGCATTAAGATTGCTATTAAAACAGTTATTATAACGGCAGCGTTAAAATTGCTATTTAGATTTACCAAGACATTTACTATAACAGCAGCGTCTAAAATTGCTGTATAGATTTACAACATCTATTATAACAACAGTGCTATGATTGTTGTTTTGAATAAAATACCGTGTGCGACGCACACGCTTCCGTTGTTCATTTATAAACTCTGTTTATTTTAAACAATTCAAGTTCTCCTTTAACATATTTATACATTCTTCTAACCACTTAATTCGATTTCTATAAATCCCCTTTTTATATACATTTTATTTGCAAATTATTTCCTTGTTTTAAACTATTATTCTTTTATTTTAAGCATTTGAAAATCTTCCTTTAAACTTTCCTCTGTAATTTGCTAAATTCAGATCCATTTCCAAATATTGGTTTCAAAACCGATACTCACTTTCAAATATACATTCATAATTGATCTCACCTTTCTTATTTATCCAATGGTTAATGATCCACTTCATTTATATCTTTATTTATACCATTTTCTTGGTTTACCCAATGGAATAGGTTTCCATTTGCAACTCAATGAAAAAGAAATTATTTCTAATTTAGAATTAAATTCTGCTTTTAAATTCTAATTTCCTTTTTCACATTCGATGATATTTTACGGTATCTAAAATACCAGGTTCCTACGGCCAGGGTAACAAACACACAAATTCAACCATGGATAATGTAGCATAACATATATCACCATCAAATAAACAGTAAATAAAATGTTGAGGGATCCAGTTGGATCCCTCCAACCTGTTTCCCTGCATCCACAGATGTTAGTAACATCAAAAGTATCGCATTAATGAAAAAATCAATCAACGATGTGATTATATCAACCAATTTATCAACGATTCAACCAAGCAACCATTTCACATTATAAAATAATTTAAAACTCGTTTATATATAAAAATATAAACGAGAGGGAGTTAGTGAGTTTACTCACATTGTTCGTGGTTGACGGTTCCGCTCTTCTTTTAAAATCCAACGAGCGTTTAATTTATCCCGAATTCAATAGCTCTGTTATCAGCATCGTCAGTGCTATAACATAGATTTCATCGTTTGGATTCCGACGGGTTTGACCGCGTTGAATTCAATCGGTTGTAATTTCTTCTCTCTTCTGCTCCTTTGTTCAAAAGGATTCCATGACTTCACCACCATTTGATCACATCACTGCCACCGTCCTTAGTTTCATGATAAGTTTAGATTAATCCATCCTTAAGCCTTTTCCCTTCTCCACATATACACGCATCAGTCTACTTTTCAAGCCGTGAAACTTGCCACCCTTACTCCTCCTTTTTTCAGCTATCAAAACGCGGGTCCTCCTTCACGCCGCTTTTCATCAAAACAATATACTTCCGTGACCTCTCATTTAATCTCCCACCATATGACTTCCATTCACCAGTACCTCTCCACTACAATGAACACCACCCCGCAAAAACTACTCCGCAACATTAAAACCCTCACCATGCTGTATGTTCCATCACCAAGTTGAACACCATGTTTCAAATAGTGTGGCTTCACCAAACTCAACACAGAAACCACTGTGCCCAACATCACACGCACGTTTTCACCCTTCCCTATATACTTCGAACTGTCCCCTTAACGCCCAGATCAACTTCCATTTGCTCAACCAAAAATCGAATCCCACCCAAACTGATAACCCCATGTACCACGTTCGCCCATCCTTCCCCAAGGCTACACACGCTACAGCTTTTCCCAGTTTGAAGTGATCCGCTTCACTTGGTATGAATTTATTGTGAAATACTGGTTCGATTTATACACTTGTAGACTAGGTTTCCATTGGTTTCATTTACTGGTTTTCCGTTCGTGGAAGGGAATAGAAGCGGTATTTATAAAGCCAAATTACTTGGCAGGCACGTAGTAGAGTGATAGGTTAGGGGCGTAGCTGATTCCTTGGTCTGCACGGTTTTGAAAAAATGGCGTGAAGCACCAAAATAAAGTACGTCCGCATGAAGACACAAGCATGTGCATTCATTTAATTTCTACTGTGTAATGCATGTGCTATTTAATTTGCTTTGTACGTGCTGATGAGAATTTCAAACTGGCCATGTGCGAGATATCTAGGTATATATGCTTCAGTGAAAATGGCAATTCGCAGTGTATTAGACTAGGCAAACTAGCTGTGCAATATTTCATGCGGAAGAGAAGTAGTATATATTTTATTTTATATTATATTATACGAAACTTCGTAGTGAAGTATCAAGTAAAACTAACCATAGTTGACTTCTGTCTACTGATAAAAGCTATTCTTGGTGTAAAAAGGTATTCTGAACCCAATGGGACAAGTTTCGTCGAATTCTGACATCGTATGAAAAAAATTCCTTTATAAAACCAGAAATGAACACGCGTTTAAATTTTTCACGATCACCAGATAAATCAAAACAACTTGAAACTGCGAACATCGACAATAACTTTTCGATACGAACCCAACGGCACTAGTTTCGTCGCATTCTGAGACTGTTGCCCCGGTAGGCTGTTTTTGGCGCGTACCGCACTGCCCTTCTGAACACCAAATTTCCCGATCTCTAAAAATAACAAAATATATACCTATCCTGACTCTAATCGACGATACGAACTCAACGGAACTGGTTTCGTGGCCTGATTCGATCGTCTGTTCAAGTTACACTCTAATATCCCTTTATTCAGTTGAATTAATTTAATTGCACTGAACGAGCGTTTACGGCTACCGTGGTCACATACGACATCGGTTTGCCATGCAATTTAACACCGTACGATAATTTAACGATACGGTCCCAATGAAACTGATTTCGTCGAAATCTGAGTCCGTTTGCAAAACGGCTATTTTAACGCGTATAATTTAAATAACGATTTTCCACAGCGACTATTTCAAAATTTGATTTGACCATAACTAACAAATTATAACACGAAATCTAGATTTTTCTCTTTCATATGAAAATTATAATAAATACGGTTCCAACGTGTCTTGTTTCACATAAATCCGACTTATAATGAGTTCTGTATTCTCAGTTGAAGTTCGAAACTCCATATTACGAACTGCCGCGCGATTTCGAGCTCGTTTTTATAATTATATTAATAAATTAACGTTCAAACTTTGTTTTATAAATGAATTCATTATAAAACCCTTTTTAAATTATCGACACAACATTCGAAATTAATTTAAGTGTTCAAAATAAAATGGCGAAAAATCCGGGTCGTTACAAAAGACCACCACTGATAGCGATGAATTAGAGCTAATGATGCAAGCAATGACTATTCACCGGCAACAAGTGCAACAATTCTTAGTGGAAGGATCTTCAAGCAGAATTCATGGAGGAAGTGTATTTGGTCGTGAAGATAAAAGAAAAATGCATGATCACAAAGCTGGAACCGCTAGGTTATTAGAAGACTATTTCAATAAACCATGCACCTACAGCCTTGATAATTTTCGTTGTAGATTACGAATGATTAAGGATATGTTTATGCGTATTTTTAATGGAGTTGTTGGTCATGATAACTATTTTTTTTCAAAAATAAAACAGTGCTAGTACATTAGGATGTTCACCTTACCAAAAATATATAAGATTATTAAGTGTCATGGCTTATGGGATAGTCCCCGATACATTATGATGAGGTGGTCTGAATAGGTGAGAATACGATTCATTTACGTATCGAACCACTACAATAAAATCTATATTTAGTTGAAGTTATCTATTGCGTTTGTGATACGAATGCAACGAATATTATTTTTTCACGCCTCCTTTTAGTTCTATTCGGCCCTGCTGATTTTTCCCCTATCCCGCTTAAAACTAAAAATCTTATTACATTTTTTTAATCTCCTTCCCCTTAGAATTGTTACTCTTTCCTCATTTGCAATTTTTCTCTCTTCTACAATAACATTTCCTCCATCTTGCTTTACTTCTTCCCCTTAACTTGTTCTTCTTTACCTCGATTATCTACTCTTCCTTCAGACTGTGGTCGATTACTGACTTTGTTCACAGGCCCCAAATCAACAAATCAAGGTAATTGCAAAAGCCCTAATTTAGCTAACGTATTTTAGTTTCCATACTTTGTTTAGTGTTTACTAGAAGAACCCTTGTTGTTATATTTTGCTGTTATCATTTGAATTGATGATAAAATGACTAAATTTCTTATGAAATCAGTCATGAATTTTGCTTTTTTTCTTGCAAGATACGGCCAAGAAACTCACAAATTCCTCAAGATTTGAGTTTTATGATAGAAATTGTAAATTGCTCAAACAAGAGTTAGTGATGGAACTCACAAGAAAGAACAAATAAAGTTTGTTTAAAAGGATGAATAATTCTAGTTTTTGTATAATTGAACTCAATTTTGGTAAGTTTAACAAACAAAAGGAATCAGTAAACTATGTTGACGCTAAGAGCTTAAACTAACATTAGCCGAATAAAACAGATGAAACTTCTTGGATAACTTGAATGGTTCAAACTATTTCTACTCAGTTAGAAAAGATAAGAAAGAATAAATTTTTGTTATAAACATAAAACTAGTGTCTCTCAATGAACATTACTGCTTCCTTATTAAGTGTTAACATTGAAATTTAAATTTTTTGTTTACCCTTAGCCTTCAAAATAGTGGGCACGTAACATTTCCCCTTCTTTTGCCATCAAAAGCTACTTTGATACTACCATATGAACAACCAGGTAATCTTTGTTTTGTTAACGGTGATATCAACTATTCTCTCATTGATATTATTTATAGAGTGCATGATCTTAATATGTTGATATTTATCATTTCTACTGTTTTTTTGTTGTTGCCTGTGCATGTTCTCATATAAAGGTTCCCATGATATTAAGGTATTGGTGTATTCCTTCATACCGTCGAATTAACAGTAGTCAAATGTCTCTTTACGATGGTATTTGTTGATATTTTATATTCTTATTGACTACGTGCCCTGCTTACGTCATGTTATATATGCTAAGATTATTTCATCTATGCTTATTTTCATACTTTGTCATGTTTACAGTATACTAACCATTTTAAAATATGTTGGTCAACATTAAGAATTACAATTATAAAAAAAAATATTTTTCTATAAAATAACTAGTAGCTTATGCAATTATGTTAGTAGATTATTTCATGCAGAAGTTGTTGATTTAATGATATTCAAGATTTTGTTGAAATTACGAAACGATGACCCTCCTTCTCTTATAATTTTACTTGTAGATTCTTTCAACTTCAGTGCTCTTCCAATACTTTCCTCTTCCCCTAGTAATTCTTCCACTTTTTCTTTAAAATATTCCTTAGGTATCGCCCATCTTTTCTACGATTCATACTAAATCCTATGTTCAAAACATCAGAAACATGGCTCTCATTGAGAAATTGATCGCTAAATAAGGCCAACAAGGAATTAGCATGCCATTTATCACTTTTTCAATGGTTGAATTCCAATCACAATGAGTAAGGAAGCAAGCAATTATAGGATGAGTATGCCCTGTTAAGCATTAGCATTGAAATTTATGTTTATTGTTTTTCTCTTTTTCAATTTGATCATTTGCGGGAATTTGTTTATCTATTTACTAGCGAGGTAAATTAAATTCTGATGCTATTGTAGGGGCTTGTGATATTAAGTAGAGTCAGACAATAAACCATCTCAACTCGAACTTGTTATAGCTTAGGATACAACAGGAACCATTTACTATCACTACTCCAACTGATATAACTAAGACACAACTACAGGTGAGACATAGTGTAATATTATATTATTTAAACCATATATTTATCTTATTTGTAGGTTCTTGCATTTAATTTTTTATTTATACAAAATGATTAATTTAAATATACCTTGGTGAAAACACACTCAAGTTTTGATGTTTCAATTAATAGCAAAGGATATTGTACATGCATTTTTAATCTAGGCTTCAGTGTTGCCAACATTTTGTAAACCTTGCTGAAACAAACACAATGTGATTTGTAACTAATAGTAAAGGATATCCAAATAATGTGATTCTTGCATAGCCAGTGCCGAGCATATGACAGAAAACCATATTCTGCTTAACACTTTACAATTATATAGCAAAACTACATGGTTTGTTTCATAGAAAACCATGCAGGATTTCGTCTGTCAATATTCTGCTGAAATGGATAGTGCCATGTCCATGTAAATCACATAATTTGATAATTAACAAAGAATTTGGTGTCATCTTTGCAATTTTATTCTTCACATAAATATGACCTGCCCTTTTTGGTTGTAAAAGCGATACTTTAATTTTGTTTACTTAATAGGATGGAAAGACTGGCAAGCTTAAAATAACATGCAACAGATGCCTGTAGTAATACATATATTTAACCCTTATTATGATCAAGCAGTTAAGTGGCAAGAGTGGTGAATCGAGTTTCTGGAGTGGATGAAAAGATTCAGTGATATTACCAGCTTTAAAAGGAAGGTGTTTTAGGTTTCAATGATTTAAGGAATTTGCAGCAGTTTTGAATGGCTGCAGCTTGTTCTGTTTGTTCGAGGGTAGAAAGTGAATTGTTTGAAGATCATGGAGGAGTTCGCGTGATGAAGGTAGGTCGGAGTTCTTATCTATGATGATATAGTGATTCGATGAGGGTGGTATGCCCACCTTCTGTATTTTGGGAAGAAGCAGAAGAATTGAAAGAATTTAGTGCAGGATGACAGTTTTAAGTGTTTGGGTTGTGTAGACCACTCAAAATTCAAGTGCACGAAAGGGGTAATTTTATTGCAAAACCAAGAATTAAAGTAGGGACTTCAAGTAAACATGCTTATTCACAACTATTTTACCAAAGTACATTTTCTTAGTAAAGTGTATAGCAGCATTTTTGTTATTTAAAAGTCTTTTATCATGGGGAACTTTACATGAGAACACATGCAGGCAATAACACAAAAAAAAAAAAACAGACATGATAAGCATCAACATATTAAGATCATGCGCTCTATAGATACTATCCGTGAGAGAACGCTTGATATCAGCGTTAACAAAACAACATTTACCCATATGTTCTTGATAACTTTAATAAAAAAAACAAAATACATTAAGAGTGGAGGCTGATAGAAGAGAAAGCTCTTATTTACCCTAAAATAACACAAGAGGCCTTTATATATAGGCAAAACATAAAACAAAAGACTATATTGCCCTTTAGTAGAATATTAATTACGCTAACATCCCCCCTCAAACTCATGATGCGATAGCAATGAGCATTGAGAGTTTGTCAGTCAAAAACCGGAAGCGTGAAGATGACAAAGATTTAGTGAACAAATCTGCAAGTTGCAAGGAGGAAGAGACAAATGGCAATGTCAGTGTGCCATTCTGAAGGTGGTGGCGAGTAATATGGCAGTCGATCTCAATATATTTGGTCCTTTCGTGAAATATAGAGTTATGAGCAATCTGAATAGCACTTTTATTATCACAGTACAAAGGAGTTGGTCGTCGCAAGAAAACACCCATATCAGCAAGCAACCATCGTAGCCAAACAATTTCACAAGTAGTAGAAGCCATAGTACGATATTCTTCCTCTGTTGAAGACCGAGATATAACATCCTACTTCTTACTTTTCCAAGAGATTAGAGAATCTCCTAGAAAAATACAAAAGCCAGTAGTGGATTTGCGATCAGTAGGATCACCAGCCCAATCTGCATCATAGTAAGCACATAACTCTAAAGATGAAGTAGAAGAAAGCAAAAGTGTCTGAAACTGAGTGCCACGGAGATATCTCAAAATGCGAATAACAGCAGCCCAATGAACTGTAGTAGGAGAAGTAACAAACTGACTGACTATGTGAATAGCATATGCAATGTCAGGACGAGTGATAGTGAGATAAACCAAACTTCCAACAATCTTTCTATAAAGATTAGGATCTGGCAATGGAGATCCATCAGAAATAGAGTATCGAGCATTGAGCTCAATTGGAGTATCAACAGTCTTATTATCTGAGAGACGAGCGCGCTAAAAAATGTCAGAAATATATTTAGATTGAGAAAGAAGATAACCTTTTGGAGAAGAAGCAACTTCAATACCCAAGAAGTAACGAAGGGGACCCAAGTCTTTCATAGCAAAACTTCGAGTCAACTCAGACTTCAACAAGTTAATCCCAACAACATCATCGCCTGTAATAATCATATCATCAACATAAAGAGAAAGCAAAATTCGACCAGACGAGGTGCACTTGACAAACAAAGCGGAATCATGGTTACTTGGGCAAAAACCAAGAGAAGTAATCATAGTAGAGAATTTCTCAAACCAAGCACGAGGAGCCTGTTTGAGACCATAAAGAGCTTTCCTAAGTTTGCATACTTCACCGGGTTGATGATCAATACCAGGAGGAGGAACCATATAGACTTCTTCATGAAGATCTCCATTCAAAAAGGCATTTTTAACATCCATTTGAGTAATATTCCAGTGGCGACCAGAAGCAACTGCAATAAGAGTTCGAACTGTAGTCAATTTTGCAACAGGAGAAAAAGTCTCCTCATAATCCATACCATATTCTTGAGAATAACCTTTAGCAACCAAGCGAGCTTTATACCTTTCAATAGATCCATCAGCTTTAGTTTTAATCTTATAGATCCAATGAGAACCAATAGCACGTTTTCCTGCAGGAAGAGGTACTAAATCCTAAGTATGAGTATGATGAAGAGCAGTCAGCTCCTCAGCCATAGCACGTTGCCAAAGAGGATCACGAACAGCATCTTTGAAAGATGAAGGCTCAGAGAGACAATGTATAGAAGCAAGAAATGAAGAAAATGAACTGGAAAGACAAGAATATTAAAAATCAGGTCATCTCGTAGATTGACGGTTTCGGATAGGATATCGACGTTCACTAGTATCTACTGTCTCAGAAGGTGATTGGGTGGTTGTTAAGTCAATGGAAGTGTCTGGATTTTCAGCAGGAGGTGGCTCATCATCATCAGTAGTGAAAGGATCAATATGAACAAGATCAGACATAGATATACTGTGAGTACGATCAGGAATTGTAAAATAAGGAATATGTTCAAGAAAAACAAAATGATGAGAAACATATAGCTTGTGACTGACTGGATCAAAACAACGATATCCTTTTTGTCCTGCACCATAACCAAGAAAAACACATATAGCAGACCGTGAAGTTAGCTTACTCCGTTGGACATGAGGAAGAAGAACAAAGCATGTGGAACGAAAAACACGAAGAGAAGAATAATCTGGTTGACAACCATACAACTTCTCGTAGGGGGACAAGCCAGAATTATGAGAAGTAGGAATTCTATTAATCAAATAAACAGAGGTAAGAGCTGCCTCTCCCCAAAATTCACTTGGAACACTAGCAGACAATAAAAGAGATCTAGCAGTCTCAAGAATATGTCTATGTTTCCTTTCAGCAACCCCATTTTGTTCAGGAGTATCAGTGCAAGAAGTCTGATAAATTGTGCCATCTAAAGCAAGAAGGTCCTTAAAAGCATGAGAAGTATATTCTCCCCCCAAGTCACATCTAAAACATTTAATAACAGCTCCATGCTGATTTTTAATAAGAGATCGAAACTCATTATAGATGCCAAAAAATTCTGAGCAACATTTCATAAGATAAATCCAACAATAACGAGTGCAGTCATCAATAAAAGAGACATAATAACGAGAGCCTCCCTTTGTAGAAACAGGAGAGGGTCCCCAAACATCAGAATGAATAAGATCAAAAGGTGCAGTAGAAAAAGTATTACTTTGGGGAAAAGGCAAAGCAGAAAATTTTGCAAGTTTACAACCACTACAATCAGAAATGTCATGAGTTTTCAATTCTCCCAAAACTCCAGTAGACGCTAAGAATTGTAATCGAGACTTAGAAACATGACCCAAACGAGAATGCCACAAATAAAACATAGACGATGACTGACTCAAACGAAAAGACGAAACATCCACACCAGGAACAGAAGCCGCAATCTCTGAAATCTTAAGATTTTTGAGCTGATCCAATACATAAAGTCCTCCTTCTCTATGGTCGGTCCCAATCACTTTCTGATACTTTGGATCCTGAACATAACATGCAGAAGAAGAAAAAGAAACCAAGTAGCCATTGTCACAAATTTGACCAACAGAAGCAAGATTTAATGCAAGTTTAGGAATGTAATAGACATTAGATAAGGACATAGACGGTGTAATGACTGAACCAACACCATGCACAGGCATAGATGTACCACTAGCACTCATGACAGGCACAGAAACTTTATGAGCCAAAGAAGTGAAAGAGGATAAATTAGGTGACATATGATTTGAAGCGCTTGAATCTAAAATCCAGGTAGAAGAAGATATACTTGATGAATAAGATGACAAACCTTGTTGAGATGTAGCTAACATAGCATGTGGCTGAGATGCAAGGAATTTCTGAAATTGTTCAATCATTGATGAATCTAATGTAGGAGCCGTAAGAGCATTATGAGGGCGAGGAAGAAGAGGAGGTCCATTATGAGGGATTGGTGGTCGAAAAATTTTCAATTGCTGAGGTTGCTGATAGAACTGTTGCTGCTTTCTTTTCTGTGGACATTGAGATTTCCAATAACCTTTTTGTCTACAAAAATTGCATTCATCACGAGCAACTGGAACATAAGGTCTGACTTGCGAATTTGAATTTGGTCGTGTAGGCATGGCGAAGGCTGACAGAGTAGAGACTTCCTTTGCAACAGAGGACTGAAGACGAATTTCTTCTGCCAAAAGTTCACTGACAACAGAATCAACAGAAGGTAGTGGATGACGATGTAGAATAGAACCACGAATTCCTTCAAACTCGTCATGAAGAGCCATTAAAAACTGTACCAATCTTTGCTCCTCTCTTCGTGCAATATACGGTCCAAAGGCACGTAATTCAGCAGATTATGTGAGCGCCAACTGATCCCAAAAATTTGTCATAGCACCATAAAACTCCTGAATACTCATGCTTTTCTGCTGCAGAGCACGAATATCAGTCTCCAATTGGTACTGCTTTGCAAAATTAGACTGTGTATACAATCTAGCCAGATGATCCCAAACGTCCTTAGCTGTCTCATATTTTGCTAATTGAGTACCTATCGAGTGCTTGACTGAATTATTAATCCAAGTGATAATCTTAGAATTTGCAACTTCCCACTTGTCCAACAAAGACACATAATTAGCAGTTGTGATATCCACAGGCTTGACAATGGCACCTGAAATATATCCCCACATTTGTTTACCCTTCAAAAAAAAATTCATCACATAACTCCAATATGCATAATTTTTACCATCTAATTGAACACTGACTGCTTGAAGTGAATCATCTCTAGTTTCAGCCATATTAATGAACCCCAGAACAAACAAAAATTTCACAAAATCAAAACAAAGAAAAGAAACTCAAAAACAAAAGAACTTCGTGTCAGCAACCATTAACTTTTGATCAACAAATTTCAGGTCAGCAAATTGGATCAGCAACTTTTGGATTTGAACAACTTTTGGGTCAGCAAACATCGAACAACAACTTTTGGGTTCTGGGTCAACAACGTCACCTAATCAAACATCAGCTTTGCTATTTATGCAAACATCAACTTTCAGGTTCTGGGATTGGCTGGTGAACCCGACGTGAATAAGAGGCAGGGAGTGGCGTTCTGAAAATCAGCGGTTGGCGGATCAGTTGTAGGGATCGTCGGATCTGAGAAGGCTGGTGCTTCGGTGGATTTGATTTGGTTTGGGCGGATCTGAGAGTGCGGATCTGAGAAGGCTGGTGCTATTCGATCTGAGAAGGCTGGTGCTATTAGTGTGGATCTGAGATTCGGTGCAGGGTTCGGTTGTTGATTCTGGAGGCAACGTGCTTCGGTGGCTGGTGCGTCTGGGTAGTGTTCGGCTGGTGGCTTTCTGAAGATAGATCACCAAAAGAGAGAGATTAGAGAGAGCTGTCAGATAAATCACCAACAGAGAAGAACCGGCTCTGATACCATGATAACATTAATAAAAAAACAAAATACATTAAGAGTGGAGGCTGATAGAAGAGAAAGCCCTTATTTACCCTAAAATAATACAAGAGGCCTTTATATATAGGCAAAACATAAAACAAAAGACTATATTGCCCTTTAGTAGAATATTAATTACGCTAACGGTTCTTACGGTAGTATCAAAGTAGCTTTGGATGGTAGAAGAAGGGGACCACTGTTTTGAAGGCTAGGGGTGAACAAGAAATATAAATTTCACTATTAAATGCTTAACAAGCCACAATAATGTTTGTAGAAATATAAGTTTTTTCTAGTAACATATTCCTAACATTCAATTTTAATCATATATTATGTGATTTCTTTGATATAGTTATATGCAAGTTTTGTTGGTACAAAAATTTTGTAGCATGTTGTTTTCACCTATTTCTTTCTAACTATTCTAACGGTGAATTAATCTTACTTCATTTTTCATAATATTTTTGTACACTTATTCAGACTCACATAATTTAGACCACAGTCTTAAACTGTGGTATATGTAATATGATTTTTTGGAAAATACAAGATTGATTCCATGGCCATATAGTAATATTAGTAGTGTACGAAGAAAACATATGTTTATTTTTGGGATATTTATTTCTTGTGTTACAAATTCTTCATCATTCATTTGTTATTCCTCATTTTAAGCTATAGAATCAAAAGACATTACTGAATTGGTTGACAAAAGCATAAAGATATCATCCCCTTATTAGTTGCCTAGCATGCTTGCATTGAATTAGATATGCCTTAGGTTTCAGAATTTGGTGACGAACATCTTTCTGCTTATATAGACACACACACACACACACACAAAACACACACACACTCACTTTCTACATAACATGATATTTGTTATCTATTTTTAGCATGAAATAGTTCACGATATGCCACGTGCATATTAATTGTATCTTTATGTAGAGACGAGTAGAGTCAAAGCATTGATAACCACAAAATATTATTTCTAAACCAAGTAAGCCTTTCCAACGTCAAAATAGTAAAAATGAGGTATACATCCCCTTTCTTTTATGCACATACTGTTGTCCTTTCAGTGTACGTGTTAATGCAAACTTATTATGCTCAGTTGGATTTTATCAAATGTTGAATTACTTATTGTATTTCATATCTAACTATTTCCACTAGAGCACATTTATCAACTGCGAAATAGTGGGAGAATAAGGTCACATCTGATGTTTTTAGAGTTGCAATCTTTGCATGATGGCTCTGAATATATTTACTCAATGATTTCAACACCAGCCTTTTTTCCCATTTCTTTTCGACATCAATATCAAATTGTATGTGGATTAGAATATATGGGTTTATTTTTCTTTAAACAAACATAACAAAATTAGCTCTATCGATTATCTTTGTTTATGGATGCGGATAGATTTCAGATTTTTCGGATCTTCATTGATAACCTTGGTAATATCCTAAAAATGCTTCTATCGTGTTTTGTCTTTACATGTATGTGTAGTAAATAATAGTGGACTTATCTGATGCAGATGTGGTTTATTATGGAACTGATTTAGAAAGATTTTCTTCTTGATGAGCAGTAAATAATAATGGACTTATTAGTTTACTTGCTAATTTTTTTTCTTGTACTTGTTGAAATTTGTTCTAAATATGCATGTGGCAGCATTCAAATTGTTTGCCACAACATTTCTAAATAGTTTCTTTAACATTTTTGAAATGAGTTTTTATGATATTAAGTGTATTATTAAGGGTGAATTCTGAGCGTTTGTGTGATATATATATATATATGTGTGTGTGTGTGTGTGTGTGTGTGTGTGTGTGTGTGTATGTGTGTGTGTGTTAAAGTCAAAAACCGTTATGAACAGATTGTTTGAATAGAATTTAGAGTTGCATAATCTATTATTTCCCCTTCCTCCTCAGTATCGAACTACAACCTGTACTAAAAAGTAAATAGGTGGTTTGTCCAACACACATGCTTATTTTAATTCAATGTTCAATTTCCGTCTCCTTACTTGAAACGACAATGCTTATTTGTTCATTATTAAAGAATTAAACCACCATATTTTGAATCTAATGGTGCTTATAGACTCCTGTAAGTAACCCCTTGTTTACTTTTCTGGTAAAGAAGATCGAAATACTCCTCATTGCCATAGGGAATAGTTCATGTTATTATTATCTCAACAAAAAATAATTTTGTTTTAGGTTTATCTATATAAGTTTTTTCCCATTATCATGCTTGTTTCTACTGAGTTAACTACACTAACCCTTCCTTTAGTTTTTGATAGTTGAGTTTTGTCTTATAGTTCTAATTTGTATAAATTATGGATCCGCGTCAATATTTTGGCTGAGGTATGCAAGTTAAATTATTATACAATGGCTTTTCCAGTAGACTTTAGGTGGTATTTCTGACAAGTTTATAATTTATTGGAGATACCTAGTATTCTTTTGCTATTAAGAAATGCATGTATGCACGTTTGGCATGTTATTTTTTGGCTGATACGAGATTACTTCGAAGTCATAAGTGATTGATTAATATTCTACTTCACTGAAAAATCTACTCTTAAGATATGTCTCAAATTGAAAAAAGATTCGTTTCTAGGGGAGCCACTGTAAATGCCGACAAGGAATATTTTATTTTCCCTTCTTTTTTCATCTCACACCTCCATGTATTTCTGCCATCTTCCCTCTCGTCTCCACATAAACTCGTCTCCACCTTCCTTGTTTTCGCAACGCGTAGTGGCTCCTCCGATAAACATATATCACCTCTAGATCTAAGCTTCCACAAAAACAGATATGAACTCTTCTAACCCTAATTTCTTCAACCGCATCTTTCCATCTCGCAACTCACACAAATCGATGCTAAATCTCTTCTTTTCATGGCTATTGGCTAATTCAGGCAACTGCTTGGCTATTCGATCCGGTAGCCTGTTATTCAAATGTTAGTCCCTATGATGGTAAGGATTATGGCACTAACGTGAAGTTTCTTGGCTTGCAGCAACTCCCTTAAGGTTTGACTTGTTTTCATGTTTCGGCACTTGTGTCTGTGAGTGTACAAGTTGGCCTTTTGGGTATTCAATGTATTTCAAGTTTCGTCTTGTTGGTAGACTGTTATTTTCAGTCTCAATTTATGTGTCTGTTGCGAAATATTGTTGAGATGATTGGTTTTTCCTTTGGTTGGAGCTCAGCTCTTTTGCAATGTAATTTTGATGTTTGTAATTACTATTTCCGTGTTTGGGGTCTACTTGTTTGGATCGTCACCCTGATTGTTTGGCTATAAACGAGATGCGCAAGCACTGAACATAACTGACTTTCTTGTTGGTGAGCCTGCTATTGAACTCTGTTCGTGGACATGTGTATTGCTTGTAGTGAGTTAAGGTATTTTTTTGGTGCAAAACTGGGATGTCGAGGGTATAGTGTGCTTGAACAATGTGGACACGGTCAGTCATCGACACTGGTGATGCTTATGCACTCAACGTTGTTTGACTCTTGTGATCGTCTATTCCTCTTACGCTAGATTATTACTTTTTTGGCTAATTGATGGGACCTTTCAAGGCCAGTCTGGAACTATGCTGAAGTCATATCGTGCTTCTACTTTAGGCGTGGAGCGCAAGAAATCTCTGTAGCTGCTGTTGAGTCACATTATACTATTCCCTGCTGCAAAACCATGTAATTGTATACAACAAACACAGTGTACCCATGTACTTATTTTTTGACTTGTTGTGTACAAATGTAACCCAACTTCTAATTGATGTATGTAATATAACATGTAATATCCTCTCTGCATAGAGTGTTATAGTAGTCTAGTAACTTAAACTAGCTCCTAGACTGTAGTCTAGTTAGATTTAGTGGACGACCCACTATAAAGTCGTAGATGGTGGGCGGTCTACCTTAAAAACTGAACTGTAGTAGGTTGGCAACCACCAACCTCCGGGTAGGGCTGCACATATATGGGTTGGGTCGGATTAGACCAAATACTTCATCCGACACGGTCATTGGTATGGGTTTAAGGTAGTTTAACCCGTATCCGACCCTATATGAGGTTGGATATGGTTTGGATTGGAGTATAGGTTAGGTCGGGTTTAATAGGGTTGGGTTGATTGAATATAATAAAAGATGAGAATATGTGGGATATTTTAAAAAAAATTAAAATATTCATCATATTATATCAGATTTTAGCTAGCACAATGCATTTAAAATAACTGATAAGACATATTTTATTAAAATTTCATTGTAACACACATCATATGAAATTAATTTATGAAATAGTAAAACAAGTGTTTCATTTTGAAATAGATTAAAATGCTCTTTAAAATATATTTTCCAAATTCTATTTAGCTTGGATCGACATGAAATATGTTTTTTTGTATATTTACTATAGAATACATAAACTTTATTCCCGGACTATAATATTATAGTTTTAAGCCGGCTGGTATTAAATTAGTTTTTTTAATAAAGGATTGGATTGGGTTAAAATAAGGTTGGGTTGAACAAAATATCAAACCCGACCCGCATATAGTATGAGTTACAAATTTGTAACCCATATCCGACCCAAACTAGGATGGGTTGGGTTGGGTTTATGAGGGTTGGGTCAGGTTGTGGGGTTGGGTCGGATTGGATATGGGTTATGTGCAGCCCTACCTCCTGGTATATTTATACTTACTATTGGTTATAATAAAAGTGTTTGCAGTCAATTTAAAAACCGGTTGACTTTGCCAAAAAAAAGTCTACTCTTAATAAGTCAAAGTCCACAGACATCCATGTTGATTCTTTTGGTGTTGCTTGATCTCAGAGAAGTGGCACCGGAGATCCGAATGCCTCAATAAGTTATGCAGCAACCCATAGTTCCTTTGACTAATTTCACTGAACATGGAGTTAGATGAGTTGTGATTTCATCCTTTTGTTAACCCCATTGATTAAACTGAGGCTATAATTTGATTGTTCAGAAAATCAAATGTGGATATGTTTTATCTGAAAGGTCTTGTATGATGTAATAGATTGGGAAAGCTTCAACAATGTAAAGTAGTAGTTATATGAAATTGAATGTTATGCAAGTGACTACATGAATAAACTGCTGGTGGGGAATAAATGTGATTTGGCAGGTAAAAGGACAGTTTTCGATGAAGCTGGGCAGGCAAATGCCACAAGTTATCTTCCTATGTACCAGTAAAAAATGATGACACATTGCTATTTATTTACAAATAAAGTTTTCTGCTTGTTGTAGGCACTGGCCAATGAGGTTGGCATTCCATTCATGGAAACCAGTGCCAAAAGCGCAGCCAATGTTGAGCGGAAACAGAGAAAAAGAGCTGGTAATTTTATGAATTTAAAGGTACTATTAATTAATAGGTAAATTCATATCTATTCAAAACTCATGTTGGAAGATCGACCATGCCATTCATTAAAATATTTAGTCTCAAAATTAAATATGATAAAACTAGGTAATCACTATTTTCAAAAAAAAAAATTCGATTGAAAATCTGTCAGGAACAAAGAAAAAGAATGTCTATGTTGATTAAATAATTTAGGTAGTAATGGTTCTACTCTTAACAATGACTTGAATTGTTATGTTCATTATTTAAAGGTTTAACAAATGTAGCAGTTGTTGTTAAGATCGCAATATGACTTGGATACAAATTACATGTAAAATTAATACATTGTCGAATAAATTTCAGAAAGATGAGTTTTTCCTTGATACTTCACCAAGTAATTCCATCATTGGTATCTTGAAATATAATAATTTTGACTTAGCCTACAAGTATAAGGAATAAATTCTACCATCTGATCTCCTAAGAATGAAGTTTGGTTATATTGATATTGAATTAGGAGAAAGATTACCATAATTGAGACTAAAACCTGAGAATCGCTGACAACTAATTAGATAACAAACTCATCTGAGCTTGAATAAAATTGATTCTATAAGGAAGCGGTACCTGCTTCAACTATTACTACGAAAACTCAAATTTTGACTCATCTTTGTGTTGTGAAAACTCTTCTTTCTTATAAAAAATATGATGATAATATATTTGGGATAATATTTATGTTTTTTTCATTATTTTTTAACTTCTCTTTATGCATTAAAATAATTTGTGGGCCTTTTATTTGTGATGCCCCGTGTATAAGCATATTTTCCTCTGGGCCTGAGCCAAACCTGCTTTTAATAAATTCTTTTGTCAACTAGCACTCTACTCTTGGGATTTTAACATGAATCTTCTAAATTATTCAAATTATCTTCAATTATTGAACACTAGTTATTTATATAAATGAGGGTATTTTGCTTGTGTGAATCGAATTTGAAAGAAATAACCAAGTTTAGCTTTTTATATATACATTATAATTAAGTGGGCAAGCAAATTCAGCCCAGTTTCTGTTTTGTTAAGTCAGTAAATCCCATCAACTATATTACTCGTATCTCTTGTTTTTTAACGCAGTAACAATTAATTCCTTTAGATTTTGCCTTCAATGGAAGAATACTTATTTTATGCCAGGTCTGATTTTTGACCATCACAATTGTTAGTTCATATAACTATATTACTGACATATTTTGGGACATTAAGACAATGTAAGATATATGTAAACAAGATAATATACCTACTTGTGCAGTAAAAAGTAATATATTTCTGAGTATATTAGAAAACTTTGTTAAAACAAATTAAAACTTCAAGCTTTTGCATTTCAAACCTGACTGATAGCAGCAAAATATCTAGGTCGAACATGTATTCCAATTGTTGTGAATGCATGAATATTTTGATTATGGCCAGTTTGAAACTTGTGATAATTTAACAATTTATAGTTTCGATACTACTTTAAATGCTTGTTATATAACTTGCATGATTGGAATGTATGTTGTCATTATTTTACAGTGCCAAACGTTGGGAATGGTTTGGATCTTGAAAACTATTCATGGAGTTAAAACACTTTAAAATATCAATATTCCTTTCCCTAAATGAATTAAATAAAGATTGATGGCATGTGAATTGAAGAAAAATCATCTCAAAGTTGGACTCAAGGGCCAGCCTCTAGTCATCGATGTGAGCATCTAAAATATTTATCTATTGAATATGAACAAAAATTATTACTAACAGAATAATATTATTTTTGACAAACAATCTAAATGTATATTGTCATGGTTTTAGGGGGAACTTGCAACTCCATCAGGGTATATGTTCGCTTCTGGAATATTGATGGGTAACAACAATTGAATGCTTTTGTAGTTGATTTCTTATTCTTTTAAAGACAACAAGCATCGTTTAGGAGAGTGATACTATGGCTTTGCCTCTTGTTTTGTTCACAATAAACATGGTTTATCCATACAAATTATAAGTATGTACTTGATTTATTGGTATTTGCAGAGGATGGGAAAGCCATGTCAATTCTGTTGACAAAACAAAATCAAATGGAATGGTGGAAATCATTGGTTATAGGTGACAGTGGAATTGATTCCACTAGAGTTGAGCCTGAGACTGCAAGCCGGCTGATTTAGACCTCAAGACACGTCAAACAATTGAAAAAATAATTGTAAAGTCAAAGAACTGTCAGTAATTAAGCCATAAACTATACTTTAACTATTATGTGTTATAATATTTTGTTCGTACCATTTTTGTGGATTTGTTTGTAAACGGTTTTGATATGTGGATTCGTTTATCTTGATGAAATACTATTATTGAAATGGTTATGGATATTATTTTTGATTATGCGGTTAGTGTGTTTTTTTAATTATTTGAATATGGTGATTATTGATGTTGGTTTAAAAATGATGATTATGTGATTGATTGTTGGTACTAACGTGGCTATTATATAAGTGATTGTCGAAAATGATACAAGCCATTATTAGTAAGTAGCGGTGGTTAAAATGTGGCGTACATCAATTAGTATGTTTTAATGGCGTTTTAGTAGTGCTACGAAAAAAATGCAACTTACAAAAATATTGTAGCAGAAGTAAAACGCAACAATAAATGAAAAATGGGTGCAAGTACCACTTTGGTTGCATTTTTAATATGCTGTCAAAAAACATTTCTTTGGGTTTTAAAAATGTTGCTATATGTTCATTTCTGGTAGCGTATACTATAACGCAACTAAAACTTTCAGACTTTTAGTTGCATGTCATGTTGTAGTGTTTTCTGAAACGCTACGAAAAGCTTTAGTAGCGTTTTTTTCAATGCTATGAAAGGCCTTTTCTGGTGTAGTGAACAGTTCTATATATCGATTATTGAACTATATGGTGAAGGATATCTTCATTCTCCAATGCAAATCGATGTTAATATACTTAAATATTTAGGAGCAAAAGGAGGATCTCCAGGCATATTAGGGAGTCTTGACTATATACACCGAGAGTGAAAGAACTGCCCAAAAGCCTGGCATAGTCAGTTTATCGGCCATTATCCCAAAGCTACGATGATACTAAAAGTTGGTTCCTGACACGACCTTTGGGTTTGGCATGCTTTCTTCGGATGCCTGGTTTCATCAATGATAATGTGTTGCACTTATCACATATATTTTAAACATCTCACACATTAAAGTTCACCTGCTTGCAATTTCAATATTGTTGGAAATTCGTACAATATGGGATATTATCTAGCAGATGGTATATACCCATCCTGGTGTATCCTAGTCCAAAAAATTTCAGATCCAGAAACCGGAAAATAAAGGCATTTTGCTAAAACAAAAGGTCATGGGAAAATATATAGGACATGATTTTGGATTTTTACAAGCACGGTTTTCTATTGTTAAAAATCGTGTTAAATTGTGGAAGCTAATGGCGTTGAGAAACATTATGAGAACATGCATTATTACGCATAATATGATAATTGAAGAAGAAAGGGGGACATTTCCATCTTATTAGGGATATGACCCAGACAACACAGCAAGAGTTGTTGCTGATAGGCATTCAGATACTACCGAAGTTTTCCTGAGATGTCTGCTTAAAATTAGGTCTAGAGAAACTCAAGAATTTTTTTTAGATGATCTTGTTAAGCACCAATAGCACATAAAGGGAAACCAGTTATTCATAATATTCAATTATGTTTTTTATTATTGCACTATTATGTTTATCTTTTAATACATTAAAGTATTATATTATGTACCATTTGATTAATTCAACATTTAGCTTTTATTACATTGTTGTACTATATTTTGTATTATTTGGTCAATTCAACACTTAGCTTTTATTACACCGAATTATCTAAACTAATAAACTGCCAATGACTTGTCCACTCAACGACAATAAGATATTATATTGTTCAATTAATGTTTACAGTATAGTGTATATAAAAATCAAGTGAACTCTTCTTTTAGAGGAACATTATATTTTCTCATCAATAGCGGATCATAGTCTCATATATCTTTCCTCATTCTATGAGTTCAATGGCTCACTTGAGCACCTAAATCCTCCCAATCCTACATCGCCTAATTAGGATATTGTAACGATACGGATTTCGCTCGGAGCTAATCGATCGCTAAATCGACCAAGACCGTTCAAAACCCGGATACGCTAACTCTGGGCATATAACACATCAGAACAAATAACAGAAGACTTTTATAAACATCATAATAATGTTACATCAGAGTACAGAATATATCATAGTATATCGAAATATAATACAGCAGAAGATTAATTTACAATAAATGTAATAAAATGCAGCAGAAACAAATAAACTAACACAGCGGCAGACTATCAATGCTCTGGACATAGCTTTAAGCTTCAATCCAGAATCCTTCTTATATATTTACAAAATAAACTACTCGACTGCCCGTGTGGAAAATAGGAGCACCCGAGTTTGCAAGGGAAAAGCAAACCACGAGTTAGTCACGGGACTGGTGTGAGAAACTCTATAGTCAAAATTAACTTATTTAATCATAAGACAAATCATAGGACCATGTCGCTAACGCGGAACGGGTTTACCCCCATGAATGCCAGTGTATAAACAGCAATATATATGGATCTATTATGCATCAATCAACATGCAATATCCCAATCTACCCATTTAGATTAATCACTATACTTAGATTTTCTAAATCCAATTCAATTTACAGAAATTATTCCTTTGGACTTTGTTTCCCAATTTCTATATCAAATCATTTGAAATACATATCTAGCTTTTATATCAAAGTAGATTTCACTTCGGGATCTCAAACCATATCGTTTGGAAATGTGAATGCCAAAACATAATAATACATACAAACAAGTATGCAACCAAATATCAGGAATCTTCCCTCAGACAAGGCTATACGCGCCTCTCTAACTCGATATATATATATATATATATGTGTGTGTGTGTGTGTGTGTGTGTGTGTGTGTGCGCACCTCCCACTATGGAGCAGGCTACACGCTGACCACTCAACCTAAGGTCCTGGATCCACCCCATACTTTTAGTCGTTCAGGTCACCCGATCTTTAACCACATACTTGCTAAATCATTTTATATCCCGAAGTAGGAAAAATCCTTTCACAACATGATAATCACAAGTACATTCAATCTATAGTACTTCACATCAGCAGTTCACACATATGATCAGTCACTATTAATCACATAACCTTTGAGCTTGTACGTCTCAAAGAAGGTGTTAAGAAAGAGAATAAATTCTCAGCCACTAAACAGATACATCATTAATAGCAACTAATCGAATATGTGATGAACTACAATGTAAAACCATAATACAATTCGAAATCATTTTGACAACATCGGGTTTAGACCTCGAAATCCTTTCTGTTTTATAAAACATTCCCAGTACAAAATTGGGAAAACATTTCTTTCCATTTAAAAAAATATCATTTTGAAATCATTCATCAAATTTGAAATGAACAAAACTAAACACCTTATCATCAAATCGTGAAGTGTTTCACAAGGCGTTAGCACACAGATATCTTCTACCCAACCCAATGCTAAATGTAAAAGCATATTCTACTCATAAACTGGTCGAGCACCGTCCACACAGTCAATCAATCAATAATAATCAATATCAACAATCAATTAGCCCAATCCAAATCAACAACAAGGTATATTTGGTTCAATCACGTTTTGGTAATTTATTTATTACCATTTATTCATTCACAATCTAATTAAAGATTTATTCAAACTCCAATTGGTTTCAATCTCTAAAATCATTTCTTATTGATTATTCAACTTTCTGGAAATTAATCCTGCTTTAATTGGGTTAAAGAACCAATATCATTTAAACTCAGTTCATGACAAACCCAAAATCTAATTCGATATTAAATATAAGGCTTAGAATAGAAATTATATCGGCTTATATTCAATATCAAATTCTAAAACCAATGGATATCGGATTGGAATAATGATATTAATATCTTCCAAATTCCTACAACAATATCCATATAATCATGGAATCCAATACCAAAATATCCCGAAGATTATTTCCATTCAAATCAATTCCAATCCATATATTGGGAATTTCTGGTTATATTAAACCCTTTCCAAATCCAATTTATTTATTTAAAAATTATTGCTTTATTAATCTAGTTAATAACTAGTTCAATTTGATAAAAATAATTTTTTTCTTTACAAATGTGGAATTTTTCATCCAAATTCTTTTCAAATCATTTATTATGAGTTTACATAAATTATTAATATTTTTAATAATTTTATTAAGGCCCTTTCAGCTGATTTACATAAACGGTCATCGAACTTCATTTACAGCGACCTTTTCCAAATTTGATTTGGACATAATTCCAAATCCAACCATTAAATTTCAAATCTCTTATATCCGTTGGAAAGCTCTTTTCGGTACTAACCCAATGGTTCAGATTTTAGGAGAATCCGACGGTCGGATCTCCCGTTACGTCCATTTGAAGTCAACGGTCGAAATTTGCGAACGGTCGCGGCGCGACGCGTTCTATTCAGGCCATTAAATATATATAATATATACATTATATATATTTTGTCGATTTCCATTTAAAACGTATTATATAAATCGTTTACAAATTCGTTTTAAAATGATTTCAACTTCCATTTATATTTTTAACAAAATTGAATATTCCATTACATGACAATTTAATACATCTCATATATATGTTAAAAATAATATTTTTAACCAATCAATATTTATTTCATTCACACTTCATATATATATATATATATATATATATATATATTTCACATTTCATATACATATTTTTCACATTTCTTATATATATTATTCACATTTCATATATATATTATTTTCACACTTCATATATATATATATATATATATATTATTAAAGTTCATACATATATTTCTTTCACACTTCATATATATATTATTTCCATTTCATATATATATTATTTCCATTTCATATATATATTATTTTCATATATATATATATATATATATATATATATATATATGAAAATAATATTCACACGTCCTATATATATTTTTCACATTTTCATATAGATTACATCCATTTCATATATATATATATATTATTTTCATTTCATAGATATATATATTTCACATCGTAAATATATATTTTATTCACATCGTGTATATATATATATATAATTTTCACATCGTATATATATATATATATATATATATTTCACATCGAAAATATATATTTTATTCACATCGTGTATATATATATATAATTTTCACATCGTGTATATATATATATATATTTCATATCGTGTATATATATATAAAATTTTCACATCGTATATATATTTGTTCACATTTCATATATATATTTTTTACACTTCATATATATATATATATATATATTATTTTCATTTCATATATATTTTATTTCCATTTCGTATATATATATATATAATTCTCATATAATATATATATATAATTTTCACATTTCATATATATATATCATTTTCATTTCGTATATATATAATTCTCAATTCATATATATATATATTATTTACATTTCATATATATATATATATATAATTTTCACATTTCATATATATATTTTACATTTCATATATATATTATTTTCATTTCATACATACATATATATATAATTTTCATTTCATATATATATATATAATTCACATTTCATATATATATTATTTGTACACCACAATCACAACACAATCAAATAAATCGTCCATGGTCTGTGGACGACAGGGAGGTGATCTAACAGAAAATAAATAATTGTACAAAAATTTATAGTGAGAGAAATTCTCACATTATATATATATATATATATATATATATATATATATAATTTTCACATCGTATATATATTTGTTCACATTTCATATATATATTTTTCACACTTCATATATATATATATATATATATATATATTATTTTCATTTCATATATATGTTATTTCCATTTCGTATATATATATATATATATATAATTCTCATATAATATATATATATATATAATTTTCACATTTCATATATATATATATATCATTTTCATTTCGTATATATATAATTCTCAATTCATACATACATATATATATTATTTACATTTCATATATATATATATAATTTTCACATTTCATATATATATTTTACATTTCATATATATATTATTTTCATTTCATACATACATATATATATATATATATATATTTTTCATTTCATATATAAATATATATATAATTCACATTTCATATATATATATATATAATTCACATTTCATATATATATTATTTGTACATCACAATCACAACACAATCAAATAAATCGTCCATGGTCTGTGGACGACATGGAGGTGATCTAACAGAAAATAAATAATTGTACAAAAATTTATATTGAGAGAAATTCTCACATTGGGTTCCACTCTGTCGGTGTTTATCTGGCGAATTCAGCACCATTTGGGTTTGAATTTGCCTTAAATTCTAATCAGCTCCAAATTGGACGAGGTTAGTCTTGTTGTGAAGCTCTAGTCCCCATGATCGCAACGGATCCAGTTTCGCGCGATTTGGACCTCGTACGAAAAAGATATCGCATTACAAACCTTAATTACATTTTTACGGTAATTAATAATTTAATTAATTAATTAAACTACCTTCTTCCTCTTTCTATTCTTCAGGTCGTGCTCCATCCAGGATCGTTCAAACCTAGGGTTCGCTTTTACTTCCTCCAGGCCGCGTCGTACCTGGATCCGCCACCTCCACCTGATGCGGCGACGCGAGAGCTCCACGGCGACCCCCTCCATGGCGAACTTGAAGCTCCGTCCAGCCCTCAATTTCACTCGAAAGTCGGCCACTTTACACCACGATTCCACCCAAAATCATACACGAAAATACACTATCCTAGTATGGATTTAAAGAGCTCGAAAAGCTCTTCAAAATTCTCTAAAGTAATGGGTTTAATTCTGCGTGTAAAGGGAGATTGGAAGGGATGAACGCTGGAGTGGTTTCCGCTGTTAGGTTCTGAAGATGATGGCATGGGTTAGAGAAAATAGAAATTAGGGTTTGAAATATATATATATATATATATATATATTCTAATATTATTTTATTCCTTGTTTATTTAATTTTGAAATTTAACGTTTTGAACTCCAATTCTGTAACAACCCGAAAATCTGGGCCAGTTTAAAATTTTTATTTTGGCAATTTTAGCGAATTTTGATTATTTAAAATAGATTATTTTAAATAATATCGACGAGAAATTTATTTTGAATATAATTCGAACGTATATATTTATACGCGTCGTCGTTAGAATATAAATATTTATACATAATTATAAATAGAATTGAAAATGGCGCGGTAGTTCGATAATTCGATTTCAAACTTCAATTGAATGTACCGGGTGCAAAATAATCCGGATTTTAGTGAAACCAAAAATAATGGGATCTAATTGATAATATCTTTCCAGCGAATCCGAATAATCAAAATTTGATAGCGGGAATCAAAAGATATGTCCAGTTGAAAATTCTGAATAGTCGCTATGGAATTCAGGCCCTTAAAAATGGGCATTTTGCAAATGACCTCGGATTTCGACGAAACCACTTTTGTTGGGTCCGTGGTGTCAAATTATTGCTAGGTTTCAAATTTCATAATTTTTCGAATCAATATGTGAGCGTGGCAAAGGAAAACGCGTTTGACCAGTTTCAGTTGATTTTAATCGACTGGAAAATGGCCATTTTTCTAACGGTCTCAGAATTCGGCGAAACTAGTTTTGTTAGGACCGTATCGTCAATACGAAGCTAGAAAATATTTTTCTGGAATTTTTCTAGTTAGTATGTGACCCCGGTAATTTGAAATGTACGTTTAAAATTCAATATAGTGATTTAAATGTAAATTTAACGGAAATTGATTGCAACAGCCGAACCAGCCTACGATACATATCCCATTGTGTTCGGAATGGGGGTAGAACGCTATGGACGACAGGCGGTGGACCTCGTTTCGAGGTCGTATGTAAAAGTCAGCTATTTGCAAATAAAATAATTAAAATAAAATAATTAAAAATAAAAAAAACCCCTCCTCCTTAAAACCGCTCTGCCCCCCCCCCCAAATCATTATTTCAGAATCGGAAAAAAAAAAAAAGATCGATGACGGAAGGGGGGAGATGGCCGCCGCCACGGCCGCCTGGGCTGCCGCGCCTCAGGCGCCTCCGCCCCAAAAGTCTGGCGCACCCCTATTCGCTCCTCCCCAAACCCTCCACCCGACGCCGTCGACGGCGCCACAACCCCAACCCCATCGCCACCACGACAGCCTCTTCCTCCTCCTCGCGTCGGCACCACCCCAGCGGATTGAAGCTCGATCGAAAAGAACCCCCCCCCCCAAACCTGGTGCAAACCGCCGCCACCGCTTGGGCCCTGCGCCACCGCGGCAAGCACCCCGCCCCCTCTCTGTAAGTCTTTTTTTTATTATTTATTTATTTATTTTATTTATTTTATTTTATATACAGAGGTTTAAAAACTGATTTTTAAAAAAGATATAAAAACTGATTTTTAAAAAGATATAAAAACTGATTTTTTTTAAACAGGATTTAGAAAACTGATTTGAAAAAGAATTTTAAAAACTGATTTTTATTTTAAAATAAAAAGGGTTAGGCCTTTAAAATAAATAAAAAGAGAGTAGTAGTATAAAGATATAATTTTTATATTTTTAAAGTATTAAAAATATGATTTTTATATTTTTTAAAGTATTAAAAATATAATCTTTATTATATAGAAGATGTAGAAATATGATTTTTGCTTAAATAGGAAAGAGTATATTTTTAGAGGAAAAAAAATATGATTTTTGCTTTCGTGAAGTTCGGATTTTTAATATCTAAAAGTTTGGATTTTCTTTTTATTAGAAAAGGCGAAAACTTTTTATTAGAAAAGGCGAAAACTTTTTATTAGAAAAGGCGAAAACTTTTTATTAGAAAAGGCGAAAACTTTTTATTTGAAAAGGTGGAATCTTTGTTTTTATAAAGGCGAAGTCTATATTTTTTTGAAATGGAATTTTTTTATATATATTGAACATCGAAGTAATAATTCAATTTTTATATATTGAACATCGAAGTAAAATGTGTTTTTTATATATTGAACATCGAAGTAAAATTCGATTTTTATATATTGAACTTCGAAGTAAAAATTCGATTTTTATATATTGAATAGCGAAGTAAAAATTTGATTTTTACATATGTAGTGGCTACGACAACGAAGCTGACAAAAAAGGCGAGAACGACGAAGATCTCTACAATAGGAGTGTCGTGAAGTTGGATAGCTTTAGGTGAGAACTTCTCACTCTAAATTCTCTTTTTCTAGTTATATATATATATATATATACTAGGATGCAGACGGTGCTTAGTAGCACCCGACACCCGTCATCCACAGACCATGGATGGCTTGTTTGTTAAATTGTTTGATTGTGTAGTTGGTTAGTCTATTTGGTTTGAATTGAATTGTTTGGTGAAATGGAATAAATCTGATTGATGTGTGAATGGCGTGGGCCTTCACTAGACCGGGGATAAGGCGAGGCCTCGTCCCGTTTCTAGTATCGTGCCGTTATGCCGCCGAAATTTTCTAAAATAAGTTAGAAAATAAAAATATCATTTTATTTAAAGAATGAACTGAATAGAAATTCATATGTTGGAATAAAATGTTTTGTCGTTAAAAATATAATTTTTAACGTGAATGTGAATAAATAAATATTCATTTACAAACCAGACGGTTTGTTTATGTACACCTATTTGAAGGACATTGATTGGGTCGATAAATTTTACACATCGCCCAACTGCACAAATAAAATATGTGTTTGATTGCTTGAAACCCCACACGGGTATTGGGATGATATTTGACGTACACTAATCCCGATTGTTTAGTTGTATGTCGATCGATTGATTGACAGGCTGTTATAAGCGTTGAATATTTTATTTGATGCTTATACAGTGTAGAATGCACTTTGGATGATGGTTGATTATTCATCATTGTTGATAAATACATGTGTTGTAGAAAATCCATATAATTAACATTATATGGTAATTGATTGGGTCTCATTCCAGTTTTGAAATAGAAATATTTGAAAAAGAAATATTTGAAAATAGAAATTTAGGAAGCCGTGTTGATTAGATTGACGCCATTTTGACGTGAACGATATTTAATTGAATTGAATTGAAAACGATTTCGAAATGAAATGAATTGAAAACGATTTCGAAATGAATTGAATTGAAAACGATTTCGAAATGAATTGAATTGAAAACGATTTCGAAATGAATTGAATTGAAAACGATTTCGAAATGAATTGAATTGAAAACGATTTCGAAATGAATTGAATTGAAAACGATTTCGAAATGAATTGAATTGAAAACGATTTCGAAATGAATTGAATTGAAAACGATTTCGAAATGAATTGAATTGAAAACGATTTCGAAATGAATTGAATTGAAAACAATTTCGAAATGAATTGAATTGAAAACGATTTCGAAATGAATTGAATTGAAAACGATTTCGAAATGAAATGAATTGAAAACGATTTCGAAATGAATTGAATTGAAAACGATTTCGAAATGAATTGAATTGAAAACGAATTCGAATTGAATTGAAAGTGAACTGAAATGAATTCAAATTGAATTGAAATTTGAATGGAATAGAAAGGAATTTTAAAACGAATTTATAAAGAAGAATTCAATTTTGATTTGAATTGAAAAGAAAGTTGAAATTGCTTTTGAAACGACTTTAAAACTATTTATATAATTCGTTTTAAATAGAAATCGACGAAGTATATATTATATATTATATATATAATATAGTGGCCTGAATAGAACGCGCCGCGCCGCGGCAGTTCGTGAATTTCGACCATTTATTTCAAACGGACATTACGGGAGATCCGACCGTCGGATTCTCCTAAAACCAGAACCGTTGGGTTCGTATCGAAAAGAGCTTTCTAACGAATATTAGAAATTTGAAATCTAACGGTTGGATTTGGAATTATGTCCAAATCAAATTTGAAAAAGGTCGCTGTAAGTGCAGTTCGATGGCCATTGATGGAAATCGACTGTACGGGCCTTGATAAAATTATTAAAAATAGTAATAATTTGTGTAAAATCATAAGAAATGATTTGTGAAGATTTGGGATGAAAAACTCCATATTTGAAAAGATAAAAATAGATTTTTATCGAAATGAACTAGTTTTGAACTAGAATTATAATTCTATTTATTTTTAAATAAATAAATTGAATTTAAAAAGGGTTTTAAAAATAACCAGAATATCCAATGATTGCATTGGAGTGGATTTGAATCGAAATTGTCTTCGGAATATTTCGATGTTGGAATTCGTGATTATACAGGGGTTGTTATGGAAATTTGAAAGATATATATTTATATCGTTATTTCCAATACGACATTTGTTAGTCGTAGGATTTGATATTGAATATAAGCCGATATATTTTCTATTCAGAGCCTTGTATTGAATATCGAATGTGATTTGGGTTTGTCGTGAGTGGTGTCTTCACTAACACTTCTTGAACCCAGTTGAGAAAAGATTAAATCTTTTTATTTAGATTTAATGAAGTGTACCAATTAAATAATATTTAATTGGAATTGAATTGATATTGATTTTTGGGTTTATCGTGAACAGTGTTTTAAATAACACTTGTTCTTTAACCCGATAATTAATGGAATGTGATTTTGGGTTTATCGTGAACCGTGTTTTAAATGACACTGATTCTTTAACCCAGTCGAAGATTAAAACTAAGTGGAGTTTTAATGAATCTTTAATTAGATTGAAATGATCGAAAATGGAGTATCACCAGTTTTGCTCCAGGCGATAGTTAAATCTTTAATTAGATTTGAACGTGAAATGGTAATTGAATTTACCGATAACACTGTGGTGTTAGATATGAAGTATTACCAGTTTTACTTCATGGGATGAATAGGTTGGGATTGGGAAATAAAATAAATGATTACTTCGGTGTGGTTCGCTAATCCCGACTAGTTTGAATTGATATTCAAAGAAGATTAAAGAATAAATTTAAAGAATTTATCTTGGATAAAATTAATGGGAACTTTTCCCAAAGTATAAGAATATTGGAATAAAAGAATATTCTGAATTGGAATGAGGCGTATGTTGTGTTTGTGTAACACTTTTATAATATATACGCGAGTTATTCAGAAAGACCGGGTTTATCCCATTCTGAATAACTGATTCGACGTGGTGTCGAAGATGAAGACGGTGGTCGAAGACCAGAAGTCTTCACGTCGTTTGGGGTGATTACTGATGATCTTGATTGGGCTGTACACCCAAGAAGATGGAAACAGTTGGTGATCGTCCAGACGTACTTGGAGATCGATGGATATGCGGGGTACTAGGTGCCTCCGGTTTCGTTCAGACCCAGCACGAACTTGTAAATGGACTGTGTGTCTGACATTGGATTTTAGTCTGTGTGATTGATCTCTACTAAATATATATCTGTTTGGCGGCGGAGAATTTATTCTCTTGCTTAACGCCCTTCTCTGAGACGTACGAGCTCAGGGGTTATATATTTATGGATATCAAACGCATGGAGTGAATTGCCTGTGTGGCATGCCTAAGTGGCAACTGATCGAGGCTTCTGTTGAAAAGCAAAGTCTTGTGGTGATGATCAAAGCAAGGCCTTTGTGGCGTAGCTTTGTGTAACGTTTACTTCGCGAGTTTCACACCCGGTATGAACCAAAAACGGGAGAGGACCTCAGGGAGGGCATGCGTTTCTTTCTAGCTAGAAGTGGCGTCGGTGGTTTTACACGCCCTGACGAGTTTGACTTATGTGGTTGTTGCTGTTGCGAGGCGCCTCGGTTATATCGGTTTCGGCCTATGCATTCTGGTCGGCGGACGGACCAGACTTACACCCCATAGGGTGGGGAAACGTAGTGTTCAGGAATTTTAATCCACATCGGTGGACCGGCCCTGACGATCCAAAGGCTTGACTGAGTACTTGCCTGAGGGGCGGGCTAGAGCGTCTCGAATCGGTTGAGGACTATCTTTTGCCTCGGTTCATAGATGGAAACCCAATTTCCAAATACGTGATTCTGCGGTTTTATTTGTAGATCCTAGTATGGCGACATAGTGGGATGGGGCATTCATGCCGCCTATGATTGATACTTATGATTTGAAGTTGTTTTATACACTATGCACTTATGATAGTATCAAATGATTTGTTTTAAACGTATCAAGCATCCTTGGCTATTATAAGGTAAAAACCCTATCCTCCGGCTTGCGTTGCATTATGTGATGGGAACTGGGTCTTATAATAGCTTCATTCTTCTTTATTTAGCATTGCGCTGTTGTTTTATGCACTGGTGTTCTTGGGAGGAAACCCGTTCCGTGTTTTACGGCATGGTCCCTTGATTTACCTAACTTTAAAAATAAAGATTAACTGTTTTAGTTCTCACACCAGTCCCATGACTGACCTGGAGTTTATTGTTTTAACCTAAACTCTGGGTGCCCTTATTTTGACACGGGCAGCTAGTAGTTTTGGTTTTGCATATTTATATTCACAGGATCTTGGTTTACAGCTGGAACGATATCCGGAAAGCTTTGTATCCGTATATCTACTTCTAGTTGTGTATTGTATTATTTTCCGCTGCTATGTATTTAAATATAATTTAAATCTCTGTTATTTCTGTGTAATATTTATTTGTTTTTACTCTGTATATTCTTGTAATCTGATGCATTGTTGTAATATACAATGAAATGTTCTTTTATATGTGTTCTGATTTGCCTTGTCCTCACAGTAATTCGTTCTTTCTCATCTCTTCGGAGACCGGGGAAGTTCGGGTCGCTTCAAATTCACACTCAACGACTATCGCCCCTAGCCAAATGTCATCATCTCGGACATAATGGGATATGTTTTATATGCCATTTCGGTTGTTTAAATCAGTTTTTATCAAAATTAAAATATAAATCAATGTATATTACATTTGAACGTACATTTTAATTTACCAGGGCCACATACGGAATCCAAAAATTCCCGAAAAATAAATCTAGCTATGTTTTGACGATACAATCCTAAAAAAACTAATTTTGTCAAATTTGGAGACCATTTGAAAAATGGTCATTTTCCAGTCGATTAAATTTAAACTGAAATTACTCAACACGTTTAAATCCTCCACACTCACATATTGATACCAAAAATTATAAAAATTGGAATCTAGCAATAATTTGACATTCGGGATCCAACAAAAGTGGTCTCTTCGAAAACGGAGGTCTTTTGCAAAATGGCTACTTTTAAGGGCTATATTTATATAAATTCCATAGCGACTATTCTGAATTTTCAACTGGACATAACTTTTTATTTCCGTTTTGAAATCTAGATTTTTCACATTCGTTGGAAAGATATTTGTAAATAGATTCAAATATTTTTGGTTTTACTGAATCCCGATTTATTTTGAATCATATACATTAATTTGAAATTTGAAATTTGAAATCGAATTTTCAAACTGCCGCGCCATTTTAGGCTCGTTATATAATTAAAATAAATTTATTCATTCTAACTTCAATTTAAATAAATTTTTAGTCGTTATTATTTAAAATAAATAATTTTAAATATTTAAAGTACACGAAAATAGCTAAAATAAAAATTTTGAATTGGTTCTGAAATTCCAGGTTGTTACAATCTCCCCCACTTAATTCTTTTCGTCCTCGAAATGGAACAGAGCTGAAAGTTGTTTAACTAACCAACTCAACTTTTACCCTGGCATTCATTCTTCAACTTTTCAGTTTTTAAGAATTTTCTAATTTTTCAAAAATTTGGCTAAAACCCTAAATTTTCGAAAAATTTCGTCATACCTCCTTTGTGCGGGGAGACATTTAAAACCGCAACTAGCCTCACAGGGCCCTCATCAATCCCAAAAGAAAAAGAAAAAGAAAAAACCAAGCGGGTAGCCAACCGGCTCATAAAATCATCAAAACCCAATAAATTAGTAAACATATACCTATTTGTCGGGCATACAGTTTTATTCCTCATCTCTAGCCTCCTTGTTATGACCTGTCCAATATATATGCATGTAATTTCCAAACAATTTTCAATTTAGTTCAACATTTGATTTAAAATGGCTTAATTTCTCTTATTGGTTTTATTGTTCCAATATGTTAATTAGTTCAACTAATAATCATACAACACAATAAGCAATCAATTAGTTGATTAGTTTTTCAATCATGTATCTTTAATATATATACTCAAAATTATGTTTTTGATGCCAATTCACAACAATAACCCTATCTAGTTTTGGTTCTCACACCAATCAATTGGAAATATATAGATATCCCACACTCGAAACTCGAACTTAAATACTGGTGATGGTATACTTCATCATCAGAATCATGTCCGGGCGACTAGAGTGTGATTCTGTATCTATCCAGTATATTTGAGGCTTCGTATACATGTTTGCAAGGCGTATATGCAAAATGTATATGCTAGATTGTCCATATTCAATATAAAATAAATAATCAAATACGTGTAACAAGATTTAAATTTTCAAAACAAAATTTGTTTTCATTTTTATTTTAAAAATAACACTCTTTCAACTCATTCTAGGATACTACTGATCCCATCTCTAACAAGTCATTCTTTGTGACGACCCCAAACCCCGTTCCACGGTGGCAAGGGTAATCTTTGGAATATAACACATAAACAAATAACAGCAGAACAGAAATAATTAAATACATCAGATAATATACAATAGAATACACTGGATAAACATAATTATTAGAGTTAGACAGTGTACAGGATCATACTTATTACAAATACAGTTCAGCTATACATAAATGTTTACAGCGGAAAACAAAATATAATATGTACAATAGGAGCTGAACAGCATAAAAAGAGATAAATGATAGAATCCATCTTCAGCTCCAGCTATCCAGAAAGAGCCTGCTAAAACCTGAATACAAGGCTGCCCGTGTAGAAAAAGGGGCACCCGAGTTTGCAAGTGAAACAAAATACGGGTCAGTCATGAGACTGGTATGAGAAATCTACTTAATTTACTTTAATATATGGCCAATCACAGGACCACGCCACTTTCATGGAACGGGTTTACTCCATTCGATTGCCAATGCTTTAAAACAAGTAAATCTTTTAAACATCGCAATGCTTTTTATAAAAATGAAGCCATTATAAGACTCAGTTCCCATCACACAATGCAACACAAACCGGAGGATAGAGTTTTACCTTATAATGGCCAAAATATGCTTGATACGAGCAAAACAAATCATTTGATATTATTGCTAGTGTTTATATCTTTCAAAAACAATTTCAATCATAAATATCAATCATTGACGGCATGGGTACCATATATCATGTCGCCTTATATAGGTATACAATAAAAAACGCACGGTGTCGTATTTGGAAATTGGATTTCCATCATGAACCAAGACGAGGGATCGTCCTTACCAAATTCGAGACAATCTAGCCCATGTATCAGGATCAGAGCTCGAGTGACCCTTGAATCTTCAAGGCCGGTCCACCGGTGTGGATTAAAATGCCTGAACAATGCGTTTCCCCCGCCCTATGAGGGCGTAAATGAGCCTAATGACTCCATTGGTCCCGGATCGACCGATATAACCGAGGCGCCTCGCTATCCATCATCCACATAAGTAAAATGTCAGGCCGTGTAAAAACACCGACACCACTCCTAGCTAGAAGGAAACGCATGTCCTCCCTGCAGTCCTCTCCCGTTTCTGGCCCATACCGGGGTGTGAGACTCGCGAATTAACGTTATACACAAAGCTATGCCACACAGGCCGTGCTTTGATCCTCAACCACAAGACTTTGCTTTTCAACAGAAGCCTTGATCATCTTCCACTTAGGCATGCCACACAGTCAATTCACTCCATGCGACTGATTTCTATCGATATATAACCTCTGAGCTCGTACGTCTCATAGAAGGGTGTTAAGCAAGAGAATAAATTCTCCGCCGCCAAACAAATATATATTCAATAGAGAGCAATCAGCACAGAATAAAATCCAATGTCAGACACACAGTCCATTCACAAGTTTGTTCTGGGTCTGAACGAAACCGGAGGCACCTTATACCTCGCATATCCGTACAATCAACAAGTACGTCCGGACGGCTACCACTTCAACCCCTTCAAGGTAGCTACTCCCATCATGAGCATCAGTAGCACCCATCCATCCGACGTGAAGATCATCAGTCTTGCACTGTCTTCATATCTTCGACTTTTAATCGACGATCAATTATTTGAAATGAGAATTAACTCGGCCTTTTCAAATAATTCACGTATATTTATAATTTCAAATCAATTCATTTCAATGGTTAAATTATTCGACATCAATAATTCTGTTCTTTAATGTAATTTTCACGCCAAACACATTCAACCATCAAATATCAAATAAACCGAGTAAATTCAGTATATTTCCATTCCATATCGTTTTTTATTTTTTATCACGATTTATCGCTATTTTTATTTATTTAAAAATAGCCAATTCATTCAAACGACGCTTCAGGCCATAACGCGGCCGTGGCGCTGTTTTTCTTCAGATTTGATTTACACATATCTGAAAATCTAACCGTTGGATCTTCACAAATTTTATATCATTAGAAAGATCTTTTCAAAACGAATCCAACGGTTTCGTTTTGGGAAAATCCGACGGTCGGATCTCCCAGCACAATCGTTTGAAGTTATGATTTCAAAATACGAACTACAGCATCGTTATTCGATTTAATTTAATTATATTTATATATATATATAAATATAATCGATTCTGGCGCTGTTTTTCTTCAGATTTGAATTAAACGTTCCAGACAATCCAACCGTTGGATCTTTCCAAAGTTGGTGTCATTGGAAAGATATTTCCAAAGAGAACCCAACAGTTTCGGTTTCGGGAAAATCCGATGGTCGGATCTCCCGCACTAATCGTTTGAAATCACAGTTTCAAAATACAAACTGCAGCTTCGTTATTCGATTTATTTTAATTATATTTATATATATATATATATAATCCATTCTTCGATTTCAAAACCATATTCACTTCATATATTTGATAAAAATGATATTTTTATCCAGCAGATATTTATTTCAACACATCACTATATTTAACAATTCGTATATATAATAAAAATGTGACTTTTATTGTAAAACTATTTATTTCAAAACACGATTATTTTATATAGTTCATACATAAGGTAAAAATGTTATTTTTATCTTTCAAAGAATTTATTCAACACATGAATACGGTTTCAACACATGAATGTTTTCTATAGTTTATATATATAATAAAAATGTGATTTTTATTGTTAAAACAATTTATTTTAAAACACGAACAATTTATATAGTCTATATATGTGATAAAATGTTATTTTTATCTTTCAAAGAATTTATTCAACACATGAATTTCTATTCAACACGTTAATTTCTATTCAACACATGAATATAGTTTCAACACATGAATATGGTTTCAACACATGAAAATAATTCTAACACATGAAAATTATTGAAAATTTCGGCAGCATAACGGCAGGGTAGTTAAAACCATCACCATCTCTAGTACGGCTCCTCGCTCTACCTTAAAGCCTCGCAGCTTTTGAAAATGGGGATTTTCAACATCTAGTTCATACGTAGACGAATTTTCCCATATACTAATCCTATTGGGATTTCAACCACAATCAATCATTTCAAATCAACCATTCATGATATTCACCAAATTTCACATCAACCAATAATCCAAACAATATCACAACCAATATATATCGTCCATGGTCTGTTGACGAGGGGAGTATATATATATATATATATATATATATATATATATACACACACACACACACACATATATATATACGTATATAACTATATTTCGATTACATTTCAATATCATTTCAATTCTTTTCAACGCATATATCATTTTTACAACGCATATATAACTTGTACATAGAACATACAACTTATACAACACTTATACATGAGGTGTACAACACTTATATAACTCATACATCGACTATATAATTTATACATCGTCGTTTCCATATCGTTTATAAATCAGAAATCTCACATTGGGTTCCACTCCACCAAAAATTGTAGAAGGCTCGGAAAAATATCCGGTCTCTTCTAAAATGTAGAAGACGTCCACACGAGTCCACTGTCTCTTGTTTCACTGCATTTCGACCACACAGCAAAAAGATACGATTTTTAGAAGTTTGCAACGCTTTTAAACCGTTAAAATCAGTTCAAAATAAACAAGCCAATACCTTTCAGTTTTGTTCAAAACTAGGTTTGGATTTATCGGCCAATCCTTTGCACTTGAAGACGATCGGGTTTCTCCACGTTGACAGGCTAGGGGAGATGCAGCTGCGCCGAAGGTGGGGCCCATGTCGGTGGCGCCAGTGAACGGCGGCAGCGGTTGGAAGTCAACGACTTCGAGGGCGCGGATCTGGCGAAATACAACATGGGGGAGGTGTAGTGGGTATGGATTTGAAGAGGAGGAGGAGATCTACAAAAAGCTCAACAGGGCCACGGCGTTTTGGTGCGTGGATTAGGAGAAACGGAGGAGGGAAGGTGGGAAGGTCTTTCCGCCGTCGATCGTAGCAGCAGGGAGAGAGAAAGCCGCGTTTTTATATTTTTTTTATTTTTTTATAAATTTTCTGATTGGCCCGTGGTTTTATATTTTCAAAAATACCTCCCTTCCACACATGAACTCCAATCCAAACCCAACGACTGTCGTCCCTAGCTAAATACCCCCATTCTGAACACAACGGGATATGTTTCGTAGGCCCATTCGACTGTTTCAGTCAGTTTTTCTTCAAATTAAAATAGAAAACATTCAATATTTGATTTGAACGTACATTTCAATTTGCCGGGGCCACATACTGATCCCAAAAATTCCAGAAAAATAAATCTTGCTATGTTTTGAAGATACGGTCCCAACAAAACTAGTTTCGTCGAATTCTGAGACCGTTTGAAAAATGGCCATTTTCTGGTCGATCCAATTTAACTTAAATCAACCAAACACATTTTCCTTCGCCACACTCACATATTAACTTCAAAAATTATGGAATTTGAAACCTAACAATTATTTGACACCCCGGATCCAAAAAAAGTGGTTTCGTCGAATTCTGAGGTCGTTTACAAAATGTCTATTTTCAAGGGCTATATAAATTCTATAGCGACCTTTCTGAAAATTCATTTGGCCATGACTTTTGATTCCCGCTATGAAACTTCGATTTTTCAGATTCGTTAGAAAGATATTCATAAACAAATTTAAATATTTTTGGTTTCACTAAAATCCGTTTTATTTTGCGCCTGGTACAGTCAGTCAAAGTTTGAATTCAAATCTTGAAACCGCCGCGCCATTTCAGGCCTTGTTTATAATTTAAAATAAATATATTTATTTTCAAACAACGATTCAAACATACTTTTCATCATTATTATTTAAAATAATTTATTTTAAATATTCAAATCCACTAAAATAGCCAAATTAAAATTTTTAAACTGGTTCGGATTTTCGGGTTGTTATAATCTCCCCCACTTAAAACTTTTCGTCCCCGAAAAGGAACGAAGTCGAAAGTTGCTTAATTAACCAACTCAACTTCCTTTCTGGCTTCCATTCTTCAACTTTTTAGTTTCTTAGAATTTTCAAATTCTTCAAAATTTTGGCTAATACCCCAAATTTTCAAATTTTTTGGCCATAACCTCCTTTGTACGGGGAGCTTCAGGATATTTCAAATAGCCTCCAATGGCCCTCACCAATCCAAAATAAAAAGGAAAAGCCAATCGGCTCATAAAATCATCAAATTCCCTAGAAATACAATAAACATGTACCTATTTGTCGGGCAAACAATTGTATTCCTCTGCTTAGCTTCCCTGCTATGGCTTGTTCACACATATATAATGTACATGTATACATTTCGATCTATTTTTAAATCAGTTCAATACTTAATTCACTTGCACACATTTAACTTCATTCTCTTATTGATTAAATTAACTATCATTCTAATAATTTAATTACTCAAATCCACAATCACACAACACAACCAACTATCAATTTGTTGATTAACTTTTCAAAAATATACTAATTAATTCATATACTCTTTTGAAAACATTCAGGCTATATAATTAAAAAGTTTACATGCATGAAAAGAAAACAACAGCAAAGTAGAGAACAAAATGGAAATGCAAGATATGGTAAATGTACCTTGCACCAGAGTCAATCAGAGATATCCACCCTGCACTTGGGGTAGGCTTTCTTAATGCTTTCCTCAGTTTCCCAAGTACAATCTCGCGGATCTCCATTCCATTGCACTTTGACTAAGTGAACCTTCTTGTTCCTCAGCTCTGTTGTTTCTTTGCCAATTATCTTTAGCGGTTTTCTTCTCACAGCCAATTCTGGAGTAATTTCTATATCCCATTGCACTACTTCGTCCACGATCAAGTCTGGATCATGTATATGCTTTCGAAGTTGAGATACGTGAAACACATTATGTACTCCAGGCAACCAATCTGGTAATTGAACCCTATAAGCTAGAGTTCCAACCCGTTCCAGAATAGGAAACGAACCAATAAATTTGGGTGCCAATTTCCCTGTTTTACCGAACCGGATTACTCCTCTCGTCGGAGATACCTTCAAATACATGTGGTCGCCAACAACAAATGATATATCTCTTCATCTCTTCTCTACATAGCTTTTCTGTCTGCTTTGAGCGGCGAGTAATCGTTTCTTTACGAAATTGACTTTGTCCGCAGCTTCGCGAATCATATCGGGTCCCAATACGAGTCTATTACCAGGTTCTACCAACAAGCAGGAGATCGGCACAGTCTATCATATAATGCTTCGAATGGTGACATTGTCAAGCTCGCTTGGTAGCTGTTGTTGTATGAGAACTCATCCAAATGCAAATGGTCTTCCCATGATCTGCCAAAATCAATAACACAAGCCCGCAATAAATCTTCTAGAATACGATTCATCCTCTCAGTTTGGCCATCTGTTTGAGGATGATATGCGGTGCACAAGTTTAGTTTCGTTTCCAATTCTGCTTGGAATGCTTCCCAGAATTTACTAGCAAAAATCAGGTCATGATCACTAACGATACTCATGGGAACTCCATGAAGCCTAACTATTTCCTTGAAATAAATCTGCGCCAGACTCTGAGATGTTCTGTTCGATCGGACAGGTATGAAATAGGAGGTCTTCGTGAAACAATCTACGATCACCCAAATACTATCATTTCCTTTCCTAGTTCTGGGCAAACCATCTATGAAATCCATAGAAATCTGTTCCCACTTTCCACCTGGAATTTCCAATGGTTGCAACAATCCAGCGAGTTTCTGCTAATCGCTTTTGACTTGTTGACAAGTAGGACACCGGCTAACGTACAAGGAAATGTCTCATTTCATAGATTTCCACCAGAAAGTGTGTTTGATATCATTATACATCTTTCTCACTCCTGGATGGATACTAAGCTTGGCTTTGTGACATTCATCTAATACTTCTCTCCAGAGTTTAGAAATGTTCGGAACACAAATTCGAACCTTTAACCTCAGAATCCCATCGTTATCGATCTGAAAACTTGAGGGCTCGCCTTTCTGAATTCTCCCTCTAATCTTCCGAATGAAGTGATCATCCTTTTGAAGAGCAAATATGTTATCAATCAATGAAGGCGTGATGATAAGACTAGTGATAATTACATTCTTTCTGCTGAGCGCATTAGCCACAACATTGGCTTTCCCCGAAGTATATAAAATATCAAGGTCATATGCTGCGAGAAATTCTAACCAACCCTGTTGTCTCATATTCAGATCCTTCTGGGTGAATAAATACTTCAATGATTGATGATCAGTATATAATTCGAACTTCTCACCCAATAGATAATGCCTCCAGATTTTCATAGCAAACACAATGGCTAACAGTTCAAGATCGTGAGTTGCATAATTCTTTTCATGTGGCTTCAATTGACGGCTAGCATAAGCAACTACCTGGCCTCTTTGCATTAACACTGCGCCAAGGCCTTCTTTAGAAGCATCGGTCCAGACTTTCAAGTCTTGGTTGCCATCAATAATTGTTAGCACTAGAGAAGTCGTCAATTTTAACTTCAGCTCTTGGAAAGCTGCCTCACATTCGGGAGTCCAGTTGAATCTCGAATGTTTCTTAGTAAGCTTTGTTAAGGAACTAGATATCTTCGCAAAATCCTTAATGAATTTCCGATAATAACTGGTCAATCCGAGAAAACTTCTGACTTCTGTGGGTGTACGAGGTTGTTTCCAATTCTATATAGCAGTGATTTTACTGGGATCAACTGAAATTCCTTGCTTTGACACGACGTGGCCAAGAAATTTGACTTCTTCTTGCCAGAATATACATTTGGAAAATTTTGCTTTTAAAACATTCTTTCTGAGAATTTCTAACACTTGTTTCAAATGTTTTTCGTGCTCACTTTCTGACTTAGAGAAGATCAGTATATCATCAATGTAAACCAGAACAAATTTATTCAATACTTCTATGAATACCCGGTTCATTAGATCGACAAAATAAGATGGAGTGTTACATAAGCCGAACGGCATTACTAACCACTCGTAGAATAAATCTGGACCTCTGAATGCTGTCAAAGGAACACATTCTTCGGCAATACGAAGCTGATGGAAAACCGTAGCTAGGTCCATTCATGAAAATACTTGTGTGCCATTCAATCGATCCAATAAATCATCAATTCGCGGCAATGGATATTTGTTCTTCAGTGTCTGCTTGTTCAAGTCACGATAATCTACACATAGTCTGAGAGTACCGTCTGACTTTGGGACAAATACCACTACTGCTCCCCAATCAGAGAAACTAGGCCTGATCAGACCTTTCCATACTAGCTGTCGAGTTTGATTGTCTAACTCTTATTTTTCCTTCAAGGTCATTCTTCGAATAGCTTGAACTACTGACCTTGCATTCGGAACTAAAGAGATTTTAAAATCAATTTCTCTCTGCGGAGGTAAGCTAACAACTTCTTCGAACACATCCGCATAGTTCTTGACAACTAGGATATTTTCAATGTTGACCGAAATATTCTCTAGAACGGCAGGGACAGGTTCTAATTGAGCAAGAGAAACATCCAAAGCTGACCAAAAATATTTTCTATCAGAATTCGGGCCTTCACATGGAATGGTTATATAGCCAAGCTTTGTTTTGACTCTAACAATTCTTTCTGCATAGTTAAGCTCCGCTTCATATTTAGTAAACCAATCCAATCCCAAAATAAGATCAAACTCTGTGAAATTCATGACGATCGAGATAGTAGGGAACCGATAACAGGAAAAGGAAACCGGCACCCCACAAATCCAAATAAGATCGAGGGAACCCCCAACTGGATTATGAACAGTCATTGGTTTTTTAAGCTTCTTCAATTTCAAATCCAATTTATTTACCACCGTAGTCGAAATAAAACTTCGTGATGCACCCGTATCAAACAATACTTTAACCGGAATATTTTTGACATTGAGCGTGCCTTCTAAAACATCCGGCCTTTCCTGACTAGCTGAGGGTGCTGGAGTTTCTGCCACTTCATTCACTTGTACTGCTTTAAATTTTCTGAATAGCTGGCAAGCCTTTGAGAGGTGACCCGCCTGGAGGCAAAGATTGCATTTTCTATTCTCTTGAAACTTGTTATTGGATTTTGACCCAACATTTGTTTCCTTCTTCGAAGATTTGCAATTCCCTTGAAAACGCCCTGACTTCTTGCAGTTATTGCATATTGCAGTCGTTACTGGTCCTTTTTCAGACTTAACCTTTTTCCCTTTGAATCTAGGTTTCTTTCTGACCCCGGACGTCGTACTTGACTCTGGCTGTGTACTTGTCTCTGGGCTATCAGTTTCAAATTTCCTTTTGTTGCTAGAACTGACTTCCTCTTCATCGACAAAAAGGCCTCGCTTATCTAGATCTTCATACTGATAAGCCATGTATATCATTTCAGAAAAAAGGAAGCTTCACATGCCCCATTACACTATTCTAGTATTTTTTAAGACCATTAATAAACCTCAGATTCTTCCTCTTGGATCTTGAATTAGATGCGGGGCAAAATGAGAAAGTTCATTGAATTTCTTATGATATTCTGGAATGGTCATATCTCCTTGTATCAAATAGTAGAATTCATCACATAACCGCTCAGTTGCTTCTGGAGGAGTAAATCTTTCTATAAAAATCTCTTTAAATCTACCCCATGTAATATTACCTTCTGGATTATCCTTAATAATCGTTTCCCACCAGATTAAAGCTTCATCTTTGAGCGCCCAAGATGCCACTAATATTTTCTGATCATCTCTCAGTTGGAAAAGTTCAAAAATTCTTTCAGCAGAACTCATCCAAGCTTGAGTTTGAACAATGGATTCATTGCCCGAGAATTGCACTCCACCCAGATTTCGATATCTCTTTAATAGAGCTTCTAGATCTGGTTCTGTATTCCTTCTTCTGTTTCTGACACTCATTTTCTAGTACTTCTGCAAATAGCAGACCAAGTGTCAGGTCAACAAAAAAGATATTATAAAGCATAGAAACATATACTTGAATGTAAATGTGTCTATTGGGGTGTATTTCATTCTGATATACTCATACTGGGATATTACTGATCCTATCTATAATGAGTTATTTGTCCTAGAACTCTACCGGTTCCATTTCCGACGAGTTCGTTAATATGTTATATTCCAGAACTAAGCCTAATCAAAGCTCTAATACCACTTTGTGACGACCCCAAACCCCGTTCCATGGTGGCAAGGGTAATCTTTGGAATATAACACATAAACAAATAACAGCATAACAAAAATAATTAAATACACTAGATAATGAACAACAGAATACACTGGATAAATATAAACATCAGAGTTACACAGTATACAGGATCATACTTAGTACAGAATACAGTTCAGCTATACATAAATGTCTACAGCAGAAAACAAAACATAATATGTACAATAGGAGTTGAACAGCATAAAAAGAGATAAATGATAGAATCCATCTTCAGCACCAGCTATCCAGAAAGAACCTGCTAAAACCTGAATACAAGGCTGCCCTGTAGAAAAAGGGCCACCCGAGTTTGCAAGTTAAACAAACTACGATTCAGTCATGGGACTGGTATGAGAAATATACTTAATTTACTTTAATATATGGCCAATCACAGGACCACGCCACTTTCGCGGAACGGGTTTACTCCATTGGATTGCCAGTGCTTTAAAACAAGTAAATCTTTTAAACATCGCAATGCTTTTTATAAAAATGAAGCCATTATAAGACTCAGTTCCCATCACACAATGCAACACAAACCGGAGGATAGAGTTTTACCTTATAATGGCCAAAATATGCTTGATACAAGCAAAACAAATCATTTGATATTATTTCTAGTGTTTATATGTTTCAAAAACAATATCAATCATAGACGGCATGGGTACCATATATCATGTTGCCTTATATAGGTATACAATCAAAACCGCACGGTGTCGTATTTGGAAATTGGATTTCCGTCATGAACCAAGGCGAGGGATCATCCTTACCGAATTCGAGACAATATAGCCCATGTCTTAGGATCAGAGCTCAAGTGACCCTTGGATCTTCAGGGCCGGTCCACCGATGTGGATTAAAATGACTGAACAATGCGTTTCCCCGACCTATGGGGCGTAAATAGCCCAATGACTCCATCGGTCCCGGATCGACCGATATAACCGAGCCGCCACGCTATCCATCATCCACATAAGTAAAATGTCAGGCCTTGTAAAAACACCGACACCACTCCTAGCTAGAAGGAAACGCATGTCCTCACTACAGTCTTCTCCCATTTCTAGTCCATACCGGGGTGTGAGGCTCGTGAATTAACGTTATACACAAAGCTATGCCACACAGGCCGTGCTTTGATCCTCAACCACAAGACTTTGCTTTTCAACAGAAGCCTTGATCATCTGCCACTTAGGCATGCCACACAAGCAATTAACTCCATGCGACTAATTTCTATCGATGTATAACCTCTGAGCCCATACGTCTCAGAGAAGGGCATTAAGCAAGAGAATAAATTCTCCGCCGCCAAACAGATATATATTTAATAGAAATCAATCATTACAGAACAAAATCCAATGTCAGACACACAGTCCATTTACAAGTTCGTTCTGGGTGTGAATGAAACCGGAGGCACCTTATACCTCGCATATCCGTACAATCAACAAGTACGTCCGGACGGCTACCACTTCAGCCCCTTCAAGGTAGATACTCCCATCATGAGCATCAGTAGCACCCCTCCATCCGACGTGGAGATCATCGGTCTTGCACCATCTTCATATCTTCGACTTTTAATCGTCAATCAATTATTTGAAAAGAGAATTGACTTGGCCTTTTCAAATAATTCACGTATATTTAGAATTTCAAATCAATTCATTTCAATGGTTAAATTATTCGACATCAATAATTCTGTTCTTTAGTGTAATTTTCACGCCAAACACATTCAACCATCAAATATCAAATATACCAAGTAAATTCAGTTTATTTCCATTCCATATCGTTCATAATATTTTATCACGATTTATCGCTATTTTTATTTATTTAAAAATAGCCAATTCATTCAAATGACGCTTCAGGCCATAACGCGGCCGTGGCGCTGTTTTTCTTCAGATTTGATTTACACATATATGAAAACCTAACCATTGGATCTTCACAAATTTTATATCATTAGAAAGATCTTTTCAAAACGAATCTAACGGTTTCAGTTTTGGGAAAATATGACGGCCGGATCTCCCAGTACAATCGTTTGAAGTTACGATTTCAAAATACGAACTGCAGCATCGTTATTCGATTTAATTTAATTATACTTATATATATATATAAATATAATCGATTCTGGCACTGTTTTTCTTTAGATTTGAATTAAAAATTCCAGACAATCCAACCGTTGGATCTTTACAAAATTGGTGTCGTTGGAAAGATATTTCCAAAGCGAACCCAATGGTTTCGGTTTCGGGAAAATCCGATGGTCGAATCTCCTGCACTAATCGTTTGAAATCACGGTTTCAAAATACGAAATGCAGCTTCGTTATTTGATTTATTTTAATTATATATATATATATAATCCATTCTTCGATTTCAAAACCTTATTCACTTCATATATTTGATAAAAAATGATATTTTTATCCAGTAGATATTTATTTCAGCACATCACTAAATTTAACAATTCGTATATATAATAAAAATGTGATTTTTATTGTAAAACCATTTATTTCAAAACACGATTATTTTATATAGTTCATACATAAGGTAAAAATGTTATTTCTATCTTTCAAAGAATTTATTCAACACATGAATTTCTATTCAACACATGAATACGGTTTCAACACATGAATGTTTTCTATAGTTTATATATATAATAAAAATGTGATTTTTATTGTTAAAACAATTTATTTTAAAACACAAACAATTTATATAGTCTGTATATGTGATAAAATGTTATTTTTATCTTTCAAAGAGTTTATTCAACACATGAATTTCTATTCGACACATGAATATAGTTTCAACACATGAATATGGTTTTAGCACATGAAAATAATTCTAACACATGAATATTATTGAAAATTTCGGCAACATAACGGCAGGGTAGTTAAAACCGGCACCGTCCCTAGTACGGCTCCTCGCTCTACCTTAAAGCCTCGCAGTTTTGACAATGGGGATTTTCAATATCTAGTTCGTACGCAGACGAATTTTCCCATATACTAATCCTATTGGGATTTCGACCACAATCAATCATTTCAAATCAACCATTCATGATATTCACCAAATTTCACATCAACCAATAATCCAAACAATATCACAACCAATATATATCATCCATGGTCTGTGGACGAGAGGAGTGTGTATATATATACGTATATAACTATATTTCGATTTCATTTCAATTCTTTTCAACGTATATTTCATTTTTACAACGCATTTATAACTTATACATCGAACATACAACTTATACAACGCTTATACATGAGGTGTACAACGCTTATATAACTCGTACATCGACTATATAATTTATACATCATCATTTCCAAATCGTTTATAAATCAGAAATCTCACATTGGGTTCCACTCTACCAAAAATTGTAGAAGGCTCAGAAAAATATCCGGTCTCTTCTAAAATGTAGAAGACATCCACACGAGTCCACTGTCTGTTGTTTCACCGCATTTCGACCACATAGCAAAAAGATACGATTTTTAGAAGTTTGCAACGCTTTTAAACCGTTAAAATCAGTTCAAAATAAACAAGCCGATACCTTTCAGTTTTGTTCAAAACTAGGTTTGGATTTATCGGCTAATCCGTTGCACTTGAAGACGATCGGGTTTCTCCACGTTGACAGGCTAGGGGAGGCGCAGCTGCGCCGAAGTTGGGGCCCAGTTCGGTGGCGCCAGTGAACAGCGGCGGCGGTTGGAAGTCAACGACTTCGAGGGCGCATATCTGGCGAAATACAACACGGGGGAGGGTGTAGTGGGTATGGATTTGAAGAGGAAGAGGAGATCTACAAAAAGCTCAACAGGGCCATGGCGTTTTTTTGCGTGGATTAGGAGAAACGGAGGAGGGAAGGTATTTCCGCTATCGATCGTAGCAGCCGGGAGAGAGAAAGCCGCGTTTTTTTTTTTGATTTTTTTTATAAATTTTGTGATTGGCCTGTGGTTTAATAATTTCAAAAATACCTCCCTTCCACACATGAACTCCAATCCAAACCCAACGACTATCATCCCTAGCTAAATACCCCCATTCTGAACACAATGGGATATGTTTTGTAGGCCCATTCGACTGTTTCAGTCAGTTTTTCTTCAAATTAAAATAGAAAACATTCAATATTTGATTTGAACGTACATTTCAATTTTCCGGGGCCACATACTGATCCCAAAAATTCCAGAAAAATAAATCTAGCTATGTTTTGAAGATATGGTCCCAACAAAACTAGTTTCGTCGAATTCTGAGACCGTTTGAAAAATGACCATTTTCTGGTCGATCCAATTTAACTGAAATCAACCAAACACATTTTCCTTCGCCACACTCACATATTAACTTAAAAAATTATGGAATTTGAAACCTAACAATAATTTGACCCCCCGGATCCAAAAAAAGTGGTTTCGTCGAATTCTGAGGTCGTTTGCAAAATGTCTATTTTTAAGGGCTATATAAATTTTATAGCGACCTTTCTGAAAATTCATTTGGCCATAACTTTTGATTCCCGCTATGAAACTTCATTTTTCAGATTCGTTAGAAAGATATTCATAAACAAATTTAAATATTTTTGGTTTCACTAAAATCCGTTTTATTTTGCGCCTGGTACAGTCAGTCAAAGTTTGAATTCAAATCTTGAAACCGCTGCGCCATTTCAGGCCTTGTTTATAATTTAAAATAAATATATTTATTTTCAAACATACTTTTCATCGTTATTATTTAAAAAAAATATTTTAAATATTAAAATCCACTAAAATATCCAAATTAAATTTTTTAATCTGGTTCAGATTTTCCGGGTTATTACATTCTTATTGGATATTACTAATCCAATACTTGATGAATTCCTTCATTTGGTTCTAATGTGCCTTGTTCTCGAGCTCTGCAAACCAAAGCTCGGATACCACGATAACGATATGGATTTCGCTCGGACCTAATCGATCGCTAAATTGACCAAGACCGTTCAAAACCCGGATACGCTAACTCTGGGCATACAACACATCAGAACAAATAACAGAAGACTTTTATAAACATCATAATAATGTTACACCAGAGCACAGAATATATCAGAGTATATCGAAATATAATACAACGGAAGATTAATTTACCATAAATGTAATAAAATGCAGTGGAAACAAATAACTAACACAGCAGAGGACTATCAATGCTCTAGACATAGCTTTAAGCTTCAATCCAGAATCCTGCTTATATATTTGCAAAATAAACTACTCGACTGCCCATGTGGAAAATAGGGGCACCCGAGTTTGCAAGGGAAAAGAAAACTACGAGTCAGTCATGGGACTGGCATGAGAAACTCTACAGTTAAAATTAACTTATTTAATCATAAGACAAATCCCAGGACCACGCCGCTAACGCGAAACAGGTTTACCCCCATGAACGCCAGTGTATAATCAACAATCAGTAATATAGATATGGATCTACTATGCATCAATCAACATGCAATATCCCAATCTACCCATTTAGATTAATCACTACACTTAGATTTTCCAAATCCAATTCAATTTATAGAAATTATTCCTTTGGACTTTTTTCCCGAATTCTATTTCAAATCATTTGAAATACATATCTAGTTTTTATATCAAAGGTAGATTTCACTTCGGGATCTCAAACCAAATCGTTTGGAAATATGAATTCCAAAACATAACAATGCATACAAACAAGCATGCTACCAAATATCGGGAATCTTCCCTCAAACAAGGCTGTACGTGCCTCTACAACTCGATATGTATGTATGTGCACCTCCCACTATGGAGCAGGCTACACGCTGACCACTCAACCTAAGGTCCTGGATCCAGCCCATACTTTTAGTCGTCCAGGCCACCCGATCTTTAGCCACATACTTGCTAAATCATTTTATATCCCCAAGTAGGGAAAATCATTTTATAACATAATAATCACAAGTACATTCAATCAATAGTACTTCACATCAGCAATTCACACATATGATCAGTCACCATTAATCACATAACCTTTGAGCTTGTATGTCTCAAAAAAGGGTGTTAAGCAAGAGAATAAATTCCCCGCCACCTAACAGATACATCATTAATAGCAACTAATCGAATATGTGATGAACTACAATGTAAAAACATAATACATTTCGAAATCATTTCGACAACATCGGGTTTAGGCGTCGAAATCCTTTCTGTTTTATAAAACATTTTTGTAAAACATTCCCTGTCCAAAATCGGGAAATCATTTCTTTTCACTTAAGAAAATACCATTTCAAAATCATTCATTAAATTTGAAACGAACACAACTCGCTAAACACCTTATCGTCAAATCTTAAAGTGTTTCACAAGGCGTTAGCATATAGATATTTTGTACCCAACCCAATGCTAAATGTAAAAGCATATTATTCTCATAAACTGGTCGAGCACCATCAATACAGTCAATCAATCAATAATAATCAATATCAATAATCAATTAGCCCAATCCATATCAATAACCAAGTATATTTGGTTTAATCACGTTTTGGTAATTTATTTATTACCATTTATTCATTCACAATCTAATTAAAGATTTATTCAAAACTCCAATTGGTTTCAATCTCTAGAATCATTTCTTACTAATTGTTCAACTTTCTGGAAATTAATCCTGCTTTAACTGGGTTAAAGAACCAATGTCATTTAAACACAGTTCACGACAAACCCAAAATCTAATTTGATATTAAATATAAGGCTCAGAATAGAAATTATATCGGCTTATATTCAACATCAAATTCTGAAACCAATGGATATCGTATTGGAATAATGATATCAATATCTTCCAAATTCCCACAACAATATCCGTATAATCACGGAATCCGATACCGAAATATTCCAAAGATTATTTCCATTCCAATTCATTTATTGGGAATTTCTGGTTATATTAAAACACTTTCCAAATCCAATTTATTTATTTAAAAATTATTGCATTATTAATCTAGTTAATAACTAGTGTAATTTGATAAAGGTATATTTTTATCTTCACAAATGTGGAATTTTTCATCCAAATTCTTTTCAAATCATTTTTTATTATTATTTTGAACAAATTATTAATATTTTTAATAATTTTATTAAGGCCCTTTCAGTCGATTTCCATAAACGGTCATCGAACTACGTTTACAGCGACCTTTTCCAAATTCAATCTGTACATAATTCCAAATCCAACCATTATTGTAATGACCCGCCTTTTTGACCAGTTTTCGCCGGTAATTGAACCAACTTAAACTGTTCAGAAAGACGAATTGTTATGGGTGCATACATACATTGAACAAAATAACAGAATTTTTCATTGCAAATTACAATGTTACATCAGAGTTACATGAATATCAGAGTTACAACATAAACGTATATAACGGAAGAAAGAAAATATACTCTCAGCGGAAGATCAAAATGATACAGCGGAAGCTTCAACTTTATCGTGGACTCCAACTCAAAAAGTGCTCCGAACCATGCTCCAACGAACTAAAACTGCAAAGCTAAACTACTGGCTGCCCGTGTGAAAATTAATGGGCACCCAGAGTTTAGAAAGGAACAATAAACTCCAGGTCAGTCGTGGGACTGGTGTGAGAACTCAAAAACAGTTGTTATTTAGGATTCATTTTAAAGTTGGGAAATTCACCGGACCACGCCGCTAACGCGGAACGGGTTTACTCCATGTGAATACCCGTGCATATAAATACACAATGACCTTTATAAAATGAAGTTATCATAAGCTCGTCCCACATCACACAATGCAAGAGCACACCAGATGGGCGAGGTTTATCTTATGATAACCAAACATGCTTTCATACGTAAAATCCTCTTTCAAAGCCATAATATATATATATAGTGTGGAAAACATATCTCAAATAAATGTATTAATCCTAGACGGCATAATACCCCATCCTATTATGTCGCCATATATATATATATATATATATATATATATATATATATATATATATATATATATATACACAAACCAAAATCGTGTGGTACGTATTGGAGATTTGGGTTTCCAACTTGATGATTCCTGGCATGAAAGATCAATCGGAACACAAACGAAATGTAATCAAGGGTTTTTCATCCAGACGCGAACACCAATACAAATCGCGAGGTAGATCAACGGTTTTCGACCAGGCGCGGCCCCCCGAACATACCCTATTCCATAAGTCATAAGTGGTTTCCCACTGCTGCAGCGGTCATCATCAATTCATATATATACACAACCTAACCGCCAGTTTCTCATCATCTGGGGTGTGAGGTTTTTCGATGTCACGTCATACACAAAGCTATGCTTCGATAAGCCATTCTTTGATCATCACTTGCTCGTTTCCTAACTTGGGTATGTCACATTGACAATTCACGACATATCACTGATTTCAATCAATGCATACCCTCTAAGTTCATATGACTTAGAGACGAGGATAATATATTGCCACAAATCCGATATTCATTAACGGAAATCAGTGCTATGCATTCAATTTCAATGTCAGACACACCATCCATACAAGACCGTTCTGGGTCTGAACGGAACAACCCGAAAATACTTAAATTTAATCAGGTCTCATGCAACTCACATCTCGTATCGGGTGGCCTACCCAACCGAGACATTAATCAACAATCAATCTAAACAATTCAAATATTCCCGGTCTTCATTTGTCGTTTACCAAGTCCTGAATTACTTCATAATGTCGTATTATTACTTGGAATGGTTTTCGAACATATGCTCGATCCCGGTCTTTCCAAGTAATAAGCGTACTTTAAACAGTAGCTATGGTTCACACAGGCTTTTCTATTCAAATCTCCTTCCACATAGTTATCAATTCATTTACAACTACAGATTTGAATTTCTATAATTTCGTACATCTTGTTATCATCTTAAATTCTTCTTTGAAATCAAAGAGTATACCTTCGCTTCAATTTCTTACTTTTAATTCCCTCGGATCGAAGATTATGACTAAATTCCAATTACGATATGAATTTCCACAACTAAATCTTATTGGGTTTCAAGAATGGTATTATTGAAGATACGATTCACGACAGAACCCAAATCAATCGTCATTGAATCATAAATTACACCGAAATTTTATCCACTTATATTCGATATAAATTCTCATAATCAACGAATACTATAAGTAGAATAACGATATAATAATATCTTTCAAATTCCCCAGATAGTATACATTTTTATCATGAAGTTCATACCAAATATCGAAGATTATTTCTATCTAGCTTATTTAAATCAAGGTGAGAACCCGTATCTTAATTGAAACGTTTATTCAACTCTTTGACATTAGATCTGGATAGAAATACCATCAACTTATCTTCAATATTAATTTCCGTATCCAACTCATATTATAAGCGGAATAACAGTGAATTACCTTTTAAATTCCTCAGATAATAAGAGTTTTCATTTACCGAACTAATATCAAACATCCGAAGATTTATCACCAACCATATCCAATTATTTAGTATTAAAAACCCGTATTAGTATCAATTTAAATTCCATATAAAATATTTCTAATACTCTTAAACCTTTGAAAACATTCCACAAATCATTACTTATAGTTCGGAAAATCGTTTACTGGTTAAAACTTCAAAATAGATTATTTTCGAAGAAGCGTTACAGTAGCGTTCCAAAAATGTTACAAAAGTGTAACAAAACAGTTATCTTAACTATTTTGATCAAAATATCGTTTATCTTAGCCAAAACTTAAACTTTACAATTGAAAACACTTTTTCATAATTTGTAATGATTTTACAAATTTTTTTCATATTTTTAAATAATTTAAACATAGCTGTTTATGGTTATGGGCAACAATTGTTCTTACATCGATCTTTTCCAAAACGGTTTCAAACATAACTTGAAAATTATAACTCGAATTTAAAATCTGCTTTCACTCATTTGAAAGTTCTTGTTTATATAAATCAAATGTTTTTCGTTTCATGGAAATCCGATTTAGATTGCAAAAGTTATAAGCGTTTAAAGTTTGCATCTAAAATACGTAAATTGTCGTTATGCGACACGCTCTATTTTTACCATAATAACCATTATTCTACGATACTTCAAAATATCTTAGAAAATCGTTCTATCCTTATATAACCCTTTTAAAATCATTTGGATTTACTTTTCAAATTATTTTGGATATAAAGTTCAATTTTCATAAATTCCAATTCATTTCTAAATTGAAATAACTTCAAATTAACCTTCCCATTCGTCGGATCAGTTAGGGATAGCCAGGGAGAGCAGGAAACTTCATTTCCAAACCCAAGCCTAGACACTATCCTCTCTGTCATCCTAGAACATTCTGGTATAATAAAATATTATACTTAAATTTCCAAACCCTATCAAATTAAAATTTTACTTAAAAGAAAATATTTCAATATTTGAAAAATAAATCTTCATTTACATGGAAGGAGATTTTAATCGATTACCTGCATGATTCCACAACCATAGTGTTGTGTGTGCATCATGCAAAATAAATCAACCATATAAATCGGATGATCATAAATTTATAATCATCACCCGTACACATACAATTCAGTTGTGCACAAGCGTTACGGTCAATAACGCTTCAGTGTTCAGTGTCATCTAATTACATGCACATCCATTCACACAAGAACATCCATATCCAACCAACAATTAACTATAATTAATCTCCACTAATTATAATTATTCAATAACAACAAATTATTTAATCACTACTAATTTAAGTAAATAATTTAATTAGAAGTTCTCACCGAACAGCTTTCCAAAACTTCACGTAGACGATCCTAGCTGAACGAACCCTCAGACAGTATTTCTGCGCACCATCTTCTTTGCCAATATATATAGATATATTAATCTTATCTCTTTATAAGAGGAGGAGGAAAAAGGCTAAGCAAAATGGTGAAAGGAAGAGGAGAGGTGAATGGCATAGGAAGCCATGGATAAGAAGGGGAGAAGGATGAAAGAAAATGGAAGAAATGAGAAATGGAGAAGGATGGTGAAAAGAGAGGGTTAAGGTGGGGTTATATAGGAAACTTAAAGGTATAAGGAGCTTACACCTCATAGGACACTTGTCCTTTCCTTGTGTCTTTGATTCATGCATGTTAACACATGTTCCTTAAGTGAATAAGGTGGTGACACCTCTTTAGGACACATGTTACATTCATATTAAATCATTTTGCGACATTATTTCTAACACTTATTTTGTGTTACTAACTTGAAATGCTTTTCTAACACTTATTTAAGTCACAAATAAATAGATAACAATTCTTATACAATTTTATAAATACCATTATAATTTATCAAAATAAATAAGATAATGATCATTCTTGAAAAAAATCATAAAATAAATTATCCTTTACCAAATTCATATTTTACAAATCAATATTATCAAAATTAGAAAATATTATTACTTAAACATAAATCTTATAAGCTAAATATATATTTTCAAAATAAGTTTATTTTTCTTATACAAAATCATATTTAATAAAACAAAATACTTATTCAAAGTTAAAATTTATATTCAAATCTTATAAAAATCAATTTACATTCAGAAAATAAAATTTTATAAATAAAAATCCAAATCAAACTTAGTTAAAATTCTGGGATGTTACATTCACCCCCCCCCCTTAGGAACTTTTCCTCCTCGAAAAGGAAGTCAAGTAAATTTAAACTCCTTTACAAAATTTAAATTCTAATTTCTCTCTAAATACATCGGAAATGTAATGGTCAGAACCAAGGCTCGTATCATTCTCAGGGTACTCTGTCTGATTCTCACTAAAGGTAGAGCCTAAGGATACTTCTATGATCTCGTGATTTTCTGGGGTCGTCACAGGTCTTGTTTATAATCGAATTCTCTGAGTTAGACTCAGGGCTACTACCCTTACTAAGGAGAAACTAGAATATATATTGTCCAGTACTTACGACCCTAAGAATATTTTAAAGCTTGGAAATTATCTTCCTAAATTATTCTTACGGAACCCATGATTTTCTTATCAATTATAAGAGCTTAAATTAGAAATTAAATCCAAGTTCTCCAATAAATTCTCCCGAAATTTTCCATTATCTTGCAAATAACATCTTGGTTAAATCTAGTATTAGAAATTCTATCGCACTCAATACGAATTCAAATTCAATTTAATAGATAATTCAAAAATACTGGTTTCAAATCCAAATTAATTCACTTGTCCATGGCTTTATTAGAGCAGAGCCAAAAGGAAGAATTCAGAAATAAAGTTGGACAGACAATTCAGGTTGATATTCAAAAGATGACAATGGGTCGAGCAAAACTCTGCGATAAGGGAAGAGATAGAATTATGTTTCCAAAATACTCATTCTATTTCAAATTTTTATTCCAATTGTTTTCAATATAATCTCATATTAACCCCATTTATAAGTTAAACTTATACTCATTTAATATTCATATTTTAGTTGTCGTATTCACCAAATCGAATAACACTTTTTCTAAATCCAATTAAAATTCAAAATATATATAACTCTTTTCATTTAAAAAAAAAAAATCAAATCTTGTTTAGAAAACTTTTCTTACTCAACAAGCCTGAAAATCTCTTAAAACGGTTTTATTTAAAAAAAATACCATCACGCTTCCTCTGTGCACCCTGATTATGTTCAAGCTAGATTTGTTTCAAATATTAATCTTATCATTTTCAGAACTCACTTCTTCAAATTTAAAATTTCAAAGATCCAAATTTTCTTATTTCGATGTTTGTTACGGTTTAATTTTTTTAATTTTTTTTTTAAAAACCCATTCTTAAGTCAAAATCGTGTCTTTAAACAAATTCTTAACCTAAGTCTAAATCATTTTCAGATTCTTTAAGAGGTGGTATTGATATAATTTCTTAATGAATTTTCACACTTACGTGTTCTTTCTAATTCTTAAGTATAGTTTACTTCTACAATATCCCTTTTTGTTATTATCAAAATAGTTTGTTTTTGCATCTATAACATATTGTTCTTATATTATATTCCTTTAACATATCGAAATATTTTAGGTATTCCTCGACGCATTAACTGGAATCATATAGTCATCCCACTTTCGAAACTCAAAAATAAGACTGATGATGATGCATCAATCACCAGAATCATCCCCAAGCGACTAGAGCGTGACTCTATATCTATCTAGTATATATTAGACTTCGCATATACGTTGATCAGACGTATATTTAAAACCCTTACATACTCGATAGTCCAATCCTGACGTCGAATAAAACACTAGAAACCCTTATTTCCAAAAATATATTTCAAATAATTATCGTTCCAAAATGATTTACTTGTTCAAAAATACCTTATATAGATTTCAAAATACGCTCTCTCGTCATAATATTCCAAAATCTCATTCTAGGGTATTTCTAACCCTATCTCTAATGAGATAATATAACTCTGAGGAGTCCTATTCTTTTGTCCAAATATGTACGTACCCCATAGCTTTGTATAACCAAAGCTCTGATACCAACTGTAATGACCCGCCTTTTTGACCAGTTTTCGCCGGTAATTGAACCAACTTAAACCGTTCAGAAAGACGAATTGTTATGGGTGCATACATACATTGAACAAAATAACAAAAATTTTCATTGCAAATTACAATGTTACATTAGAGTTACATGAATATCAGAGTTACAACATAAACGTATATAGCGGAAGAAAGAAAATATACTCTCAGCGGAAGATCAAAATGATACAGCGGAAGCTTCAACTTTATCGTGGACTCCAACTCAAAAAGTGCTCCGAACCATGCTCCAACGAACTAAAACTGCAAAGCTAAACTACTGGCTGCCCGTGTGAAAATTAATGGGCACCCAGAGTTTAGAAAGGAACAATAAACTCCAGGTCAGTCGTGGGACTGGTGTGAGAACTCAAAAACAGTTGTTATTTAGGATTCATTTTAAAGTTGGGAAATTCACCGGACCACGCCGCTAACGCGGAACGGGTTTACTCCATGTGAATACCCGTGCATATAAATACACAATGACCTTTCTAAAATGAAGTTATCATAAGCTCGTCCCACATCACACAATGCAAGCGCACACCAGATGGGCGAGGTTTATCTTATGATAACCAAACATGCTTTCATACGTAAAATCCTCTTTCAAAGCCATAATATATATATAGTGTGGAAAACATTTCTCAAATAAATGTATTAATCCTAGACGGCATAATATCCCATCCTATTATGTCGCCATATATATATATACACAAACCAAAATCGTGTGGTACGTATTGGAGATTTGGGTTTCCAACTTGATGATTCCTGGCACGAAAGATCAATCAGAACACAAATGAAATGTAATCAAGGGTTTTTCATCCAGACGCGGACACCAATACAAATCGCGAGGTAGATCAACGGTTTTCGACCAGGCGCGGCCCCCCGAACATACCCTATTCCATAAGTCATAAGTGGTTTCCCACTGCTGCAGCGGTCATCATCAATTCATATATATACACAACCTAACCGACAGTTTCTCATCATCTAGGGTGTGAGGTTTGTCGATGTCACGTCATACACAAAGCTATGCTTTGATAAGCCATTCTTTGATCATCACTAGCTCGTTTCCTAACTTGGGTATGTCACATTGACAATTCACGACATATCACTGATTTCAATCAATGCATACCCTCTAAGTTCGTATGACTTAGAAAAGAGGATAATATATTGCCACAAATCCGATATTCAATAACGGAAATCAGTGCTATGCAGTCAATTTCAATGTCAGACACACCATCCATACAAGACCATTCTGGGTCTGAACGGAACAACCCAAAAATACTTAAATTTGTTCAGGTCTCATGCAACTCACATCTCATATTGGGTGGCCTACCCAACCGAGACATTAATCAACAATCAATCTAAACAATTCAAATATTCCCGGTCTTCATTCGTCGTTTACCAAGTCCTGAATTACTTCATAACATCGTATTATTACATGGAATGGTTTTCGAACATATGCTCGATCCCAGTCTTTCCAAGTAATAAGCGTACTTTAAACAGTAGCTATGGTTCACACAGGCTTTTCAATTCAAATCTCCTTCCACATAGTTATCAATTCATTTACAACTACAGATTTGAATTTCTATAATTTCGTACATCTCGTTATCATCTTAAATTCTTCTTTGAAATCAAAGAGTATACCTTCGCTTCAATTTCTTACTTTTAATTCCCTCGGATCGAAGATTATGACTAAATTCCAATTACGATATGAATTTCCACAACTCAATCTTATTGGGTTTCAAGAATGGTATTATTGAAGATACGATTCACGACAGAACCCAAATCAATCGTCATTGAATCATAAATTACACCGAAATTTTATCCACTTATATTCGATATAAATTCTCATAATCAACGAATACTATAAGTAGAATAACGATATAATAATATCTTTCAAATTCCCCAGATAGTATACATTTACATCATGAAGTTCATACCATATATCGAAGATTATTTCTATCTAGCTTATTTAAATCAAGGTGAGAACCCGTATCTTAATTGAAACATTTATTCAACTCTTTGACATTAGATCTGGATAGAAATACCATCAACTTATCTTCAATATTAATTTCCATATCCAACTCATATTATAAGCGGAATAACGGTGAATTACCTTTTAAATTCCTCAGATAATAAGAGTTTTCATTTACCGAACTAATATCAAACATCCGAAGATTTATCACCAACCATATCCAATTATTTAGTATTAAAAACCCGTATTAGTATCAATTTAAATTCCATATAAAATATTTCTAATACTCTTAAACCTTTGAAAACATTCCACAAATCATTACTTATAGTTCGGAAAATCGTTTACGGGTTAAAACTTCAAAATAGATTGTTTTCGAAGAAGCATTACAGTAGCGTTCCAAAAATGTTACAAAAGTGTTACAAAACAGTTATCTTAACTATTTTGATCAAAATATCGTCTATCTTAGCCAAAACTTAAACTTTACAATTGAAAACACTTTTTCATAATTTGTAATGATTTTACAAATTTTTTTCATATTTTTAAATAATTTAAACATAGTTGTTTATGGTTATGGGCAACAATTGTTGTTACATCGATCTTTTCCAAAACGGTTTCAAACATAACTTGAAAATTATAACTCGAATTTAAAATCTGCCTTCACTCATTTGAAAGTTCTTTTTTATATAAATCAAATGTTTTTCGTTTCATGGAAATCCGATTTAGATTGCAAAAGTTATAAGCGTTTAAAGTTTGCATCTAAAATACGTAAATTGTCGTTATGCGACACGCTCTATTTTTACCATAATAACCATTATTCTACGATACTTCAAAATATCTTAGAAAACCGTTATATCCTTATATAACCCTTTTAAAATCATTTAGATTTACTTTTCAAATTATTTTGGATATAAAGTTCAATTTTCATAAATTCCAATTCATTTCTAAATTGAAATAACTTCAAATTAACCTTCCCATTCGTCGGATCAGTTAGGGATAGCCAGGGAGAGCAGGAAACTTCATTTCCAAACCCAAGCCTAGACACTATCCTCTCTGTCATCCTAGAACGTTCTGGTATAATAAAATATTATACTTAAATTTCCAAACCCTATCAAATTAAAATTTTACTTAAAAGAAAATATTTCAATATTTGAAAAATAAATCTTCATTTACATGGAAGGAGATTTTAATCGATTACCTGCATGATTCCACAACCATAGTGTTGTGTGTGCATCATGCAAAATAAATCAACCATATAAATCGGATGATCAAAAAATTATAATCATCACCAATACACATACAATTCAGTTGTGCACAAGCGTTACGGTCAATAACGCTTCAGTGTTCAGTGTCATCTAATTACATGCACATCCATTCACACAAGAACATCCATATCCAACCAACAATTAACTATAATTAATCTCCACTAATTATAATTATTCAATAACAAGAAATTATTTAATCACTACTAATTTAAGTAAATAATTTAATTAGAAGTTCTCACCGAACAGCTTTCCAAAACTTCACGTAGACGATCCTAGCTGAACGAACCCTCAGGCAGTATTTATGCACACCATCTTCTTTGCCAATATATATAGATATATTAATCTTATCTCTTTATAAGAGGAGGAGGAAAAAGGCTAAGCAAAATGGTGAAAGGAAGAGGAGAGGTGAATGGCATAGGAAGCCATGGATAAGAAGGGGAGAAGGATGAAAGAAAATGGAAGAAATGAGAAATAGAGAAGGATGGTGAAAAGAGAGGGTTAAGGTGGGTTTATATAGGAAACTTAAAGGTATAAGGAGCTTACACCTCATAGGACACTTGTCCTTTCCTTGTGTCTTTGATTCTTGCATGTTAACACATGTTCCTTAAGTGAATAAGGTGGTGACACCTCTTTAGGACACATGTTACATTCATATTAAATCATCTTGCGACATCATTTCTAACACTTATTTTGTGTAACTAACTTGAAATGCTTTTCTAACACTTATTTAAGTCACAAATAAATAGATAACAATTCTTATACAATTTTATAAATACCATTATAATTTATCAAAATAAATAAGATAATGATCATTCTTGAAAAAAATCATAAAATAAATTATCCTTTACCAAATTCATATTTTACAAATCAATATTATCAAAATTAGAAAATATTATTACTTAAACATAAATCTTATAAACTAAATATATATTTTCAAAATAAGTTTATTTTTCTTATACAAAATCATATTTAATAAAACAAAATACTTATTCAAAGTTAAAATTTATATTCAAATCTTATAAAAATCAATTTACATTCAGAAAATAAAATTTTATAAATAAAAATCCAAATAAAACTTAGTTAAAATTCTGGGATGTTACATTTATATTTCAAATCTCTTATATCCTTGGAAAGCTCTTTTCGATACAAACCCAACGGTTCTGGTTTTAGGAGAATCCGACAGTTGGATCTCCTGTTACATCCATTTGAAGTCGATGGTCGAGATTAGCGAATGGTCGCGGCGCGGCGCGTTCTATTCAGGTAATTAAATATATATAACATATATATTTCGTCGATTTCCATTTAAAACGTATTATATAAATCATTTATAAATTCGTTTTAAACCGATTTCAACATCCATTTCAATTTTTAACCAAAATTGAATATTCCATTACATGACAATTTTATACATCTTATATATATGTTAAAAATAATATTTTTAACCAATCAATATTTATTTGATTCACACTTCATATATATATTTGACATTTCATATATATATATATATATATATATATTTCACATTTCATATATATATATATATATATTATTTTCACACTTCATATATATATTATTATATTTCATATATATATATATATATTTCTTTCACACTTCATATGTATATTATTTCAATTTCATATATATATATTATTTTCATTTCATATATATATAAATATATATTTCACATCGCAAATATATATTTTATTCACATCGTATGTGTGTATATATATATATATATATATATATAATTTTCACATCGTATATGTATATATATGTTAATTTCACATCGTATATATATATATATATATTTCACATCGCAAATATATATTTTATTCATATCGTATATATATATCATTTTCACATCGTATATATATATTTCATATCGTATAAATATGTATATAATTTTCACATCGTATATATATATATATATATATATATATTTATTCACATTTGATATATATATTGTTCACACTTCATATATATATTGTTTTCATTTCATATATATTTTATTTTCATTTCATATATATATGTATATTATTCTGATTTCATATATATATAATTTTCACGTTTCATATATATATATATATATATATATATATATATCATTTTCATTTCATATATATATAATTTTCAATTCATATATATATATATATATATTTATTATTTACATTTCATATATATATATATATATATAATTTTCACATTTCATATATATATACATACATATATTTCACATTTCATATATATATATATATATATCATTTTCATTTCATATATATGTAATTTTCATTTCTTTTATATATAATTCACATTTCATATATATATTATTTCTACATCACAATCACAATCACAAAACAATCAAATAAATCGTCCATGGTCTGTGGACGACAAGGAGGTGATCTAACAGAAAACAAATAACTATACAAAAATTTATAGTGGGAGAAGTTCTCACATTGGGTTCCACTCCGTCAGTGTTTATCTGGCGAATTCAGCACGGTTTGTGTTTGAACTTGCCTTAAATTCTAATCAGCTCTAAATTAGACGCGGTTAGTCTTGTTGTGGAGCTCTCGTCCCCAGAATCGCAACTAATCCAGTTCCGTCCGATTTGGACCTCGTACGAAAAAGATATCGCGTTACAAACCTTAATTACATTTTTACGGTAATTAATAATTTAATTAATTAATTAAACTGCCTTCTTCCTCTTTCTATTCTTCAGGCCGCGCTCCATCTAAGATTGTTCAAACCTAGGGTTCTCTATTACTTCCACCAAGCTGCGCCGTACCTGGATCCGCCACCTCCACCTGATGCGGCGACAAAAGAGCTCCACGGCGTCCCCCTCCATGGCGAACTCGAAGCACTCCCAAGCCCTCAATTCCACTTGAAAATCGGCCACTTTACGCCGCGACTTTCGCCCATAGCCAAATACCCTCATTCTTGACACAATGGGATATGTTTCATATGCCAATTCGGCTGTTTAAATCAGTTTTTATCAAAACTAAAATATAAATCAATATATATTACATTTGAACGTACATTTTAATTTACCAGGGCCACATACAGAATCCAAAAATTCCCAAAAAATAAATCATGCTATGTTTTTACGATACAGTCCTAACAAAACTAATTTTGTCAAATTTAGAGACCGTTTAAAAAACGGTCATTTTCCAGTTGATTAAATCCAAACTGAAATTACCCAACACGTTTAAATCTGCCACGCTCACATATTGATTCCAAAAATTATAAAATTGGAATCTAGCAATAATTTGACATTTCGGATCCAACAAAAGTGGTCTCATCGAAAACGGAGGTCGTTTGCAAAATGGCTACTTTTAAGGGCTTTATTTATGTAAATTCCATAGCGACTATTCTGAATTTTCAACAAGACATAACTTTTTATTCCCGTTATGAAATCTAGATTTTTCACATTTGTTGGAAAGATATTTTCAAAGAGATTCAAATATTTCTGGTTTTACTGAAATCCAATTTATTTTGAATCATATACATTCATTTGAAATTTGAAATCGAATTTTCAAACTCCTGCGCCATTTCAGGCTCGTTATATAATTAAAATAAATCCATTCGTTCTAACTTCAATTTAAATAAATTTTTAGTCGTTATTATTTAAAATAAATCATTTTAAATATTCAAAATACATTAAAATAGCTAAAATAAAAATTTTAAATTGGATTTGAAATTCCGGGTTGTTACAGATAATGATTTCTATATTGAAATGCAAGATAAACACTACATTGATTTGCAAGAGCACAAATAAGAAAACGAAGAACTTCAAGGACAAATGGGTGAATAGAGACGTCATGAAGATAGACTAAGTTGAGTATACATGCACACTCAAAGGAATCGACCTCAAGAGGCCATCGTTACAGGTATCGAGTAGGAAACTGACTAACCTATGGTATTATGTGTCTGCGGGTATATCGCAGTGGAAGATGTTATTAAAAGAGGAAATGATATAGGATGTCATATCCAAATGGTTGTGTTTTTTGACAGTGGATTGCTAAACCTTTCCCATAAAGAGCGGTTGATTATGCTAATGATTCAGAGTATCAACTAATGACATTGCAAAATCAATCAGTGGCGTGGCAAAATGAAATTTGCAGACTTCACAACTAGCTTAACAGATTAGATATTAACAAACAAAAATTAATTTTTTCATAGTTAGTTTTATTTGTGGTTCTTAGTGCTTTGATGGTATATGTCCATTTATTAATATTACCGATCTTACTAGTGTCTTTTTTGAAAGTTGATTAACATTTCAATTGATATTCCATACAAAACAAACTGAATGGAATAGTGAGAGTAGATAAATTAAGAATCTTGATTACTCATCGGATTGTTGCTCAATTTGTAACATATAACTATTCCGTAGTTCAAAGGCCTTGTGTCCCAACAAAGTGTGCATAGTGATCAAAAAAGTAATGTGAGTCATATGTTGAACGTGATTGCTGAAAAACATCCTATTTTTCACCTCAGCTCTAATTTTTCGATAATTAATACAGGACCTACTAAATGTGACAAACGTACTACTTGTGTCAAGGATCATCCTAATTAATCCACAATCTGAATGACCGTTGTAGACCTCATTGAGGGTAACCTAGAAATCTTCATCAACCTCTTCTTCTATATGAATATAATCTACTTGAATGTATGCTTTTATCAGAGTTAGGTAATATTTTGGAAGCCAATCGTTAGTTGACATTTTTGAAATTTATTAGTAAAAATTAGATTATCAATTGAAGTGTATATATAACAGAAAAGATTAGTCATTTTAAATACTATTAATAAACAAAATATTCAACTAAGATTTGATAAGAACTAACATGATGCAGCACTACAAATAATGGCTGCAACAATGATTAGTGGATAAGACAACCGACTGCAAATAGCATCTGCAAAGTGAACAAGACAACACGATTCAGTTAGCACATGAAAAGACAAGACATTGTTTTAGTATCAATCAGTAGCTGAAAGGACTTTACACTCAACTAATATTAAAGACAAGCCAACACGTTGCAAATAAGAGCTGTATATACTAGATGCTGCATTGAACAATTGATAAGACAACACACTGTCATCCGCATATGACAAGACTAGACACTGCAGATATATAAATGACAATGTAATGGTTAGACCATCAAAAGACTTTATTCTGCAAGTTGTTTATCTAAACTAGTCGAAAACCACATATTATAATACAACCATGTTGGCGTCAATTTTAAATATATATTAGTAAAAAAAATATTGGTTATACCATTTCTCCTCCTTTATATTTCTCTACCAAACTACAAAATAAATTTCATGGATAACTTAGATTACCAAAATACCAATGATATGGATTTGTATGGTGATGGTCTCAAAACTTATACAAGTTTACAGTCCTAGTAAGATATTCCACAAATGACGCCAACACAGTTCCTAGCTCGACAACAAAATCAACTACTTACTTTTGCACAACAAATTCATATGTTCAACCATTTTCCTCTTATTCCCAATGTTTTTGGTCCACAATCACTAGTACAAACTTCACAACCAACTCTAGAACCCTCTTTCGTGCTACTTCAAGCGAGAAGGCCGAGGGAAAAGGAAAACGGTCTTACAAAAATCAAAAGCCAACTCCTTAAATAAACTGTTCAGTGTAAACAACCACTTATAGTGGTAAGATGTGGAGGTGATATGATTATAAAGTGTTGGCCAACGCTAGGGTTAAGGCATCGGAAGTCTAGCAAGATGTTCAACTAGAAAATACTTTTACTTGACATTTATCGAGAACTATAATCAAGACCCAAAATGCCAAAAAAAATGATTTTAAGTAGGGCTGTTAATGAGTACCCGAAAAATCCAAAATGCATTTGCATCCTCATCCGAAAAACGGATAAATATCTGATATCCGGAAAAGCGAATGCAAATATAGGCATATCCACATCCGAAAATTATCCGTTTGCTTTTTATCACTATTATAGCTTAAATTATGTGTATTTTAACATAATTAAATATACTAATTTAATATTTTGAAAAATTAAATGTATACAAAACGCAGCTAATTGCTCAAAATTATATATTATCACCATATTTAATTATTTTTAGCACTTTAGTAATCAACTTAGTTGAAAAAGCTTAATATTAAGCTTGAAAAATTCATTTATGTTCATTGATTTATCAACCGTTGGAGGAGTAGATAATTATCCGATATCCGTCCATATCCGCGGATGCGGGTATTTGGTATCCGAAAATGGTTTCGGATGCGGATGCAGACATGGCACTATCCATATCCGAAAGTATCCATTGATAACCCTAATTTTAAGCTGCAAAAACAACTTGTATAATTTGAATGGTATGTGCATCAAATATAAAGGTATTTCTATACGAAGAGGGGATGGATTGGGAAGTGGACAATCGTTCAAAGACTTGAGAGATGAATGTGATAAAATATATCAGGATATATACAACTGAATTCAAGGCTCATGATGCTTTTAAAATTCTTTCGTTATGGACACGGTGGGCAACTCTTGATGAAGAAGAGGATGAGGTATGAGAGATACCAATGAATGTAATATACGAAATGTGGCATCTAGATTCTCGGTGGATTCATCTTCTGGAAATTCAAATGACTCTCTAATCTTTATGGACGTAGAATGAAATAATTGCAGGCTGATGACTCGTACTTTAGGAGTGTTATATAGTGGAGTTACAAATCGACCGAAAGACATAAAATCAAGTAAGAGATCTTGTTAAGAAATAAGGAAGCAAGTGACTTGGCAGCAACAAGTGATCGACTAACTACACTTTTAAGTGATATTTCAATTACATCTTCCTCTAAAAAAAAGAAAGATTTAAGCTTAAGGGGCAAAAATTGAAGATTCTTGAAGCCTAAGTTCAATAGAATGCAGATGAAACTAGAGCTCTTAGAGAAAGAACTTAATTGAATAAGGCACGAGAAAGGTATTTACGTGAAAAGAAGGATGAAGAATATTTATCAAGGGATATTTCCCAATTATCTGGAGATCACCTAGAATACGTTTTGATCAAAAAAAACATAATACTCTCAATGCACAACAACAAAGGTATACCGCTGATGAAGGAAGTTCTGATGTTTAAAAGAAGTAGAACATTATAACATCCTCATTACTAATTAATTACTATCGAGTATCATTTATTTCATGTTATTTTTTCAGTATTATTCTACTATAGGTTAATTTAAAATTATATTCGAGTATTGTATTGAGTTTAATCAAGGATTAGGAGTTCTGTTTATTAATATTTTTTCCTACTTTGTTCAGTACTAAATTAAATCATATAGAGCTGATAAATAACAAAATAAATGTAAGTTGATCAAAATATATGTACTCTCCCAAGTTTTATGGTTAATCAAAATATACATATATTACGATTGGTGCAGAGATATATGTCTAAATAACCAAAATTTTAATGTTATAATATAGTAAATGTACTAAATTATCACAACTTACAAATAAAATCATATGAAGATAAATTGAGAAACATTAAGTTCAAAAATGATGCCTAAAATTTGAAATATATAAAATGTTTAGAAAAAGGGAAATGAACGTGGTTTAGGTACCCCTTATGGTTAAACGGAGTTTCGAACCCCATTTAAAATTAAAATTAAAATGGGGTTCAAAAACCTGTTTAGACCTTAAATGGGTTTTTGAACCCCATTACCTATCCACACTTCAATTTGAAGAATAGTGCGTCGTACAGTCGTCCCTTTCAAATTGTCAAACTATGCTTGAACTAACTTGCTCGAATGTGGATTTGACATTTCTAATGTACAAAAATTTTATACCTTGTTAGGCATTTGCATAGCTAAAATCCTTCCACCATCTTCTTGTATAACTTCCCCTTGCATATCAAAAATTAAAAGATAAAATGGAATACAAGCGTCTGTTACAACTTACAACTCTAGCGGCCACAACCATAGTAAAGCATAACACCAGCAATTCACAAAAGTTAATAAGCTCTAAACTAAGTTAAATTTACTTACCACCTTGGAATTTTCAAGGACATAGATGTACTTAACCTAGCATTATGTCTTTAAGCTTAAGGCAATTATCACTTAAAAGGTACACGAGAACAAACTGGGGAAAAATCTAATGCACACTAATAAATTATATCTGAAGGTATAATTCTCAATAGTTGGCTTTTCCATATTTTCAATAGGCCTTTATATGGGCGTAGAATAATTATTCCATTATACCAAAAAAACAAACAAATTATGTAAAGTAGATAAGCTTTAGATGCTTAATAGTATTATTAACAATGTTAAATATTTAGGGGTTTTGCACATCATGTCCTTATTTTTGATGACATTATAAGAAAATCCCATGTAGTATCAAATATGTAAATTAGATCCCTATTTTTTAAATCTAGAAAAAGCAAAGTTGCTTGCGGTTTCATGATAGAATATGGAAGTTAAAATACGATTTTGAAAAAAGTTATTTAAAAATTAAAAATCAAATTTCTTTAGTCATAAATAATAATAATTGTTATATAAACTTAAAATTTTCAAATAACTACAATTTTTCATCTATATCGAGTTTTATAGGCACCATTTGAAGTTCAGTTGATCCAATACCACTTAAAATGGTTTGGACATCTTCAAAGAAGACCCCACAATGCACCTGTGCATATTAGAATTATAAGTTGCATTGAATGTCCTGAAGAGTGGTAGAGGTCAACCAAGGATGATATGGAAGAGGTTGTTAAAAGAGACTTGAGAAATTTGAGTATATCTAAAGAGTTAGCGTCGAACATAAGCACATTGAAGTTGAAACGATCCAGAATTTTGGTCAATTAAATTTGAATATTTAATATTGTTTTAAATGCCGAGTTGATTATGTAAATGGATTTTTATATGGAATTTATCGATTTATAATCAAGTACGATTTAACTTCAAATATATCGAATTATCATAATACGAAAAAGAGAATAATTAAATTCGAAGTTAAATCTGAATCAAAATGATCCAGATGATCAATATAAATTCTATTTGGAATACAAAAAATTCAAATGACCACGGTTTTCGATGAAACCAATTTTATTTGGTCTGGAACGTCAAACCATAATAGTGTGTCAATTTTCATCGCGATTGGAGCTCGTGTGTGGTCGTTTAAACATGAAACTTCAGGCGTAAGTTTCATGAGGATATTATAATAATAAATCGTATTAAAATCAAATCGAATTTAAATTGCTTGTACTTTGGCCAACCTATAACGTACCTCGCAGCCGACCTATTCCTTCCCTAATGCAGACATTTTCATCTATTTAAGGAACTGTGGGTTCTTCTTTTCTCCATTTATTTAAATCTAATTCGAATGCAATCTTCATATTCAAAATGTCGCTTCCTAAAATAAATCAAATTCTTCTAATTTTAGGTCTACTTCATTCAGGCTATTTTGAGGGTTGTGATGATGTTTTTGTCCATTTGAACCTTGGCAGCAATGTTAGGTTTTCATTTTGGGTGAGCTAGAGGAATAATTGGGGGATGGGTTGTGAAGAATAAAGGTAGAGGGGAGGTTGCTTGACACACTGGCGAAATATGGTGACCTCCGATCACCGGAGGAGGACGGAAAGGGAGTTCGAACGCTTGTCATTCGTGCTCATGTTCTGGCAATTTAGATCGATGATAGAGGCCGGGGTTTTCGGCGAAGGGTGGTGATGAAAGGGCGGTGCCAGCACGGGGGTGGCTTGGGGTATGGTCACTTAGGGAGGGAGCATCAATCATCGAAGGCGATCGAAGTTTGTTCGAGGCAGAAGAGGAAATTGCGATGTGCCTGGGAACGTTCATTTGAAGAAAAAGGTGATTAAGGGGGGTTGACTAAGTTTAATTATATATTTGAATCTAGTTAATAAAGTTATTATTTATTCTAATTTAAGTTTAAACTTATGACATACGTATTTATCTCATATGACATCAGATTCAAGCGATTCAAGTTGCGTCGGAATCGTATCGATAAAAGTTACGCATAAAAACTGATTTTGTGTGCTTTGAAGCTTTCGGGATTTTTTATCTAATTTTATACATTTGTTTAAATTTAGATAAAAATGACAATTAAAATCAAGGTGAGTAAACTCACTCTCTGGTTCATTTATAATTTTTTATAAACAAATTTTTATGTAGTATATAATTATTATATGTTGTTTGTTGGCTGTTTGGATGCATTGAAGAATTATTATCAATTGTGACTATTATATATATATATATATATATATATATATATAAAGTTATATTTAGGCTTAGTAGTTGGATATTCCTGCACTTTTTAGCGGATGAGACCCTATGCGCCCTGCATAATAGCGAATGACCTTCTATACCCGCGATATCCTGCCTTGAAGCAGGATTGGTATTATTTATGTTATCTAATATCTATGGATGCAGGGAAAACAGGTTGGAGCGATCCAACTCGATTCCTCAATAATTAAATTGTTAGTTTCATATATAGTGTTATATGATGTGATAAATAATCTATAATTGATTATTGGGTGTATTGAATGTTTGAATAGCACTGGCCCTAAAATAATTGGTATTTCAATACCCTAAAAATATATACAAATGAAAGAGAAAAGAATTTGAGTTTAAAAGGAAAAAAATCTATTTTTCCAAAAATAGAAATTTAACTTTGAATGGGCTATAAAATAATAACTTATTAATAAAAAAAGTAGTTAATTTTTAAATGAATTGGAATAATTATCATTGGATGAGTTAGGAATTTAAATTCAAATGTGAATTTAAGAAGGAAAATTGAGAATCATTTCAAAAAGAAACGATGAAATTTATTCCGATGTTCGGAAGGTACATTGAATTGGAATAAATCCATATGGATTTATGATTGAAATTCGACTATGTCAAATTTATAAAAATAAATTATTTCCAGAAAGGGTATTGGAATTGTATTAAATAGAAACTATAATTTAATATGAAATAGATTCTATGTTTATATATATAAGTTATAATAATATAATATTCCAAAATAGGAATTGGGTTCCAAATGGATTTTGAAATGGAAGCTTGTTTTAACATATAAAAAAAGGAAATAAATTTATAAATGTAGTGAAATAAATTATCACTAGATAATTTGGAAGTTTAAATTCAAACATGAATTTAAAAAGGAATTGGAAATCGTTTCGAAAAGGGAATGATAGATTTTTTTTTGAAATTCGGAATATAAACTGAATTGAGATAAATCCAAGGTACTTATAATTGGAATTCGATTATACGAATTTTGTGAAATAATTTTTTCGAAGGGAATTAGAATTTAATATAGAAAATTGTGTTGTGAATAAATTTATAACTGGATGATGAATTTTGAATGAAATAATCGATGATTTAGGATAATCGAAAATTTTAAGTTAAACTTAGAAAATTGTCTTAATTTATATTAAAATATATAAGAATGAGGTTGGAATTTATTTGATAAATGAAGTTTAAACATTTATATTTAAATTTAATTAAAATGAACTTGCCGCGGCGTGGTAGTTCGTAATTTGATGATTAAGACTTCAATTGAGTTTATAGAACTTAATTTAAGTCGGAATTCTTTGAAATAAGAATTATCTGAATCTATTGAATAATTGTTTGCTAATAGAAGATAAATCTAGTTTTCGTCTTATAGATTTTTAATTTTGTCAAAATCAAATTTACAGAAAAACAATGGTATAATCGTTTATAAACCATAATGATTTATTTAATAAAATAAAAGGATTTTAAGCGAATAAAACTTAAATTTCCATTAGTAAATCCAGACTTGACTTAAAAAATAAAAATGAACTCAAGTGGAGTAAATGGATTGATTTTTGGAACAAAAATAAGATTTTTAATTATGGAATGATGTTAACTAATTAGATTAGAAATTAATAAATGGAGTTTTGGATCGAACTTAACTTGGGTTAACTGAATTGGATTGGTAACTTTAAAACTTGAATTTGAATACGAAACTCGACATAGAAATGGAATTCGACTAGTGTATAAGCGAGTTAAAATATATTCGAACATGATATTTTCAAACTAAAAGTGGATTAGGAAAAAGAACTAATTAGAGAATAAATTAGTGAATTGAGTTAAGAATGATTGGATTAATTTGAAATAAATTGGAAATGGATGAGTATATGTTAAAGAGGTATCGAATGAAGCTAATGAAAGAAATAAATTGAATGCTCAGCGAAAAGGTGCATATTTAATTCATTATGATATTTTATGAGCCCATTTGCAAGTCGCTTGGCTTTTCGATTTTCTTTTTGAATGGAAAGGGCCTAGAGAGGCGATTTATATTTGTACCGATTGAGCCGTACAAAGGAGACGCTGACGAAATTTTCCGAAAATTAAAGAAAAATTGATAACTAAAAATCGATTTCGGTTATATTTGAAATTTAATAAGAGAATAAACTTATAATGGAATTTTATAAATAAAAAGAAAGCTTATAAAATTAAATCTTGGTAAGTTAGAAGGAGAAACATATACACATTTAAAAGTGGATAATTGGCAGTATTTTGGGTTGTCGTAACGATGTTTTACACAACATCTGTGTTAACACAAGTAAGTATGATTTTGGACATATAATAACGAATATTTCCTAGGTATAGAAATGGGTGGTTTTATGGTAGGGATAAGTATTTAATGCTGTTATATACATTATATTTTATTCAGTTGCGGTGCGAGATTTTGTGTTGTTTTGTTCTTCTTTTTTCTTTTTCTTCTTTACCCATAATGATTCGTATTTCTGTGCAATTTGGATTGCACATGTGGTGTATTTAGCCAACTCAAATGGTACGGATTTGCGGGCCATTACAAAAGTTAGCGATCCATGTTCCAAAACCTTGAGCTTTTGGTTAATTTAAAGAGACTGGTTTTGTTTTAGATGATAGGACTTGTGTATAGTGGCATAAAGGGTAAGCTGATCTTCAGTTTCTATTATTATTAATATTGTTATTATTATTATTATCGTCTTCATCACCATTGTAGCTTTATTTGATCATTACTATTACTGTTTTTATTTGTTTACTTATATTAAATTTTATATGAAACTTCAAATTTATTTTTATCTTTATTTATGCTTTCACCTTTAGTCTATTGTTATTATTATCAAATTTAAATTGATATTGTTTTTGTATTCCGGGTTCCATCTTTAGTCAATCTCAACTTATTTATGATTAATGACTTAGTTGTTGTTGTTATCGGATTGTTTTTCTTTCAAAAAATGCAAGTTTTGTTGCAGTTTTTGTTAGAAATATATATATATATATATATATATATATATATATATATATATATGTGTGTGTGTGTGTGTGTGTGTGTGTGTGTGTGTGTTACCTCGCGTCATCTACTATGTTTAAAAAATTAGAAACATCCATTACATCTTCATTTCTATATCGACTTTGCACACAACATCAAAACACGGACGTGTAGTTATTATCTTGAAATATTTATAGTCTAGTTCTTACATAACTATATGCGGTGTATGAGCTAGAAAGTGCTACATATTACTGCATACAATATAGTGGCTTCATGTTTCTTAAGGGAAAATAAACTGCAAGCAAGAGCAAGTCCACCATAAGGAAAAACAAATATAATGCACGACTGAATGGAATACTTGGACCGAGTAGTAGGGTGAGCATTTGGTCAGTTTGATCAGTTTTAGAGTCAAAAAATTCCAATCGAATTGAAACCGAACCAAAATAGTTTCAGTTAATTTGGTTGGTAATTGATTTAACCAAACTTGAGAGATACATTATTGTTCAAATGATTAATTCACTAAAAGTAAAACATAAGTTTATGTTTGGAGAAATTTTGTTCATTAAACTTTATACTTACAATAAAATTTGACTTATCTTTAACAAATGCTTTTGTATTTTATCACTAAACCAATTATTTAAAGTAAAACAATACCATAAAATTAGATAGTACGATAAATGTTTGGTTAAACCGATAACCAAAAAATATATTTTATAAACCGAATTCAAATCGATTTAGTTTCAAAACCGAACCGAATCGACCAAAATAAACTGGTTCGGTCGGTTAATTCGGTTCTAACCGAATATTGCTCACCCCTAACGAGTAGTCCATTTGCAGCAAACAGAGAAATGGAGTGTAGATGATATGATTAACAAGCATCCCAATCAACACATGATTAATACAAAGAGATTATCTTTAAACAATATTAACTAATAATAAGTCAGTTCAAAACAACAGCAAGATAAGTTGTTTTAGTTTTCAAGTTGACTGAGTTAAAAAAAAAATTAGTTTTCATGTTAGCAATGAATTTATTACTATCATTATTATATATATATATATATATATATATATATATATATATATTATATGCGAAACTCTATTTGGATACAAAATGATAACACAAAATCAAACACAACAAATTTCAACTACTAGATCTTTCCATGAATTTCACTTTTCACATAAAAACAAACAAATCTAACATACATACACAAACTGTTAGGTGTGGCTCACATTGGAATGGAGTGGGTGCATGGATTAAACGGATGAATAGTCCCACATTACAAGAAATTAAGAAAGATCGTGGCATATATATGGTGTTCATGGCATGTAACATTGGGGATTCCTTTTGTTACAATAAGTGCTTACCAATACCAAATTATATGCTCGATGGGAGGCGATGGGGGATGTTCAATCGTGACGCCGACATATGAGACTTCGACCGTTGACCTCGGATAGACACGGTGAAGCGCGTACAGTATGCAGGGAATGCCGAAACTCAACATGGTATCAGAGCTCCATGATTCGAGGGGACCAGTAAATGTTGCATGACTGAAGCATGGCTCCAAAGGGGCTTGAGCATGGAATGCTCATCAAGGTGGAGATACGGTTATAAGCAGTCTGCTTCCCACTGCTTATGAGAACTCGGGGTAGCAGCCTGACCAACTGTGAAGAGGACTCAAGGTGTAACTCTAAGGTGACTTGAGAAATACTCGCCAAGTTGGAGATTGTTAGGTATGGCTCACATTGGAATGGAGTGGGTGCGTGGATTGAATGGACGAATAGTCGCACATCGCAAGAAATTAAGAAAGATCGTGGTATATATATTGTGTTGGTGGCATGTAACATTGGGGATTCCTTTTGTTACAATAAGTTCTTGCCAATACCAAATTATATGCTCGATGGGAGGCGATGGGGGATATTCCATCGGGACGTCGGCATAGGAGACTTCCACCGTTGACTTCAGATAGACACGGTGAAGCACGTACAATATGCAGGGAATGCCGAAACTCAACAATATAAGCTTTGCGATGATCTAGCTCTGATACCAATTGTTGGGGAAGTTTCCCAAAAACGCCTTAGGAATAAAACCCAATCTTGCGGAAAAACAAATAGGAACAGATTGATGGTGAGGTTACCAACAAAACAATCACGGATCAAGCAATAAAAGAAACAACACAAGAGATTTATAGTGGTTCCACAAACGTCTTGTTAGTGTACGTCCACTTGGGGAGAGGAGATTTTATTACTTTACAATTAGCAATGAGAGAAAATGTCATTTTAGATATTAGCGGTGAGACCACTTGTAAGGACATTTGGACCAAACTGGAAAAACTCTATTTAAAGAAGTCACTAACCAACCGTCTGATTTTGCTGAAGACATTTTTCACCATGCGGATGACAGAGGGTACTTCAGTGAAGGCACATCTAAGTTTCTTCGATGATCTCGTGATGAAGATGAAGACTGTTGACTTGAAAGTGGATGAGGAGCAAATAACAATGATTCTTTGGTGTTCTCTTCTGGAGCGATACACAGGTTTCGCTAATAATCTTATCTATGTCAGAGATACAATAACAGTGGATGATGTGAAGGCAGGTCTTCTATCTGAAGACCTGAGGGATCAGATGAAGGGGTTGAGTGAAGGTAAAGGAGGAAGTAGTAAGAAAGCCTTATTAGCTCGTATGGAGAAAGGGGAGAAGAAGAAGAAAATAAAGTCAGGAGATGGGAAGTGCTACGTTTGCAAGAAACCAGGCCATTGGAAGAGAGATTGTCTGGACTTGAAGAAAAAGTTGAAACTGGAAATTCATCGGTTCCGATGGTGGAATTTTTGTCTGATGACTTGTTGACAGTGGCAGCATCAGATGTATCAGAACATTGGGTGCTAGATACGGGGGCGTCTTTTCATATGACACCTAATAAGAATTATTTCAATTCTTTTAAAAGAAAAAGAGAGAATCGATTCTTATGGGAAATGATGCTAGTTGTAGAGTCATGAGCGAATGTACTGTGTAGATTAGCTTGTATGACGGGATAATACGCACTTTGACAGGTGTCCGTTATGTTCCGGGTCTTCGGAAGTCAATGATATCTCTTGGGCAGTTGGCATCCAAAAGATGCGATGTGACTATTAATAAGGATAGTCTAAGAGTTTCTAAGGGTGCATTTGTAGTGATTAAGGGAGATATACTTCATAACGTGTATCTCCTGAGGGGAAGCACTGTACTTGGAGAGTCAAGGGTTGGAGTCTACAGTTCTCGTGAAAAAGATGTCAAAGCTAGGCAAACGAGAAGGGACTTTGAGTTTCTACAAAGGCAGAATATGATCAAAGGGGAAAGCTTTAACATGGTGGGGATTCTGCCAAAAGGATGTGCTTGATAAGCGGAAGAAGGTTCATCTGAACTTGGTCAGAGATCAAAGGACAAAATAGTGGATATGCATAAGTCTTTACACACTGCTAAGTTCGGGCGTCGCTCGAGCTGGAATCGCTTATCGAAATACTCGGTGCCAAACGGTAGCACGATCTGTAGAGAGAGTCGAGATGGTTTATGGAGACGTTTGTTTTAATGGTGAAGAATGATAGATCTTACAAGAAGGGGGTACTTTGAACACTTTGTTGGTAGGCGGTGGCGTTTCCAGAGTTTGTTGACAAAGTGCAATGTATGATGGTCATGCCGAAGCTCGTTGGGGAAAGTAATCATGGTGTCTTGTCCGAGAAGATGCTTAAAGTAAGAGGATGTAGGTGGAGTTGGTATGCTTTCAAGGAAATATAGTATCAATGTGGAGATTGTTAGATTTCATGATACAATATTTTCATTTGCAGAAGATTTGGAAGATATTATTGATTATAGTGATACAATATTTCCATTTAGAGAAGATTTCGAAAATATTGTTAATGTGAGTAATATAATAATTTCAACTGCGGAAGATTTGGAAGATATCAGAAAATTTATTGGTTTTTTTGCAAAATTAGACAAGACAATAAATTAACTACATAGGTGGAAGAATGTGAAGAAGTTTCTTTTGGGATATTGAAGTAAGAAATTAATTTAGACATTGATTTATAACCATAAATCAATAACTTCAACCCAAGTATTAATCCTTATATAAGGATAAGGATTAAATAAATGTATGAAACATCTCTAAAAAGTTATATTTATTCTTCTTCTCTATTATCAGTCTTTTAATATTTTCTTATTTAGAAAAGTAATCAAATTCTCTTCAAGTGGGCGTACACTAACGATGCTAGTGGAACCACTATAAATCTGTTGTGTTCTTTTTTTTTATTGTTTTATCTGTGATTGTTTTGCTGGTGACTATCTGTTGTTTGTTTTGCCGCACCATCAATTCGTTCCTATTTATTTTTCCGTAAGATTGGGTTTTATTCCCAAGGTGTTTTTGGGAAACTTTTCTTCAACATAGACAACGGAAAACATTGATTTGAAAACATTGTTGTTGTCAATACTATCATTTCCCAACTCTTTGATGCGCTGCCTGCATTTATGATGTGATCCACTAAGGTTTCCATAGAAATCATCATGCTGCATGTGGTGGAGAGGAATCGTTTGGATCCAAACTCCAACGTTCTGTTGTTTTCAATCAATTAGAATGCTTGACATTTTGCAAACAGTACCATTTTAGCTTTAACTTAAATTTAATTAGCGGAAAGATTTTATTATTGATAATATCAAACACCATATTGATCTGAACTTACGTATAAACCAGAAAAATTAATCATATAAAACAATAACCAACATAATTTAATGAAAAAGGATAATAACTAACATTGTTTCTTTTCTTTTCTTTTTGGAAATTGGTATTTTTGTATATAAGTTTGTAGCATATAACATACTGCGCGCACGGCAAGTGAGTTAGACCCCGCTAGGCGAAAATCAAAACCTTGACCTCTTGCAACTATGTTTATGTGTCTTAACTAGTTTGGACGAGTTGCTGATCAACAAATGAATATTTGATAATGCTCAAAAGAATATTATTTATTTTTATATGTTTATCACAAGCACACTTAACCCTAGGGCTGTTATGATAACGGTTACCGTTACCGTTTAGCAAATACCGTTACCGTACCGTTTTTACTGGTAAGCCAGAATTGCTTACCGTTACCGTTACCGTTACCGATCGACTGATATACCGATGATTGGTATACCGATAATCTGGTAACCATTACACTTGTAATGGTAAATTACCGTTTGTCCAACGAAGTTTAAATCTTAACATGTTTGTCCAACGAAGTTTATATCTTAACATATTTTTTGTACATAGTGCATCTTTATTATACTATATGTAGTGTTAGTTTATAAAAAATCATAAATGAAAAAAAAAAATAAGTGTATCTGGGATTATTTCATTTGATTATTGAACTAAATAAAATTATTTATTTGGTTCTACGTGCATGTTATAAAGCATATCAGATGAGTATACTTAGGTTTGAATTAACTGGTAAATTACCGTTACCGCTGGTATTGAAGAAACGTTACCGATAATTTACCGTTAAAAATGGTAAATTTACCGTTACCATACCGTTTTAACTAGTATACCGATTTCAATCAAAAATGGTTACCGATCGACTGGTAATGGTATGGTAATGGTAAATTTACCGTTACCGTAACAGCCTTAGTTAACCCAATGTCATGTACAAAATTCATTTTATTTGAAAATTAATAGATACAGAAGCCTATGACTATTGTAGTTTATGACAAAGATTTTGTCATATACTGATATGGAAGCAAGCGAGGCCTGAATATTCTCTTATGGATGTATAACCAAAATATTATTATAAATAAGATGGTGAAACAAGAGACATCACCATAAATATTCTAGGTTTTCAAAATAGAAAAATGAGAGCTTGGTCCTTTATCTTCAGGCTAGTATACACGGTCCTCCTCCTCAATGTTCGTGTAACAATTTCTAAGCTGCATCCTACACAAAACTTCAAACCGCTTCCACTCAGTGCGTCGAACTTTCAAATTCAAATTCCGTATAATTTGAATGCTGCTGATAGATATACCTTCCACAAAGGAGTGCATAAGCTGTGGGTGCTTGCTGATGATAAGCCCCACGAGAGGACAAGCAGCACTCGTGCTCGAACTGAAATTCGAATTCGAGTAAGTCTTAATTTGTAATCTCCCTTAAGTATATAAAGAAATAGAAATCAATTATTGGAACTTCTCAGTGAATTATGCAGGTTGTTAATCTTATCTTCATAGGTGCAGGTCAGTCTGTCCATTAAAATCACTGATACCAATACCTATACACAAATATATTTATTTGTTCATATATTATTCATTTTGATGGTGCATTGGCCGAAATCAAGCATACATTTGACACTTGGGAACATCAGAATATAGACCGATACATACGTCGATGGTTTGCTGGGGTTACAAGCCTAGTTAGAATCAACTTTTACTGTATTTTTAAGGTTGCAAATAATTGACAAAAATGCATACACGTAGGGACTCGACTACTCAACAGGCGTGTGGCAATTCGAAGGACATGCGTATGTTCCAAGAGGTACAAGCGGAGTGTGTATCATGCAAGTATTTGGCTCAGGCATTCCTAATAGGGCTACAACTCTAATGCTAAGAGTCTATAATGGTGCGCTGATGTACTATAGAAGAGTGCTGATTGCTGATGAAATTGATGGAAGATGGTTCAAAGTGAATGTCATCCATGATACAACTAAAGGGAAAGTCAAGGTTTTCATTGATGGAGATTTTAAATTAGAAACAAATGACGCGGGTAGAGCAAACCATTACTTTAAATGTGGTGTTTACATGCAGAACAATGGCTCCTATTTCATGGAATCTCGATGGAAGGGAATCAGGGTCTTGAAGTTGTCTGACTGAAACAAACATATGCATGTGATCGGAATTAATAATGCACTTCAAATGGTGAATACTGCCTCTGCCTGTTAAAGTAATATGATAAATAAAAGATGTGTATTCATTTTGCAACTGAAACGAAGACAGTGTTGTAAAATAATCGCTAATGAAAGATACAAGTGTGACAACACGATCATTTGAGCCAAAGTAATTAACAAAACAAATAGCACGTTAAAATAAAAATATACTAATATTGCACTTGAATATAGAGTTTTCCATAATATTGATGTTTTCCAGGAAAAACTATATATATGATTGCATGAAACAGCTACAATACATAGTTCATATGCTTGCTGTGATTAAACAATGGGAACTATCTGACAAACTCACTGTTTTCAACATTTACTGTAACAAAGCAACATGCTACGCAGATATCTGATGTTTGGACACTACGTACAGTTATGACAGAGGAATTGAGCTGAGGCAGACTACTATTTATTTGCTTATTTATTGAAGGACTTTGTTTAAGTCTTCTGCTAAAAGCAGATGGATTTGTGCTTTCTAACACCATGGCGTGCTAGTCAAAAACACAAAACACGGTGTTTTTAGTATTACACCAAGTTGAATAGGATACCAGGGCTCCGTAATCCAGTGATTAACAAATAATATATGACCAAATGATGACCTAACTAACTATAATATTAAAATATTGGGAGAATGATTAAACTTTGCCTTTTTCGAAGTCTGAAGACTCTTAACAATTGCCTTCATTGATTCTCTTCTTCTACACGATAAGAATCTGTTTACAATTACTTTATACGACGACTCTGAAATAAAAGAGTGAGTAATAATTCAAAGAAAAAAAATCAAAAGACGATTTTTTTTATTCTGCATATGTGTTGAAGCAAGTCCCACATCGGAGAATTTGCAAAATAAAATCTTGTATAATTATTAAGAGTCCACCCAATGCATTACCAATTAGTTTTTTGATAATTTAAGGTTCTTTAACATGATATCAGAGCGGATTTAATTCGTGTGCTCACAACTGCCACACTTATCCACGTCACCCAATAAGATTCACGTGCTAGGCTCATGATATGCCACACGCGCGGGGGTGTGTTGAGACAAGTCCTACATCGCGGAATTTGTGAAATAAATCTTGTATAACTATTAAGAGTCCACCCTTCGTATTACCAATTGGTTTATGATAATTTGGGGTTCTCTAACAATATGACTAAATGACGTTACATGAAAAATAATGAAACTATGATATGACATATGTAACACCCCGCATTTTTAATATAGTTAAAAGTATGTAAAAATATGTGTATATGCATAGATAGGTAAATAATGGTGATGTACAATGAGAATTAATTAATACATGGAAGAGAAGGAAAAATTAATTCGATAACAGTGTACGTAGCAGAGAAGAGAATAAAGTAAGGATACTTAATTTAAATATCAGGAACTAAGTAAAATGGACATCACCATTGCGTTCATCTCGAAATTCTGCTTGGAATAGAGTCCAAGTTTTCAAAAATCGGACTCCGTATGAAAGAGTTATGGCCTACGGAAGATTTAATAAAAATTCAGAAAAATACCTAGGGAGGTCGACCTGGGGGTCGACCTTAGTGTCGACCTCCCCCCTGATTTTTCCAGATCTGGGCAGTGACGATTTTTGATGTGCTGGACGGACCGGATGGCTTCTAGGGCGATCTAATGGCTCTAAAACACTTTCTACACCTATAAAATAGTTCCTAGACCTAACCTAACTCATAAACAATTCCTTCTGACGCTTCCATGCCGCTAAACTTCAATCAAACATGGTCGCCGCCTCAAAACCCTAAATTAATTTGCAAGTTCTTCATCAACTTTGGAGTTTAATCAAATCAAGTAGCAAAGTTCTTCATCAACAATTCATACTCTTCACCAATAATCAAATAAGAAGATTAAATCAGCGTTCTACATCAACGAAAAATCACTTATTTCTCCAATCCAGTCAAAGTGATTGGATTTGAACTATATTTGATGTATAATGTTGCTTCTATCGTTTACCATTCCCCATAATGAATATGATGTTAATTTAATAAGATCTGTTATTTTATTTATGCCCACGTTTGAGTTCTCTCCTTTTTATCGTTTCCCCTTTTTATTTTTGGATCTAGGTTATCTCGAACCTAGACGAAATCTTATTATACAATACGCACGATTGGAATATGGGGATATTGGAATATAATCTGTAATTTTGGGGTTTGTGGCATAACAATTGTTATTGCATATATTGGGCATAATCTATTTTATGCAGGCGAGGAATATAATCTATAATGTTGAATTTATGTAAGTTTGACACAATTGTCATTGGATATGGAATTGGTATAATTCAGTATTAACAACATGTCATTGGATAACATGGATTGGTGAAATTTATTCGTGACATGAAAAGTAAGCCTAGAGGGTGAATTAGATTGTATGTATGAACGTGGGAATGTTGGGATATATATATATATATATTGGGAAAATATTGATTATATGAAATTGGGTATAATTGGATATTGGAAATTGGCATGTTTGGATATGAATAACATGGAATTAGTGAATTTGGCTATAATTGGATAATTTGGGTAACATGAAAATTGGCTAACTATTATGTAGTTGGTGTAGTGAATGACAAATTGGAAATAGGCATAAAAATGAAATGTAATTAAGTTGAATTTGGAACATATGACATGAATTTGGGGTTTGGGTGAAAGACGATTGTTAATGAACGCCTATGACACGAGGTTAGACGCGTTTGTGGTGTAAGACTGCCCGGAACCGCCCGGCAAATCCAACAACCATAAGCAGACGTCTAATGTGAGAGGTCAACGGCAAGAACTAGAGGCGTAACTGTTTATGACACGAGGTTAGGCGCGTTTGTGGTGTAAGACTGCCCGGAACCGCCCGACAAATCTAGCAGCCACGAACGGACGTCTAATGTGAGAGGTCATACATTGTTACGGCATTATAAATAAATTAAGAAATACTAACCATAATAAGACATGTGAGTGACATGGGTATGGTTAGAGGGTTAAGTGGGTGATATAAATTACATGTAAAGCATAACAAATGTGGACTTAACCGTTGTGAGATATGTGATGTAAGTCATAACCTAGGTAGACTTAACTGTAGTAAAACATGTGTAAGACATGGAAACTGTAATAGAAAGGGGGTTAAGTGGGACACGTGTGACATGTGAAACAGAATTTGGATATGCTTAACCAAATGGGACCCGTAACAGTATCATAAATTAATTGAATTGAGAAAAGTTTAAGTAACGGGTTAAGTAAAAGGAAAGGTTAAGTCAAATCTAAATATAATGACACAGTAATAGGGGAATGATAATTACCTATTATAAACTTGAGTTGCGGTGATGTAAAATTAAATAATAGGCAAACTTGTCATAGGGACAAGGGAAGGTTATGACTTAAGATGTAATACAAGGCTTGAAGGGTGGGACGACTTATACTATGAAATAAGTTAATCTAAAATTAATGACAAGAAACGGGGAATGATAAATAATCTATTATGAATAAATTTGAACAAGGCAAGAAAGGAAAATAGGTGGAAATTATAATTTATGGGACAAAATAAGTTATAGGAAACGATAAGGAAGATGAGATAACTTATATGTAAAGATATACTTAAATTAACTGGTTTGGAAAGGAGAAATGTGAAATTAAAAATGATATAAGTTATATGAGTGGAAAAGAAGTAAATTAGAATCATATATGTTGGTTGGGGTGAATAATTCTCTGGGTGTCAGTCTGATGTTGATTTCGGTCTTCGGGGCTGGTGTTTAGAGGGTTATTCTCCTAATCAGTATGTATGTGGGATAAGGCATACTTAACTATGAATTAAGTTTAACATGTTGTTGTAACCCAAAAAGGGAATACTTTATGAAATTGGAAAATAACATGTTGTGGGCTTATTAATGGACTTAAGTGGGTTAAGTATATATTGAATTAATAAGCAAAGGTAAATTGGTGAATACGAAAAAAAAAGCTAATGTGAATAACCAAGTTAAATGAGAAAGTTGACGAGGTGGCGCAAGCGTGAAATAAATGGTTAGACTTAGGGTCTAATGACATATAAAACTAAGGCGCTTGAAGCAGTCCGTACGTTGTACGATGAATAACCCAACGAGGTAGATCACGATGGTGTCATAAGGCACGAGGAGAGCGCACGTTCGCTATTTTGGCGGCTCCAACGGACTGGAAGGGGAAGCACGCAGCTTCCTGAGACGTTAAAGGTGCTCCTGGTAGTCCTCTGTAGTGGTTTAGCTACGGGCTAGGATTACAGAGGTTGGGTCTGCGCGGAACTACCCGGTGGGTGGGCCTTGACTGCACAAGTAGGGGGTAGTCAGAATGCTGTACGCGATGGCATTAAGGGTGGTTCGGCGATTGCCTTAGGCGGAGGTGGAGGGTCAAGACCAGATGATAGCAAGATCGTCGGACGCCTGTCACCAGCAGCCTAAGGAATGCGAAAAGACAAGAGCTAAACCCTAGAGATCTTTAACCTTTGCTATCAAGAGACGGGTGCGTGGAGACCCCACATGGATGTTTAGATTGTTTGCTTATTAGGGATGGTCGCTTAGCTCGTGTGGTCTTTACTAATTGAGGGAGGGGCTGAGGTGGGGCCATAGCCACCACAGAAAAACCAGACCCGAGGGATATCTGTACATTGGACACTCTTAGAGGTGGGCCCGTACAGATATAAAAAAGCTCCCGACCGAGTTCCGTGTTTTCTAGTGTAGCCATGCCACGGAACTTGGGTGCACAAGTAGAGGTCATGTGCAGTAGAAACATCGAGTACGATTGATGATACGTACATGGGAAAGTCTAGGTACAACCATGTCTGCTCTGGGTGGTGTATCGTAGATTAGAGGCCATTATTCGGTGATGGAACCAAACTCGATCGAATAGTCGAGGATAGCAGTCAGTACGCTTACGTAGCACAGCGATAGTGGTTCTATGCAGATGTAGCATTGTACATTACTATGACATAGGATGAGGGACTGCGCATATTACTGTGGCGATACAGAGGAGACCGTGCGAGTGGGGTATCATGGGGTGTACCTCAGTTTGGGGGTAGCTACATATACACTATATTAGGTTAATCTACTAGGGGGTAGATGGGTGCGACATGTGTATAAGCTTTGAGTGCTAATAACACGTATAACCTAATAAATAAGAAAGTGTAATTAAACGATATATGTAGGATTATTCAAGAAGTGCAGTTTAAATTCATTCACACAGAACTTATGTCCTAACCCCCTCCTCATAACATTCGCAGGTTAGACAGAGACTTATAGCTTTGGAAATACTGATTTAGCCGTATTGTGATTAAGGTAAAGCTATGTTTTAAATATATTATATTTTACTCCTTCCGCTGTGAGGTGTTTTCCGAACTCTGGCATATCTCTTTTCTCTGTCTTTTTCTGCAGGATACCAGAGCAACCAACTTGAATTTCGATGGATTGGATTTTTGAAAAGAAAATCGGTCCGTCGGAATCTGGGTTGTTACATCTGGTATCAGAGCATAGGTTTACGATTTCTATATAGATAACGAGTGAGCGTATTTGTATTTTCAAATATATATATATATATATATATATAAACCTAGATCCATATAGTGGCCCACTAGACATGAAAAGAGTTGGCATATCTAATCTGTACACTCAAGGATTGAACATAGAAATTTTGAGACTCCTAGGAGGATTGGTTGGAAAGTGTACAATATGAATTGGTATTTGAGAACGAAAGTGTCCCATAGAATTAAAACTGGAATGTTATTTCAGAGTAGTGGGTTCGGAAGTGAAACCTTGTAGATTGGAAAAGGTTAAGATGTGGAAAATGGATTAGGAATATATATATAGTCGAGAGAATTGAATTTGTATAAGTTCCTAGGAAAGCCTAGTCGAGTTGAAGACCCGCTTTGAGTCTAACCCAATGATAAGCTTTTAAGAACTTGAATCTGTAAGAGAGTTGGTGGTATTTTTTTTTCCAAGTTTTGATCTTAAAAGTATTTTGATGTTTTTAGTGCATGATGGGTTTTAAAGTAAAGTGAGGTATATTGGGTAAAACAATGATTTCTTGTTTTAAAAGAATTCTCTCATGAAAAGGTGCATATTATGGAGCATAAATAGCTCGCTAGTTTTCATATATGAAAAGAAGTTTTGAAATCTCTATTCGGTTAACAATAAATTTTGATTATTGTTTTAAAAATAAATTTTATTGGGTAAATAAAATAAGCGGTAGAGTGCAAGAATAGAGTAGATATTTGCGCCTTAGCAATCAAAGTTAACATTGTAAATAGGAACAGTGTAACTCATTAGTCATCCTTGTCTACTCCAGTTTGTGATTTGAAAAAAAAAATTTGCAATTTTACTTTGTAACATGTTTTTATGGTTTAGCAAAAGCAAATTTTTGAGAAAAGGATAAAAATTTTACCACTTTAGTTTTTTTTTTGAAAGAAGAACGTAATAAAAAGAAAGAAGGCCAAACCATGTTTTAAAAATGCAGTAGTTAAGGACTAAGGCCTAGAAAGAACGAGATAAAGATAAAGCTATTAGAACCAACTGGGAATTGGTTGAGATGAGAAATTCTCTGAGTATCAATCTGATGTTGATTTCGGTCTTCGGGGTTGATACTTAGAGAGTTATTTTCTTGCCAATTTGCAATCAGGGATTAGATAATATTAAACTAACGGAAAATTTCCCGTAGAATGCATAAGCATTGAGAGACCTAGGTTTGTTGCTTGAGAAAAAGAAAAAGGATTGTTGCTTGAAAGAGAAGTATAGGCTAGTAATACACAGCATGGACTAGTGATGACTACTAGGTAGTGAAGTGCAAGCAAGTGTATAGATCCAGTTGAGTGGACTCGTGACATAAGTCCTAAGATTATTGGCCTATAGTAGTAGCTGTGTAGGATGCTGTTTGAGTTGAAAACGAAAAGACTTATTTAAAAATAATAAACTTAAGTAATTTGATTAAGTCAAATAAGCTAAGAAAGAAACTAGCCTAACTAAAAAGAAAACAACAGAATCAATCAAGCAGCAAAACGAGATGGGAAAAGAAAATGGAAATCTTAAGAAAAAGATGAATAAATATAAAAAAATTCCAAGATAAGTGGGAAAAGAGAAGAAATTTTCTTATGTGATTGTACTTGGATAGGAAAATAGGAAATCTTCATAGAATAGTCATATAAAAATCCAAGTACGATTAGAAAAGGAAAACGGAGGATGTGAATTTTTCCGTTTTACACCTTGTCGTAACATAAGAAATCGAATTTGGAAAATTAGATTTTTCTAAATTTCGAATTTAATGATGGTTGGTAGGATGTTGGATGTGAAAATTGGATGAACTATGCTCTTACCCTGTAAGAGTGTAGGGAAATTTGGATGAAAAACATTTTGATTTTTCAAAAATATTGCATTCATATAGAACTGCAAGTGTATTTAGGATGTGAGCATCATGTTTTGAAAGAGTTTTTAAAGTTTGCACACATATAGGTGGATCCAAATTAGGCATACATACTTTACTACGATGTATCTCACTTTGCACATGTGCACAATGTTTGCAACAATTGGATGCACACTTAATGGATGGATATTGCGAGGGGTTATCTATTTTACTCTTATCGAATTTCGGGGACGAAATTCTTTAAGGGTAGGAGAATGTAACACCCCGCATTTTTAATATAGTTAAAAGTATGTAAAAATATGTGTATATGCATAGATAGGTAAATAATGGTGATGTACAATGAGAATTAATTAATACATAGAAGAGAAGGAAAAATTAATTCAATAACAGTGTACGTAGCAGAAAAGAGAATAAAGTAAGGATACTTAATTTAAATATCAGGAATTAAGTAAAACGAACATCACCATTGCGTTCGTCTCGAAATTCTGCTTGGAATAGAGTCCAAGTTTTCGTAAATCGGACTCCGTATGAAAGAGTTATGGCCTGCGGAAAATTCAACAAAAATTTAGAACAATACCCAAGCAGGTCGACCTGGGGGTCGATCTACCCAGGGAGGTCGACCTTACTGTCGACCTCCCCCCTGATTTTTCCAGATCTGGGCAGTGACAATTTTTGATGTGCTGGACGGACCAGATGACTTCTAGGGCGATCTAGTGGCTCTAAAACACTCTCTACACCTATAAAATAGTGCCTAGACCTAACCTAATTCATAAACAATTCCTTCTGACGCTTCCATTCCGCTAAACTTCAACCAAACATGGCCGCCGCCTCAAAACCCTAAATTAATTTGCAAGTTCTTCATCAACTTTGGAGTTTAATCAAATCAAGTAGCAAAGTTCTTCATCAACAATTCATACTCTTCACCAATAATCAAATAAGAAGATTAAATCAGCGTTCTACATCAACGAAAAATCACTTATTTCTCCAATCCAGTCAAAGAGAGTGGATTTGAACTATATTTGTTGTATAATGTTGCTTCTACCGTTTACCATTCCCCATAATGAATATGATGTTAATTTAATAAGATCTGTTATTTTATTTATGCCTACATTTGAGTTCTCTCCTTTTTATCCTTTCCCGTTTTTTTTCTTGGATCTAGGTTATCTCGAACCTAGACGAAATCTTATTATACAATACGCACGATTGGAATATGGGGATATTAGAATATAATCTGTAATTTTGGGGTTTGTGGCATAATAATTGTTATTGCATATATTGGGCATAATCTATTTTATGCATGCGAGGAATATAATCTATAATGTTGAATTTATGTAAGTTTGATATAATTGTTATTGGATATGGAATTGGTATAATTCAATATTGACAACATGTAATTGGATAACATGGATTGGTGAAATTTATTCGTGACTTGAAAAGTAAGCCTAGAGGGTGAATTAGATTATATGTATGAACGTGGGAATGTTGGGATATATATATATATTGGGAAAATATTGATTATATGAAATTAGGTATAATTGGATATTGGAAATTGGCATGTTGGGTATAAATAACATGGAATTAGTGAATTTGGCTATAATTGGATAATTTGGGTAACATGAAAATTGGCTACCTATTATGTAATTGGTGTAGTGAATGGCAAATTGGAAATAGGCATAAAAATGAAATGTAATTAAGTTGAATTTGGAACATATGACATGAATTTGGGGTTTGGGTGAAAGACGATTGTAACACCCCACCTCCGTTAAGGTCACTCACAAAGGGAATGCCTTAACTTTGGTGGAGCATTTTAGTAAACAGAACAGAAACTTACAAGACAAATAAAACAGTACTTGAAAAATTTTAACTTTATTACAGCGGAAACAGAAATTAATATGGTTACATCCTTTCAATTTCAGAATTCAAGTACAAAATATCAGTCTTGTACAAAAGCCTTCAAAATGCATAGTTTAAAATCATAATCCCCATGGAACGGAAGCTATACAGAGCCAAGCCATACTTTAAGCACTTCAAGCAAAGAGAAATCCGGATCAAGCTAAAGTATTTCCCTCCTTGGATAACCTGGGGGGGGGGGGAACGGAAGAAAGGAGGCGAAACAACAAGGGTCAGACAAAAAGTCTGGCAAGTCCAGTGACTTTCAGCATATGAACAGATAATAATAATATGATATGAACATAAAACTGGATGTGAGATAACTATAACAGGTGTAGCAGATATAACAGAAAAACAGAATGATATAAACTATTGTTTTACACTTCTCTGCACTAATACTAGTATAGCAGAATTAGGTGTCACCCTAATGTCTAAATTGAAGCAGGAACAGGTACAGAATACTTTAACAGAAACAGAATGCCAATAATGGGCCTTTACTACCCGATCAGAAACAGACAGAAGAAGAAACGGATTTATCCCTTTGGAGACAGAACGTGGAATTAGGTGTACACTAGTAATGGGCCTTTACCACCCGAACAGACGGTACCACACAGAAACAGACAGGTGTTACCACCCAACAGAAACAGACGGTACCAACAGAAACAGACAGAACTAAGCGTACCCTAAAACCCTACCCCAAGCGATCGGCTCCCTAATACATAAATATCCTGTGTCGGCCCCACAGTAGGGTGTATCACTCCCTAAAGTGACAACTAATTGGCACAGACCTATTTACAGATGTCACGGCGTCTTACATCCTCAGAGGCAGACCGGGATCCATGCACGCACATGACCCGGTTGGAACGCACCATCAACACCCCTCGCCATTATCAGAATGAACCTCTTATAATTAGTTCAGTAAGCGTGCCCGGACCCTACTTACTGTTGGGTCAAAGTTTTAATACCAGAAAGGGTTACTGACTAATATGGGTCCCAAACAACAGATGACACAAGTAATTCCCCTCCTAACCTTGTGTCCCCAGACTAACAGATTTCAGATTAACTTGTTTACAAGTTCAGACATACAGAATTCAGATTTACTAATTCACAAATTAAGTTAACAAGTTTTCAGACTAACGGATCAGATGTACAGATTTTTCAGATTTGTCTAACTTTGTATTGGGCCTACAGATTCATGGACAGGTTTTACTACATCTATTAATCCCTTTGGTTTAACCCTATTTTTCCCCAATACGTTTTAGACGTCATTCTTATCTTAGATTTGCATTAATTAATTATTAATGCACAGACCTCTCACATTAGGTCGGTAGCTTGTGGCCGCTGGATATGCCGGGCGGTTCCGGGCAGACTTCTGCCACAAGCCAGACCTAACCTCGTGTCTTACGCATGTTATGACTAACTTCTCACATTAGAACCTATTGTATGCGGCCACTGGATGTGCCGGGCGGTTCCGGGCAGATTTACGCCGCAAACTCATTCTAACCTCGAGTTAGCCATGTTTATCTTTGCGGCCAATTAATTAACAATTTACCGTTTATGCGCACGTCCAATATATATGCCAATTCAGATTATATCAATAACAGGATGATTATATCAACATAGCAGATAACAGATTTTATATGACTTAACGGATTTAACAGATTTAGCAACTTAGCAGATTTTGGCATATAACAGGTTAGGCATTTCAACCGACAAATTTAACAGATTAGCCATCTCAATCTAATTAGCAGTCTAGGCAATATAACAAAACTAGTAGTTTAGGCAACTTGACAAATTAGCAGATTTAATATTTCTAAAAGTTCTATTTACATGCCTTGCCCAATCATAAATTGGCCTAAATTCATATGCTTACATAATTGTCATGATTCACAACATATGCTCCATGTTTGCATAAAGTTACATAGCACAGAATATGGACATAATTTGCCATATAACATATGTTCCAATTTTTGTTAAACTAGCATCTTACAGCAGATTCACATATAAATTATACCAAATATAACCATTAATTTCAATGCATGCCATATATCCAAAAATCTCTATTTAGGTGTAATCACAATAATAGATATCCTAATTAATGCAAATCTTTTACACCTAAGCTTCCATATCTTCTTCTTTTTAAGTCATGAATCATTATGCAAACTATACCAAAAAATCTAAATCTTTAAATCATATCTTCTAAAAATCCAATCTTGACTTTTATATGCATTTTGTCCAAAGTCTCAAATCATATGTAATCTTACAGTGGTTCCTCTTCTTCTTTTATCACAGAATATGCATAGGTCTAAAACTAGTTTATATGCTTATTTTCTAATTAATTACCGATCTAAATTACAACATAACTATGCATACAACATGCATAAATTATATGTTCATAGTCAAATTTATGCATCCAATCCCAAGTCACATGTCCAATATATTTTATGCCTCAGACCTCAAGTCATACATTCAATTCAGTCTTGTCAAATTTCACATCATTCATTAATTGTCCCAAATTTTGCGTTCATACGTTAATCTCTTTATGAGATTGGGCACAGGCTCGTGGTAGCCTGGCTATAGAAACAGAAAAGAAGAAAGGAATACAGAACAGTCACAGAAAACAGATCCAACAGAAGAGAATATATATACAATCTCAAACTCAGTTTTAAATGCATATCAAAATTATAATTAACGTTTATAGCGGAGAATAACTGTACTTGCCTTGATTGGATTAAAGAAAGAACTTTAACTTGTTGTAGAATCTTTGCAGAAACTTTAATCTCTAGTTTGAATTGAATTGCTTAGGCTGATGTTGATTATCTTCTAGTTTTAATTCCAGCAGAGCAGAGACGCCATTTTTATTTTTAATTAGAAGAAGAGAGCAATGGAGGCTAGAGAATTGTGTAAGAAACCTAGGTAGAGTCTAGGGTCATTTTATAGAGTTTATGAACTGATTAGGACCATCGATGTTGCTTGGATTGATCGTAGCCATTCATTCGCAAGAGGGACCAATTAGAGCCTGCCACCTAGCCCTAATGACAAAGCAGACCACAGAAAATCGACCAACATAGAATAGGTCAGCCAGGGTGGACTGGGTTCGACCTGGGTCTGGACCAGGTCGACAGCCCTGTCGACAGCCCTGTCGACCTGGCTAGACCAGGTCGACAGCCCAGTCGACCTGGGTGCCTTAGGCGGGAGTTTTCCCGCCTTGGCCAATTGGGCCCGGTTTTAATTTTTAAACTGATTCAGAAACTTCCGGAGGCTATATCTTCTTCATACGGACTCCGTTTTTCGAAAACTCGGACTCTATTCCGCGTATTTTTCCGAGACGAACGCAATGGCGTATTCCGTTTCCCTTAGTTCTTTGATTTCAAATTAATTATACTTTAATTTGTTAATTCCACAGTTATAGAATACACGGGGTGTTACATTCTCCCCCACTTAAAAGGATTTCGTCCCCGAAATCTTCAAGTTAAGAAGAATGTGTCCTACCATCCAATCACCCATCTACTCAACCATCATCCACAAGCATCCATTGTCCTTAGAAAACTTCTAATGTTGTATGAACATATGAAAAAGTGTGTGTATATGTTCCTTATCTAATGCAAAAATCAGGCGGTCTACTGATTCAGTTGACCTCCTTAATGAGAATTATGTCAGTGCCATGAGTCCAACATGTATGCAATAGAATTCTGATGATATATATTATTTCTATATGAGTGCACAACCATTCACTCAAATGCAACATCCATGTGCTGAATCAACCAATTTGCATCCACAAGAATTGAAAAATGCTCACTCATCCATATGCAGTATGAGGGTGTTTTCGAGCCGATCTAGTGCCTAGTGTGTGTATATGCATCCACGGGCAACCACTAGCAACCACTTGCATCCACTTGCAACCATCAAACATAACATGTCTCAAACACATGTTTACACCCATTAGTTTCTACCTAAAGTTCGAAGATTCGATCGATAGGATACAGTCGAATGATGGAAGCGAGTACAGATAGAACGAAAATTTGGTTCCCATTAGACATGGGTCCTAAGTATCGGCCCCAAAGACCGAAACCAACATCAAATTGATACCCCACGAAAACTCAGAATGTATGCGTCATACTTGACGCCTAACTCAGATATCCCTCAAACCCCAGTCTCAAACAGATGATCCATAACCCTTATGGGTCTGAGTCTATAGCGGAATTCAGAAATAATACTAGCATTAAAGTGCAGAGTATCGATTACAAAATCAAAATCCCAGAATCAGAAAAAGTCTTAACTCCATAATCAGATAAAGAAATTAAACCTACTATAGAAATTTTCCTATTTCTATCCTAGCCACTAGCCTCAAGAGTGTTCGCCTGCCTTCCTTGTCCTCGTCTCTTCGGGCAGTCCTTAGTGAAGTGTCCCATCTCCCCACAGTTGAAGCAAGCGCCCTTCCTTTTTCTGCAATCCTTGTTCAGATGAGTTGAGCTCCCACAAGTAAAGCACTTTTTCCCCTTCTTATCTTCAGGCTTCTCATCCTTCTTTTGTGTTTCCTTTTTGGGCCCCGCTTTCTTATTCTGTGGTTCTTCCTTCTTTGTCTCTTTCGAGCCCTTGTCTTCCTCGTGCAGTAGTGCCATATCCACCAATTTCTCGTAAGTTGCTCCCATGGGTACATGGGTCATGGCTAGGCTGTGCAGTGGCTCATTCAATCCTTTAACAAAGCGGAGAGCCTTTTTATGCTGAGTGTTGACTAAATCCAATCCGAATCTTGCTAGTTGGTTGAACTGGTTGATGTATTCCTTGACCGTCATACTTCCTTGCTTAAGAGACAAGAACTTTTCCAATTGTAAACTTCGTTCAGCTTGCGAGAGAAATTTTGTCTCAAACCTTGTTCTGAAATCCATCCATGTCTCAACCGGCCTCTCGACGTTAGTGACTTCCCACCAGTAGGAAGCTTCGTCTTTGAGCAGCCATACTGCCAATTGTACCTTCTGCCTATCGTCCACCTCGAAGATAACGAATAGATCCTCAGTTTCTTTGAGCCAATTCCTTGCTTCTACGAATGATTCAGTTCCTTTGAAATCCTTCCCACCCATGGCCCTAAAATCTCTACAGATTTTTGAGAAAGCAATAGCACGAGGAGGGGGTGGAGGAGGGGGATCATTTGCTGGACCTGCAGCGGCGGTCCTAGCCTCAAGATATTGACGAAACCAACCGGGTACATGAATACCCTCTGGTATCTCAGATGCTTCAGACATGCTGGAACGAAAAAAGGAAAGGTTCAATACAAAAAGGACTGAAAGAAAGATATATGGCTCTTGGGGATCATGTTTTCCAAAATAAGCTTTTTTTTTTTTTAAAATACTTCCTTCCAAAATCTTTTTGAAAACAGTTTTCAAAAACTTTACCCAATCTGGTAACCTTCAGCTCTGATACCAAGTGTAACACCCCACCTCCGTTAAGGTCACTCACAAAGGGAATGCCTTAACTTTGGTGGAGCATTTTAGTAAACAGAACAGAAACTTACAAGACAGATAAAACAGTACTTGAAAAATTTTAACTTTATTACAGCGGAAACAGAAATCAATATGGTTACATCCTTTCAATTTCAGAATTCAAGTACAAAATATCAGTCTTGTACAAAAGCCTTCAAAATGCATAGTTTAAAATCATAATCCCCATGGAACGGAAGCTATACAGAGCCAAGCCATACTTTAAGCACTTCAAGCAAAGAGAAATCTGGATCAAGCTAAAGTATTTCCCTCCTTGGATAACCTGGGGGGGGGGGGGGAACGGAAGAAAGGAGGCGAAACAACAAGGGTCAGACAAAAAGTCTGGCAAGTCCATTGACTTTCAGCATATGAACAGATAATAATAATATGATATGAACATAAAACTGGATGTGAGATAACTATAACAGGTGTAGCAGATATAACAGAAAAACAGAATGATATAAACTATTGTTTTACACTTCTCTGCACTAATACTAGTATAGCAGAATTAGGTGTCACCCTAATGTCTAAATTGAAGCAGGAACGGGTACAGAATACTTTAACAGAAACAGAATGCCAATAATGGGCCTTTACTACCCGATCAGAAACAGACAGAAGAAGAAACGGATTTATCCCTATGGAGACAGAATGTGGAATTAGGTGTACACTAGTAATGGGCCTTTACCACCCGAACAGACGGTACCACACAGAAACAGACAGGTGTTACCACCCAACAGAAACAGACGGTACCAACAGAAACAGACAGAACTAAGCGTACCCTAAAACCCTACCCCAAGCGATCGGCTCCCTAATACATAAATATCCTGTGTCGGCCCCACGGTAGGGTGTATCACTCCCTAAAGTGACAACCAATTGGCACAGACCTATTTACAGATGTTATGGTGTCTTACATCCTCAGAGGCAGACCGGGATCCATGCACGCACATGACCCGGTTGGAACGCACCATCAACACCCCTCGCCATTATCAGAATGAACCTCTTATAATTAGTTCAGTAAGCATGCCCGGACCCTACTTACTGTTGGGTCAAAGTTTTGATACCAGAAAGGGTTACTGACTAATATGGGTCCCAAACAACAGATGACACAAGTAATTCCCCTCCTAACCTTGTGTCCCCAGACTAACAGATTTCAGATTAACTTGTTTACAAGTTCAGTCATACAGAATTCAGATTTACTAATTCACAAATTAAGTTAACAAGTTTTCAGACTAACGGATCAGATGTACAGATTTTTCAGATTTGTCTAACTTTGTATTGGGCCTACAGATTCATGGACGGGTTTTACTACATCTATTAATCCCTTTGGTTTAACCCTATTTTTCCCCAATACGTTTTAGACGTCATTCTTATCTTAGATTTGCATTAATTAATTATTAATGCACAGACCTCTCACATTAGGTCGGTAGCTTGTGGCCGCTGGATATGCCGGGCGGTTCCGGGTAGACTTCTGCCACAAGCCAGACCTAACCTCGTGTCTTACGCATGTTATGACTAACTTCTCACATTAGAACCTATTGTTTGCGGCCACTGGATGTGCCGGGCGGTTCCGGGCAGATTTACGCCGCAAACTCATTCTAACCTCGAGTTAGCCATGTTTATCTTTGCGGCCAATTAATTAACAATTTACCGTTTATGCGCACGTCCAATATATATGCCAATTCAGATTATATCAATAACAGGATGATTATATCAACATAGCAGATAACAGATTTTATATGACTTAACGGATTTAACAGATTTAGCAACTTAGCAGATTTTGGCATATAACAGGTTAGGCATTTCAACCGACAAATTTAATAGATTAGGCATCTCAATCTAATTAGCAGTCTAGGCAATATAACAAAACTAGTAGTTTAGGCAACTTGACAAATTAGCAGATTTAGCAAATTTAATATTTCTAAAAGTTCTATTTACATGCCTTGCCCAATCATAAATTGGCCTAAATTCATATGCTTACATAATTGTCATGATTCACAACATATGCTCCATGTTTGCATAAAGTTACATAGCACAGAATATGGACATAATTTGCCATATAACATATGTTCCAATTTTTGTTAAACTAGCATCTTACAGCAGATTCACATATAAATTATACCAAATATAACCATTAATTTCAATGCATGCCATATATCCAAAAATCTCTATTTAGGTGTAATCACAATAATAGATATCCTAATTAATGCAAATCTTTTACACCTAAGCTTCCATATCTTCTTCTTTTTAAGTCATGAATCATTATGCAAACTATACCCAAAAATCTAAATCTTTAAATCATATCTTCTAAAAATCCAATCTTGACTTTTATATGCATTTTGTCCAAAGTCTCAAATCATATGTAATCTTACAGTGGTTCCTCTTCTTCTTTTATCACAGAATATGCATAGGTCTAAAACTAGTTTATATGCTTATTTTCTAATTAATTACCGATCTAAATTACAACATAACTATGCATACAACATGCATAAATTATATGTTCATAGTCAAATTTATGCATCCAATCCCAAGTCACATGTCCAATATATTTTATGCCTCAGACCTCGAGTCATACATTCAATTCAGTCTTGTCAAATTTCGCATCATTCATTAATTGTCCAAAATTTTGCGTTCATACGTTAATCTCTTTATGAGATTGGGCACAGGCTCGTGGTAGCCTGGCTATAGAAACAGAAAAGAAGAAAGGAATACAGAACAGTCACAGAAAATAGATCCAACAGAAGAGAATATATATACAATCTCAAACTCAGTTTTAAATGCATATCAAAATTATAATTAACGTTTATAGCGGAGAATAACTGTACTTGCCTTGATTGGATTAAAGAAAGAACTTTAACTTGTTGTAGAATCTTTGCAGAAACTTTAATCTCTAGTTTGAATTGAATTGCTTAGGCTGATGTTGATTATCTTCTAGTTTTAATTCCAGCAGAGCAGAGACGCCATTTTTATTTTTAATTAGAAGAAGAGAGCAATTGAGGCTAGAGAATTGTGTAAGAAACCTAGGTAGAGTCTAGGGTCATTTTATAGAGTTTATGAACTGATTAGGACCATCGATGTTGCTTGGATTGATCGTAGCCATTCATTCGCAAGAGGGACCAATTAGAGCCTGCCACCTAGCCCTAATGACAAAGCAGACCACAGAAAATCGACCAACATAGAATAGGCCAGCCAGGGTGGACTGGGTTCGACCTGGGTCTGGACCAGGTCGACAGCCCTGTCGACAGACCTGTCGACCTGGCTAGACCAGGTCGACAGCCCAGTCGACCTGGGTGCCTTAGGCGGGAGTTTTCCCGCCTTGGCCAATTGGGCCCGGTTTTAATTTTTAAACTGATTCAGAAACTTCCGGAGGCTATATCTTCTTCATACGGACTCCGTTTTTCGAAAACTCGGACTCTATTTCGCGTATTTTTCCGAGACGAACGCAATGGCGTATTCCGTTTCCCTTAGTTCTTTGATTTCAAATTAATTATACTTTAATTTGTTAATTCCACAGTTATAGAATACACGGGGTGTTACAACGATTGTTAATGAACGCCCATGACACGAGGTTAGACGCGTTTGTGGTGTAAGACTGCCCGAAACCGCACGGCAAATCCAGCAACCACAAGCAGACGTCTAATGTGAGAGGTCAATGGTAAGAAATAGAGGCGTAACGGTTTATGACACGAGGTTAGGCGCGTTTGTGGTGTAAGACTGCCCGGAACCGCTCGGCAAATCCAGCAGCCACGAACGGACGTCTAATGTGAGAGGTCATACATCGTTACGGCATTATAAATAAATTAAGAAATACTAACCATAACAAGACATGTGGGTGACATGGGTATGGTTAGAGGGTTAAGTGGGTGATATAAATGACATGTAAAGCATAACAAATGTGGACTTAACCGTTGTGAGACATGTGATGTAAGACGTAACCAAGGTAGACTTAACCGTAGTAAAACATGTGTAAGACATGGAAACTGTAATTGAAAGGGGGTTAAGTGGGACACGTGTGACATGTGAAACATAATTTGGATATGCTTAACCAAATGGGACCCGTAACGGTATCATAAATTAATTTAATTGAGAAAAGTTTAAGTAACGGGTTAAGTAAAAGGAAGTGTTAAGTCAAATCTAAATATAATGACACAGTAATGGGGGAATGATAATTACCTATTATAAACTTGAGTTGCGGTGAAGTAAAATTAAATAATAGGCAAACTTTTCATAGGGACAAGGGAAGGTTATGATTAAGATGTAATATAAGGCTTGAAGGGTGGGACGACTTATATTATGAAATAAGTTAATCTAAAATTAATGACAAGAAACGGGGAATGATAAATAACATATTAATAAACTTGAATAAGGCAAGAAAGGATAATAGGTGGAAATTACAACTTATGGGACAAGATAAGTTATAGGAAACGATAAGGAAGACGAGATAACTTATATGTAAAGATATACTTAAATTAAGTGGTTTGGAAAGGAGAAATGTGAAATTAAAAATGATATAAGTTATATGAGTGGAAAAGAAGTAAATTAGAATCATATATGTTGGTTGGGTTGAGTAATTCTCTGGGTGCCAGTCTGATGTTGATTTCGGTCTTCGGGGCTGGTGTTTAGAGGGTTATTCTCCTAATCAGTATGTATGTGGGATAAGGCATACTTAACTATGAATTAAGTATAACATGTTGTTGTAACTCAAAAAGGTAATAATTTATGAAATTGGAAAATAACATGTTGTGGGCTTATTAATGGACTAAAGTGGGTTAATTATAAATTGAATTAATAAGCAATGGTAACTTGGTGAATACGGAAAAAAAGGTAATGTTAATAACCAAGTTAAATGAGAAAGTTGACGAGGTGGTACAAGCGTAAAATAAATGGTTAGACTTGGAGTCTAATGACATATAAAACTAAGGCGCTTGAAGCAGTCCGTACGTTGTAGGATGAATAACCCAACGAGGTTAATCATGAAGGTGTCATAAGGCACGAGGAGAGGGCACGTTCGCTATTTTGGCAGCTCCAACGGACTGGAAGTCGAAGCACGCATGTGACACCCCGTATTTTTACGCTTTAGAAATAAGAAATTTACGTACGTAGATGATGATACGCAAACGTATAAACTAATGAACTATGAAAATAAAAGATATTCTGTTTATACTTTTAGAATTAAGTTAAACGGAAGTTACCATTGTGTTTGTCTCGGAAAAATACGCGAAATAGAGTCCGAGTTTGCGAGAATAGGAGCCCGTATGACCCAGTTAAGGCCCATATCGATTTTCAGGAAATTTCAAGTAGGAAACAAACCAAAAACTAAGTAGTTTGGTCGAGGCGGGGTAGGCGGGAATTTTCCCGCCAAAGCCCAAGTCGACTGGGGAGTCGACAGGGCTGTCGACCCCCCCAGACCCAAGTCGACAGGGCTGTCGACTTGGGAGTCGACTGGGCCTCTTCTGTGTGCCACGACCTGGTGCACCTGGTCATCTGTTTTGGTCTAGTCTGGTGGCCTGAGACGGGTTTTAAAGGTTCAGATTGATCCTAGGGTTAATCCTAAGGTCCTAATCACTCCTAATCTCTATAAATAAGCCTCTAACCTACCTCTAAACCCTCATTATTCACTCATGTAACTAAACTATGGCCAAATTTCTACTCTCATGGCCTCCACTCAACTATCCTAGCCTCCACTTCATTTCTATGGGAGGTTTCATGATCATGAGAGTATTAGAGAGTCCCTATGTTAGTATGAGAGCTCCTCAAGTTGATTTCAAGGCAAAAGCTTTGGTTTTTGTTCATAAAGATGGCGTTTTTGTTGATTTGGAGCATCCATCTTTGGGTTTTTAGATGATGGCATGCATAGGATTCATCACAAGCTTTAGTTTAATCGATTTAGGCCTTCATAGCAATGTAAGCCTATTTCTACTCTTGTATTTTAACTATGAAGTTAATATGTTATGTTTCAAGTTTGAGTTTGGGGTTAATCATGATATGTGCTTTGGTCTTATGATTTTATGCATAAGATTACTCTATGCATGTTAGTAAAGTCATTACCTTGGCTTTATTCATAGAAAGATATGATCTTTGGTTGGAAATGTTGCATAATGCAACTTTGAAACTCTCATAACCCTTGCATTAACATGCATATAATGTTATATGCATGTTACTAGCCCTTATCCCTTGCTATCTATGGCCATGTTCCACCTATTTGCCAAGTTTGATGTTATGCATGCATATGAACCTTATGCAAGTTGAAACCATGTTATGCATGCATATGAACACTATGCAAGTTAAAATGATGTTATGCATGCTTATGAATATTTTGCAAGTAGATAACATGATATGCAAGTTTATGATCACATCTTTGTCTCATGCCACCATGTTTAACTTGTGGCTCTAACCCCTCTATGTCATGATTATGCCAAGTTCCCTCTTTCTATCCTTTATGCGCTATTGCGATATGTAAGCGATGGGATTGCGTTTGGGATTGGGTAAACTTAAAAGATATAAAAACATAAGCTTGGGAATTTACCTATTAAGTTAGGTCTACCCATTGAGAATTTACCTATTAAGTTAGGTCTACCCAATTGCTTGAAAATTTGTAATGTGATGGACATGACACTTAGAAAACATGAGAATGGCCAACTCGAGGTTGGGTTGAGCTTGTAGCATAAACCTACCCGGAACCGACCGGCTTAACTAGTGGCTACAAGCAATAAGACCCAATGTGAGTAGTTGGTCATGTTGCACGTGAGACCCGAGGTTAGACTAAGTTGTGGTGTAAACCTACCCGGACCCGCCCGACCTAACTAGTAACCACAACAAGGTCTAATGTGAGAGGTTGGGTGCATTAAATTAATTAATGCCACATGGTAGGGTTAAGTCATGGACTGCTTGAATACTTAACCAATCCGACACGATAGTTTAATGAGATTAAGATAATCTATGCTTAATCAATCTAGCAAGATAATCCGATAGGATTAAGGTAAACTAGTACTTGACCAATTTGACTTGATAGGGATTAAGTCATGAGCCTCCGGGTACGCTTAACCAACTTGTAGGGCTAAGTCCTGAACTTAAATACTTAGCCAATCTTGACGTGATTCGTGGCGGGTTAAGCCATGGACTTGAATGATAACACTTAACCCAATTGACAAACCCTAGTTAGAGGAACTAGGTAGAAAACCGTAGCTAATCAAGGATAACGGGAAAGGAGGCTAAGTGGTAAACCTTAGTTAAGGGTAACTAAGTAATAATTCTTAGCTAAGGACATAGGAATAATTCACAAAGAGATGAGTAACCTGATACGGTAGGGCATCGCTTAGTATACGAGGAGGAGCAAGTTATCTGACTTGGATAAAAGCTCCAGCGAACTGGGGGCCGAAGCGGAAGCTTCGGGGGACGTGAGGATACTCTTGGTATCCCTCTGTGAGGTTGCAAATGATCCGCCTGGGCTCACAAGAGGTTAAGGTCTGCGGTAGAAGAGCCAAGAGTATGCCTTGGTTGCTATGCGAGCGACCTAAAGACTGGGATGGATTAGCGTGGAGTCGACGATTCTTGGTTTTTTCCCTGGATAGCACATCGCCGACTACCTACCATCTTAAGTCAAGCGTGTACGTGCGGAAAGGCAGGGAACCCCCAACAGACCATGTGCTTGCTATCGAGTCATGGGTGAGGTTGGCCCGTAGGAAAGTGGGCTATAGTGGGGCCGGGGAGTGGTTCTTATACATGATTTTTCTTGGATTGCCTTTCAGTAGTTGAGGGAGGGGTCACGTGGGACCATAGCCACGGGTACAAAAACAGACCTTGATATCTGCATCGGCAGACGACTAAAAGCTCCAGACCGAGTTCCGTATTTCTTGATTTACCCTAGCACGGAACTCGGATGGCACATTGGGGAACATGTGCATCTAGACATGGAAAACGATTCACGATACATACGTGGGATCAAGGGCGCGGTTGACGGGTAGCGTAATCCCTAGTGGTCCTAGGTGGCCAAAACCCAAACCGAGACACGGAAACGATCATTAGGTAGCATAATCCCTAGCGGTCCTAGGTGGCATAAATCCTAAGTGGACGCGCGATAGTTCATGGTAAGGAAACACAACTAGATCAAGGGTTGCAGTCCAAAACAACTTCAAGGATAAAATGTTTACATGGGAAAGCCCGTACGGCCTATGGCAAAGGACTGAACTTATATATTGAAAGAAACATACGAGTTGGGAAAACCTACATATGCTATAGATTAGACTGACATGGGCCATTACATGATGTTGGCAAGGGATATTCATGGTTAACACATGACGCGGGTTGGGACACTAGTACGAGAGGTGTAGAGCAGATGTACAGGATAGATACCATGGGATGTTATACATGATAGATATCTTGGGATATTATACTTGATAGAAACCTGACGATGTGATACCTTGTTTTATCTTGACATCGTAATTTATCATGACACCTTAGTTCACCTGAGTTCAGTAGTTCATCCTGTTATTTTGATTTAGCTTATCTATCTTGTTATCATGCTTATGTTCATCTCAGCTTCTCATATCAGTTAACTTTACTAGTTTTTATACTAATAGTAGATAGGGCTTACTCAGTCTTTTTGACTGACCCTTTTTGTTTCACCTCTTTTCTTCCGTTTCCCCCCCAGGTTACAGGGAGGAAATACTGCTGTTTAGTTTGGACTTCTTCTGCTTGAAGGTCATCATGGATAGCTTGGACTGTTCTTGGCTATGGCTACTTTACTGTCTTTATTTGGGGAATAATTTATGAAAAAGTCTTTATGCTTCTTTACTATTACAAGACAGGTTTTGATGTACTCTGATGTAGAAGGCTTTAGACCTTAATTATAAATGTTTATGAAAATTCGCTTTTACTTCCGCTATTTTATACGTTCTGTCTTGTGATATTTCTGTGCATGTTTACCAATAATGCCCCTCTAAAGCTAGTGCATTCCTTTGTGAGTGACCCTAGCGGAGGCGGGGTGTTACACGTGGTATCAGAGTAGAAGGTTACCAGACTGGGCAAAAGTTTTTAAAGACCTTCTGAAAACTATTTGAAAATCGTTTATAAAGAAGCATTTTTCCAGAAAGTTTTCTTTTAAAAAGAAAAGGCTATTCCCCAAAGGCCATTAGCATTATCCTTGTTTCCTTGATTGAATCTCTTTTCCTTTCTTTCCTCCATCTGTAGTCACAGTGGTTTTAACTGCGACTAGTCTTTTCTATCTAGGAAAGTGTTTTCTATACGATGGAGATAGTTCTCGAGAGAAATAGATCTGAGTTAGGACAAAAGAGGGCAATGGGAGGGGTAGCTGGGCAAAGGAGAAAAAAAAAAGAGGTCAAGTCGACAGGCCTGTCGACAGGGCAGTCGACCCCCCCTGTCGACAGCCCTGTCGACACAAGGGGCCTGTAGGGAAAAAAAAAATATACATACAGCCGCAGCCGACGACTTTCTTTCCCAAACCCCCATTTCTCTCGCCTCTTCCCTTCCAGCCACCAAAACCCGAAAAATCACCACTTCCCCCACCTCCCATCACCTCGTTCCTCCACTATTCTTCATAAATTTGGTCTTAAATCGAAGCTAAAGACCCTCTCTACCCGGATCTATAGTTTACCTCTTCAGATTCGTGCTCGAACCAACATGGCTAATCCACCCAATCTCTACGAGCTTTACCCTCAATTAACCGCACAAGAGGTCGAGTGGTGTGACGAGCAACAAGAGATAATCGAGAACTACGTGCGGATCGCCAATAGGAACTTGCTTTTAGGCCGACCGGTGAGGTTTGCGGATTTTGCGGGAACCGCCGTGGAAAATTTGTTGGCTAATGCGGGTTTGATTCATATTCTGGATACGCGCACGGCCGAGAGGAGAGGCTACAAACGTATGGTAAGACTTTTTGATGCTCATTTGGAAATTGGTGTGGATAATGATGGGCTAATAACCTATAGTTCAAGGGTTAAGGGTACCCATATATTTATGAATGAGATCCAGTTTGGGGACATGTTGAATATCCGTGGTACGGGATTAGATACGAACGATCTTGAGATGAATGATTTGAATGTGTGGGGTAGGATCTTTTTTAATGGACTGGTGAGACAGTGGGATAGTACACATTTGCTCCCGCTAGCTAGGTTTGTGGTCAGAATATTGCAATATAATCTTGTGGGGCAAAATGCTGGGTTTGATAGAGTCCCAGTCGTTGCTAAGGCCGCCACTTATGCTATTTTTGGGGGCATACAAATGAACTGGGCAAGGACCATCTTACAGCAATACCAAATTTATAGGGAAGCAAGGCACGCCAATATTTGTTTTGGGAACTTATGGACCACGATTTTTCACCGATTTGGGGTTGATTTGCATGATGAGGATTATCTAACACTTTCTAACCATCCCTCTGCTATCATCACAGAAGCTGCACTAGGAAGGATGGGTATGAATATGCAAGATCTGCAAGATGAGCCACAGCCTATGGAGCATGAGGGATTAGATGAGGGAGAGAGTGAAGGTGACGAGGAGGAAGAACCACATGATGGTCAGTTCGGACAGTTTGAGGAACCCTATCAGGCACCACAGCATGAGGACGAGCAAGCACAGACAAGGCTTGCTTGGGAAGGAGCTTGGGCTCATCAGGCCCCGGCGCAGGGGGCTTCAGATACAGGCGCCTAGGATCCATGGGTTGCTAGAGATCCAGATTGGAGGACTGAGCTCAGGTATGTTTCAGAGCAGCAGGCTCGCATAATGAGGAGCCACCGGGACATAATGAAGTCACAGCAGGAGATGCTGCAGGCACAGGTAGACCTAGCTCAGACTCAGCAGCAGATGCTCCAAGATATGGGTAGCTCTTATGATCAGTTAGGAGCGGGGATACAGGACATACAGTTAGAAGTTAGGCAAGGGAACCGACGACATGAAGAGAGGTTAGATAGCTTAGAGGAGCTCATCCGTGGCTACTTCCATCAGGGTTGACTTCTATCAGTTTATCCGTAGGATAGTATTTTTATTCAGTACTGTTTTCTTTGTTATCTAGTAGTAACGATGTACTGAAAGCTATCTTAATACTAGCACGTTGTTTGTTTATGAAATCTGTTGTGCTTAATGTAATTATGAACGATAATGCCTTATAAACAAAGTAAAGCGAGAAAGTAATAAAACGGGAAAATCTTTCCGTTGTATAAAGTTTAGAAAATTAGATTTTTTTTTCTAAATTAAAAATGGATGGTAAGGTCTTGGATGCGCCAATTGGATGAACTTCACTCTTATCTTGTAAGAGTGGGGGAAAATTTGGATGAAATTGCTTTCTCAAATTTTTGCATTCATTTAGAACTGCAAGTATATTTTAGGATGAAGGCATCATGTTTTCAGAAAAGAAATTTTCAAGAAATAGCATTCATATAGGTGGTACCACAAGTTAGGCATACATATTTTTCTATATTGTGATTCACTTTTGCACATGTGCACATGGTTGCAACAATTGGCTGGACACTTATGGATGATAATGAGGGGACATAAATCCTACTATTATTGAATTTCGGGGACGAAATTCCTTAAGGGTGGGAGAATGTGACACCCCGTATTTTTACGCTTTAGAAATAAGAAATTTACGTACGTAGATGATGATACGCAAACGTATAAACTAATGAACTATGAAAATAAAAGATATTCTGTTTATACTTTTAGAATTAAGTTAAACGGAAGTTACCATTGTGTTTGTCTCGGAAAAATACGCGAAATAGAGTCCGAGTTTGCGAGAATAGGAGCCCGTATGACCCAGTTAAGGCCCATATCGATTTTCAGGAAATTTCAAGTAGGAAACAAACCAAAAACTAAGTAGTTTGGTCGAGGCGGGGTAGGCGGGAATTTTCCCGCCAAAGCCCAGGTCGACTGGGGAGTCGACAGGGCTGTCGACCCCCCCAGACCCAAGTCGACAGGGCTGTCGACTTGGGAGTCGACTGGGCCTCTTCTGTGTGCCACGACCTGGTGCACCTGGTCATCTGTTTTGGTCTAGTCTGGTGGCCTGAGACGGGTTTTAAAGGTTCAGATTGATCCTAGGGTTAATCCTAAGGTCCTAATCACTCCCAATCTCTATAAATAAGCCCCTAACCTACCTCTAAACCCTCATTATTCACTCATGTAACTAAACTATGGCCAAATTTCTACTCTCATGGCCTCCACTCAACTATCCTAGCCTCCACTTCATTTCTATGGGAGGTTTCATGATCATGAGAGTATTAGAGAGTCCCTATGTTAGTATGAGAGCTCCTCAAGTTGATTTCAAGGCAAAAGCTTTGGTCTTTGTTCATAAAGATGGCGTTTTTGTTGATTTGGAGCATCCATCTTTGGGTTTTTAGATGATGGCATGCATAGGATTCATCACAAGCTTTAGTTTAATCGATTTAGGCCTTCATAGCAATGTAAGCCTATTTCTACTCTTGTATTTTAGCTATGAAGTTAATATGTTATGTTTCAAGTTTGAATTTGGGGTTAATCACGATATGTGCTTTGATCTTATGATTTTATGCATAAGATTACTCTATGCATGTTAGTAAAGTCATTACCTTGGCTTTATGCATAGAAAGATATGATCTTTGGTTGGAAATGTTGCATAATGCAACTTTGAAACTCTCATAACCCTTGCATTAACATGCATATAATGTTATATGCATGTTACTAGCCCTTATCCCTTGCTATCTATGGCCATGTTCCACCTATTTGCCAAGTTTGATGTTATGCATGCATATGAACCTTATGCAAGTTGAAACCATGTTATGCATGCATATGAACACTATGCAAGTTAAAATGATGTTATGCATGCTTATGAATATTTTGCAAGTAGATAACATGATATGCAAGTTTATGATCACATCTTTGTCTCATGCCACCATGTTTAACTTGTGGCTCTAACCCCTCTATGTCATGATTATGCCAAGTTCCCTCTTTCTATCCTTTATGCGCTATTACGATATGTAAGCGATGGGATTGCGTTTGGGATTGGGTAAACTTAAAAGATATAAAAACATAAGCTTGGGAATTTACCTATTAAGTTAGGTCTACCCATTGGGAATTTACCTATTAAGTTAGATCTACCCAATTGCTTGAAAATTTGTAATGTGATGGACATGACACTTAGAAAACATGAGAATGGCCAACTCGAGGTTGGGTTGAGCTTGTAGCATAAACCTACCCGGAACCGACCGGCTTAACTAGTGGCTACAAGCAATAAGATCCAATGTGAGTAGTTGGTCATGTTGCACGTGAGACCCGAGGTTAGACTAAGTTGTGGTGTAAACCTACCCGGACCCGCCCGGCCTAACTAGTAACCACAACAAGGTCTAATGTGAGAGGTTGGGTGCATTAAATTAATTAATGCCACATGGCAGGGTTAAGTCATGGACCGCTTGAATACTTAACCAATCCGACACGATAGTTTAATGGGATTAAGATAATCTATGCTTAATCAATCTAGCAAGATAATCCGATAGGATTAAGGTAAACTAGTACTTGACCAATTTGACTTGATAGGGATTAAGTCATGAGCCTCCGGGTACGCTTAACCAACTTGTAGGGCTAAGTCCTGAACTTAAATACTTAGCCAATCTTGACGTGATTCGTGGCGGGTTAAGCCATGGACTTGAATGATAACACTTAACCCAATTGACAAACCCTAGTTAGAGGAACTAGGTAGAAAATCGTAGCTAATCAAGGATAACGGGAAAGGAGGCTAAGTGGTAAACCTTAGTTAAGGGTAACTAAGTAATAATTCTTAGCTAAGGACATAGGACTAATTCACAAAGAGATGAGTAACCTGATACGGTAGGGCATCGCTTAGTATACGAGGAGGAGCAAGTTATCTGACTTGGATAAAAGCTCCAGCGAACTGGGGGCCGAAGCGGAAGCTTCGAGGGACGTGAGGATACTCTTGGTATCCCTCTGTGAGGTTGCAAATGATCCGCCTGGGCTCACAAGAGGTTAAGGTCTGCGGTAGAAGAGCCAAGAGTATGCCTTGGTTGCTATGCGAGCGACCTAAAGACTGGGATGGATTAGCGTGGAGTCGATGATTCTTGGTTTTTGCCCTGGATAGCACATCGCCGACTACCTACCATCTTTAGTCAATCGTGTACGTGCGGAAAGGCAGGGAACCCCCAACAGACCATGTGCTTGCTATCGAGTCATGGGTGAGGTTGGCCCGTAGGAAAGTGGGCTATAGTGGGGCCGGGGAGTGGTTATTATACATGATTTTTCTTGGATTTCCTTTCAGTAGTTGAGGGAGGGGTCATGTGGGACCATAGCCACGGGTACAAAAACAGACCTTGATATCTGCATCGGCAGACGACTTAAAGCTCCCGACCGAGTTCCGTATTTCTTGATTTGCCCTGGCACGGAACTCGGATGGCACACTGGGGAACATGTGCATCTAGACATGGAAAACGATTCACGATACATACGTGGGATCAAGGGCGCGGTTGACGTGTAGCGTAATCCCTAGTGGTCCTAGGTGGCCAAAACCCAAACCGAGACACGGAAACGATCATTAGGTAGCCTAATCCCTAGCGGTCCTAGGTGGCATAAATCCTAAGTGGACGCGCGATAGTTCATGGTAAGGAAACACAACTAGATCAAGGGTTGCAGTCCAAAACAACTTCAAGGATAAAATGTTTACATGGGAAAGCCCGTACGGCCTACGGCAAAGGACTGAACTTATATATGGAAAGAAACATACGAGTTGGGAAAACCTACATATGCTATAGATTAGACTGACATGGGCCATTACATGACGTTGGCAAGGGATATTCATGGTTAACACATGACGCGGGTTGGGACACTAGTACGAGAGGTGTAGAGCAGATGTACAGGATAGATACCATGGGATGTTATACATGATAGATATCTTGGGATATTATACTTGATAGAAACCTGACGATGTGATACCTTGTTTTATCTTGACATCGTAATTTATCATGACACCTTAGTTCACCTGAGTTCAGTAGTTCATCCTGTTATTTTGATTTAGCTTATCTATCTTGTTATCATGCTTATGTTCATCTCAGCTTCTCATGTCAGTTAACTTTACTAGTTTTTATACTAATAGTAGATAGGGCTTACTCAGTCTTTTTGACTGACCCTTTTTGTTTCGCCTCTTTTCTTCCGTTCCCCCCCCCAGGTTACAGGGAGGAAATACTGCTGTTTAGTTTGGACTTCTTCTGCTTGAAGGTCATCATGGATAGCTTGGACTGTTCTTGGCTATGGCTACTTTACTGTCTTTATTTGGGGAATAATTTATGAAAAAGTCTTTATGCTTCTTTACTATTACAAGACAGGTTTTGATGTACTCTGATGTAGAAGGCTTTAGACCTTAAGTATAAATGTTTATGAAAATTCGCTTTTACTTCCGCTATTTTATACGTTCTGTCTTGTGATATTTCTGTGCATGTTTACCAATAATGCCCCTCTAAAGCTAGTGCATTCCTTTGTGAGTGACCCTAGCGGAGGCGGGGTGTTACAACGCAGCTTCCTGAGACGTTGAAGGTGCTCCTGGTAGTCCTCTGTAGCGGTTTAGCTACGGGCTAGGATTACAGAGGTGGGTCTGCGTGGAACTACCAGGTGGGTGGGTCTTGACTGCACAAGTAGGGGGCAGTCAGAATGTTGTACGTGGTGGCATTAAGGGTGGTTCGGTGATTGCCTCAGGCGGAGGTGGAGGGTCAAGACCAAACGATAGCAAGATCGTCGGACGCCTGTCACCAGCAGCCTAAGGAATGCAAAAAGAGAAGAGCTAACTCCTAGAGATCGTTAACCTTTGCTATCAAGGGACGGGTGCGGGGAGACCCCACATGGATGTTTAAATTGTTTGCTTGTTAGGGGTGGTCGCTTAGCTCATGTGGTCTTTACTAGTTGAGGGAGGGGCTGAGGTGTGGCCATAACCACCACAGAAAAACCAGACCCGAAGGATATTTGTACATTGGACACTCTTAGAGGCGGGCCCGTACAGATATAGAAGAGCTCCCGACCGAGTTCCGTGTTTTCTTGTGTAGCCCTACCACGGAACTTGGGTGCACAAGTAGAGGTTATGTGTAGTAGAAACATCGATTACGATTGATAATACGTACGTAGGAAAGTCTAGGTACAACCATGTCTTCTCTGGGTGGTGTATCGTAGACTAGAGGGCATTATTCTGTGATGGAACCAAACTCGATCGAATAGTCGAGGATAGCAGTCAGTACGCTTACGTAGCACAACGATAGTGTTTCTATGCGGATGTAGCGTTGTACATTACTATGGCCTAGGATGAGGGACTGTGCATATTACTGGGGCGATACAGAGGAGACCGTGCGAGTGGGGTATCACGGGGTGTACCTCAGTTTGGGGGTTGCTACATATACACTATATTAGGTTAATCTACTAGGGGGTAGATGGGTGCGACGTGTGTGTAAGCTTTGAGTGCTAATAACACGTATAACCTAATAAATAAGAAAGTGTAATTGAACGGTATATGTAGGATTATTCAAGAAGTGTAGTTTAAATTCATTCACACAGAACTTATGTTCTGACCCCCTCCTCATAACATTCGCAGGTTAGACAGAGAATTATAGCTTTGGGAATACTGATTTAGCAGTATTGTGATTAAGGTAAAGCTATGTTTTAAATATATTATATTTTACTCCTTCCGCTATGAGGTGTTTTCCGAACTCTGACATATCTCTTTTCTCTGTCTTTTTCTGCAGGATACCAGAGCAACCAACTCGGATTTCGGTGGATTGGATTTTTGAAAAGAAATATGTCCGTCGGAATCCGGATTGTTACAACATATCAACATGCACAGCAAAATACAGTGTATGATGTATCACTAAAATCAATTTAAGCATGTATATCTGATATGTTGCGTTAACCGGTTGTTGTGGTCTTTAAGAGGGGGATTTGGTTTGGGAGGAAGGGGGCCGAGGGGATGTTGTAGAAGAGGAGGTTTTGGAGTCAAATTTCTACTTTAAATTTGCGGTCTTTGTTCTGAATATTACGAACGAAGTGCATCATATATACTACAGGCTAAACCTCAATCATGTCATATATAGTCTGCATATCGGACCAGACCTAAATAGAAAACCTTACGGTTAGATCATTCCTAACCTTGGATTGGGTTGGATGTCCCATAGGACTGGGTTGACACCCAACCCAACCCAATGGGGAGAAATACAACAACCCTAGTGGGGGTTGCTGTGTCCCTTAGCCGGCTTTATAAAAATCGGTAAGGAAAACAACAAAATAAAACTGGGTCCCATGGCCTTAACCGGCTTTATAAAAGTCGGCTAAGGGCATGGGACCCAGTTTTATTTTGTTGTTTTCCTTAGCCGACTTTTATAAAGCCGGCTAAGGGCAAGGTTGCCAGACAACCGAATGGTTGCTCTGGCAACCTTGGGGGTTGCCAAAGAAACCCCCCGGGCTCCAACCGGCCCCTTGTTGGAGGTCGGTTGGTTCCCAACCCAACCCTGGGGTAGGAATGCCCTTATGAGTAATGAGTCGTAGAATATACATTCCATCGCTAACTCAAATGAGCAAAGTCTTGTAGTTGCAATTATTCCACTTGAATATATATATATATATATATATATATATATATATATATATGTGTGTGTGTGTGTGTGTGTGTGTGTCACAGGATCAAGAGCATCCCAAATAGTGCAACACCCCTTTAGTCTCCTGATTTTCACCACACATCTGGTTTCTCTCTTCTCAGTGGAGTAGCCAGGAAATTTCGCTGGTGAGGGCACAATAAGTAAATACAACAGAAAAAATAGAAGAAGCAGAAGAATCAGGAGAAGAAGAAATGAGAAGAGAATGCAAGCTAGTGTCGTGCTATTTTCTAAAGTAAGGACAGCTGGACCAATGACTTCCGGGACCATTTCTGCCACTATTCTATGATTTGCAGAGCTAGTGTCGTGATACTCATGGATTCATTGCTCCTAATTTATGTGTTGTTTCTTGAATACTAGGGAGGGCACATGCCCTCCCCAACCTTATTGTGGCTTCGCCACTGTCTCTACTCCCACTAACTATCTCTCCTCTGCTAACTTATTTTATTATAAATGAGTGACTCACGTTGAGGTGCAAAAGAGATGCTATGAAATAAGAGTTCTTTGGAGCACTCCCTCTCTCTCTATATATATATATGTATATGTATATATATATATATATATATATATATATTTGAAAGAATAAAAATAGGTTGACCCAAGGCCCAGAAAGAATGGGTAATATACCCAGTACACCCGAATACCAAATAAAGGGTATTAAAACCCTAGCCGCAACACATTGCCTCTCAAACAACAACCCAAACCCTAAAAACAAAAAAATGGCGAGCTCTCAAGGAGATTTATCTCCGACAACGTCATGGCGGCTTCCAGACAAAGTCTTCATTTATATTCTTCCTCTTCTCAAGAGATTCAAGTTTGAATTTGACTTCAAAGTCTCTCAAATCAGAACTTTGATGCTCAATGTTAGTTGAGTTGTTCAGATCTGAATCCATCAAACTTTTGAAGCTTCTTTTAGGTCTTTTTTGATCTCTGGAAGCTTCAGATACACCACCATTGTTGCTTTCACCTTCAGACCGGTCAAATATATCTAATTGTTCAACATACTTTTGTAATGTTGATCTCTGATTATGTGTAAAAAGCTGAACTTTTCGACCAATTTCCTCTTATTCAGGGGCTTTATGAGCTCTAGATCACTGCTGGGGCAACCTCTCTCTGTATCAGATAAAAACAGTGAATTACTACTCAATTTATTATTATAATTAAGCTCTTTTGATATTGTAATTTGTCTACTTCCCACGCATAGATGATTTCTGATATCAGAGAAGATGGATGCCCCAGGGAGGAAGCCAAATCTACTGAAAGCACCCTGAAAGCATTCTGAATCACTACTGGGTGGAAGAAAATCTCTATCCCCTGTAATAGGTAAACACAATGCAATATTGTTCAAATTTTTAGTAGAAAAAATATTTTTATCTAATATAATATGTTTACTTCCTTTGCAGTGCTGATTGCTATTAGCACGACTGAGGTGATCTTCACCAGGAAGGAGGTCAGAGTGCTTCCATTGGTTGAGTTGATACCTTGACAGCTTTTTAGAGGACTGGTTACCATTAAGTAAAAAAATCATCAACTTGTTTACCATAATCAACATTTTACTATATATTTCCTGATTATGCAAGCTTTCATTCCTATGCCTGCTAGCTTTTTTCATGATAATATGATAGTCATGTAAAATGTTTTTCCAAAGTTGAGAATAGTTGTTTTCTTTGCCAGTGTGAAGCCTTTGGTTCCTTTTCCTCCAAATATAATATATAGATGCAGTTAAAAGAACACATGCTCTATTAAAATTGATGGACTTGGGTTTAAAATATTTCAAAATGTAATCAACACTGTCCCTGATATTCAATTCATCATTCTTTTGATTGAATCCCAAAGTACATTTGGCATTAAACCAAATGTACTGGGGATATATACAATCAAAAAAATAATTTGATTGGAGCTTTCAACTTCATTTTTGCACAACAAACAAGTGTTTTCATTATCTTTACTCCATCTGTAGCATTTCTCTTTTATAGGAAGCTTGTTTAAAAGAGCAAAAAAAGAACAATGTGCCATTTTTGGACAGTTAGCTTTACACCAAATAACCTTATGCAATACATCCCAAAAAAATTTTAAAAGAAAATTTCTCCTTTGAACAAAGCTTCCAACACCAGAAATCTTTGAAACTGCTTTGATCAATTTGAATATCCTTGATTGCATTTAAAAAATATTAGCAGCAGGGTTATTTTGAAAGCTCCAACGGTTATCAGATATAATCTTCTGCACATTATCATTAACCCTACCTGATACATATAGATTATTCCTACCAAGGAGATTAATAAGTGAATTGCCACAAATCCATGGGTAAAACTGGTTTGACTACCATATTTTAATTTTCTTTCAATAAGTTTTCTCCCTGCATCCCCGTAATCTAATATGTTTTTTCCAAACATAAGAATGATGATTTTTTTTTCTAGCAATCCAAAACTTTTTATTCTTTAAATATTTAGCTCTCATCCATCTTGCCCAAACTGAATTACCATCTAAGAATTTCCAGAATGATTTAAACTTGCAAACCTCAGAAAGGTCTCCAATGTTTTTAAGCCCAAGTCTACCAATTTTATTTTGGCTTACACACTTTATGTCATGCAATTTTATGCTGCTTTCCTTTCAAAATAAAATTAGCACGCATTTTCTCAATCTTTTAAATGGCATTAATAGGGATGTTGTGTGTAACTTCCCGTATTTTTGGTAGTTAAATATTTAATTCAATGTATCATTTTAAATATTGAATTTGTATTTTAAATGGATTAATAACTTATAATTTGTTTATATAACGAAGTTTGAATGTTAATTTGTATATAATATTAAACGAGCTCGTAACATCGAGGTAGTTCATAATATAACGTTTTGAACTTCAATTGAATGTACAGGATCTGATATAAGTTGGAATTCTGTGAAACAAGAAACGTTTGAATCTATTTGATTATAATTTTCCAATGAAAGAGAAAGATGGAGATTTCATATTATAGATTATGAGTTATGTCCAAATCAAATTTTCAAATAGTCGTTATGGAATCATTAATAAACGATAACGTTTATTATATTAATTAAATATGATTTTAACATAATATAAATATCGTTTAACCCAGAATTTTTAACATTGGGTTTAAAATATATATTGGATTATCTTGAAGTTGTACGAGATTTCATTTGGAGATATACGATTATAATAATTTATTATTATTTAAATAGAATTGTTTTCGATTTAATTATATTTTATCGATATTATATAAGCCTTAGAAATAGCTATTTTCTAATAACCTCTGTTTTCGATGAAACGAATTTTATTGGAATATGTATAGCTGATTATTGCTAGATATCCATTTTGGAACCAATCAGAGTTGTTTTGTCTGAGTGCGCAATTTAAAGGTGAACCGGTGAATAATTTGGAATTAAAATAATGTCGTTGTGCAAACGGAGTCAGTTTCCAATGAAATTAATTTCATAGGGACCAGAACGTTAAGACGTAGCAACGTATCCATTTTCAGTACGTTTGGAGCTCGTGAGTGGTGATAGGTATATTAAACGGTTAACGACTGAAATCGATAGATATTTAATACCGAGTATAAAAATAAAATTCAAGTATAATTATAAGCTTAACTCTTAAGTAAAATAAGGTACACGCCTACCCTAAAAACATGCGCTGCATATCCTAAAACTTTTACGCACCACCTAAGATTTGAAATGGACAACACACGCAACAACTATACCCTAAAACTGAAACTGTATTATACATATGCAGACCCAATTATGTACATAAATATAGTACTTAACCTATTTCTTTGTTATCAGGCAAACCGAGGCCTACCCACCTGCTTCGCACAGAGCCACCCTAATTTTTCTTTTCAATTAAATCAGCACATGGTATCCTATAATCTGATATACACGGGTATGATAAATCTATTCTTTGCCTAATCTATGCTATTATGTACAAAACAATGTTTAGTCTCATCTACTTTAAAGCACACCGCTAGTCTACCCAACCCACGCATATGCGGTGAAATGAAGTTGATCTTATCCATCCTCTTCTCTCTCTATATATATGTATATATATATATGCACTGTCTCCTGCTTGTTTTACTTCAGCGCCATGGAAAAAAACTGATCACCCCAATTGCAAAATGAACAAACCATACAATCCGATTCGTCCATCCCATTTTCTCCAAATCCACGAATTTATTCACGAAACTTATAACTATATAGCTTCATGAGATCTGAACATTGATCGGTGGAGATCATCTCCGGTGAATCATGGTGGTTGGAATGGTACCAGAAAGGCGCAACTTTCGATGAATTATCACAAACAAATGACTACGTTTGGTGGAGTAAATCTTTGGGCGGAGGAAGGATGCGCTGGAGCGCATCGATCGACGCCGTCAGATCAAGGTACGGTGGACCGACGGTGATGCAGCAGCGAAAATCTAAAGTGGAGCCATGCGTTTACTGGGTAGTTCGTGTATGCAGCGATAGTTAATTGTGTATGGAGTATTAGAAATAAAGTGGGATGTTGCATGGTGATGTCCTGGAAGGGGGAGGCATGATACTGAAGTAAAATGAATGAAAGGGGGTAATTAACGTGTTTTTTGGGAGAAGTGTGTAAACACCCGTAACTTCCCCGTCAAGGAAAGTGTCGGATAGTTCGAGAACAAGCCACAACAGAATACATACAAAAGAACATTTCATTGTATATTACAACAATGCATCAGATTACAAGAATATACAGAGTATAAATGAATAAATATTACACAGAAATATCAGAGATTTAAATTACATTTAAATACATAGCAGCGGAAAATAATACAATACACAACTAGAAGAGATATACGGATACAAAGCTTTCTGGATATCGTTCCAGCTGTAAACCAGGATCCTGTGAATATAAATCTGCAAAACCAAAACTACTAGCTGCCCGTGTCGAAAATAAGAGCACCCAGAGTTTAGGTTAAAACAATAAACTCCAGGTCAGTCATGTGACTGGTGTGAGAACTAAAACAGTTAATCTTTATTTTTTTTATGTTAGGTAAATCAAGGGACCATGCCGTATAACACAGAACGGTTTCCTTCCAAGAATACCGGTGCATAAAACAAACAGCGCAATGCTAAATAAAGAAAAATGAAGCTGTTATAAGACCCAGGTCCTATCACACAATGCAACGCAAGCCGGGGGATAGGGTTTTCCCTTATAACAGCCAAAGAATGCTTGATACGTTTAAAACAAATCATTTGATACTATTATAAGTGCATAGTATATAAAACAACTTCATATCATAAGTATCAATCATAGACGGCATGGGTACCATATATCATGTCGCCATACTAGTTCTACAATTAAAACCGCAAATGTCACGTATTTGGAAGTTGGATTTCCATCTATGAACCGAGGCAAAAGATAGTCCTCAACCGATTCGAGACGCTCTAGCCCGTGTCTCAGGAACAGCCGCAACTGCCCCTTGGATCCTCAGGGCCGGTCCACCGATGTGGATTATTATGCCTGAACACTACGTCTCCCCGCCCTTTGGGGCGTCAATGAGCCAACGAATGACTCCATCGGACCCGGATCGTCCGATCAAACCGAGGCGCCTCGCAACAGCAACAACCACACAGGTGAAAAGTATATAAATGTCAGGGCTGGTAGGTCACTGACACCACCCTAGCTAGAAAGAAACGCATGCCCTCCCTGACGTCCTCTCCCGTTTTTGGTTCACAACCGGGGTGCGAAACTCGCGAAGCAAACGTTACACAAAGCTGTGCCACACAGGCTGTGCTTTGGTCATCACCACAAGACTTTGCTTTTCAACAGAAGCCTCGATCAATTGCCACTTAGGCATGCCACACAGGCAATTCACTCCATGCATTTGATATCCATCAATATATAACCCCTGAGCTCGTACGTCTCAGAGAAGGGCGTTAAGCAAGAGAATAAATTCTCCGCCGCCAAACAGATTTATATTCAATAGAGATCAATCACATGGACTAAAATCCAATGTCAGACACACAGTCCATTTACAAGTTTGCTCTGGGTCTGAACGAAACCGGAGGCACCTAGTACCCCGCATATCCATCGATCTCCAAGTACGTCTGGATGATCACCAACTGTTTGCATCTTCTTGGGTGTATAGCCCAATCAAGATCATCAGTAATCACCCAAACGATGTGAAGACTTCCGGTCTTCGACCACCGTCTTCATCTTCGACTTATCGTCGTATCAGTTATTCAGAATGGGATAAACCCGGTCTTCCCGAATAACTCACGTATATTTTAAATAAGTGTTACACAAACACAACATACGCCTCATTCCAATTCATCAGTCACTAACCGTAAATTAATCAAGAGAATAATTCCCCAAATATTAACCCCGAAGGCCGAAACCAACATCAGATCAATATCCATAAAACCATTCTGCTTGGCTAACCGGCAGTTAGTTTCTAAATTTCACATTCATAGGGAAAGGTTCCCATTAATTTTATCCAAGATAAATTCCTTGAATTTATTCTTTAATCATCTTTTGGATTTCGATTCAACTAGTCGGGATTAACGAACCTTACCGAAGTAATCATTGGTTTTAATTTCCCAATCCCAACCTATTCCTCCCATGAAGTAAAACTGGTAGTACTTCATATCTAACACCACGGTGTTATCGGTAAATTCAATTACCATTTCACGTTCAAATCTAATTAAAGATTTAACTATCGCCTGGAGCAAAACTGGTGATACTCCATTCTCGGTCATTTCAATCTAATTAAAGATTCATCAAAACTCCACTTAGTTTTAATCGTTAACTGGGTTAAAGAATCAGTGTCATTTAAAACACGGTTCACGATAAACCCAAAATCACATTCCATTAATTATCGGGTTAAAGAACGAGTGTTATTTAAAACACTGTCCACGATAAACCCAAAAATCAATATCAATTCTATTCCAATTAAATATTATTTAATTGGTACTCTTCATTAAATCTAAATAAAAAGATTTAATCTTTTCTCAACTGGGTTCAAGAACAGTGTTAATGAAGACACCATTCACGACAAACCCAAATCACATTTGATATTAAACACAAGGCTCTAAATAGAAAATATACCGGCTTATATTCAATATCAAATTCTACGACTAACAAATATCGTATTGGAAATAATGATATATATATATATATATCTATATCTTTCAAATTTCCATAACAACATTTGTATAATCACGAAATCCAACATCGAAATATTCCGAAGACAATTTCAATTCAAATCCATTCCAATGCAATTATTGGAAGTTCTGGTTATTTTCAAAACCATTTCAAATCCAATTTATTTATTTAAAAAAAAAATACTATTCTAGTTCAAAACTAGTTCATTCAAATAAAAATCTATTTTTATCTTTTTAAATATGGAGTTTTTCATCCCAAATCTTCACAAATCATTTCTTATGATTTTACACAAATTATTACTATTTTTAATAATTTTATCAAGGCCCGTACAGTCGATTTCCATCAACGGTCATCGAACTGCACTTGCAGCGACCTTTTTCAAATTTGATTTGGACATAACTCCAAATCCAACCGTTAGATTTCAAATTTCTAATATTCGTTAGAAATCTCTTTTCGATACGAACCCAACGGTTCCGGTTTTAGGAGAATCCGACGGTCGGATCTCCCGCAATGTCAGTTTGAAATAAATGGTCGAAATTCGCGAACTGCCGCGGCGCGGCGCGTTCTATTCAGGCCATTATATTATATATATAATATATATAATATATACTTGGTCGATTTCAATTCAAAACGTGATTTATAAATCGTTTTTCAATTCATTTTCAAAGCGGTTTCAACTTCATATTCAATTTCAAATCAAAATTGAATATTCTAATATAAATTCGTTTTAAATTCATTTCAAATCGATTTCAATTCAAATTGATTTCTAATTCAATTTCATTTCTAATTCAATTCAATTTCAATTCGAATTCATTTATATTCAATTTCGATTCGAATTCATTTATATTCAATTTCAATTCGAATTTCTATTCTTTTCAAAATATTAGATTTTGAAATCACTTTTGATATTCATTATAAAATGAATAAAATCGATATAAATATCGTTCACGTCAAAATGGCGTCAATCTAATCAACACGGCTTCATATATTCCTATTTTCAAATATTCTTTTTCAAATATTTCTATTTTAAAACTGGAATGAGGCCCGATCAATTACCATATAATGTTAATTATATGGATTTTCTACAACACATGTATATATCAACAACGATGAATAATCAACCATCATCCAAAGTGCATTCTACACTGTATAAGCATCAAATATAAATATCCAACGCTTATAACAGCCTGTCAATCAATCGATCGACATACAACTAAACAATCGGGATTAGTGTACGTCAAATATCATCCCAATACCCGTGTGGGGTTTCAAGCAATCCAACACAGATTTTTACTTGTGCAGTTGGGCGATGTGTAAAATTTATCGTCCCAATCGATGTCCTTCAAATAGGTGTACATAAACAAACCGTCCGGTTTGTAAATGAATATTTATTTATTCACATTCACGTTAAAAATTATATTTTTTAACGATCAAACTATTTTATTCAACCTATGAATATTCTATTCGGTTCATTTATCAAATAAAATGTTATCTTTATATTTCTAACTTATTTTAGAAAATTTCGGCGGCATAGCGGCACGATACTAGAAACGGGACAAGGCCTAGCCTTATCCCCGGTCTAGTGAAGGCCCACGCCATTCACACATCAATCAAATCCATTTCATTTCAACAAACAATTCAATTCAAACCAAAGAATCTAACTAATTTATGCAACCAAACAAACAAGTCCATGGTCTGTGGACGATTGTGTCGGGTGCTACTAAGCACCGTCTGCATCCTAGTATATATATATATAACTAGAAAAGAAATTGAAAGGTGAGAAATTCTCACCGATAGCTATCCCAACTTCATGACTCTTCTTAAATAGGAATCTTCGTCGTACTCGTCTCTTATCACTTTCGTCGCCCGTAGACACTACATATGTAAAAATCGAATTTTTACTTCGCTATTCAATATATAAAAATCGAATTTTTAATATGCTATTCAATATATAAAAATCGAATTTTTCTTCGCTATTCAATATATAAAAATCGAATTTTTACTTCGCTATTCAATATATAAAAATCGAATTTTTACTTCGCTATTATATAAAAAGATTTCGCCTTTCTATAATACGAAAATTATATTTTTCTCGAAGTAAAAAATCATATTTTTACATCATCTATATAGTAAAGACTATATTTTTAATACTTTGAAAATATAAAAATCATATTTTTATTACTTCTACTTCATATTGTCTAAAACCTAATCTTTATTTTCAAAGATCTAACCTTTCTTCTTTATAAAAATCTAACCTTTTGTTCATTAAAAATCAAACCTTTTAGTTCATATAAAAATTAAACCTTTTTGTTCATATAAAAATTAAACCTTTTTGTTCATATAAAAATTAAACCTTTTTCTACAATAAAAATTTAATTTTTATCATGCTATATATTTTAAAAAAAAAACCCTAATTTTAATCACTGTTTAATTTTTATATAAAAACTGAAAATAAAAACTTGGTTATAAAAGAAAGAATAGAAAGAAACGCTCACCGTTTTCGATCGTCGGGGGGGGGGCCATCAGCGGCGTCGGAGGGTCAGGGAGGTGGAGGCGGTCTTCGAACGGAGGAAGGGAGGGACTAGGCGGTGGCGCGGGGGTTTCCTCAATCGCGAGGCTGTAGGGTTTTTCAGGGGGAGGGGGGTGCGGAATCGATGCGAAGGAGGGAGGGGGATCGCCGGCGTTAGGCGATGGGGATGCTCCGGCGGGCGGCGGCTCCGCCGCGGTGGAGGGCGATGGGAGGAATCGGGGTTTTTTTTTTCTGGTCAATGAAAAGTGAGAGGGAAAGGGATCGAAGAAAGAGTTTTATTATATTTTTATTTTAATTATTTAACTTTAAAAAGTTGACTTTTACATACGACCTCTAAACGAGGCCCACCGCCTGTCGTCCATAGCGTTTCACCCCCATTCCGAACACAATGGGATATGTACTGCAAGCCGATTCGACTGTTTCGATCAGTTTCCGTTAAAATCAACATATAACTCTATATATTGAATTTGAACGCACATTCCAATTTACCGAGGTCGCATACTAACTCTAAAAATTCCTAAAAAATATTTTCTAGCTTCGTATTGACGATACGGTCCTAACAAAACTAGTTTCGTCGAATTCTGAGACCGTTAGAAAAATGGCCATTTTCCAGTCGATTAAAATCAACTGAAACTGGTCAAACGCGTTTTCCTTTACCACGCTCACATATTGATTCGAAAAATTATGAAATTTGGAATCTAGCAATTACTTAACATCACGGACCCAAAAAAAGTGGTTTCGTCGAAATCCGAGGTCGTTTGCAAAATTCCCATTTTTAAGGGCCTGAATTCCATAGCGACTATTCAGAATTTTCAACTGGACATATCTTTTGATTCCCGCTATGAAATCTCGATTTTTCGGATTCGTTGGAAAGATATCATCAATTAGATCCTAATGTTTTTGGTTTCGCTAAAATCCGGATTGTTTTGCACCCGGTACATTCAATTGAAGTTTGAAATCGAATTATCGAACTACCGCGCCATTTTCAATTCTATTTATAATTATATATAATTATTTATATTCTAACGACGACGTATATAATATATACGTTCTAATTCTATTCAAAATAAATTTCTCGTTGATATTATTTAAAATAATTCATTTTAAATAATCAAAATTCGCTAAAATTGCCAAAATAAAAATTTTAAACTGGCCCAGATTTTCGGGTTGTTACAAAGTGGGCAATAGAATTAAACAACGACAGTGGGAAAGGAATTAAAGATTGAGTACATGGTGGAATTTTGTTGAATAAAGGATTAAGTTGGGCACATTTTCGAATTGGAGTAGGACAAACTGGTATAACATGCAACAACGTTTGGTAGGGATTTGGGCAATCATTTTGAACGCATGAAGGAATTACGGCCGATTGTGTTAAATTAAAGAAATTTGTTTATATCTAAACATATAATTAAAGGTTTAACTAATTAATTAAATCATATTATTTAAAGCGTGTATAACTTGTATAATTGTTAACAGAATTAAATGGAACAAGTTGCGATGGGATCATGATGACGCGCACTACATGCTGGAACAGTCTGGAAAGATTTGGAAGCAATGGTAGTTTTCAGTTAAATTAAACGGTTGTTCAATTTAACTATAACCAAACCATTTCACCAGCGAATGAAAGCAAAGTGTGTATAACTCACTCAGTTTTTAGCCACTTATATTATATATAAGTCGGGATTTATTTTGGGCGCTATGTTGGATAATTGTTTATTGAATGTTGAATGTTTACATATATATTGGATGAATTGGATGATTTAAACGTTAGTTTAATTTAAATGAAATCTAATCGTTATTTTAACAATTATTTCCAAACGAGGTAACATACCTTGTTGGTTATGTTTATAATAATATAAACGTATAAAATTAAAAGATGGATGTTTGGATTGTTGTTATTTATAATTGATTGATGAATATTATTTCTGTTTATTGGAATGATTGATTTTTATTTGAGGTAACATATTTGGAAGCAGGTAAAAACATGTTGGAGGGATCCAACTGGATTCCTCAAATGTTATTTATTTTCATATATTATCATTATATGAACTGTTTTGATTGGATGATTGATTTAGTTGTTAATAGTTGACTTGAAATTCAACATTTATTTGTTTTTAACCAATGGACAATATTGGTTGGGTAATTGGCATCAGGTGGCTTATAATCAACCGTTTTATAAATATTGATAACCGTCAGGTAAATCAACCGGAATGAAGTCATAAAATTTATTTTATAACTGATGATAGATTTTTAAATCTATTATTTTAAATGAAGGTTATTAAAAAGAAAAATTATATTTTGTTATTATTATTATTTAAGTTGATAAAATTATTAAATGGTTTTATAAAGCAAATTCTTATGCTAGTAAGATTTATAAGCAAGTGAGTATAATTTAACCTAAGGGTTAGGAGTCGGGTTAACTGTTTTCAAGAGACAATTAAAGGGGATTTATTTAAATTAATTATATTATTAATTAATTTAAAGAAAGGACTAATTGAGATTGATTCACGAGATAATCCTAGTTTGAGTTAACTAAAGTCAAATATTTTAATAAAAATGGGAAATTAGATTAATTTGTTTTAATTAATCTAATGGAATAGTTTAACAAATAGTTGTTAAATTTAATAAGACTTTAAAAGGAAATTTATAAATTATTTTAGTTAATAAAGAAGCTAATTACTTTTAATGTAGTTAATGTTGAAGTAAATTTATTAGTTTAATTTAAGTAATTACTTCTTAAATGAAATCCATTTAAGTAAGTAATCGATTTTGCAATAAAATATAGTTGAGTTTTGAAAAGAATTTATGATCGGGTATATATTAAAACCCGAGTTTTTATGCATGGATTTATAAAAGGGATCTTAAGCGAATACGATAGCTTAAAAAAATGTGTACTTGATATTTGAATTAAGTAAAAAGGAAATCGATATAAGAAGGGTTGTATATTAAACCAGAGTTTATAAACAAGGTTTATAAGAGGAATGTAACAACCCGGATTTTTAGAACCAATTTAATTTTTTTTATTTTAGCTATTTTAATGGATTCTGAATATTTAAAACGATTTATTTTAAATAATAATGATTCAAAATTTATTTTAATTGAAGTTAGAACGTATAATTTTATTTTAATTATAAATAGAGTTTGAAATGGCGCGGTAGTTTGAAAATTCGATTTTAAATTTCAATTGGATGTATAAAATTCATTTTAAATCAGAACTGGCTGAAATAAGAAACGTTAGAATCTATTTAACTATATCTTTCTAATGAATGTAAGGAACTGAGATTTCACTTTATAAATGGCAAGTAATGACCAAATTAAAATTCAGAATAGTCGCTGTGGAATTTAATTATATTTTCATTATATTATATATGGCCCAAAAAGTCACATTTTGCATACAGATGAATTTTGACTCAAAACCACTTCCATTAAGTTCAAAATGCCGTTTGCGACTACAAAAATTATAAGCTTCGATATATTCCGAGATTTGAAAATGTGGCATTTTGGTTGGGTTTTGGGTTAGTCAAACATAGCCCTTAAAAAGTGAAATTTTGCATATGAGCTCAGAATTCGACGAGACCAATTTTGTTAGATTCATAATGACAAACATTGTTGAGTTCCAAAATGCGCGTCGAACGGAGTTAGTATGTTGTCGTGCGAGGCGAAACCATTTGTTCAAAAATAGGTAGTCATTTTATAAAAGAACATTATTGATACGACCTCAGAATTCGATTCTACTTTTTTTTTCCGGATTTGTATCGCTAAATAATGCTTAAATCCAAAAGGCCATGATTTTTGGAGTAGCCGTTTGGGCGGGCAAGAAGAAAAGGTGTGCTAAAATCGCATTTTTGAAAAATATCTGAGCATCTTTGAGAATTTTAATGGAAGGTCAAACGAACTCGGAATTCAACGAAACTTGTCTCGTTGGACTCGTCTTGACGTCTACTATCTCGTATCCAAAATCCACGGCAATTGGAGATCGTTTGCGTTCGGACGATCGGATGGAAAAAGTGATAAAAGCACTTATCTTCCCTTTCTCTCTTCACTTTTCTCTTCCTTCTCTTTCTTCCTCTTTCCCTTTTAATTGGGAGCTCCACCCCCATGCCGCCGCTCCTCCTCCCTCATCCAGCCGCCGACAGCCCTCTTCCTCCTCCCCTCATCCTCCTCTTCCCCCTCTCCTCTCTCTCCCCTTTCTCTCTTCCAAATTTCAAAACCCTTCTCCAAACCCTAGCTCTTCCGGCCACCACCACAACCTCCCGCGCCCCACCGCCACCACCAACGGCCTCCCCACGTCCAATCAGGTTCACTGCCCCCCTCAGCCCTACTCCGGTCGTGGGCCCCATTTCATCCAAAAACTCATTTTCTCCAAAATTCCCGTTTTGTTAATAACCCCCGTCACTATTTTGCCAATAACTCTCAACCGTGCGTTTTTAGCCAAAACTATAAGTACCAAAGTCGAAGATCTCGTTTTTCTCTTCAATTTGAGTATATGGAAGTCCTATTTTGGATTGCGGATCTATTCGGAAAACGCGTCCCAAGATCGCGGATCTGCGGATGTTTTTCGCGTTTTCCGGCGAATTAGAGCAGTTTTGGAAGAAAGTCCACTAGGAAAAAGTTGTCCGAAATGGCGCGTTTAGGCTAGTAACAGTGTTTGGTGAAGATTGGAGGTTGTACGCAAATTCTAGAGCCAAAGAGGCGAATTCAAGTACGGGGAACGAGAAAAGCGAGCGCGGCGACAAGAATTTTCTACATTAGAAGAATCGCAACGAATTGGTTTTGCTTCTTGGTGAGAACTTCTCACTCTAATTTTGTTTACAGTTAAATATATACTAGTATGCAAACGGTGCTTAGTAGCACCCGACACCTTTGATTAAACCATGGATGTTTGGTTGTTTGTTTGATTTATTTGTTTGAATTTGGTTTGGGATGTGAATGGAATTGATTGGAATTGGTTTGTGTATGGTGTGAGCCAGTTTAAGGCGAGGGATAAGGCTAAACCTTATTCCGGTTATAGTATCGTGTTGTTATACTGCCAAAATTTTCTAAAAAAAATGTTAGAACAATAAAAATATCATTTTTATTGTATAAATGAAATGTATAAAATATTCATGTGTAGAAATAAATATTTTGTCGTTAAAAATATAATTTTTAATGTATATATGAATGAAAATAAATATTCATTTACAAATCGGATGATTTGTTTATGTACACTCATTTGAGTGATATTGATTGGGACGACAAATTTTACACATCGCCTAACTGCACAAATAATAATCATTATTTGTTGTTTGAAAACCCCACACGGGTATTGGGATGATATTGGACATACACTAATCCCAATATTCAGTTGCATGTCAATTGATGGGTTGACAAGCTGTGATGAGCGTTATTTATTTATTTTTAATGCTTATGCAGTTGTGTAATGCATTCTAGATGTTGGTTGATTGTTTATCATGGTTATTATATACATGTATTGTATGGAATCCATATAAATAACATTATATATTAATTGTTTGGGTCTCATTCCAATTTGGAAAATAAAGAATGTTATAAAATAAAGAATATTTTAAAATATAAAAAATATTTTAAAATAACGAATATTTTAAAATAATATTCAGTGAAGAATAAAATTATGATTTTGGTGTCCCATTTTAGATGGACACAAAAATATAAAAATATGAAGCTGAGTTAAGTAGCAAATGCCATTTTAACCCGAACGGGTTTATCAATCGATTTTGTTCACTTTATAACAAATATCGAAAAGAAGTGATTTCAAAATCTAATATTTTGAAAATATTATCATTTTAATCTGATAAAGATATAGAATATTCAATTTTGATTTAAAATTGGAAATGGAGTTGAAATTGTTTTAAAATGAATTTATAAACGATTTATAAAATACGTTTTGAATGGAAATCGATGAAATATATATAATGTATATTATATATATATATATATATATATATATATATATATATATATATATATATTGTGGCCTGAATAGAACGCGTCGCGTAGCGACCGTTCACGAATTTCGACCATTAACTTCAAATTAGCGTAACGGGAGATCCGACTGTCGGATTCTCCTAAAACCAGAACAGTTGGGTTCGTATCGAAAAGAGCTTTGCATTGAATGTAAGAGATTTGAAATCAAACGGTTACATTTGGATATATGTCCAAATCAATTTCAGAAAAGGTCACTATGGATGCAGTTCGGTGGCCCTTATTGGAAACCGAGCGATACTAGAATTATTAAAAATATGGAAAAATTATGTAAAATCATAATAAATGATTTGGAAAGATTTTTGATGAAAATTCCAGTTTTGAAAAGATAAAAATATATTTTTATCGAAATGAACTAGGTATTAACTAGAATAATAATCCAAATTATTTTTAGAAATAAATAAATTGGATTTGAAAATGGTTTTAAAATAACCAAAATTTTCCAATATATATATATATACATACATACATAGATATATATATATATATATATATATATATATATATATATATATATATCGGAATGGATTTGGAATAGAAATATTTGCCGGGATATTTCGATATGGGGTTCCATGACTATGCGGATATTGTTGAGGAATTTGGAAGATATATATATATATATATCGTTATTCCCAATACGGTATTTGTTGGTTTTCAGAATTTGATATTGAATATAAGCCCATATAATTTCTATTCAGAGCCTTTTATTAAATATCAAATTGGATTTTGGGTTTGTCGTGAATTTAGTCTGAAATAACATTGTTCTTAAAACTAGTTGAAAATAATGAATAAATCTTTAAATTAAGATTTAGTGAAGTTTCCCAATTAATTAGTATTTAATTGGAACTGATAAAAGAATTGGATTTTTGGGTTTATAGTGAACGGTGTTATAAATAACACTTGTTCTTTAACCCAATTAACAGTGAAGAATACGATTTGGAATTTATTATCTTTTAATTAAGACTAATGGGAATTTTCCAAAGTAAAGTGTTCTAATTTAAAATATTAAATTGGAATTGAATGGAATTCGATTGGTAATAATCGAAATGAGCCGCTGTGAAGGAAGGCTGTTACTATATATGGAATTTAAAAGGCTTTGCCATTATTCCATTTATATTATTAGTCTGATACGCGAATTTATATCGATTTTATACTGTTATGGTTTCCATGTAGATTCCACTTTAATTGAAGATGATTTTGGGTTTATTGTGAATGATATTTTAAATGACATTGGTTCTTTAACCCAGTTAAAGACAGGATTTGTTTCCTGATTTGAATAATCATTAAATAATGATTTTCGGAGATTATAAATAAGTGGAGTTTTATTGAATCTTTAATTAGATTGAAATGTTAATGCGGTAATTAAATTTGCCAAATTTGAGAAGTGTTCAAAAATGGAGTATCACCAGTTTTATTTCATGTGATAGTTGAATCTTTAATTAGATTTGAACGAGAAATGGTAATTGAATTTTCCGATAACACAGTGGTGTTAGATATGGAGTACTACCAGTTTTACTCCATGGGATGAATAGGTTGAGTTGGGATAATAAAATGAATGATTACTTCGGTAAGGCGTTAATCCCGACTAGTTTGATAAAACTTAATTTGGTTTTAGACTGTGAAAGATACTATGAAGTCTTTTGAAATGATTTACAAAGAAATGGATTAAACAGTGTGTTTAAAAATGATAATCTTTGATAAAATTTATGGGAACCTTTTCCTAAAAATGTAAATATTTGAATAAAAGAATATTCTAAATTAGAATGAGGCGTATGATGCGTTTTTATAGCACTTGATTATAAAATGCATGAGTTATTCGGAAAGACCGGGTTTAACCCATTCTGAATAATGAATACGACGACTAACAGTCGAAGAGATTGAAGACGGTGCAAGACCGACGATCTTCACATCGAATGGATGAGTTGCTACTAACGCCCATGATTGGAGTTGCTACCTTGAAGGGGCTACGGTGGTAGCCGTCTGGACGTACTTGTTGATTGTTCGGATATGCGAGGGCCTCTCTCCTGTATTGGACATATGGACGAGGAATAAGGTGCCTCCGGTTTCGTTCAGACCCGGAATGGACTTGTAAATGGATGGTATGTCTGACGTTGTCTTCCTTTATGCTGTATTCGGTGATCTCTGCTAAATATATATCTGTTTGGTGGTGGAGAATTTATTCTTTAGCTTAACACCCTTCTCTGAGACGTACGAGCTTAGAGATTATATATTGGCAGAAATCAATGGTATGGTATGGATTGACAATGTGACATGCTTAGATGCATGGATCAAGTCTTTTGTTGGAAAGCAGAGCCTTGTAGATAATGATTAAAGATAGCTTTAATTAGAATAGCTTTGCATAGCGTTACTTCGCGAGCTTCACACCTCGGTATGATGGTGAACTGATGGTCAGGTCAGTATGCTTTCGATATGAGGATGGATTCGGTCGACCGAGATGAGCTGAGTGTGGTCGCTTCATGCTTAGAGGGATAGGGCACACCCCCTGATTCCCAGATGGATAGAGTAAGCGGCATTTTCTCAGGTACAGGACGTAAGTCGTAGAGATACTCAATATCCTGGATATAGTGCGAATGTGCATTACGGCGTTTTCTCGTGCGTGAGACGTAAGCCGTGGGGAATTGCACTACGCGATAGAACTTTCGAATCAGGAGTCATCATGATGGAAATCCAACTTTCCCATATGAGCTTTGCAGTTTTAATCGTAAACCCATATATGGCGACATAGTGGGATGGGGCGCTCATGCGATCTAGGATTGATACATTTACTTTCGAAATTGATTTCTACAATATACACTTATAATATTAAAATATAAATTTCGTGTACCAAGTATATTTGGCTATTATAAGGTAAAACTCTATCCTCCGGCTTGCGTTGTATTGCGTGATGGGACCTGAGTCTTATAATAGCTTCATTTTTCTTTAATTAGCATTGCGCTGTTGATTTCATGCGCTAGTATTCTTAGGGGTAAAACCATTCCGTGTTATACAGCGTGATCCCTTGATTTACCTAACTTTAAGATAAATTTAATAACTATTTTAGTTCTCACACCAGTCCCATGACTGACCTTGAGTTTATTGTTTTAACCTAAACTCTGGGTGTCTATATTTTCTACATGGGTAGCTAGTAGTTTTGGTTTTCGCAGATGTTTCTTTTTACAGGATCCTGTATTACAGTTGGAGCTATATCCAGAAATCTTTTTATCTATATATCTCTTTCAGTTGTGTCAGTTGTTATTTTCCTCTACGCATTATATTTATGTTTTAATTTCCGCTGCTTTGTATTTTAAATCTCTGATAGTTTTCTATGTAATTTTTAATTCATACTCTGATATATTCTTGTACTTTGATGTAATTGTTGTAATAAGCAATGAAATATTCTATTGTTTATGTTCTGATTTATCATGTTTTCAGCTCAATCCGGGCTTTCCCAAAAGGGGAAGTTTGGGTCGTTTCAGCGTGGTATCAGAGCTTTGGTTTACAGAGCTTGAGAACAAGACACATTAGAACCGAACGAAAGAATTCATCAGAGATTGGATTAGTAACATCCTATAAGAATGACTCGTTAGAAATAGGATCAGTAGCATCCTATAATGAGTTTGAAGAGTATTATTTATATTAAAAAAAATTGGTTTTGAAAATTATACCTTATTATACGTATTTGACTATTTTATTTTATATTAAATTTGGACAATCGAGTATATGAAGATTTTGCATACACGCCAAGCTAGCGTGTATAGGAAGTCTCAAACATACTGGGTAGATATAGAATCACACTCTAGTCACCCAGAGATGATTCTGATGATTGAGGGCTCATCATTAGTGTTTATGTTCGAGTATCGAAAGTGGGATATCTATATATTTTCAATCGACTGGTGTGAGAACCAAAACTAGATAGGGTTTATTGTTGTAAATTGGCATCAAAAATATGATTTTTTTAGTATATAAAAGCTATAAATTTGAAATGCTAATCAACTAATTGATTGTTGGTTGTGTTGTTTGATTATTAGTTTAACTAATAAAAATATTGGAATGATAATTAATTTAACCAATATGTGAATGAATGGTAAATTTAACCAAATCGAATCAAATATTGAACTGAATTTAAAATTTATTGAAATCGCATATATGTACATGTATATACATTGAACAAGTTATAGCATGGAAGCTAAGAAGAGGAATAAAATTGTATGCCCGACAAATATGTACTATTTACCATTTTCTTGGGTTTTGATGATTTTATGAGCTGATTTGCTAGCCGCTTGGCTATTTCTTTTTCTTTTGGATTGGTGAGGGCCCTGTGAGGCTAGTTGCGGTTTTAAAGGTCTCCCCGTAAAAGGAAGTTATGGCGATTTTTTTCAAAAATTTATTGTGTTAGCCATATTTTTGAAAAATTAGAAAATTCTTAGAAACTGAAAAGTTGAAGAATGAAAGCCAGAATGAAAGTTGAGTTGGTTAGTTAAACAACTTTCAGCTCCGTTCCTTTTCGAGGACAAAAAGATTTTAAGTATGGGAGATTGTAACAACCCGGATTTTTAGAACCAATTAATTTATTTTTTATTTTAGCTATTTTAATGGATTTTGAATATTTAAAATGATTTATTTTAAATAATAACGATTTAAAATTTATTTTATTCGAAGTTAGAACGTATAATTTTATTTTAATTATAAATAGAGTTTGAAATGGCGCGGTAGTTTGAAAATTCTATTCTAAATTTCAATTGAATGTATAAAATTCACTTTAAATCAAAAATGGCTGTAACAAGAAACGTTAGAGTCTATTTAACTACATCTTTCTAATGAATGTAAGGAACTATGATTTCACTTTACAAATGGCAAGTAATGACCAAATTAAAATTCAGAATAGTCGCTATGGAATTTAATTATATTTTCATTATATTATATATGGCCCAAAAAGTCACATTTTGCATATGGATAAATTTTGACTCGAAACCATTTCCATTACACTACAAGAAAATCCGAGATTAGCGACAGATTTTTAGCAGCAGGAAATTCCGTCGCTAATTAGCGGCGGATTTCCGTGGGCTTTGTAAGGGAAAATATTTTGGATTTTATATGTCGTCTTATTATATATTGTTATCATTGAATACTAATTCTATCGCTAAATCAATGGAAAATGCAGCTCTTTACCTTCTTATAATATTTAATGCTAAATTCCGTTGCTAATAGAGTCGGATTATCGTCGACAAAAATTTGAAGCTATTTTCCTGCAGTTTTCCAAGAGATTTGAAATGAACTTTTATATTTATTATTTATAAAATGTTTTAAATTTGTGTTATTACTTAGTAATTAATTAGTAAATTTAAATTTTAAATAACTAATGTTAATAATACATTAGTAATTAATAATAAATAATAACTATTAGAAGTAAATAAAATTCAATAGTTAATGCTGATTTTTTTTGAAAATTAATGCTGATTAATTATTAATTACTATATAATATAAATAAGAGGTAATAGCAATTAATAAAATACACTGTTGTTCGATGTTTATTAAATTTATTTTGATAATCAATGATTATTTAATAGTCTTTAATACAACTAATTAAATTAATATCAAGAAATTATTAATACATATTTGCTTTTGAGAAATTGATTGATACGTATTATTTGATAAATAATTAGTAATTAGGAAAAACAAAATGGTCAAAGTTTAGAAATAAGAAGTTAAATAAATATTAAAGAATTTCGAAATTCAAAAAATTCAAACATTACCATACAAGTTATTATTTTCATGCATATTAATGTACTATTAAATAATTAAAAATTGATATGTGATAGTTAATATAAGTATATAATAGTTATTATTAATTAATATCTACTATTAATAATTAGTTGTTGGTAATCTATAATTAATAATAAATATTTGATTAGTGATTAATTATAGCTGAGCATAAGATTTAAGTAGTGCACTTATCTCTAATATATTGTGAGACAACACATTTTCAGTTTATAAAGATCAGAATTTAAACTGTAAGATTATATATACATATATAATATCATGTTCTTTTATACTGGTGTATAATGTGATTTCAGTATACATGTTTCCTAAATTCAATAAGTATTGCATTTATCTCTAATATAATATGAGACAACACATCCTCAGTTTATACAATTCAAAGTTATATATATATAATGTATTTATATATATATACACATACATAATATATATATACATACATTATATATATATATATGTATATATGTGTGTTTTTTTATATGAATTTTCAGAATTCTTTACTCGGTCATATAAGATAAAAAGATATTCTACCATGTTAATATACAAACCGAAAACATAGCCTGCAAGGTTAAAGATTACCATCCTAGTTACATAAATGAAGAAAAAAGCCAAGTCATAACGATCATAAAATGGCGATTGTAAAAGACCCCAATTTTACAATGGTTATAATACCTATTGTAGTGGGTGTTAATTTTATGACGATAATGGTCAGAATTTATTATATCAAATAATATATACTAAATTCGTGTTTGGAACTCCTGAACAATATCATATCAAATAATACCTATTGTAATAGGTCTTAAATAGACGATGTGTAACAACCCGAATTTTTCCAACACGTTAAAACAAGAAATCAAGGCAGAATTAAAATTTAAAATTTGAATTAGGTAAAATGGACATCACCATTGCGTTCGTCTCGGAAAAATACACGAAATAGAGTCCGAGTTTTCGAAAATCGGAGTCCGTATGACCAAGATATGGCCAAAACAAGATTTCAGCATACTTTCTGGCAGACTGACCCGTGTCGACTGTAGTGTCGACACCCAAGTCGACCTGCCCCCCCCCCTTGTGTCGACTGTAGTGTCGACTTCCCCCCTGTACAGGTCAACCGGGTCGGCCTGGGGTGGCCCAGAACCCATTTTTGAGGCCCGGGATGAGTTTTGATGGTCCGGATTGACTCTAGGGTTGATCTAAAGGCCCTAAATGGTTCCTACACTTGACATCTTCCCCAAGACATGCTTTGGGTCTAGTTTGTTGGCTTGTGATGGATTTAGATGGCTAGGATCTAAACTAGGGTTTATCCTACGGCCTAAACTATCCTAATATTCTATAAAAAGACCCCTAACCTTATCTAAAACTCTCATAAATTGATCCTACAACTAAACTACGCCAAAATGTTTAGTCATGGCCTCCATCCTCTTGTCATAAATTCTATCTTCATTCACATGAGAGATTACATGATCATATGAGTGTATGAGAGTTTCTATGTTCATATGAGAGCTTCTAAACTTGATTTCAAGGCAAATCTTCATCAAAGCAAGGATCTTTCTTATTATTTTCTCAAGGGTTTTATTGGAGCTTATTGATTTGGGGTTTTTTGCTAGTGTGGCTTCGTCTCAATCTTTTTATTTATTGATGTGTGCCTTCATAGCATTGTAAGCCCCCTCCTACTCTTAGATATTAACTATGAAGTTAAATGTTCATGTTGCAAGTTTTGGGTTTGAACTTGAGAAGGTTACATGCTTAGAAACTATCATGTTATGTGTAGATTTATCCTATGCATATTCGTAAAGTCATCACCTTGATTTTGTGGGCTAAAAGCTATAAGCTTTATGTTGAAATGTTGCATTATGCAACATAAGAACTCTCTTATCCCTTAAGTTAACTTGCATAGAATGCTAGATGCGAACTTCTAGCCATTTTTCTATGTCATCTATCACCATGATTCACCTATATGCTAAATTTTGGGGTTATGCATGTTTTTGGGGCTTAATAATGTAACATGCAAGTTTGTGAATACATTATGTCTCATATGCCACCATGTTTAACTTGCGGCCTTATACCCCTTTTGTCATACCTTTGCCAAGTTCCTTCTTTTAATCCATTATGCGTTGTTGCGAATGTATATGCGAGTTTAAAAGCGTTGGGGTTACGTTATGGGTAAACTTTAATGACACGAAACATGATTTGGGTAAATTGGTATAAACATGACAACATGTAATTTTGGCTATGAACATGGGACTTGAAAACTTGACACGTATGGGTTGTAAGTGTAATAAGACACTAGACCAAACATGAAAGTGGCCAACTTGAGGTTTGGTTGAGTTTGTAGCATAAATCTACCCGGACCCGCCCGGCTTAACTAGTGGCTACAAACAATAGGACCCAATGTGGGTAGTTGGTCATATAGCACTTAAAACCCGAGGTTAGACTAGGCTGCGGTGTAAATCTACCCGGACCCGCCCGACTTAACTAGTAACCACAACAAAGTCTAATGTGAGAGGTTGGGGTGCATTAATCTAATTAATGCCACATGAAAAGGTTAAGTAATTTTGATTAATGACACTTAACCGATATGACACGAATGGGTAGGTTAAGTTAAACTGGACTTGGTTCCTTAATGACACTTAACCATATAAGACAATTAGGGGATGGGGTTAAGTAATTTACACTTAACTAATCCGACTTAGTAATTAGATGGGGTTAAGTAACCTACACTTAACTAATCTAAACACGGTAATTAGATGGGGTTAAGTAATCCATACTTAACTAATCTAACACGGTAAATTCGACGGGGTTAAATAATTTACACTTAACTAATCCGACTTGGTAATTAGATGGGGTTAAGTAACTTAGACTTAACTAATCTAAACACGGTAATTAGATGGGGCTAAGTAACCTTCACTTAACTAATCTAAGCACGGTATTTCGATGGGGTTAAGTTAAACACTTAACCAATCTAAACTTGGTAATTTAATGAGGTTAAGTAACCAATACTTAACCAACTTAACATGATAATTTAATGGGGTCAAGTAACTTATACTTAACCAATTATACATGATGATTTGACGAGGTTAAGTAACCTATACTTAACCAATCTAATATGCGGACCTGATAGGGTTAAGTCACAAGACCTTTTAACTTAGGCTTAACCATTGTAATACGATTAGTGGATGGGGTTAAGCTAACCCATACTTAACCAATCCGACTCGATAATCTAATGGGATTAAGATAATCTATGCTTAATCAATCTAACATGATAATCTGATAGGGTTAAGACAAATAAATACTTAACCAATTTGACTTGATAGGGATAAGTCATGAGCTTCTTGGTACACTTAACCAACTTGTAGGGCTAAGCCTTGAACTTGAGTACTTAGCCAATCTTGACATGATTCGTAGGCGGGTTAGGTCATGAACTTGAATGACAACACTTAACCCATTAGACAAAACCCTAGCTCAGGGGACTAGGTTGAAAATTGTAGTTAACAAGGATAGTGGGAAGAGAAGCTAAGTGGTAAACCTTAGTTAAGGATAACTAAGTAATAATTCTTAGCCAAGGACATGGGACTAGTTTATAAATAGATACGGTAAGTCATCGCTTAGTATACGAGGAGGAGCAACTTATCTGACTTGGATAAAAAGCTCCAGCGAACTGGGTGACGAAGCGGTTAAGGTCTGCGGTAGAAGAGCCAAGAGTATGCCTTGGTTGCTATGCGAGCAACCTAAAGACTAGGATGGATTAGCGTGGAGTCGACAATACTTGTTTTTGCCCTGGATAGCACGTCGCCGACTACCTACCATCTTTGGTCAATCGTGTACGAATGGAAAGGCAGAGAACTCCCAACAGACCATGTTCTTGCTATCGAGTCATGGGTGAGGTTGGCCCATAGGAAAGTGGGGCTATAGTGGGGCTGGGATGTAGTTCTCATACATGATTTTTCTTGGATTGCCTTTCAGTAGTTGAGGGAGGGGTCACGTGGGACCATAGCCACGGATACAAAAACAGACCTTGGTATCTGCATCAGCAGACGACTTAAAGCTCCCGACCGTGTTCCGTATTTCTTGATTTGCCCTGGCACGGAACTCGGGTGGCACATTGAGATACATGTGCGTCTAGACATGGAAACGATTCACGATACATACGTGGGATAAAGGGCGCGGTTGACGGGTGGCATAATCCCTAGTGGCCCTAGGTGGCTTGAACCCAAAACACGGAAACGTTCATTAGGTAGCATAATCCCTAGTGACCCTATGTGGCATAAATCCTAAGTGAACACGCGATAGTTCATGGTAAGAAAACATAACCAGATCAAGGGTAGCAGTCCAAAGTAACCTCAAGGATAAAACGGTAATACGTTGAAGTGGTATAGATTTACATAAGAAAGCCCGTACGACCTACGGCAAAGGACTGAACTTATGCATGGAAAGAATCATACGAATCAGGAAACCTACATATACGATATATTAGGATGACATGGACCATTACATGACATTGGGCAAGAGACATTCATAGTTAACACATGACGCGGGCCGGGATACTAGTACGGGAGGTGCAGAGCGAATATACATGATAGATACCTTGCGATATTGTACTTGATAGAAACCTGACGATGTGATACCTTGACTTATCTTGACACCGTAGTTTATCATGACACACTTGTTTATCTTGGTACATTAGTTCATCCTGTTATTTTGGTTTAGCTTATCTATCTTGTCATCATACTTATGTTCATCTCAGTTCCTCATGCCAGTTAACTTTACTAGTTTATATACTGATAGTAGATAGGGCTTACCAGTCTTTATGACTGACCCCGTTTCATTTCGCCTCTTTGTCTTCTGTTTCCCCCCCCAGGTTACAGGGAGGAAATGCTATTGTTAGTTCAGACTTCTTCTGTTTGAAGGTCATCATGTATGGCTTGGACTTTTCTTGGCTATGGCTACTTTACTGTTACACTTGGGGAATAATTTATGAAAAGGTTTTTATGCTTCTTTACTCTTGCAAGACAGGTTTTCATGTAAGAAATTCTCTAATGTAAAAGGCTTTAGATCTTATTTATTAATGATATGAAAGTCGGTTTTACTTCCGCTATTTTATATGTTCTGTCTTGTAATATTTCTGTACATGTTTACCAATAATACCCCTCTAAAGCTAGTGCATTCCTTTGCGAGTGACCCTAGCGGAGGTTGGGTGTTACATTTGGTATCAGAGCAGAAGGTTACCAGACTGGGCAAAAGTTTTTAAAATCTTCTGAAAACTATTTGAAAAACCGTTTACAAAGAAGCATTTTTCAAGAAAATTTTTAAAGGCTATTCCCCAAAAGTCATTGGCACTATCCTTTGTTTCCTTGATTGAATCTCTTTTCCTTTCTTTCCTCCATCTGTAGTCACAGTAGTTTTAACTACGACTAATCCTTGTCTAACTACGTGAGTGTTTTCCCCGTGCGATGGAGAAAGTTCTCGAGAGACCTGTTACCGAAGTTATAAGAAGGGATAATAAGAGCAAGGATAAAGGACACGAGCTTAAGAATAAGCAACTTGTTGGTATGGCTTGATCCACAAAGGAAGATAAGGACAAGATCAGCGAGAGGGCAATTGTATGCTCTCATTTCTAGCGTACCTAAGAGAAATGGTACCATTTCTGTTAAAGGCTTAGCCTTTCTTTTCTATCATCCCGTCCAGACGTTGTATTGATCATCGCATCATTTAAGTCTGCCTCGATAGTTAAGTCTCTGCACCTTAGTACTAGCATGGTAGAAGATCCCACTTTTGGCCCAAAAATCTGGTTGGAGAGTTGGTCCATTTATTCATGACTTGTTTGGAATTGAGAGTGTAAATGTCAAGTGTTGAGATTAGAAGCAATACTTCTATTGTTGAGCTATGGATGGATTCTAGGGATGAAGTGGTTATCCAGTAAGGGATGCCATTCTCGGCTTTGAAAGGAGGGTAGTTAAACTCTTAGCTTGCCTTGGTAATACCCTCGAAGTCTCGTGTAACCTTTTGGGTTCTGTCATGGTTAGTTACCTAGAATCTCTTGATGCATTTATCGAAAATCTCTGATCCGATCAAATAACGTTCGCCACTAAGGCGGATGGTCCATTCCACTTAAGCATGGGTTATAGGAATCACCCTAGTAAGTGCATGTGGTAACATGGATTGGCATTGGTAAACGAGATCCAGAATTCACTAGTGAATTTTGGAGAGCTTGCATGAGTACGTAGATATGGTTGAGCCAAGTATACTAGGGAAAGAATAAATGAAAGTGAAACGAGAGGCGACAGTGAAAAGAGTTCCGACTCATACCTTGGAAATAGGAGTCAAGGAGCTACGAAATCATGAAGTCAAATGCAGTCAAGGCACACTGGAATTAAGCTCAAGGAAATGCGGCTTCGACGCGCGCATCGTGTCTCTTTGTAAGAGTATATCGTTGATCCCTGGTTCTCCTGTAGAGCTTGCTTGCATGCTATCGCTTGGTGGATATCCTCTCGGTCCTGTTTCTGTTGCAAATCCCGTAAGAGTTTGTCTTGTTTATCTCCTCGATCTTATCTTGGGAACCTTAGATAGAACTCTATGGATGTAAACATGTATTTGAAACATTTTATGATTGATATGGTTGCAAATGGTTGCAAGTGGTTGCTCGTGGATGCGCGAATACACGTTAGATACTAGATCGACGCACTCACATTTTGCATTGCATATGCACGAGTATTTATACCTGTTTGAATGTTAATGTGTTGTCATGCGGATGTTGCATATGAATGAATGTTTGTGCACGCATGTAGTACTTATATGACTAGGATTATTTGCATACATGTTGGATTCATGGCACTAAACATACTTTGCATTAGAAAGATCATTCAGGCCTGATCATTAGCATTAGCTAAGGAGCATATACACACACGCTTTGCATACGTTCATATGGCATTAGAAATCATCTAAGGACAATGGTTGCCTGTGGATGATGTTTTGAGTAGATGGATGATGGATGGTAGGATACGTTCTTCCTAACTTGGAGATTTCGGGGATGAAATACTTTAAGGAGGGGAGAATGTAACAACCCGAATTTTTCCAACAAGTTAAAACAAGAAATCAAGGCAGAATTAAATTTTAAAATTTGAATTAGGAAAAATGGACATCACCATTGCGTTTGTCTCGGAAAAATACGCGAAATAGAGTCCGAGTTTTCGAAAATCGGAGTCTGTATGACCAAGATATGGCCAAAACAAGATTTCAGCAGACTTTCTGGCAGACTGACCCGTGTCGACTATAGTGTCGACACCCAAGTCGACCTGGCCCCCCTTGTGTCGACTGTAGTGTCGACTTCCCCCCTGTAGAGGTCAACCTGGTCGGCCTGGGGTGGCCCAGAACCCATTTTTGAGGCCCGAGATGAGTTTTGATGGTCCGGATTGACTCTAGGGTTGATCTAAAGGCCCTAAATGGTTCCTACACTTGACTTCTTCCCCAAGACATGCTTTAGGTCTAGTTTGTTGGCTTGTGATGGATTTAGATGGCTAGGATCTAAACTAGGGTTTATCCTACGATCTAAACTATCCTAATATTCTATAAAAAGACCCCTAACCTAATCTAAAACTCTCATAAATTGATCCTACAACTAAACTATGCCAAAATGTTTAGTCATGGCCTCCATCCTCTTGTCATAAATTCTATCTTCATTCACATGAGAGATTACATGATCATATGAGTGTATGAGAGTTTCTATGTTCATATGAGAGCTTCTAAACTTGATTTCAAGGCAAATCTTCATCAAAGCAAGGATCTTTCTTATTATTTTCTCAAGGGTTTTATTGGAGCTTATTGATTTGGGGTTTTTGCTAGTGTGGCTTCGTCTCAATCTTTTTATTTATTGATTTGTGCCTTCATAGCATTGTAAGCCCCCTCCTACTCTTAGATATTAACTATGAAGTTAAATGTTCATGTTGCAAGTTTTGGGTTTGAACTTGAGTAGGTTACATGCTTAGAAACTATCATGTTATGTGTAGATTTATCCTATGCATATTCATAAAGTCATCACCTTGATTTTGTGGGCTAAAAGCTATAAGCTTTATGTTGAAATGTTGCATTATGCAACATAAGAACTCTCTTATCCCTTAAGTTAACTTGCATAGAATGCTAGATGCGAACTTCTAGCCATTTTTCTATGTCATCTATCACCATGATTCACCTATATGCTAAGTTTTGGGGTTATGCATGTTTTTGGGGCTTAATAATGTAACATGCAAGTTTGTGAACACATTATGTCTCATATGCCACCATGTTTAACTTGCGGCCTTATACCCCTTTTGTCTTACCTTTGCCAAGTTCCTTCTTTTAATCCATTATGCGTTGTTGCGAATGTATATGCGAGTTTAAAAGCGTTGGAGTTACGTTATGGGTAAACTTTAATGACATGAAACATGATTTGGGTAAATTGGTATAAACATGACAACATGTAATTTTGGCTATGAACATGGGACTTGAAAACTTGACACGTATGGGTTGTAAGTGTAATAAGACACTAGACCAAACATGAAAGTGGCCAACTCGAGGTTGGGTTGAGTTTGTAGCGTAAATCTACCCGGACCCGCCTGGCTTCACTAGTGGCTACAAACAATAGGACCCAATGTGGGTAGTTGGTCATATAGCACTTAAAACCCGAGGTTAGACTAGGTTGTGGTGTAAATCTACCCGGACCCGCCCGGCTTAACTAGTAACCACAACAAAGTCTAATGTGAGAGGTTGGGGTGCATTAATCAAATTAATGCCACATGAAAAGGTTAAGTAATTTTGATTAATGACACTTAACCGATATGACACGAATGGGTAGGTTAAGTTAAACCGGACTTGGTTCCTTAATGACACTTAACCAAATAAGACAATTAGGGGATGGGGTTAAGTAATTTACACTTAACTAACCCGACTTGGTAATTAGATGGGGTTAAGTAACCTACACTTAACTAATCTAAACACGGTAATTAGATGGGGTTAAGTAATCCATACTTAACTAATCTAACACGGTAAATTCGATGGGGTTAAGTAATTTACACTTAACTAATCCGACTTGGTAATTAGATGGGGTTAAGTAACTTAGACTTAACTAATCTAAACACGGTAATTAGATGGGGCTAAGTAACCTTCACTTAACTAATCTAAGCACGGTAATTCGATGGGGTTAAGTTAAACACTTAACCAATCTAAACTTGGTAATTTAATGAGGTTAAGTAACCAATACTTAACCAACTTAACATGATAATTTAATGGGGTTAAGTAACTTATACTTAACCAATTATACATGATGATTTGATGAGGTTAAGTAACCTATACTTAACCAATCTAATATGCGGACCTGATAGGGTTAAGTCACAAGACCTTTTAACTTAGGCTTAACCATTGTAATACGATTAGTGGATGGGGTTAAGCTAACCCATACTTAACAAATCCGACTCGATAATCTGATGGGATTAAGATAATCTATGCTTAATCAATCTAACATGATAATCTGATAGGGTTAAGACAAATAAATACTTAACCAATTTGACTTGATAGGGATAAGTCATGAGCTTCTTGGTACACTTAACCAACTTGTAGGGCTAAGCCTTGAACTTGAGTACTTAGCCAATCTTGACATGATTCGTAGGCGGGTTAGGTCATGAACTTGAATGACAACACTTAACCCATTAGACAAAACCCTAGCTCAGGGGACTAGGTTGAAAATCGTAGTTAACAAGGATAGTGGAAAGAGAAGCTAAGTGGTAAACCTTAGTTAAGGATAACTAAGTAATAATTCTTAGCCAAGGACATGGGACTAGTTCATAAATAGATACGGTAAGTCATCGCTTAGTATACAAGGAGGAGCAACTTATCTGACTTGGATAAAAAGCTCCAGCGAACTGGGTGACGAAGCGGTAGCTTCGGGGGACGTGAGGGTACTCTTGGTATCCCTCTGTGAGGTGGCAGGTGGTCCATGAAACCCGGCCTCACAGAGGTTAAGGTCTGCGGTAGAAGAGCCAAGAGTATGCCTTGGTTGCTATGCGAGCGACCTAAAGACTGGGATGGATTAGCATGGAGTCGACGATACTTGTTTTTGCCCTGGATAGCACGTCGCCGACTACCTACCATCTTTGGTCAATCGTGTACGAACGGAAAGGCAGAGAATTCCAACAGACCTCGTTCTTGCTATCGAGTCATGGGTGAGGTTGGCACATAGGAAAGTGGGGCTATAGTGGGGCCGGGATGTAGTTCTCATACATTATTTTTCTTGGATTGCCTTTCAGTAGTTGAGGGAGGGGTCACGTGGGACCATAGCCATGGATACAAAAACAGACCTTGGTATCTGCATCAGCAGACGACTTAAAGCTCCCGACCGAGTTCCGTATTTCTTGATTTGCCCTGGCACGGAACTCGGGTGGCACATTGAGATACATGTGCGTCTAGACATGGAAACGATTCACGATACATACGTGGGATAAAGGGCGCAGTTGACGGGTGGCATAATCCCTAGTGGCCCTAGGTGGCTTGAACCCAAAACACGGAAACGTTCATTAGGTAGCATAATCCCTAGTGACCCTAGGTGGCATAAATCCTAAGTGAACACGTGATAGTTCATGGTAAGAAAACATAACCAGATCAAGGGTAGCAGTCCAAAGTAACCTCAAGGATAAAACGGTACTACGTTGAAGTGGTATAGATTTACATAAGAAAGCCCGTACGGCCTACGACAAAGGACTGAACTTATCCATGGAAAGAATCATACGAATCAGGAAACCTACATATACGATATATTAGGATGACATGGACCATTACATGACATTGGGCAAGAGACATTCATAGTTAACACATGAAGCGGGTCGGGATACTAGTACGGGAGGTGCAAAGCGAATATACATGATAGATACCTTGCGATATTGTACTTGATAGAAACCTGACGATGTGATACCTTGACTTATCTTGACACTGTAGTTTATCATGACACACTTGTTTATCTTGGTACAGTAGTTCATCCTGTTATTTTGGTTTAGCTTATCTATCTTGTCATCATACTTATGTTCATCTCAGTTCCTCATGCCAGTTAACTTTACTAGTTTATATACTGATAGTAGATAGGCCTTACCAGTCTTTATGACTGACCCCGTTTCGTTTCGCCTCTTTGTCTTCCGTTTCCCCCCCAAGTTACAGGGAGGAAATGCTATTGTTAGTTTCTGTTTGAAGGTCATCATGTATGGCTTGGACTTTTCTTGGCTATGGTTACTTTACTGTTACACTTGGGGAATAATTTATGAAAAGGTTTTTATGCTTCTTTACTATTGCAAGACAGGTTTTCATGTAAGAAATTCTCTGATGTAAAAGGCTTTAGTCCTTATTTATTAATGATATGAAAGTTGGTTTTACTTCCGCTATTTTATATGATCTGTCTTGTAATATTTCTGTACATGTTTACCAATAATACCCCTCTAAAGCTAGTGCATTCCTTTGCGAGTGACCCTAGCGGAGGTAGGGTGTTACACGATGTTCTTGAACAATTTAACAAGCACTCCTAGAACAAAGGTATATCGATTTAGTAACCTATATCCCATTCATATATATAAAGATTAATATAGACAATACTATATCATTAGTTGATATTTTGTATAAAAAAATTGGTTACAAGTTATGTTTTGATTTTCTAAATTGGTTGAACTAATAAACCAAATATATTTTTCAACTGTAAATTGTTATTCGTAGAGTCCCCAATTAATGTACATTTTTTACAAAAATGTAAGTTCTGATTTAACAGGTTATATTAGAGATAAACTTTATACTACATTATCGTTTATAGACATTATTGGTAAACTTTAATTTATTAATTTATTGTTGCTACAACAAAATCACTTTTTTACAATGTTTTTTTCACAATGACTAATAATAAAACTTTGTAAAATATGTAATTTTACAACGAGTTTGACAAAAAGGTTTAAAAATCTTATGTTTTCAGAACATTTTGTTTAGAAACGTTGTAAAATATAAACTTTTACAACGTTTTCATATGACACTGTAAAGCATGAAGTTTTGACAACATTTACTTCTAATGATTATCTATTTACCTTTTAACAACTATTTAAAAGGTTATAAAAAACATTGATTCCAACCAGATATTAAGTTACTACAAATTGTTTAGAAGTAATTTTACTTTATACATAGGTTTGTGGTAGAAAATTTAAATAGATTTATTATTGCTTAAAATACCATAGTAACAAATAATTTACAGTTAATAACAAATATTAAGAATAAAGTTAAATAATTTATAAATGGTAATTAATAATTAATAAATTATAGTTGAAAACTTAGAAGGGTTAATTATCCATAATTTATAAATAATTTATAATTCATAGATATTGTTTATAATTAGTAACTAAATTTAAATTTAATGTTTATTATGATTAATTATGAATGGTTAGTAAATCACACATGATAATTTATTTTTTATTTTTTATTTACTGCAGGTTGAAACTCTTGGCTCCAAAGTTGAGACTCTTGGCTCCAAGCAACGAATTTTTGGCTCCAAATTTGAAGCTCTTGGCTCCAACCGGCAAAATATTGGCTCCAGCCTAAAAAATTTACTTCGTAACCGCTGTTTTTACTGAACCTAAATTTTTTGGCTCCTCCTCTCCTCTGTCGCTCTCTTCTTCTCTCTCTCTTCCTCTTCATCCAGATCTCCCCTTATCTCCGCGTCCTCTTCTCTATTCGCCCTCCGACTCCTCTCTTTCTTCCTGCGTCCAATTTCTACAAATCCTCCTTCTCCTTCTCTTGCAAGAACTCCCTCAGAACAATCTCCGAAAATGACGCCCGCATTCTACTCAATCTCTTATGTACTAATTGCCGGTGATTCTCAATTGAGGCTCTTCACCCTCTCACTGATTGATCTGTTGATAGACGACGGAGATGATAGTCTCGCGAATTAGATCCGAACCAATCTTTTCCTCTGCCACAGCGACTACCATTTCAAGCTGCCCATGTTTAACATACTGGTCGATTTCCTGTAGGCGTCGTACAAATCTAACATAACCGAGGTTTTAAGGCGGCGGCTGCAGGAGACTAGGATTTCAGATATGATGGTGATGGGGTCGGGGCTATGGCACATGCTGTGTAGATTATGTTTAATGCATTACTTGTTGAATCAGAACAGATGGTTTGATTGAAGCTTAAAGTTATCAGGTATGATTTTTCTTATTGAGTTTTTGTTTCCTGGGTTGTTGATAGTGTGAATGAGTTTTTGTAGCTAATGATTCTTTACTGGGAATATATACATAATACTAGCAAACTTAAATATAATACTGATTTTTTGCACAATTCTTTGACCATTGATCGTTGCCATAATATTACTTATAGGTTGTCTTTTATATGTTTTTTCCTTCTATAATTTGTATAGGTAGAAATTTCCCTATATGAGGTAGTTTGGGAGATATTGACTGTGATAAACAACCTTAAATCTATGTACCTTAGAAAACATGACAGCTTTGTGGAATGTTAGACATCCAATAACGTTAAAAACATATCTGTTTTCTATACTGTTATATAACATACATGGGAATCCTATTAAGTGCAAACTGTTTGTGTGGCATTTTCATTATTCAAAATACTCAATTTAATGCTCCAACCAAGTGATTGTTAGGATTGTCAACTTCTAACAGTGATGAACTGAATATCTAGTATTTCATGTATAAATAACTGGTCTCCTATGCTACATTAAACGAATAGATAATATAAATACAAGACCAGAACACTTCTGTAGGATGTGGAGGATTGGGCGAGGTGTAAAGGGTGAATGGTCTGGTGGCAGTGTTATCCTATTTTGTAGGATTTGGATAATTTATGGAAAATGCAGAGAGATAATTAGTAGATGTTTGAATGTAAAAACTACATACCTTGGTCAATATGCATAGTATGAAGATTCCCAAAAATGTCATAACTAAGTATGTCTATTACAGTGGAGTTACAATAGAACTTCAGGGCATATGCTTAAACCTGTCAGCCAACATAAGACGATGACCATTATTAAAGCAATAGTACAGCTTCACTGAGTTGGTCATAAAATGTGCTATCTAGTGGAATAATACTTTTTTTATACAAACAAGTTCTAATGTGTTATGGTCGATACAATTTTCATACTGTTGCTTTGATATTACAACAACAAATAGCACTGTACAGTTTTTAATGTCATTTGTATGGGGTTTTATATGCATTTAAAATCATAGTTCATTCATCTTTACAGGCACAAATCTTGGTTTATGTTGAGTATTTCGGCCAGCTCCCCGTTTGAACAATTTCATGAAGATGTGGCTCAGGTATAAAAAATTGATATCATCTCTTTATATATATTTTCTTTTGCATGACAGTGTTTAAATGTCCACTACTAGTTGTTCGAGGATTAACTTTTTAGTAACATTTATCATGCAGTTGATTTAAAACCGTTATCCATCTTCATAGCACCGTCTTTTGGATGAAGTATTGGGTAATCTGAATGATATTTTATATATTCAAACTTTGATTTATCCTAAAACAATAGGCTGACAAGTCTGTAGTATTATTTTCAGCAACTTTTTTCTTGAAACAATATGCAGCACGATTAAGGCTTGAGGCGTACAGAGAGAGCTAGTGGGCTAAGAGCCAAAGCTCTAAAAAGAACAATCAGGACTCTCACAACAGCAAAAGGCAGATGGGGAGAGCTTTGAAGTATAAATGTCAAAGGCAATGCTTAACGACTATGATAAAGTTTCGTGTTCGCCTTCGCTTTAGGTTTCATGTTTTCTTGCACCATCGCTGTCGGTGTCTTCGTAGATTAGTTGGGTATGTTAAGACTTATTCCGGTGTAAATATGACATTGTGTGGTTTTAGTAGAGTTATAGATGGTATGCGTTTGTATATGGGATAATGTTAGCACCAACTAAATAGTTTTGATGTAGATGATTTTTTTGTGTGATACATTAATATTATCGTTGTTGCTTATGATATAGTGTTATTAGTACGTGAATGGCTAATTTATATTGTTCTCTGGTTAGTTTTTTATGTCAGTATTTATAGTTGAATAATATTAGTTAGTAAAGCTGAAAGGAGAGGATAGTAAAAATATTTATTGCCATATCAGAAAGCGAATAGCGACGGATTAGTTGCAAAAAAGGAAAGCAAAATAAAAACGTTGATAAGGTTCCGTCGTTAATCCCTTGGCAATTAGTAAAGGTTTACTAACATATTTTATAAATAATAATTTATTATAAATTACTTATCCGTTGGTAAACAGTTGGTAAATAAATTAAAATTAAATTAATAAATAAAAGTATATTTTAATTATATAAATAATATAATGTTGAAAAACTGTCGGAAAACTCACGCTAAATTCCGTCGCTAAATTTGACACAATTACCGTCATGGTTTTTACTGACAATAGTGTTATACAGGAAATCCGTCGCTAAAACGAAAATAGCGACGGATTGGAAGCGGATTTTGCCGCTGCAAAATCAGCTTTTTCTTGTTGTATTAAGTTCAAAATGTCGTTTGCAACTCCGAAAAGTATAAGCTTCGATATATTCTGAGATTCGAAATTGTGGCATTTTGGTTGGGTTTTGGGTTAGTCAAACATAGCCTATAAAAAGTGAAATTTTGCGTACGAGCTCATAATTCGACGAGACCAATTTTGTTAGATTCATAATGACAAATTATTGTGGAGTTCCAAAATGTGCATCGAACGGAGTTAGTATGTTTCCGTGCGAGGCGAAACCATTTGTTCAAAAACAGGTAGTCATTTTACAAAAGAGCATTATTGATACGACCTCGGAATTTGATTCTGCTTTTTTTTTTCCTGATTCGTATTGCCAAATAATGCTTAAATCCAAAACGCCATGATTTTTGGAGTAGCCGTTTGGGCGGGCTAGAAGAAAAGGTGCGCTAAAATCGCATTTTTGAACAATATCTGAGCATCTTTGAGATTTTTAACGGAAGGTTAAACGAACTCGGAATTCGACGAAACTTGTCTCGTTGGACTCGTCTTTACGTTTACTATCTCGTGTCCAAAATCCACGGCAATTAGAGATCATTCGCGTTCGGACGATCGGATGGAAAAAGATATAAAAGCACTTATCTTCCCTTTCTCTCTTCACTTTTCTCTTCCTTCTCTTTCTTCCTCTTTCCCTTTTAATGGGGAGCTCCACTCCCATGCCGCCGCTCCTCCTCCCTCCTCCAGCCGCCGACAGCCCTCTTCTCCTCTTCCTCCTCCTCTCATCTTCCTCCTCTTCCTCCTCTCCTCTCTCTCTCTCTCTTTCCTTCTTCCAAATTTCAAAACCCTTCTCCAAACCCTAGCTCCTCCCATGCCCCACCGCCACCACCAGTGGTCTCCCCACGTCCAATCAGGTCCGCCATCGCCCCCCTCCGCCCAGCTTCGGCCGTGGGCCCCGATTCACCCAAAAACTCATTTTCTCCAAAATTCCTGTTTTGTAAATAACCCCCTGTCACTATTTTTCCAATAACTCTCAAACCGTGCGTTTCTAGCCAAAACTCCACAATACCAAAGTCGAAGATCTCGTTTTTCTCTTCGATTTGAGTATATGGAAGTCCTATTTTGGATTGCGGAGCTGTTCGGAAAACGCGTCCGAAGATCGCGGATCTGCTGTTGTTTTTCGCGATTTCCGGCGAATTGGTGTAGTTTTGGAAGAAAGTCCACTAGGCAAAAATTGTCCGGAGTGGCGCGTTTAGGCTACTGATAAAGTTTGGCGAAGATTGGAGGCCATATGCAAATTCTAGAGCCAAAGAGGCGAATTCAATTGCGGGGAACGACAAAAGCGAGCGCGCGACGATTGGTTTTGCTTCTGGGTGAGAACTTCTCACTTTAATTTTGTTTACAGTTAAATATGTACTAGGATGCAGACGGTGCTTAGTAGCACCCGACACCTTTGATTGAAACCATAGATGTTTGGTTGTTTGTTTGATTTATTTATTTTTTTGAATTTGGTTTGGGATGTGAATTGAATTGATTGGAATTGGTTTGTGTATGGCGCGAGCCAGTATTAGGCGAGGGATAAGACTAGACCTTATTCCGGTTCTAGTATCTCGCCGTTATGCTACCAAAATTTTCTAAAAAAATGTTAGAACAATAAAATTATCATTTTATTGTATAAATGAACTGTATAAAATATTCATGTGTAGAAATAAATATTTTATCGTTAAAAATATAATTTTTAATGTATATACGAATGAAAATAAATATTCAATTACAAATCGGATGATTTTTTATGTACACTCATTTGATTGATATTGATTGGGACGATAAATTTTACACTTCGCCCAGCTGCACAAATAATAATCAGTATTTGTTGTTTGAAAACCCTGCACGGGTATTGGGATATATTGGACATACACTAATCCCAATATTTAGTTGCATGTCAATCGATGGGTTGACAGGCTGTGATGAGCGCTAATTATTTAATTTTAATGTTTATGCAGTTGTGTAATGCACTCTGGATGATGGTTGATTGTTTATCATGGTTATTATATACATGTGTTGTATGGAATCCATATAAATAACATTATATGTAATTGTTTGGGTCTCATTCCAATTTGAAAAAAAAGAATGTTTTAAAATAACGAATATTTTAAAAGAATATTTTAAAATATAAAGAATATTTTAAAATAATATTCAGTGAAGGATAAAATTATGATTTTGATGTCCCAATTTAGATGGACACAAAAATATAAAAATATGAAGCCGAGTTAAGTGGCAAACGCCATTTTAAACCGAACGGATTTATCGGTCGATTTTATTTACTTTATAATGAATATCGAAAAGAAGTGATTTCAAAATCTAATATTTTGAAAATATTATCATTTTAATATGATAAAGATATAGAATATTCAATTTTGATTTAAAATTGGAAATGGAGTTGAAATCATTTTAACATGAATTTATAAACGATTTATGAAATACGTTTTGAATGGAAATAGACGAAATATATGTAATATATATATAATGGCCTGAATAGAACGCGCCGCGCAGCGACCGTTCGCGAATATCGACAATTAACTTCAAATTGGCGTAACGGGAGATCTGGCCGTCGGATTCTCTTAAAACTGGAACCGTTGGGTTCGTATCGAAAAAGCTTTCCAATGAATGTAAGAGCTTTGAATTCTAATGGTTAGATTTGGAGATATGTCCAAATCAATTTCAGAAAAGGTCGCTATGGATGAAGTTCGGTGGCCCTTATTCGAAATCGACTGTACGGGTGATACTAAAATTACTAAAAATATGGAAAAGTTATGTAAAATCATAATAAATGATTTGGAAATATTTTTGATGAAAAATTCCAGTTTTGAAAAGATAAAAATGTATTTTTGTCAAAATGAACTAGGTATTAACTAGAATAATAATCCAAATTATTTTTATAAATTAATAAATTGGATTTGAAAATGGTTTTAAATTAACCAGAATTTTCCAACATATATATATATATATATATATATATATATATATATATATATATATATATATATCGGAATGGATTTGGAATGGAAATAATCTCCGGGATATTTCGATACGGGGTTCCGTGACTATGCGGATATTGTTGAGGAATTTGGAAGATATATATATATATATCGTTATAGCTAATACGATATTTGTTGGTTTTCGGAATTTGATATTGAATATAAGCCGATATAATTTCAATTCAGAGCCTTGTATTTAATATCAAATTGGATTTTGGGTTTGTCGTGAATGGTGTCTTAAATAACACTGTTCTTTACCCTAGTTGAAAAAAAGAATAAATCTTTAAATTAGGATTTAGTGAAGTTTCCCAATTAATTAATATTTAATTGGAATTGAAAAAAAGAATTGGATTTTTGGGTTTATCGTGAATGGTGTTTTAAATAACACTTGTTCTTTAACCCAATTAACAGTGAAGAGTACGATTTGGAATTTATTATCTTTTAATTAAGATTAATGGGGATTTTCCAAAGTAAAGTTTTCTAATTTAAAATATTAAATTGGAATTGAATGGAATTCGATTGGTAAAAATCGAAATGAGCTGCTGTGAAGGAAGACTGTTACTATATATGGAATTTAAAAGGCTTTGTCGTTATTCCATTTATATTATTAGTCTGATACGGGAATTTATATCGATTATATACTGTTATGATTTCCGTGTAGATTCCACTTCAATGGAAGATGATTTTGTGTTTATCGTGAATAATGATTTAAATGACATTGGTTCTTTAACCCAGTTAAAGACAGGATTTGTTTCCTAATTTGAATAATCATTAAATAATGATTTTCGGAGATTATAACTAAGTGGAGTTTTAATGAATCTTTAATTAGATTGAAATGTTAAAGCGGTAATTAAATTTGCCAAATTTGTGAAGTGTTTTAAAATGGAGTATCACCAGTTTTACTTCATGCGATAGTTAAATCTTTAATTAGATTTGAACAAGAAATGGTAATTGAATTTACCGTTAACACAGTGGTGTTAGATATGGATTACTACCAGTTTTACTCCATGGGATGAATATGTTGGGATGGGATAATAAAATGAATGATTACTTCGGTAAGGCGTTAATCCCGACTAGTTTGATAAACCTTAATTTAGTTTTAAACTATGAAAAGATACTATAAAGTCTTTTGAAATGATTTCCAAAGAAATGGATTAAACATTGTGTTTAAAAGTGATTATCTTTAATAAAATTAATGGGAACCTTTTCCTAAAAATGTAAATATTTGAATAAAGAATATTATGAATTGGAATGAGGCGTATGATGTGTTTTTATAGCACTTGATTATAAAATACGCGAGTTATTCGGAAAGATCGGGTTTAACCCATTCTGAATAATGAATACGACGACTAACAGTCGAAGAGATTGAAGACGTTGTAAGAACGATGATCTTCACATCGAATGGATGAGTTGCTACTGATGCCAATGATTGGAGTAGCTACCTTGAAGGAGCTACAGTGGTAGCCATCCGGACGTACTTGTTGATTGTTCAGATATGCGAGGGACTCTCTCCTGTATTGGACATATGGGACGAGGAATAAGGTGCCTACGGTTTCGTTCAGACCCAGAACGGACTTGTAAATGGATGGTATGTATGACGTTGTATTCATTTATGTTGTATTCGTTGATCTCCGCTATATATATATATATATATATATATATATATATATATATATATATGTTTGGTGGCGGAGAATTTATTCTCTTGCTTAACACCCTTCTCTGAGACATATGAGCTTAGAGGTTATATATTGGCAGAAATCAATGGTATGGTATGGATTGACAATGTGACATGCTGAGATGCATGGAACAAGGCTTTTGTTGAAAAGTAGAGCCTTGTGGATGATGATCAAAGCATAGCTTTAATTAGCACAACTTTGTGTAGCGTTACTTCGCGAGCCTCACACCCCGGTATGATGGTGAACTGATGGTCAGGTCAGTATGCTTTCGATATGAGGATGGATTCGGTCGACCGGGAAGAGCTGAGTGTGGTCACTCCACGCTCAAAGGGATAGGGCACACCCCCCGATTCCCAGATGGATAGAGTGAGTGGCGTTTTTTCATGCACGGGACGTAAGTCGCGGAGATACTCGATATCCTGGATATAGTGCGGATGTGCATTACGGCGTTTTGTCATGCTTGGGACGTAAGCTGTAGGAAATTGCACTACGTGGTAGATCTTTCGAATCATGAGTCATCATGATGGAAATCCAACTTCCAATACGAGCTTTGCAGTTTTAATTGTAAACCTTTATATGGCGACATAGTGGGATGGGGCGCTTATGCCGTCTAGGATTGATACATTTACTTTCGAAATTGATTTCTACTATATACACTTATAATAATAAAACATAAATTTTGTGTACCACGTATATTTGGCTATTATAAGGTAAAACTCTATCCTCCGGCTTGCGTTGCATTGTGTGATGGAACCTGAGTCTTATAATAGCTTCATTTTTCTTTAATTAGCATTGCATTGTTTGTTTTATCCACTGGTATTCTTGGGGGTAAACTGGTTCCGTGTTATACGGCGTGGTCCCTTGATTTACCTAACTTTAAAATAAAATTAATAACTGTTTTAGTTCTCACACCGGTCCAATGACGGACCTGGAGTATACTGTTTTAACCTGAACTCTGGGTGCCTATATTTTCCACACGGGCAGCTAGTAGTTTTGGTTTTCACAGATGTTTCTTTGTGAAAGATCCTTGATTATAGCTAGAGCTATATTCGGAAAGATTTTTATCCATATATCTCTTTCAGTTGTGTCAGTTGTTATTTTCCGCTATGCATTATACTTATGTATTAATTTTCGCTGCTTTGTATTTTAAATCTTTGATATTTTCTATGTAATAATTAATTCATACTCTGATATATTCTTGTACTCTGATGTAATTGTTGTAATAAGCAATGAAATGTTCTATTGTTTGTGTTCTGATTTGTCGCGTTCTCAACTCAATCCGGGCTTTCCCGAAAGGGGAAGTTTGGGTCGTTTCAAGGAATGTGAAATTAAAATGTTGTTTTTAAATTGGCGATACTTAATAATGAAATTAAGTAAGATGAATGGAACTGAAACGAGATGTTCAAAGCGGGAAATGGTTGAAGGGGTTAGAAGTGGAATAATATGGATTGATAAGGAGTTAAGAAAAGAAATTAATGAATTGGAACCTAATTGGAGATTGGTTGAGTTGAGTGATTTTCTGAGTGTTAATCTGATGTTGATTTTGGTCTTTGGGGTTAATACTTAGGAAATTATTCTCTTACCAATTTTCTATTAGGGTCTAATGAAGGTTGAAGTATAGAAATTCATAAATAAGAAATGGGAATGTTTCCAACTATTAGAAGGATTGGAGAATATAAAATGATGTTTACAAAGTGAAAGGAAATAAAAGGATATAGTCTGAAAATATAACAATATTTCCAAGTTAAAAAGGAAGCAAAGAGTTGAGTTTTGGAATACACTATTTTAAAAGGTTATGTGTTGGATTTTGTTTTTAGGCGATAGAACAAAAGAGATTTCGTAACGATTTTTTATGAATAATAAGTTAAACTGATTTTCCCGTTACAAATAATGAGTATTGTTGTAATAAATGTTTGCAAATGACCGTTAAATGGAATATTGGATATTATTGTAATATATTTTTATATGTATTAAAAGGAAATTGGTTTGCGAATATTAGTAAGAATTGAATATTGTTTTCCAAATATTGGAATATATAAATTAACCATTTGTTAATTATTTTTAATTAAAGAAGCCAAGTGATGCTGAGTACTGAACCATTAAATTCTATTTTTATTTTTATGATTGAATGGTTGTTTATTTGATAGTTAAAGAACTGACTATCTAATCTGGCCTATGCGATTGTTGGTACGGAAAGACCGGGATCGAATTTATATTCGAATACCATTCCAACCAGCAAATACGTAAATTTGGAAGATATCAGATGCTACTCGAGATGGACAAATTGAAGACCATAGATCTTCGTAAACGTAAGAACTACTTAAAATCTCTGTGTTGCAACGCAGAGATAACTCTTATTTTTTCGTGGTTGAAATCTATGGATTGCAAGGACTACTCGCTACTGATCTATAGGGTGATACCTAGGATGTGGTAGGAGGGTACCTTCGGTTTATCCTATTTCTGGATGACTTATATGGACGAATGTATGACAGAGTATTTCTTTAGGGGAACCATTAATCATTACAGAGTATGTCACATTACTAATGCATTCTTTTATCAAAGCACAAAATTTATCAATAAATCCCATTTTCTGCATGATGTATATGATAAAATTTCTATTAATTTTATCAAATGCTTTATGTAGATCTACTTTGATATACATGAGGTTTTTGTTTTTAACATTGAAATTCCTTATTAACTCATGAGCTAATAAGGAATTTTTAGAAATTAACCTCCCAGGAATAAAGGCACTCTCATTTTCAGAAATGATAAATATAAGGAAGCATTTCAATCTATTACAAAGAAGAAATGAAATGATTTTATAGATAAAATTACAACAAGAAATTGGCTTATAATCATCAAGCCCCAATGTAGTTTCAACTTTAGGAATTAGGGTTAAAAATGTGTGATTTGTGTTTTTCAACAATTTTTCAAAATTAAAAAATTCATAAATAGAATCACACAAAGCAGATAGCATTTTAACCTAATGAGTTTTATAAGATTTTGCACCAAACCCATCAAGGCCAAGACTCTTATCATTATTTGCATTAAAAATGATGTTTTTGATCTCTTCCTGCCTAATTGGAGCTAATAGAATTTCAGAGCTATTACAGTTAACAGTAAACTTGAACTCAATGTCAAGAAATTTATTGGGATAATTAGATGTATCATATAAAGAGCAAAATTAATTAATAGCCTCTTTCTCAATGAGAGAGGTTTCGTTAATTATTTTGCAATTTGAATCAATAATTTTCCGAATATCACTCATGCTCTTCTATTTGACATTCTAATATAGAAAAATTTACTAGCTTCATCTCCTGAGGTTAGCCTACCAATCTTGGCCTTCTGTTTAAGATTAACAGAATTAATATGAAGAGCACTAACTTAATACACTATAACCATGCTTAGAGATAATAAAACGAGAATAACTTAGTTAAATATTCATAATTAAGCAAAACTGCCATTACCGTTGCGTTTGTATAGGAATTCTGGTTCAAATAGAACCCAAGTTTGTGTAAAATGAACAACGTATGAAGAAGTTATAGGCTCTAAAGCTTGTATACACATAAGGAGCTTATGTATGAATATAAATTAAAAATTAATTCCATAAATTTCAAATGAACAAAGAGGGAAACCAAAGTGGGAACCATGCCCGTTATGAGAGAGCCTAGGCCTGGGTCGACCCTAGGGTCGTCATAGGGGTAGGTGGGTCGACCCACCCCTAATCCGAGCAGATTCTAAATGTGAACCTGGACTATCTTGTGCACTTTATTCATCGCTGACTCAGCATGACTTGTACGGTTTGGATTTAAAACCTAAAATCTAAAGGTTGATGTTAGCTCTGTAACTCTATAATAGATGGCCTCCCTCATTCCTAATTCAAACAAATTCTTCATATCTTCTTCTGCCTACATGAAATTATTCTGAAAATTATAAAAATATAATGAGGGAATGCTGCTAAAGATTGGATCAAACAGACACAACATCAGGACTTTGCATACAAACAACTTGGATTGGACTTGGACTTCCCACGACATAGTTTTATATAATTATCTTCACCAAAACTCGCTGTGAGTTTCCGTTATTTACATATCTGATTTCTTAGGCTTTGAACATGACAATTAAATAAAACTAGTTAGGATCTACAATGTTCATAAAATAAATGTTATACCTGTTTTCACTGTTAACCACCTATGTCATTATGATCAGTTATACACGTGCCTGTGATGTTGAATAATTAAACAAGTTACACATATGCCTGTGATGTTGGAAAATTAACAAGTTATATGTATCTATCTTCCTTTTCCCATTTTTCTATGTTTTATGTTTATTTCCAGGCTTGCCTATATGCCTATATGATTTGATTCTATTCTTCTTCCTCTGTTTTCCCTTTTTATTTTATGCCAAGCCTACACCTTTTGGAAGCCTAGGTTATACCCTATTTGAGTGCACGTATAATTAGGGCAATAATGAATGACATAAAAAAAGGAATTCAGGTGTGTTATAAAATTGGGACTGGTTGACTATAATTTGGGAAAAAAGGATAAATATACACATGTTCAGGCTTGCTATAAACCTATATGTTGTAATTTGGTAACATTGTTGGTATGCATACGAAGTGGACATGTTACATTTTGACTTTAAATGGGCATTAAGTAAGTGACATGTTTAGGGTAAGAATCAGATATAGTTTAATAAACCGAAATGTTATGTGGAACTATATACATATGGGCAGATGTTTTGGGGTAGGGTTGTACGCACATAATGACATGTAATATTACAACCACACTTATTAGTAAACCTTAACCTGCTAGGTTAAACTTAATTATTAAAAAGCTAAGAGGTCCCCCATCTTCTATTGTATCGGGTTTTGGGGACTCTTAAATCCTAGTTATTTGGGAATACAAGCTCAGGGGGTTGGCTTGTGTCAATTTTCTGTTTGGAACCCATATCAGTCAGTATCCCTATAGGTATCTTGTTAATGGAGGTCCCGCACTAGGTAGGATTAGGGCACACTTTACTAAACTATATAGTAAGAGGTTCACGTGGGGGTGGTTACTGGAGCGTTCCGGCAGAGTCATGCCCGTGCATAGGTCCGACTAGGGATGATAAGATGCTATAACACCAGTAAATAGGGCTGTGTCATATAGTCGTTGGGTTAGAGAATGATACGCCCCATGTCGGGGCTGACGCAATGTATTTACGTAGTAGGGAGCCAATCGCATGGGTAGTAATTAGGGTACACCCAATCTTGTTGTTTAATCCTGATGTTTATTTCTACTATTAATTCTGTTGTTAATCCTGCTGATATGTAATTAGGCAAAGAACCCAATCCTGTTGAACCTGTTATACTAGTATTGGTGCAGACATATATGTTCAAACATACCTGTTTTAGGATATAAATGTGAAGCATAACTCGATCATTAGTTTACTCATGTTATTCATGTCCATTATGCTCTTCTGTTTAGTTTAGTTAACCTTCTATGACACTATAACTTTCTCATCCAATCTTATTTACCTGTCTTTGCATTTCTATTTTATACATATTTGTAGATCACTAGAACTCGCCATACATTATGTCTGGCCCTATTTCTTTCGCCTCGTTCTTCCTCCCCCCAGGTCCTTAGAGTGGAAGCACTCAACAGTGACTAGGACTTCTCTTACAGCTTGGACTTGACTTGGATTTATTGAAATGTATCATTTTGACTTGCTCTTTACTCTACTATGGCTTATGGCGAGGGATATGATTTTATGTAATCTAATGTTTTTCATGAGATATTTTATAATTCAGATTCGAGACATTTGAGTAGCTGTAACTGGTTTTGATGTACTTGGGAAACTATGATTTATTTCTTTTGTAATAAAGTTTAATATTTTCCGCTGCTTATTTTATCTATCTTGGAAATATTCTGTAATGATTACCTATCGCGCTTCACGGAATTTAATGCATTCACTTATGAGTGACATTAATGGACGCGGGGTGTCACATTTGGTATCAGAGCTGAACGTTACAAGTTCAAAGAAAAAGTTTTAAGAAATTGTTTTAAAAGAAAAGTATTTTCAAATAAAAATCTGCTTTTGAAAAACATATCTCCTTAAGCCATAGTAGATATTCTCTTGATCTCTTATTCAATCCTTTTTCTTTTCAGCATGTCTGGGGCACCCAATCTTCCCGAGGGCATTCTATTACCGACATGGTTTCATAGATACCTTGAGGCTACGACACCTGCCAAAGGTCAAGAGGATGCTCCTCCCCCGGCTGCAACCTCTATTCCTCCACCTCCCTGAGTAGATTACTTCTATAAGTTATGCAAAGACTTCTACGCTATGGGAGGGAAACCATTCCGGTGTACCGAAAGCCTTGTTAATGCATAGAATTGGCTATGAGAGATGGAGAATTTGTTTGGAATTTTTGAGATCGACGATCGAAGGAAAATACGATTGGCTGCATGACAACCTAAGGATGAGGCTTTTTACTGGTGGGAAGTAACGCAAGCTAGACAACCAGTAGTAACTTGGGATGACTTCAGATAGAGATTCGAGATGAAATTCTTACCTCAGGCGGAAGAGTGATTGCAAATGGAGAGATTCTTGGCTTTAAAGAAAGGAGATATGACTGTTAAAGACTATGTAAACAAGTTTAATCAACTGGCAAGGCTCGGGCTAGACTTGGTGTATATGCCCTAGAAGAAGGCGCTTAGATTTTCGAGAGGGTTGGACCAGCCTCTCCAAGGACTTACTTTGTCTTACATACCAATGGGAGGAACTTTTGAAAGGCTAGTTGATATAGTGCTTATGCACGAGGATGGCAAGGAAGAGAAGAAAGAAACTAAAACTAAGGAGACTCAAACTAAGGGCGAAAATTAGAAATGGCGGCGTAATAAAGGAAAGCAACAAAAGAAAGTTGGTAAGCCCGACAAGGCTTAGATCAAGAAGGATATCAGTTTTAGTGGTTGTGGAGCTATAGGTCATTTTGTGGAAGACTGCAGAAAGATAATGGGAGCTTGCTTTAATTGTGGATAGATGGGACACTTCACTAAGAAATGCCCTAGAAAGCAAGGACAAGGGGCAGGAACTTCTAGAAAAGTGCATGCTTTGAAAGCAAGTGGACATGATCGAGGTAGGAAAGTCACGGTTGATGGTTTGATTTCCCTTTTTGACTATCATGTTCGAACCCTGTTTGATTTTGGCTCTTTACGCCTATTTATATCCAGTTCTTTATTAGATTGTCTTCACATTAATACTAGTATAGTCTCTGAACCCACAGTGGTCTCGAACCCCATAGTAGGATCGGCTCATTTATCCATGTTGTGTAGGGGTTTGAGAATTTCTATCATAGGCATCGAGTTTGACTGTGATGTATACGTGCTAGGCTTTATGGGCTACGGTTTGATTCTAGGCATGGATTGGCTAGCCATGTATGGTACCATCCATGATTGTGAAAAGAGAGTGGTTAGACTTCTTTCTTGTCATGGTTGGACTCTTGAGATTTCCTGTGACCCACGGGGGTCATGATACTTAGTTTTCTAGAATCGCTTGGTACTTCTGTTGACGACTTGCGATTCATGCCCATAGTTAGAGACTACCCGGATGTGTTTGAGGAGGTTGAAGGGTTGCCTCTAAAGCGAGAGATAGACTTCCGGATTTACTTGGTAATTGGTAGCGAACAGGAAGCTAGTTACTTTACTAATGCGCCACATGGCTCCTAGGGAAAGAAGGGAGCTCAACAAGCAAGTAGGGGAGCAATTCGAGAATGGTTTTATTAGGCAAAGCATTTCAGACTGGGGAGCACCAGTCGTCTTCACAACTAAAGCAGATGGCTCACTTCGTCTATGTGTGGATTATTGGGAGCTGAATAAGCTCACTAAGAAGAATAGGCACCCGCTACTGAGAATTGACGATCTGTTTGACCAACTAGTAGGCGCATCAGTTTTATCGCAGATGGATCTGTCCATGGGGTTTTATTAGTTGAAAGTGGAAGAAGACATCATAGATAAGACTGCATCCAAAACTCTAGGTAGCTTCTTTGAGTGGTTGGTTATGCCTTTTGGGTTAACCAATTCACCCGCCTATTTTGTGGATTTGATGAGTAGGGTGTTTAGGGAGTTTCTGAACAAGTTTGTGGTGGTCTTTGTGGATGTCATTCTGATCTTCTCAAAGAACGAGGAGGAGCATGCCCAACACTTAGGAGAAGTTCTACGTATCCTCAGGTCACATCAACTCAAGGCGAAGTTTTCTAATTGTCACTTTTGGAGAAAGGAAGTAAGGTTCCTTGGGCATGTGGTCTCCAAGGATGGGATATCAGCGGATCCCGTGAAAGTCGTTGTAGTTCAAGATTGGAGCGCTCCAAAGAATGCAACGGATGTGAGAAGTTTTCTGGGGTTGGCGGGCTATTATAGAAAGTATATCAAAGATTTCTACAAGAGTATCGGCTCCGCTTACCTGATTGACAAAAAAGAACCTGGCTTTTTCATGGAGCATTAATTGTGAGGATGCCTTCCAGAGGTTGAAGAGGGCTCTGACAATAGCCCCAGTTTTGACTCTCCCAAACGGAAGAAAGATGTTTATGGTTTACACCTATGCTTGTGGTACAGGGCTTGGTGTTGTTCTGATGCAAGAGGGAAGGGTAGTGTGCTATGGAAGCAGATACGTGAGGGTCCACAAAAAGAACTACCCAACCCATGATCTAGAGTTGGCTGCTATAGTGTTCGCATTGAAGTCTTGGTGACACTTTATACTTAGAGAAAAATTTGAGCTATATACGGATCATAAGTCGCTCAAGTACTTGTTCTCACAGAAGGAACTCAACCTTAGGCAGCAACGGTGGATGGAGTTCCTAGCGTCTTACGACTTCGAGATAGCTTATACCCCTAGCAATTGTAATGTAGTGGTGGACACACTGAGTAAGCAGAGTGACGAATTTGAGTTCTCTATTCGTAGGAAGGCGGAGCTTGGAGTACATCTCGACTTTTGATTTTAATCCTTCTATGGATTTCATAGTTGTATTATTGGCATTGTTGGAGGTGCAACCTACTCTATTGGAGTGAGTTGGATCTATGCAAAGTGAGGACTCGTAGATTTTAGACATCTTGGGCAAGCTCAATAGAGGAGAGACTTCTAGTCACCTTGCTAGATATATCGAGGGTGATAAAGGGTGGCTAAGACAAGATGGAAGGCTATGTGTCTCTAAGACTAGGGAATTGCTTAAGGCAGTGCTTGAGGAAGCTCATCATTCTCAGATGACTATCCATCCGGGCGGTGAAAAAATGTATCGAGACATGAAGGGGGTTTTCTTTTGGGCTAGCATGAAGAAAGATGTGGCAGAATTTGTAGCTCGATGCATGACTTACCAGAAAGTAAAAGATGAACAAAAGAAACCAGGCGGACTGCTTTAGCCCTTGGATGTCCCATAGTGAAAGTGGTAGAGCATCTCTTTGGACTTCGTCGATGGATTGCCACAATCAAGGAAGGGCAATACGAGCATTTGGGTGATAGTGGATAGACTTACTAAGAGCGTTCATTTTATTCTTGTGAAGAGCGAGAGGACGACATCTTGGCTAGCATCAGCTTATCTCTGAGAGATATTTCGATTGCATGGGGTACCTTCTAGTATTGTGAGCGACCGTGACCCCAGCTTTACTAGCGAGTTTTGGAAAAGCTTGCAAGAGGCATTAGGTACACAGCTACATTTGAGCATGAAATATCATCCTTATACAGATGGACAGACTGAGAGGGTGAATAGAGTTCTTGAGGATCTTTTAAGACTGTGCATCCTAGACTTTGGAGGGACTTGGGAAGAGCATCTTCCTTTGATGGAGTTTTCCTACAACAACAGTTACCGATCCTGCATACACATGGCACCCTTCAAAGCATTATATGGATGACCTTGTAGATCGTCGACTTGTTAGTGGGAGTCTACGGACAGACTTCTACTTTGACTGGAAATGATTCGAGACACTTCCAAGAAGATTGATCTTATCCATCGAAGAATGAAAGCCGCTCAAGACAATCAGAAATCTTATGCCGATAAAAGGAGGACCGACATGGAATTTGACGTGGGAGATATGGTCTTCATTAAAGTGTCACCGCTAAGTAATGTAGTTCGCTTTGGCTCGGTAGGGAAGTTGGCGCCTAGATTTGTAGGTCCATTCCCTATAGTAGAGAGAATATGGCAGATGGCTTATATGATTAAGCTACCGGATAGACCAGCGGGCGTACATGATGTGTTTCATGTTGTAACAACCCATATTTTCAGAACCGATTTAATATTTTGATTTATGCCATTTTATGGAATATGCGAATAGAAATTGGTTATTTTTTCTAAATAAAATTTTAGAATAATTTTAAAATTAGGTTTTATCTTTTATTTGACTAAAAATAAACTCGGTAAAAAATTTCAATGGATTTAAAAGCTTTGTTTTGGAAATTTTGAAAATTCGATGTTTAAAATCAATACATAGCCCTTAAAAAGTGAAATTTTGCGTATAAGCTCATAATTCAACGAAATAAATTTTCTGAATTCGCAATGATAAATTATTGTTGAGTTCCAAAAGGTGCGTCGAATGGAGTTAGTATGTGGGCGTGCGAGCTAAAATAGTTTAGGGTAAAACATGTAGTCATTTTAGAAAGGAACATTATTGAGACGACCTCGGAATTCAACGAAACATTTTTTATTGAATCCGTAGCATCGAAAAAGCTTTCCAAAGTTCATGATTTTTAGAATCAGTATGTGATCGTGCATTATTTTACAGTGGAAAAATAGTCACTATTTTGACTTTAAAAATTCGCTGTTTGTGCATACGGACTCAGAATTTGACGAAACTAGTTTTTTTAGGTCCGTAATGTCAGAAAGTAGCTTCACGTCAATTTTCATCGAAAACGGAGCCCGTAGGTGACCACACGGATTTTTAAATGATGAAAATAAGCGATATTTGAGTATAATAAAATATAAAATTAATTGAAATAATATATTTTGGCTCTACTATAAAAGATCCTAAACACTTCTAAACCTAACCCAAAATCCTTATTCAGCCGTAACTCCTCTTTCTTCAAAAACATGAAAATCCTCTTCTTAAAAAAAATCAAAACAATTCAAATACAAAGCTATAAATGGCGAAATAAATATTTATGTAATCATCATGAGAAGCTCTTCAATTTGATATGCATTTCAGTGGGGTTCAGCATGTTTTTGGTCGCTGCGTTCAATGGCGTGCAAGTTTGGCAGCCTAGGGCTTCAGATTTTGTAAATTATAAGCAACGATGTTCGATTTGGTTATTATATTTGGATTCGTGGTAGGAATTGTGAGTTCTATGCGAAGTTTAAGCCAAAACGGTGACAAAAAGTGTTGAGGATATGAAGGGGGCAGTAGACGTTTGACAGTAGATGCGAATTTTTGGAGAAGCTTGAGTTTGACATTCATGGTGTTGAGATTGTAGAGGCGAAGAAGAGAAGAACAACGGTGTTTATGGTTAGTGATTTCGTGTAGAAACGAAGGAGAAAGAGGTGGAAGAAGATTGCATGAAAATGGACATGGGAGGAGGTGTGCATGAGTTTCCTGTAAGAGGGAGAAGATGAGCAAGGTGATTAAGGGGTAGATTAAGGTAATTAATTAATTTATATGTTAAATTAATTACATATACATGTACATGAAACTTGTAAAAAGCATAACTTTTTCATACGAACTCAGAATTCAGCGAAACTTGATCCGTTGGAGCCGTATCGACGAGAGCTTCGCAACGAAACTGATTTGGAAAGATTTGGAGCTCATCTCAATTTGTGGTGGAGGAAAATGTCATATTCGATCAATCGATCGTTTCGCGATATTTAGCGACAAACAATCAAGGTGATAACTACTTCTCACTCAAAATTATTTAATCATGTTATTATATTCTTGTAAAAAAATAATAAAATTGCCATTGTAGATTTTTCTATTAGTTTTAATCACTATAAATTATATACGGTGTCTGTTAGTTCACCTCTCTCGTCCACAAACCATGGACGATTTAATTGGTTGTATTGTGTGTTGATTTGACTGTTGAAATGTTTAACATATTAAAAATAATGTAAACATTAATGTGGCAGTTGGAATTAAATTACAAATATTTATTTAAAATTTAAAATAGTGAAAATTGGCTAAGTTCAAAAATAATTCAATCTAAATTAGAATTGGTTAAATTTGTTAACCAATAATTTATTTAAATAAACTATTGTTTGAAAACCCCACACAGGTATTGGGATGATATTTGACATAACAATTCCCAATATTTAGTTGTATGTCAATCGATGGATTGACAGTCTGTGATGAGCGTTATTTTTTTTAATGCTCGCATAGTTGTAAATTTCACTATGGTTGTGAATTAACTGTTTGATGATTATTAATTATTATTGTTGCATACATGCGATGTATGAAATCCATATAACTGAAATTATATGGTAATTGATTGAGTTGCATTCCGATTCAGAATTAAAGAAACATTTTTATGTTAAAGAACATTTATATGCAAAAGAACATTTATATGTAAAAGAAATATTTTTATGTAAAAGAACATTTATATGTAACAAGAACATTTTATATGTAAAAGAACATTTATATGTAAAAGAAACATTTATATGAAAAAGAACATTTATATGTAAATGATCATTTTAATATAAAGAATATTTTATATAAAGAATCTTTAAATATTAAGAATATTTTAAAATAACGAATATTTTAAAATAATATCCAGTGAAGAATAAAATTATGATTTCGATGTCCGTTTTTAGATGGACACGAAAATATAAGAATATGAAACCGGGTTATGTAAAGAAATACCATTTTAACCCGAACGGGTTTATCGATGGATTTTATTAATTTTATAATGAATATCGAAAAAAGTGATTTCAAAATTTAATACTTTGAAATTATTATCATTTTAATATGATAAAGATATATAATATTCAATTTTGATTTAAAATTGAAACAGAAGTCAGAATCGTTATAAAATGAATTTATAAACGATTTATAAAATATGATTTAAATGGAAATCGACGAAATATATATAATATATATTATATGTATTTAATGGCCTGAATAGAATGCGCCGCGCAGCGACCGTTCGCGAATTTCGACCATTAACTTCAAATTGGCATAACGGGAGATCCGACTATCGGATTCTCCTAAAATCGAAATCGTTGGGTTCGTATCGAAAAGAGATTTCCAATGAATATAAGAAGTTTGAAATCCAATAGTTGGATTTGGAAATATGTCCAAATCAAATTGGAAAAAGGTCGCTATGGATGTAGTTCAGTGGCCGTTATTGATAACCGATTGTACAGGCCTTAATAAAATTATTAAAAATATGGAAAAATTATGTAAAATCATAATAAATGATTTGGAAATAATTTGGATGAAAAATTCCATATTTGAAAAGATATTTTTTTTTGAAATGAACTAGTTATTAACTAAAATAGATCTTTAAATTAAGATTTAATGAAATTTTCCAATTAACTGATATTTAATTGGAACTGAATAAAAGAATTGGATTTTGGGTTTGTCGTGAACGGTTTCTTAAATAACACTGTTTTTAAACCCTGTGTGAAAAGAATAAATCTTTTAATTAAGATTATTAGAGTTTCCAGTTATATTTAGTAATTGGAATAAAATGAAATGTGAATTGGGTTTATTGTGAACTGTGTTTTTAAAGACATTCGTTCTTTAACCCGATAAACAATGAGATTATAATTTGGAATTTATAAATCTTAAATTAAGATTTAATGGAAATTTACCAAAGTAAAGTTTTCCAATTTAATATATTAAATTGGAGTTGAATGGAAATCGATTGGGTAATAATCGAGATGAGCTTCTGTGGATGAAGACCGCTACTATATATGGAATTTAAAAGGCCTTGCAGTTATTCCTTTTATATTATGGCCTGATACGGGAATTTATATCTATTACATATTGTTATGATTTCAATGTAGATTCCACTTTGATGGAAGATGATTTTGGGTATATCATGAACAATGTTTTAAATAACATTTGTTCTTTAACCCTATTAAAGATAAGATTAATTTTTTAAATTTGAATAATCATTAAGTAATGATTTTTGAGATTAAAACTAAACTAGAGTTTTAAAGAATCTTTAATTAAATTAAAATGAGAAAGAGATAATCAAATTTATTGAATTCATAAAATGAGTCGAGAATGGGGTACCACCAGTTTTGCTTCAGGCAATAGCTAAATATTTAATTAGATTTGAACGGGAAAGGGTAACTAATTTTACCCAAAACATAGTGGGTGTTAGATATGGAGTGCTAACAGTTTTGCTCCATGAGATGAATAGGTTGGGATTGGAAAATAATAAATGATTATTTCGGTAAGGTTCGATAATCCCAACTGGTTTATAAAATCTTTTGAAATTGAGATCCAAAGGAGGATTAAAGAATAAATTTAAAAGAATTTATCTTTGATAAAATTAATGGGAACCTTTCCATAATAATGTGAATATTTTATTAAAAGAATATTCTGAATTTGAATAAGGCGTATAATGTGTTTTTATAGCACTTGATTTTAAATACGCGAGTTATTCGGAAAGACCGGGTTTAACCCATTCTGAATAATTAATATGATGACCAAAAGTCGAAGATGAAGACAGTGGTTGAAGACCGGAGTTCTTCGCATCATTTGGATGTGATGTCTTGATTGGGATGTACACCCAAGACAAAGTAATAAGTGGTGATCGTCCAAACGTACTTGGAGATCGACGGATATGCGAGGAACTCTCTCCTATATTGGACATATGGGACGAGGAATAAGGTGCCTCCGGTTTCGTTCAGACCCAGAACGGACTTGTAAATGGATGGTATGTCTGACGTTGTATTCCTTTATGCCGTATTTGCTGATCTCTGCTAAATATATATCTGTTTGGTGGCGGAGAATTTATTCTCTTGCTTAACACCCTTCTCTAAGACGTACGAGCTTAGAGGTTACATATTGGCAGAAATCAATGGTATGGTATGGATTGACAATGTGACATGCTAAGATGCAAATGATCTAGGCTTTTGTTGAAAAGCAGAGTCTTGTGGATGATGATCAATGCACAGCTTTAATTAGCATAGCTTTGTGTATATCGTTACTTCGCGAGCCTCAAACCCCGGTATGAACCAGTAACGAGAGAAGGATCCAGGGAGAACATACGTTTCTTTCTAGCTAGAAGTGGTGTCATAGTATGGTGCTTAGACATTTTTACTTATACGGATTATGGAATGAAAAGCCTCGGATTTGAGTCCCTAGTGGCTCTTGATTTACGCCCCATAGGGCGGGGAAACGTATTATTCAGGAATTATGTATAATCCACTAACGTAAGTTGTGATACGACCCTGTGGCTCCTAGGTGCAGTTGCGACTGATCCTGAGGCATGGGCTAGAGTGTATTGAATTCGGTAAGGACGATCCCTTGCCTTGGTTCATAGATGGAAATCCAACATCTAATACGATATCGTGCGGTTTTGATTGTAGAACTAGTAAAGCGACATGATATATGGTACCCATGCCGTCTTTGATTGACACATTTATATCTAAAGTTGTTTTTAAACACTATGCACTTATAATAATATCAAAATGATTTGTTTTATATGTATCAAAGCATGTTTAGCTATTATAAGGGAAAACTCTGTCCTCCGGCTTGTGTTGCATTGTGTGATGGGACCTGAGTCTTATAATAGCATCATTTTTCCAAAAAGCATTGCGTTGTTTTATTTTAAACTAAGATTCATGTGGAGTAAACCCGTTCCGTGTTATACGGCGTGGTCCTGTGATTTACTCAACTTAAAAATCAAGCTAATAACTGTTTTAGTTCTAACACCAGTCCCATGGCTGACATGGAGTTTATTGTTTTAACCTAAACTCTAGGTGCCCATATTTTCCACATGGGCAGCTAGTAGTTTTGGTTTGCAGATATTATATTAACAGGAACCTGGTTTACAACTGAAGCGATATTCGGAAAGCTCTGTATCTGTGTATTTCTTTCAGTTGTATCTTGTATTATTTTTACGTTGCTATTTAAATGTAATTTAAATCTCTGATATTTTCCAATGTATAATATTTATTCATACGCTGTTATATTCTTGTACTCGGATGTAATTGTTGTAATAAGCAATGAAATGTTCTTCTATTTGTGTTCTGATTTGCCTTGTTCTAAATTCAATCCGTACTTTCCTTTACGGGGAAGTTTGGGTCGTTTCGTTTGGTATCAGAGCTTTGGTTTACAAAGCTCGAGAACAAGACACATTAGAACAGAATGAAAGAATTCATCAGAGATAGGATTAGTAAAATCCTATAAGAATAACTCATTAGAGATGGGATCAATAGTATCCTAGAACGAGTGTGAAGAGTGTTCTTTTTAAAATAAAAGTTAGAAAAAAAACAAATTTAGTTTTGAAAATTTTATCTTAATATACGTATTTGAGTATATTATTTTAATTTATTTTGGACAATCAAGTATATGAAGATTTTGCATATACCGTCATGAACGTATATTTGAAGTCTCAAATATATTGGACGGATATAGAATCACACTCTAGTCGCCCGGAGATGACTATTATGATACTGGTGATTGACATGTCAGCATCAGTAGTTTATGTTCGAGTTTCGAAAGTGGGATATCTATATATTTCCAATTGACTGGTGTGAGAACCAAAACTTATTTAGAGTTTATTGTTGTGATTTGCACTGAAATATGATTTTTGACAATATATATAAGTTATATATATTTGAAAAATTAATCACCTAATTGATTGCTGGTTGTTATGTATGATTATTAGTTTCACTAATTAAAATGACGGAACAATCAAATCAATATGAATGAATAAAAGGTAAAATTTAGCCAAATCGATCAAATATTGAACTGAATTGAAAATTGATTGCAATTGCATACATGTACATATATTGAACAGGTCATAGCATGGAAGCTAAGAAGAGGAATAAAATTGTATGCCCGACGAATAGGTACATATTTACTGTTTTGTTTGGGTTTGATTATTTTATGAGCCGATTGGCACCGCTTGGCTTTTTATTTTTATTTTGGATTGATGAGGGCCCTGTGAGGCAAGTGGCGGTTTTAAATATCAACACGTACAAAGGAGGTTATAACGAAATTTTTCGAAAATTTAAGGCATTGCCAAATTTTTGAGAAATTAGAAAATTCTTAGAAACTGAAAAATTGAAGAATGAAAGCCAGAATGAAAGTTGAGTTGGTTAGTTAAACAACTTTTAGCTTCGTTCCTTTTCAAAGACGAAAAGATTTTAAGTGGGGGGAGATTGTAACAACCCGTATTTTCAGAAACAATTTAAATTCTGATTTAACCCATTTTAAGGAATATGTGAATAGAAATTGGTTATTTTTGCTAAATAAAATTTTAGAATAATTTTAAAATTAGTTTTTATCTTTTATTTGACTAAAAATAAACTCAGTAAAAAAATTCAATGGATTTAAAAGTTTTGTTTTGGAAATTTTGAAAATCCGATATTTAAAGTCAATACATAGCCCTTAAAAAGTGAAATTTTGCATATAAGATCAAAATTCAACGAAATAAATTTTTTTGGATTTGCAATGATAAATTATTGTTGAGTACCAAAAGGTGCGTCGAACGGAGTTAGTATGTGGCCGTGCGAGTTAAAACAGTTCAGGACAAAATAGGTAGTCATTTTACAAAGGAACATTATTGAGACGACCTGGGAATTCGACGAATTTTTTTTATTGAATCTGTAGTGTCAAATAAAGCTATGATTTCAAAGTTATGATTTTTATAATCAGTATGTGACCGTGCATTATTTTACAGTGGAAAAACAGTCACTATTTTAACTTTAAAAATTCGTTATTTGTGTATACAGACTCAGAATTTGACGAAACCAGTTTTGTTAGGTCCGTAATGTCAGAGAGTATCTTCATGTCAATTTTCATCGAAAACGAAGTCTATAAGTGACCACACGGATTTTTAAATAATGAAAATAAGTGATATTTGAGTATAACAAAATATAAAATTAATAGAAATAATATATTTTGGCTCCACTATAAAAGATCCTAAACACTTCTAAACCTAACCCAAAATCCTTATTCAACCGTAACTCCTTTTTCTTCAAAAACATGAAAATCCTCTTCTTAAAAAAATCAAAACAATTCAAATACAAAGCTATAAATCGCGAAATAAATATTTATGTAATCCTCATGAGAAGCTCTTCAATTTGATATGCATTTCAGTGGGGTTCAACATGTTTTTGGTCACTACGTTTAATGCCATGCGAGTTTGGCAGACTAGGGCTTGAGATTTTGTAAATTATAAGCAACGATGTTCAATTTGGTTATTATATTTGGATTCGTGGTAGGAATTGCGAATTCTATGCGAAGTTTAAGTCTAAACGGTGACAAAAAGTGTCGAGGAAATGAAGGGGGAAGAGTACGTTTGACAGTAGATGTAATTTCTGGGGAAGCTTGAGTTTGAGATTCATGGTGTTGAGATTGCAGAGGAGAAGAAGAGAAGAACAACGGTGTTTACGGTTTGTGATTTCGTGTAGAAACGATGGAGCTCAGACATTTTTACTTATATCGATGACGAAATGAGGCGCCTCGGATTTGAGTCCCTAGTAGCTCTTGATTTACGCCCCATAGGGCGGGGAAACGTATTATTAAGGAATTATATATAATCCACTAACGTATGTTGCGGTACGGCCCTGTGGCTCCTAGGTGCAGTTGCGACTGATCCTGATGCATAGGCTAGAGTGTCTCGAATTTGGTAAGGATGATCCCTTGCCTTGGTTCATAGATGGAAATCCAACCTCCAATACGACATCGTGCGGTTTTTGTTGTAAAACTAGTATGGCGACATGATATATGGTACCCATGTCGTCTATGATTGATACATTTATATTTGAAGTTGTTTTTAAATACTATGCACTTATAATAATATCAAAATGATTTGTATTATACGTGTCAAAGCATGTTTGGCTACTATAAGGGAAAACTCTATCCTCCGGCTTGCGTTGTGTTGTGCGATGGGACCTGAGTCTTATAATAGCATCATTTTTCCAAAAAGCATTGCGTTGTTTTATTTTAAACTAAGATTCATGTGGAGTAAACCTGTTCCATATTATATGGCGTGGTCCCGTGATTTACCCAACTTTAAAATCAAGCTAATAACTATTTTAGTTCTCACACCAGTCCCATGACTGACCTGGAGTTTATTGTTTTAACTAAACTCTGGGTGCCATATTTTCCACACGGGCAGCTAGTAGTTTTGGTTTTGCAGATATTATATTCACCGGATCCTGGTTTACAGCTGAACCGATATTTGGAAAGCTCTGTATCCGTGTATTCCTTTCAGTTGTATTTTGTATTATTTTTCCGCTGCTATTTAAATGTAATTTAAATCTTTGGTATTTTCCGATGTATATTATTTATTCATACTCTGTTATATTCTTGTACTCTGATGTAATTGTTGTGATAAGCAATGAAATGTTCTTCTGTTTGTGTTCTGATTTGCCTTGTTCTAAATTCAATCTGTACTTTCCTTTATGGGGAAGTTTGAGTCGTTTCATTTCCCATTTGAGAAAATGTCTCCATTACACGGCAGAGATAGTAGAGCCGAGCACACTTGAGAACGTGGAAGTTGAGAAGGAAGCATTAGTGAGACGAGTTCCTACTCATATCCTTGGATCAGGAATCAAGAAGCTACGTAATAAGGAAATCAGATTGGTCAAAGTGTAATAGGGTGAAAACCGTGAATATGTGACATGGGAACCCGAAGATAAGATTCACGCTTCTTATCCTTTTCTTTTTGAGAGCACGGTCTTGAAATCTTTTCCAAGATTTTACTTTGCATTTGCTTATATCATTCAAGTTTATTTATCCTATCATTCGAACCTTTGGACCCTTAGGTAAAATCCAATGGTTGGAAACATATTATGATTGATGGTTGCAAGTGGATGAAAGTGTTTGCTAGTGGTTGCTCGTGGATGCATATACACACACTAAGCACTAGATCGGCTCAAATCACTTACATATTGCAGATGGATGTGTGTGCATTTTAGATTTTCTATGAATGGAGATGAATGTATCATCGTATGGATGTTGCACTTGGACGAATGATTGTGCACACATATAGAGTTCACATGTTATACTAGGACAATTTGCATACATTTTGGATTCATGGAACAAACATATATTGCATTAAGGAGGTTAATTGAATCAGTCGACCGCCCGATTTTTGCATTAATGTAAGGACATATATACACACAACACTATGCATAAGCTCATAATGCATAAGTTCATACAAGAATTAGAAATCTCTTAAGGACGATGAACACCTATGGATGATGGATGAGTTGATGGATGTGGATGGACGTTAGGATAGTAACATTCTTCTAGACTTGAAGATTTCGGGGACGAAATCGTTTAAGTAGGGGAGAATGTAACACCCCAAAACTTAATACACTATAACCATGCTTAGAGATAATAAAGTGGGAATAAATTAATTAAATATTAAGAATTAACTAAAATCGGCATTACCGTTGCGTTCATCTCGGAATTCTGATTCAGATAGACCCCAAGTTTGTGTAAAACGAACAACGTATGAAGAAGTTATAGGCTCTAGAAGTTTGTATATGCATAAGGAGATTATGTATGAATATAAATTAAAAATGAATCACAGAAATTTCAAACGAACGAAGCGGGAAACCAAAGAGGGAACCAGGCCTGTTATGGTATGACCTACGCTGGCATGGGTCGAACCATAGGTCGAACCAACGGGGCTGGGTCGACCCTAGGGTCGACCAAGGGGTTAGGTGGGTCAACCCACCTCTGATCCAGACAGATTCTGAACGTGAACCTGGACTGTTTTATGCATTGTATTCATCGCTGACTCAGCATGACTTGTACGGTTTGGATTTAAAACCTAAAATCTAAAGGTTGATGTTGGCTCTGTAACTCTATGAATAGATGGCCTCCCTCATTCCCAATTCACACAAATTCTTCGTATCTCCTTCTACCTCCATGAAATTATTCTGAAGATTATAAACGTATAGTGGGGAAATGTTGCTAAAGATTGGATCAAACAGACCAACATCAGGACTTGCATACATACAACTTGGATTAGACTTCCTACGACATAATGTTATATAATTATCTTCACCAAGACTCGCTATGAGTTTCCGTTATTTATGGATCTAATTTCTTAGGCCTTGAACATGAGAGTTAAATAAAACTGGTTAGGAGCTACAGTGTTAGTAAAATACATGTTATACCTGTTTTCATTGTTAATCACCTATGTCGCTATGATCAGCTATACAATGACTGTGATGTTGGATAATTAAACAAGTTTACTTATGCCTGTGATGCTGGAAAATTAACAAGTTATATGTATCTATCTTCATTTTCCCATTTTTATATATTTTATGTTTATTTCCAATCTTGCTTATATGCCTATGTGATTTGATTTTATTCTTCTTCCTCTATTTCCTTTTTTATTTTACGCCAAGCCTAAGCCTTTTAGAAGCCTAGGCTATACCTTATTTGATTGCGCGTATAATAAGGGCAATAATGAATGACATAAAAAGAGGAATTTAGGCATGTTATTAAATTGGGAGTGGTTGACTATAATTTGGGAAAAAGATAAATACACATGTTTAGGCTTGCTGTAAACTGATAAAAAGGGTAATGTGTATGTGTTACTATAACTTGATAGAAAAATTCATAAACCTATATATGTTGTAATTTGGGAACATAGTTGGTATGCATATGAATTGGACATGTTACATTTTGACATTAAATGGACGTTAAGTAAGTGACATGTTTAGGGTAAGAATCAGATATAGTTTAATAAATTGAAATGTTATGGGGAACTATATACATCTAGGCAGGTGTTTTAGGGTAGGGTTGTACGCACATAATGGCATGTAATATTACAACTACGTTTATTAGTAAACCTAAACCTTCTAGGTTAAACTTAAGTATTAATAAGCTAACAGGTCCCTCGTTTGCTATTCTATCGGGTTTTGGGACTCTTAAATCCTAGTTATTTGTGGATACAAGCTTAGGGGGTTTGGCTTGTGTCAATCTGCTGTTCGGAACCCATATCGGTCAATATCCCTGTATGTATCTTGTTAATGGGGGTCCCACACTAGGTAGGGGCTAAGGCACGCTTTACTGAACTGGGTAGTAAGAGGTTCGCAAAGGGGTGGTTACGGGCGCGTTCTGGTGGAGTATTGAGCATGCATGGGGCCGACTAGGGAAGATAATACGCTATAACACAAGTAAATGGGTTTGTGTCATATAGTTGCTGGGTTAGGGAGTGATACACCCTACGGCTGGGGCTGACACAAAGTATTTACGTAGTAGGAAGCCGATCGCATGTGTAGTAATTAGGGTACACCTAATCCTGCTGTTTAATCCTGCTTTTTATTTCTGCTGTTAATTCTACTATTAATTCCTGCTGATATGTAATTATGTAAAGAACCTAATCCCATTGAACCTGTTATACTAGTATTGGTGCAGACATATATGTTCAGACATACCTGTTTTAGGATATAAATGTGAAGCATTACTCGACCATAAATTTATTCCTATTATTCTTGTCCATTATGCTCTTCTGTTTAGTTTAGTTTACCTTTTATGACACTATACCTTTCTCATCCAGTCTTATTTACCTATCTTGGCATTTCTATTTTATGCATATTTGTAAATCACTGGAACTCGCCAGACTTTATGTCTGACCCTTTTTCTTTCGCCTCTTTCTTCCTTCCTCCCAGATCCTCGGAGTGGAAGCACTCGGCAGTGACTATGAATTCTCTTATAGCTTGAACTTGACTTGGATTTCTTGAGATGTATCATTTTGACTTGCTCTCTACTTTAGTATGGCTTATGGCGATGGATATGATTTTATGTAATCTGAAGTTTTTCAGGAGATATTTTGTAAGATAGATTTAAGACATTTGAGTAGTTGTAACTAGTTTTGATGTACTTGTGAAACTATGCTTTATTTCTTTTATAATAAAGTCTAAAATTTTCTGCTTCTTATTTTATCTGCCATGGAAATATTCTGTAATGATTACCTATCGCGCTTCATGGAACTTTATGCATTCTCTTATGAGTGACATTAACGGACGTGGGGTGTTATAACTAAAGTCCCCAGTTAATAACCTAGGGTTTTTTATTGGATGACTAAGCTGCTAAATAAAATTCCTCAACAATAGCCTATTCAATATTGGAAGCATATATAAATGTAGTCTTTAAAACAAGACCACCTTTATTTTTAAAAGTGCAGTGAATATACTGTGTATCAATAAAAAAAACCGATAAGGGTCCAAATAATTAGATTATGTAAAACCATCCTACCATTTCCCCCCATTAAATTATTATTGACAATATTCCAATTTGAAAATCTTCTGATCTGCAGATCATTAATTTTTTGATCACTTAACTTATGCTCAATCAGACCTATAATACCAGGTTTGTATGTATACAAAAAATTGGCAAGGTCAAGTTGCCTTTCAGGGGAATCGAGCCCCTTATATTCCATGCTATTATATCCACACACACACACACACACACACACACACACACACACACACATATATATATATATATATATATATATATATATATATATATACGTATATACGTATATATATAAGAAAATTAGATAGATGCATACACACTAAAGATACTGGGCAGCTGCAGTGGAACTTCGCTTGTTGTTGTCCACCCTAACCTTCAATAACTTGCCACTCTTTTAGAAACTAATCTTGTCTGATGGCTTGAGCTATTTTCCCCATTTGGTATTCTAAATAATAAACTTTTTTCTAAAATCCTGGTCTTTATCATCTTTTGTATCTTTTACCGAAACTATATATGTTAGGCTTTTGGTCCTGCTCTTCTTCTTTTTTTAATTTGTGATGTAGGTTTTAATGACTTTGAAGCAACTAAAGTTTGTGAAGCGACCCGAAATTCCCCGGTCCCCGAAGAGAAGAGAAAGAACGAATTACTTTGAGGACAAGACAGATCAGAACGCAGCAGAAGAACATTTCATTGTTAATTACCACAATTCCATCATATTACAAGAATATACAGAGTATTAATACATAAAATACATTCAATAAATATCAGAGATTACAATAAATTACATAGCAGCGGAAAATAATACAAAATACAACTGAAGGATATATACGGATACAAAGCTTTCCGGATATCGTTCCAGCTGTAAACCAGGATCCTGTGAATATAAATTTGCAAACTCAAAACTACTAGCTGCCAATGTGGAAAATAGGGGCACCCAGAGTTTAGGTTAAAACAATAAACTCCAGGTCAGTCATGTGACTGGTGTGAGAACTAAAACAGTTATAAAATCTTTACTATAAAATTTCGGTAAATCAAGGGACCAAGCCGTATAACACGGAACAGGTTACCTCCCAAGAACACCAGTGCATAAAACAAACAGCGCAATGCTAAATAAAGGAAAATGAAGCTGTTATAAGACCCAGGTCCCATCACACAATGCAACGCAAGCCGGAGGATAGGGTTTTACCTTATAACAACCAAAGCATGCTTGATACGTTTAAAACAAATCATTTGATACTATAATAAGTGTATAGTGTCAAAACAATTTCAATCATAAATATAAATCATAGGCGGCATAGCATCCCATGCTACTATGTCGCCAATACTAGGCTCTACAAATAAAGCCGAAATCTCACGTATTGGAAGTTGGATTTCCATCTGTGAACCGAGGCAAAAGATAGTCCTCCACCGAATTCGAGACGCTCTAGCCCGTGTCTTAGGCAAGTACTCAGTCAAGCCTTTAGATCGTCAGGGCCGGTCCACCGATGTGGATTAAAATGCATGAACACTGCGTTTCCCTACCCTATGGGGTGTCAATGAGCCAACGAATGACTCCATCGGTCCCGGATCGACCGATATAACCGAGGCGCCTCACAACAACAACAACCACATAAGTCAAACTCATCAGGGCGTGTAAAACCACTGACGCCACTTCTAGCTAGAAGGAAACGCATGCCCTCCCTGATGTCCTCTCCCGTTTCTGGTTCACAACCGGGGTGTGAGGCTCGCGAATCAACGTTACACAAAGTTATGCCACACAGGCTGTGCTTTGATCATCACCACAAGACCTTGCTTTTCAACAGAAGCCTTGATCAATTGCCACTTAGGCATGCCACACAGGCAATTCACTCCATGCGTTTGATATCCATCAATATATAACCTCTGGGCTCGTACGTCTCAGAGAAGGGCGTTAAGCAAAAGAATAAATTCTCCGCCGCCAAACAGATATATATTTAATAGAAATCAACCACACAGACTAAAATCCAATGTCAGACACACAGTCCATTTACAAGTTCGTTCTGGTTCTGAACGAAACTGGAGGCACCTAGTACCCTGCATATCCATCGATCTCCAAGTACGTCTGGACGACCACTAACTGATTCCCTCCTCTGGGGTGTACGGCCCAATCAAGATCATCAGTAATTATCCAAACGACGTGAAGACCTCCGGTCTTCAACCACCGTCTTCATCTTCGACACCACGTTGAATTAGTTATTCAGAATGGGATAAACCCGGTCTTTCTGAATAACTCGCGTATATAATAAACAAGTGTTACACAAACACAACATACGCCTCATTCCAATTCAGAATATTCTTTTATCCAAATACTCTTGTACTTTGGGAAAGGTTACCATTAATTTTATCAAAGATAAGTTCTTTAAATTTATTCTTTAATCTTCTTTGAATATCAATTCAAACAAGTCGGGATTAGCGAACCACGCCGAAGTAATCATTTATTTTAATTTCCCAATGCCAACCTATTCATCCCATGATGTAAAACTGGTAATACTTCATATCTAACACCACGGTGTTATCGGTAAATTCAATTACCATTTCACGTTCAAATCTAATTAAAGATTTAACTATCGCATGGAGTAAAACTGGTGACACTCCATTCTCGATCTTTTCAATCTAATTAAAGATTCGTTAAAACTCCACTTAGTTTTAATCTTTAACTGGGTTAAAGAATCAGTTTAATTTAAAACACGGTTCACGATAAACTTAAAATCACATTCCGTTAATTATCGGGTTAAAGAACAAGTGTTATTTAAAACACTGTTCACAATAAACCCAAAAATCAATACCAATTCAATTCCAATTAAATATTATTTAATTGGTACACTTCATTAAATCTAAATAAAAAGATTTAATCTTTTTCTCAACTGGGCTTAAGAACAGTGTTAATGAAGACACCATTCACGACAAACCCAAATCACATTAGATATTAAATACAAGGCTCTGAATAGAAAATATATCGGATTATATTCAATATCAAATTCTACGACCCACAAATATCGTATTGGAAATAACGATATATATATATATATATATATATATATATATATATATATATATATATATATATATCTTTCAAATTTCCATAACAATATCTGTATAATCACGAAATCCAACGTCGAAATATTCCGAAGACAATTTCGATTCAAATCCATTCCAATGCAATTATTGGAAATTCTGGTTATTTTCAAAACCATTTCAAATCCAATTTATTTATTTTAAAAATAAATAAATTATTATTCTAGTTCAAAACTAGTTCATTTCTAAAAAATCTATTTTTATCCTTTCAAATATGGAGTTTTTCCATCCCAATTCTTCACAAATCATTTCTTATAATTTTACATTAATTATTAATATTTTTGATAATTTTATCTAGGCCCGTACAGTCGATTTCCATCAATGGCCATCGAACTGCACTTACAACGACCTTTTTCCAATTTGATTTGGAAATAATTCCAAATCCAACCATTAGATTTCAAATTTCTGATATTCGTTAGAAAGCTCTTTCCGATACGAACCCAACGGTTCTGGTTTTAGGAGAATCCGACGGTCGGATCTCCCGCAATATCCATTCGAAGTCAATGGTCGAAATTCGCGAACTACCGTGGCGCGTTCTATTCAGGCCATTATATTATATATATAATATATATAATATATACTTCATCGAATAATTTCCTTTTAAAATGTATTTTATAAATCGTTTTAAATTCGTTTTTAAAACGATTTCAACTTCCATCTCAAATTCAAATCAAAATTGAATCTTTCCAATATAAATTCGTTTCACTTTCATTTCAAATCGATTTCAATTTGAATCGATTTCAATTCAATTTCAATTCGTTTAAATTCAATTCAAAATGATTTCATTTCTATTTCAATTTAATTCGAATTTCAATTCACTTCAATATTTATTTCAATTCGAATAAAATCAATATAAATATCGTTCACGTAAAAATGGCGCAAATCTAATCAACACGGCTTTATATATTTCTATTTTCAAATATTCTATTTCAAATATTTCTATTTCAAATATTTCTTTTTCAAATATTTCTTTTTCAAATATTTCTTTTCAAAACTTCTATTTCAAATATTCTATTTCAAATATTCTATTTCAAATATTTCTATTTCAAATATTTCTATTTCAAATATTTCTATTTCAAATATTTCTTTTTCAAATATTTCTTTTCAAAACTTCTATTTCAAATATTCTATTTCAAATATTTCTATTTCAAATATTTCTATTCAAAACTGGAATGAGGCCCAATCAATTACCATATAATGTTAATTATATGGATTTTTTATGACACGTGTATAAGATAACAACGATGAATAATCAACCATCATCCAGAGTGCATTCTACACTGTATAAGCATCAAATATAAATATTTAACGCTTATGACAGTCTGTCAATCAATCGATCGACATACAACTAATTATTGGGATTAGTGTATGTCATATATCATCCCAATACCCGTGTGGGGTTGCAATCTATCAAACACGGATTTTATTTGTGCAGATCGGTGATATGTAAAATTTATCGTTCCAATCAATATCAATCAAATGTGTGTATATAAACAAATCGTCCGATTTGTTTATATTTATTTCATTTTAAATACACGTTAAAAATTCGATTTTTAACTATAAAATATTTTTAACTATATAAATATTTTATTTCATTTCACATCACACAATCAACTACCCATCAAAATCAAACAACCAAGCATACAAGCCGTCCATGGTCTGTGGACGACGGGAGTCGGGTGCTACTAAACACCGTCTGCATCCTAGTATATATTATTAACTAGAAAAAGAATTTTAAAGGTGAGAAGTTCTCACCGATTTGCTAAACCAACGCCATGACTCTTCATATGTAGAAATCTTCGCCGTTTCTTCTTTCGTTACTTTCGTTGTCCGTGCTCACTACATAAATAAGAATTATATTTTTATTCTCTACATCATATAAAAACTATATTTTTATTCTCTACATCATATAAAAATTATATTCTTATTCTCTACATCATATAAAAATTATATTCTTATCCTCTACATCATATAAAATTTTTATTTTTATTTCAACTCTACATAGATAAAAATCACATCTTTTCTATAATAAAAATCTAGTCTTTCCCCCTTATAAAAATCATATTCCTTTGTTATGCAATTTCAATAATAAAAATCCTACTTTATTTAAATATAGAAAAAAAAACTGATTTTTATAAAATTAAAACTTATATTTTTCAGTTTTCCTCAGAGGAGGGGCTGAGGAGGTTATGGCGGCGCCACATTGGCTGAAACAGTGGAGAGATGGAGTTATTTGCAAATATTGGGTTGTATATACATAAAAAGAGGAGCTTTTTGGCGATTGGGACCCTACTGGTCGGAATGGAGATGAGGATGGCCGGCGTCAGGCTGTTGGGGACTAGGAGGGGTCGCGGCCAAGAGGTGGTGGCGGTGGAGGACCTTTGGCGGCGGATCTCGTGGGTTTGGGCGCGGTTCCTCGCGTTGTGGGGGGGGGGGGGGTTGCGACGGCTCAGGGGTAGGAGGGGGAGGCAAATCGGAGGCGGGGCGGCGGTTTGTAGGCGGCGCGGTGCGTGGGTGGAGGTGGCGACGGGTTTTCAACGATGGGTTTCTTTTTTTTTTCTTTAAAAACTGAACGGGGGAGATAAAGGTAGGGGTAAGGGTATTATATAATTATTTTATTTAATTTATTTATCCTCAAAATGTTGACTTTCCATTTAAACTCCGAATTGAACCCACCGACTGTCGCCCCTAGCTAATCACCCCCATTCCGAACACAATGGGATATGTATCGTAAGCCAATTCCATCGTTTCGATCAGTTTTCACCTAAATTAACATTTAAATCAATATATCTTCAATTTGAACGCACATTTCAATTTACCAAGGCCACATACGGACTCTAAAAATTCCCAAAAAATATTTTCTAGCTTCGTATTGATGATACGGTCCTAACAAAACTAATTTCGTCTAATTCCGAGACCGTTTGAAAAATGGCCAATTTCCAGTCGATTAAAATCAACTGAAACTGGTCAAACGCGTTTTCCTTTTCCACACTCACATATTGATTCGAAAAATTACGAAATTTGAAACCTAGCAATAATTTGACATTCCAGATCCAACAAAAGTGGTTTCGTCGAAAACCAAGGTCGTTTGCAAAATGGCTATTTTTAAAGGCCGAAATTCCATAGCGACTATTCTGAAATTTCAACTGGACATATATTTTGATTCCCGCTATAAAATTTCGATTTCTCGGATTAGTTGGAAAGATATTCTCTATTAGATTCCATTATTTTTGGTTTCACTAAAATTCGGTTTATTTTGAATCCGGTACATTCATTTGATGTTTGAAATCGAATTATCGAACTACCACGCCATTTTCAATTCCTTTTAAAATTATAAATAAATATTTATATTCTAACGACGACGAATATAAATATATACATTCTAATCTATTCAAAATAAATTTTTCGTCGTTATTATTTAAAATAATTCATTTTAAATAATCAAAATTCGCTCAAATTGCCAAAATAAAAATTTTAAATTGGCATAGATTTCCGGTTATTACAATCTCCCCCACTTAAAACTTTTCGTCCCTAAAAAGGAACGAAGCCGAAATTTGTTTAACAAATCAACTCAACTTCCAGTATTTACTTTACGGCTTAAGTTTTTCAACTTTTCAGTTTCTAAAAACTTTTGAAAATTTTCAAAAATTTGGCTAACACCCTAAATTTTCGAAAAATTTCGCCATAACCTCCCCTGCACCGGGGACTTCGGGATATTTCATATAGCCTGCCATGGCCTTCTTCAATCCAAAAGAAAAAGCCAATCAGCTCATAAAATCATCATCACCCTAACAAAACAGTAAATTATGGTAAACATGTACCAATTTGTCGGGCAAACAATTTTATTCTTCTGCTCTGTTCAGTGTAAGTACATGTATATGCATGCAAATGCGACAAATTTACAATACAACTCACTATTTGATCAATTTGGCTAAATGGTTCAACATTTAATTAATTCAAATAATAATCAGACAACACAACCAGCAATCAATTAGTTGATTAGCTTTTCAAATTCATAATTTTTGATACATATACGGAAAATCATGTTTTTGATGCTAAATCACAACAATAGGCCCTATCTAATTTTGGTTCTCACACCAGTCAATTGGAAATATATAGAAACCTCACTTTCGTCACTCGAACATAAATTCTAATGATGGAGCTCCATCATAAAAACCATCTCCGGGAGATTAGAGCGTTATTCTATATCCATCCAGTATATTAAAACTTCGAATACACGCGGATCAGACGTATATGCAAAATCTATATATATTGGATTGTCCACATCAATATAAATAAATATTCAAATACGTATAAAAGGATTTAAATTTCAAAACAAAATTTGTTTTCATTTTCAAAAATATAATCTTCACACTCGTTCTAGGATACTACTGATCCCATCTCTAAGAAGTCATTCCCATTGGATATTACTAATCCAATATCTGATGAATTCTTTCGTTCGGTTCTAACGTGTCTTGTTCTCTGAGCTTTGTAAACCAAAGCTCTGATACCAAATGAAACAACCCGAACTTCCCCGGTCTCCGAAGAGAAGAGAAAGAACGAATTACTTTGAGGACAAGACAGATCAGAACGCAGACAGAAGAACATTTCATTTTTTAAATTACCACAATTCCATCAAATTACAAGAATATACAGAGTATTAATAAATAAAATACATTCGATAAATATCAGATATTACAATAAATTACATAGCAGCGGAAAACAATACAAAATACAACTGAAGGAGATATACGGATACAAAGCTTTCCGGATATCGTTCCAGCTGTAAACCAGGATCCTGTGAATATAAATCTGCAAAACCAAAACTACTAGCTGCCCGTGTCGAAAATAAGGGCACCCACAGTTTAGGTTCAAACAATAAACTCCAGGTCAGTCATGGGACTGGTGTGAGAACTAAAACAGTTATTAATCTTTATTTTAAAGTTCGGTAAATCAAGGGACCACGCCGTATAACACGGAACGGGTTACCTCCCAAGAACACCAGTGCATAAAACAAACAGCGCAATGCTAAATAAAGGAAAATGAAGCTGTTATAAGACCCAGGTCCCATCACACAATGCAACGCAAGCCTGAGGACAGGGTTTTACCTTATAACAGTCAAAGCATGCTTGATACGTTTAAAACAAATCATTTGATACTATAATAAGTGTATAGTGTCAAAATAATTTCAATCATAAATATCAATCATAGGCGGCATAGCATCCCATGCTACTATGTCGCCAATACTAGTCTCTACAAATAAAACCGAAATCTCACGTATTGGAAGTTGGATTTCCATCTGTGAACCGAGGCAAAAGATAGTCCTCCACCGAATTCGAGACGCTCTAGCCTGTGTCTCAGGCAAGTACTCAGTCAGGCCTTTAGATCGTCAGGGCCGGTCCACCGATGTGGATTAAAATGCATGAACACTGCGTTTCCCCACCCTATGGGGGGTCAATGAGCCAACGAATGACTCCATCGGTCCCGGATCGACCGATATAACCGAGGCGCCTCGCAACATCAACAACCACATAAGTCAAACTCGTCAGGGCATGTAAAACCACTGACGCCACTTCTAGCTAGAAGGAAACGCATGCCCTCCCGGATGTCCTCTCCCATTTCTGGTTCACAACCGGGGTGTGAGGCTCGCGAATCAACGTTACACAAAGCTATGCCACACAGGCTGTGCTTTGATCATCACCACAAGACCTTGCTTTTCAACAGAAGCCTTGATCAATTTCCACTTAGGCATGCCACACAGGCAATTCACTCCATGTGTTTGATATCCATCAATATATAACCACTAGGCTCGTACGTCTCAGAGAAGGGCGTTAAGCAAGAGAATAAATTCTCCGCTGCCAAACAGAAATATATATATATATATATATATATATTTAATAGAAATCAACCACATAGACTAAAATCCAATGTCAGACACAGAGTCCATTTACAAGTTCGTTCTGGGTCTGAACGAAACCGGAGGCACCTATTTGTAACGACACGGGTTTCGCCCGGACCTAATCGATCGCTAAACCGACCAAGACCGTTCGAATCCCGCATACGCTAACTTTGGGTATACAACACATCAGAACAAATAACAGAAGACTTCAATAAACATCATAATAATGTTACATCAGAGTACAGAATATCAGAGTATATCGAAAATAATACACAGCGGAAGATAAATTTACATAAATGTAATACAATGCACAGCGGAAATATAAACTACACAGCGGAAGACTGTAAATGCCTGGACACAGCTTAAAGCTTCAATCCAGAATCCTGCTCAATACATCTGCAAAATAAAACTACTCGACTGCCCGTGTGGAAAATAGGGGCACCCGAGTTCGCAAGGGAAAAGCAAACTACAGGTCAGTCATGGGACTGGTGTGAGAACTCAAAAACAGTTGTTAACTTTGTTCAAAAATAAGGCAAATCACGGGACCATGCCACTTTCGCGGAACGGGTTTACCCCCATGAAAGCCAGTGTATAAACAACAATCAATATAGATATATGGATCTACTATGCATCAATCAACATGCAATATCCCAATCTACCCATTTAGATTAATCACCACTCTTAGATTTTCCAAATCCAATTCAATTTACAGAAATTATTCCTTTGGATTTTATTCCCGATTTCTTATTTCAAATCATTTGAAATACATATCTAACTTTCAATATCAAAGTAGATTTCACTTCGGGATCTCAAATCAAATCATTTGGAAATGTGAATTCCAAAACATAACAATGCATACAAACAAGTATGCAACCAAATATCGTGCTCCCCATCGACAAGGCAAAGGGTACGCACCTCGCAACTCGATATATATATGTGCACCTACCCCACATAGGAGTAGGCTACACCAACGATGCACCTCCCACTCATGGAGAGCATACACCGCCCTCTCACCCATACTTTTAGTCTCAGGGTTACCCGAATCTTTAGCCACATACTAAATCATTTCATATCCCGAAGTAGGGAAAAATCATTTCACAACATAATAATCACAAGTACTTTCAAAATATAGTACTTCACATCTGTAATTCACGCATATGATCAGTCACTATTAATCACATAACCTTTGAGCTCGTACGTCTCAAAGAAGGGTGTTAAGCAAGAGAATAAATTCTCCGCCACCAAACAGATACATCATTAATAGCAACTGATCGAATACGCGATGAACCACAATGTAACATATAATACATTTCTAAATCATTTTAGAAATCATCGGGTTTTGGGCCTCGAAATCCTTTCTGTTTTATAAAACATTTTTATAAAACATTCCATGTCCAAAATCGGGAACACGTTTCTTTTCGCTTTAAGAAAAATATCATTTCACAATCATTCATTAAATTTGAAATGAACACAATATCGCTAAACACCTTATCGTCAAATCGTGAAGTGTTTCACAAGGCGTTAGCACACAGATATTTTCAACCCAACCCAATGCTAAATGTAAAAGCATATTTTGCTCATAAACTGGTCGAGCACAATCCAAACCATCAATCAATCAAATTTGACATTAAATATAAGGTTTTAAATAGAGAGAGTATTGACTTATATTTAACATCAAATCCTGAAACCAACAGATATCATATCGGGAATAACGATATCGATATCTTCCAAATTCCCATCACAATATCTGTAATCACGGAATCCAATATCGAAAATATCCATAGATAATTTCAATTCAAATCTAATCCAATTTATTTATTTATAACCATTGGATTATTTTTCTAGTTAATAACTAGTTCATTTCGATAAAAATCTATTTTTATCTTTTCAAATATGGAGTTTTTCATCCCAATTCTTCCCAAATCATTTCTTATGATTTTACACAAATTATTAATATTTTTAATAATTTTATCAAGGCCTGTACGGTCGATTTCCATCAATGGCCATCGAACTGCACTTACAGCGACCTTTTTCAAATTTGATTTGGACGTAATTCCAAATCCAACCGTTAGATTTCAAATTTCTAATATTCCTTAGAAAGCTCTTTTCGATACGAACCCAACGGTTCTGATTTCAGGAGAATCCAACGGTCGGATCTCCCGTAATGTCCGTTCAAAGTCAATGGTCAAAATTCGCGAACTGCCGCAGCGCGGCGCGTTCTATTCAGGCCATTTATTATATATATAATATATATTTCGTCGATTTCTATTTAAAACGAATTATATAAATAGTTTTGAATTCGTTTCAAAAACATTTTCAACTTCCTTTTCAATTCAAATCACAATTGAATTCTTCTTTATAGATTCGTTTTAAAATTCATTTCTATTCAATTCAAATTTCAATTCAATTTGAATTCGTTTTCAATTCAATTCATTTCGAATTCGTTTTCTATTCAATTCAATTCGAATTCGTTTTCTATTCAATTCAATTCGAATTCGTTTTCTATTCAATTCAATTCGAATTCGTTTTCTATTCAATTCAATTCGAATTCATTTTCTATTCAATTCAATTCGAATATTTCATATGCATCGTTTTCATTTCATATATATATATATATCGTTTTCAATTCGAATATTTCATATACATTGTTTTCAATTCGAATATTTTCACTTTCAATATATCCGATATTTTCACTTTCAATTTATTCGATATTTTCACTTCGCTATATATATAAATTTCACTTTTCATATATTCGATATTTTCACTTCGCTATATATATAAATTTCACTTTTCATATATTCGATATTTTCACTTCGCTATATATATAAATTTCACTTTTCATATATTCGATATTTTCACTTTGCTATATATATAAATTTCACTTTTCATATATTCGATATTTTCACTTCGCTATATATATAAATTTCACTTTTCATATATTCGATATTTTCACTTTGCTATATATATAAATTTCACTTTTCATATATTCGATATTTTCACTTCGCTATATATATAAATTTCACTTTTCATATATTCGATATTTTCACTTTGCTATATATATAAATTTCACTCTTCATATATATGTTATTTCACTTCGCTATATATATAAATTTCACTTTTCATATATATGTTATTTCACTTCGCTATATATATAAATTTCACTTTTCATATATATGTTATTTCACTTCGCTATCAATCAATTTTCACAACAATTTCAACCAATAAATATCGTCCATGGTTTGTGGACGAGGGGCGTATATATATATATAGAGAGATATTTATATATATCAATTCACTTCCACTTTCAACACATATATAAAATTATAAAAAGAAATTGAAGAGTGAGAAATCCTCACCAATAGCTATCCAACTACACGATTCTTCCTTAATAGAAACTTCGCCTATTTGTTGCTTTCGTCGCCTGTATTCTCTACATAGGTAAAAATCGAATTTTTACTATGTTATTCAATATATAAAGATTGCATTTTGACTTCGCTATTAAATATAAAGATTATATTTTTATTATTCTTATGATGTAACAATTATATTTTTATTGCTTTAAAAATATAAGAATCATACCTTACTATTTCTACTTAACAAAAATTCCATCTTTTCTGTTTTTAAAAATATGATCTTTATTTTTAAGTTCAAATCTTTTTCTATTAAGAGATCTACCCTTTTTCTTTTATCTTTTTGAAAATGCAGTTTTTATATCTTTTTCAAAATGCAGTTTTTTCTTCTTTCAAAAATGCAGTTTTTTCCTTTTAAATAAATGCAGTTTTTATCTTTAAAATAAATGCAGTTTTTTTCCTTTTAAATAAATGCAGTTTTTATCTTTTATTTCAAATGCAGTTTTTCTTTTATTTCAAATGCAGTTTTTTCTTTTATTTCAAATGCAGTTTTTCTTTATTCTTTTTAAAATATGCAGTTTTTCTTTTATTCTTATTAAAATATGCAGTTTTTCTTTTATTTCAAATGCAGTTTTTCTTTATCTCAAATGCAGTTTTTCTTTTATTTCAAATCAGTTTTTGATTTCTTTTAAAAACAGTTTTTAAATCTCTTTTTTAAAAAATCAGTTTCTCTTTTTAAATTTCTGTTTTTACATCCTTAAAAAAGCAGTTTTAAAACTTTTTTTAAAAAAAAGTTTTATTCTTTTCAAAACAGTTTTTAATTTCTTTTAAAAACAGTTTTTAAATCTTCTTAAATATGCAGTTTTTATAACTTACTTCTTTTAAAAATTCTGTTTTAAAAACTTAAAACAAAAATCAGTTTTTAAATCATACATAAAAAAACAGTTTTTTTTTCCTTTAATTCACTGTAAAACAAAATAGAACAAAACAAAATAAAATAAAATAAAATGCTCACCGAGTTCGAATGGGAGGAGGAGGAGTCGGCGGTGGCTCGTGGGGTGGAGGCGCTCGGTGATGTCGCGATGAGGCGCTCCGATTTGGGTCGAGGGTAGCGTCGTCTGGAGGGAGGAGGTTGCGAGGCTTCGGCGAAGGGTACGTCGGCGGTGGCTTCCAGGTCGGGGGCGGCGGCGCGATTTTAGATTAGGTTTTCTCTTTTTTTTTTTTTTTTTTTGTGAATAACTGATCGGGGGGGGGGGGGGGCAAACAGATAAGAAAAGGAGGGATGGTAGGTTTTTTTTTATTTATTTTATTATTTAATTATTAAATTATGCACAAGGGTTGACTTTTACTTATGACCTCGAAACGAGGTCCACCGCCTGTCGTCCATAGCATTTTACCCCCATTCCGAACACAATGGGATATGTATCGTAAGCTGGTTTGATCGTTACAATCAGTTTCCGTTGAATTTACAATTTAAATCCTTTTATTGAATTTTAAACGTACATTTCAAATTACCGGGGTCATATACTAACTAGAAAAATTCCAGAAAAATATTTTCTGGTTTTGTATTGACGATACGGTCCTAACAAAACTAGTTTCGTCGAATTCTGAGATCGTTTGAAAAATGGCCAATTTCCTGTCGATTAAATTCAACAGAAATTGGTCAAACGCGTTTTCCTTTGCCTCGCTCACATATTGATTCGAAAAACTATGAAATTTGAAATCTAACAATAGTTTGACATCCCGGACCCAACAAAAGTGGTTTCGTCGAATTCCGAGGTCATTTGCAAAATGTCCATTTTTAAGGGCCTGAATTCCATAGCGACTATTCTGAATTTTCAACTGGACATATCTTTTGATTCCCGATATGAAATCTTGATTTTTCGGATTCGTTGGAAAGATATTCACTATTAGATTCCATTATTTTTGGTTTCACTAAAATCCGGATTGTTTTGCACCCGGTACATTCAATTGAAGTTTGAAATCGAATTATCGAACTACCGCGCCATTTTCAATTCTATTTATAATTATATATAAATATTTATATTCTAACGACGACGCGTATAATATATACGTTCGAATTATATTCAAAAATAAATTTCTCGTCGATATTATTTAAAATAATTCATATTAAATAATCAGAATTCGCTAAAATTGCCAAAATAAAAATTTCAAACTGGCTCGCATTTTACGGGTTATTACAATCTCCCCCACTTAAAACTTTTCGTCCCCGAAAAGGAACAAAGTAGAAAGTGGTTTGATTAATCAACACTACGTTCGATCTGGCTTCTATTCTCCAACTCTTTAGTTTCTGAGAATTTTCAAAATTTCAAAAATTTGGCTAACACCATAAATTTTTGAAAAATTTCGCCATAACCTCCCCTGCACCGGGAGCATCAGGGAATTTCAAATAGCTTCCCCGGTCCTTTAGATCTCAAAAAGAAAAAGAAAAAGCCAATAGGCTCACAAAATCATCATCACCCAAACAAAACAGTAAATTATGTAGTAAACATGTACCTATTTGTCGGGCAAACAAATTTTATTCTCTGCTCTAGCCTCCTTGCTATGACCTGTTCAATGTGAGTATATGTATGCAAGCAAATGCGACCAATTTTCAATACCGTTCAATATTTGGTTCAATTAGGCTAAATGGTTCAAAATTATCAACCAAATAAACCAACAACACAAACATCAATCAATTAATTGATTATATTTTCAAATATATAATTTTATATATTTAAAATCATATTTTCTAAAATCAGATTATATATATAATCACAAATACGTTATTTATAAACAAATAACTCTCGACTCATTCTGGGGCATTTCTAACCCCATCTCTAACGAGTCACTCATTCTAGAATGCTACTGATTCTATCTCTAATGAGGATTCTTTTATAGGACATTACTAATCCTACCTCTGATGAGTCTTTTGTTCAGTTCTAATGAGTTGTACCCCAAAGATTTGAGTTTAACCAAAGCTCTGATACCACGTTGTAACGACTCGGGTTTCGCCCGGACCTAATCGATCGCTAAACCGACCAAGACCGTTCGAATCCCGCATACGCTAACTTTGGGTATACAACACATCAGAACAAATAACAGAAGACTTCAATAAACATCGTAATAATGTTACATCAGAGTACAGAATATCAAAGTATATCGAAAATAATACACAGCGGAAGATAAATTTACATAAATGTAATACAATGCACAGCGGAAATATAAACTACACAGCGGAAGACTGTAAATGCCTGGACACAGCTTAAAGCTTCAATCCAGAATCCTGCTCAATACATCTGCAAAATAAAACTACTCGACTGCCCGTGTGGAAAATAGGGGCACCCGAGTTCGCAAGGGAAAAGCAAACTACAGGTCAGTCATGGGACTGGTGTGAGAACTCAAAAACAGTTGTTAACTTTGTTCAAAAATAAGGCAAATCACGGGACCACGCCACTTTCGCGGAACGGGTTTACCCCCATGAAAGCCAGTGTATAAACAACAATCAACATAGATATATGGATCTACTATGCATCAATCAACATGCAATATCCCAATCTACCCATTTAGATTAATCACCACTCTTAGATTTTCCAAATCCAATTCAATTTACAGAAATTATTCCTTTGGATTTTATTCCCGATTTCTTATTTCAAATCATTTGAAATACATATCTAACTTTCAATATCAAAGTAGATTTCACTTCGGGATCTCAAATCAAATCATTTGGAAATGTGAATTCCAAAACATAACAATGCATACAAACAAGTATGCAACCAAATATCGTGCTCCCCATCGACAAGGCAAAGGGTACGCACCTCGCAACTCGATATATATATGTGCACCTACCCCACATAGGAGTAGGCTACACCGACGATGCACCTCCCACTCATGGAGAGCATACACCGCCCTCTCACCCATACTTTTAGTCTCAGGGTTACCCGAATCTTTAGCCACATACTAAATCATTTCATATCCCGAAGTAGGGAAAAATCATTTCACAACATAATAATCACAAGTACTTTCAAAATATAGTACTTCACATCTGTAATTCACGCATATGATCAGTCACTATTAATCACATAACCTTTGAGCTCGTACGTCTCAAAGAAGGGTGTTAAGCAAGAGAATAAATTCTCCGCCACCAAACAGATACATCATTAATAGCAACTGATCGAATACGCGATGAACCACAATGTAACATATAATACATTTCTAAATCATTTTAGAAATCATCGGGTTTTGGGCCTCGAAATCCTTTCTGTTTTATAAAACATTTTTATAAAACATTCCCTGTCCAAAATCGGGAACACGTTTCTTTTCGCTTTAAGAAAAATATCATTTCACAATCATTCATTAAATTTGAAATGAACACAATATCGCTAAACACCTTATCGTCAAATCGTGAAGTGTTTCACAAGGCGTTAGCACACAGATATTTTCAACCCAACCCAATGCTAAATGTAAAAGCATATTTTGCTCATAAACTGGTCGAGCACAATCCAAACCATCAATCAATCAAATTTGACATTAAATATAAGGTTTTAAATAGAGAGAGTATTGACTTATATTTAACATCAAATCCTGAAACCAACAGATATCATATCGGGAATAACGATATCGATATCTTCCAAATTCCCATCACAATATCTGTAATCACGGAATCCAATATCGAAAATATCCATAGATAATTTCAATTCAAATCTAATCCAATTTATTTATTTATAACCATTGGATTATTTTTCTAGTTAATAACTAGTTCATTTCGATAAAAATCTATTTTTATCTTTTCAAATATGGAGTTTTTCATCCCAATTCTTCCCAAATCATTTCTTATGATTTTACACAAATTATTACTATTTTTAATAATTTTATCAAGGCCTGTACGGTCGATTTCCATCAATGGCCATCGAACTGCACTTACAGCGACCTTTTTCAAATTTGATTTGGACGTAATTCCAAATCCAACCGTTAGATTTCAAATTTCTAATATTCCTTAGAAAGCTCTTTTCGATACGAACCCAACGTTTCTGATTTCAGGAGAATCCAACGGTCGGATCTCCCGTAATGTCCGTTCGAAGTCAATGGTCGAAATTGCGAACTGCCGCAGCGCGGCGCGTTCTATTCAGGCCATTTATTATATATATAATATATATAATATATATTTCGTCGATTTCTATTTAAAACGAATTATATAAATAGTTTTGAATTCGTTTCAAAAACATTTTCAACTTCCTTTTCAATTCAAATCACAATTGAATTCTTCTTTATAGATTCGTTTTAAAATTCATTTCTATTCAATTCAAATTTCAATTCAATTTGAATTCGTTTTCAATTCAATTCATTTCGAATTCGTTTTCTATTCAATTCAATTCGAATTCGTTTTCTATTCAATTCAATTCGAATTCGTTTTCTATTCAATTCAATTCGAATTCGTTTTCTATTCAATTCAATTCGAATTCATTTTCTATTCAATTCAATTCGAATATTTCATATGCATCGTTTTCATTTCATATATATATATATATCGTTTTTAATTCGAATATTTCATATACATTGTTTTCAATTCGAATATTTTCACTTTCAATATATCCGATATTTTCACTTTCAATTTATTCGATATTTTCACTTCGCTATATATATAAATTTCACTTTTCATATATTCGATATTTTCACTTCGCTATATATATAAATTTCACTTTTCATATATTCGATATTTTCACTTCGCTATATATATAAATTTCACTTTTCATATATTCGATATTTTCACTTTGCTATATATATAAATTTCACTTTTCATATATTCGATATTTTCACTTCGCTATATATATAAATTTCACTTTTCATATATTCGATATTTTCACTTTGCTATATATATAAATTTCACTTTTCATATATTCGATATTTTCACTTCGCTATATATATAAATTTCACTTTTCATATATTCGATATTTTCACTTTGCTATATATATAAATTTCACTCTTCATATATATGTTATTTCACTTCGCTATATATATAAATTTCACTTTTCATATATATGTTATTTCACTTCGCTATCAATCAATTTTCACAACAATTTCAACCAATAAATATCGTCCATGGTTTGTGGACGAGGGGCGTATATATATATATATATAGAGATATTTATATATAGCAATTCACTTCCACTTTCAACACATATATAAAATTATAAAAAGAAATTGAAGAGTGAGAAATCCTCACCAATAGCTATCCAACTACACGATTCTTCCTTAATAGAAACTTCGCCTATTTGTTGCTTTCGTCGCCTGTATTCTCTACATAGGTAAAAATCGAATTTTTACTATGTTATTCAATATATAAAGATTGCATTTTGACTTCGCTATTAAATATAAAGATTATATTTTTATTATTCTTATGATGTAACAATTATATTTTTATTGCTTTAAAAATATAAGAATCATACCTTACTATTTCTACTTAACAAAAATTCCATCTTTTCTGTTTTTAAAAATATGATCTTTATTTTTAAGTTCAAATCTTTTTCTATTAAGAGATCTACCCTTTTTCTTTTATCTTTTTGAAAATGCAGTTTTTATATCTTTTTCAAAATGCAGTTTTTTCTTCTTTCAAAAATGCAGTTTTTTCCTTTTAAATAAATGCAGTTTTTATCTTTAAAATAAATGCAGTTTTTTTCCTTTTAAATAAATGCAGTTTTTATCTTTTATTTCAAATGCAGTTTTTCTTTTATTTCAAATGCAGTTTTTTCTTTTATTTCAAATGCAGTTTTTCTTTATTCTTTTTAAAATATGCAGTTTTTCTTTTATTCTTATTAAAATATGCAGTTTTTGTTTTATTTCAAATGCAGTTTTTCTTTATCTCAAATGCAGTTTTTCTTTTATTTCAAATCAGTTTTTGATTTCTTTTAAAAACAGTTTTTAAATCTCTTTTTTTAAAAAATCAGTTTCTCTTTTTAAATTTCTGTTTTTACATCCTTAAAAAAACAGTTTTAAAACTTTTTTTTAAAAAAAAGTTTTATTCTTTTCAAAACAGTTTTTAATTTCTTTTAAAAACAGTTTTTAAATCTTCTTAAATATGCAGTTTTTATAACTTACTTCTTTTAAAAATTCTGTTTTAAAAACTTAAAACAAAAATCAGTTTTTAAATCATATATAAAAAAACAGTTTTTTTTTCCTTTAATTCACTGTAAAACAAAATAGAACAAAATAAAATAAAATAAAATAAAATGCTCACCGAGTTCGAATGGGAGGAGGAGGAGTCGGCGGTGGCTCGTGGGGTGGAGGCGCTCGGTGATGTCGCGATGAGGCGCTCCGATTTGGGTCGAGGGTAGCGTCGTCTGGAGGGAGGAGGTTGCGAGGCTTCGGCAAAGGGTACGTCGGCGGTGGCTTCCAGGTCGGGGGCGGCGGCGCGATTTTAGATTAGGTTTTCTCTTTTTTTTTTGTTTTGTGAATAACTGATCGGGGGGGGGGGGCAAACAGATAAGAAAAGGAGGGATGGTAGGTTTTTTTTATATTTATTTTATTATTTAATTATTAAATTATGCACAAGGGTTGACTTTTACTTATGACCTCGAAACGAGGTCCACCGCCTGTCGTCCATAGCATTTTACCCCCATTCCGAACACAATGGGATATGTATCGTAAGCTGGTTTGATCGTTACAATCAGTTTCCGTTGAATTTACAATTTAAATCCTTTTATTGAATTTTAAACGTACATTTCAAATTACCGGGGTCATATACTAACTAGAAAAATTCCAGAAAAATATTTTCTGGTTTCGTATTGACGATACGGTCCTAACAAAACTAGTTTCGTCGAATTCTGAGATCGTTTGAAAAATGGCCAATTTCCTGTCGATTAAATTCAACAGAAATTGGTCAAACGCGTTTTCCTTTGCCACGCTCACATATTGATTCGAAAAATTATGAAATTTGAAATCTAACAATAGTTTGACATCCCGGACCCAACAAAAGTGGTTTCGTCGAATTCCGAGGTCATTTGCAAAATGTCCATTTTTAAGGGCCTGAATTCCATAGCGACTATTCAGAATTTTCAACTGGACATATCTTTTGATTCCCGGTATGAAATCTTGATTTTTCGGATTCGTTGGAAAGATATTCACTATTAGATTCCATTATTTTTGGTTTCACTAAAATCCGGATTGTTTTGCACCCGGTACATTCAATTGAAGTTTGAAATCGAATTATCGAACTACCACGCCATTTTCAATTCTATTTATAATTATATATAAATATTTATATTCTAACGACGACGCGTATAATATATACGTTCGAATTATATTCAAAAATAAATTTCTCGTCGATATTATTTAAAATAATTCATATTAAATAATCAGAATTCGCTAAAATTGCCAAAATAAAAATTTCAAACTGGCTCGCATTTTACGGGTTGTTACACTATTACCCCGCATATCCATCGATCTCCAAGTACGTCTGGACGACCACTAACTGATTCCCTCCTCTTGGGTGTACGGCCCAATCAAGATCATCAGTAATTATCCAAACGACGTGAAGACCTCCGGTCTTTAACCACCATCTTCATCTTCGACACCACGTCGAATTAGTTATTCAGAATGGGATAAACCCGGTCTTTCTGAATAACTCGCGTATATAATAAACAAGTGTTACACAAACACAACATACGCCTCATTCCAATTCAGAATATTCTTTTATTCAAATATTCTTGTACTTTGGGAAAGGTTTCCATTAATTTTATCAAAGATAAATTCTTTAAATTTATTCTTTAATCATCTTTGAATATCAATTCAAACTAGTCGGGATTAGCGAACCACACCGAAGTAATCATTTATTTTAATTTCCCAATCCCAACCTATTCATCCCATGAAGTAAAAATGGTAATACTTCATATCTAACACCACAGTGTTATCGGTAAATTCAATTACCATTTCACGTTCAAATCTAATTAAAAATTTAACTATCGCATGGAGTAAAACTGGTGATACTCCATTCTCGATCTTTTCAGTCTAATTAAAGATTCATTAAAACTCCACTTAGTTTTAATTTTTAACTGGGTTAAAGAATCAGTGTCATTTAAAACATGGTTCACGATAAACCCAAATTCACATTCCATTAATTATCGGGTTAAAGAACAAGTGTTATTTAAAACACTATTCACGATAAACCCAAAAATCAATACCAATTCAATTCCAATTAAATATTATTTAGTTGGTACACTTCATTAAATCTAAATAAAAAGATTTAATTTTTTTCTCAACTGGGCTTAAGAACAGTGTTAATGAAGACACCATTCACGATAAACCCAAATCACATTTGATATTAAATACAAGGCTCATAATAGAAAATATATCGGCTTATATTCAATATCAAATTCTACGACCCACAAATATCGTATTGGAAATAACGATATATATATATATATATATATATATATATTTCAAATTTCCATAACAATATCTGTATAATCACACAATCCAACATCGAAATATTCCGAAGTCAATTACGATTCAAATCCATTCCAATGCAATTATTGGAAATTCTGGTTATTTTCAAAACCATTTCAAATCCAATTTATTTATTTTAAAAATAAATAAATTATTATTCTAGTTCAAAACTAGTTCATTTCGATAAAAATCTATTTTTATCCTTTCAAAATTGGATTTTTTCCATCCCAATTCTTCACAAATCATTTCTTATAATTTTACATTAATTATTAATATTTTTGATAATTTTTTCAAGGCCCGTACAGTCGATTTCCATCAACGGCCATCGAACTGCACTTACAACGACCTTTTTCCAATTTGATTTGGACATAATTCCAAATCCAGCCGTTAGATTTCAAATTTCTAGTATTCGTTAGAAAGCTCTTTTCGATACGAACCCAACGGTTCCAGTTTTAGGAGAATCCAACGGTCGGATCTCCCGCAATATCCATTCGAAGTCAATGGTCGAAATTCGCGAACTGTCGCGGCGCGGCGCGTTCTATTCAATCCATTATATTATATATATATAATATATACTTCGTCGATTTCCTTTTAAAACGTATTTTATAAATCGTTTTAAATTCGTTTTCAAAACGATTTCAAATTCCATCTCAAATTCAAATCAAAATTGAATCTTTCCAATATAAATTCGTTTCACTTTCATTTCAAATCGATTTCAATTTGAATCGATTTCAATTCGTTTAAATTCAATTCAAAACGATTTCATTACTATTTCAATTTAATTCGAATTTCAATTCACTTCATTATTCATTTCAATTTGAATAAAATCGATATAAATATCTTTCACGTCAAAATGGCGCAAATCTAATCAACACGGCTTTATATATTTCTATTTTCAAATATTCTATTTCAAATATTTCTATTTCAAATATTTCTTTTTCAAATATTTCTTTTTCAAATATTTCTTTTCAAAACTTCTATTTCAAATATTCTATCTCAAATATTTCTATTTCAAATATTTCTATTTCAAATATTTCTATTTCAAATATTTCTTTTTCAAATATTTCTTTTCAAAACTTCTATTTCAAATATTCTATTTCAAATATTTCTATTTCAAATATTTCTATTTCAAATATTTCTATTCAAAACTGGAATGAGGCCCAATCAATTACCATATAATGTTAATTATATGGATTTTCTACGACACATGTATAAAATAACAACGATAAATAATCAACCATCATCCAGAGTGCATTCTACACTGTATAAGCATCAAATATAAATATTTTACGCTTATGACAGTCTGTCAATCGATCGATCGACATACAACTAATTATTGAGATTAGTGTATGTCATATGTCTTCCCAGTACCCGTGTGGGGTTTCAATCTATCAAACACGGATTTTATTTGTGCAGTTGGGCGATGTGTAAGATTTATCGTCCCAATCAATATCAGTCAAATGTGTGTATATAAATAAATCGTCCGATTTGTTTATATTTATTTCTGTTTAAATACACGTTAAAAATTCGATTTTTAACTATAAAATATTTTTAACTATATAAATATTTTATTTCATTTCACATCACATCACACAATCAACTACACATCAAAATCAAACAACTAAGCATACAAGCCGTCCATGGTCTGTGGACGACGGGTGTCGGGTGCTACTAAACACCGTCTGCATCCTAGTATATATTATTAACTAGAAAAAGAAATTTAAAGGTGAGAAGTTCTCACCGATTAGCTAAACCAACGCCACGACTCTTCCTATGTAGAAATCTTCGCCGTTTCTTCTTTCGTTACTTTCGTTGTCCGTGCTCGCTACATAAATAAAAATTATATTTTTATTCTCTATATCATATAAAAATTATATTTTTATTCTCTACATCATATAAAAATTATATTCTTATTCTCTACATCATATAAAAATTATATTCTTATCCTCTACATCATATAAAAATTAAATTTTTATTTCAACTCTACATAGATAAAAATCACATCTTTTCTGTAATAAAAATCTAGTCTTTCCCCTTATAAAAATCATATTCTTTTGTTATGCAATTTCGATAATAAAAATCCTACTTTATTTAACTATAGAAAAAAAACTGATTTTATAAAATTAAAACTTACATTTTTCAGTTTTCCTCAGAGGAGGGGCTGAGGAGGGTCATGGCGGCGCCACATTGGCTGAAACAGCGGAGAGATGGAGTTATTTGCAAATATTGGGTTGTATATACATAAAAAGAGGAGCTTTTTGGCGATTGGGACCCTATTGGTCGGAATGGAGATGAGGATGGCCGGCGTCAGGCTGTTGGAGACTAGGAGGGGTCGCGGCCAAGAGGTGGTGGCGGTGGAGGACCTTCGGCGGTGGATCTCGTGGGTTTGGGCGTGGTTCCTCGCGCTGGTTGGGGGGGTTGCGACGGCTCAGGGGGAGGAGGGGGAGGCGAATCGGAGGCGGGGCGGCGGTTTGTAGGCGGTGCGTTGCGTGGGTGGAGGTGGCGACGGGTTTTCAACGATGGGTTTCTTTTTTTTCCTGTAAAAACTAAATGGGGGAGATAAAGGTGGGAGTAAGGGTAATATATAATTATTTTATTTAATTAATTTATCCTCAAAATGTTGACTTTCCATTTAAACTCCGAATTGAACCCACCGATTGTCGCCCCTAGCTAATCACCCCCATTCCGAACACAATGGGATATGTATCGTAAGCCAATTCCATCGTTTCGATCAGTTTTCACCTAAATTAACATTTAAGTCAATATATATTCAATTTGAATGCACATTTCAATTTACCAAGGCCACATACGGACTCTAAAAATTCCCAAAAAATATTTTCTAGCTTCGTATTGACGATACGGTCCTAACAAAACTAATTTCGTCTAATTCTGAGACCGTTTGAAAAATGGCCAATTTCCAGTCGATTAAAATCAATTAAAACTGGTCAAACGCGTTTTCCTTTGCCACGCTCACGTATTGATTCGAAAAATTACGAAATTTGAAACCTACCAATAATTTGACATCCCGTATCCAACAAAAGTGGTTTCGTCGGAAACCGAGGTCATTTGCAAAATGGCTATTTTTAAAGGCCGAAATTCCATAGCGACTATTCTGAAATTTCAACTGGACATATCTTTTGATTCCCGCTATAAAATTTCGATTTTGCGGATTCGTTGGAAAGATATTCTCTATTAGATTCTATTATTTTTGGTTTCACTAATATCCGGTTTATTTTGAATCCGGTACATTCATTTGAAGTTTGAAATCGAATTATCGAACTACCACGCCATTTTCAATTCCTTTTAAAATTATAAATAAATATTTATATTCTAACGACGACGAATATAAATATATACGTTCTAATCTATTCAAAATAAATTTTTCGTCGTTATTATTTAAAATAATTCATTTTAAATAATAAAAATTCGCTAAAATTGCCAAAATAAAAAATTTAAATTGGCACAGATTTCCGGGTTATTACAGTTTGATTAACTGCATTCTGAATATTGTCATCAGTGGCAGAGGAGTGCTTAGAAGGTGTAAGACTTTTAGCCAGTAGAGAAGCATCAGTAAATATTGGATCAGCGGAAAGAAGATTGGCACAATCAATCCCATTTTTTTCATATTATCATTAACTGAATTTGTAACTAAACTTAGGTCCTTCATCGGGGAGAAGGACTCAATGACCTGTGTTGTTGTGCTCCCCACTACTTTATTTTGATTACAGCAATTTGAGATGGTTTGCTCTTTCAATACCGAGGGTACTTCTTTAATGATATCCTCGGTTTTGTTAAGAGCTTTATTGGTCTGCAAATTTTCAAGAAAACTTGCAGACCCAAGAATATTTTGTGATGATGAGTTTAAATCATAATTACCCAATTCAGAATTAACAAAAGCAGAAGTATCAATATTCATAGATTCTGCAATATTGGGCGTTGAAATATATGTTGAATCGGGAAAATTTTGAGGAGGATCATGTGAATTGTTTCTAGAGTCACTAATATCAATGATATTGTCAAGGTCTGTAACATCTTTTGGCTTATCACTCATTTCTTTATTGCTAACGCAATTTTCCAAAGAGTGGTCGAAACATTCGCATATCTTGCATCTGTCTGGAATCAATTCATATGTAACTTTTGCATGATGATTTCCCCATCATGTGTAATGGCGCGTTTTGTTAGCTGTCGAATAATTAATTTATTTAATGATTTATATATCGATTTGGCGATATCGATAACTTAAAGTACAACGTTCGAACTTATAATTTATAATTATAATTAAAACGAACCTGAAACGTCGCGGCAGTTCGCAATTTGGCGATTTGAACTTCAACTGAATGTACATGATTCATTTTAAGCCGGATTTCTGAGAAACAAGAAACGTGTGGAGCTGAAGGAATATATCTTTCTAGTGGAAGAGAAGAATTGGGATTTCGTTGTGTAGATTTTGAGATATGTCCAAATCAAATTTTAAAATAGTCGCTATAGAATCGTTTATCGACCGTAACGGTTTATTCGATATAACGAGAGATCGGGATTGAATTTAGATAAGGTTCTTTTGGGAAGTAACGATAATTTAATTTTTAGAATTTTTCTGTAATTTTTAATTAATTAAATAAACAACTTTTTATTTAGAGAATTTTGCACCCTTAATCAGCGATTTTGGGGTTTCACAATATGAGTTAATCTACCGGTATTTTTATATTTTTGAAATCGTGTCAGCTTACTCGTCACAACAGTATTTTTATTTCTGTCGTTGGCCGTCCAGATGAGAAGAAACTTCATATAGAAGGATCACCAAAAATGTTATCATTTAAATACCCATCCCTTAACCAAATTTCCCTGATCAAAACAAACTTCACGTCTTCTATGTGTCAACCGCTCGTTCTCCTTGGTATAGAAACAAAAACGTGGAAGGCGCTAACTCATACAAACTAAATTAGAAAACCTATAAATAATCCCCCTTAAACTTTTCTTAAGACCTAACATCCGTTCTCTGTAAACTCAAACAAACGAGCCGCCGCAGTATTCTCTTCCTCAACCTAAAAACGCGAGTTCATAAATCGAAAACAAATCCGATAAATTCCTACAAATCAAAACGAGCGTATACTTAGGATCCTTGGTGTAAGCCCTTCTTTGTAGTCAAGGGTGTGTGGACGGTGACGGAAACGAAGAGGAAGGTGGTGAGGTTCGGGTGCCGATTGGTGCGTGCTGATGGGGTAAGGACTGGAGCGGTGCTGAGCGTTGGGGTTTAACGATGTGAGGCGGAGAAGAACAAAGTGGAAGCTTGTTTAGGCCATGTTTTCTTTTAAAGTAGTGGTGGGATACTGGACGTGAGATTCTATATACAAAGATGCTTGCGGATATTTTTTTTTTAGGAGAAGTGGAATGTGAGGGAGGTGGCCATGCAAACACAGGAGATGATTGTGAGTTCTATGTTTGGGTAGATGGACGTAGTATTACCAGAAGGGAACCATGCGGTTTTGTGGTTGTTTTGAATGGCATAATGTGCATTGGAAGTTTGCCAAAGGAATGAAGAGGGAAGGATGAGAAGGAGGCACGTGCGGAGAGCAAATCGCTGGTGGGTCCGGTGAACCTGGGCGGACCTGGAAGTTTACGGAGGAGCGATTCATGATATTGGGGATGAAGAACGTGGCAAAGGATGAGGTATACGGGTTCTAAGGTGAAACCATGGTGAGTGCTTTCTCAATAGAAATGGTGAATACAAAGGGGACGTGTTAATATAGCAGCACGGTTTTTGGGACAGAAGTGAATTAAAGAAATAAAAGTCGGTTGTTAAAAACCTTTGACAAAGAAATGAGTGGGCCGTTTAAATCTAAAACAAAAGGGGTAATTAGACTTATATTCTTTAATCATGGAAATTAAATAGTTTAATTAAATTGTAAAGCTTATTTTGTTAATATCTCTGTGGCGCAAGGTCCGAATGGAGCTAGACCAACTCCGTTAGCACCGTGTCGACGAACAATACATTCTGGAAATGACTAGGGGTGGATTCGAGCTCGTTACAGTTTATTGCAAAATAAATTGTCCGTCTGAAAACAGACGCAAACCGTTATTTAACGGTTAACGCACCAATGTGAGTAAATCTCACTAACTCTGAACAATTTATAATTTCATGTTGCATTGTTAGAATTGTTAAAATTGTCTGTTTGACTGTGTGTTGATTGGTTGATTGAACTGCTAGTCAGTTAGTGAAAATTTTATATATATATAAACCGTTAAATATTTATATATTGATTCTGCTATCAGAATAATTTATATTGAACTGAAAGTGATGATAATCATATTGTGTAACATCTGTGGATGCAGGGAAACAGGTTGGAGGAATCCGACTGGATTCCTCAACATTTATTTTACCGTTTTTCATATATTGTGATATATTATGTGTTATGAAATCTGTTATTGATTTCATATGTTTGAATGATACCGATCATTGTTATACGACACGTTAAACACCGTAGGTGATACTAGAATGTAAAAAGGGAATTTTCAATGTTTATATTGAAAATAAATCTTATTTATAAAATCGATAGGATTTTATAAAATGAAAACATTTATTTATTTGGGAAATAAATATAGGAACATTTATTTAGATTATAAATAAATGGAATAAAGGAATATTTATTTAGGGAATAAATAAAGGAACACTTGTTCGGAAAATAAATAGAATTATACAAGGATAGATTTAAACACGTGCTTTGCACACAAGTATAACACGATATGGATTTTAAGGAGATATTGTAGAAGTAGGTATTATAACCAGAGTGTGATAAAAGGATTAAACAAAGTAATTTGTTAGGTTAACCAAAGCAAGTCAGTCGAGTTAAACAAAGTAATTTGTTAGGTTAACCAAAGAAAGTTAGTCGAGTTAATCAAAGTAATTGGTTAAGTTAACCAAAGTAAATTAGTTAAGATAAACTAAGCGGTTAATCGAAGTGAATTAGTTAAGTTAAACTAATTGATAAATCAAAGTGAATTAGTTGCGTCAAACTAAGTGAATTAGTCAAGTTAAACTAATTGGTTAATCGAAGCAAATTAGTTGGGTTAATCAAAGTGAATTAGCTGAGTTAAACTAAGTAAATCGGTTAGAGTAAATCAAAGTGAATTAACTAAGTTAAAGTAAGTGGATTAGTTCAGTTAATCGAGACAAGTAAATCAAGTTAGGTTAAACCATTTGAGTTAACCAGTTAGGTTAAACCATTTGAGTTAACCAGTTAAAGTTTACCAGTTAAAGATAAACAGTTAGAGTTGACCAGTTAAAGTTGACCAGTTAAAGTTGACCAGTTAGAGTTGATCAGTTAGAGTTACTCAGTTAGAGTTGACCAGTTAGAGTTGACCAGTTAGAGTTATCCAAGTGGAGTTAATCGAGTAGAGTTGCCGAATATCACTTATTCGAAGTAGAGTTATCGAATATAGTATATTCGAGGGAAGAGTAATCGAATATAGTTTATTCGAGTGGAGAAATCAAATGTTATTCATTTGAGAAGAGTTACCGAATATTATTTATTCGAAGAGTAGTTATCGAATATTGGTTATTCGAAGTTAGTTAATCCAAAGGAGTTATTCGAAGTTAGTCAATCCAAAGGAGTTATTCGAAGTTAGTTAATCCAAAGGAGTTATTCGAAGTTAGCTAATCCAAAGGAGTTATTCGAAGTTAGTTAATCCAAAGGAGTTAGTCGAAGAGTTAATCGAATATAGTTATTCAAAAGAAGGTGTTAATCGAATATAGTTATTCGAGTAAAGTTAAAAGAGTTAATCGAATTTAGTTATTCGAAATGAGTTATTCGAATTAGATATTTGAATAGAATTAAACACATTAGAGTGATTCAAATTACTTATTCGAATAGAGTTAAACACGTAAGAGTTAATTGAATATTAGTCATTCAATTTGAGTTAATCGAATTTAGTTATTCGAGAAGAGTTAAATCGAATTTAGTTATTCGAAAGGAGTTAATCAATTTGAGTTAAGTTAATCGATTAGAATTAAGTTAATCGAGTTAGAGTAAATCGAATTTTAGTTATTCGAAGGTAAGTTATTCGAATTAGTTATTCGAAGGAGTTAATCAATTAAGTTATTCGAATGAGTTATTCGAAGGAGTAAATCAAATTAAGTTAATCGATTTGGGTTAAGTTAAGTTATCGAGTTAAGTAATCGAGTTAAGATTTATCGAGTTAAGTAACCGAATTAAGAAATCGAGTTGAGATAATCGAGTTAAGAAAATCAAGTTGAGTTAATCGAATAAGTTATTCGATAAGAGTAAATCCATTTAAGTTAAATCGGATGTTTGTTATTCGATAAGAATTGACACATTTAAGAAAATCGAATATTTGTTATTCGATAAGAGTTAATGAAATAGAGCCAACCAAGAAGAGTTATTCGAATATTAGTTATTCGATAGGAGTTAATCGAAATAGAGTTTATCGAATATAAGTTATTAAAAAGGGAGAGTTAATCGAATAGAGATTACTCGAAAGAGAGTTATATGTCAAATTCGATTATATCAAATTCGGGAAAGTACTATTTACCTTCCGGGTTTTAAATCAAGGTATAGTTATAATCAAACGTTTTCATATAAGAAGTGGATTCGTAACCTGAATCCGAGAATTTGCGTGAACAGATGATTGGAAAAAGTGAGTGATGAGCTTCATCTATTTCACAGTAAAGGACGTTGTTAAATTAAGGTCTGAGAGGTAATTATACCCCAACTTGATTGACTTCAGAATGGACAAAGGAATAGTTGTGGTTTGATAGAAAAGGTTGATTTGAAATATAGTTAAGTAATAAGCGATTAATGGATTAAGCGTAACGATGTTTTATACAACGTTCATTGAAAATCCGTAAATGAGTTTTGGAAACGTTTTCCAAATATAGTCAGATATGTTTTCTAAACATAGAAAATGAAATGTTTCATGATAAGAATTTAAGAAATAGAGTTAAGCAAGTTCAGAAACTGACTGGAGAGGGTAAGTTGAACGGTTTTCTAAGTGACGATCTGATGTTGGTTTCGACCTTCCGGATTGATACTTAGAGAATTGTTCTCATACTAGTTACAGTTAGGGACTGATAGTTGCGAAATAATAGTGATGTGAGAATAAGCTATGGAAATGTTTTCCAATGATTAATAACATATATTTTCTAAATATATGAAATAAGGAAATATGAACATATATATGCATATGATGATTGATCGATCGTATTTCCATTTGGAAATAAGATCGTTGTTTGTACACCGACATGTTTTCATTTGATAGTTGAATCACAGACTATCATAGTTTTGACCATTTTTACGTTGTTAATATGGAGAGACTGGTTGGATTATTATCCGAAGAACCACTCCGTATTAGCATAAGCGTTGCGAATCAAGTACGCTGAAGATAATTGAAGACGGAGTGAAGTGCAAGGGCCATTGTGAAAAGCCTAAGTAGGATGGATTCACCGAATAGTGCCTTCGGTTTGTTCAGTCCCAGGACAACGTATATGGACGAGGGTCTGACAAAGTATTCTTAACGAATCATATATGTGGATCTCTTTAAACGTATTACGTTGGTGGCGGAGAAATTCGTTTCTCTTAGCTTTTATACTCAAGATGCCTTGAGAAATCGATAATGATTTGGCGGGTATGACGATGTGGCATTCAAAGTAATTGAAGAAATAATCTGTCAAAGTGATAAACGTGACCTCAAACCTCACCACCGGGAAATAACAGAAGTTGGGCTAGGCAGCATGGCTAGTTGGGCCATACCCAAGCAGGGTGTATTATCACCATCTGGAGAATATTCAATTGTACTTCTTTATAATCTATTTCAATGCTGTCCCTTATCGGGAAGGATGGTTGCTGATCCCAACCATCGGTGATAATATATTCGTTACACTCAAGCTAAATGAGTGAACGGTCATGTGTGGTCGGGTTGGAAGACGTTCTTGTTGAACCCTAGTGTATCTCCTCTAGAGTACACTGATCGGAAGGTGCTCCCATACCTTGTCTGTTGGAATCAAATCTCCAATAAGCGCTCACGGTTTTATTTGTATACTATGTATGTGGAACGTGAGATGCAAGCGTTCTGCTAGATTGATATCTATTTGTATTTAGACATTATTATAATATCAGAAAGATATCCTTTATTTAACCAAGTGTTGGAGTTTTATTCACACCAGTCCCATGACTGACCCGGAGTTTATTTTGTTTTGTTTTCCCTAAACTCTTGGGTGCCTAAATTTGTACGGGTAGTCAAGTAGTCGGGATTTTACAGATACACTTGGAGAGCTTGGAGCAGGAGGCTTCAGGATTATAGCTATTATTATTCCGCTGTGTTGTTAAGTGTTTACTTTGAAATGGTATGTATATACGAGTACTGATTTGTATTTCAAAGCTATGTTATATTTTATTCGTTCCGCTGTGAGATTCGTGTTTACTCTGATGATGTAAGTTCTTCTTCTACTTCTTCTATTCTATTAGTTCTATCTTTTCTTCCTCACCCTCTACTTTCTTTCACTAACGTCTCGGAATTTTCGACTCTCGAGGAGTCGAAAATTTCCAGCCGTTACAGTTGGTATCAGAGCTTAAGTTAAGTGATTACCTTGGCTCTGTGGCATAACTCGATAGAGATGGGATTAGTAATACCCTAGATTGAGTTTGAGTGTATATATATGAGCGTGTAATTGTTATTCAATATAAAATGGTTTTATATTGTGGAGATTTATTGGTTGAGTGGCTTATGAATTCTGGTCGATCAGTTTGATCCACTGTATCGATAAGGGTTACTAAACACTCGAATACGATGAACCGTCACGATATGTTTTGAAAGAGGGTAAGTGAATTTAACTTTACCCAAAGTATATTTTGATATAGATATATATATATAAAAATTTTAATATATTAGATATATTGGTTGTTATTATAATCGAGTAAGATTATAAATTAAATGGTTATATATATAACCAATAAGAATTCCTATAAGTAAAATACGTGGAATCAGTTGAATTAAAATCTGAAATTTAAATCAGAATTTGGAATTAAAATAAGGAAATTTTAAGTTCCTGGGAGATTTTGAAAATGTTTTTCAAATTGAAAATGATATAGTATTTCGATAGCTGGAAAATAGATTCTGATGATGAATCTAGACATCATCAGTGTTCAATTTCGAGTTCTAAGTGACGGATTACTACCAAAGGTTTTGTTTTTGAATTGTTTTGAGAAAACAAGTTGTTTAGAAATTCAAAGGTTTTGAATTGGCATTATGATTTCAAATTGATTTGAAAGAAACCCAGGAACTTAAGTTCTGGAATTGAAATTTAACTAATGAAGTTAAATAAAATGAGATGGTAAAAATAAATTGAAATTTAACTTGAACCGAGTTAAATAAAATTGAATTGGGATTAGAGATAATCTAGAATGGAACCAAATTGATAAGTCAATAAATTAAAATTTGATATTGGGGTTCGAATGAAATTCGATTTGGATTTGAGGATATGAACTGATTGGAATTTGATTGAGATAACACTGGTATATGCTGAGTTGATAGCATATGGAAGTGGTAGAGTTAAATGCCCGACAAAAAGGTACAAGTTTATATTATATATGAGTTTGGATTTTATGAGCCGAATTGGCAAGCCGCTTGGCTGTTTGATTTTCTTTTGGGTTGGAGGAGGCCTAGAGAGGCGAGTTGTGGTTTGACGTATTGAGCCGTAAAAAGGAGGTTATGGCGAAATTTTTCGAAAATTTAAGGTGTTAGAAAATTTTTAGAATTTTTGAAAATTTTAGTTGGTCGGAAATGAATTAATAAATTAATTAAAATTAAATGGGTCCAGTCGAAACTGAAATTTAGAGGTAAACAAAAAAAAAGGATTTTTTAAATCTAGTTAGTAGAGTTAGTAGCATTTTTCTAACTTAGCAATTTCGAGGACGAAATTATTTTAAGGGGGGAAGTCTGTAATGGCGCGTTTTGTTAGCTGTCGAATAATTAATTTATTTAATGATTTATATATCGATTTGGCGATATCAATAACTTAAAGTACAACGTTCGAACTTATAATTTATAATTATAATTAAAACGAACCTGAAACGTCGCGGCAGTTCGCTATTTGGCGATTTGAACTTCAACTGAATGTACATGATTCATTTTAAGCCGGATTTCTGAGAAACAAGAAACGTGTGGAGCTGGTGGAATATATCTTTCTAGTGGAAGAGAAGAATTGGGATTTCGTTGTGTAGATTTTGAGATATGTCCAAATCAAATTTTAAAATAGTCGCTATAGAATCGTTTATCGACCGTAACGGTTTATTCGATATAACGAGAGATCGGGTTTGAATTTAGATAAGGTTCTTTTGGGAAGTAACGATAATTTAATTTTTAGAATTTTTCTGTAATTTTTAATTAATTAAATAAACAACTTTTTATTTAGAGAATTTTGCACCCTTAATCAGCGATTTTGGGGTTTCACAATATGAGTTAATCTACCGGTATTTTTATATTTTTGAAATCGTGTCAGCTTACTCGTCACAACAGTATTTTTATTTCTGTCGTTGGCCGTCCGGATGAGAAGAAACTTCATATAGAAGGATCACCAAAAATGTTATCATTTAAAATACCCATCCCTTAACCAAATTTCTCTAATCAAAACAAACTTCACGTCTTCTATGTGTCAACCGCTCGTTCTCCTTGGTATAGAAACAAAAACGTGGAAGGCGCTAACTCATACAAACTAAATTAGAAAACCTATAAATAATCCCCCTTAAACTTTTCTTAAGACCTAACATCCGTTCTCTGTAAACTCAAACAAACGAGCCGCCGCAGTATTCTCTTCCTCAACCTAAAAACGCGAGTTCATAAATCGAAAACAAATCCGATAAATTCCTACAAATCAAAACGAGCGTATACTTAGGATCCTTGGTGTAAGCCCTTCTTTGCAGTCAAGGGTGTGTGGACGGTGACGGAAACGAAGAGGAAGGTGGTGAGGTTCGGGTGCCGACTGGTGCGTGCTGATGGGGTAAGGACTGGAGCGGTGCTGAGCGTTGGGGTTTAACGATGTGAGGCGGAGAAGAACAAAGTGGAAGCTTGTTTAGGCCATGTTTTGTTTTAAGTAGTGGTGGGATACTGGACGTGAGATTCTATATACAAAGATGCTTGGGGATATTTTTTTTTAGGAGAAGTGGAATGTGAGGGAGGTGGCCATGCAAACACAGGAGATGATTGCGAGTTCTATGTTTGGGTAGATGGACGTAGTATTACCAGAAGGGAACCATGCGGTTTTGTGGTTGTTTTGAATGGCATAATGTGCATTGGAAGTTTGCCAAAGGAATGAAGAGGGAAGGATGAGAAGGAGGCACGTGCGGAGAGCAAATCGCTGTTGGGTCCGGTGAACCTGGGCGGAGCTGGAAGTTTACGGAGGAGCGGTTCATGGTATTGGGGATGAAGAACGTGGCAAAGGATGAGGTATACGGGTTCTAAGGTGAAACCATGGTGAGTGCTTTCTCAATAGAAATGGTGAATACAAAGGGGACGTGTTAATATAGCATCACGGTTTTTGGGACAGAAGTGAATTAAAGAAATAAAAGTCGGTTGTTAAAAACCTTTGACAAAGAAATGAGTGGGCCGTTTAAATCTAAAACAAAAGGGGGTAATTAGACTTATATTCTTTAATCATGGAAATTAAATAGTTTAATTAAATTGTAAAGCTTATTTTGTTAATATCTCTGTGGCGCAAGGTCCGAATGGAGCTAGACCAACTCCGTTAGCACCGTGTCGACGAACAATACATTCTGGAAATGACTAGGGGTGGATTCGAGCTCGTTACAATTTATTGCAAAATAAATTGTCCGTCTGAAAACAGACGCAAACCGTTATTTAACGGTTAACGCACCAATGTGAGTAAATCTCACTAACTCTGAACAGTTTATAATTTCATGTTGCATTGTTAGAATTGTTAAAATTGTCTGTTTGACTGTGTGTTGATTGGTTGATTGAACTGCTAGTCAGTTAGTGAAAATTATATATATATATATATATATATATATATATAAACCGTTAAATATTTATATATTGATTCTGCTATCAGAATAATTTATATTGAACTGAAAGTGATGATAGTCATATTGTGTAACATCTGTGGATGCAGGGAAACAGGTTGGAGGAATCCGACTGGATTCCTCAACATTTATTTTACCGTTTTTCATATATTGTGATATATTATGTGTTATGAAATCTGTTATTGATTTCATATGTTTGAATGATACCGATCATTGTTATAAAACACGTTAAACACCGTAGGTGATACTAGAATGTAAAAAGGGAATTTTCAATGTTTATATTGAAAATAAATCTTATTTATAAAATCGATAGGATTTTATAAAATGAAAACATTTATTTATTTGGGAAATAAATATAGGAACATTTATTTAGATTATAAATAAATGGAATAAAGGAATATTTATTTAGGGAATAAATAAAGGAACACTTGTTCGGAAAATAAATAGAATTATACAAGGATAGATTTAAACACGTGCTTCGCACACAAGTATAACACGATATGGATTTTAAGGAGATATTGTAGAAGTAGGAATTATAACCAGAGTGTGATAAAAGGATTAAACAAAGTAATTTGTTAGGTTAACCAAAGCAAGTCAGTCGAGTTAACCAAAGTAATTTGTTAGGTTAACCAAAGAAAGTTAGTCGAGTTAATCAAAGTAATTGGTTAAGTTAACCAAAGTAAATTAGTTAAGATAAACTAAGCGGTTAATCGAAGTGAATTAGTTAAGTTAAACTAATTGGTAAATCAAAGTGAATTAGTTGCGTCAAACTAAGTGAATTAGTCAAGTTAAACTAGTTGGTTAATCGAAGCAAATTAGTTGGGTTAATCAAAGTGAATTAGCTGAGTTAAACTAAGTAAATCGGTTAGAGTAAATCAAAGTGAATTAACTAAGTTAAACTAAGTGGATTAGTTCAGTTAATCGAGACAAGTAAATCAAGTTAGGTTAAACCATTTGAGTTAACCAGTTAGGTTAAACCATTTGAGTTAACCAGTTAAAGTTTACCAGTTAAAGATAAACAGTTAGAGTTGACCAGTTAAAGTTGACCAGTTAAAGTTGACCAGTTAGAGTTGATCAGTTAGAGTTACTCAGTTAGAGTTGACCAGTTAGAGTTGACCAGTTAGAGTTATCCAAGTGGAGTTAATCGAGTAGAGTTGCCGAATATCACTTATTCGAAGTAGAGTTATCGAATATAGTATATTCGAGGGAAGAGTAATCGAATATAGTTTATTCGAGTGGAGAAATCAAATGTTATTCATTTGATAAGAGTTACCGATTATTATTTATTCGAAGAGTAGTTATCGAATATTGGTTATTCGAAGTTAGTTAATCCAAAGGAGTTATTCGAAGTTAGTCAATCCAAAGGAGTTATTCGAAGTTAGTTAATCCAAAGGAGTTATTCGAAGTTAGCTAATCCAAAGGAGTTATTCGAAGTTAGTTAATCCAAAGGAGTTAGTCGAAGAGTTAATCGAATATAGTTATTCAAAAGAAGGTGTTAATCGAATATAGTTATTCGAGTAAAGTTAAAAGAGTTAATCGAATTTAGTTATTCGAAATGAGTTATTCGAATTAGATATTTGAATAGAATTAAACACATTAGAGTGATTCAAATTACTTATTCGAATAGAGTTAAACACGTAAGAGTTAATTGAATATTAGTCATTCAATTTGAGTTAATCGAATTTAGTTATTCGAGAAGAGTTAATTCGAATTTAGTTATTCGAAAGGAGTTAATCAATTTGAGTTAAGTTAATCGATTAGAATTAAGTTAATCGAGTTAGAGTAAATCGAATATTAGTTATTCGAAGGTAAGTTATTCGAATTAGTTATTCGAAGGAGTTAATCAATTAAGTTATTCGAATGAGTTATTCGAAGGAGTAAATCAAATTAAGTTAATCGATTTGGGTTAAGTTAAGTTATCGAGTTAAGTAATCGAGTTAAGATTTATCGAGTTAAGTAACCGAGTTAAGAAATCGAGTTGAGATAATCGAGTTAAGAAAATCAAGTTGAGTTAATCGAATAAGTTATTCGATAAGAGTAAATCCATTTAAGTTAAATCGGATGTTTGTTATTCGATAAGAATTGACACATTTAAGAAAATCGAATATTTGTTATTCGATAAGAGTTAATGAAATAGAGCCAACCAAGAAGAGTTATTCGAATATTAGTTGTTCGATAGGAGTTAATCGAAATAGAGTTTATCGAATGTAAGTTATTAAAAAGGGAGAGTTAATCGAATAGAGATTACTCGAAAGAGAGTTATATGTCGAATTCGATTATATCAAATTCGGGAAAGTACTATTTACCTTCCGGGTTTTAAATCAAGGTATAGTTATAATCAAACGTTTTCATATAAGAAGTGGATTCGTAACCTGAATCCGAGAATTTGCGTAAACAGATGATTGGAAAAAGTGAGTGATGAGCTTCATCTATTTCACAGTAAAGGACGTTGTTAAATTAAGGTCTGAGAGGTAATTATACCCCAACTTGATTGACTTCAGAATTGACAAAGGAATAGTTGTGGTTTGATAGAAAAGGTTGATTTGAAATATAGTTAAGTAATAAGCGATTAATGGATTAACGTAACGATGTTTTATACAACGTTCATTGGAAATCCGTAAATGAGTTTTGGAAACGTTTTCCAAATATAGTCAGATATGTTTTCTAAACATAGAAAATGAAACGTTTCATGATAAGAATTTAAGAAATAGAGTTAAGCAAGTTCAGAAACTGACTGGAGAGGGTAAGTTGAACGGTTTTCTAAGTGACGATCTGATGTTGAATTCGACCTTCCGGATTGATACTTAGAGAATTGTTCTCATACTAGTTACAGTTAGGGACTGATAGTTGCGAAATAATAGTGATGTGAGAATAAGCTATGGAAATGTTTTCCAATGATTAATAACATATATTTTCTAAATATATGAAATAAGGAAATATGAACATATATATGTATATGATGATTGATCGATCGAATTTCCATTTGGAAATAAGATCGTTGTTTGTACACCGACATGTTTTCATTTGATAGTTGAATCACAGACTATCATAGTTTTGACCATTTTTACGTTGTTAATATGGAGAGACCGGTTGGATTATTATTCGAAGAACCACTCCGTATTAGCATAAGCGTTGCGAATCAAGTACGCTGAAGATAATTGAAGACGGAGTGAAGTGCAAGGGCTATTGTGAAAAGCCTAAGTAGGATGGATTCACCGAATAGTGCCTTCGGTTTGTTCAGTCCCAGGACAACGTATATGGACGAGGGTCTGACAAAGTATTCTTAACGAATCATATATGTGGATCTCTTTAAACGTATTACGTTGGTGGCGGAGAAATTCGTTTCTCTTAGCTTTTATACTCAAGATGCCTTGAGAAATCGATAATGATTTGGCGGGTATGACGATGTGGCATTCAAAGTAATTGAAGAAATAATCTGTCAAAGTGATAAACGTGACCTCAAACCTCACCACCGGGAAATAACAGAAGTTGGGCTAGGCAGCATGGCTAGTTGGGCCATACCCAAGCAGGGTGTATTATCACCATCTGGAGAATATTCAATTGTACTTCTTTATAATCTATTTCAATGCTGTCCCTTATCGGGAAGGATGGTTGTTGATCCCAACCATCGGTGATAATATATTCGTTACACTCAAGCTAAATGAGTGAACGGTCATGTGTGGCCGGGTTGCAAGACGTTCTTGTTGAACCCTAGTGTATCTCCTCTAGAGTACACTGATCGGATGGTGCTCCCATACCTTGTCTGTTGGAATCAAATCTCCAATAAGCGCTCACGGTTTTATTTGTATACTATGTATGTGGAACGTGAGATGCAAGCGTTCTGCTAGATTGATATCTATTTGTATTTAGACATTATTATAATATCAGAAAGATATCCTTTATTTAACCAAGTGTTGGAGTTTTATTCACACCAGTCCCATGACTGACCCGGAGTTTATTTTGTTTTGTTTTCCCTAAACTCTTGGGTGCCTAAATTTGTACGGGCAGTCAAGTAGTCGGGATTTTACAGATACACTTGGAGAGCTTGGAGCAGGAGGCTTCAGGATTATAGCTATTATTATTCCGCTGTGTTGTTAAGTGTTTACTTTGAAATGGTATGTATATACGAGTACTGATTTGTATTTCAAAGTTATGTTATATTTTATTCGTTCCGCTGTGAGATTCGTGTTTACTCTGATGATGTAAGTTCTTCTTCTACTTCTTCTACTTCTTCTATTCTATTAGTTCTATCTTTTCTTCCTCACCCTCTACTTTCTTTCACTAACGTCTCGGAATTTTCGACTCTCGAGGAGTCGAAAATTTCCAGCCGTTACAGTTGGTATCAGAGCTTAAGTTAAGTGATTACCTTGGCTCTGTGGCATAACTCGATAGAGATGGGATTAGTAATACCCTAGATTGAGTTTGAGTGTATATATATGAGCGTGTAATTGTTATTCAATATAAAATGGTTTTATATTGTGGAGATTTATTGGTTGAGTGGCTTATGAATTCTGGTCGATCAGTTTGATCCACTGTATCGATAAGGGTTACTAAACACTCGAATACGATGAACCGTCACGATATGTTTTGAAAGAGGGTAAGTGAATTTAACTTTACCCAAAGTATATTTTGATATAGATATATATATATATAAAAATTTTAATATATTAGATATATTGGTTGTTATTATAATCGAGTAAGATTATAAATTAAATGGTTATATATATAACCAATAAGAATTCCTATAAGTAAAATACGTGGAATCAGTTGAATTAAAATCTGAAATTTAAATCAGAATTTGGAATTAAAATAAGGAAATTTTAAGTTCCTGGGAGATTTTGAAAATGTTTTTCAAATTGAAAATGATATAGTATTTCGATAGCTGGAAAATAGATTCTGATGATGAATCTAGACATCATCAGTGTTCAATTTCGAGTTCTAAGTGACGGATTACTACCAAAGGTTTTGTTTTTGAATTGTTTTGAGAAAACAAGTTGTTTAGAAATTCAAAGGTTTTGAATTGGCATTATGATTTCAAATTGATTTGAAAGAAACCCAGGAACTTAAGTTCTGGAATTGAAATTTAACTAATGAAGTTAAATAAAATGAGATGGTAAAAATAAATTGAAATTTAACTTGAACCGAGTTAAATAAAATTGAATTGGGATTAGAGATAATCTAGAATGGAACCAAATTGATAAGTCAATAAATTAAAATTTGATATTGGGGTTCGAATGAAATTCGATTTGGATTAGAGGATATGAACTGATTGGAATTTGATTGAGATAACACTGGTATATGCTGAGTTGATAGCATATGGAAGTGATAGAGTTAAATGCCCGACAAAAAGGTACAAGTTTATATTATATATGAGTTTGGATTTTATGAGCCGAATTGGCAAGCCGCATGGCTGTTTGATTTTCTTTTGGGTTGGAGGAGGCCTAGAGAGGCGAGTTGTGGTTTGACGTATTGAGCCGTAAAAAAGAGGTTATGGCGAAATTTTTCGAAAATTTAAAGTGTTAGAAAATTTTTAGAATTTTTGAAAATTTTAGTTGGTCGGAAATGAATTAATAAATTAATTAAAATTAAATGGGTCCAGTCGAAACTGAAATTTAGAGGTAAACAAAAAAAAAGGATTTTTTAAATCTAGTTAGTAGAGCTAGTAGCATTTTTCTAACTTAGCAATTTCGAGGACGAAATTATTTTAAGGGGGGAAGTCTGTAATGGCGCGTTTTGTTAGCTGTCGAATAATTAATTTATTTAATGATTTATATATCGATTTGGTGATATCAATAACTTAAAGTACAACGTTCGAACTTATAATTTATAATTATAATTAAAACGAACCTGAAACGTCGCGGCAGTTCGCAATTTGGCGATTTGAACTTCAACTGAATGTACATGATTCATTTTAAGCCGGATTTCTGAGAAACAAGAAACGTGTGGAGCTGGTGGAATATATCTTTCTAGTGGAAGAGAAGAATTGGGATTTCGTTGTGTAGATTTTGAGATATGTCCAAATCAAATTTTAAAATAGTCGCTATAGAATCGTTTATCGACCGTAACGGTTTATTCGATATAACGAGAGATCGGGTTTGAATTTAGATAAGGTTCTTTTGGGAAGTAACGATAATTTAATTTTTATAATTTTTCTGTAATTTTTAATTAATTAAATAAACAACTTTTTATTTAGAGAATTTTGCACCCTTAATCAGCGATTTTGGGGTTTCACAATATGAGTTAATCTACCGGTATTTTTATATTTTTGAAATCGTGTCAGCTTACTCGTCACAACAGTATTTTTATTTCTGTCGTTGGCCGTCCGGATGAGAAGAAACTTCATATAGAAGGATCACCAAAAATGTTATCATTTAAAATACCCATCCCTTAACCAAATTTCTCTAATCAAAACAAACTTCACGTCTTCTATGTGTCAACCGCTCGTTCTCCTTGGTATAGAAACAAAAACGTGGAAGGCGCTAACTCATACAAACTAAATTAGAAAACCTATAAATAACCCCCCTTAAACTTTTCTTAAGACCTAACGTCCGTTCTCTGTAAACTCAAACAAACGAGCCGCCGCAGTATTCTCTTCGTCAACCTAAAAACGCGAGTTCATAAATCGAAAACAAATCCGATAAATTCCTACAAATCAAAACGATCGTATACTTAGGATCCTTAGTGTAAGCCCTTCTTTGCAGTCAAGGGGGTGTGGACGGTGACGGAAACGAAGAGGAAGGTGGTGAGGTTCGGGTGCCGACTGGTGCGTGCTGATGGGGTAAGGACTGGAGCGGTGCTGAGCGTTGGGGTTTAACGATGTGAGGCGGAGAAGAACAAAGTGGAAGCTTGTTTAGGCCATGTTTTGTTTTAAAGTAGTGGTGGGATACTGGACGTGAGATTCTATATACAAAGATGCTTGCGGATATTTTTTTTAGGAGAAGTGGAATGTGAGGGAGGTGGCCATGCAAACACAGGAGATGATTGCGAGTTCTATGTTTGGGTAGATGGACGTAGTATTACCAGAAGGGAACCATGCGGTTTTGTGGTTGTTTTGAATGGCATAATGTGCATTGGAAGTTTGCCAAAGGAATGAAGAGGGAAGGATGAGAAGGAGGCACGTGCGGAGAGCAAATCGCTGGTGGGTCCGGTGAACCTGGGCGGAGCTGGAAGTTTACGGAGGAGCGGTTCATGGTATTGGGGATGAAGAACGTGGCAAAGGATGAGGTATACGGGTTCTAAGGTGAAAACATGGTGCGTGCTTTCTCAATAGAAATGGTGAATACAAAGGGGACGTGTTAATATAGCAGCACGGTTTTTGGGACAGAAGTGAATTAAAGAAATAAAAGTCGGTTGTTAAAAACCTTTGACAAAGAAATGAGTGGGCCGTTTAAATCTAAAACAAAAGGGGTAATTAGACTTATATTCTTTAATCATGGAAATTAAATAGTTTAATTAAATTGTAAAGCTTATTTTGTTAATATCTCTGTGGCGCAAGGTCCGAATGGAGCTAGACCAACTCCGTTAGCACCGTGTCGACGAACAATACATTCTAGAAATGACTAGGGGTGGATTCGAGCTCGTTACAATTTATTGCAAAATAAATTGTCCGTCTGAAAACAGACGCAAACCTTTATTTAACGGTTAACGCACCAATGTGAGTAAATCTCACTAACTCTGAACAGTTTATAATTTCATGTTGCATTGTTAGAACTGTTAAAATTGTCTGTTTGACTGTGTGTTGATTGGTTAATTCAACTGCTAGTCAGTTAGTGAAAATTATATATATATATATAAACCGTTAAATATTTATATATTGATTCTGCTATCAGAATAATTTATATTGAACTGAAAGTGATGATAATCATATTGTGTAACATCTGTGGATGCAGGGAAACAGGTTAGAGGAATCCGACTGGATTCCTCAACATTTATTTTACCGTTTTTCATATATTGTGATATACGATGTGTTATGAAATCTGTTATTGATTTCATATGTTTGAATGATACCGATCATTGTTATACGACACGTTAAACACCGTAGGTGATACTAGAATGTAAAAAGGGAATTTTCAATGTTTATATTGGAAATAAATCTTATTTATAAAATCGATAAGATTTTATAAAATGAAAACATTTATTTATTTGGGAAATAAATATAGGAACATTTATTTAGATTATAAATAAATGGAATAAAGGAATATTTATTTAGGGAATAAATAAAGGAACACTTGTTCGGAAAATAAATAGAATTATACAAGGATAGATTTAAACACGTGCTTCACACACAAGTATAACACAATATGGATTTTAAGGAGATATTGTAGAAGTAGGAATTATAACCAGAGTGTGATAAAAGGATTAAACAAAGTAATTCGTTAGGTTAACCAAAGCAAGTCAGTCGAGTTAAACAAAGTAATTTGTTAGGTTAACCAAAGCAAGTTAGTCGAGTTAATCAAAGTAATTGGTTAAGTTAACCAAAGTAAATTAGTTAAGATAAACTAAGCGGTTAATCGAAGTGAATTAGTTAAGTTAAACTAATTGGTAAATCAAAGTGAATTAGTTGCGTCAAACTAAGTGAATTAGTCAAGTTAAACTAATTGGTTAATCGAAGCAAATTAGTTGGGTTAATCAAAGTGAATTAGCTGAGTTAAACTAAGTAAATCGGTTAGAGTAAATCAAAGTGAATTAACTAAGTTAAAGTAAGTGGATTAGTTCAGTTAATCGAGACAAGTAAATCAAGTTAGGTTAAACCATTTGAGTTAACCAGTTAGGTTAAACCATTTGAGTTAACCAGTTAAAGTTTACCAGTTAAAGATAAACAGTTAGAGTTGACCAGTTAAAGTTGACCAGTTAAAGTTGACCAGTTAGAGTTGATCAGTTAGAGTTACTCAGTTAGAGTTGACCAGTTAGAGTTGACCAGTTAGAGTTATCCAAGTGGAGTTAATCGAGTAGAGTTGCCGAATATCACTTATTCGAAGTAGAGTTATCGAATATAGTATATTCGAGGGAAGAGTAATCGAATATAGTTTATTCGAGTGGAGAAATCAAATGTTATTCATTTGAGAAGAGTTACCGAATATTATTTATTCGAAGAGTAGTTATCGAATATTGGTTATTCGAAGTTAGTTAATCCAAAGGAGTTATTCGAAGGTAGTCAATCCAAAGGAGTTATTCGATGTTAGTTAATCCAAAGGAGTTATTCGAAGTTAGCTAATCCAAAGGAGTTATTCGAAGTTAGTTAATCCAAAGGAGTTAGTCGAAGAGTTAATCGAATATAGTTATTCAAAAGAAGGTGTTAATCGAATATAGTTATTCGAGTAAAGTTAAAAGAGTTAATCGAATTTAGTTATTCAAAATGAGTTATTCGAATTAGATATTTGAATAGAATTAAACACATTAGAGTGATTCAAATTACTTATTCGAATAGAGTTAAACACGTAAGAGTTAATTGAATATTAGTCATTCAATTTGAGTTAATCGAATTTAGTTATTCGAGAAGAGTTAAATCGAATTTAGTTATTCGAAAGGAGTTAATCAATTTGAGTTAAGTTAATCGATTAGAATTAAGTTAATCGAGTTAGAGTAAATCGAATATTAGTTATTCGAAGGTAAGTTATTCGAATTAGTTATTCGAAGGAGTTAATCAATTAAGTTATTCGAATGAGTTATTCGAAGGAGTAAATCAAATTAAGTTAATTGATTAGAGTTGAGTTAATCGATTTGGGTTAAGTTAAGTTATCGAGTTAAGATTTATCGAGTTAAGTAACCGAGTTAAGAAATCGAGTTGAGATAATCGTGTTAAGAAAATCAAGTTGAGTTAATCGAATAAGTTATTCGATAAGAGTAAATCCATTTAAGTTAAATCGGATGTTTGTTATTCGATAAGAATTGACACATTTAAGAAAATCGAATATTTGTTATTCGATAAGAGTTAATGAAACAGAGCCAACCAAGAAGAGTTATTCGATTATTAGTTATTCGATAGGAGTTAATCGAAATAGAGTTTATCGAATATAAGTTATTAAAAAGGGAGAGTTAATCGAATAGAGCTTACTCGAAAGAGAGTTATACGTCGAATTCGATTATATCAAATTCGGGAAAGTACTATTTACCTTCCGGGTTTTAAATCAAGGTATAGTTATAATCAAACGTTTTCATATAAGAAGTGGATTCGTAACCTGAATCCGAGAATTTGCGTAAACAGATGATTGGAAAAAGTGAGTGACGAGCTTCATCTATTTCACAGTAAAGGACGTTGTTAAATTAAGGTCTGAGAGGTAATTATACCCCAACTTGATTGACTTCAGAATCAAGGTAATTATACCCCAAATTAAGATGCCTTGAGAAATCGATAATGATTTGGCGGGTATGACGATGTGGCATTCAAAGTAATTGAAGAAATAATCTGTCAAAGTGATAAACGTGACCTCAAACCTCACCACCGGGAAATAACAGAAGTTGGGCTAGGCAGCATGGCTAGTTGGGCCATACCCAAGCAGGGTGTATTATCACCATCTGGAGAATATTCAATTGTACTTCTTTATAATCTATTTCAATGCTGTCCCTTATCGGGAAGGATGGTTGCTGATCCCAACCATCGGTGATAATATATTCGTTACACTCAAGCTAAATGAGTGAACGGTCATGTGTGGCCGGGTTGCAAGACGTTCTTGTTGAACCCTAGTGTATCTCCTCTAGAGTACACTGATCGGAAGGTGCTCCCATACCTTGTCTGTTGGAATCAAATCTCCAATAAGCGCTCACGGTTTTATTTGTATACTATGTATGTGGAACGTGTGATGCAAGCGTTCTGCTAGATTGATATCTATTTGTATTTAGACATTATTATAATATCAGAAAGATATCCTTTATTTAACCAAGTGTTGGAGTTTTATTCACACCAGTCCCATGACTGACCCAGAGTTTATTTTGTTTTGTTTTCCCTAAACTCTTGGGTGCCTAAATTTGTATGGGCAGTCAAGTAGTCGGGATTTTACAGATACACTTGGAGAGCTTGGAGCAGGAGGCTTCAGGATTATAGCTATTATTATTCCGCTGTGTTGTTAAGTGTTGTACTTTGAAATGGTATGTATATATGAGTACTGATTTGTATTTCAAAGTTATGTTATATTTTATTCGTTCCGCTGTGAGATTCGTGTTTACTCTGATGATGTAAGTTCTTCTTCTTCTTCTATTCTATTAGTTCTATCTTTTCTTCCTCACCCTCTACTTTCTTTCACTAACGTCTCGGAATTTTCGACTCTCGAGGAGTCGAAAATTTCCAGTCGTTACATCATGCATATATATGGAAGCCTCATTGGTTAATTCTTTATCTGCACCGATCTCGACTAAAATACGTGCATAGCTTAAGCGGGTTTCCTTTGATGTTTGCTCGTCCAATTTTAAAGGAACACCTACTACACTTGCTATAGAACTAAAGGCTTCCTTGTCCCAAAGCCTTAGGTTTAATTCTGGAAGCCTGATCCAAACAGGCATTGTGCTCAATAGATCATAATCAAGAACCAGTTTCCTGCACCTTTTTTTTAGTATGATTAACTTGCCATTAATAAAATATGGTCTGCCTTTCAATAATTTCTCGCAGTGTTCAGAATTTGTGAATCTGATTATAAAAAATCCATTATCATGGGTAAAAATTTTAAAAGATCCGATAGGATTCCAGGTACGAACAAAAAATGCTTTGAAATGATGATAGGACGGCCTCTTGCAACATAGGCAATTACAGAAAATCCCCATTTATCTTCAGTTCTATTGCTAATCTCTTCACTCACCACAATAATCTTCTCGTCGCTGATGGTGGAAACTACGGGGATATACTTCAGATCAAAATCAGATCTTTGAACCCCATTCTTTACCATTTCAGCCTAGGATGATGGCTTTGTGGCATTTGGCAAATTAATCTTTGTAAAATGCCTTTGTTCTTGAACATTTCTACTTGAATTCTTGGGCTGAAAGCGATTGCCATTAGATGCAGGAAATGGTTTCTGCATTGATTTAAAGGGGTATTCATTGGATTTACCAATCCCCTTTCGAATATGAGCATATCCATTAGCTTTATGATCTAATCTTGCTGTTTTCTTGTAATTTGAACTACTGTGATACCATCCTCATCAGCAATGAAAACAGGAGAAGACTGACGAATGCTAGGGTTAAGGCTAGTAATAGGGGTGGACAGAGATGGGGGAAGAAGAAATGCCCTTATTCTGATTAGGATTTCCATCAAAGATTGGGTTTTGAATAATTTTGGAGGCGGCCAAGGCTACAAGTTTTTTCAGAATTTTTTAAGAATATATATATATATATATATATATATAATGTTGTGCGAATATTGCATAAATTGCTCCAGTACCAATATATTGTGCAAAATGTTAGTTTGATTTGCACAAACTCAACAATGGAATACAAAAGGTGCAAGAGTAATACAAAAAGGAGGATCTAGCTTGTCGATTAATTATCAATCACCAACTCAATGAAAAAACAATAACCAAACAAAACAAAATAGAAGAAGAGAAGAAGACACAAAGATTTAACATAGTTCGACTATGCCTACATCCATGGACCCAACAAATATTCTTTATTTCACTGAAGAAAGAGAGTACGTACAAAAGAGAGCAAGAGAGCTTAAAAAATATTTGTAACAACCCGTATTTCGATAACACGTTAAAACAAGAAATCAAGGCAGAATTTAATTGTAAAACCTGAATCAGGATAAACGGGTTGCGCCATTGCGTTCGTCTCGGAAAAATACGTGAAATAGAGTCCGAAATTTCGTAAATCGGAGTTCGTATGACTGAGATATGGCCTCGCAAAGTTTCACAAAAATTCAAATCCGAAAACAGATTTGAAATTCAGCCCAATTAAGACACCACTCCATTTTTAGGCCTGGTTAAGACACCACTCCATTTTTTAGACTTGACTTCTTCCCCAAGACATGCTTTGATGGCTTGGATTGAATCTAGGTTTAATCCTATGGCCTAAAACACTTGCCTAATCTATAAATAAGACCCTAACCTATCCTAAATCCTCATTATTCATTCATGCAACTAAACTATGGCAAAATTTTACCTGGCCTCCACTCTCTTCATAAAATTTCTAAATGGTTTCTATGAGAGATTTTCCATGCATACAAGTGTTTTCAAGCTTGTATGAGTGTCATTAGCTTGCATTCAAGTCAAGTTTCTATCTTTGCATCATAAAGCAAGGGTTTGGATCATTTGGCTCAAGGGTTTTTATGTTAGAGCTTGCATTTTGGGTCTATTTGATTGCATAAGGGCTTTGTCATATCTTTTGTGCCTTCATAGCAATGTAAGCCCTTTCCCTACTCTTAGATATTAACTATGAAGTTAAATGTTCATGTTGCAAGTTTGGGTTTGATCATTGAATATGATACATGCTATCATGTCATGCAAGTTTATGAAGTCATTATCTTGATCTTGTGGGCTAAAAGCTACAACCTTTATGTTGAAATGTTGCATTATGCAACATGAGAACCCTCATAACCTTTATGTCAACTTGCATATGAAGTCATAACCCTTATATGATGATATATGCGAGTTACTAGTCATCATTCCATGTCTTTTGTCACCATGATTCGCTTATGTGCCAAGTTTGGGTTTATGCATGTTTTGAGGCTTAAGAATGTAACATGCAAGTTAATGAACAAATTTGTGCCTCATTTGCCACCATGATTAACTTGTGGCTTAATATCCATTTTTGTCATGCCTTTGCCAAGTCTCTTCTTTTAATCCATTACGTTGTTGCGAACGTATATGCGAGTTTAAAAGCGTTGGGTTATGTTATGGGTAATTTCTAGTGACATGAAAATATAACTTGAAAATATGACTTGAAATATAACATGGAAGTTGACATGTAAGTATGCATAAAAACATAAGCTTGGGAATTTACCTATTAAGTTAGGTCTACCCTTTGGGAATTTACCTATTAAGTTAGGTCTACCCAAATGCTTGAAAACTTGTAACATGTTTTGGAAACACGATGGACATGACACTTAGATAATATAAGTGTGGCCAACTCGAGGTTGGGTTGAGTTTGCAACGTAAAACTACCCGGAACCGACCGGCCTAACTAGTAGTTGCAAACAATAGGACCCAATGTGAGAAGTTGGTCATGTTGTGCTTGAACCCGAGGTTAGACCAAGTTGTGGTGTAAAGCTACCCGGAACCGACCGGCTTAACTAGTAACCACAACAAAGTCTAATGTGAGAGGTTGAGGTGCATTAAGTAATTAATGCCACATGATAGGGTTAAGTTAGTTTGATTAATGACTCTTAATCAAATATGACATGGACAAATGGGTTAAGTAATTTGATTAGGCTAATGATACTTAACAAAACATGACAAGGTTGGGTAGGTTAAGTAATTTGATTTGCCTAATGACACTTAACCATTTTTATACGACTAGTGGACGGGGTTAAGTTAACCAACACTTAATCAATCCAACACGATAACTTGGTAAGGTTAAGTAAGTTTTCTTAATGACGCTTAACCGAAAAATACAGCTAATGGATGGGGTTAAGATTGGACTCAACTAGTCTAAGCATGGAAATCGGATGGGGTTAAGTTAGCCTAGACTTAATTAATCCCACTTGGTAGTTTAATGGAGTTAAGTTAAACACTTAACTAATCTAACATGATGATTTGAGGTGGTTAAGTGACCTATACTTAACCAATCTAACTCGTGAATTTATTGAGGTTAAGTTAACCTATACTTAACCAATCTAACGTGAAAACATGATAAGGCTAAGTCACGAATCGCTTGAATACACTTGACCGATTTGACTAAGTAAATTGATAGGGTCAAGTTAATATATACTTAACCAATCTAGAATGATAATTGGACGAGATTAAGTCGTGAATTGCTTAATATACTTAACCAACTTGAGCATGGTTTGTAGGGTTAAGCCTTGAACTTGGATACTTAGCCAATTTTGACAGGATTTGTAGACAGGTTAAGTCATGAACTTAAGTGACACTTAATCCATTATGTAAACCCTAGTTCTGAGGATTAGGTGGATAACCGTAGTTAACAAGGATAACGGGAACAATGCTGAGTGGTAAACCTTAGTTGAAGAATAACTAAGTAATGATTCTTAGTCAAGGAAGTTTAGACCAGTTCATAGATAGATGAGTAACCTAATACGGTAGGTCATCGTTTAAGTATACGAGTAGGAGCAAGTATCTGATTTGGATAAAGGCTCCAGCGAACTGGGTAATGAAGCAGCGGCTTCGGGGAACGTGAGGGTATTCTTGGTATCCCTCTATGAGCTGCCAGGTGATTATACTAGGCTCATGAGAGGTTAAGGTCTGCGTTAGAAGAACCAAGAGTATGCCTTGGTTGCTATACGAGCGACCTAAAGATGGGGATGGATAGGGGATAGTCGACGATACACGGTCGTACCCTAGATAGCATTTCGTCAGGCTACCTACCATCTTTGGTCAAGCGTGTACGTACGGAAAGGCAGAGAACACCCAATAGACCATAATTGCTATCTAATTATGGTTGCGGTAAGGCTTGGATGTGGGTTGGCCAGTGTTGTGTTCTCATACAGGATTTATCCTGTCTTGTCTTTCACTAGTTGAGGGAGTGGTCTCGTGGGACCATAGCCACGTATAGGAAAAAACAGACCTTAGCATCTGCATCGGCAGATAAATTGAAAGCTCCCGACCGAGTCCTGTATTTCCTGGTCTGCCATGTGACAGGACTCGGATGGCACGATGTGATACATATGCATACAGTCATGGAAAAACGATTCACGATACATGCGTGGGAAAAAGGGCGCGGTTGGCGGTTAGCGTAATCCCTAGTGGCCCTAGGTGGTTGAACCAAAACCGAGATACGAAAACGTGCAATAGGTAAGCATAATCCCTAGTAGCCCTAGGTAGCATAAGTACTAGTTGTACAAACGATAATTCATGTTGGAAGACCCTGGCTAGGTTTAGGCAACAGTCCAAACCGATCTTAAGGATCATGGAACTATGTTAAAGTAATATAGAATCTCATGGGAAAGCCCGTATGGTCTACGGCAAGGGACTGAACATTTACATGGAATAAAACATACAAGTTGAGTAACCTATATATGCGATATATTAGGTTGACATGGACCATTACACGACTTTGAGTGAGGGTCATTCTTGGTTAACACATGACACGGTGGGGATACTAGTACGGTAGGTGCAGAGCTAAAATACAGGATAGATATCACGGGGCGTTATACGTGACAGATATCTTGGGGATATTATACTTGATAGAAACCTGACGATGTGATACCTTGTTTTATCTTGACATCATAATTTATCATGACACCTTAGTTTATCTGAGTTCAGTAGTTCATCCTGTTATTTTGATTTAGCTTATCTATCTTGTTATCATGCTTATGTTCATCTCAGTTTCTCATGTCAGTTAACTTTACTAGTTTTTGTGCTAATAGTAGATAGGGCTTACTCAGTCTTTTTGACTGACCCGTTTTGTTTTGCCTCTTTTCTTCCGTTTCCCCCCCCAAGGTTACAGGGAGGAAATACTGTTGTTTAGTTCGGACTTCTTCTGCTTGAAGGTCATCATGGATGGCTTGGACTTTTCTTGGCTAATGGCTACTTTACTGTTTTTACTTGGGGAATAATTTATGAAAATGTCTTTATGCTTCTTTACTATTGCAAGACAGGTTTTGATGTACTCTGATGTAAAAGGCTTTAGACCTTATTTATTCATGTTATGAAAGTTTGATTTTACTTCCGCTATTTTATATGTTCTATCTTGTGATATTTCTGTGCATGTTTACCAATAATGCCCCTCTAAAGCTAGTGCATTCCTTTTGCGAGTGACCCTAGCGGAGGCAGGGTGTTACATTTGGTATCAGAGCAGAAGGTTTCCAGACTGGGCAAAAGTTTTTAAAGACCTTCTGAAAACTATTTGAAAAACCGTTTACAAAGAAGCATTTTTCAAGAAAATTTTCTTTTAAAAGAAAAAGGCCATTAGCGCTATCCTTGTTTCCTTAATTGAATCTCTTTTCCTTTCTTTCCTCCATCTGTAGTCACAGTGGTTTTAACTGCGACTAGTCTTTTCTATCTACGAAAGTGCTTTCCATACGATGGAGGTGGTTCTCGAGAGACCAGTGGCCACGTTATAAGAAAGGATAGTGAGAAAGAGGATAAAGGATACGAGTTTAAGGATGAGCAACTTGTTGGTATGGCTTAGTCCTCAAAGGAGGGAGAAAGATGAACAATGAAACCCATGACGAGAGAGTACCTTTGGCATGGTAAAACGGGGCGGATAGTTAAGTATTGTGGGACAAGGACAAGATCATCGGGGGGGGGGGGGGCAATAGTATGCTCTCATTTCTAGGGTACCTCGGAAGGAGGGTAACGATCTTGTTAAAGGTTTAGCTTTTCTTCTCTATCATCCCGTTAGGACTTCGTTTTTCGTATCATTTAAGTCCGCTTCGGTAGTTGAGTCTCTGCACCTTAAGTACTAGCGTAATAGAGGATCCCATTTTTGTCTCAAAGTCCTATTGGAGAATCAGTCCATTTATACATGACCTGTTTGGATTTGAGAATGTTTATGCCAAGTGTTGAATTTGGAAATAATGCTTATGTTTATAAGCTATGGGTGGATTCTAGGGATGAAGTGGTTATCCAGTAGGGGGTGCCACTCTCGGTTTTGATAGGAGGGTAGTTAGACCTTTTGACTAGCCTTGGTAATGCCCTCGAAGTATCGTGTAACCTTTTTGAGGTTCTGTCATGACTAGTTACTTAGAATCCCTTGATGCCTTTATTGGAAATTTGAAGCCCGATCGAGTGGTGTGCGCCGATAAGACGAATGGTTTACTTCATTTATGCATGGGTTATAGAGATCACCCTAGTAAGTGCGCTTGATAACCTGGTTAACATCTGTTTACTTTCAAGAGAAAGTTCTTCTACATGGAATACCTTATAGCATATAAACGAGATCCAAGATTCACTAGTGAATTTTGGAAAGCTTGCATGAGATCATGAGTACGCAGTCATGTTTGCGTCAAGTATTCTAGGAAAAGGATAAGTGCAAGTGGAACGAGAGGCGACGAAGAAATGAGTTCCAGCTCATGCTATGGAAACAGGAAATAAGAGGCTACGAAATCGCGAAGTTAAAAGACGGTCAAGGCACAATAGAATTAAGCTCAAGGAAATACGACTCTGATGGTCAAAGACTAGATACGCGCATGATATCTCTTTTTGGGAGTATGTCCTTGATCCCTGTTTTCTGTAGAGCTTACTTGTAGGCTATCTTTTGTGGACATCTTCTTGGTCCTATTTTCTGTTACAAACCCCGTAAGGAGTTTGTCTTGTTTATCTTCTCGACCCTGTTTCATGGAATCCTAGGTAGAACCCTATGGATGTAAACATGTATTTGAAACATGTTATGATTGATATGGTTGCAAGTGGTTGCTCGTGGATGCGCGAATACACATTAGATACTAGCTCGACTCGGTCACATTTCATATTGCATATGCACGAGTATTTATACTTGTTTATGGATGAAATTGAATGTGTTATCATGTGATTGTTGCATATGAATGAATGATTTTGCACGCATATAGTATCTATATGACTAGGACTATTTGCATACATGTTGGATTCATGGCACTATACTTATTTTGCATTAGAAAGATTATTCAGGCCTGACCATTAGCATTAGCTAAGGAACATGTACACACACGTTTTGCATATATTCATACAACATTAGAAATCATCTAAGGACAATGGTTGCTTGTGGATGATGTTTTGAGTAGATGGATGATGGATGGTAGGATATGTTCTTCCTAACTTGGAGATTTCGGGGACGAAATCCTAAAAGGAGGTAAGAATGTAACAACCCGTATTTCGATAACACGTTAAAACAAGAAATCAAGGCAGAATTTAATTGTAAAACCTGAATCAGGATAAACGGGTTGCGCCATTGCGTTCGTCTCGGAAAAATACGCGAAATAGAGTCCGAAATTTCGTAAATCGGAGTTCGTATGACTGAGATATGGCCTCGCAAAGTTTCACGAAAATTCAAATCCGAAAACAGATTTGAAATTCAGCCCAATTAAGATACCACTCCATTTTTAGGCCTGGTTAAGACACCACTCCATTTTTTAGACTTGACTTCTTCCCCAAGACATGCTTTGACGGCTTGGATTGAATCTAGGTCTAATCCTATGGCCTAAAACACTTGCCTAATCTATAAATAAGACCCTAACCTATCCTAAATCCTCATTATTCATTCATGCAACTAAACTATGGCAAAATTTTACCTCTCATGGCCTCCACTCTCTTCATAAAATTTCTAAATGGTTTCTATGAGAGATTTTCCATGCATACAAGTGTTTTCAAGCTTGTATGAGTGTCATTAGCTTGCATTCAAGTCAAGTTTCTATCTTTGCATCATAAAGCAAGGGTTTTGATCATTTTGGCTCAAGGGTTTTTATGTTAGAGCTTGCATTTTGGGTCTATTTGATTGCATAAGGGCTTTGTCATATCTTTTGTGCCTTCATAGCAATGTAAGCCCTTTCCCTACTCTTAGATATTAACTATGAAGTTAAATGTTCATGTTGCAAGTTTGGGTTTGATCATTGAGTATGATACATGCTATCATGTCATGCAAGTTTATGAAGTCATTATCTTGATCTTGTGGGCTAAAAGCTACAACCTTTATGTTGAAATGTTGCATTATGCAACATGAGAACCCTCATAACCTTTATGTCAACTTGCATATGAAGTCATAACCCTTATATGATGATATATGCGAGTTACTAGTCATCATTCCATGTCTTTTGTCACCATGATTCGCTTATGTGCCAAGTTTGGGTTTATGCATGTTTTGAGGCTTAAGAATGTAACATGCAAGTTAATGAACACATTTGTGCCTCATTTGCCACCATGATTAACTTGTGGCTTAATATCCATTTTTGTCATGCCTTTGCCAAGTCTCTTCTTTTAATCCATTACGTTGTTGCGAACGTATATGCGAGTTTAAAAGCGTTGGGTTATGTTATGGGTAATTTCTAGTGACATGAAAATATAACTTGAAAATATGACTTGAAATATAACATGGAAGTTGACATGTAAGTATGCATAAAAACATAAGCTTGGGAATTTACCTATTAAGTTAGGTCTACCCTTTGGGAATTTACCTATTAAGTTAGGTCTACCCTTTGGGAATTTACCTATTAAGTTAGGTCTACCTAAATGCTTGAAAACTTGTAACATGTTTTGGAAACACGATGGACATGACACTTAGATAATATAAGTGTGGCCAACTCGAGGTTGGGTTGAGTTTGCAACGTAAAACTACCCGGAACCGACCGGCCTAACTAGTAGTTGCAAACAATAGGACCCAATGTGAGAAGTTGGTCATGTTGTGCTTGAACCCGAGGTTAGACCAAGTTGTGGTGTAAAGCTACCCGGAACCGACCGGCTTAACTAGTAACCACAACAAAGTCTAATGTGAGAGGTTGAGGTGCATTAAGTAATTAATGCCACATGATAGGGTTAAGTTAATTTGATTAATGACTCTTAATCAAATATGACATGGACAAATGGGTTAAGTAATTTGATTAGGCTAATGATACTTAACAAAACATGACAAGGTTGGGTAGGTTAAGTAATTTGATTTGCCTAATGACACTTAACCATTTTTATACGACTAGTGGACGGGGTTAAGTTAACCAACACTTAATCAATCCAACACGATAACTTGGTAAGGTTAAGTAAGTTTTCTTAATGAAGCTTAACCGAAAAATACAGCTAATGGATGGGGTTAAGATTGGACTCAACTAGTCTAAGCATGGAAATCGGATGGGGTTAAGTTAGCCTAGACTTAATTAATCCCACTTGGTAGTTTAATGGAGTTAAGTTAAACACTTAACTAATCTAACATGATGACTTGAGGTGGTTAAGTGACCTATACTTAACCAATCTAACTTGTGAATTTATTGAGGTTAAGTTAACCTATACTTAACCAATCTAACGTGAAAATATGATAAGGCTAAGTCACGAATCGCTTGAATACACTTGACCGATTTGACTAAGTAAATTGATAGGGTCAAGTTAATATATACTTAACCAATCTAGAATGATAATTGGACGAGGTTAAGTCGTGAATTGCTTAATATACTTAACCAACTTGAGCATGGTTTGTAGGGTTAAGCCTTGAACTTGGATACTTAGCCAATTTTGACAGGATTTGTAGACGGGTTAAGTCATGAACTTAAGTGACACTTAATCCATTATGTAAACCCTAGTTCTGAGGATTAGGTGGATAACCGTAGTTAACAAGGATAACGGGAACAATGCTGAGTGGTAAACCTTAGTTGAAGAATAACTAAGTAATGATTCTTAGTCAAGGAAGTTTAGACCAGTTCATAGATAGATGAGTAACCTAATACGGTAGGTCATCGTTTAAGTATACGAGTAGGAGCAAGTATCTGATTTGGATAAAGGCTCCAGCGAACTGGGTAACGAAGCAGCGGCTTCGGGGAACGTGAGGGTATTCTTGGTATCCTTCTATGAGCTGCCAGGTGATTATACTAGGCTCATGAGAGGTTAAGGTCTGCGTTAGAAGAACCAAGAGTATGCCTTGGTTGCTATACGAGCGACCTAAAGACGGGGATGGATAGGGGATAGTCGACGATACACGGTCGTACCCTAGATAGCATTTCGTCAGGCTACCTACCATCTTTGGTCAAGCGTGTATGTACGGAAAGGCAGAGAACACCCAATAGACCATAATTGCTATCTAATTATGGTTGCGGTAAGGCTTGGATGTGGGTTGGCCAGTGTTGTGTTCTCATACAGGATTTATCCTGTCTTGTCTTTCACTAGTTGAGGGAGTGGTCTCGTGGGACCATAGCCACGTATAGGAAAAAACAGACCTTAGCATCTGCATCGGCAGATAAATTGAAAGCTCCCGACCGAGTCCTGTATTTCCTGGTCTGCCCTGTGACAGGACTCGGATGGCACGATGTGATACATGTGCATACAGTCATGGAAAAACGATTCACGATATATGCGTGGGAAAAAGGGCGCGGTTGGCGGTTAGCGTAATCCCTAGTGGCCCTAGGTGGTTGAACCCAAACCGAGATACGAAAACGTGCAATAGGTAAGCATAATCCCTAGTAGCCCTAGGTAGCATAAGTCCTAGTTGTACAAACGATAATTCATGTTGGAAGACCCTGGCTAGGTTTAGGGTAACAGTCCAAACCGATCTTAAGGATCATGGAACTATGTTAAAGTAATATAGAATCTCATGGGAAAGCCCGTATGGTCTACGGCAAGGGACTGAACATTTACATGGAATAAAACATACAAGTTGAGTAACCTATATATGTGATATATTAGGTTGACATGGACCATTACACGACTTTGAGTGAGGGTCATTCTTGGTTAACACATGACACGGTGGGGATACTAGTACGGTAGGTGCAGAGCTAAAATACAGGATAGATATCACGGGGCGTTATACGTGACAGATATCTTGGGGATATTATACTTGATAGAAACCTGACGATGTGATACCTTGTTTTATCTTGACATCGTAATTTATCATGACACCTTAGTTTATCTGAGTTCAGTAGTTCATCCTGTTATTTTAATTTAGCTTATCTATCTTGTTATCATGCTTATGTTCATCTCAGTTTCTCATGTCAGTTAACTTTACTAGTTTTTATGCTAATAGTAGATAGGGCTTACTCAGTCTTTTTGACTGACCCGTTTTGTTTCGCCTCTTTTCTTCCATTCCCCCCCCCAGGTTACAGGGAGGAAATACTGTTGTTTAGTTCGGACTTCTTCTGCTTGAAGGTCATCATGGATGGCTTGGACTTTTCTTGGCTAATGGCTACTTTACTGTTTTTACTTGGGGAATAATTTATGAAAATGTCTTTATGCTTCTTTACTATTGCAAGACAGGTTTTGATGTACTCTGATGTAAAAGGCTTTAGACCTTATTTATTCATGTTATGAAAGTTTGATTTTACTTCCGCTATTTTATATGTTCTGTCTTGTGATATTTCTGTGCATGTTTACCAATAATGCCCCTCTAAAGCTAGTGCATTCCTTTTGCGAGTGATCCTAGCGGAGGCGGGGTGTTACATTATTGGTAGCAAATTGGAGAGACTGCCATATAATGACAAATTGAATCATCGATTTCTTCAAAGACTTGTTGCACTCAAAACCCCTAATTGATTGACTGCAGAAATTAGTGTACACCGAAGAAGGGGATAATGGTTGATGCTCTCTCATGTTCACTCTCCACAAATATGAACATTTAAATAGGCTTCAAGATGAAAGATTGCTTGGAGATGAAAATTTTAATTTATAGATTGTTTTGAAACCTTTCCAAATGTATGCGATTTGATTGCAGTGTAAACAGAAAGTGAATCAATTGGTTTCCATACATTTCCTTCCTTCTTGATTCTCCAAGCCAATCATTTATTTTTGTTCATATTACAAAATCAATGAATTTATGAATATACTTATTTCCTCATTTATAAATCCATTGATTATGTAATCAATTTGTTCCCTATCAAAATATTCTCTCAAATATTTATATATATAACATAATTGATTGATTGAATCAATTAAGTAATTTCTTTCCCTCTTAAAAAAATATTTGAATCACGTAAATTCAACACTCCTCCTTGATTTAAATATAACAATCTCTCTTTATCATCAAATCTCAACAAATTGTTGGGTCTACTCCATCAAGCTCAATTTGAGCTACTCTGGGCAATATTGCCCAAGCAGAGCTTCAAAATCTTTCCCAAGCATAAGAAAGATAGTATGTACATCAAAAAACAAAATGCATATAAGTTAATATCAAAATTATTCAACATATCCGGTGTAGGAGACAAACTTGTAGAAACTATGTTTGGAAAGACCAATAGAGATTCAACAACACGCTCCACCTTCTCTATTCCAAATTGAGTGAGGACATACTCAGTATTATCTACTCTAATCTTCTTCATAAGAATTTTTTGCTAGAGTTTTCTTTGTTAGTACATAAAAACTCAAAAACAAGCTCTGTAACATTAAAAGCATAAGATGAAGAATCATTATTACAAATATGCTTACTAATAAGGCCAACTGAACTAAAAGGCTTATTCTGTAATTGAGATCCACCTAGAGTCTGAACCTCTAAAATCTTCTCATCAACCATGGTACCATCGGAAATACTACTTTCTTTCTAAATATGGAAATAATCTGATGACTCCAAACATGTTTGGAAATTTTGTGTCCTCATAACGTCATTACTTGATAGAGGCTCCACCTTCAATAAAGATTTCTCATCAAATATCGCTGCTAGTCACAATTCTCTTAGTTGTTTTGCACCACAACCTATACTTCTTCATTCCTTCTCCATAGCTTAACAAAATGTGCTTGCTTCCTCTAGGCTTCAGCTTATCATGTCTCTCATTTTCTAAATAACCTGAACAACCAAACATGTTAAGGAACAAATAATCAACATACTCTCTTTTCCATACTTCTTATGGGATCTTCATATCTATGGTAATAGAAGGTGTTCGATTGATGAGAAACGCTGTCATAGATATCGCTTCTACCTAAAATCCCTCTTCTAGACCAGTAGTCAGCCTCAAGCTCATAGCTCTTTCTCGTAATATCTGACACATGCAACCCGCCACTCCAAAAGAATGCGACTTTGTAGAAAAATCTTTAAATACATGCTCGAATGCACAATAGTTAGTGATTTCTTATGACGCAAATTCACTACTATTGCCAACCCTAAGAACTCTCGGTTGCTTTCCCGACTTCTTTTCAACTAAGGTCTTCCACTTTCGAAATTGGGAAAATATTACGTCTTTGGCCTTTAAGAAATTGTGACGGCCCGCCCGCACCGGCCGACATTTCCAATGAAAGTGCGTTGTGCCAATGCCCGACTAGCACGGGACAGTCTCCAAAGAAAGGAAAAGATTGGAATTTGAACTAGCAAGGAACTTGTAGTATATCTCACAGCGCATGGAACAAAATATAATAATAACATAACTTTGACATAAAACAGGTGAGGCAGTGCATAAGCTGAAAACTAAATCATTATAGTCTAAAATACAAATTATGTTCCACATCATCATTATTACAACTTTTAAAACTGTCTCCAAAGCAAAATAAGAAAGGTACACTACTAATGTCCAAAGTAGTGACCAGCAGCGACACAGGGAGATTATATATATATATATATATATATTTGTGTGTGTGTGTATGTATGTATGTATCATACATAGAAGCCTCCTGCTCGTCTCCGGTACAGCTACTCATGCATAATCACCTGACCTATCTCTAGTCTGCCCATTTAAGAGCACCTAGAGTAATAAGAAGAGACATAAAACTCTAGGTCAGACAAAATTCTGGTATGAGCGATAAGCAACAAAACAGAACAATGACAGGTATACATAACCATACCTGAACCTGGACCTGCAACCAAAGAGTAAGCACAACAAGATGTACAATACTCTAAGGTGACACTAACATATAGTGTAAAGACAGAGGGGAGGGGTGTGCATGTCATAGTGATATCTAACAATCAAGCATAGCAACCATCCTCACATCTCTCACTCAGTGCGTATAGCGTACGATATCCATCGCTTTGATCATCCAAATCCTTGCTATTGTCACTCTGCCCCTTGGAGTCATGGCGACTCACTGCACTGATCCATAGCCACTAGTCCTCGCTATGTCCACTCTGCCCCATGAAGTCATGACGACTTCACTGCACTGGCTCATAGCCATGCTACGATCACTCTGCCCCATGGAGTAATAACTACCCCACTGCACTGATCCGTAGCCTAACATTCGTCTTGGTGGTGAATCAAAGTTATGGACGTCGATAACCCCTTAGCGCACGTCCTGAAGCGTAGCCCAATTCATGAAGTTAACTCATTGGTTCCCAATTGGATCCTGAGTTACAACTTCTGATTTGGACTACCTTTGCATCTCGGGTTTTGGCCTTCTTCGGATCGGTCTCCATTCGGTTTGTGATCATCGTTTAGGTTCGGATCCTCCATCGGTTCGTGAGCAGCTCTGGTTCGTGGCCATCAAGCGGTTCAATTCGTAGCACCCTCTCCAGATCGGTTTGGGTCATGGTGCCTCATTGGGTTTGGTTCGGTCGCGATGCTCCTCTGGGTTGGGTCGTGATGATCCCATCGGTTCGGGTCGTGTTCTCTGGTTTGGGAGTGATCCTCTCCAAACATCGGATCATGATTAGCTTCCTCAGGCAGTTCGTGGCACACTCTAGATGAGCGGGTCGGTTCGTGAGCCTTCATCTTGGACAATTCGATTAAGCTCCTCCACTCGAGCAAGCAACTCGTGAAACACGTACATGGCTGGGACTCGTGGGGTTGGACTCGCAATCAGGTTGGTTTGGAGGGGGCGATCCGACCCGGTTTCCTGCATAGTTTTCTCCACTTTGTCCAACGAGCTGTTTACGCCATACGACGACGTTTTCGACCATTCTAACTGTTCTATGCATTCACAAATCATACCAAACTGTAATAGCAACATGTATAATCATCCACAAACATCAAAACAACAATTTAACATGTTTATACGGATCAAACATACCCAAAAACCCATGTTTTTCCCTTAATACCCCTTAATCATGTTTAAGCATACAATTAGCACAACTTATCCAAATTAGCCCAAATTATTATCAGAGGCCTAAAATAATATTTTAGAATTTTACAAATTTTTCCAAATTTTTCTGAGCCATAATTTCGCTAATTATCACTAATCACCCCTAATTAGCCGTAATTAGTGAAAAACAATGCAAATCACTCACCTTAGCCACAAAAAAAACTTAGATCTAAAACCATCTCTAATTTGGGGCGTCTTCCTATGCAGCACAGCAGCTCCAACTCTGATTTGGTGTTGATTTGCCTTGATTTGGTGTAGATCTTCTTAATTAGTGATTAAAAGGTGATTTGGGGTGATTTTAGAAGGTGGAGGTCATGGCTAGGGTTAGAGAAATGTTTTAGGCAGCTGAGAAAATGAAAATAGATTGTTTCCTAACTGATTTAAGCCTCCCCATAACCCTAGTCACGAAATGGGTTATGGGCCTAGCTGCTAATCACCCTAATTAGGCCCGGTTAAGTTGTTTTTCACCTTCTAAACCTTAATTCAACCATATCTCCCAAACAGTAAGTCCGTTTGACAGGTGTGACCACTCTACGGAAAGATAAACCATTATCCGGATCTAATGGAAGTGGTTTCAGGTCAAAAATCCTTACCAATAAAAAGTTATGACCGAAACAAGATCAACTAGGGGTAAAACGGTCATTTAAAAACTGGCAAAATCGGGAACATGGGAGATGACCCCAATAGTCGTTCCCCAAAGTTACACGACTATATGACCTCATACGAAAAAGAAATAAATATTCTACGATCCTCTGATGCTTAAAATGTGGGTCGTTACAGAAATAGACCCAGACCATACATGAGAAATCATCCACAAATAAGACAAAGAAACTGGCTCCACCTAAAGATGCAATTGGGGTGGGTCCCCATACATAAGAATGAACATACCCTAGAAACTCTGTAGGTCTAGGTTTTCACTACAACAAATACACCATATTACAACTTTAATTTTACAACGGTGGTAAAAGCACTGTTGTTATAAATGGTTTTTTACAACGGTGGTAAAAGCACCGTTGTAATAAATGGTTTTTTACAACGGTGGTAAAAGCACCGTTGTAATAAATGGTTTTTTACAACTGTTAATTCCCTAAAGTTGTAATAAACGTATTTTTAACAACTTTTTGTTTTGTTAGTTGTAATAGATGCCCATTACAAACTTCATGTTTATAATATCTAAATTGAATAACTAATTATATTAATATTTAATAATAATTAATAATAAACTCAAGAATCAATAATATTTATTAATTATTATTAAATAATTAATAGTTAATAAGTGGTAATTAATGTTTAATAGTTAATGTTAACTGCTTATTAATTAATATTTAGGTGACATATACATTATAAGCTTTTAATAGTTATTACTCGATTATAACTAAGTAGAAATAAATAAAAGTTAAATAATAACTATTGTTAATATGAAATAATCCTAATTAATAATTAATTTAAAATATGAAATAATCCTAATTAATAATTAACATTTAATTAATGACTTCTGATAATTAATAGTTAATATATACTAATTAATTTGATAATTAAAAGTTAAATTAGACAATATAAATTTAAAATTTTGTAAAATATTCAATATTTCATGAAATACTCAAAAATTTATCTAATATTCTAAACTAATACTAAGCAACATTTATTAATTAAAATAATTAATAACCATATTTAGTGTTTAATATTTAAAAATGTAAAATTTTGAACTAAGTAAAATTAATTTGAGAATATTCATAAGATTTAGAAATAAAATTTTATATTTTCAACAGAATTAAATAACTTAATTTTTTATTATAAAATATTCAATATTTTAGAAAAACAATAAGAAGAATCAAGTTTTCGAAATATTTTTTAGTAACTAAATTGCAACATTCATTAGAACCTATATAATATTTATCATCTCCGTACACATCTATATATTCTCTTTTATTTTACTTTTCCTTGACACATACAGGAAAATTGTTTTGGCTCCATCGATTTTAAGTTTTGGCTCCATCGCTTTTAAGTTTTGGCTCCAAACCGAAATTTTCGGCTCCGAACTGAAATATTGGGCTCGAAGTAGCAGAGTTTCTCACAACCCAATGTTTTAATCGGTGGCTCCACAAACAAATTTCACTAACTAATTCCCATCTCATCCTCTCCAGGCGAAATCTCATCTTTCTAACCCTAATCTCAAATTCTACAGTAGCTGCAAAATAGTCACTCTCGCAGATGAACGGCGGAGATGGGTTGGAGTACGAAGCGCTGCACGCGGCGATCCACCGGAGGCGGATGAACTGGATCCCCGTTCTCCAGATGCAGAAATTCTGCTCGATTGCCGATGTAGTCGTCGAATTGAAGAGAGTCGAGTTCAATCACAGTGTGAATGTCGGTAACGGAATCGATGTTAGATCGGAGCGATCTGCTGTTAGCTATAAGAAGTCCGAAGATGGAAGCGCTGATTCTTTCGGCGGTGCTGATGATCTGAAAGTCCTCTACATTTCCAATTCAGGTTATTCTTTTTTATTATGTTATGAACTATTTGGTTTGATCTGTCTTTCACGATTTTATTGCTCAATTTCATTCCATATTGTTTTGGCTGTGTTTGTTTTGGGGAAAAAGCACTTTTTAGGCGCTGAATCAAAATGCTGAATACATTCAGCGGGAATAAGCACGTTTGTTTCTATCATCTGTTCAGCGGGAATAAGCACGTTCGTTGCCGCTGTCCGCACAGTTCGCAACTGCAGGTATCTCTCTGTCGTCCAACGCTGCAGTTTCGTCGCTCGCGCCAAATCCGTGACTGCTGCTAAGCATGGACAACAACTCATGCTCTTCCTTCGTCGTCCACTACCGCGTTTAAAGGTAAGTTTATGCTTACGATTCAACTTATTTTAGGTTATATAACTTGGCATTCCGCTAAATATAATTGGTTTGGGCTATTTGCTTTTGCATTTCCATCGCTTGTTGGCTGTATTAAATCATGCATCTGCTAGTTGAAAATAGCATAGTTGAGTTCACATCCATATTTGTCGAATGGTGTTCCTGCTTCATTCTTACCTTGGAAATTACACGCACTATTCTAAACACACATTTTGCATGTTGTCAAAATTTTACTTTGGACAATGTACATTTTCAGCACTATGCTGTTTTGCTGCCATAAAACTTGATAGGCGCATCTCTACTTTTAAATGCTAGCTCCTGTACACACGTCCATATTACTACATTTAAATTGCATATTGACTATATAGAACCGGGTGCAGCCTCCATCATAAATAGAGTGCTTGTTAGATAATAAGACATAAAAATGCAAGGAAGGGTATAGAGACAGAACACACTGCCTTAACATGAAGAAAAATGGATTTTTGTTGCCTTAAGTCTTCCATCCCTGTTCTAACATGTTCGAGGATTTTTGGGCATAATCATTTACTCAATACTCATGCATGTTTATGTTAACGTTCCATGTAGGCTGACATAGATTTGTCTGCTTTCATGCATGTTGATAAATTTTGTTTATTGTATGATGAGGTGCACCATTGCCTTGCAAAATAAAAGACTGTACAATTATTATGTTGTGTTTGACTTTGTGAAGTTTTTACTTGATTGTGTGTTTACTTGACTATGGCATTGTTCCTCCTGCCATATTTAACATGTAATAGGACATTTGAAACTACTTAGAACACTTGTTATACTTGATACTTGTCTTGTTCACACCTAGGCCATGCTACATATCCTTGAACACATGTTTTGGTTATCTACAAATTGTATATGCTGTTAGTGATTACTTACGATTAGATTTGTTTCAAGATTTATTTCCGTATGCTGTTATGTTGCACCTATTTATGCACTAGAATTAAAAAGAGTAGCATTGAACGGAAGAGAAACAACGAGAATTACGAATTAACCTTGTAGTTAAACTTTGAAATTAGTTTAGCTTGAATAGGACAAAAAATGTGTTCATGTTACCATATTTTTCTCCTGTGCATGAAGCTTTTTGAATCAAGGCACATGATACACCACTTATCACTTTGTGTGATTTCTTCTACAATGGTAACAATGTATTAACATATCAGTTTGTGCTGTTTTTGCATGGTTTCCATACAGACAACTTCAAAAAATGCACAAGAATTTTACGAAGGCAAATAAGAAAGCCATGTAATAGCTTCAAGCAACAAAGGTTATGTTTATGTATATGCATGTTTTGTGATTGTGCAGGTGATGGGGATGTTGAGGAAGTGCAAAGATGAAGCAGGCTGATAGTTGAAGCAGAGTTTATGGATGGTACTGATTTGTAATCATTATTTGTAATGAAGAATTGATATATTACCGTGATGATGTATGATTCATTTTTTGTATTTTGAATATAAAGTTGTAATGTTTTTTGTATGAATGGATCCGTTGCTTTGAATTTATATCAATTTGTTTTCTGTTTATTCAGCTTTTGTTGCATTTGCAGAATTTATTTTTTTAAAAATCCAAATGTCAATCACAATGGTGCATAACAGTTGTAGTAAATTTTATTACAACGGTGCATAACTGTTGTAATAAAATCAATTACAACGGTGGAAAAAAGTTTTAAAGTAGACATATTACAACGGTGTTGCAACAGTGCAAAAAAGTTGTAAAAGATATTAGTCTATTACAACTTCTTAATACACGACGGTTTGCCCACCATTATAAAATGTATATTACAACGGTGTTCGACCGTTGTAATAGGGTCATTTTGTTGTAGTGTTTCCAACAACAAATGTGACATGCTTCTTCTTTCCAAAAGAACAATCTCCACAAGAGCTAGGCTTTAATTGAGATTCAACAATAATTAACCTATGCTTCTTTAATACTTCAAGACTCACCTCATCAATATGACTATACATCGTATGAAATGTCCCTTCTTCTTACAATAACAGAAAAACCTCTTTAGAACCCAAGAAGTGAGACCTATGCATATCTCCTCCAAGGCGCTTCTACATCTTATCTCTTTCTTTAAGTGGATGAAGTTGTTGCTGAAGAACATTGTCATTATCTTCACTTTGATCTTCTATATCCCAAAAAATTCTCATTTAACAAATTTGCTGATGCCATAATTTTTCATACCACTACTAAAACTATTAGCCATTGGTAACTAATCCAGAACAAGACAGCTAGCTTTGATACCGAACTACTGTGCGAATAATAGCACAAATTGCTCCAACACCAATATATTACACGTAATATTATTTTGATTTGCATAAACTCTAAAACTGCACAGCAAAATACAAAAGGCGCAAAAGCAATACAAAAAAGAGAATCTAGCTTGTTGATTAATTATCAACCGCCAACTCGATGAAAAAATAATCACTAAACAAAACAAAATATAAGAAGAGAAGAAGACACAAATATTTAACGTGGTTTGGCTATGCCTACGTCCATGGACCCAAAACTATTCTTTATTTCACTGAAGAAAGAGAGTACAAAAGAGAGCAAGAGATATTACAAAATTATAGGTAGCAAATTAGAGAGACTTCGCTATAATGACAAATTGAATCATTAATTTCTTCAAAGACTTTATGCACTCAAAACTACTAATTACTTGACTGTAGAAATTAGGGTATACTGAAGAAGAGATAATGGTGGATGCTTTCTCACATTCACTAAATAGACATCAGGATAAAAGGTTGTTTGGAGATGAAAAAATTAATTTCTAGATTGTTTTGAAACCTTTTCAAATATCTATGATTTGATTGAAGTGTAAAAAGAAAGTGAATCAATTGGTTCCATACATTTCCTTGCTTGCTTGATTCTCCAAGCCAATCATAATTTTTTTCATAATACAAGATCAATGAATTTATAAATATAATTATTTCCTCATTTATAAATCCAATGATTGATTGATTATGTAACCAATTTGTTCCCTATCAAAATATTCTCTCAAATATTTCCATATATAAGATAATTGATTGATTGAATCAATTAACTAATCAATCAACTAATTTCATTCCCACTTAAACAAATATTTGAATTACGTAAATTCAATATATATATATATGGGTAAGTCTATTTAGACACAATCCGTGACATAATCAATCTCCAACATTGGATCTCCCTAAATTCCACCTCTACACATAAGGACAAAAGGATCCAACGGTCGAGGCTTTGTGTTTCTAAGCTTGTGTTTAATTTTGTGTCCAAATAGTTTCCCCCATATATATATATATATATATACACACACATGAGGAGCGTTCCGGTGCACCACTGTTTTGTAGCACCCCTTCAGCACCCATGCCCGTTCGTGTGCTACACTAATCCAAATCAAATAAGAATTTGTAGATGTTCAATCCACAAATATATAATGATCTATCCAAAATTTGAGCTCGCTTCGACATTCGTAACATTTTCAAAATCTTAGCTCAGTTATTCACCGCCCAGACATCTATTCGAACTATTAAATTTAAACATCAAATATATTATTCTACGAATGTCGAAACGAGCCCAATTTTTGGATAGATGATTTTAAATGGGGGATTGAACATCTACAATTTTTTTTGATTTGGAATAGTGTAGCTCACGAATGGATATGGGTGCTACAAAACAGGGGTGCTCCGGATCGCTCCTCTATATATACATATAATGACATACGTAGAAAATCTAGTCAGTGGAGGCAACAAAAAACCATATTCATGGTTAAAAAAATGACATTGATAACTATTTTAAATTTATATACAGATAAGTTGAAAATGTTAAAATGAATTTATTATGTATGAATAAATTATGATAACATGTATATATATAACACTGCTTAGTTGTAGTGTTATCATATAGCCTTACAGTATAAAACTAAGCATTGACTTTGTACGAGAAAAAGGATTAAAACTAAATATTTGTTCATCATTGAATATTTATGGAAACTTGTATAGCTTGATTTTTCAATTTTTTTTTGTTAACCTAGTTTTTAAAAACAAAAAATAGCAAGAGAATGTGAAATTAAATTAATGAGAGAGAGAGAGAGAGTAATGATGGGTTAAAATTAAATATCCTGCTCCCTGGTGATAGGTCAGACCATTTTACTTCTGGAACTATTCTCTGTTTCTTCAAGTGTTCTCACCATGTTTGCATGCACCTGTTTGTTGCCTTCTTTTCATCATAATGGCTTGTACTTGTTAGTTTTGGTGTTGATACATGTCGTGGTGCGATGCGTTGCCTTTTCCATGTTGTAGTTGGGTGTGTCTTATATTTAAGACTTGTGTACTGCTTTTTATTCGCAACTTTAGTTGATATCAACCTAAATATTTTTGCTTTTGAACGAGGCTTCGCCTAGTTTATTGCATACACCTGCTCCTCTTATTGTTCTTTGCCATAAGTGATTGCATGCCTGCTTTCTCAAAATATGAGTGGGGGCACTCGACCTTATTCATAGTAGATACGTCCTCATATACACATACACACTACAACAAAAACATAAAATAGAGACAGAATTTTGAAACCAAAAAAATTTGTCTTAAAACAAAGTCAAATAGATACAAAATAGTTGTGTATGTACCAATATTAAAAAAGACCAAGTCCTCGTCTCTTGTAGGCCCCTATCAATAGCCATGACCCACCGCTTCTTCAGATCGTCCGATCTCTCGATTAATTATCCGTGTTCTTATTTTTCACTTAGGGTTGCCAAATGGGTAATGTAAAGTCGTATTAGAGTCAAGCAAAATTTGACCCAACCCATTTACAATCCATTTATTATGACCCATTTAACATAAAGGTTTACCTGACCCAACCCATCTATTATGTAGGTTACCAATTTAACCCATCTAAAATATTCTGTTATTTTCTAAGTATGACCATTTGTCATCTTCGAAAACTATAACATTAGTTGTGAAGACAAAGTATCTGAGTGTTTCATACTGCCAGTAATTTAGGTGGGAGTTCATCAGTTGAAGCCTTGCCCAATTCCGAGCCAGTATAAAGAAGTTACTGCAGTTCGAACAAAAAAAAAATAGCGACTTCGTATGTATGTGGGGTTCAAATATGAGAATGTAGTTTTTTATTTTCTAAGTAAAAATGTTAGTCACCTTGGAAAACTATAGCGCATTACAATACAAAGTATCTGAGTGTTTCAAATAGTCCGTAATTTAGGGAGGAGTTTATCGGTCGATGCCTCGCTCGATTCCGAATTTGGAAATTATTATAGTCTGAATAAAATAACGACTTTGTATATAGGCAGGTTCAAATATGAGTATTTAGCCTATTATTTTCTAAGAGCCCATTTGGCAAACAAAAGAAATTGTTTGAAATACGAAAATTTAAATGTTGATTTCTGAAATTAGAAATTTTAAATTTTAATTGTTGAAATTTGAAAATTTAAAATTTGAATTATGGAATAAATTTTGAAATTTAAATTTTGAACATTGAATTTTTTTGAAAATTTGAAATTTCGAAATATGAATTTTGAAATTTTGAAATACAAACTTTTGAAATCTGAAATATTGAAAATTTGACATTTCGGAAAACTGAAAATTGAAAATTTGAAAATTCGAAATTTTAAATTTTTAAAAACCCTAATGGGTAAATTTTTGAAAATTTAGGTAGGAGTTAATTGGTCGAAACCTCGCTTGGTTTTATGATAGTATGAAGAAGTTGCCATAGTTTAAAAAAATAGCAACTTCGTCTGTACGGAGTTAAATGGTTACTCATTTACAACCCTTTTAAAAACGTGTCAACCCTTTTATGACTCATTTAATAAAGATTCATCAATGGGCTTACCTAGTAGGGTTGCTAAAAGGGTAATTGGGTACAGGTAAGTTTTGACAGGTCTAACATAAATATTTCCTCAACGTCATATTTTCCTGAGTTGGTTAAAACCCAAGATAATCTTTTGTTGTCAAACAGATATAAGAGGAAAAAAAGCAAGCTTTAATCTGCTGACATACCCGAAGGAAGATCTATGCGAAGAAAATAAAGGTTGGTTTTCCCTAATCTACTCGAAAATCTATAAGAATCTTAATGTATACTTCGTTTTTGCTCTTATTTTGCACCAATTATTTTGATTCGACTGCAAGTGTTGAATACTTATCTGAATTATTAAATATTCTTTATTGATCAATTTTAAATGTGTTATGTTGATGATAATTTGATTTTTGTTTTTTCTGTAATTATTCACATTTTTTTATTACACTGGGAATGATTGATTGAAAGAAATAGGTTGTTCTTATAACAAAATACAAAAAAATTATCACCTCATCCACAACATAATTAGAGGGACATTATTCCACAAGTTACCTTGATCCACCACCACTTGGACTTGGTGACTATAAGAAGACTACCCAACATTTATAGCTTTTATGTAGTTTAAGAAGCAGAAAAATATTGTGAAAGACAAATTGTTTGAAAATTTAAACCACAAGGACAAGAGACTAAAAATTTATTTAAAAAAACAAAACTCAAATTTATTCAAAAGGAAAAAATAAAGGACATTTTAAAAAAAATAATAAACTTTCAAAAGAAATTTAAGAATTTTCTTAAAAAAATTTATATTTTTTTTATAGATTTTAGGTATCAGTTTTGTATGTCTGTAGGTATCAGTTTACTCCCTGCAGCTAATAGGTAGCAGTTTTGTGTGTCCAAAGGTATTAGTTTTTAGCCTACAACTACCTTCAGACACACAAAACTGCTACCTATTAGCAGCGGAGAGCAAACTGATACCTACAGACATACAAAACTGATAACTAAAATATGCAAAAAAAAAAAAAAAAAAATCTTTTTTTTGTCCTTTTAAATAAATTTGGACTATGTTTTGTCCTTTTGAACAAATTTTTAGTCTCTTGTCCTTGTGGTTAATTTTTTTAATCAATTTGTCCTTGTGGTTAAAATCACCTTTAAGAAATTAGTAATTATTTAATCCAATTCATGATATTCTTGCATGAACCAAACTAACATTTAAAAGGTTATCAAAGTGTTGTTTTGTTGACATTTAACATCTAAGGAACTTGAAACCATAATCATATTCTGCCTATTGGATCAAGCTCTTCTTATTGTGTTTTTATTAATTTTTTGAGGAACATTTTCTATGTCTTTTCAACATCAAAATTGATAGAAAAACCATGTTATTTGATTGAAGAAAAGATTCAATAGTTGAGCAATTTATAGTCTTACAAGACCCTGCGTTCTTGTTGTCTTCTAATGTGTGGTTGTTGATGATTAGATTTGATTTTGGATGGAAAGACCACACTCTTGTATAACCATATTAGAATATTGAAACTCAACTAGGATTTACTATTAAGTTCCTGCTGTTGGAAAAATCAAATTGGCTTTGATGTTTCACTTCATATTTAAGTTGATAGAATTCAAAAGCATGAATGGGAACTTTGATAATAAATGCCGATCTAATCTAATGGTAATCTACTAATAACGTTATATATCGATGCCACAATCATTTTTTATGGTAGGCGAACACTAATGTGAAAATATGTACACATGCATTGATGTTTAAGCTAAAACATATCCAACAAATCATGGAAGACAATTGCATGAACTTACACATCTACATCATTAAATGTATAGCACTTGAATGAATGCTGCTACATTTTGTTTTGAAATTATTATTTTTATTAAAACCCTATACATAATATCCTACCAATGATTTTCTTTCCTCATTGATGTACACTTTTATACTTGGAACTACTGATATAAAATTTTATAACTTGCAATGAATTAGGAAGATCATATAAAAATACAATACAATGTGACCTCAAAAGAAAGACCACCCATGCTACCATTACCAATGGGCACTACTGCCTAACGCACCCATAAATGACTGAATATTTATAAAATCTCCATCCATTACACCCATTAATGCACCACTTTTAAAAGTCAACACATTAAAAGAAATGACAATCTGACTTAGAACTTAAGATTTGATAACCACAACAAAAAGTCCATCATTTATCTATATGTGAAATATGAGTCTCATAGTTGGATATATAAGTTAAGTGCCAAATTCTAAGAGTAATTAGAAATGATGTTGTTGTTAAAATAAAACTAGACATCTTTCCTGGGTGAAGAATGCTGATTAATTAAATAACAAAGAACTAAACACCATCATGTTAAACCATTTTTCAAACATATTCCACTAATTCTGAAAATTAATCAATTTACCTATCTTCATTCTACAATTTTATTAAGAATAAAAAACAATGATTATAACAGTAAAAATTTGTAACACGTTATTTTGTAAATAAGAAAGCTTAAGTAAAGCATGAATTAGATTTAATTTTTTGATCAAATTATTTATGCAAGTGTTACACCTTTTCTTTCTTGAAGTTAGATTATACTCTTTACTTTGTCATTGTAGAACACTAAGACAATGTTACATATGACAATAACTGTATTCAATGGTATAACTCATCACGTTTAGTAAATTGTTACCTTTTAATTGTTTAGGTTTTGGGCGCAACAGAAGTTTGACAAAACACCCGAAAAACAAGATCTTTTTCACCCAATCACTTGAAGATGAATTTGATTGAAAATAACAACACAATAAATCAGAAATATTAGCAACACACAAATATTCCACTCAACCACCCTCTTTATTGATTCACCAAAAATAAATTTTGTTTACTCTCAATGAATAAAAACAAAAAATAAATAAAATACAATTAAATCAATAACCTTATTAAGAAAGGAAAAGAATATTTATATGACTACAAATATTGTTGGAGAAGAAGAGCGATGAAGAACAACGACAAACCCTTGGACAATCTGGATGCACCAACTACGTCTTTCAGCAGTAAATAAGGAATAACTACTCTCAGCCCAAATTCCTACATCTTCTTCTCTAGATATGTTTACATGGTTTCTGATTGATTGTTCTGATCTAACCAAGAAGACTGCATATATAGGAGAATAGAAGATTTAGGCAAATATCTAAATGGTTCCTTCAAAATATCTCCAAAATATAATCATTCATTTCTTTCCTTCTATGATAAAAGCAATCACATCAACCAATTAACCAATCAATCAACCAAACAATCAAATCAATTCAACAATCAAATAATCAATCAATTAATCAATCAATCAAATCAATCAATTGATTACATCCTCTTCATAAAATATTTTAATCAAAAAATTCAAGACTCCACCTTGATTCAAATTTCACATATCTTCAACAGTCCACAAACAAGTCAACCTAGCTCTTTCAACAACGCCTACTCTCAATTAAAACCAACCTCGATTTCAAGGCAACGAGATACACCCAAGTCGATTTGGAAGGACTACAACCATACTTCAATTACAAACACAACCCAACTCCTGCATCTACTACTTGAGCTTCACCGCGCAAAACTAACGGTCCAAAGTACTTGTAATACCACAAAGACCTCCATCTTGTCTTTGTGGATTTCACAACTCGACATCCATCTTCTGTTTGACATGATCTCTTCATCTCTGGGATCCCTCGAACATCATTAACATCTAGACCCTTGTCGATACCATGATCCTCCACCTTAGGACCATCAACAGTGACCATATTAACCTCTCTATCTTGTTGCGGACTAGGTTCTTCATCCAACATCTGCCTTCTTCTTCATCTTCTTACATATTTCCTCATTCATATCAGAGGGCTTCTTCTCATCTCCATCAATCAGACTATTGAGGCATGGAACATCCACCATCATGGGCTCCAAATCCCCCAATATCTACCATAAAAAATAGTCATCCATGAAAGCAACATCACCTTCGACATCTACAATCTTCAATCCAAAGTCACTCCAAGCTATGCGATGAACTGAGCTCCGATACAAACTGTTGGGTTTTGTGTGTAGAGGAAGTTTGACAAACACCAAGAAAATTGGATCTTTTTCACCCAATCAGTTGAGGATGAATTTGATTGAAAATAACAAACAATAAATCAGAAATAAAGCAACTCACAAATATTCCACCCACCCACCCTCTTTGTTGATTCACCAAAAACAAATTTTGTTTACACTCAATGGATCAAAACCAAAAATAAACAAAATACAATTGAATCAATAACCTTATTGAGAAAGGGAAAGAATATCTAGACGATTACAAATATTTGTGGAGAAGAAAAGTGATAAATAACGACGACAAACCCTTGAATAATCTAGAGGCACCACCTACGTCTTTCAGGAGTAAATAGGAATAGTTACTGTCAGCCCGAATTCCAACATCTTCCTCTTCAGATATGTTTACATGGTTTCTGATTGATTGTTCTGATCTAACCAAGAAGGCTGCATATATAGGAGAATAGTAGACCTAGGCAAATATCCAAATTGCCCCTTCAAAATATCTCTAAAATATAATCATTCATTTCTTTCCTTCTATGATAAAATCAATCAATCAATCAATCAATCAACCAATCAATTAGTCAATTAATTAATTAATCAATCAAATCAATCAATTGATTACATCCTCTTCATAAAATATTTGAATCAAAAAATTCAACATTAATTTCTGTTGTTAGGTCTCTATTTTTTATGTGATTTAATTGGTTAATTGTTATAATTTATCGTACATAAATATATATGGAAATAATAATAGTCTTTGGAAGTTTGCAATAGAATACAGGGAACACATGTATTGATCAGATACATATGGAAATTTGAAATATTTTTAGCATCATTCTAGGAAAAACGATACCTTATATCGAGATAATAACATTATTTATTATCATATAAATATCAACCTATCATTTATATATTTATCAACAACACAACAAATGAACAAGGATTATAAAACTGAAGTGTGACCATCTCATGAACCTTTTATTTATAAAGAGGTTACAAATTAATCAAGAGAAGTTGATATTGGAGCTCCTCTTATTCTGTCATATGAAGAAAATAACAGAAGTGAAGCTATGACCAAATTCATATGGAAGCTTAAGGAAGATGGAAAACATATCGGTTGTTTAACAGGGCTAATGGTGGCAGTGACCAGGTGTGCTTATCTAGTTCAGATGGTTTCTAATGTGATGATTAGTCTATTCAGAGAGCTTGCACTTTTATGTTCTTCTATTGCTTCTTTCCTCACTGAGGTTACTGGTTTTGGCATCCTTGTATGTTTTGATCTTTTATTTTATTTTCTTTACTGATAGTGGATATGGTTTTACTTTTAAACCCACGTTAACTACATCTAGTCATTCTCATATCTCTATTTTCAATGTTAAAAATCAGTAATGTCAAACATAAAGGTTATTATTTTCATCAGTTTCACATTTTTTTAGCTTAATGGCAGATCTTAATTTCTTCTTTGTTTTTACAAACAAATCATATAGTATTTATTTCTCTAACGTTTATAGATTCATGTTAGCCATCCAATGGAAACAAGATAGTCATGAATACCTTTCTTCAACTGGCACCTCCCATGGTAATTGACATCACCATTTAGGAAAGATAGTCATGAATATCTGATTTTGACTTAGGAAATGTTATATATATGGAAGTTCAAGGCAAATCATATTGCTGATAGTTGAGCAACTGCCATAGGTAAGTATCGTATTTCATGCATATCAATAAAAAGAAGCCTATTATTACATAATTTGTCAATTTTAATATCTAATTTTAGTATAGGTGCTTGCATGAGATTTGAATAAAATTATTTACGTCCTATAAGCCTGACATATTATGTCACATTTTGGCTTAATTCTTCAATCACACTTGTAATTATGTACTGGATTTCACTTCATATACTCACAAATCAAATTTGTGCTTGTCAAGAATTTCATATCAATGTTCGACAGTATATATCATGCTTGCTAATTACAAAGCTTAACAAAACTGAAATTTACCAGCTTGTTTTCTGTAACACCCTGTATTTTCTATGAACGTCAATGTAACAAATCAAAGTATACTTAATTTTTAAAAGAAGAATTAAGGGAAACAGATTACGCCATTGCATTCATCTCGGAATTCTTCTTGAAATAGAGTCCGAGTTTGCGTAAATCGGATTCCATATGAAGAAGTAATGGCACTTAGAAGTTTCAAGGATTTAAAATAAAAACCAGCCCGAATTCAAATATAAAGTTTCGAAATTCAAATCACACACCCGGGCTGGGCGGGAAATTTCCCGCCCAGGACCCAGGTCGACCAGGGGGTCGACCAGGGTAGAACAGGTCGACCATGGGGTTGACCAGGAGATCGACCTCCCTCCCCCTTTTCCAGATCCGTGGACAGATTTGTTTTTCTGCATTTAGACGCCCGTTCTGACCAGATTCGTTGCTCCTAAGCTATTTAAACACCCCCAAACCTCACTTTCTCTCCACACAACTTCATTACGCCTATACTCTACCCTAATTCATATCAAAATAAATCTAAGGCGGGATTATGTTGCTCAAGTCCTTCGTAGAAATCAAGTTTAGAATTCTAGTAGAAATTCAAAAGCTAATTCAATGATTTCAACAACTATTTCTAAGAATAAAATCAAATCTAAATTAGAAGAACAAATAGTCTACTTCAAGGGAGGGATATTCAGTTTCAGAATACAGATCCCAGAATTCAAGACCCTTCTGTAATTTGTAAGTTCACGTTACTTTAAGAAATAAAAGTTAATTGTGATTCTGACATTGCAATTAATCTAGATCTAAGATTATGCATGTCTTTCTATATCCTTTGGATCTATCTCATTGATAATATTATGTCCAATCTTTGTCTCTTCTTTCCCTCTTCCCTTTTTGTTTTATAGTCAGGCTACTGCGAGCCTGAGCCAGATCTCATAAGAGATGAACGTACATTGGAAATAAAATTGGGCATAATTGAGTTGTAACTGATTTGAGGACATAACACATGTTGTATTCAACACATAAAGTGTATCGAACATATGACTTGGGATTTGAGGCATAAAGTATTGGACATATGACTTGAGATTTGAGGCATAAAGTATTGGACATATGACTTGGGATTTGGGGCATAAATTGAACTGTAAATATAAGGCATAGTACATGTTGTGGTCTAAGATCTAAAATTGGGACATATATATATATATGATAATTTATGATTTGGAAAAAAGAAGATTAGGGTGTATAGTGATGTATGGCTTAGGCATGAAAACAAGATACAAGATTTGCCTTTGATTTGTAAGTCAGTTACTTTTTATATTTGAACACCTAAATCTAATTGTGACATGTAATAAAATGGATATGAGAATATGCCTGATGTAAGCTATCCTTTCATTGAAATCTGCGCTTGAGTATATATATATCTTTGGGAATCATTTTTGACTACGAAACTGGTCCAATCATATCTATCCTTGTTTTATATCGGAATTGTAATCCTTTTTAAGTTCATGATATAATTCTTATCATATCTATATGCCTGCGATGGATTCCTTGCTAAACTTGTCTTTTTAGTACATCAAGTTTATTGGACCAGTAGTTCTTATCATCATATGACTATGCCTATTCTTACGATGTTCCATCTTGCTTCTCCCCTTATATTATGAATCTTGAGTTAAATTTCGAAGTACGTACGTTATGAATGCAGGGGAAATTGGGTATAATATGAAATTGACATAATTTGGAACATGTAACATGGCATAACAGTTAAGATGCAATTTGACATTAATTATGGAATATGTAATTTGACATATTGAACCTAGAATTGGCATGAACGACAAAGTAGGAAGTTGGCATATAAATCAAGTTTTGGGCAAAATTGTTATTGTTGCGAATTTGGGGTAACTTGAGCATTAAATATAGATTGGGTGTAAAATGTAACATGACTAGTTTAGGTGAATTTGGCAATCAGCACGTAAAATCTAGATTTGGGTATATAGGGTAAATGTGTAGATTAAAGATTAACATGCCTAACCCGAGATTAGATTGAGTTATGGTGTAAAACTGCCCGGAACCACCCGACACATCCAGTAACCACAACAACACCTATCTAATGTGAGAGGTTAGTGCATCATACCCAAAAAAAAACCCGAGGTTAAATTGAGTTGTGGTGTAAAAATGACCGGAACCGCCCGGCACATCCAGTAACCACAACAACACATATCTAATGTGAGAGGATGGTGCATTAATAAATCAATTAATGCTAATGAACAAGATGAATGAGTAGGGTTAAGATCATAGGAACACTTAACCAATATAACATGGATGACTAGGGTTAAGTAATGAGAAACACTTAACCAATATGACAAAATGGATGACTAGGGTTAAGTTAATAGGAAACACTTAACCGGTATAGCATGATAAATGGAAAGGGCTAAGTTAACACTTAACCAATATAACTTTGTTGTGGTAGGGTTATGTTAACACAAAAAGGCGACATTTAACCAAAGTAACATGACATGATGAGTAGGTGGGTTAAGTAAACTTGAATTGACTGATGACACTTAACCAATAAAACAAGACGAACACGTGGGGTTAAGTAACAAGAAATGCTAGACCAATATAACTTAATGAATGAACGTGGTTAAGTTAAGAGGAAACACTTAACCAATCTAACAGGATAAGTGAGAATGGTTAAGTTAATCAGAAACACTTAACCAACATGACACGATGAATGAGTGGGTTAAGTTAACATGAATGGACAACACTTAACCAATATGACATAATGTGCGAGATGGTTAAGTACATATCGGGTTGGTGTGTAATATTAGTACATATAGGCCTAAAAAACTTAACCATTAAATAAATATGCTTGAATCGATGGGAGGGTTAAGTATATATCGGGTTGGTGGGTAATATTTGTACATACAGGCCCACAAAACTTAACCGTTAAATAAATATGCTTGAATCGATGGAAGGGTTAAGTATATCTTGTATAGGTGGGTAATATTAGTACATATAGGCCAACACAACTTTATTGTTAAATAAACATGCTAGAATCGGTGGGAGGGCTAAGTACATCTTGTGTAGGTGGGTAATATTTTATATATAGGACCACAAACTTAACCAATAGGAAACCCTAGTAACGGGGACCCATTTCAGCTGTAACCCGCATAGATGTATCATGGTACCCTAAAACTAGGCAGGGTGGGGCACGATTACTGGGCTGATTATAAGCGGTCAAAATAGCAGCAGAGGGTATGACAGTGTAGGTTCCGACGGTTTACGGGCATGCACGTACTCTGGAGTGGGAAAAAGCAGGCACTGGGTACCAGTAGTTATACACTGTGCATCTTGAATCGTGTCGGGTCGCTATCATAAGGATTGATACACCTTATGGTGGGACCAGCAAAAGGTATTTACATGCAAGAGAGGGCCGATTGACATAGACTTTGAACATGAATACAAGTAGGGGAGCCGATCGATAGGGTAGTAAGGGTACATCTAACATGTTCATGGCAATTAGGTTGATTGAGGTGGAATCCTCACGATAGAAGTACACCTGAAGGCTACCACCATTTGCGGGGATTGGGATCACGTTGTAATATTATCAATTTATACAGATTACTAGTTGGGACACTAGTTAGGTGGTGTAGAGATATATATAAAAATCAGAATGACAAAGTAGTAGAGAAGCGGAGAAAGAGTAGAAGCGCATTCAGTTCATCTTGCCTTATCATAACTTATGCTTATCCTATGTTATCTTGTTATCCCTGTTACCACGGTATTGTCTTATATTCAGTTTATTAATGTCATGATGCTTTTTTCTATTTATATGCTGAAAGTCACTGGACTTACCAGACTCATGTCTGTCCTAGTTTTGTTTTGCCTTTTTCTTTCGTTTCCCCCTCAGGTTCACAGGGAGGAAATGTTATCACTTGGCTCAGTTTTCCTTCTAAGATCGAAGATAGTCGATGTATTGTTTTGGACTCTCTCTTCCACTGCTATGGCTGGTTCATGCTTCATTGGGGAATATCATTGTTATTTTTCTGCTTCTTTTATACTTGGATGTTTTTGAATCAAAACAGAATTTCTATGTATTACTTTTAAGTATGATTGAGACAATTGTTATAAAAGCTTGACTGAATTAAGTTGTTTATAAAATGACTTTATTTTTCGCTGCTTTATTTGTCTGTCTTGTAATTTATCTGCATCTTTTACCTATAATGCTCCACCAAAGTTAAGGCATTCCCTTTGAGAGTGACCTTAACAGATGTGGGGTGTTTCACTTAGTATCAGAGCTGAAGGTTACTGGATCAGATAAAAGATGTGAAAAATTATTTTCAAACCAGTTTTGAAAGAAGCATTTTCAAAAGGAAAGTTATGTTTTAATGGCATATTCCCCAAAGCCATATGAATTATCTTTTTATCCTCTGTTTGAATCCTTGTTTCCATCTTTCCTGAGTCTCTGGGGCTCCTGGCTTTCTAGGAGGCAGCCACATCGCGACATGGTTCCGTAAGCTCGATGAGACTACGACACCTGTCAAAGGGAGAATAAGTGCTCAACCTCCATCCATAGTCCTGGTAGTTTCACCTACGACTAATTTTCTTTCGAGCTTCGTAGGATTTTCCATGTGATGGAGGCAGCTTTCGAGAGACTTGTCAACGTGTTACACAAGGATAGTAAAGATGAGACTGAGGGAGTTTTGGTAAGGAGCACAACCCAAGGATGAGCAACTCGTGGATATGGACTTGGTTCACAAAGGAGGTAAAAAAGGAAATTATAGTAAAACCTAAAACAAGAGGAAGTGTCATTATTAAGGACAAAGGCAAGAACAAAGGAAAGGATTTTCCGGAAGGCAGGTGCATGCTCTCACCGCCAGCATACCTGAGAGAGAGGTAGTAAAGCTTCAGTTGAAAAAGTCTAGTTTTTCTTTTTGATCATCCTGTTAGTACCGTTTTTTATTTTAGCGCTTCACATTTGTTTATATCTTCTTCCATAGTTGAGTCTCTGCACCTTAGAACTTGTATAGTAGAGGATCCCATTATTGTCTCAAATCCAATTGCTGGTTCGGCTCATTTATCTTTGGTTTGTGAAGATTTGAGAATAGCTATATTAATGCTTATGTTTTTGGTTCCATGGGCTATGGGTTGATTCTAGGCATGGGATGGTTAGCTAGTAATTGCAAAAGGAGGGAAGTTAGACCTTTTACTTACCTCAGAATACCCTCGAGATTTCGTGCGATCCTAAGGGATCAGTTAGGCTTAGCTACCTAGAATCACTTGATGCATTTATCGAAGATTTGTGACTCGTTATAATAGTCCATGAGTACGAGGATGTTTTGATTAGGTTAGGGGTTTTCCCCCTAAACTCGAGATAGACTTCCACATATATCTAGTTGACAATGTGAAGCCAGTTATGCGATCAACGATAGTTTTGGAACAAGATTGGCGAGGATAGCCAGAGTCGGTTAAGTGCTCAATTGTTTGGTTGTTTTGCTAGCATCATCTCACATAAATCGTCCAAATTCAAAGGAGGTATTAATTGGGTGCTTGTCTGATATTGGTTTAGGCCTTTGGGGCTTGTACTTGAGGGATGTTGAGTTCAACTAGGATGGTTTGCGTGAGAAATAAATGGTTGTGGCAGGCGCCTTAAGTAATACTGACCTTAAGAGAGATAAAAATTACATAGCAACCTTTAGCTTTAGACCCTCAGAATTTTGACATGATGGATAAGCTAAGTTGAAAAGAGACCTCTAATCATCTTAGTATATACACTTAGTATCATGGTTAACATCTTTTTATCTTGGAAAGATAGTTCAACTACATTGGATACCCTCTAGCATAGTAAGTGATCGAGGTCCTATCTTTACTAGTGGGTTTAGGAAATGGAGGTCAAGAAGCTTCGCAACCGTGAAGTTAAATTATTTAAGGTACAGTGGAGTGAAGCTCAAGAAGATGCGACTTAGAAGAATGAAGACTAGATACGCGCATCACACCCTATTTGAGGGTATATCCTTGATTCCACTTTCTCTGTAATGTTTATTTGCATGCTAGTCTTTGTCTTTTAAATATATCCTCTAGGTCATATCTTCGATCCTTAGGTAGAAACCAATGGATGCAAACATGTATTTGAAACATGTTATGATTGATGGTTGCAAGTGGTTGCTAGTGGATGCTCGTGGGTGCATATACACACACATTAGGCACTAGATCGGCTCAGTCACTATCATATCGCATATGCATATGAATGTATTTGTATATGGATTGAAACTAGATGTCTTATCATATGAATGTTGCATATGGATGAGTGAATATGCACACATATAGTATTTACATGATTAGGGATATTTGCATACATATTGGACGCATGACACTCATGATTCGCATTAAGGAGGTAAACTAGATCAGTAGACCACCCGATTTTGCATTAGATAAGAAACATATACACACACTTTGCATATGTTCATACAGCATTAGAAACCTTTTAAGGACAACGGATGCCTGTGTTTGATGGTTGAGTAGATGGACGATTGGATGGTAGGATATACATTTTTCTTGACTTGAAGATTTCGGGGACGAAATCCTTTAAGGAGAGGAGATTGTAACACCCCGTATTTTCTGTGAACATCAAAGTAACAAATCAAAGTATACTTAATTTTTAAATGAAGAATTAAGGGAAACAGGTTATGCCATTACGTTCTCCTTGGAATTCTGCTTAAGATAGAGTCCGAGTTTACGTAAATCGGACTTCATATGAAGAAGTTATGGCACTTAGAAGTTTCAGGGATTTAAAATAAAAACCAACCCAAATTCAAATTTAAAGTTTCGAAATTCAAATCACACACCCAGGCTAGGCGGGAAATTTCCCACCTAGGACCCAGGTCGACCAGGTGGTCGACCTGGGTTGAACAGGTCGACCATGGGGTCAACCTCCCCCCCTTTTCCAGATCCGTGGACAGATTCGTTTTTCTGCATTTAGACGCCCGTTATGACCAGATTCGTTGCTCCTAAGCTATTTAAACACCTCCAAACCTCACTTTCTCTCCACACAACTTCATTACGCCTATATTCTACCCTAATTCATATCAAAATAAATCTAAGACGGTATTATGCTGCTCAAGTCCTTCGTAGAAATCAAGTTTAGAATTCTAGTAGAGATTCAAAAGCTAATTCAACAACTTCAACAACTATTTCTAAGAATCAAATGAAATCTAAATTAGAAGAAAAATAGTCTACTTCAAGGGAGAGCTATTCAGTTTCAAAATATAGATCGCAGAATTCAATACCCTTCTGTAATTTGTAAGTTCACGTTACTTTCAAAAATAAAAGTTAATTGTGATTCTGGCATTGTAATAAATCTGGATCTAAGATTATGCATGTCTTTTTATATCCTTTGGATCTATCTCATTGATAATATTATGTCCATTCTTAGTATCTTCTTTCCTTCTTCCCTTTTTGTTTTATAGCCAGGCTACTGGGAGCCTGAGCCAGATCTCATAAGAGATGAACGTACGTTGGAAATAAAATTGGGCATAATTGAGTTGTAACTGATTTGAGGACATAACACATGTTGTATTCAAAACATAAAGTGTATCAAACATATGACTTGGGATTTGAGGCATAAAGTATTGGACATATGACTTGAGAATTGAGGCATAAAGTATTGGACATATGACTTGGGATTTGGGGCGTAAATTGTACTGTAAATATAAGGCATAGTACATGTTGTGGTCTAAGATCTAAAATTGGGACATATATATATATATATATATATATATATATTTATATATAATAGTTTATGATTTGGAAAAAAGAAGATTAGGATGTATAGTGATGTATGTCTTAGGCATGAAAACAAGATTTGCCTTTGTTTTGTAAGTCAGTTACTTTTTAGATTTGAACACCTAAATCTAATAGTCACATTTAATAAAATGGATATGAGAATAGGGGTGAGCAATATTCAGTTCAAACCGAATTAATCGACCAAACCGGTTCATTTCGATCGGTTCAGTTCGGTTTTAAAACTAAATAGGTTTGACTTTGGTTTGCAAAATAATTTTTTTTGGTTATCAGTTTAACCGAATTAACCGATCTTTTAATCTATTATCTAATCTTATGGTATTGTAGTAACTTTAAATAGTTAGTTTAGTTATATAATACAAGGACATTCATTGTAAATAGTTCAAATCTAATTATAAGCACAAAATTTACTATATAAAATTTCTTCAAATGTTGATTTATGTTTTACTTTAAGTGAATTCATCATTTTAATAATAATACATGCTTCAAGTTCGGTTAAATCGGTTACCGACCGAATTAACCGAAATTAATTTGGTTCGATTTGGAAAATTTTCGGTTTTAATTTGGTTTGAGTTTTTTTACGTCCAAACCAACCGAACTGACCAAACGCTCTATGAGAATATGCCTGATGTAAGCTATCCTTTCATTGAAATCTGCGCTTGAGTATATATATATATATATATATATATCTTTGGGAATCATTTTTGACTATGAAACTGGTCCAATCATATCTATCCTTGTTGTATATCGGAATTGTAATCCTTTTTAAGTTCATGATATAATTCTTATCATATATATATGCCTGCGATGGATTCCTTGCAAAACTTGTCTTTTTAGTACATCAAGTTTATTAGACCAGTAGTTCTTATCATCATATGACTATGCCTATTCTTACGATGTTCCATCTTGCTTCTCCCCTTATATTATGAATCTTGAGTTAAATTTCGAAGTACGTACGTTATGAATGCAGGGGAAATTGGGTATAATATGAAATTTACATAATTTGGAACATGTAACATGGCATAACAGTTAAGATGCAATTTGACATTAATTATGGAATATGTAATTTGACATATTGAACCTAGAATTGGCATGAACGACAAAGTAGGAAGTTGGCATATAAATCAAGTTTTGGGCAAAATTGTTATTGTTGCGAATTTGACGTAACTTGAGCATTAAATATAGATTGGGTGTAAAATGTAACATGACTAGTTTAGGTGAATTTGGCAATCAGCACGTAAAATCTAGATTTGGGTATATAGGGTAAATGTGTAGATTAAAGATTAACATGCCTGACCCGAGATTAGATTGAGTTATGGTGTAAAACTGCCCAGAACCACCCGACACATCCAGTAACCACAAAAACACCTATCTAATGTGAGAGGTTAGTGCATCATACCCAAAAAAAATCCGAGGTTAAATTGAGTTGTGGTGTAAAAATGACCGGAACTGCCCGGCACATCCAGTAACCACAACAACACATATCTAATTTGAGAGGATGGTGCATTAATAAATCAATTAATGCTAATGAACAAGATGAATGAGTAGGGTTAAGTTCATAGGAACACTTAACCAATATAACATGGATGACTAGGGTTAAGTAATGAGAAACACTTAACCAATATGACAAGATGGATGACTAGGGTTAAGTTTATAGGAAACACTTAACCGGTATAGCATGATAAATGGAAAGGGCTAAGTTAACACTTAACCAATATAACTGGGTTTGTGGCAGGGTTAAGTGAACACAAGAAGGCGACACTTAACAAAAGTAACATGACATGATTAGTAGGTGGGTTAAGTTAACTTGAATTGACTGATGACACTTAACCAATACAATAAGACGAACACGTAGGGTTAAGTAACAAGAAACGCTTGACCAATATAACTTGATGAACGAACGGGGTTAAGTTAAATGGAAACACTTAACCAATCTAACAGGATAAGTGAGAAGGGTTAAGTTAACAAGAAACACTTAACCAACATGACACGATGAATGAGTGGGTTAAGTTAACATGAATGGACCATACTTAACCAATATGACATAATGTGCGGGAGGGTTAAGTACATATCGGGTTGGTGGGTAATATTAGTACGTATAGGCCCACAAAACTTAACCATTAAATAAATATACTTGAAGCGATGGGAGGGTTAAGTACATATCGGGTTGGTGGGTAATATTAGTACATATAGGCCCACAAAACTTAACCGTTAAATAAATATGCTTGAATCGATGGAAGGGTTAAGTACGTCTCGTATAGGTGGGTAATATTAGTACATATAGGCCAACACAACTTAACCGCTAAATAAACATGCTAGACTCGGTGGGAGGGTTAAGTACATCTCGTGTAGGTGGGTAATAATTGTATATATATTCCCACAAATTTAACCAACAGGAAACCCTAGTAACGGGGACCCATTTCAGCAGTAACCCGCATAGATGTATCATGGTACCCTGAAACTAGGCAGGGTGGGGCACGATTATAAGCGGTCAAAACAGCGGTAGAGGGTACGTCAGTGTAGGTTCCGATGGTTTACGGGCATGCACGTACTCCGGAGTAGGAAAAAGCAGGCACTGGGTACCAGTAGTTATACACTATGCATCTTGAATCATGTCGGGTCGTATCATAAGGATTGATACACCTTATGGTGGGACCAGCACAGGGTATCTACACGCAAGAGAAGACCGATTGACACCGACACTTGGAACATGAATACAAGTAAGGGAGCTGAACGATAGGGTAGTAAGGGTACATCTAACATGTTCATGGTAATTAGGCTGATTGAGGTGGAATCCTCATGATAGATGTACACCTGAAGGCTACCACCATTTGCGGGGATTGGGATCACGTTGTAATATTATCATTTTATACAGATTACTAGTTGGGACACTAGTTTGGTGGTGCAGAGATATATATAAAAATCAGAATAACAAAGTAGCAGCAAAGCAGAGAAAGAGTAGAAGCACATTCAGTTTATCTTGCCTTATCATACCTTATGCTTATCCTATGTTATCTTGTTATCCCTGTTATCACGGTATTGTCTTATATTCAGTTTATTCATGTCATGATGCTTTTGCCTATTTATATGCTTAAAGTCACTGGACTTACCAGACTCTATGTCTGACCTAGTTTTGTTTCGCCTCTTTTCTTCCGTTTCCCCCCAGGTTCACAGGGAGGAAATGTTATCACTTAGCTCAGTTTTCCTTCCAAGCTCCAAGATAGTCGATGTATTATTTTGGACTCTCTCTTCCACTGCTATGGCTGGTTCATGCTTCATTGGGGAATATCATTTTTATTTTTATGCTTCTTTTATACTTGGAAGTTTTTGAGTCAAGATAGAATTTCTATGTATTACTTTTAAGTATGATTGAGACAATTGTTGTAAAAGCTTGACTGAATTAAGTTTTTTATAAAATGACTTTATTTTTTGCTGCTTTATTTGTCTGTCTTGTAATTTATCTGCATCTTTTACCTATAATGCTCCACCAAAGTTAAGGCATTCCCTTTGAGAGTGACCTTGACGGAGGTGGGGTGTTTCATTTTCAATGCCTAAAAGTTTGATGAAAGGATTTCAAGCAGTTGCAATCCTCTTGTGTAAACTAGATGTTCATAAATGAACTATTCCTTCGAATTTTCAGTAAATATGGACAAAATTTACAAAGAAAATGCATTCTAGCTACGGCATGTTGAAATGAATTTGGTGTTGGTGTTTGAGGAGTGTGAAAGCGGTGTCTGGTTGTTGAATGGAAGTGGTGTAGTTATTTGGTTATCTGGAGTAATGGAAGTGAGTAATGGCAGCCACACCAAGTTTAAGTGGATGAATTAAAGTGAATGGCTGTTTGGACATTTTGTCGGGTGGTGGCTGAATGAAGGTGCAGGTCAGATGTGCGGGTGGTGAAGTAGAGAGTTGCAGGTGGATTTGCGGCGTTTATAGTCATTTTGAGGTTATTGAGGTATTGGCTTCAGCGAGGGTGTAGTTTTGTTGAGGGGATGATGATGAGTTGTGGTTATGTTGTATGGAAGAAAGTGAAGTCAAGATGTGGTAATGTCATGAAGAGATGGACGTGTAACTAAAATGTTTGTAGGAGGTGATGGTTTGTTGACGTGTAGTTTGAAGAAGTGTACTCGGACTCTATCTCAAGCAGAATTTCGAGACGAACGCAATGGCGCAACTCGTTTCCTCTAATTCTTCTGTTATAATTTAATTATTCTCAGATTTTTCATTCTTATGTTCACAGAAAATACGGGGTGTTACATCAACTGCTGCAAAACTTTTCTGAATATGATATTTGTCGCAAAAGTCCCTGAACTCATCACTTTCAAATTGCGTGCCATTGTCGGTGATAATCTTCTGCGGAATTCCAATTCTGCATATGATATTTTTCAAAACAAAATTGATCACCTTTCTTGATGCGATGGTTGTCAGCGGTTCAGCTTCAGCCCATTTAGTAAAGTAGTCCACAACAACTATGGCATACTTGAAGCTGGATTTTGCAGTAGGTAATACTCCAATCAAGTCTATGCCCCAGACGGCAAATGGCCAAGGACTCAACATTTTTGTCAACTCAGTCGATGGAGCTCTCAGAATTTTTGCGAATTTATGCCCTCCACAATCTCCTTCATGTAATTCTGCCAGGATTGCTTTGGATTCTTCCTTTGTTACACATCGTAGCAAAGGTGTTGAATATCCTCTCCTATATAAGCGACCATCTTGGACGAGATACAAACGAGACTTTCAGAGAAACTTCTTGTGATTCTTCGGGTTTTCAGGAAGTGTTCCATGGAGTATATAGTTCTTGATGGGGGTCATCCACGAGTCTGGCTCGTCGGTTGTCTCCATAACCCAATCTACATCAGATTCTTCAATACTAGAACTAGATAAAACTTCAACATGAACTAGATCGAAGATTTGAGGATCTCCGGTACTAGCCAGCTTTGATAAAGAATCGGCTTTCCAATTTTCTCCTCTAGGGATATGGGAAATAGAATAATACTCCAGATTGTCAAGAAACTCTTTGGCTTTGCATAGATACGTCGGGAGCTTTCCCATCTTGGTCTGAAATTCACCTTTGATCTGGGAATCCATCAACTGTGAATCGCTGAAGATTAACAAACTCTTCAGGCTCAATTCTTTCGCAACTCTCAATCCTCCAAGCAAAGCTTCATACTCGGCCTCATTGTTGGTAACGGGGAATTCGAACCGCAGAGCACAACATATCTGTCGTCTTTCTGGAGTTTCAAACACTATCCCTACCCCAGCACAATATTCATTCTTAGCACCATCAACAAAAAGCTTCCATCTGGCGACCAATTCATTGGTTTCTTCCATTTCCTCTCCTCTATAAGTGAACTCGGCAATAAAATCAGCCAGAGCTTGCCCATTTATCGCTTTCCTGGGGTGATAAGTGATATCATATTGACTAAGCTCAATATTCCACTTTAGTAATCTCCCCGAGGTTTCTGGACGGAACAACACTTGTTTCAAAGTTTGATCTATAAGGACTTTAATAGAATGAGATTGGAAATAAGGCCTGAGCTTTTGTGATGCGACAAGCAAGGCATATGCAAGCTTTTCTATCTTCGGATAATTCATCTCCGCCCCGGTAAACCTTTTACTGATGTAGTATACCGGCCACTGAACTTTATCTTCTTCCCTGATGAGGGCTGCACTTAGAGCATGGGATGATACTGCAAGATATAGGAACAGGCTTTCTCCATCCTTTGGTTTTGACAGCATCGGAGGTGATTCCATGTGCTTGATAAGATCCTCAAATGCTTGCTGGCACTCAGGAGTCCACTGGAAATTCTTCCTTTCCTTTTTCAATGCATCAAAGAGGGGAATACACCTGTCCGTCGCCTTTGAAATGAAACGGCTTAAAGCTGCTACCTTACCATTCAAGCTTTGGAGTTCCTTTTTAGTCCGCGGAGCTTGCATTTCTCGCAAGGCAACCACCTACGCTGGGTTTGCTTCAATGCCCCGAGCGTTTAACATGAAGCCAAGAAACTTCCCTGAAGCTACACCAAATGAACATTTGAGTGGATTCAGCTTCATGCCGTATTTCCTTAGGATTTGAAACATCTCGTCAAGGTCTTCCATATGACTTTTGGCTTCCTTGGATTTTACCAACATATCATCAACGTAGACTTCCATGGTCTTTCCAATTTGCCCTTTGAACATTGAATTTACTAGGCGTTGATATGTGGCATCTGCATTTTTCAAACCAAAAGGCATTACCTTATAACAATACAACCCACGATCAGTTATGAAACTAGTACTATCCTAGTCCGGCTCGTGCATCATGATCTAATTGTAGCCTGAGTATGCATCCATGAAAGACAATAGTTCATGCCCCGCCGTTGCATCCACGAGCTGATCAATTCGAGGTAGGGGGAAACTGTCTTTCGGGCACGCTTTGTTTAGATCAGAATAATCAACACACACCCGCCATTTACCGTTTGACTTTTTCACAAGAACTGGATTAGACACCCAATTAGGATAGGTGGATTCGCGAATGAAATTGTTCTTCAATAGCCTATCCACCTCATCTTTCAAAGCCTCGGATCTTTCAGGGCCTTGCATCCGTCTTTTCTGTTTCACAGGATGTATGCTAGGATCAATATTCAGCTTATGCACCATCACCTCCGGAGATATTCCGCACATAGCTGAGTGGTTCCAAGCAAAGACATCCAAATTTGCCTTTAGAAAAACAATCAATTCCTTTTGCAGCAAAGGATCCAACTGAGAGCCTATCTTCACCACCTTATCTGTATCATTATCATGGACCTGTATAGAAATGGTAGCTTCAGCTGGTGCTGCCCTTTCATCCCCTGCACTGGTTTTTCGCGGATCCATATCTTCTTGCATGCCGTCGTATTCCCCAGCACATGGGGTGGTCATTAATTGCTATAAGGGGGCTTCCCGGATGCAGAGAGGAGTCTCCACATCCTTCTTGATTTCATACTTCCGAGCTTCAATCAATTCTTCCATATAGAAATCTCTTGACTCTTGAGGATCTCCTTTGATTACTCCTACTCCATTTGCAGTTGGGAACTTCATCATCACGCACCTTGGAGCAAGAGCTATTCTGAAAGCAGCTAGTGCTGGCCTTCCCAAAAATGCATTATACCCTGAAAGTGAGTCTACTATAACAAAAGGCTATATCATGGAAACTTGCTTCTTCCCCTCACCAAGCTCTACGAGGAGATCGACCACACCAATAGGCTGAGTTGGTACACCAGTGAAACCGTGTATTTTATTTTTACTTGCTCGCACATTATCCATAGACAACCCCATCTTAGAGAAAGTATTGTAAAATAGGACATTTATAGATGCCCCATTATCAATCAGTACCTTCTTTACTATTGCTGGACCCAAGCCAATAGTGATCACCATTGGATCAATAGTTGGAGTCAGCATTCCATTAGAATCCCGATCTCGGAACACCACATCTTCCCAGGATGTTTTTGGAATTTTCCAACGAAGAGAGTTACCGCAAACTTCGAATCCATCTTCTTTTGAAGCACTGCTTAGTTCATTTGTATATCTGACAATGTCCTCCCTGGTATCTCCTGCAGGATGTGGTCCACCACTAATCGTATTGATAATAGGTCGAGAACCGTTTGTAGGTGTTCTTCCGTCTTGACTTGGATGAGCTTGCTGCCCCTGAGTAGGCTCAGTATCTGATGAACGCTTCACATACTCCTGAAGACGGTTTTTTCTTATCAACTCTTCAATCAGATTCCTCAAGTGCCGACACTCATTCGTGTCATGACCCAGTCGATTATGAAATCGACAAAACCTTCCTGAATTTGCAGCTTCTTCAGACAACTTTATTGGCTTTGGGCTCGGATAATCCTCCATTTCCTTAGTAGCCATGTATATGTGCTCAATTGTATCATTCAATGGAGTAAGGCCTGTTGGCTTGAAGAAGCGTAGCTTTTTGGAATCCTTGCCGCTCCTAGCATCATTACCATTTCCTATTTTTTTCCCCCTCCTAAATTTCCTTGATTGGTTTTTGTAGAAACTTCCTTCCTCTCCAGGACTACATTAGTTTTGACATTGCCAACAGAATAAATGGGATCATCTTCAAGACACATGTATTCCTCAGATTTGTCATAGAATTTCTCTAATGTATTGGGCTTCTTTCTCTTTAACCACCTTCCAAATTCAGATTGTTTATCTATGCCCCCCTTTAAAGCCATTAGAATTAGCCTTGGCTCATGGGTCCTCACTTCGGCAGCGGTAGCATTAAAACGATTCAGAAAAGATCTAATCGTTTCACTCGGGGCTTGTTCCAACTCGTTGAGGGACATAATATCTCTAACCATCACTGTCTAGAGGAGGAACTGGTCTTGGAAGCATCTTGCTAGCGTGAAAAAATTATCAATAGACCTGGGAGGCAATTTAGTGAACCATAATGATGCTACCCCTTCCAAGTACACTGGGAAGTACAAACACTTAAGCTCGTCAGTTGCTTGAGCCCCATCCATGTGTTGGTCGTATTGAAACAAAAACACATTGGGGTCGCCTGTCCCATTGTAAGCTTGGATTGTAGGTGGCTTGAATTTCCGTGGGAAAGTTGCCTTTTTGATTCTTTCAGTGAGAGGGGTTTTTGATGGCGCGAACTCCCATTCAGCCTCATCATCGTTTCGACATTTTCTTTCTTTCATAATCTGTCGGACCATTTTCCAGAGACGATCCTTCTCGTGGAGGCTATCTGCGGGGCAGACACTTTTGTCTCGACCGGAAGCTTGCTTAAGCAAACCATCACGGTTGCGACTCCGGGGTCCTGGCCTCTCTTCATTAGAAAGTGCCCCTTTGGCAGAATTAGCAACTTGACGAGAAGTAATCCCCACATTACGGTTCCAATCCGCTTGCTTTGAATTCTCAAATTTTCCTTTATCAGGATTAGAGATCTCTTGGAAAGATTTTTCTCGATTCGGACTAGAAGAGGAGGAACCGGCATCTTCTGCATGAACAGGCTTTGAAGCTACCTTTGCCGTAGCGGCTTGAAGAGCAAAGAGTGAATCTAGCCTTGCCAAGATGGCTTTGTTGGCTATCTCCTGCTGTTGTGTTAGTCTAGCGACGGCTTGATCAAGCTCACCTCTTGTGACATTCACGCCTCCATTCGATGTTTCACCTACTTCAAACCGGTTAATCGCGGCGGTTTCCTCTCAATTTCCCTCATTAGATGCTCTAGCCCTTACTTCCTTATTTGCTTTTGGCGGCATTATTTCAGAAAGTAGCTTGAACTTTGAGGAGTGTTCGTCAGAAGGTCCAACTCGTAGACTCGAACGATCTATTTCGAGACTGGGCTTAAGGACTTCAAGATCTTCGCAATATATTTGATGTCAGAAAGTAGGTCTGGCCCCACGGTGGGCGCCTAATTGTTAAACAAAAATTTGGCAAAACAACCGAAATATTGCTTGACATGTCACCTAATCGGAGGCGAGATGCTTAGAAAGCACGCCACCTTTTCAGAGGCAAGGTGCAAGAATACCTTTACAATTTTGTGAAGCCATATCTAAGATCTGAAAACATCGAAATATAAAAAGAAGACAAGAATTTATAGTGGTTCGACCCTTATTGGAGTCTACGTCCACTCTGAAGAGAGAATCTTATTATTCACCAAGAGTTTTACAATATTTGTTCACTCATACATTCGTAGAAGCTCTTTCGATATACATTCATCTTTACACTTATTAAGAATGATAGAAAACTTGAAAGAACAGCGAAGAACTCTTCGATGACGGAGCTTTTGCCATTAATCCTTTCTCTCATGAAACACTTATGCCTCTTCTTCTATGGAAGCCATGGCCACAAGCTTGATAAGTCTTCGGTGAATAATGAAGAATGGATGTTGGAATGCTTGAAAAGAGTCAAAGGACAATTCGGCAGCACCTCCTCCTCCTTACAGAAAAGTCCCCCCCAAAATGACGGAAGTGATCCCCTATTTATAGGTGACGAAATGGCTGAAATATGACTTTCAGGTTATGGGTCAGTATTTTGAGTATTTACAGAAATGCCACTTCTTTCTGTCACCAGCTGGCATGCTTATGTACCAACCAGATCAGCTTTGATCGATCCAAAACCTATTTTGACGACCTTGAAGCTTTGGTGCAGAGAAGACCGACCAGGGGTCTTTGACGTAGGGCGGACCGACCCTGAGGCTTCGAAGCAGGTTGGAGCGACCAGGCTAGCTTGGAGATAAGATCGACCAGCTATGATAGGTTGGAGCGACCAGGCTAGCATGGAGATAAGATCGACCAGCTATGATAGGTTGAATCGACCTGAAGGCTTAGATCCAGAGCAGAACGATCATGACTCCATGAATGGCGGACCCAACCAGGGTGATAGCAAGAAAGGAACCGACCACTTTACTTGGAAGAAAAAGCGACAATGAGCTTTGTGAGGAAAAGGATGACCAGAGATATTGTCCATTATGACCGACCCTTCTTGAAAAATGGTCTGAAGGATTCCGACCGACTAGGAGCTCTTATGAGACCGACCCTTCCTTAAATGTTACAGAAACGACCCCTTCTTAAGTGTTACAGAACCGACCCCTTCTTAAGTGTTATAGAACCGACCCGTATAAATTTGTCAATAACCCTTCAATTATACTTATCGATTTTAGTGGATAACATATACCCATTTGCATCCAATTATATTCTTGCTGCTTGGTGGATTTACTAGTTCCCATGTACAGTTGTTCATCAGTGCTTAATATTCTTCATCCATTTCATTCCTCCATTCTGTATGTTTCACTGCTTGTTGATAACTATCTGGCTCTTCTTCAGTAATGATTGCATTGTAAGTCTTTGGTTTGAATATTTCACTTCTTGATCTAGTTGTCATTGGATGTCCAGTTTGATGATGTGGTGATTGTGTTGGTGAGTCATTTTGTCTACTGCAAGTATTTTGATTGCTCACATTTCTAGTTTCTTCTCTTATTGCTTTTAATTGCCTGCAACTTGATTCTGCAGGTGATTGAATGGCGTGGCTAGTTTGCTCTGGTTGATCATCACTAATTTTACTACCACTGTGATGGCCTTTAGAGTTACTACTAACAGCCTTGTCACCATTCTCTTGATTCCATGTGTCAGCAATACTATGCAGATCCGGTATACTAACCTTTGGATTATAAATTTTGGTCGTGGTTTGTATATCTAATCTGCTATAAGGAAAAATATTTTCTTCAAAAATAACATGTCTGCTTGTAAAAATTCTACTAGATTTGTCTATACATCTAAACCCTTTTTGATTATTGCAATAGCCTATAAATGTGCAAGGTTTAGATCTATAGTCAAGTTCGTGATTATTATAAGGTCTTAGGTAAGGGAAACATAGACAATCAAATGTTTTTAAACTATTGTAATCAGGTTTCACATTGAATATCTTTTTTAGAGGTGTTATGTCTTTCAGTACTTTAGTAAGCATTCTATTTATTAGATACACAGCAGTACTGAAAGCATTAGGCCAAAATTTAAGTGGCAAAGATGCTTGAGCTAACAAAGTCAAACTTGATTCAACTGTATGCCTATGCTTGCTCTCAACTATACCATTCTATTCAGAAGTATAGGGATATGTTACTTTATGTATAATACCTTTATTCTAAAATAATCTGTCAGAGGTTTGTATTCTAATCCTCCATCAGATTGCATGACTTTGATTTGACAGTTTATTTGGTTTTCAAACATATTGATAAAACTGATGACAACACTTTTAGTATCAGATTTAGCTTTAAAGAAACAAGTATATCTAGTAGATGCATCAACAAATGATATGTAGTATTTATACCTATAATCGGAAAATATAGAAGATGAACCCCAAATATCAGTGGTAATTAATTGACCAGGTTTGGAATACACAGTTAATGAATCAGAGAATGGTAATTTGTGGCCTTTTGCCATATGGCAATAAGTACATACATAAGGTAATTTTTCAGGAATAAATTTTATTTTATTATCATTAAGATTTTTTGTTACAATTCTAGCACTAGGATGCCCTAACTTATAAAGCCATAAGTCAAAAGTACTTCTAGTTTGAACTTCATCGGCTATATCAGTAAGATTACAACGTGGGTTATCATTAATAGCAGTATTGCGATTGCTGAAATTGAATTCATAATTAAAGTCCCTTTATAGCATTACCCTGTAGAAGAATTTCTTTAGTTAGTATGTCTCTAACTACATAATGTTTAGGAAAGAATTCAAAATATACACTGTTATCCCTAGCAAATTGAGACATACTAATTAGGTCTTTCTTAATTGTGGGGACTCTTAATAAGTTATGTAAAAATAATTCCTATTACCATTTATACTACTAGTACCAATATGTGAAATTTTAACAAACTTACCATTTCCCATTCTTACAATTTGATTACCTTTGTATTCTTTGTTCTTGAGGTTCGGTTGTCTATATTGTTGGTAATATGATTGCTAGCTCCAGAATCTGGCTACCATGATTCATCTTGAATTTGATCAACATAATTAGATGGTCCACCTTGTGTTTGTGCAACATTGGCAGTATAGTTGGAGTCTTTTTGGCTATTGTTGTTGCCTTGGTTTGCTGAGTAGTTTAAATAGTATCGAAAGTAGCACTTGATGGCAGTATGGACAATTTTCTCATAAATTTGGCACTTTGATCTATTGTTGTTGTTGCTCCAGCGTCCTCTTCCTCTGAAACCTCGGCCCCTGGTGATGAAGTTGCCTCTTTGAAAGGTTTGTTCAGTTCTATAATTATTACTTGCTTGTGTTTTGCGGTTATCATTGTTTTTGTTGACAACATAATTGATAGTGAAGTCACTTTTTTGAGATTTCTTGCTTTCAAGTCTGGCTTCATGTGCTAATATAATTGAATGAACTTCATCTATGGAAGAAAATTTCTTTTATGAACAAATAATGGCTTCCACGGCCTCATATTCGTCACTTAAACCATTAATAATTATTAGAATCTATTCTGAATCTTGCACTTTATTGCCAGCCACCTCTAACATGTCACATACAGATTTGAATTTGCTCAAGTATTCTCTCATAGTAATATTATCTTCCTTATTTTTTGTAACTGTCTTTTATAGAACATAACTTTGGCTGCAGACTGATTGTTGAAGTCTTTTTCTATTGTTGTCCACATCTCGTTAGCACTTTTGGAACCAATCACTCGAGGTAATAAGCTTTGACTGATAGAAGATAGTAGTCAAACTGATTAAACGATCTTGCCTGTGGTATTTCATGTATTCTTCATTACTAACTATTTTATTCTCTTGATCAGTAATGAACTTTGGTGGAATTGATAATGTCCCCATGATGAAACCTTCAAGGCCATAACTTTGAATTGCAGTCTCGATCTGAAGTTTCCAAAGTAAGTAATTGTTGTCATCCAATTGTACTGTAATTAGTTTGATTAAGGACTAATTACAATTTTGGTGAGTTTGTCAACAACACTGAGGCTTTCAATCCTTGTAGTAGCATTGTAAGAAACTGATGAAGCAGTATCATTGGCCATGATGAACAGACGATGAAAATTAACTGAGGAGAAAGATTATTCAAAACTCTTTCGAGTTGAAGAAAATATGGATCAATGGCAGTTAAGCCTTAATGAAGCTCTAATATCATATTAGAAAATAAAATGGAAGAAACAAGATTGAAGAGATGTTTTATTATTGATGAATTATATTGTAGACAATACAAATTGTATATAGAAGTCATCTATTTATAGTACAAGAAATAAATGTATATAGGCTTAAATAATAGGCATGTGACCGTTGTTTTGTTATAGTAGGCATGTGACCGTTGCTATGTTATAACGGGAATGCGATCGTTGCATTGTTATAATAGGCATGTGATCGTTGCTATGCTATAATGGGAATGCGACTGTTGCATTCCCACTATTCTTTCTTTCCTTTATATTAAAATATGTTAAACAAGAGAGAAAGAGAGTATGTGTTTACCAAATGCGATAGCAGTGCGTAAACACAAAATGTAAAAATAAAGAAAATGGCAAGCTTTTGATATGAGATGAAATGCTTCAATAGATGAAATGCATTTTTTGTAAATAAGATGATATAGTAACTCAAATCAGAAATTTAAACGAAACATGCAAATAGATACTGATGTAACTATCAACAAATATGCACAAGGAAGACTGAAACAAAACTAAATGTGCACAGAACTGAAAATTGAAAACCAGGAGACCATTTTCTTTTGTAATAGAAAATTGAAAACTACATTGAATACGCACAAGGAAGCTTGTTTGCAGACCATGTTTCTTTATTAATTCGATAAAGCATTAAGTCGACTTTCTAACCCACTTGATCAATTTACATAGGCATATATTCCTTACTGAGCATCAATAAACACTTGATCAATGTCAGGCTATGCATGTGCCTCTTCGATCGGCTATTGTAAATGTTCTGCAGCAAATTGAATCTTTTGTGCAGCTACCAAGACCCATAACATAAGATTGACTTGATCTAAATCAGTTTGGAAAGTACCAAGCATCAATGCATGGTGGAGACCATCCAACTCGAAATGAAGACAATTATGTGTGTTTCGTCTATATAACAGGTTCTCATTTTTCAAGCATCTCAAATGGGTTATGCTGGAAAAAAGCTTGGAACGTGATTTCCTTTCATAACTTTTAGTCGAGGTTTTGTCTTAACGGCATTTGTATTTGCCTCTTGAAGTATAAACTTGTTTGTGCTTGCATTTGTATAAGCTAAGATGCTCTAGAATTTAACATATTTGTATCCTGAATTCGCACTATTTCCCACAAACTAAAGTATGATTTTTCTTCTTATTTTCAGTAAATAAAAGTATGATATGTATGTACTGTATATTGACAAAGTTTGACATTGTAGTATTGTTTTACAATCATTTTTATTTCAGTGTGTTATATTGATGTTGCAGCATGATGTATTAATATTGCAGTGCTTTGTTATCTAATTGTTTTATAATATATTTTTTAAGACAGATTTGAGATAGCTACTATGTTTATTATTAGGTTAGAGACCCTATGTTGTCTCTAATGGGACTCCAACATCAAGACCTATTTGAAACCAACATTTATGTCTTTAATGCCTTTGAGACCCAAGTCTGTTATCTCTACTTCTTTTGAGACCTGATTTTAAAGACAAAGTTATTTGTTTTAAATGGGCCTGAACAAAAAATTAGAGACAATTTTCTTAGTTGGATACCAAATAAAAGAGTCTCAACTTACTTTATTTTTGTAGTGTTTTTGTGTGTGTGTATAGAGTGGTTATTGAGACACAAAATTTGACATAAATAGGAAGACACAAAATCTGGGATGTTGGATTAGTTTTTCTTTATGTGAAGGGTGGAAATTAGGTGGCAATCTAGTGGTGTAGATTCATTATGTCGCCATTTGTGTTATATACATACATACATACACACACACACACACACACACACAAATATATATATATATATATATATATATATATATATGGGAAGCAGCTATTGAGACACAAATTGAAGCATATGAAATTTGGACCACAAGATTTGTTTGTCTTTGTGTGGAAGGTGGAATACAGAGGGAGATCTATTGAATTAAATTTGTGGATCATTGGATTTGTTTTTCTTTACATGGAAAATCGAATTGAGGGAGAGATCTAATTATCTACAATTTATATATCGAACTTTTTGTCGCCAATTTGTGTCTATATAATAAGTTTACATTGACATCTACAATTGCGGTCTTACTGCTAAAAAAAATAGGCAGGCAAAGATTAGAGAAGATATTTAACTAAATATAATTTACGATGATAATCTACATATTCTATCACATCTCCGCAATCGAAGCATGGGGATCTCGTACGCTGAGACTATCTCTAAAATCATCAAAGAGAACGCGTGGAATATCTTTTGTAAAAATATCAGCTATTTGTTATTGGGATGGAACATAAAGGACACGAACTTGTCCTTTAGCAACCTTTTCACGTACGAAGTTTATATCCATTTCAATATGCTTAATGTGTTGGTTTTAAACAGGATTACCCAAGATATATATATATCTCACTAACATTTTTGCATTAAACCAAAGTAGCTTTCTTGATCAAACAGTGAAGCACCAAGAGAAGATTACGAATCCAACAAGATTTGGGAATAACATTAGCCAAGCCCCTATATTCTTCCTCTGCACTAAAGTATGATAAAGTCGAATGTCATTTAGATGACCCAAAGATCAGATTATCACCAAGAAAAACACAATAGTCTTATGTAGTCGTTTAATGTTCAGGCATCCACCCTAATCTACCTCAGTATAAGAGACAAGACCAGAAACTAATGATTTATACAAATGTAAGCCAAAAGAAAGAGTTCCTTGAATATATCGAACAATGCATTTTAATGCACACATGTGTTCATCTCGAGGATCTTGTATATGTAGACAGATATCTGGTTCCGTAAAAGTGAGGTATTGTATAGCACCTTCGAGACCGCGATACTTTTTAGGATCCTTTTACGGAGATCCCCAAGATGCACTCAACTTAGAATTAGTATCAACAAGCGTAGAAGCCGATGCACATAATAATATACTTGCTCTCTTTATGATCTCTTTGGCATACTTGCGTTGTGAAAGAAATATGCCATTAGGATGTCGAGTTACTGCAATGCCCAAAAATAACTGAGAAGACATAAATCTTTCATAGAAAATTCAGAACTGAGAAGAGACTTGATGCGGTAAGCTAAATCATCAGAGGAAGTAATAAGAATAATCCCATCAACATGAAGCAAGATACAAGCAGTCTCATTACCCCGATGATAGACCGGCATAGAATGATCAGATTTACTGTGAGAAAAATCAATTATCGAAACATAATCAGTAAACATTTAGTACCATGCCCGTGGAGCCTGTTTAAGACCATATAGAGAGTTCTTAAACATACAAACATAACCTAGATGTGAAGAATCCCTAAACCCCATTGGTTGATGCATATAAATAGTTTCGTGAAAACTCCCATGTAGAAAAACATTTTTAACATCCAACTGATGGATAGGTCATGATTTAGATAAGGCAATACTGAGTACAGATCAAATAGTAGCAGGCTTAACCATGAGACTGAAAGTTTGATCATAATCCACTCTAGTCTATTGAGATTTTCCATCTTCTACAAAAAGGGCTTTATACTGTTCAAAATATCCGTTAGATTAACGTTGATGACAAAAAAATCCTTAAATATCAAATAACATTAACACCAACAGGGCATGGTAACAATTATATTATGATTAATGCTCATATTGAAATAAGGTGAGAGTGTACCTCCATTTGTTTTCATATGAGATGTAGTGTCCATGTACCCATTCTTGTCTGGTTAACTTAGCGTCATCGTGTGCATAACTGCCTCACTAACAGTTGGAGCATAGGTAAATGAAGGTGCTTGACCGTTGTAAGCTTAAGGACGTGCACCAAGTGTAGTGCAGAATCAGAGATTTGAGCAGCGGAATACGAATTAAACCCAATGGTCCAGTCTGTAAACAATTCCAACAATGCCAAAAATAAAATAAAATCAAGTGGCACAAATTATAGAGTGAACGAAAACAGAAAAGAGAGGAAAGGACACACCAATATAACGTGGTTTGGCTTTGCCTACATCCACAGACCTAACAACTTTTTCTTTCTCAATGATGAAATGAGTTCATAAGAGAGGGAAATATTACAATAGAGAGAAGATTAATGGTGGATTGCTTGCATTCATACAATAACATGACCCCTATTTATATAGAGGGATTTCTTGGGGATAAAGAAGAGAAGTTTCTAGATTACTTGGACATGAAGGAAAAATAAATATAATATCTTCTTGATTTGATTGGAGCATAAATGGTTGGTGCAATCATGGTCTCAATCTCTTTCCCTGAGTAAATTGATTCTTCATTAATTGATTGAGTGGCCTGTTATTTTTCTTCCAAAAAGAAAACTTTGTCTTATATCTTTCCATATACGAGCCAGTTAATTGATTGACAATCAATCGATTTCTTTCCTTCTCTACAAATATTTGAATCATCAATTTCAACACTCCACCTTGTTTCAAATGTGACAATCTTTCTTCATCATCTCATTTCAACAATCAACATAGAAGTTGTTGGGATCAGCGCCCCATGGCACTTACGTAACAGGAAGCAAACTGATCAAGTTTGAGAAATGCTCAAATTTGTCCTTTGGAAATGACTTGGTCATCATATCTAAAGGATTATCCGAAGTACCCGCCTTCAATAATTCGATCTTGCTTCGTTCTTCCTCAAGCATAAGAAAGAAACCTCTAACATTAATGTTCTTCGTCCGTGAACTATAAGCCTGATTCTCAACAAGATGAATCTCACTCTGACTGTCTGAAAATAGCTCCCTAACTACTGAAGTAAGTACAATCTTTCCTTTGTTGCTTCCATAATCAATTTTAACTCTGCTTCGGTAGTCGACAAAGCTACGATGGACTGCAGCTTTAATCTCCATGAAATCGGGCCTATGACAAGTGTAAAAACATAGCCCGGCACTGACTTCCGTCCATCTCTATCCCCAACATAATCTGAATCATAGTATCCTCTAAGAGTGATGTCTCTATCTACTCCACCATATAACATGCTAACTGAAGAAGTGCCACGAAGATATCTGAGTATCCACTTCACTGCTTACCAATGCTCTTTTCCTGGGTTAGACATATATCTACTGACAACACCAACTACATGGCCCAAATCTGGTCTCATGCACAACATTGCATATATGAAATTACCAACAGCTCTAGAATAAGGTATATTATGCATATCCATTTTGTCTTCATCCGATGTGGGAAACATATCTCTGGATAACTTGAATTGAGAGCCTAATGGAGTAGCCACTGGTTTAGCATTCTCTATACCGAATCGAGATAGGACTTTCTCGATGTTTTGAGTTTGAGTGAGCCTCAAAACTCTTTGATTTCGGTCCCTCTGAATCTCCATCCCCAAAATTCTCTGTGCATTTCCCAAATCTTTCATCTCAAATTCCTTACTGAGCTCCATCTTCAACTCCGAAATTTTAAACAAGCTCTTAGAAGCTATCAACATATCATCAACATAAAGTAACAAATAGATGATGTCATCATTACTTTTTTTAAAATAGACACATTGGTCCTTAAAGCTTCTAGAGTAACCATGTGAGATCATAAACTTATCAAATTTCTTATACCACAGTCTAGGAGACTATTTTAAGCCATAAAGAGATTTTTTAAGTTTACAAACATGACCTGGCCTGCCGCTATCAATGAACCCCTCTGGCTACTATAGGTAAATGCCCTCCTCAAGATCACCATGTAAGAATGATGTCTTGACATCTAGTTGTTCCAACTCCATGTCAAAGTGAGCAACTAATGCCAAAAGAATGCGAATGGAAGCGTGTCTAACAACTGGAGAAAAAATATCATGAAACTCCACATCTTTCTTCTGAAAATAACCCTTCGCCACTAATCTTGCTTTGTACCTTAAGTCACCACTGCCGCCATCTTTCACCTTATGATCCATTTACATCCAATTGCTCTCTTGCCGTAAGGAAGTGGCGCTAAATCCCAAGTGTGATTTTTGTGAAAAGACTCAATCTCCTCATCCATTGCTACTAGCCAACTGGAGCTATCAACTGAACTAATGGCATCTATGTAGTCACTTTGTTCATCATGAAATATGCTTAATGCATAAGCTGTTATGTCATCAAATTCAATATCTTCAATGCTTAATCCCACAAAATCATCAAGCCCTGCAGGTCTTTTCTTCTCTCTCATTGGTCGAGTTTGAATTTGAGCTCCACCTTGAGATTGATCTTACGTCTCTTCCCTATCAACCACGGTGTCATTGGAATCACCATTTTTACTCGCATGGAAGTCTGATGATCTACCTAGTGTTTGGTATTCTAAATTTGTACTCTCAACATCATCATTAACTGAAGAATAAGGCTCTAACTTCAACACAACCTTCTCATTAAATGTAACATGCCTGCTAGTAACAATCTTCTGGGTAGTAGGACACCACATCCTATAACCCTTAATTCCTTTCTTATAGCCAAGAAAAATACACTTGCGTGATCTTGGATCCAACTTCCCTTTGCTCTCATGCACATAAGCTGGACAACCAAACACTATGAGAAAGGAATATGATACAAGCTCTCCCTTCCGTACTTCTTTAGGAATCTTCATATCTATGGCGGTAGAAGGTGTGAAGTTGATAAGGAAAACCGCCGTAGATAATGCTTTCGCCCAAAATCTCTTATTTAATCCCGTAGTCATCCGTAAGCAACGAGTTCTTTCCAACAAAGTCCGATTCATTTTCTCTGCAACCCCATTTGACTGAGGGTCCCTTGGTGTGGTGTAGTGTCTTTTGATTCCCTCGGACTCACAAAATTTGATGAATTTTTTAGAAGTGAATTCACTACCATTATCAGAACGAAGAACCTTCACTTTCTTTCCAAACTGGTTCTCAACAAGAGATTTCCAACTTTGAAACCTATCAAAAGTTTCATCTTTGGACTTCATAAAATAAACTCATACTTTTCTAGAAAAATCTCAACAAATGAAACAAAATACCTGGCTCCTCCATATGATAGGCATGGTGCGGGGCCCCAACATCAGTATGAATATACTTAAAACATCTTCAGACTATGCTCTGCAATGCCAAAAGAAACCTTCGTCCGCTTTCCAAGTGCACATCTTTCACAAAAGTCAAGTTTTGAATGATAAACACCGTCAGTCAAGCCCCAGTTTCTCAATACTTCTAAACTGCGCTCTACAATGTTAACCATACAAAAATGCCACAATCTGGTAGAATCGAAATCAACTGAGTCGATGACCAAAGTTGTCTCCGCAACAGCAGTTGTACCTTTCAACAAATATAGATTTCCAGCTTTTACCCCTTTCATTACTATCAATGAGCCATTTGTAATTTTTAAAGAATATTTTTCTATTACACACTTTAAGCCAAGATTGCACAATGCTCTAATGAAGATCAAACTACGCCTTAAATCAGGCACATGCCTGACATCACATAAAGTATGAACAACACCATCATACATCCTGATTTTTACTGTTCCAATACCAATTATGCGACAAGAAGCAATATTTCCCATGAGAACCTCTCCTCCATCAAGCTGACGATAAGTGAAAAAAGAGTGCCTATCAGATGTCATGTGATAGGATGCTCCCGAGTCAATAATCCACATAGTACTCTTCATAGGAGAGGCGGAAGCTATAAAAATGCCAGGATCATTATCTGAATCTGATGTCTCAGCTGTAGATGCTGAAGTCTTCTGGGGAACAACTTTGTTTTTATTCTCTAACTTGGGGCAACTTACAATATAATGTCCAGGTTTTCTGCAATAATGACAAACTCCCTTCTGAGCTCCTCTTGATTGAGATCTGGACTTAGCTCTATCTCCACTATATATGGGTCTACTTTTACTTCTTCCTCTCTGTGCAACAAGGCTTTAAGAATCATTCTCTATGCTCTTGCTTGCTAACTTTCCTCCCAACATCTCGTTATGCAAATTTGTCTTCACGTCCTCCAAGCAAATAGATGAATGCCTATAGATCATAAAGTTAACAAAATTATTGTACTTTGTAGGTAAAGACCATAAAAGAATAACAGCTTGCGCCTCATCCTCAATCTTTACATCAGTTGCTCGAAGATTCATGACAAGTGTGTTGAGGGCATCTATGTTAGCAAATACATCTGTTTCGAGCCTCATTTTGAAAGAATAAAGTTGTTGCTGCAAGATGATGCGGTTGGTGAGAGACTTGTCGTAGAACTTTCTCTGAAGAGCATCCTACAATTCCTTAGTAATTCACATGAGAAAACTCTCTAAGTACTTCGTCAGAAAGGCTAAGTTGGATGGTAGTAAGAGCATCCACTTCCAATTCTTCTATCTCTTCATGTGCTAATTTCTTCAATTTCTCTGGACCTAAGACAACCTTAAATGTCCTCTCTTTCTTCAACACCACTTCCATCTTCATCTTCCATGTGCCAAAGTCCCCATTTCCATCAATTCTAGCAAATCCATAATTTGTAGCGCTTCTACCACCGTTATTCTTTGCGGAATTTGACATGGTTGAAAAAGTCATTGAATAGGACAACTTGCTCTTATACCAATCTGTAGTGTAGAATTAGAGATTTGGGTAGCGGAATACGAATTAAACCCAATGATCTAGTCTGTAAACAATTCCAACAATGCCAAAAATAAAATAAAATCAAGTGTCACAAATTATAGAGTGAACGAGAACAGAAAAGAGAGGAAAGGACACACCAATGTAACGTGGTTCGGCTTTTCCTACATCCAAGGACCCAACAACTTTTTATTTCTCAATGACAAAAAGAGTACATAAGAGAGGGAAAGATTACAATAGAGAGAAGATTAATGGTGGATTGCTTGCATTCATATAATAACATGACCTCTATTTATATAAGGGAATTTCTTGGGGATAAAGAAGAGAAGTTTCTAGATTACTTATACATGAAGGAAAAATAAATATAATATCTTCCTTGATTTGATTGGAGCATAAATGGTTGGCGCAATCATGGTCTCAATCTCTTTCCCTGAGTAAATTGATTCTTTATTAATTGGTTGATTAACCTATTATTTTTCTTCCGAAAAGAAAACTTCCTCTAATATCTTTCCATATACGAGCCAATTAACTGATTGACAATCAATCAATTTCTTTCCTTCTCTACAAAAAGGGCTTTATACCGTTCAAAATATCCGTTAGATTAACGTTAATGACAAAAAAAGATCCATAAAGACTAAATAACTTTAACACCAATAGGGCATGGTAACAATTATATTATGATTAATGCTCATATTGAAATAAGGTGAGAGTGTACTTTCATTTGTTGTCATATGAGATGTAGTGTCGGGGTCCATGTACCCATTCTTGTCTGGTTGACTTAGCGTTATCGTGTGCATAACTGCCTCACTAACAGTTGGAGCATAGGTAAATAGAGGTTCTTGAGCGTTGTGAGCTTAAGGACATGCACCAAGAATCCTGAGTTGATGTCCCATGACTTTGTTGCATCAAATACGAGCAAGGAGGGATTACCCAAGGTTGCTATCATTGCAGACCCAATTGTCATGGCCCCACTGCTAAGGAGACTGATGCTGGTAGCCAATGGTGGTACGGTTGGGCGGATGTTTGCCGTTACTGATGCTGCCATTGTAATAACCTTGGTTTTTGGGTACACAAGACAGACCATTGGTAACCTATTTTGGAGTTTAAACTATACAGAAGAACAAATTACGAGTTTAATAACCATACTCGTATGATTTATTAGTAAGATGAGTAAATCAAAATTTGGAATTTTATTAGAAAATGTTTGTATTAGAATAAATTGAATTCAAATTATTATGTAATAGGTAAAATTTATTCCTACTTTTGTTTGTTAAGTAAATTTGAGATGATAATAATGAAGCTAGTGAAATCTTATAAACTGTGTTTGACAGATTAGTTTATTAAATGAAATAATTAGTAATTATTACATAGCACCTTTCAGGTTATTAAAGTGAATAATGAAAACATATAATATTGACCTTAAATCAATATTTCAATACGAGCTTTGAAGGTATTTAAAATATTTACATAAGTACTTTGTGTAAAATAAGGTATTTGGGAAAATATGGTGAATTAGAATAATTATAAATAAATATTAGAATGATTTACTGGTCTAGAAACAATGACTTTGTAAATTATTGTAAGAATGAGTTTTGATGAAAATCGTTGTTTTCTAGATTTAACCGAGTTGTAAATTAAATATGAAAAATAAAAAATGTTGATCTTAAAGTGTGTTAATATACTTTGTCAAGACTTATTGTTTTATTTACAAGAGAATGTAATTTACATGAAGCTAAACACAAAAATATTAAATAATGTGTGAGATGTGTGTTTTATTGGAAAGGTGAATTTTTGGTATGTGTCATATTTAAATTGATGACTAAAATATTTTTAAGATGCTTAAATATGTTTAAAGTTTTTATAAAAGTAAGTAGAATACTAACTTGTGTGTGGTGTTGAAAGGGGCTGAGATAGCATAAAATAGTGTTGTAAGTGTCTAAAGTTGTATAAATTAGCTTAATTAGCCTAACTTAATTATCACTTAAGCCTAATAGGGTCCAAACGAGGCCCAAGCCTAATCTAATTATGGGAAAAGAAATTCTAGAAACAGAATTTTCCTTCCTCTTTGAAATCTTGGAACCCAACTTCAATCCCAATAGAAGAGTGACTAAGGAGCTTGCTAATTGAGTATTATAAGCAATTTCTTCAGACCCAGGAATTTATTCCCCTAAATTCACAAATTCATTCACTATTATTGATTATTTTCTCGCATGTCAGTTTTTTTTTGAAATTACAGTGTCTTGTAGCCTTCTTAAAGCACAAAATAACTTGCATCAAAATCGGGTGTAGAATCATCAAACAAGGCAATGTTAGTTTGAACAAACTTACACTTCTAGCTTATATACACGTTTTGTTTGGATTAGTCTGAATTTGGTGTTAAAATTTAATTACTACAACTATAACTTTTTCAGTTGAGTTGCAGTATATATAAATCTTATCTAGGATAACCTTTCTGTCACCATGTCTCCTTCGATTCATTTTACGTTGGTATAATTTCTTCTACACTATGTAATAGAGTTATTCCTCTTCATGCATGTAAATTTTGGATTGAATTTGAGCTCTATATAATAGGGAAATAGGTGCCCGAATTGCATATAGAGTGGGTTACGTTACCTGAAGAAATAATCACTCTTTGTCGACACACTATAAGGCTGTGTCGACTTAGGTGCTTAATATTAACGTGTAAGCAAACTGTTGTATTGATACACTCCAAAAGGTGTGTTGATACAACTAAATTTTCTTCTGTTATTTATTGGGCTTTGTTGATCGTTTTCTAGGATGTTTTGCTATATTTTGAGGCAATATTTTGAGCATTTCCTACCAGTTTCCGTAATCTTAGTATTGCGATTTTGATTTCTTCTGAGACTTACTCAAAAATCAAAATTCGTGCATGTCAATATTGTGATTTGGATGAATTTTCTTGGATGTTTTATTGTGCATTATTTCTCTTTTGAGATGATTTTCACATACATCGTGCATGTTTTAGAAAGTGATTTTGGTCGAATTTTTTTATATAAATATATTACTAGTTTCGAGACAAATATTTTTCTATGTTTTAGCTTTTTTTAATAAACCCGTCTCAAGGCAACAGTATGGAGATTTTCAAAGAAATAACTCGAACGTTTTTCTAAATCGTTTATAAAATCTATTTTCTTAAAACTAATTATTTTTTGTATATAAACTCACATGTTTTTGCACCCTTAGAGAAAGAGTGGTTGTGATTTAAACGATGTAATTATCGTATAGTATGTGACACGTAGATTGATTATGTTGATTAATTCCTAACTCAATGATCGTAGATATTTGATGTTTTCTAGTGTGAAGTGGTCTAGCTTATATTAAATGGAGTAGTGAAAACATACAGTATGAGACAAATTGTTTTCATTATTTGGATTACTATTTGAGAGTCTGTGACACATTTTTTGTTCGTTTGTGTGTGACTGTACTCGCTTCGAGGGAAGCTTGACTTGGGGAAGTCTTGGCTCGAGGGAGTTTTGTATGTATATTCACTAGATTGGGGGGTCAAGACACACTCGACCGGGGGGTCGTAATGATCGGTGCTTGAATATGTGTATAATACTTAGCATAAGCTCGGAGGGAGCTCATTTATGAAGCACATGTAATAGTATTTGATGTTTTGGATCCATTTTGTGGCTATGGTGTTTTTGGTGTTTGTAATGTTTTAGATCCGTCTTTGGTGATATATTATGATGAATTTCCATCAAAGTCACATGGTTAATTTAAGAATCTTAAGATTTCTGATCAACTTTGCGATGTTAAACTCTTATGAGTTATAATTTGGAGTATTTTTGGTGATATTTTTGGTGCATATGTTTGATGACTTTCGGGTTTAAAAATGATAATTTTGTTTAGCTCAAAGCTAACACTTCTTAATTTTAGTAAATTTTCTTATGTTGATCCCAGGTCTCACGGCTCCAAATTTCAATTACTCCAATTTGGAATTTGGGAAATCTGTATCGATGGAAACATCCAAGTCTGCGTTCATGGGGTTCACGAGTAATATGAGTATAAACTCATGAATATATTTTGTAAAATCTGTTGTTATGAGTTATTCAATTAATTTCTAATAGAAAGGAATCATATTTTCTGTGTTTTTCAGTGTTAATGCTAAAAATGGCACTAACACCCCATGGTGTCATTTAACACTTTACAAATAGATTAGATTCTAGAAAAGTGGTAGCCACAAACACAGAAAAAATAAGAACACAGAGAATTAGAGTGGTTGGGTCTCAATTTCGACCTACGTCCACTATGAGAGAGGATTTCATTAGCTTTACAACAATTACAAGGTACATAATCTTTTTTACTTTTTACATTTTCATATCTCTTTATAATAATTCTCTTTTCTGTATAAAATCTTTATCTTCCTCAATCTCTATCTCTTTCCAATGGTATAAACGATCAATCTTCACGAGTATTGTCGATTGTTGAAGTACTTCTTCGATAATCGCAATCGGTGAATGACTTTGATGATTTCTAGATTGGATTGATGATGGATAAGCTTCGATCTTACTTTAGAGAAACTTAAATGGAGTTGCTTTGGCGTTGTTGAGAAATGAAAATGGCGGCACTTCGTGGAGTGAAAATTCGGTCCACTAAATGTGTGTGGAGGCGGGGTATTTATTGAAGTGATTTGGAGTAGAGTGGCAAATTCATAATTTAGGGCGTGAAGGTATTGGATCGGATGACTGATCCATGCACATATCATCCATGCCAAGCCATTCTTCTTTATACCGATCCATGCAATATTGGATTCACACCATGCAACTACGGGAACAAATGACCCATACTTTTTATCTGAAGCCACATGTTGCCTGTGCTTTACATAAAGGTATTCCGACCCTTATAATAATACACATGGCACTTTGGGTACTAGTAAGCCACTGCTTTGTGCCCATTAAAACTGTTGTCACTCCATGTTACTCATTTTTCAGTCCATCATGATTCGGTAAGTTTCCGATCCAAGAAGTAGCGGGTTCTTCCGGTCAAGCAGCTTATTCCAGTCAAACGAGCACACCCGATCCATATATTATAATATTCTTGACCGATCCATCTATATACACAGTTCTGCAGCTCCAACATTGTGCCCAATCGAAGTGTTAGAAAGCAGACGATGCATATTATAAAGTGCCTGATCTTTCAAAGGAAATATGTCCGACCCACTGCAAATGATGCTCGATCCACAGCTCCAAGCAGTTGCCAGTTGTCATTTATCCTCATACTCATAAAATATGCCAACTTCCTTAACACATTATTTTGTACTGCATGTGATATGAGTTGTCCCATACTTTAATGTCAACAATGTCCAGCTAATATCTAGACATGTTTGAATATAGCCGATCCATGGAACGATTTACTGCCCGGTCCATGTATTTACAACATTTCCATTGCTTTACAATAATGCCCAATCCATCTTTGGCTATAGGGACTGATTCATATTAATTACACAAATGCCATCGTACGGTAAAGATGCAGCCGATCCATGGTTAAGGGATATGACCGATCCATGCATCGACTTATATGTTACCTTGTTGTGCTCGCGTCTGACTTTGCTTGGACGATGAATGAACTCCTTCAGGCTGTTCATGTGTATGTGTAACTATGACCAATCGTATATATAAACTTTCGACCCATATGCTGGCACGTGGACTTCATGATGCATGTTATACACAGATCCATGCCCATGCTTCGGCTCAAGGCACAAACTATGCAGCATATATATACTTCCCATACATGCAGTATTCTCTATAACATGCCTGATAAAGTATATCATTATGAGAATGTGCACAAGCCACTCAACATGATTACATTATACGTACAACCATAGTAACAACATTCTGTAAAACATGTCTTACTCGACCTATGGTGAGAAACCATGTCCGATCTTTTATGTAAAAAATGTCCGATTCATCGTTAAATGAATACTTGGATCTACGGATTTTTGTCCAATCCATGGTGTACTTTAGTGAGCAATCCATACATTGAAGGCCAATTGCAATGACCCAGATTTTTCGATCATTAGCATTCGAATATTTTAATTTGTTTTAAATATTATAGTAGAAAAATTAATGAATTTTCAATATAGAATTCATTATTAGACGACGATTGAATGTTTATATTTATATTTATATTAAAAACGAACTCGAAACGACGTGACAGTTCGTAATATTGAATTTTAAACTATAATTGAATATACAGAATCCGTTTTACGTCGGAATTATGTGAAACAAGAAACATTGGAATATAATTGTTTATAATTTTCTAACGAAAGAGAAAAATCGGGATTTTAGCTTATATATTGTAAGTTATGTCCAATTTAAATTTTAAAATAGTCGCTATGGAAATCATTTATAAATTATATTGTTTATATAATTTATTTAATAGGGAATTTCTATATATTTGAATACCATTTAAATTAAAAACGTTAATTTTGAGTTATAATCTCATATTGGTTGAATTTGAAGTGATATATTATTTTATTTGGATATATATGATGATAATAATTTATATTTATTTAATTTAATTGTTTTTGATTTAGTTTATAATATTTTGTCGATATTATATAAGCATTAAAAGTATTTGTTTTTCAAACAACCTTCGTTTTTGGTGAAATGAATTTTATTGGAATACGTATAGTTAATTATTGCTAGATTTCCTATTTGGAGTCAATTGGAGTTATTTTGTCGGTAGATGAGATTTTAACGTGAACCGATGAATTATTTGAAATCGAAATAAAGCTATTTTTCCAAACGGAGTCAGAATTCGATCAAAAAATTTCATTGGGATCGTATCGTCAAGACATAGCAGTGTGTCAATTTTTATCGCTTTTGGAGATCATGTGCGGCGGCAGGAACATTAAACGTTTAATGTACATAGTATTAATTCCACCAGTATAACAATATTAAAAACAAAATAAATAAATCATTTACTTTCCTTCCACTCCACACAACCGATTCCTTGGCAGCCAAACAAACGTGATTCCCATGTACACTTCAATCCCACGGTTCTCCATTTATAAATATGCAACTTCATCTTCCTATTTTCCTTGCTGAACAAACATAAAGTCTTCCTCAAACAAAAATTTCCGTCTCCCAATCTAAGAAGAATGAAGCCAAGGTCCGAACAGGAGAAGTGTAGACAATGGATAAGGGGACCCATGGCCGGAGTCTAGTACGGTGCGGTGGCATATGGTGGTGGTGGTGCACAGTTCTAGATCTCGTTTTTGGGTTGTAAACAACGAATGGTTTTGATTTTTTCATGGGTTATTGAAGCTGAATTAGCCATGGTAGCATGAAAGAAAAATGGAGAGAAGAGGAACGGGGATCGAACGGTGGTGGCCACTTCTGATCCGGTGGTCGAAGGAGAAGGTGGCAGCGGTTTAACCATGGCGGTTTGCAGTTTTAGAAGGTTTAAAAATTATTTTTGAGGGAGATAGGAGGCGTATGGGCAGAAGTTGTCTAAAGGTCGGAGGGGCGCTAGAGTTTGGCAGTTCCAATGGAGGAGTGCGGCGATCAATGGTGGCCGGGCTTGGGAGCAGTTCAGAGTTGAACAAAACTATATAGGTTCCGTTCTTTCAGCATTTGTGAGGCCTACAGTGGGTGGAAGGCAGCGAGGAAAGTGGGGATCGGAAGTTGGGTATCTGGCGGTCAGGCTAGGGTTGGGGACGTAGGGTCCGGTGGTTCTTAGCAGCGGCGGCGGTCAGTTTTAGTGAAGCAGGCCTATGCGTTTTAATGTAAGGGAGGATCAAGGACTGTCGATCTCAATTTTAGAGAATGGGTGGAGAAATGATGATCGGGTTTTTGGTCGTTGGTGATCCTTGGGATGGCTACAGTCTCGTGGGTGGCAGGGCTCAAAGTCCGGTGACGTGATATGGTGGCGGCGGTTGGTTTTGCATGGAGTAGTTGTCTGTATTCCAGAAAGAAAAGTAAAACATGGCATCACGAATTTTGTTTTGGAAAATTGAAGTGGACCGGGAATGTGACTGATGACATGGATGAGGAAATAAAAAGGGATGGGGAAGAGAATCAGAAATATCGGGGAGGATGAGTTGCTGTTGTGAACGGTTGTTTGGACGTGGGCATGGGCTACTACATTAGGCTTTGGGCCTTAAGAAAAAATATAAGGAAAAAAATAAAAAAAACGAAAATTGAAATAGATGTGGGGATGTTTGAGTGTGAAGAGTGCTGAGGAAAGTAGCTGAGGACTTGGGAAGACAGCACGTACAGGCATGTACAAGGTAAGAAAATAACGAAAAGAAAATAGTGTATGGGTCTAGTTGGGCTAAAAAGGGAAATTAGCTTATTATATAAATAATTAAAGGTTAATTGTTTTAAATTAAAAGGGTATGTTTAAAGTAACTATAATCCGTTCATACAGTATCAAAATTGAGTGGGGCTAGACTGTTGGAATCATACAAATTTAGGCTATGATCTCGAACTGGTCAAAGATGGAAGCAGCTGGTATTTTCGGTTAAATTAAACTCGGTTTTAATTTAGCTGAAGCAACGCATTTTAGTCGACAAATAAAACCAAGGTGAGTTTAACTTACTCAGTTCTCCCACTTATATTTATATAAGTCGGGTTTTGTAACGTCCCGTATTTTTATGGTATAATAATTAGTTTATTTAATTATTTAAATAATGGTTTAGAAATTTTAATGGTTGTTTAATTAAATAATATTGAATATTTAATTAATATAAATAATAGAATAATATATTTATTTTCGAAATAATCGGAAATAACAAAATTCACAATATTGTGTGAATTGGACAATTTAAAATATATAATTCAGTTTAGGACTGAATTATATTAACGAATTTATTTATAAATGTCAGTTGAATGTATAATTTATATTATAATTACAATCGAGCTCGAAATGGTGCAGCAGTTCATAATTTGGTGATTCAAACTTTAAACGAAGACACAGAATCTGTTTTAAGTCGGATTTCTGTGAAACAAGAAACGTTCGGAGCTGGTGAAGTATATTTTTCTAATGGAAGAGGAAAATGGAGATTTCGTATTTTAAATTGTAAGTTATGACCAAATCAAATTTACAAAAAGTCACCATGGAATTCCTTTATAATTTATATCGATTTATTTATATTATAAAAGGAATTTAATATAAATCGAATATCGATATAACTGGGAACTTTGATATATCGAGTTATAAATTCCGATATATTTATTTTGGAGCTGTATGATATTCTAATGTGAATATATACGATAATATTAATTTATTAATATTAATTAAATTGTTTTTAAATATATTAATATTTAAATGGTTTATTTAGAGCTTTAGAAAATAGCCAGTTTTGCAAACGACCTCCGTTTTCGATGAAACTAATTTTGTTGGATCCGGAATATTAAATTATTATTAGATTTCAATTTCCGTGATTTTTGGAGTTAATACGTGGCTGTACGGGATTTTAATGTGAAATACAGGCGATAGTTTGACTTTAAAAGTATGCTGTGTGAGCAAACGGACTCGAAGTTCGACGAAACCAGTTTCGTTGGGTTTGTAATTAAAACGACCCGAACTTCCCCGTGAAGGAAAGCCCAGATTGCTTTGAGGACAAGCCACATCAAAACACAAACAGAAGAACGTCTCATTGCTTATTACAACAATTCCATCAGAATACAAGAATATACAGAGTATGAATGAATATAACACAGAAAATATCAGCGATTTAAATTACATTAAAATACATCGCAGCGGAAAAACAATACAAAGCACAACTGAAAGTAATACATGGTTACAGAGCTTTCCGATTATCGCTTCAGCTGTAAATCAGTATCCTGTGAATATAAATCTGCAAAACCAAAACTATTAGCTGCCCATGGAAAATAAGGGCACCCAGAGTTTAGGTTAAAACAATAAACTCTAGGTCAGTCATGTGACTAGTGTGAGAATTAAAACAGTTATTAATCTTTATTTTAAAGTTCGGTAAATCAAGGGACCACGCCGTATAACACGGAACGGGTATCCTCCCAAGAATACCAGTGTATAAAACAACAGCGCAATGCTAAATAAAGAACAATGAAGCTATTATAAGACCCAGGTCCCATCACATAATGCAACACAAGCCGGAGGATAGGGTTTTACCTTATAATAGCCAAGGAATGCTCGATACGCTAAATTTCATCTTTTATTATTACTATAAGTGTATAGTGTCAAAACAATTTCAATCATAAGTATCAATCAAAGACGACATAAGTGCCTCATACCACTATGTCTCCATACCAGGGTCTAGAATCAAAACCGCAATTGTCACGTATTGGAAGTTGGATTTTCGTCTGTGAACCGAGGCAAGGGATCGTCCCCACCGCTTCGAGACGCTCTAGCCCGTGTCTTAGGAACAGCCACAACTGCACCTTGGATCATTAGGGCTGGTCCACCGATGTGGATTATAATGCCTGAACACTGCGTTTCCCCGCCCTTTAGGGGTGTAAATGAGTCCTATGACTCCATCGGCTCCACATAATCACCGATATATCCGAGGCATCTCGCAATCCAACAACCGCACAGGTGAAAATAATATAAATATTCGGGCTGGTAGGTCACTGACACCACCCTAGTAAGAAGGAAACACATGCCCTCTTTGAGATCCTCTCCCGTTTCTGGTTCACACCGGGGTGTGAGGCTCGCAAATTAACATTATACACAAAGCTATGCCACACAGGCGGTGCATTGATCATCAACCACAAGACTTTTCTTTTCAACAAAAGCCTTGATCATTTTCATCTTAGCATGCCACACAGGCAAACCACTCCATGCAACCGATATCCATCAATCACACTGAATGATATCCAATGTCAGACACACAGTCCATTTACAATTCCGTTCTGGGTCTGAACAAAATCGGAGGCACCTTGTACCTTGCATATCCATCGATCTCCAAGTGCGTATGGACGGTCAACAACTAATTCCCTCCTCTTGGGTGTACAGCCCAATAAAGATCATCAGTAATTATCCAAACGATGTGAAGACCTCTAGTCTTCGACCACCGTCTTCATCCTCGACACATCGTCAAATCAATTATTCAGAACGAGATAAACCCAGTCTTTATTAATAAATCGCGTATATAATCAACAAGTGTTACACAAACAGAACATACGCCTCATACCAATTCAGAATATTCTTTTATTCAAATATTCTTATACTTTGGGAAAGGTTCGCATTAATTTTATCAAAGATAAATTCTTTAAATTTATTCTTTAATCTTCTTTTGAATATCAATTCAAGCCAAATTATGGTTTATCCAAACTAGTCGGGATTAGCGAACCTTACCGAAGTAATCACTTGTTAAATTTCCCAACCCCAACCTATTCATCCCATGAAGTAAAACTGGTCATACTTCAGATCTAACACCACGGAGTTATTTGTAAATTCAATTACCATTTCACGTCCAAATCTAATTAAAGATTTAACTATCGCCTGGAGCAAAACTGCTGATACTCCATTCTCGATCATTTCAATCTAATTAAAGATTCATTAAAACTCCATTTGGTTTTAATCTTCCTAAAAATCAATATTAATGATTGTTTAACTTAGGAAATCATATCCTGTCTTTAACTGGGTTAAAGAACCAATGTCATTTAAAACACGGTTCACTATAAACCCAAAATCACATTCCATTCCATCAGCCTTTAACTGTAAATTAGCAAGTGAACAATTCCCTAAGTATTAACCCCGAAGGCCGAAACCAACATCAGATCAATACCCAAGAAACCATTCAATTTAACTAATCTCCAGTTAGTTTCTGATTTTCTTAACTCCGTTGGGTCTAAGAACACTATTATAAAAGATACCATTCACGACAACCCAAAATCACATTCCATTAGCAATGGAATCTTCATGGAAAACAAATTGATATATATATATATATATATATATATATATATAATTGATATAAACTTCCATATCCGACCAATAATATAAATGGAATAACGGCAAGGCCTTTTAAACTCCATATATATTAACCGTCTTCCTCTATAGAAGCTTACTTCGATTATCGCCAAATCGAGTTCCATTCAATTCCAGTTTAATATGTTAAATTGGAAAACTTTACTTTGAAAAATCTCCTTTAATTATTAACACAAAGATTTATAAATTTCATTTCACCGTAAATCGGGTTAAAGAATGAATGTCGCTAAAACACAGTTCACGATAAACCCAAAAATCAATTCCAATTCCAATTAAATATCATTTAATTGGTATACTTCATTAAATCTAAATAAAAAGATTTAATCTTTTTCTCAACTGGGTTTAAGAACAGTGTTAATGAAGACACCATTCACGACAAACCCATATCCCATTTGATATTAAATATAAGGCTCTGAATAGAAAACATATCGGCTTATATTCAATATCAAATTCTACGACCAACAAATATCGTATTGGAAATAACGATATAAATATATCTTTCAAATTTCCATAACAATATCTGTATAATCATGAGATCCAACATCGAAGTATTCCAAAGACAATTTCGATTCAAATCTATTCCAATTCATTTAAATATCATTTAATTCTGGTTACTTTTAAACCCTTTCAAATCCAATTTATTTCAAAAATAATTGGATTATAATTCTAGTTCAAAACTAGTTCATTTCGATAAAAATCTATTTTTATCTTTACAAATATGGATTTTTCATCCCAATTCTTTCCAAATCATTTCTTATGATTTTACACAAATTACTGCAATTTTTAATAATTTTATCAAGGCCCGTATAGTCGATTTCCATCAACGGCCATCGATCTGCACTTACAGCGACCTTTTCCAAATTTGATTTGGACATAATTCCAAATCCAACCGTTTGATTTCAAATCTCTAATATTTGTTAGAAAGATCTTTTCAATAGGAACCCAACGGTTCCGGTTTTAGGAGAATCCGATGGTCAGATGTCGCATAATGTCCATTCGAAGTCAATGGTCGAAATTCGCGAACTGCCGCAGCGCGGCGCGTTCTATCCAGGCCATTATATATATAATATATATATTATATATTTCATCCATTTCCTTTTAAAAACGTATTTTATAAATCGTTTTAAATTCGTTTTCAAAACGAATTCAACTTCATATTCAATTTCAAATCAAAATTGAATACTCCATATCATCGATATATAAATGATAATATTTTCAAAACATTATATTTTGAAATCAATTCCTTTTCGATATTCATTATAAAAATGGATAAAATCGATATAAATTTCGTTCACGTCAAAATGGAGTCAATCTAATCAACACGACTTTATATATTTAAATATATTCATGTCCATCCCAAATCGGACATCAAAAATCATATTTTGATTCTCTTCTGAATATTATTCGAAAAATATTCGTTATTTTAAAATAATCGTTATTTTAAAATATTCATTCTATCTGAACTGGAATCAGACACAGTTAATCACCATACAATGTGATTTATATGGATTTCATACACACACGGACACTACAAAAATCAAACACAGTCAACCATCACCCAAAGTACATTCTACACTGCATAAGCATCAAATATAAATATTTAACGCGTATAACAGCCTGTCAATCAATCGATCGACATACAGCTAATTATTGGGACTAGTGTATGGCCAATTTCATCCCAACACCCGTGTGGGGTTTTCAAACAATCAAACACAGGTTTTATTTGTGCAGTTGGGCGATGTGTAAAATTTATCGTCCCAATCCATATTAGTCAAATGTGTGTACATAAACAAATCGTCCGATTTGTTTATAAACATTTATTTTATATACACGTTAAAAATTATATTTTTAACTATAAAATATTTTCAACTATAAAATATTTTATTCCATTCCACTTCACACAATCAACTTTCACAACACATCAATTAAACAAACAAGTCATCCATGGTTTGTGGACAACGGGTGTCAGGTGCTGCTAAGCACCATCTACATCCTAGTATATATTTCAACTAGAAAACAAATTAAAAGTGAGAAGTTCTCACCCAGAAGCTAAACCAAACGTCGCGACTCTTCATATGTAGGAAATCTTCGTCGTGTTTCCAATGTGATCTGTTTCACGCGGTATTATGTTAAAAATCACATTTTTATCTCAACCCAATAAAAATCACATTTTTATTTCAACATATATTATAAAGATTAATTTTTTATTTCTAATCCACATATTCATTATCATACATATATAAAAATCTAATTTTTATTATCATACATATATAAAAATCTAATTTTTATTATCATACATATATAAAAATCTAATTTTTATCCTTGTTTAAACTAAAATAATCTAAATAAATAACTTAATTCTCTAAATAAATTAATTTAAAAACTTACATTCGTTGTTCGAAGGGGGAAAGAGGGTTCCTCATCGCTGTTGGTGGTCGAAGGGACTTCCGGTAGCGGCGCAGGCGAGGCTAGGGGTTCGGCAATGGAGCTGAGGTGTTACTTGCTAACAAGAAATATTAAAAATTGGGTTTTTAATTGGTGGAGAACCCGGCGTCGGAGACAGGGGTACTGAGGGGTGGCACAGGGCTTTGGTGGCGGCGTAGGGTCGGGGAGGTGGTGGTAGGGGTGCGGCGATCAGAGGTTGGGCTGTGGGTGGCCTACGGTTTCGCGGCTGAGATGGGGAGAAGAGGGAAGAGAGAAGGGCGAGAAGAGGAGGGGGTGCGATGCCTGAGGCGCGGCGGCGGCGGTTCCTGCCCCCCCCCCCCCATCAATAGTCGTTTTGTTTTCTTATTTCAATTTTTGAACGGAGAGAAAGAGAAGAGGGAAAAGGGGAGAGAGAGTATTATATAATATATATTTTATTTTATTCTCCTATAAAGTTGAATTTTAATTCGAACACCAAGCGAGACCCAACGACTGTCGCCCCTAGATAATTACCCCCATTCCGAACACAATGGGATATGTTTCGTAACCCAATTCGGCTATTACGAACAGTTTTCTTCAAAATCAAAATATAGATCCTTATGTATTTAATTCGATCGTACATTTTAATTTACCGAGGCCACATACGGACTTTTAAAATTCCCGAAAAATATTTTCTAGCTTCATATTGATGATATGGTCCTATCGAAACTAATTTCTTCAAATTCTGAGACCGTTTGAAAAATGGCCATTTTCTAGTCGATCAAAATTGACTAAAACCGTCGAAACATGTTTAGCTTCGCCACGCTCACATATTACTTTCAAAAATTATGAATTTTGGAATTTAGCAATAACTTGACATCCCGGATCCAACAAAAGTGGTTTCGTCGAAAACAGAGGTCGTTTGCAAAATTTCCATTTTTAAGGGCTATAATTCCATAGCGACTATTTTGATTTTCAACTGGACATAACTTTTTATTCCCGCTATGAAATTTTATTTTTTTGGATTCGTTGAAAAGATATTTTCAAATGGATTCTAATATTTTTTGTTTCGCTAAAATCTGGTTTATTTTGAATCTTGTACATTCATTTGAAATTTGAAATTTGAAATCGAATTTTCAAACTACCGCGCTATTTTCAATTCCTTTTATAATTAAAATAAATATTTATTTTCTAACGACGATCTATATAAATATATACATTCTAATTCTATTAAAAATAAATTTCTCGTTGTTACTATTTAAAATAAATCATTTTAAATATTCAAAATTCATCAAAATTGCCAAAACAAAAATTTTAAATTGGCTCAGATTTCCGGGTTATTACAATCTCCCCCACTTAAAACTTTTCGTCCCCGAAAAGGAACGAAGCTGAAAGTTGTTTTACAAACCAACTCAACTTTCATTAGTTTCATTATGGCTTAAGTTCTTCAAGTTTTCAGTTTCTAAGAACTTTTCAAATTCTTCAAAAATTTCGCTAACACCCTAAATTTTCGAAAAATTTCGCCATAACATCCCCTGCACGGGAGCATCGGGAAAATCCCGAAATCGCCATACAAGCCTTTCCAATCCAAAAAGAAAAAGAAATAGCCAAGCGGCTAGCCAATCGGCTCATAAAATCATCCAAAACCCAAGAAATACAATAAACATGTACCTATTTGTCGGGCAAACAATTTTATTCCTCTTCTTAGCTTCTCTGCTATGACCTGTTCACACATATATATGTAGATGCATGCATTGCTAAACAAATTTCAATACAGTTCAATATTTGGTTCAATTTGGCTACATTTACCATTCTTTCACATATGGGTTTAAATAAGTAATCACATAACACAACCAACAATCAGCAATCAATTAGTTGATTAGCTTTTCAAATTCATAACTTTGATATGTAGTAAAAAAATCACATTTTTGATGCCAGATCACAGCAATAAGCCCTATCTAGTTTTGGTTCTCACACCAGTCAATTGGAATCAGAAGAAATCCCACTTTCGAAACTCGAACACAAATACTGATGATGCCATGGTCATTATCAACATCATCTCCGCGCGACTAGAGTGTGATTCTATATCTATCCAGTATATTAAAACTTCGTACACACGTGGATCAGACGTATATACAAAATCTTTATATACCTGATTGTCCAAATTCAATACAAAAAATAATATTCAAATACAAATAATAAAGTTCAAATTTTCAAACAAAAATCATTTTCATCTTAAAAATACTCTTCCGACTCATTCTAGGATACTACTGATCCAATCTCTAACGAGTCATCCTCATTGGATATTACTAATCCAATCTCTGAAGAATTCTTTCGTTTGGTTCTAATATGCCTTGTTCTCGAGCTATGTAAACCAAAACTCTGATACCAAACTAAAACGACCCGAACTTCCCTGTGAAGGAAAGCCCGGATTTCTTTGAGGACAAGCTACATCAGAACATAAACAGAAGAACGTCTCATTGCTTATTACAACAATTCCATCAGAATACAAGAATATACAGAGTATGAATGAATATTACACAGAAAATATCAGAGATTTAAATTACATTTAAATGCATCGCAGCGGAAAAAAAATACATAGCACAACTGAAAGTGATACACGGATACAGAGCTTTCCGAATATCGCTTCACCTGTAAATTAGGATCCTGTGAATATAAATCTGCAAAACCAAAACTACTAGCTGTCCGTGGAAAATAAGGGCACCCAGAGTTTAGGTTAAAACAGTAAACTCAGGTCAGTCATGTGAATGGTGTGAGAACTAAAACAGTTATTTATCTTTATTTTAAAGTTCAGTAAATCAAGGGACCATGCCGTATAACACGGAATGGGTTTCCTCCCAAGAATACCAGTGCATAAAACAACAACGTAATGTTAAATAAAGAACAATGAAGCTATTATAAGACCTCGGTCCCATCACACAATGCAACACAAGCCGGAGGATAGGGTTTTACCTTATAATACCCAAAGAATGCTTGATACGCTAAATTTCATCTTTTATTATTACTATAAGTGTATAGCGTCAAAACAATTTCAATCATAAGTATCAATCATAGACGACATAAGTGCCCCATACCACTATGTCGCCATACTAGGCTCTACAGTCAAAACTGCAATTGTCACATATTGGAAGTTGGATTTTGGTCTATGAACCGAGGCAAGGGATCGTCCTCACCCCTTCGAGACGCTCTAGCCCGTGTCTTAGGAACAGCCGCAACTACACCTTGGATCATCAAGGCCGGTCCACCGATGTGAATTATAATGCCTGAACACTGCGTTTCCCCGCCCTTTGGGGCGTAAATGAGTCCTATGACTCCATCGGCTCCACATAGTCACTGATATATCCGAGGCGCCTCGCAATCCAACAACCACACAGGTGAAAATAATATAAATGTCAGGGCTAGCAGGTCACTAACACCACCCTAGCTAGAAGGAAACGCATGCCCTCCCTGAGGTCCTCTCCCGTTTCTGGTTCACACCGGGGTGTGAGGCTCGCGAATTAATGTTATACACAAAGCTATGCCACATAGGCGGTGCTTTGATCATCAACCACAAGACTTTTCTTTTCAACAAAAGTCTTCATCATTTGCATCTTAGCATGTCACACAGGCAAACCACTCCATGCAACCGATATCCATCAATCACACAGAATGATTTCCAATGTCAGACACACAGTCCATTTACAAGTCCGTTCTGGGTCTGAACGAAACCGGAGGCACCTTGTACCTCGCATATCCATCGATCTCCGAGTACGTCTAGACGATCACCAACTGATTCCCTCCTCTTTGGTGTACAGCCCAATCAAGATCATCAGTAATTATCCAAATGATGTGAAGACCTCCGGTCTTCGACCACCGTCGTCTTCCTCGACACATCGTCGAACCAGCTATTCAGAATGGGATGAACCCGGTCTTTCTGAATAACTCGCATATATAATCAACAAGTGTTACATAAACACAACATACGCCCCATTCCAATTTAGAATATTCTTTTATTCAAATATTCTTATACATTGGGAAAGGTTCCCATTAATTTTATCAAAGATAAATTCTTTAAATTTATTCTTTAATCTTCTTTTGAATATCAATTCAAACCAAATTATGGTTTATCCAAACTAGTCGGGATTAGCGAACCTTACCGAAGTAATCACTTGTTAAATTTGCCAACCCAAACCTATTCATCCGATGAAGTAAAACTGGTCATACTTCATATCTAACACCACGGTGTTATCGGTAAATTCAATTACCATTTCCCGTTCAAATCTAATTAAAGACTTAACTATCGCATGGAGCAAAATTGGTGATACTCCATTCTCGATCATTTCAATCTAATTAAAGATTCAATAAAACTCCACATTGTTTTAATCTTCCCAAAAATCAATATTAATGATTGTTTAACTTGGGAAATCATATCCTGTCTTTAACTAGGTTAAAGAACCAATGTCATTTAAAACACGGTTCACTATAAACCCAAAATCACATTCCATTCCATCAGCCTTTAACCGTAAATAAGCAAGTGGATAATACCCTAAGTATTAACCCCGAAGGACGAAACCAACATTAGATCAATACCCAAGAAATCATTCAACTTAACTAATCTCCAGTTAGTTTCTGTTTTTCATAACTCCGTTGGGTCTAAGAACAGTATTATTAAAGATGCCATTCACGACAACCCAAAATCACATTCCAATAGCAATGGAATCATCATGGAAATCAAATCAATATATATATAATCGATGTAAACTTCCATATCCGACCAATAATATAAATGGAATAATGGCAAGGCCTTTTAAATTCCATATATATTAACCGTCTTCCTCTACAGAAGCTTACTTCGATTATCACCAAATCGAATTCCATTCAATTCCAATTTAATATGTTAAATTGGAAAACTTTACTTTGGAAAATCTCCTTTAAATCTTAATGCAAAGATTTATAAATTCCAAATTTCATTTCACCTAAATCGGGTTAAAGAACGAATGTCGCTAAAACACAGTTCATGATAAACCCAAAAATTAATTCCAATTCCAACTAAATATCATTCAATTGGTATACTTCATTAAATCTAAATAAAAAGATTTAATCTTTTTCTCAACTGGGTTTAAGAACAGTGTTAATGAAGACACCATTCACGACAAACCCAAATCCCATTTGATATTAAATATAAGGCTCTGGATAGAAAATATATCGACTTATATTCAATATCAAATTCTGCGACCAACAAATATCGTATTGGAAATAACGATATAAATATATCTTTCAAATTTCCATAACAATATCTGTATAATCACGAAATCCAACATCGAGGTATTCCAAAGACAATTTTGATTTAAATCTATTCCAATTCAATTAAATATCATTTAATTTTGGTTACTTTTAAAACCCTTTAAAATCCAATTTATTTCAAAAATAAATGGATTATAATTCTAGTTCAAAACTAGTTCATTTCGATAAAAATCTATTTTTATCTTTTCAAATATGGAATTTTTCATCCCAATTCTTTCCAAATCATTTCTTATGATTTTACACAAATTATTGCTATTTTTAATAATTTTATCAAGGCCCGTACAGTCGATTTCCATCAACGGCCATCGAACTGCACTTACATCGACCTTTTCCAAATTTGATTTGGACATTATTCCAAATCCAACCGTTAGATTTCAAATCTCTAATATTCGTTAGAAATCTCTTTTTGATACGAACCCAATGGTTCTGGTTTTAGGAGAATCCGATGGTCGGATCCCCCGTAATGTCCATTCGAAGTCAATGGTCGAAATTCGCGAACTACTGCAGCGCAACGCGTTCTATATCCAGGCCATTACATATATAACACATATATAATATACTTCATCGATTTCCTTTTAAAAACGTATTTTATAAATCGTTTTAAATTCGTTTTCAAAACGAATTCAACTTCATATTCAATTTCAAATCAAAATTGAATACTTTATATCATCGATATATAAACGATAATATTTTCAAAACATTATATTTTGAAATCAATTCCTTTTCGATATTCATTATAAAAATGAATAAAATCGATATAAATACTGTTCACGTCAAAATGGCGTCAATCTAATCAACATGGCTTTATATATTTAAATATATTCGTGTCCATCCCAAATCGGACATTAAAAATCATATTTTGATTCTCTTCTGAATATTATTCGAAAAATATTCGTTATTTTTTTTTTAGAGCAAACGGATATGTAGCGCGTGGCCACACAGCCGGTTAATTAATAGATAACAGTATATATCCAACTGGCATACCCAGTTGGTGGTCCAAAATACAAACAACACAGAGTTTAAGATACATCATACAACACACATAGAGAGTAATGAGGATACAAGTACAAAAGCGATCAGAGCAAATTGTAAACCATCATAATTATACAAGTATTATGCTAAGAGGTAAGGCGGCATCATCAGTCATCACACGAGTTCCATACTAGTCTCTGTATCATTGCTGTCAACCGAAGAAGCTGGTGAAGAGGCCGCCGGCAGAGCAAACCGGAATGTATCAGCATGATTGGCACCAGAACCTGATGAGGATGAATAAATATGAATGATACGGTGACAGATAGATATGATCGAATTAGCCTTGTTGTTAAAAATTCATGCGTTTCTTTCTTTCCAAATACACCAACTATAAGCAGCCAGTAAGATATCAAGAGAAGGACTAGAATCAGATTCCCAATAGGCAAAAAAAGAAGATATGATGGGGATGCAACCAATTAATTGTGAACTCACTGCAGCCCAGATTGGGAAGGAAAAATCGCAGGAGAAGAAGAGATAGAGAATGGATTCAGAATGAGAATTACAGAAAGGGCAATTGGGATCGGGAGCGACGTTGCATTTGAAGAGTTTTTCTCTTGTATTGACCTTTTCATGAATTAAACACCATTGGAAGAAGAGAATTCTCGGAGCCAGCTTGCATTTCCATAGTCTTGAGAATTTAAACCGTCTACCAGAAAAATTCAGGTAATTGTAACATGAGGAAACAGAAAAACCTCTAGAAGGAGAGAGCACCCAAACATAATGATCATCTAAGTTGTTTAACTGAGTGTTGCTAATGAGAGCAAAGATATTAAGCAACTGCAAAAGAATACTCCTATCAAAAAGTGAACCTGGAACTAAGCTTACATAATCATCATTAAAAGCATTAGCAACAGAAAGCGAAGGATTAGTTTGAAGAGAAAAGAGTGAAGAAAAGGAAAGAGAGAGAGAGGTAACTGACCAGCCCAAATATCGTGCCAAAATAAACAGGATGAACCACACCCCAAAGAGACATGAAACAAGAATTTAATACGAGGAAGACAGGATAGAATCCCATGCAAGAAGGGAGAGATTAAAGAGGAAGGACGATGATGCAAAACAAGATGGGGGTTAGAAGAAAAGTAGCGAGCTAAAATCCAGTCTTTCCAAATGAAGTTCCCAGTGTTTAGGAGTCTCCAGACCCATTTGGCCAATAAAGCAGTATTGAAATTGTGAAGGTCAAGTACACCAAGCCCCCCTTGATCAGGGTGAAGACATACAGTCCTCCAGTTAATTAATTTCTTGATTTTTTGACCATTCCAAAGAAATGAACTACGAATTGAATCAATCTTGCAAATTACCCACTTGGGGAGTTTGTGAAAAGACATCCAATGTGTAGGGATAGCGGAAAGCACAGATTTAACTAGAGTTAAACGTCCCATAGATGATAATGAATTTGCCTTCCAAGATGCTAATCTAGATACAATCTTATTGATAAGGGGGAACCAATCATTTTTATGAAGCTTAGAGGGTCTGAGAGGTAAACCGAGGTAGGTCAATGGGAATTTTGCTACTTTGCAGTTGAGAGTAGAAGAAATTGAGTCACCAAGATGATCAGACCTACCAAGCATGTAGATAACACTTTTATTAAAATTAATGGAAAGACCGGATATCGACTCGAATACATATAACAGGATTTTGAGACACTGGATATGGAAAGGATTAGTTGAAGAGAAAATAATTGTGTCATCTGCAAATTGTAAATTGTTGATGCATAGGGGAGAATTTGGAAGAGATATACCATCCAAGTAACCATGATAAGAAGCTTGTTTAACCATTTGGTTGAACACATCAGCGACAAGCACAAAAATCAAAGGGGAAAGAGGGTCGCCTTGTCTAAGTCCACATTTAGATTTGAAAAGATTTCCAGAAGCACCATTTACTGAAACTTTTGAGCAGCTAGAGTAAAGTATATTATCAATCCATGAACACCATTTATCTGAAAAGCCCCTGTGTTTAAAAACATCCATGACAAAGGGCCAACTTACTGAGTCAAATGCTTTGGAAAAATCTAGTTTTAGTAAAACACCAGGGGTAGATGAATGATGACAGAAGGAGATTATTTCTTGAGTTGCGGCGATACAGTCATGAATGTTCCTCCCCAGAATGAAAGCAGACTGTTCTGGTCCAACAAGAGTGGCAATAACAGACTGAAGACGATTTGCTAACACCTTTGTAATGATTTTAAAAGTAGTGTTTAGCAGGCTGATAGGGCGGAAGGAAGAAAAAGTGTTGGCCCCCGAATGCTTAGGGATGAGGATAATGTTGGCATAGTTTAGTCTGGCAATTGAGGTAGGATCGTTATAAAATTTGTTGCACATGTCAATTATATCATATTTGACCAAGGCCCAAAAATGCTTAAAGAAAACTGGGCCAAACCCATCAGGTCCAGGGGCCTTATCATCCGACATGTCCTTCAATGCATCCCAAATTTTTGATTCAGAGAAAGGATGATCGATATGAATAGGCGCGGGGTTCGGATAAAGAAGATGCCAATCTACTTCAGGTGCATTTGTATGAGAGCGACCAAACTGGGATCGGAAGTAATCAGAAAAGAGAGAGAGGATGACATTTTGGTCAGAAAAAGAGAGGCCATCATTAATTATTTCCGATATGTATGTTGATCTCCGCCTGCCATTAGCCGTTCGGTGAAAATATGATGTATTCCTATCTCCTTCCTCCAACCATTTGGCTTTGGATCTTTGCTTCAAACCAATTTCTTCTTGTTTCATCAATCTATCCAACTTGTCTTCTAAAGCACTTAATTTTTCACGTTCAGCTTCAAGAAGAGGGCGCTGTTCTTCTAAAATATTGAAGTCAATAATATCATTTTGAATAGAGGAGATGCGGGAACGGATGGAACCCCATATGTTTTTAGCCCATGGTTTAATAAGTTTTCTAAGGGTTTTCAATTTTAGGACTATCCTTTGAGATGCTGATGTTACATTTAAATTTTGAGACCAAATTGAATGAATAAAGTCTTCAAACGAGGGTTCGAGTAGCCACAACCTTTCAAATCTGAAGGGACGATTAGTGCATACAGAAATGTCAGAATTTAGTAGAATGGGGCAATGATCTGATATAACTGAAGCCAAACCGTACACAACAGTCAAAGGGAAAAGCTCATCCCAAGCGCCATTATATAGAAAACGGTCTAGTTTAGCCAACGCTGGTAGTGATCTATGGTTTGACCAGGTGAAGGAACGGTTACTTATCGGTGGATCGATCAAGGAGCAGTCAAAAATGAAAGAATTGAAATCATCAGAGTCCTGGGATAGATTGCCTGGATTTCTATCAAAAACAAATCTGGTAGTGTTAAAATCTCCACCAATCACCCAAGGGCCCGAGAATTGGGATGCAAGAGAGCAACAATCCGACCAGAGAAGGGATCTATCAGATACATCTTGAGGGCCGTAAATATTAGAGAAGAAGTAAATTTGGTTTGAGGGGATATGACGTAGTGCAACGTGAAGAGCTGATTTATTTTGAATAGACCAACTTAAGGACTAAATTGATTCATTCCATGCTGTAATTAAACCTCCACGTGTGTCAATTGCCTTAACGAAAGTCCAACCAGAAAGGAAGGAGCCCCCCACTAATCTAAAGTAATTTGGAGAAGGGTCATCAAGCTTAGTTTCTTGGAGGAAAAGAATATCGATTTTTAAAGGGAGTAAAACCAGACTAATTGCATGGCATTTTGAGGGGTTGCCCAAGCCCCTAACATTCCATGAAACGATTTTCATTTGGCACCATTGATACGCTCAAGTTCCAAATCATGCATGGAAATATAGTGTGATTCACGTAAATTAACACCCATGCAACGTGACATTTTCCTACATAGACTTTTATTTGCAGAAGAAAAAACAACAGGAGTAAAAAAACTACCCGAGCCTTCAGGATGGTCCTCTTTATTATTGATCCTTGCACTTCGTCTGACAATGACCGGTGAAAGAAACTGGGTCCAGCTCTCTTCTTCAGCATTATGGGTAGAGCCAGCTGGGAGGATTTGTTGGAGGGGGAGAAAAGGTTGAGGTGGCGACTGATTGTCTTGAGGGATCGCGTTGGGAGGGGCAGTTGATATGGGGTCATCAATTTGGAGAGGGGCAATTGGGAGGGGGATAGAGAACGGGAAGGACATAAGGATATTTTGAAAGAGCAAGTCAGTGTTGAAAAGGTGGTTCATGTTCTGATGAGGGGCTTGGACAACTTCGGGATCCACATCAGGTATGGCCATAGCAGCTATATCATTTGGTGCAATTTCCATAGAATCATCGAAGTTATCATGCATGCAAGGGATCGTAAGCTCGTCAATATTACCAATAAGTAAGGATTCAGGCTTAACTCCTGGGTGTTCATGGATGCAGCGTTGGACTTTTATGAGATGCTTCTTCATATTGATGTTAACCACAAGAAAAGTGTTCAGGTCAATCCCCTCAAAAAATTGAATTTTGATAAATAAGTTTCTGTGGTCGAAGTGAGCCCATTCACAGTCATCTAAAGATACAACATTTCCCAAAGGACTAAGAATATTTTTAACTGCAGCAGAATTGAACCTTAGAAATTCTGGAAAACCTACCACCTTTGCCCATGATTCGCACTCTAACACCGCTTCCGGTTCCCATTCTGCCCCAGACCAAGGCTCAAAGTATATAGCACCTCCCGGCTTCGCAAAGAGTTTCCAGAACAAGACTTGGTCTCTGATCCATGCGTTTGGGCAAGAGACGATGAAAGAGTTTTTTCTATATATCCACATGGGCCATTCGTGATAATTAAAAGCATTAGATAGGATGAAGTGAAGCGATGTAATACTCCAACCGCCAGAAATCACGGTGCCAACAATGTAATTTGATGAGTCTGCCATTACAAATTGATTCATATTTTCAGTGTTTAGTGTGGGAGAGATGGATGAGGAGGGAATAGGAGTTGGAGAGGGCGTGGATTGCCGACAGCTGGAACGATGTGGACTTTTCTAGGTTCGATCAGATTGAGTTGATGCACGAGGGACCCATGCAGCAGAAGGTGCATCATTCCAATGGACACCTTTACGCACATGTTTTGAGATGCCTCTTTGCATTCTTTTTTTAGGGCAACGTGTACATAAGTGGCCGTAGCCTGAGCAAAAAAAACAAAATTTTGAATTCCTGCAGGCACTTGCCACGTGGCCTCTATCTGCACATTGAATACAGCGACGATCACTCTTCAGGAAATTGACCATATTTTGAATTGAAGAGAAAGCAGGTAATCTTGATGATTTTCTCGCAGACGTGCGATCAGGTGGATCCAATGGAGGAGATGAAGCTACCTCCGCATAGGATTTTTTTGGCCTATCGTCTGAAAGATTATTCAGAGCATCAAAACAGTTATTACAGGTAAACTCTTGTGGAGGTGGATGACTTAAACTTTGACGAGAGAAGCTTTTTGAAGCGGGAGGAGAAAACGAATGACCAACTTGAGATGATGAGGCATGAGGACAGTGGGAGGAGAAAAAGGTGGGTTTACGAAAGACTGAGCGAGAATGGTGCTGATATGGAGAAAGAGGATGATATGGGGGGCGAGAGCGGAAGGAAGAAGGAGGACAATGGAGAGAAGATGAGCGAGGACGATGAGGCGGAGCAGGGCGAGAGCGGATGAAAGAAGGAGGACGACGGACCGAAGGAGGGGTAGAACGGAGAGGCGGAGGAGGAGAAGGAAGGATAGGAGGACGGGGGTGGAACGCGGCACGATATTTAGCTGGGAAGGGGAAAGAGAAGCGGAGGGAGTCCGCCATTAGAGAAGCTGATAATCCGTTCTTCTATGTTATAGTACTAGAAGATAAGAGCGTTATTTTAAAATAATCGTTATTTTAAAATATTCATTTTATTTGAACTGGAATCAGACATAGTCAATGACCATACAATGTGATTTATATGGATTTCATACACACACTTACACTACAACAATCAAACACAGTCAACCATCACCCAAAGTGCATTCTACACTGCATAAGCATCAAATATAAATATTTAATGCTTATAACAGCCTGTCAATCAATCGATCAACATACAGCTAATTATTGGGACTAGTGTATGGCCAATTTCATCCCACACCCATGTGGGGTTTTCAAACAATCAAACACAGGTTTTATTTGTGCGGTTGGGCGATGTGTAAAATTTATCGTCCCAATCCATATCAGTCAAATGTGTGTACATAAACAAATCGTCCAATTTGTTTATAAATATTTATTTTATATACACGTTAAAAATTATATTTTTAACTATAAAATATTTTCAACTATAAAATATTTTATTCCATTCCACTTCACACAATCAACTTTCACAACACATCAATTAAACAAACAAGTCATCCATGGTCTATGGACAACGGTTGTCGGGTGCTGCTAAGCACCGTCTGCATCCTAGTATATATTTCAACTAGAAAACAAATTAAAAGTGAGAAGTTCTCACCTAGAGGCTAAACCAAACGTCGTGACTCTTCATATGTAGGAAATCTTCGCCGTGTTTCCAACGTGATTTATTTCACGCGGTATTATGTTAAAATTCACATTTTTATCTCAACCCAATAAAAATAACATTTTTATTTCAACATATATTATAAAGATTAATTTTTTTATTTCTAATCCACATATATAAAAGCCATATTTTCATTATCATACATATATAAAAATCTAATTTTTATTATCATACATATATAAAAATCTAATTTTTATTATCATACATATATAAAAATCTAATTTTTATCCTTGTTTAAACTAAACTAATCAAAATAAATAACTTAATTCTCTAAATAAATAAATTTAAAAACTTACATTCGTTGTTCGAAGGGGGAAAGAGGGTTCCTCATCGCTGTTGGTGGCCGAAGGGACTTCCGGTAGCGGCGCATGCGAGGCTAGGGGTTCGGCGATGGTGCTGAAGTGTTACTTGCTAACAAGAAATATTAAAAATCTGGTTTTTAATTGGTGGAGAACCCAGGGTTGGAGATGGGGGTGCTGAGGGGTGGCGCAGGGCTGTGGGTGGCGGCGCAGGGTTGGGGAGGTGGTGGTAGGGCTGCGGTGATCGGAGGTTGGGCTGTAGGTGGCCTAGGGTTTCGCGGATGAGATGGGGGGAAGAGGGAAGAGAGTAGGGCGAGAAGAGGAGGGGGTGCGACGCCTGAGGCGCGGCAGCCCAGGTGGCAGCGGCGGCGGTTCCTGCCCCCCATCGTTCGTCATTTTTTTTTCTTATTTCAATTTCGGAATGGAGAGAAAGAGAAGAGGGAAAAGGGGGAGAGAGAGTATCATATAATATATATTTTATTTTATTCTCCTATAAAGTTGACTTCTAATTCGAACACCAAACGAGACCCAACGACTTTCGCCTCTAGCTAATTACCCTCATTCCGTACACAACGGGATATGTTTCGTAACCTAATTCGGCTGTTACGAATAGTTTTCTTCAAAATCAAAATATAAATCCTTATATATTTAACTCGAACGTGCATTTTAATTTACCGGGGCAACATACGGACTCTAAAAATTCCCGAAAAATATTTTCTAGCTTCATATTAACGATACGGTCCTATCAAAACTAATTTCATCAAATTATGAGACCGTTTGAAAAATGGCCATTTTCTAGTCGATCAAAATTGACTGAAACCGTCGAAACATGTTTAGCTCCGTCACGCTCCCATTAAGGTGTATTGTCACCATCTAGAGAATATTCATATTTGTCTTTTTTTCCGCTTCTGTATCTCCCAGGAACGATTATGTTGGTACGAACCGTAGGTGATAATATATTCGGAACATTCAAGGTTAAGTGAATGGCCGGTCATGTTTAGCCTGAGTTGCAAGATGTTCTTCTTGAAATCGGTGTATTCCTCTCTAGAGATACACTGTTAGAAAGGTGGTTGCCCATACCTTTCCATGGAAATCCATTCTCCAATAAGCGCCCGCAGTTTTGATTGTGTACTATGTATGTAGAGCATGAGATGCAAGCGTTCTGCTAGGTTGCTATTTACTATATTTACATCGCTGTTATAATATCAGAAGATATATGATTTTAAAAATGTTTTTGGTTATTGTAAGGTAAAAACCGTCTGTATTTATGTATGGATTTGGTCTTATGAATATCCTTTCTTCTGAAAATATTTTTACTTTAAAATCAAGTTGGATGTTACCCATAAACTTAGGGAGTTTTTCTCACTCTGGTTCACCAGATTGATCCGGCGTTTTTAATGCTCGGGTTAGACAGGGTTGTACAGCTTCAGGTTATCGGTTGAGATGAAGTTTTCAGAGACGAACTGGAGAAGTCCAGGCATATGATATATAGCTATTCCGCTGTGTGTTGCATATGAGGACAGATTATTATAACTGTCCGGATAAATTGATGTACTCTGATGACTATAAGTTTTATTTCAAGCTCTCAATACAGATTTATTTCTCTATTATATTTTGTTTCGATGCGATGTGGGATTCTGATTCTGTGTTGTTTCTTCTTCTTATTCTTCTATTCTAATATTATTTCTTTCTTATCTCACCCTCTTATTTCCTTCTAATATCTATATGTGTTTTCGATATTGGGTTCCGATAAGTAATACAGGATCTGTATTACTGGCGGAGTTCAGGCTCGAATTCCCGCAGGTCGTTACACCAATCTGGTGGGTCATACGATAAATATCTGATCCGTTGTAATGCGCATATTCGATCCATGGTTTAGATATATTCGACTCATAAACTAAAATAATTTCATTTAATCTACAACATATGTTTTTAACACATTATTTTTACACCGCATTTTACAACGGAGTTAACATTTCACCCCCCCCCCCCCCCCCCTCGAATTTGACAAATTTTTTTTGCAAGGCTTACGGATTAAGTGGTCCCCTAACACTTTTATTAAATAACCGAAGAGAAAAGAATAAAAACAATGAACACAAGAATACATAGAAACATGGCTCTTCAAACACAAGAAGATGAACACTACACACGACACAAATGTTACATAAGGCTATTCAAAATCCCGGGATCGAAGGTGAAGCTTAACTGCCGAATTCCTTATCTAATATCCGTGCGCACACATATATGAAATTGATCATTTGACTTCACTTTGCTTGCATCAAACACATTCGTATTTATCTCTCTCTCTCCAAACATTGTACAAATACTTTTTAAGGACAAAGCTGAGAATTCTACCATTCGAACTCTTTCTTCCAGTCTGGCTGAGCAAGATATTCCATTGTATTGTTGCATTTTGATTGGCATCAGACGTTCTAATACTATTCATCAGTTCATGCCAAATAGAAAAGAGAAAGTTACACTGAATGAACAAGTGCTCAGTAATCTCATTATCGAACTTACAGAACCACATAATTGATCATACAGCACGCCCCTAGTTAAAAGCTTGTCCTTGGTAAAGATTGAGTCGTTAATTACTTTCCACAATAGGAGGTTTTCACGCTGGCAGTTGTCTTTTGTCCAAATTTTTTGATACCATTTACTATTCAGCATGTTCTTGTTTCCAGTGAGACTATCATACAAGTTCTCAATGCGATAATTACTCCTGTTGTTGCACCACACAGTAATACGTTCACCATGTCCTATTATCTTCACCTGATTAGCTATATTCCATATATTATTTATTCTAGAAACATATGTAGTTGCTAAACTAATCTTCCTATTAATTACATAGTCAGCGACTTTAGCATTGGGGTTAATTCCAGTTGGCATTATTTCAAGATGAGTAGGAGCATTGTTTAGAATGAGACCATTCTCAATCTGGGGGTCATCCCACAAACGCACCCAAGAATCAGAAGATATCGAATATTTAAGCCATGGAAGAATGAGAGGTCACAACTTAAAGATGCTTCTCCATGTCCAGCTTAATTTTTGGGGCTGCTGAATATTCCAGAAATTTCTGTCTTTTACAACATTGATCTTCGACCATTGAACCCATAAACTATCGAAATTATTTAGAAAGTCGTCAATATGCTTTATAAAAGCAGCCTTGTTCCACTGTTTAATGTCAACAATTCCCAGGCCAACCTTGTTAATTGGACGTTCAACATTCTTAAAAGCGACTGGAGTTAAATATCGACTGTCATTCATTCCTTTCCACAAATAACGCATAAATGCCGAGTGTATCGTCTTAACCACTCTAGTCGGAAGAACGAATGTCCTTAACCAGTAAACTTGCATAGCAAAAATGACCGACTTAATCAACATTAGTCTTCCAGCTTGGCTCAATAACCTGGAAGTCCAAGTATTTAGTCTTGTTGTACTCTTGTTAAACTGTAGGTGGCATTGACTAACAGTAATTTTTGCAGTAGTTAGAGGGAGTATGAGGTATGATAAAGTTTCAGACGTGTTAGTAAGACCAATTCGTATCTGACCTGCTTGGATGACACTTTGAGAAATGCCAGCGGCTTTCAAGTTCGAATTCTGTAGATTGACTATTAATCATGTCATCTCGTAGAACTCATTTAATGTGTCGAAGATGGCATTTATGGTTTGCTCGGTGGGATTACAAAATATAACAAGATCATCCACGAACATTAAAGAAGAGACTCTTGGTTCTTAACACTTAGGATGTAATTTGAACAAGCCACTATCAATCTTTTGATTAAGCATCTATGAAAGAACCTCCATTACAACAATGAATAAATATGCCAATACCAAAACTCCTTGACAAATTCCTTGCTTGCTCTTGAAGTATCCTACTGCTGATCCATTGATGAGAAGCGAGAAGTGAGGAGTTGAGCTGCAAGTATAAATCCAGGCGACGAAGTGATGTGGAAAGTTCATATATCCTAGAATTCTAACAATAGTGTCCCATTGGATCATGTCGAAGGCTTTCATAATATCAAGTTTGAACATCGCTCTCGGACTGATATTAGAGTGAGTGTAACCATTTAGAAGTTCATGAGAAAGGAGAATATTGTCCAGAATGTTGCCTCCGGGTAAGTATGCATCTTGATTAGGAGAGATTACTAATGGAAGCACTGCTTTGAGCCTAGTCGCAATAATTTTTGCAATGCATTTGTAGAGAGTGTTGCAATACGAGATAGGTCTAAAGTCGGAGACCGTAGTGGCATTTTTCATCTTTGGTATAAGAGCAATTTTGGTAGAGTTAGAAGAAGGCAACATTTTTTTATTTGAGGTATACGTGTCTCACAACTTTACAAACATCAGGTTCAATTATGTTCCAGCAAGTAGAATAAAAAAATGCATTGAAGCCGTCAGGTCCGCCGGTAGAGTTTTTATTGAGGGATAGCATTGCAAGTTTGACTTCTTGATCGGTAACTTCATTACACAGAGACTGATAATCCAAAGCAGATAATTTTGGAAGAATGTAAGGATCCACCAAATCAAGGTTAGTGGAGAAGTTTTCAAATTACCAAACAATTTAGAAAAGTGTAATAAAAAAATCTTTTAACATCATCTTGATTCTCCTTAGTTACACCATTCTTGTCAACAATACGAACAATATTATCCTTGCATTATTTATTCTTGAGCAAAGCGTGGAAATAAGCACTGTTTTTGTCACCATCTAGCTTCCATCTGATTCCTGGTTTTTGTTTAATCATCGCGTCTTCTTGTTTTAGTGCATTTTGATAATGTCTTGCTGTAATGCTTTCAGTTTCTACGTGAATGGGATTAGTTGGATGTTCCATCATTTCTATTTGAATTTGTCTAAGCTTTTCTCTCCATTGGGAACTCAGCTTGCTGCCATTTCCATATTTTTGCTTTGCCCATCCTCTAAGATTGACCTTCAAGTGTCTAAGCTTTGCCTGCATGATAACAAGAGGGTTACCAAAAAATGGTATCTCCCAAGATTCTTTGATAAACATTGGAAATCAGGGTCATTAACCCAGTTATTAAAAAATTTAAAACTTGATTTGACTTTCATGACAAGCTCGCGCATGTGGAGAATGATGGGTGAATGGTCAGACAGAAGGGGGGTGGCATGATACAGTGGACGGGTGGCCAAATGGTGAAGGAATTGATAGTAGAAAATGCATGATCTATTAGTGAATATGTCTAACACCCCACATCCATTAATATCACTCACATAGGGAATGCATTAACTTTCATAGAGCATATTTAGTGTATAGAACAGAATATAACAAGACAGATATAAATAATGGTACTTTAAAATTTTAAAACAACTTTTATTGCAATGGAGAAATAGTTTGATTACAACAACTTCATAAACCAAGTACACTTAATATCCATCTTGATAAATTGTTTCAGAGTACATAAAATAAAAAGCATAAACCCCAACACAAGTAGCCATAAAAGAGATGAGCCGAACTTTACTTTCAGCAATCCAAGCACTTCCAAAAGAGAGAGAAAGAGATTCGAGATCAAGCTCCACTAGTACTAGTCCCACCCTGAGAACCTTGGGGGGGGGGGGGGAGGAAGAAAAGAGGCGAAAACAAGGGGGTCAGACATAAAGTCTAGCGAGTATAATAACTTTAACAATATAATTATTAAAGTAACTAGGATAAGGCATAAACTGGTAAGATAAGATATGACCATGAAAAAAGTGGGCATGACAAAGCAAATAAGAGGAATATTTTGGCGTTAATCTCGTTCCTAATCACTATAGGATAATTACTATACTGCACCACCACTAGTCACCCTAAAAGTTGATCCCGCCTACAGAACTTAATAATGATAATGGTAGTTTCGTATACCCCTACCTGCCTTCATAGGTGTCGTCTGTCCCTATCTCCACTAGTTGTACCCACTACCCCCATTCGATCGGCTCCCTAACTCGTAGATACCAGTGTTGGTCCCACAGTGGGGTGTATCACTCCCCAAAGTGGCAACCTGATACCACCAAAGATGCACGGCTTATATGTACACGATGAAACAACGTCTTACCTACCAGCTCGGGCCCACACACGCACATGACCCCGTTGGACTTGCGTTGCCACTGCTAACCCGTTTTGACCTCTTACAATCAAATCCAGTAAGCGTGTCCCGTCCTCGACTTGGGTCGAGCTCACAAAGACACATAATGTGTTACTGGTTTGAAAAGGGCCCTCATGATTGACACAAGCCTTCCACCTATGCTTGGTCCCCACTAAGGTTTCCCCACTTAACCCCATTCTTATTCATGTCTTCTTACATGTTTCAATCTTGGTTAAGTGCATCTAATCGTATTTTACATGCCACCCAAGGCACCCACTTAATTTCACATGCCACCCAAGGCACCCACTTAACCCCTCATGTCCCACCACATGTTTATCTGGTTAAGTCTTAATTCATTAGAACCGTAATATTGTAAAGACCTCCCACATTAGGCTGACATTTGTGGTTGCTGGATTTGCCGGGGGGGGGGGGTCTAGGATGTCTTATACCGCAAACGAGCCTAACCTCATGTCTTTACAATTGTTACACATTTAATTCGTGCCTTTGACCTCTCACATTAGACTGGCATTTGTGGCTGCTGGATTTGTCGGGCGGGTCCGGGCAGTCTTACACCACAAAAGAGTCTAACCTCGTGTCTTAGGCGGTTAATTATTACACATCTTTATTTAACCATAGATTGGATAAATATCCCTATTCAAATTTGTCAATAAATTCCAAATTTATTTATGTCCATAATTGTCTCTTAAAATTATGTCCACAAATTTGCCAATTAATGTCTCAAATTAATTATATGCCTTTTAAGGCCATTTTATGCCAGTTCACAATTTATGTATATTCAATATTATCCCATCATCCCCACGCTATTCGTATGTTTTCATATGACATATGTTAGACTCGCAAATAGTCTAACATATAAAAAGAAAAACAACATCACATAACACATTAAATAGATCTAAGGATCATGTAACACCCCGTAATTTTAAAACATTAAAATTCACAAATTAAAGTATACTTAATTTTTAGAAGAAGAATTAAGTGAAATGGGTTGCGCTATTATGTTCGCCTCAAAATTTGGGGTCAAGATAGACATTTGGTTTGCATAAAACAGATAACTTATGAAGACGTTATCAAGCCTTTATGTTTGTATGCATATGAGAGAAATATATATATATATAAATATTACAAAAAAAGTTCAAAACAGAGAATTGGGAGAGGGAATAGCCGAACCGCACCATTTTTGGAGTCGACCCGAGCTTTGCTGGGTCGACTAGGGGTCGATCCAGGGTGTTTGGCTGTCAACCCGTGGCCTGATTCTCCCTATGGGCTGATGTGGCATCTGAGTGGTCCTGATGGTTATGGTTATCCCTAGGTTAATCTAACGGCTCTTATTAAATTAAACTTCTATAAAAACACTCCTAATCCACTAACCCTAATTACATTAATTCATAACAAGAGCCGCCATGCCATCAATGGAGAACCTAGAGTAGCCGCCATACACTTTCAAACCTAAAGCAAGATAGAACCTTGAATCAAAATCAAATCAAATCTAAATAACGATTAGTCTACAACAAATGTGAGCAATTCAGTTTCAGAATACAGATCCAAGAAATACAAGACTATTATTTTTAATTGTGAGTATGATAGCTTTCACAAAATAATTAATTAATTTAATTATGATAAGATATAATTGGGATTATGAGAATATGATTTTGAATCATGTGATGTAAATTATATGTATGTTTGTGTTGTTGAATCATATGTTAGTCTTATGCAAGTTGGATCATATGTTAGTTCTTATGTGAGTCTTATGCAAGTTGAATCATATATCTTATGCAAGTTTGTAATGGTTGGATCATATATTCATGTATGAATCTTATGCAAGTTTGGATTGTTTAAAATATATGTGAGACATGTATATGCATATGCTAGTTTATGTGACATTAACCTTTATGTCTAGATCCATATGCAAGTTTACATCTTTATGTTTAGACCCATATGCAAGTTTACATCTTTATGTTTAGATCTATATGCAAGTTTACATCTTTATGTTTAGATCCATATGCAAGTTCACACCTTTATGTTCGGATCTATAGCAGTACATAAGTTATGCAAGTTTATGCCCATTACCTATGCTAGTTTTATATCATATGCTAGTTTGAATGAAATTCATATGCAAGTTATTGGCTATGTAATCTTATGTCATGATCCTTAGATCTATTTTATGTGTTATGTGATGTTGTTTTTCTTTTTATAAGTTAGACTATTTGCGAGTCTAACATATGTCATATGAAAACGTACGAATAGCGTGGGGATGATGGGATAATAATTAATATACATAAATTGTGAATTGGCTTAAAATGGCCTTAAAAGGCATATAATTAATTTGAGACATTAATTGGCATAATTGGTATTTATGGACATAATTTTAAGAGACAATTATGGACATAAATAAATTTGGAATTTATTGACAAATTTGAATAGGGATACTAATCCAATTTGGGGTTAAATAAAGATATGTAATAATTAACCGCCTAAGACACGAGGTTAGACTCATTTGTGGTGTAAGAATGCCTGGACCTGCCCGGCAAATCCAGCAGCCACAAATGCTAGTCTAATGTGAGAGGTCAAAGGAACGAATTAAATGCGTAACAATTGTAAAGACACGAGGTTAGGCTCGTTTGTGATATAAGACTGCCCGGACCCGCCTGGCAAATCCAGTAACCGCAAATGTCAACCTGATGTGGGAGGTCTTTACAAGGTTACGGTTCTAATGAATTAAGTAACACTTAACCAGATAAACATGTGGTGGGACATGGGGGGTTAAGTGGGTGCCTTGGGTAGCATGTGAAATTAAGTGGGTGCCTTAGATGGCATGTGAAATACGATTAGATGCACTTAACCAAGATTGAAACATGTAAGAAGGCATGAATAAGATTGGGGTTAAGTGGGGAAACCTTAGTGGGGACCAAGCATAGCTGGAAGGCTTGTGTCAAGCATGGGGGCCCTTTTCAAACCAGTAACCCATTAAGTATATTTGTGAGCTCGACCCAAGTCGAGGACGGGACACGCTTACTGGATTTGATTGTAAGAGGTCAAAACGGGTTAGCGGTGGCAACGCAAGTCCAACAGGGTCATGTGCGTGCGTGGGCCCGGGATGGTAGGTAAGACGTTGTTGCATCGTATAGATATAAGCCGTGCATCTTTGGTGGTATCGGGTTGCCACTTTGGGGAGTGATACACCCCACTGTGGGACCAGCACGGATATCTACGAGTTAGGGAGCCGATCGAATGGGGGTAGTGGGTACAACTAGTGGAGATAAGGGCAGACGGCACCTATGAAGGCAGCTAGGGGTACACGAAACTACCATTATCATTATTAAGTTCTGTAGGCAGGATCAACTTTTAGGGTGACTAGTGGTGGTGCAGTATAGTAATTATCCTATAGTGATTAGGAACGAGATTAACGCCAGAATATTCCTCTTATTTGCTTTGTCATGCCCACTTGTTTCATGGTCATATCTTATTTTACCAGTTTATGCCTTATCCAAGTTACTTTAATAATTATATTGTTAAAGTTATTATACTTGCCAAACTTTATGTATGACCCCTTGTTTTCGCCTCTTTTCTTCCTTTTCGCCCTTAGGTTCTCAGGGTGGGACCAGTACTAGTGGAGCTTGATCTCGGATCTCTTTCTCTCTCTTTTGGAAGTGCTTGGATTGCTGAAAGTAAAGTTCAGCTCATCTCTTTTATGGCTACTTGTGTTGGTGTTTATGCTTTTTATTTTATGTACTCTGAAACAATTTATCAAGATAGATATTAAGTGTACTTGGTTTATGAAGTTATTGTAATCAAACTATTTCTCCGCTGCAATAAAAATTGTTTTAAAATTTTCAAGTCCATTATTTATATCTGTCTTGTTATATTTTATTCTATACACTAAATACGCTCCATGGAAGTTAATGCATTCCCTTTGTGAGTGACATTAATGGACGTGGGGTGTTACACGTGGTATCAGAGCTGAAGGTTACCAGACCAGATATGAATTTTGAAAAACTATTTTTCAAAAAGCATTTTATAAAGAAATACTTTCAAAAGTATGTTTAAAGGAAAGTATTTTCAAGAGAAAAGTTTGTTTTAAAAACATAACCCCCAAGAGCCATATATCTTTCTTTCGAATTCTCCGTTTTGAATATCTTCATTTTCTTTTCAGCATGTCTGGAATTCCCGAGATACCCGAGGGGATACCGATACCAGGATGGTTTAGAAGGTATCTGGAAGCTAGGGCCAATGTCGCAGGCCCAGCAAATGCTCCTCCTCCCCCTCCTCCTCCTCCCCATGTTGATACTTTTGCAAAGATATGCATGCAAAGATTTTAGGGCAATGGTGGGAAACATTTTCACGGATCAGAGATGTTTGTTGAAGCTCGAAATTGGCTTAAGGTGGTGGAAGATCTATTTGGTATTTTCGAAGTAGAAGATGGAAGGAAGGTCCAATTGGTTGCTTGGTTAATGAAAGACAAAGCCTCGTTTTGGTGGGAGGTCACGAACGGAGAGCGTCGGGTGGAGACATGGAGGGATTTCAAGCGTAGGTTCGAAATGAAGTTTCTCTCACGAGCAGAAGAGAATTCATATATATGGAAAGATTCTTGGCGTTGTAGCAAGGGGATTTATCATTAAAGGAGTACGTCAATAAGTTCAAACAGTTGGCGAGATTTGGCTTGGAATTGGTAAACACACCTGAGAAGAAGGCCCTGAGGTTCGTTAAAGGTTTGAATGAACCGCTACATGGGTTGGCGATGACCTACATTCCGATGGGGGCTACCTTTGAGAAACTGGTTGACATGGAGCTTATGCATGATTAAGAGAAAGGTGCGAATGCTAATAAGGCACCGGAGAAGAAAGGAGACCAGAAGAAGCCACAACAGCAAAACAAGAAAGGCGGGAAGAACAATAATGGAAAAGGAAAGAAGAAGTGCTTTAATTGTGGGACACCAGGCCATCTGAGCAAAGACTGTAGGAAAAAGAAGAAGACTGGCTGTTTCCACTGTGGAGAGGCAGGTCATCTAGTTAAGGACTTCCCAAGGAAACAGGGGAAAGGGAAAAGAACTTCTAGAGGGCAGCTTCAGGCTCTCATGGCACCAGGGCAGGCGAGAGGGCAGATTCAGGCTCTCATGGCACCAAGACAAGAGAGAGGTAGAAACATTTCCGTTGAAAGTTTAGTTTTTCTATTTGATCATCATGTTCGTACTTTGTTTGACTCTGGCGCTTCACACTCGTTTGTATCTGCTTTGTTAGTTGAAACACTGCACCTAAATACTAGTCTAGTTACGGATCCCATAGTAGTCTCAAATCCTATTGGTGGTTCGGCTCGTCTTTCTATGATTTATAGGGATTTGAGAGTGTCTATCTTGGGCATTGGGTTTGAATGCAATGCCTTTGTTCTTGGCTTCATGGGCTACGGCTCGATTCTAGGTATGGATTGGCTAACTAGATACGGTGCCATCCTAGATTATGAAAGAAGGGTAGTTAGATTGTTGACTCGTTGTGGAAAGACCCTTGATATTTCTTGTGACCCTAGATGAAACACCCCACCTCCGCTAGGGTCACTCACAAAGGGAATGCACTAGGTTTGGTGAAGCATTATCGTGGTAAACATACACAGAAATATTACAAGACAGAACATATATAAAACAGCGGAAGTAAAACAAATTTCATTTACCTTATAAAACAAGGTCTAAAACCTTTTACATCAGAATACATCAAAACCTGTCTTGCAATAATAAAGAAGCATAAAACCTTTTCATAAATTATTCCCCAAGTGAAATAGTAAAGTAGCCATAGCCAAGAAAAGTCCAAGCCATACAAGATGACCTTCAACAGAAGAAGTCCGAACTAACAACAGCATTTCCTCCCTGAAACCTGGGGGGAAACGGAAGACAAAGAGGCGAAAGAAAACGGGGTCAGTCATAAAGACTGGTAAGTCCTATCTACTTCCAGCATAAAAACAGGTAAAGGTAACATGACATGCATAAACTGAAAGTAAACATAAGGATGACAACAAGATAGATAAGCTAAACCAAGATAACTGGATGAACTACTGTAGCAAGGTAAACTAAAGTATCATGATAAACTACGGTGTCAAGAATCAAGGTATCACATCGTCAGGTTTCTATCAAGTATACTATCACAAGGTATCTGTCATGTATAACATCCCACGGTATCTATCATGTATAACATCCCAAGGTATTTGTCACGTAGATCCGCTCTGCACCTCTCGTACTAGTATCCCTACCCGCGTCATGTGTTAACTATGAATGTCCCTTGCCCAATGTCATGTAATGGTCCATGTCAACCTAATATATAGCATATGTAGTTTTCCCAACTCGTATGTTTCTTCCCATGTATAAGTTCAGTCCTTTGCCGTAGGCCGTACGGGCTTTCCCACCTCAACGTAGTACCATTTTATCCTTGATGTTGTTTTGGTCTGCTACCCTTGATCTGGTTATGTTTTCTTACCATGAACTATCGCGTGTTCACTTAGGATTTATGCCACCTAAGACCAATAGGGATTATGCTAACTAATGAACATTTCCGTGTCTCGGTTTGGGTTCAAGCCACCTAGGGCCACTAGGGATTATGCCACCCGTCAACCATGCCCTTTATCCTACGTGTGTATCATGAATCATTTTCCATGTCTAGCCGCACATGTATCTCAATGTGCCATCCGAGTTCCATGCCAGGGCAAATCAAGAAATGCGAAACTCGGTCGGGAGCTTTAAGTCGTCTGCTGATGCAGATATCAAGGTCTGTTTTTGTATCCGTGGCTATGGTCCCACGTGACCCCTCCCTCAACTACTGAAAGGCAATCCAAGAAAAATCATGTATGAGAACTACATCCCGGCCCCACTATAGCCCCACTTTCCTATGGGCCAACCTCACCCATGACTCGATAGCAAGAACATGGTCTGTTGGGAGTTCTCTGCCTTTCCGTTCGTACATGATTGACTAAAGATGGTAGGTAGTCGGTGACGTGCTATCCAAGGCAAAATCAAGTATCGTCGACTCCACGCTAATCCATCCCAGTCTTTAGGTTGCTTGCATAGCAACCAAGGCATACTTTTGGCTCTTCTACCGCAGACCTTAACCCCTGTGAGGCCGGGTTTCATGGACCATCTGCCACCTCACAGAGGGATACCAAGAGTACCCTCACGTCCCCCGAAGCAACCTCTTCGTCACCCAGTTCGTTGGAGCCTTTATCTAAGTCAGAAAATTGTCTCCTCCTCGTGTTTTAAGCGATGACGTACCGTACCGGTTTATTCATCTATTCATGAACTAGTCCCATGTCCTTGGCTAAGAATTATTACTTAGTTATACTTAACTAAGGTTTACCACTTAGCTTCTTTTCCCCGTTACCCTTGATTAACCACGATTTTCTACCTAGTTCCCCTAACTAGGGTTTTGTCTATTGGGTTAAGTGTTGTTATTCAGGTTCATGACTTAGCCCGCCTACGAATCATGTCAAAATTGGCTAAGTATTTAAGTTCAAGGTTTAGCCCTACAAGTTGGTTAAGTATACCAAGAAGCTCATGACTTAACCCTATTCAATCATCAAGTCAATTTGGTTAAGTACTGGTTTATCTTAACCCTATCAGGTTATCGTGTTAGATTGGTTAAGCACAGATTATCTTAACCTCATCGGATTATCGAGTCGGATTGGTTAAGCATAGGTTAACTTAACCCCATCCACTAACCGTATTATAATGGTTAAGTATATTTAAAAGATCTTATGACTTAACCCTGTCAGGTCCGCATATTAGATTGGTTAAGTATAGGTTACTTAACCTCATCAAATTATCATGTATAATTGGTTAAGTATAGGTTATTTAACCCCATTAAATTATCTTGTTAAGTTGGTTAAGCATTGGCTACTTAACCCCATTGGATTACCAAGTCTAGATTGGTTAAGTGTTTAATTTAACCCCATCGGAGTACCGTGTTTAGATTAGTTAAGTGTAGGTTACTTAACCCCATCTAATTACCGTGTTTAGATTAGTTAAGTGTAGGTTACTTAACCCCATCTAATTACCGTGTTTAGATTAGTTAAGTCTAAATTACTTAACCCCATCCCCTAATTGTCTTGTATGGTTAAGTGTCATTAAGAAATCAAGCACGGTCCCACTTAACCTACCCATTCGTGTCATATCGGTTAAGTGTCATTAGTCAAATTTTCTTAACCTTATCATGTGGCATTAATTTAATTAATGCACTCTCAACCTCTCACATTAGACCTTGTTGTGGTTACTAGTTAAGCCGGGCGGGTCCGGGTAGTTTTACACCACAACCTAGTCTAACCTCGGGTCTTAAGCGCGACATGACCAACTTCTCACATTGGATCCTATTGTTTGTAGCCACTAGTTAAGCCGGGCGGGTCCGGGTAGATTTATGCTACAAACTCAACCCAACCTCGAGTTGGCCACTTTCATGTTTGGTCTAGTGTCATATTACACTTACAACCCCCGTGTCTAGTTTTCGAGTTCCATGTTTTTGTACGTGTCATGTTCATGTTTAAGTGTTTCAAGAGTGTCACATTTTCATGCAACCCCATGTCAAGTTTTCGCGCCACTTTCAAGTCAAGTTTTCGCGTCACGTTCACGTTTGTCTAACTACCCAAAATCGTGTTTTCACTTGAGTAAAAGCGAGTCAACATAGTAGGTATACTATGGCTACATGTAGACCCCAAAACATGCACGATGCCACAAAAGGGATTGGCTCCAAACATACATGGTATCATAAGGGGGTTTGGCCTTAAAACATGAAAGATAGTGTCATATAGGGATTGGCCATAAGCATGCATAATGTCATAAAGGATTTGGCCACAAACTTGCATATTATCATAAGAAATTTGGCCTCCAATTTGCATATTATCATAATGGGATTTGACCTTACATAAACATGATATCATAAGGGGGTTGGTTTCATTTACATGCATAAGCCCCAAAGTCCAATTTATGCAACTATTTCACATGTCAAAGTAGCTCTAAGTGTTCATGCTATCATACTACGAGTAAAGGTCCAATCTTGCATGGCAAACTAAGTCCAATGCAACATGAATAGCATGGTTTAGTCGCTAAAACATAACCCAAAGTCATATGTTCATGTTAAAGGAGCAAACTAGGCTCGCATAGGTTATAGCATTCATGTTTAACCACATTTTATTCCATGCCATGATTAAACTACCGTTAACATCTCGAAGTAGCTAGAACTTACATAGCGTGGCTTTAGCGAATTAGCTTGAATCGTCTCGACGAAGAAAGGTTTCTCCTTTGATGAAGAACAATCATGAAATCGTTGTAGCAACGTTGATCGAGCCTTGATTTTGTGTAGCAAGCTTGCACCTTTCGATTCAGATCCGATTTGCATGCATAGTCTCTAGGAATTGGAGATGGAGGCCATGATCACTTGGCATTTGGGCAGCACTTCGTGGCATGAGTGATTTGTGAGGGTTTAGGGTAGGCTCAGGGTTCTTTTTATAGATGTTAGGGTAGTTTTAGGCCGTAGGATAAACCCTAGGATAGATCTGAACCCTCAAAAATCGTCACAAGCCTCCAAAACAAGACCCAGGAGCCAACACCAGAAGCAGGTGCACCAGGTCGCTAGTTCGACCAGGGGGGTCGACCCATGGGTCGACACCCATGTCGACCCTCTGGAGGGGGGTCGACCCTAGGGTCGACACCCATGTCGACCCCCTGGAGTAGGGTCGACCCAGGGGTCGACACCTTGTGTGCCTGGCGGGAATTTTCCCGCCTTCTCTTCCTGGACTGATTTTCAAATCTGTTTTCGGATTTGAATTTTCGTGAAACTTCGTTGGGCCTTAACTGGGTCATACGGACTCCGATTTACGAAATTTCGGACTCTATTTCGCGTATTTTTCCGAGACGAACGCAATGGCTCAACCCGTTTATCCTGATGCAGATTTTATAATTTAATTCTGCCTTGATTCTTGTCTTAACACGTTTGTTAAAATTCGGTTTGTTACATTCTCCCCAACTTAAAGAATTTCGTCCCCGAAATCTCCAAGTTAGGAAGAACGTATCCTACCATCCATCATCCATCTACTCAAAACATCATCCACAGGCAACCATGGTCCTTAGATGATCTCTAATGCCATATGAACATATGTAAGAAAGTGTGTGTATATGTTCCTTAGCTAATGCTAATGATCAGGCCTGAATGATCTTTCTAATGCAAAAATATGTTTAGTGCCATGAATCCAACATGTATGCAAATAGCCCTAGTCATATAAATACTATATGCGTGCACAAACATTCATCCACATGCAACATCCACATGACAACACATTCGATTTCATCCGTAAACAAGTATAAATACTCGTGCATATGCAATGTGAAATGTGCCTGAGTCGATCTAGTATCAAGTGTGTATTCGCGCATCCACGAGCAACCACTTGCAACCATTTGCAACCATATCAATCATAACATGTTTCAAATACATGTTTACATCCATAGGATTCTACCTAAGGTTCCCAAGACAGGATCGAGAAGATAAACAAGACAAACTCCTTACGGGGTTTGCAACAGAAACAGGACTGAGAGGATATGCACTAAAAGATAACATGCGAGCAAGCTCTACAGGAAAAACCAGGGATCAAGGATACACCTTTTTAAAAAGAGGTACGATGCGCATGTCTAGCCTTACGTCTTCTAAGTCGCGTTTCCTTGAGCTTAATTCCTCGGTGCCTTGACCATCTTTTTAACTCCATGATTTCGTAGCTCCTTGATTCCTATTTCGAAGATATGAGTTAGAACTCGTTTCATTGTCGCCTCTTATTCCATTTTCACTTATCCTTTCCCTAGTATACTTGGCTCAAACGTATCCACTTACTCATGCAAGCTCTCCAAAATTCACTAGGGAATTCTGGATCTCGTTTGCCGATGCCAATTCATGTTGCCAAGAGTACTTACTAGGGTGATTCCCATAACTCATGCATAAGCGAAACGAACCATCCGCCTTAGCGGCGAATTCTATTCGAACGGATTACCAACAACTGCATCCCGAGATTCTAGGTAACTAACCATGACAGAACCCAAAAGCTTACACGAGACTTCGAGGGTATCACCAAGGTGAGTCGAGAGTCTAACTACCCTCTTTCCAAAACCGGGAATGGCACCCCTTATTGGGTGACCACTTTATCCGTAGAATCCATCCGTAGCCGAGGCATGTCATTCTCAAATCCAAACAAGTCATGAAGAAATGGACCAACTCTCCAACTAGATTTTTGGGACAAAAACTGGGATCCTCTACCATGCTAGTACTAAGGTGCAGAGACTCAACTATCCAAGCAGACTTAAATGATACGATGATCAAGACAAAGTCTGGATGGGATGACAGAAAAGAATGACTAAACCTTTACCAGAAACGGTACCATCTCTTTTAGGTACCCTAGAAATGGGAGCGTACAATTGCCCTCTCCGATGATCTTGTCCTTGTCCTCCTTGATGGACTAAGCCATACCAACAAGTTGCTTATCCTTAAGCTCGCGTCCTTTATCCTTACTCCTATTATCCTTCCTTGTACCACGGCAACAGGTCTCTCGAGAACCACCTCCATCGTACGGAAAACACCTACGTGGCTAGACAAAGATTAGTCACAGTTAGAACTACTGTGACTACAGATGGAGGAAAGAAAGGAAAAGAGATTCAATCAAGGAATCAAAGGATAGTGCTAATGACTTTTGGGGAATAGCCTTTAAAAACTTTCTTGAAAAATGCTTCTTTGTAAACGGTTTTTCAAATAGTTTTCAGAAGATTTTAAAAACTTTTGCCCAGTTTGGTAACCTTCTGCTCTGATACCAAATGTAACACCCCACCTCCACTAGGGTCACTCACAAAGGGAATGCACTAGGTTTGGTGAAGCATTATCGTGGTAAACATACACAGAAATATTACAAGACAGAACATATATAAAACAGCGGAAGTAAAACAAATTTCATTTACCTTATAAAACAAGGTCTAAAACCTTTTACATCAGAATACATCAAAACCTGTCTTGCAATAATAAAGAAGCATAAAACCTTTTCATAAATTATTCCCCAAGTGAAATAGTAAAGTAGCCATAGCCTAGAAAAGTCCAAGCCATACAAGATGACCTTCAACAGAAGAAGTCCGAACTAACAACAGCATTTCCTCCCTGAAACCTGAGGGGGAAACGGAAGACAAAGAGGCGAAAGAAAACGGGGTCAGTCATAAAGACTGGTAAGTCCTATCTACTTCCAGCATAAAAACAGGTAAAGGTAACATGACATGCATAAACTGAAAGTAAACATAAGGATGACAACAAGATAGATAAGCTAAACCAAGATAACTGGATGAACTACTGTAGCAAGGTAAACTAAAGTATCATGATAAACTACGGTGTCAAGAATCAAGGTATCACATCGTCAGGTTTCTATCAAGTATACTATCACAAGGTATCTGTAATGTATAACATCCCACATTATCTATCATGTATAACATCCCAAGGTATTTGTCACGTATATCCGCTCTGCACCTCTCGTACTAGTATCCCTACCCGCGTCATGTGTTAACTATGAATGTCCCTTGCCCAATGTCATGTAATGGTCCATGTCAACCTAATATATAGCATATGTAGGTTTCCCAACTCGTATGTTTCTTCCCATGTATAAGTTCAGTCCTTTGCCGTAGGCCGTACGGGCTTTCCCACCTCAACATAGTACCATTTTATCCTTGATGTTGTTTTGGTCTGCTACCCTTGATCTGGTTATGTTTTCTTACCATGAACTATCACGTGTTAACTTAGGATTTATGCCACATAGGACCACTAGGGATTATGCTACCTAATGAACGTTTCCGTGTCTCGGTTTGGGTTCAAGCCACCTAGGGCCACTAGGGATTATGCCACCCGTCAACCACGCCCTTTATCCCACGTGTGTATCGTGAATCGTTTTCCATGTCTAGCCGCACATGTATCTCAATGTGCCATCCGAGTTCCGTGCCAGGGCAAATCAAGAAATGCGAAACTCGGTCGGGAGCTTTAAGTCGTCTACTGATGCAGATATCAAGGTCTGTTTTTGTATCCGTGGCTATGGTCCCACGTGACCCCTCCCTCAACTACTGAAAGGCAATCCAAGAAAAATCATGTATGAGAACTACATCCCGGCCCCACTATAGCCCCACTTTCCTATGGGCCAACCTCACCCATGACTCGATAGCAAGAACATGGTCTGTTGGGAGTTCTCTGCCTTTCCGTTCGTACACGATTGACTAAAGATGGTAGGTAGTCGGCGACGTGCTATTCAGGGCAAAATCAAGTATCGTCGACTCTACGCTAATCCATCCCAGTCTTTAGGTCGCTCGCATAGCAACCAAGGCATACTCTTGGCTCTTCTACCGCAGACCTTAACCCCTGTGAGGCTGGGTTTCATGGACCATCTGCCACCTCACAGAGGGATACCAAGAGCCCCGAAGCTACCGCTTCGTCACCCAGTTCGTTGGAGCCTTTATCTAAGTCAGAAAATTGGCTCCTCCTCGTGTTTTAAGCAATGACCTACCGTACCGGTTTATTCATCTATTCATGAACTAGTCCCCTGTCCTTGGCTAAGAATTATTACTTAGTTATACTTAACTAAGGTTTACCACTTAGCTTCTTTTCCCCGTTACCCTTGATTAACCACGATTTTCTACCTAGTTCCCCTAACTAGGGTTTTGTCTATTGGGTTAAGTGTTGTTATTCAGGTTCATGACTTAGCCCGCATACGAATCATGTAAAATTGGCTAAGTATTTAAGTTCAAGGTTTAGCCCTACAAGTTGGTTAAGTATACCAAGAAGCTCATGACTTAACCTTATTCAATCATCAAGTCAATTTGGTTAAGTACTGGTTTATCTTAACCCTATCAGGTTATCGTGTGAGATTGGTTAAGCACAGATTATCTTAACCTCATCGGATTATCGAGTCGGATTGGTTAAGCATAGGTTAACTTAACCCCATCCACTAATCGTATTATAATGGTTAAGTATATTTAAAAGGTCTTATGACTTAACCCTATCAGGTCCACATATTAGATTGGTTAAGTATAGGTTACTTAACCTCATCAAATCATCATGTATAATTGGTTAAGTATAGGTTATTTAACCCCATTAAATTATCTTGTTAAGTTGGTTAATCATTGGCTACTTAACCCCATTGGATTACCAAGTCTAGATTGGTTAAGTGTTTAATTTAACCCCATCGGAGTACCGTGTTTAGATTAGTTAAGTGTAGGTTACTTAACCCCATCTAATTACCGTGTTTAGATTAGTTAAGTGTAGGTTACTTAACCCCATCTAATTACCGTGTTTAGATTAGTTAAGTCTAAATTACTTAACCCCATCCCCTAATTGTCTTGTATGGTTAAGTGTCATTAAGAAATCAAGCCCGGTCCCACTTAACCTACCCATTCGTGTCATATCGGTTAAGTGTCATTAGTCAAATTTACTTAACCTTATCATGTGGCATTAATTTAATTAATGCACTCTCAACCTCTCACATTAGACCTTGTTGTGGTTACTAGTTAAGCCGGGCGGGTCCGGGTAGTTTTACACCACAACCTAGTCTAACCACGGGTCTTAAGCGCGACATGACCAACTTATCACATTGGATCCTATTGTTTGTAGCCACTAGTTAAGCCGGGCGGGTCCGGGTAGATTTATGCTAGTGTCATATTACACTTACAACCCCCGTGTCTAGTTTTCGAGTTCCATGTTTTCGTACGTGTCATGTTCAGGTTTAAGTGTTTCAAGAGTGTCACATTTTCATGCAACCCCATGTCAAGTTTTCGTGCCACTTTCAAGTCAAGTTTTCGCGTCACGTTCACGTTTGTCTAACTACCCAAAATCGTGTTTTCACTTGAGTAAAAGCGAGTCAACATAGTAGGTATACTATGGCTACATGTAGACCCCAAAACATGCACGATGCCACAAAAGGGATTGGCTCCAAACATACATGGTATCATAAGGGGGTTTGGCCTTAAAACATGAACGATAGTGTCATATAGGGATTGGCCATAAGCATGCATAATGTCATAAAGGATTTGGCCACAAACTTGCATATTATCATAAGAAATTTGGCCACCAATTTGCATATTATCATAACGGGATTTGACCTTACATAAACATGATATCATAAGGGGGTTGGTTTCATTTACATGCATAAGCCCCAAAGTCCAATTTATGCAACTATTTCACAAGTCAAAGTAGCTCTAAGTGTTCATGCTATCATACTACGAGTAAAGGTCCAATCTTGCATGGCAAACTAAGTCCAATTCAACATGAATAACATGGTTTAGTCGCTAAAACATAACCCAAAGTCATATGTTCATGTTAAAGGAGCAAACTAGGCTCGCATAGGTTATAGCATTCATGTTTAACCACATTTTATTCCATGCCATGATTAAACTACCGTTAACATCTCGAAGTAGCTAGAACTTACATAGCGTGGCTTTAGCGAATTAGCTTGAATCGTCTCGACGAAGAAAGTTGGCTCCTTTAATGAAGAACCGTCATGAAATCGCCGTAGCAACGTTGATCGAGCCTCGATTTGGTGTATCAAGCTTGCACCTTTCGATTCGGATCCGATTTGCATGCATAGTCTCTAGGAATTGGAGATGGAGGCCACGATCACTTGGCATTTAGGCAGCACTTCGTGGCATGAGTGATTTGTGAGGGTTTAGGGTAGGCTTACGGGTCTTTTTATAGATGTTAGGGTAGTTTTAGGCCGTAGGATAAACCCTAGGATAGATCTGAACCCTCAAAAATCGTCACAAGCCTCCAAAACAAGACCCAGGAGCAAAAACCAGAAGCAAGTGCACCAGGTCGCTGGTTCGACCAGGGGGGTCGACCCATGGGTCGACACCCATGTCGACCCTCTGGAGGGGGGTCGACCCTAGGGTCGACACCCATGTCGACCCCCTGGAGTGGGGTCGACCCAGGGGTCGACACCCTGTGTGCCTGGCGGGAATTTTCCCGCCTTCTCTTCCTGGACTGATTTTCAAATCTGTTTTCGGATTTGAATTTTCGTGAAACTTCGTTGGGCCTTAACTCGGTCATACGGACTCCGAATTACGAAATTTTGGACTCTATTTTGCGTATTTTTCCGAGACGAACGCAATGGCGCAACCCGTTTATCCTGATTCAGATTTATAATTTAATTCTGCCTTGATTCTTGTCTTAACACGTTTGTTAAAATTCGGGTTGTTACACTAGAGGTTCGGTAATGCTTAGCTTCCTAGAATCCCTAGACGCATCCAATGATGATTTGAAATATGTTTGTGTGGTCCGTGAATATAGTGACGTCTTCGATGAAGTTCAAGGTTTACCCCTGAGGCGCGAGATAGACTTTCGAATACATCTAGTAGATAATGCAAAGCCAGTTGTATTACCAGTGCGCCACATGGCTCAGAGAGAGAAGAGAATTCAGAAAGCAAGTGAAAGAATTGCTTGAGAAGGGGTTCATAAGAGGAAGTATTTAGGAGTGGGGTGCTCCAGTCATTTTTGCTACAAAAGATGATGGTTCACTTAGATTGTGCGTGGACTATAGAGAGTTGAATAAGCTAACAAAGAAGAACAAGCACCTATTGCCGAGGATAGACGATTTATTCGATCAGTTGGTGGGTGCTTCAATTTTCTCGCAACTGGATTTAGCTACAGGGTTTCATCAGCTAAGGGTGGCTGAAGATAACATCGATAAGACTGCCTTTAGAACTCCTGACGGTTTCTTTGAGTGGCTCGTCATGCCTTTTAGTTTGACGAATGCACCCGCATACTTTGTTGACTTAATGAGTAGGGTGTTTAGAGAGTTTCTAAACAAGTTTGTGGTAGTCTTTGTAGAAGATATTATGGTTTTCTCTAAAAATGAAGAAGAGCATGCCCTACATCTTAGGGAAATCTTAGAGACCCTACAAGCGCATCAGCTAAAAGCTAAGTTCTCCAAGTGCCATTTTTGGAGAAAAGAAGTGAGGTTCTTAGGATACGTGGTCTCTAAGGAAGGGATAGCTGTGGATCCCGCCAAGGTGGTGGCAATCCAAGATTGGGAAACTCCTAAGAACGCAACAGAAGTAAGAAGCTTTTAGGGCTAGCTGGCTATTATAGGAAGTTCATTAAGGACTTCGCGGAGATATCAGCCCCTCTCACTCGATTAACGAAGAAGAATTTGACTTTTACTTGGGACGTTGACTGTGACGTTGCTTTCCAACGTCTGAAGAGAGCTTTTACGACAGCTCCAGTTTTAGTTTTGCCAGACGGGAGTAAGACATTCACTGTATATACCGATGCTTGCAGGACAGGGCTTGGCGCAGTTATAATGCAAGAGGGAAGGGTGATATGCTATAGTGGAAGACAGTTGAAAGCCCACGAAAAAAATTACCCTACCTACAACTTAGAGTTGGCAGCCATAGTTTTTGCGCTTAATTCATAGCGTCATTATTTGCTTGGCGAGTGGTTTGAGTTGTATACAGACCATAAGTCGCTAAAGCACTTATTCTCTCAGAAGGACCTAAACTTGAGGCAACAGAGATGGATGGAGTTTTTGGCATCCTACGATTTTGAGATCGCATATACCCCTGGCAAGGGTAACGTTGTAGCCGATGCCTTAAGTAGAAAGAAGTTAACTTTAAGTCCTTTGTTCGTAGGGCGACAAAGTTTGGAGTATATATCTTCCTTTGACTTCAGACCCTCTGTCGATTATGTACCCAGATTATTGGCATTGTTAGAGGTGCAACCTACACTTTTGGGTCGAGTTGGAGAGGCACAGCAAAATGACCCATAGGTGGTTGAGATAATAGGCAAGCTTATAGGAGGGGAGTCTGTGACGGCCCGCCCCGCAGCAGCCGACATTTCCTCCGAAAGTGCGCTGTACAAATGCCCGACTAACAAGGAACGGTCGCTAGAGAAAGGAAAGAAGAAAATGAACTAATCGAAAACCTGTAGAATGTCTCATAGCGCATGGAACAAAATATAATAATAATATACTTGACATAAAACAGGCGAGACAGTGCATAAGCTGACAACTAAAACCAACATCAACATCAACATCATCAGAGTAGCGGAAATCCAAATACAGCTTATTACAATTTTCCAAATTACTGTCTCTAAGCAAAAGAAAGAAAGCGTACACTACTAATGCCCAAAGTAGTGACCAGCAGCGACACAAAGAGGATATCTATATATCATACGTGGAAGCCTCCTGCTCATCTCCGATACAGCTACTCGTGCATCACCAGCTAACCTGTCTCTAGTCTGCTCGTGAGAGCACCCAGAGGAATAAGAAGAGACATAAAACTCTGGGTCAGACAAAAAGTCTGGTATGAGCGATAAGCAGCTAAACGGAACAATAACAGGTATACTAAACCATACCTGAACCTGCAACCAAAGAGTTAGCACTACATACCGTACAATACTCTAAGGTGACACTGAACGCATTGTATAAAGAATACGGGGGTGGGGGTGTGCATGTCATAGTGATGACAATCAAATCAAACATAGCAATCATCCTCACATCTCTCACTCAGTGCGTAAAGCATACGATGTCCACCACTGTCAATCACTAGACCCATCGAAGTAGTGACGGAGTTCGACTAGTACAACTACTGCTACTACCAAACTTACCACATGGAGTCATGACCAAACCTTTACAAATGACCCCACTTCATTGGTCTATAGCTCTTTAGTCGCACCTAGGCCACTGTGGCCCTGAATCCGTTCACATACTCCCTACACATAGTGATTCAAAGTTACAGACATCGACAACCCCTTAGCACAAGTCCCGCAGCAAAGCCCAATCATGAAGCTCACTCATTGTTTCCCATCTGGATCCTGAGTCAAAGCTCCTCATTTGGACCTCCTTTGCATCTCGGGCTTTGGTCGAATTGGAGTTGGCCTTCAGAAGAGTCGTCATGTAGAAATGGAAGTACACGTCCGGTTCGGTTCGGATTGATCTCCTCCATGCGGTTCGATTCGGCTTCTCACATGTGGCTCGGTTCGGTGCGGTGGTAAAGTGCCAAGGTCCTCCTTATAGTGTCAAGTTTCGATCCGATCCAACCTTCCTTGTTGTCTCTTTCGTTTGCACGCCTCAGAATATGCCTGCTCCGGTTCGGTTCGTTAGCCGATCTGATCTCACACCCTAGCTCCGATCCGATCCCCTTTTTGACCCTCCGATCTGATCCCCTGCCCAACTCCAACTCTAAGAAAATGGCCTTCCTTCCCGCCAAGTCCCTTATGCTATGTTCCAATCCGAATCGAGTCCACTTGCCCGGTTCACCTATCCGATCCGAGCCCAATAATCCGATCCGGTCCGGTTCGAAACCCTGCATATTTCCTACGACTTTCCAGCGACTGTTTTACGCCATACGACGGCGTTTTCGACCAATCTAATAGTTCTAATCAATCAAAAAACATACCATACAGTCATAGCAACATAGGGAATCAACCATAAACACCAAAACATCAATTTGATAAGTTAAAACGGATCGAGCATAGCCAAAACCCCATATTTTCCCTTAAGCATGTTTAAGCAAAACTAATGATAGGATTATTAAAACTTAACCAAATTAACCCAAATTTCTAACAGAGGCCTAAAACATCATTTCGAATTTTATAAATATTTTTACAGAATTTTATCATGTCTAATTTCGTTAATCTTCACTAATTACCCTTAATTAACCGTAATTAGTGCAAAACTATGCAAATCACTCACCTTGGCCACAAATAAAACCTTTAGAACTGAAACTCTACTGTTTGGGCATGAATACCAATGCAACACAGCAGCTCTACCTCGATTCTTGTGCTAATCCGCCTTGATTTGATATTGCTAAGCTTAATCCTTGATTAAAAAGTGTTTTGGAGGTGTTTTAGAGGTTGGAGGCCATTATTAGGGTTTCTAAGAGGTAAGTGGCGGCTAGAAAACTGAAATAGAATGAAAAACTAACTCATTTCAGCCTCCCTCATAAGCCTAATCCCGAAATGGGTTATGGGCCCATTCACTAATCACCTTATTTGGCCCGGTTAAGCAGTTTTTCACCTCCCAATCCTTATTTTAGCCATATCTCCCAAACGGTAAGTCCGTTTTTCACATGTGACCACTCTACGGAAAGGCAAACCATCATCCGAAGCCAATGGAAGTGGTTTCAGGTCAAAACTCCTTTCCAATCAAAAGTTATGGCCAAAACAAGATCAGCTAGGGGCAAAACAGTCATTTAAAAATAGGCAAAAATCATGAACATGGGAAATTACCCCAATAGTCGTCTCCCAAAGTTACATGACCATAAGACTTCGTATGTGAAAGAAATAAATATTCTACAATCCTTCGATGCGTAGAATGCGGGTCGTTACACTCTTCCCCCCTTAAGAAATTTCATCCCCGAAATTCCTTAACCCAAAACATACAAAGGATCCCGCATGCCTACCAGCCACATACACCAATCAAACATGCAAAACAAACAAACAAGCCTATCCTAGCATGCAGAAAGACTAAATCGAAGTTAAAATCTTACCAGGCGAAGAGTTCTGGATACGTCTTCCTAATGCTCTCCTCTGTCTCCTAAGTGCAGTCATTCTCAATCTCGCCCCACTGGACTTTGACTAATTTCACCGCCTTCCTTCGAAGCTGCTTCGTATCGTTCCCAACAATACACATAGGCCTGCGGTTCCCAACCGCCTCGGGTTCAACTTCGATATCATCCAACTGATCAGGTGAGATAGTCACATTTGGGTCGTGTACGAACTTCCTTAACTGGGAAACATGAAATACGTTGTGAACTCCTACCATCTTCTCTTGTAATTCAACTTTGTATGCTGAATTCCCAATTTGTTCAAGAACTGGGAATGGACCAACAAATCTTGGTGCTAACTTGCCTCTTCTGCCAAATCGTATCACGCTCTTCAACGGAGAAATCTTTATAAACACAAAGTCGCCAATGGAGAACTTTAATTCTCTTCTCCTTTTATCAGCATAACTCTTCTGCCTATCTTGGGCAGCCTTCATTCGCTGTTGGATAACCTTAATCTTGTCTGAAGTTTCTCTTATCACATCGGGTCCAAGCACAAACTTCTCACCCGTTTCTACCTAACATGACGGTGAGTTGCACAGTCTTCCGTACAAAGCTTCAAACGGAGCCATACCGATACTGGATTGATAACTATTATTATATGCAAACTCTACTAGATGCAAATGGTCATCCCATGATCCACCAAAATCCAATATGCAAGCTCTTAAGAGATCTTCTAACACTCGATTCACCCTCTCTGTCTGTCCGTCGGTTTGAGGATGATACGCGGTACTGAGATGTAATTCTGATCCTAACGCCTCTTGTAAGCTACTCCAAAATCCACTAGTGAATAACGGATCTCGGTCACTCACAATGCCCTTGAGTATTCCGTGAAATCTCACTACCCACTTTATATACAGTTCCGCTAAATTAGCTGCCGTCCTATTTGACTTGACAGGTATAAATCTTGCACTTTTAGTCAATCGGTCCACAATCACCCAAATGCTATCATGGCCCGATCTAGTCCTTGGTAACCCATCAATTAAATCCATTGACACTTGTTCCCATTTCCATTCTGGAATTTCTAATGGTTGTAACAACCCACTAGGCTTCTTTTGCTCAGCTATAACTAGCTGGTAATTCATGCATTTGGATATAAACTTCCCAATGTCTCTTTTCATCCCTTCCTAGTAGTAGGTCTGCTTCATGTCTCGGTACATCTTGTTACCACCGGGATGTATAGTCAGTTTTGAGTGATGACATTCTCTAAGCACTTCATCTCTCAATCCATTGACATTGGGTACAACTAGTCTTCCATTCTTTCTAAGCCATCCATCTCGACCAAGCCCATACTTGTTCATCTCTCCGTCGATTCCCATCTCTAACTTTGAGATTATTTCCAATAGGTTAGGATCGCTCCTCTGAATGGAACCAATCCACTCAATCAAAGTGGGTCTGATCATCAAACTTGCTAACATTTCTGGATCCAACTCGCACTTTGGTCTGAAATCATACCCAGCGATGTACTCCAGTTGCTTCCATTCTAGAAACATAGCCCCTGAACTAGCATGTCTTCTACTCAATGCATCAGTCACCGCATTGCCCTTTCGTGGTGTATATGCGATGTCTAAATCATAGGAAGCTAAGAATTCTAACCACCTTTGTTGTCGGAGATTTAGATCCTTTTGAGAGAAAAGATACTTTAACGATTTATGATCGGTAAACAACTCAAATATTTCTCCCAAGAGATAATGTCTCCACATTTTCAATGCGAGCACGATCGCTGCCAATTCCAAATCATGGGTAGGGTATCTTTTCTCATGCGGTTTCAGTTGCCGGCTAGCATAAGCTACAACCCTACCTCCTTGCATCAATACAGCACCCAACCCTGTGCCACATGCATCCATATATACTGTCATCTCTTCATTCCCCTTAGGAATGAATAACACTGGTGCACATGTCAACTTTTCTTTTAGACTCTTGAATGCATTCTCGCACTTCTCGTCCCAGACGAAAGCTTGATTCTTCTTGGTCAACTGAGTCAACGGTGCTGCTATCTTGGAGAAGTCTTGGATAAACTTACGATAATATCCAGCTAACCCCAAGAAACTTCTTATGTCCGTCGCATTCTTGGGCGTAGACCAATCTTGTACCGTAGCCACCTTCGCAGGGTCCACAGCAATCCCATTCTCTGAAACAACATGGCCCAAGAATCTCACTTCCCTCCTCCAGAAGTGACACTTAGAAAACTTTGCTTTCAATTGGTGTTTTCTCAACACCTCCATCACTATTCTTAAATGTTCCTTGTGTTCTTCCTCTTTCCTCGAATAGACCAAAATACCATCCACGAACACAAGGACAAACTTATTCAACTAATCTCTGAATACCCTATTCATAAGATCCACAAAATATGCTGGGGCACTGGTCAGCCGGAATGGCATGACCAACCACTCATAAAATCCAGACGGCGTCCGAAAGGCCGTTTTAGCTATACTCTCAGCTTCCACTCTAAGCTGATGAAAGCTTGTCGCGAGATCCAACTGAGAGAATACTCTCGCGCCACACAACTGATCAAACAAATCATCTATCCGTGGTAGAGGATACTTGTTCTTCCTCGTCACTTTATTTAACTCGCGGTAGTCTACACACAAACGAAGGGAACCATCCGCCTTGGTTACAAACACAACCGGTGCTCCCCATTCAGAAACACTCCTTTTGATAAATCCCTTCTTCAAAAGATCGCTGACTTGCACCTCGAGCTCTCGCTACTCCCTTGGTGCCATACGACGAAGTGGCATCACTATAGGTCTGGCATCTTTCACAAAATCAACACGGAACTCAATCTCTCGGTGTGGTGGAAGCCCGGTCACTTCTTTGAAGACGTCCGGATCCTAGCCAACCACGGGCAAACCTGACAACTCACTATGCGGGATGTCGAGGGAATTTAGAAAAATAGCCATTACCCCATCACCGGGTGGACCACCAAACACTACCCTCTGCCCATCATCCGCTCTAGCTGTCACCAAAAAGCCCTCATAATCTACCACCACACCGTATCTTTGGTGCCAATCGACTCCCAAAATAATGCCAAACCCAGTAAAGCCCAAAACAAAGCAATCACAAACAAACATGCATCCATGGCTCGATAAGACCACATTACGACAAATCATGCTAAGGTTAGTTGAACCACCAATCGGGTTCGTCACTACTAAAGGTCTATCGACAATCTCAGGCTCCAATCCCAACTTATCTACCAGGTCACTAGATATGAAAGAACGGGAAGCCTCGGTATCAAACAAAACTCTAACGTGAACATCAAAAACAGAAAGCATACCTTGAACAACAACATTCTTTCCTTTCTCCGCCGTAGTTGGAGCATTCGACGAAGAAGGAATAGCATTAAGGGCATATGCTTTCACCACCTGCTTTTCTTTAGGGGGTTGCGGACAGTTGTCCATGTGATGTCCCACTTGGCCACAGTTGAAGCACTTCCTATCCGCTGGCTTGGCCCGACAATAACTAGCATAATGGCCCTTCTTACCACAGCTGAAGCACTCAACATCTTTCTTATTCTTTTTTCTGTCCATCCTTATTCTGGTTCTGTTTCCTCTTATTCTGAGGACCACTCTTGCCTCAACCACTTGCTTGTGGTTTTGGCTCCTCTGCAGATGCAACCTCAGTCTTCGACTTAGGGTAAAGACTCTCTGACCTCAATGCTTTCCCCATAATCGATTCAAACGTCTCATCGATATGGTTAATGAGCCTTTCCCCCAAGTACTGATCCAAGCCAGTTATGAACTTCTCGTTCTTCTTCTCTGTAGTATCAATAAGAGATAACCCATATTTCGACAAAGTGTCGAATTCAGCAATATACTCCGAGACAGCTCTGCCATTCTGCTTGAGTTCTAAGAATCTCTTAAACAACACTGACTTCTGAGCAGCTGGAATGAACTTATCGCTAAAGCGAACCTTAAACTGATCCCAAGTAATCTGATCTTAATGAGTGGCTGCCTTTATAGCATTCCACCAATTCATTGCCCGTCCTTGCAGCTGACGGGATGCTAGCCTTCTCTTCATCGCATCCTCGATACCCAAATCTTCGAAGATACGCTCGCAGCTATCCAACCAATCCTGAACATCCGTAGTCGACTCCATTCCGTGGAACGACTTCCCACCAAGACTAGTATAATCCTTATTCAGCTTGGCTAAATCAGCCCTAGGCGCCTGCACTATTGGACCATTACCATTATCGGGAGCTGCCCTCTGCACATCCCTAAGCATCTCTCTCATGAGGTTAGTAAACATCTTCCTCATGTCAGCAGCATTCCCATTATTGGCTCCTCTACCGGCACCTCTTGCGTATTGGTTCATCGTTCAATCTGTAAAGAGAAAACGATTAACCATCTCCATAGTGGTGCAAGTGCAGTGCAACTTCATCCTTAGCTATACTAATAGTATACATATAGCTTTCGGAAACCAAAATAATCACAAATACATGCTCTCATATACGTATACTATCTCTCCCTAATAACTTCCCTAGGTCAACTACGCAACCTAGAGCTCTGTACCAAATGTGACGGCCCGCCCCGCACCAACCGGCATTTCCTCCGAAAGTGCGCTGTACAAATGCCCGACTAACACGAAACGGTCGCCAGAGAAAGGAAAGAAGAGAATGAACTAATCGAAAACCTGTAGAATGTCTCAAAGCACATGGAACAAAATATAATAATAATATACTTGACATAAAACTGGCGAGACAGTGCATAAGATGACAACTAAAACCAACATCAACATCATCATCATCAGAGTACCGGAAATCCAAATACAGCTTATTACAATTTTCCAAATTACTGTCTCTAAGCAAAAGAAAAAAGGGTACACTACTAATGCCCAAAGTAGCGACTAGCAGCGACACAGGGAGAATATCAATATGTCATACGTGGAAGCCTCCTGCTCATCTCTGATACAGCTACTCATGCATCACCAGCTAACCTGTCTCTAGTCTTCTCGTGAGAGCACCCAGAGTAATAAGAAGGGACATAAAACTCTAGGTTAGACAAAAAGTCTGGTATGAGCGATAAGCAGCTAAACAGAACAATAACAGGTATACTAAACCATACCTGAACCTGCAACCAAAGAGTTAGCACTACATACCGTACAATACTCTAAGGTGCCAGTGAACACATGGTATAAAGAATACGGGGGTGGGGGTGTGCATGTCATAGTGATGAAAATCAAAAAAAACATAGCAATCATCCTCACATCTCTCACTCAGTGCGTAAAGCATACGATGTCCACCACTGTCAATCACTAGACCCATCGAAGTAGTGACGGAGTTCGACTTGTACAACTACTGCTACTACCAAACTTACCACATGGAGTCATGACCAAACCTTTACAAATGACCCCACTTCACTGGTCTATAGCTCTTTAGTCGTACCTAGGCCACTGTGGCCCTGAATCCATTCACATACTCCCTACACATAGTGAATCAAAGTTACAGACATCGACAACCCCTTAGCACACGTCCCGCAACAAAGCCCAATCATGAAGCTCACTCATTGGTTCCCATCTGGATCATGAGTCAAAGCTCCTCATTTGGACCTCCTTTTCATCTCGGGCTTTCGTCGAATTGGAGTTGGCCTTCAGAAGAGTCGTCATGTAGAAATGGAAGTACACGTCCGGTTCGGTTCGGGTTCATCTCCTCCATGCGGTTCGGTTCAGCTTCTCACATGTGGCTCGGTCCGGTCCGGTGGTAAAGTGCCAAGGTCCTCCTTATAGGTTCAAGTTCCGATCCGATCCAACCTTCCTAGTTGTCTCTTTCGTTTGCACACCTCAGAAGATGACTGCTCCGGTTCGGTTTGGTAGCCGATCCGATCCCACGCCCTAGCTCTGATCTGATCCCCTTTTTGTCCCTCCGATCCGATACCCTACCCAACTCCAACTCTAAGCAAATGGCCTTCCTTCTCGCCAAGTCCCTTATGCTAAGTTCCAATCTGAATCTAGTCCACTTGCCCGGTTCACCTATCCGATCCGAGCCCAATAATCCGATCCGGTCCGGTTTGAAACCCTGCATATTTCCTACGACTTTCCAGCGATTGTTTTATGTCATACGGTGGCGTTTTCGACCAATCTAACAGTTCTAATCAATCACAAAACATACCATACAGTCATATCAATATAGGGAATCAACCATAAACACCAAAACATCAATTTGATAAGTCAAAACGGATCAAACATAGCCAAAACCCCATATTTTCCTTTAAGCATGTTTAAGCAAAACTAATGATAGGATTAGTAAAACTTAACCAAATTAATCCAAATTTCTAACAGAAATCTAAAACATCATTTCGAATTTTATAAATATTTTTCCAGAATTTTATCATGTCTAATTTCGTTAATCTTCACTAATTAGCCTTAATTAACCGTAATTAGTGCAAAACTATGCAAATCACTCACCTTGGCCAAAAATAAAACCTTTAGAACTGAAACTCTACTGTTTGGGCATGAATACCAATGCAACACAGCAGCTCTACCTCGATTCTTGTGCTAATCCGCCATGATTTGATGTTGCTAAGCTTAATCCATGATTAGAAAGTGATTTGGAGGTGTTTTAGAGGTTGGAAGCCATTGTTAGGTTTACTAAGAGGTAAGTGGCGGCTAGAAAACTGAAATAGAATGAAAACCTAACTCATTTCAGCCTCCCCATAAGCCTAATCCCGAAATGGGTTATGGGCCCATTCACTAATCACCCTATTTGGCCCGGTTAAGCAGTTTTTCACCTCCCAAACCTTATTTCAGCCATATCTCCCAAATGGTAAGTCCGTTTTTCACATGTGACCACTCTACGGAAAGGTAAACCATCATCCGAAGCCAATGGAAGTGGTTTCAGGTCAAAACTCCTTTCCAATCAAAAGTTATGGCCAAAAAAAGACCAGCTAGGGGCAAATCGGTCATTTAAAATTCGGCAAAAATCACGAACATGGGAAATGATCCCAATAGTCGTCTCCCAAAGTTACATGACCATACGACTTCGTATGTGAAATAAATAAATATTCTACGATCCTTCGATGCATAGAATGCGGATCGTTACAGAGTCCTCAAGTCATCTTGATAGATATGCTATAGATAAGAGAGGTTGGCTACGTAGAGATGGAACACTTTGCGTACCACAAGACGAGAGTTTGAAGAAGGCAATTCTTGAAGACTAACATCGCCCTAAGATGACCATACATCTCGGTGGTGATAAGATGTATAGTGATATGAAGCGAGTTTTCTTTTGGGCCGGAATGAAGAAGGACGTGGCCAAGTTCGTTGCTAGATGCTTAGTGTGCCAACAAGTCATGGCGGATCAAAAGAAGCCTCGAGGTTTGCTCCATCCCTTAGAGATTCTGCTTTGGAAATGGGAAAGCGTTTCCATGGATTTGGTAGATGGGTTACCAAGATCAAGGAAGGGTAATACGGGGATTTGGGTAATTGTAGACAGACTTACCAAAAGTGCCCATTTTATTCCCGTTAAAAGTAGAAAGACCGCCGCGTGGTTAGCATCTGTTTACCTTCGAGTGATAGTTCGTTTGCACGCATACCCTCTAGCATTGTAAGCAACAGAGATCCCATTTTCACAAGCGAATTTTGGAAAAGCTTACAAGAGGCGGTTGGAACGCAATTATGCTTAAGTACCGCTTATCACCCTCAGACGGGCGACCAGACCAAGATAGTAAATCAGGTTCTAGAAGACCTTCTAAGACTATGAATCTAAGACTTTGGAGGAACGTGTGAAGAACACCTTCCACTAGTGGAGTTCGCCTATAATAATAGTTTTCAGGCTAGCATTGGCATGGCACCTTTTGAGGATCTTTATGGACGACCGTGCCGATCACCTACATGTTAGTGGGAATCCACTGATAAGGTTTTACTTGGACATAACATGACTAGGGAGACTTCAGAGAAGATAGACCTGATTTGACGGTGAATGAAGACGGCGCAGGACCGACAGAAGTCATATGCTGATAGGAGACGAACCGATCTTGAATTCAATATTGAAGACATGGTTTTTGTTAAGGTGTCACCGTTAAGAAACGTAGTCCATTTTGGATCAGTAGGGAAGTTGGCACCGAGGTTCGTAGGACCCTTTCCAATTACGGAGAGGATTGGACAGATGGCGTATAGAGTAAAGTTACCAGGGAAGATCAGCGGAGTTCATGACTTGTTTCATGTTTCGCATTTGCGTAAGTGTTTACACGATACAGCGGAAGTGGTAGAGCCAAGCACGCTCGAAGAAGTGGAAGTAGAGCGCAATGCCACAATCAGACGAGCTCCTACACGCATTCTCGGATCGAAGGTCAAAAAGCTTCGCAACAAAGAGGTGAAGTTGGTCAAAGAGCAATGGGGAGATGATCAAAGAGACGCGGCTTGTGAGACGGAAGACAAAATGTGTACGCTGTACCCTTTCCTTTTTGAGGGTATGTTTTAATTTCTCCTTTTTCTACCGCTTGGTTGACACTTGTCCTATGTTTTAGTATTATCTTAGCGATGACATCTTCGATCTTTAGTTAGGAAAAACCTATGGTTGCAAACATGTGTTTGAAACATGTTATATTTGGTGGATGCAAATGGATGCAAGTGGTTGCTAGTGGTTGCTCGTGGATGCATGTACACACACATTTGGCACTAGATCGGCTCGATCACTTTCATGTTGCATATAAATGCGTGTGCATATCTAAATTAATGGATGCATAATGGTTGTGTTATCATATGGATGCTGCATTTTGATGAATGGTTGTGCACACATGTAGAAATAATATGTATCGATAGGATTCTTTCGCATACATAATGGACGCATGGCACTATCATGATTTGCATTAAGGAGGTAAACTGAATCAGTGGACCGCCTGATCTTTGCATTAGATAAGGAACATATACACACATTTTTTCATAAGTTCATATAGCATTAGAAATTTCTTTAAGGACAATGGATGCTTGTGGATGATGGTTGAGTAGATGGATGATTGGTTGGTAGGATACATTCTTCTTAACTTAGAGATTTCGGGGACGAAATCCTTTAAAGAAGGGAGAATGTAACACCCCGTAATTTTATAACAATAAAATTCACAAACTAAAGTATACTTAATTTTTAGAAGAAGAATTAAGTGAAATGGGTTGCTCTATTATGTTCGTCTCAAAATTTTAGGTCAAGATAGACATTTGGCTTGCATAAAACGGATAACTTATGAAGAAGTTATTAAGCCTTGAAGTTTGTATGCATATGAGAGAAATATATATATATATATATATATATATATATATATATATAAGTTCAAAAAAAAGTTCAAAACAGCGAATCGGGAGAGGGAATAGCCGAACTGCACCATTTTTGGAGTTGACCTGGGCTGCGCTGGGTCGACTAGGGGTCGATCCAGTGTGTTTGGTTGTCAACTCGTGGCTTGATTCGCCCTAAGGGCTGATGTGGCATCTGAGTGGTCCTGATGGTTCTGGTTATCCCTAGGTTAATACGACGGCTCTTATTAAATTAAACTTCTATAAAAAAACACTCCTAAACCCCTAACCCTAATCACATTGATTCATAACAAGAGCCGCCATGCCGTCAATGGAGAACCTAGAGTAGCCGCCATACACTTTCAACCGTAAACAAGATAGAAGCTTGAATCAAAATCAAATCAAATCTAAATAACGATTAGTATTCATCAAAGGTGAACAATTCAGTTTCAGAATACAGATCCCAAAAAGACAAGACTATTCTTTTTAATTGTGAGTATGATAGCTTTCACAAATTAATTAATTAATTTAATTATGATAAGATATAATTGGTATTATGAGAATATGATTTTGAATCATGTGATGTAAATTATATGTATGTTTGTGGTATTGAATCATATGTTAGTCTTACGCAAGTTGGATCATATGTTAGTTCTTATGTGGATCTTATGCAAGTTGAATCATATATCTTATGCAATTTTGTGATGATTGGATCATATATTCATGTATGAATCTTATGCAAGTTTAGGTTGTTAAAATATATGTGAGACATGTATATGCATATGCTAGTTTATATAACATTAACCTTTATGTCTAGATCCATATGCAAGTTTACATCTTTATGTTTAGACCCATATGCAAGTTTACATCTTTATGTTTAGATTTATATGCAAGTTTACATCTTTATGTTTAGATCTATATGCAACTTTACATCTTTATGTTTAGATCCATTTGCAAGTTCACACCTTTATGTTTGGATCTATAGCAGTACATAAGTTATGCAAGTTTATGCCGATTACCTATGCTAGTTTTGTATCATATGCTAGTTTGAATGAAATTCATATGCAAGTTATTGGCTATGTAATCTTATGTCATGATCCTTAGATCTATTTTATGTGTTATGTGATGTTGTTTTTCTTTTTATAAGTTAGACTATTTGCGAGTCTAACATATGTCATATGAAAACGTACGAATAGCGTGGGGATGATGGGATAATATTGAATATACATAAATTGTCAATTAGCATAAAATGACCTTAAAAGGCATATAATTAATTTGATACATTAATTGGCATAATTGATATTTATGGACATAATTTTAGGAGACAATTATGGACATAAATAAATTTGGAATTTATTGAAAAAATTGAATAGGGGTATTAATCCAATTTGGGTTAAATAAAGATGTGTAATAATTAACCGCCTAAGACACGAGGTTAGACTCTTTTGTGGTGTAAGACTTCCCGGACCCGCCCGACAAATCCAGCAGCCACAAATGCCAGTCTAATGTGAGAGGTCAAAGGCACGAAATAAATGCGTAACAATTTTTAAGACACGAGGTTAGGCTCGTTTACTGTATAAGACTACCCGGACCTACCCAGCAAATCCAACAACCACAAATATCAGCCTAATTTGGGAGGTCTTTACAAGGTTACGGTTCTAATGAATTAAGTAACACTTAACCAGATAAACATGTGGTGGGACATAGGGGGTTAAGTGGGTGCCTTGGGTGGCATGTGAAATTTAATTGGGTGCCTTGGGTGGCATGTGAAATACGATTTGATGCACTTAACCAAGATTGAAACATGTAAGAAGACATGAATTAGAATGGGGTTAAGTGGGGAAACCTTAGTGGGGACCAAGCATAGGCGGAAGGCTTGTGTGAAGCATGGGGGCCTTTTTCAAACCAGTAACCCATTAAGTATCTTTGTGAGCTCTACCCAAGTTGAGGACGCGACACACTTACTGGATTTGATTGTAAGAGGTCAAAACGGGTTAGCGGTGGCAATGCAAGTCCAACGGGTTCAGTGCGTGCGTGGGCCCAGGCTGGTAGGTAAGACATTGTTGCATCGTGTAGATATAAGCCGTGCATCTTTGGTGGTATCGGGTTACCCCTTTGGGGAGTGATACACCCCACTGTGGGACCAACACGGGTATCTACGAGTTAGCGAGTCGATCGAATGGGGGTAGTGGGTACAGCTAGTGGAGACAGGGGCAGACAACACCAATGAAGGCAGCTAGGGGTACACGAAACTACCATTATCATGATTAAGTTCTGTAGGCGGGATCAACTTTTAGGGTGACTAGTGGTGGTGCAGTATAGTAATTATCCTATAGTGATTAGGAACGAGATTAACGCCAAAATATTCCTCTTATTTTCTTTGTCATGCCCACTTGTTTCATGGTCATATCTTATCTTACTAGTTTATGCCCTATCCTAGTTACTTTAATAATTATATTGTTAAAGTTATTATACTCGCGATACTTTATGTCTGACCTCCTTGTTTTCGCCTCTTTTCTGCATTCCCCCTCCCCCCCCCCCCCCCCCCCCACGTTCTCAGGGTGGGACTAGTACTAGCGGAGCTTGATCTCGGATCTCTTTCTCACTCTTTTGGAAGTGCTTGGATTGCTGAAAGTAAAGTTCAGCTCATCTCTTTTATGGCTACTTGTGTTGGGGTTTATGCTTTTTATTTTATGTACTCTGAAACAATTTATCAAGATGGATATTAAGTATACTTGGTTTATGAAGTTGTTGTAATAAAACTATTTCTCCGCTGCAATAAAAGTTGTTTTAAAATTTTCAAGTACCATTATTTATATCTGTCTGGTTTTATTCTGTTCTATACACTAAATGCGCTCCATGGAAGTTAATGCATTCCCTTTGTGAGTGACATTAATGGACGTGGGGTGTTACAGATCATGACATAAGATTACATAGCCAATAACTTGCATATGAATTTCATTCAAAATAGCATATGATACAAAATTAGCATAGGTAATTGGCATAAACTTGCATAACTTATGTACTGCTATAGATCCAAACATAAAGTTGTGGACTTGCATATGAATCTAAACATAAAGATGTAAACTTGCATATAGATCTAAACATAAAGATGTAAACTTGCATACAGGTCTAAACATAAAGATGTAAACTTGCATATGGATCTAGACATAAAGGTTAATGTCACATAAACTAGCATATGCATATACATGTCTCACATATATTTTAACAAACCAAACTTGCATAAGATTCATACATGAATATATGATCCAATCATCACAAACTTGCATAAGATATATGATTAACTTGCATAAGATTCGCATAAGAACTAACATATAATCCAACTTACATAAGACTAACATATGATTCAACACCACAAACATACATATAATTTACATCACATGATTCAAAATCATATTCTCATAATCCGAATTATATCTTATCATAATTAAATTAATTAATTAATTTGTGAAAGCTATCATACTCACAATTAAAAAGAATAGTCTTGTCTTTCTGGGATATATATTCTGAAACTGATTTGCTCGCCTTTGATGTAGACTACTCATTATTTAGATTTGATTTGATTTTGATTCAAGCTTCTATCTTGCTTTAGGGTTGAAAGTGTATGGCGCCTACTCTAGGTTCTACATTGACGGCATGGCGGCTCTTGTTATGAATTAATGTGATTAGGGTTAGGGGTTTAGGAGTGTTTTTATAGAAGTTTAATTTAATAAGAGCCGTCGGATTAACCTAGGGATAACCAGAACCATCAGGACCACTCAGATGCCACAACAGCCCTTAGAGCGAATCGGGCCACGGATTGACAGCCAAAAACCCTGGATCGACCCCTAGTCGACCCAGCAGAGCTCGGGTCGACTCCAAAAATGGTGCGTTTCGGCTATTCCCCCTCCCGATTCACTGTTTTGAACTTTTTTTGAATATTTTTTAATATATATATATATACATATATATATTTCTCTCATATGCATATAAACTTCAAGGCTTAATAACTTCTTCATAAGTTATCCGTTTTATGCAAACCAAATATCTATCTTGACCCAAAATTTTGAGATGAACATAATAGCACAACCCATTTCACTTAATTATTCTTCTAAAAATTAAGTATACTTTAATTTGTGAATTTTAATGTTATAAAATTACGGGGTGTTACATTCTCCCCTCCTTAAATGATTTCGTCCCCGAAATCTCTAAGTTAAGAAGAATGTATCCTACCAACCAATCATCCATCTACTCAACCATCATCCACAAGCATCCATTGTCCTTAAAGAAATTTCTAATGCTATATGAACTTATGCAAAAATGTGTGTATATGTTCCTTATCTAATGCAAAGATCAGGCGGTCCACTAATTCTGTTGACCTCCTTAATGCAAATCATGATACTGCCATGCGTCCATTATGTATGCGAAAGAATCCTATCGATACATATTATTTCAACATGTGTGCACAACCATTCATCAAAATGCAACATCCATATGATAACACAACCATTATACATCCATTAATTCAGATATGCACACGCATTTATATGCAACATGAAGGTGATTGAGCCGATCTAGTGCCTAATGTGTGTGTACATGCATCCACGAGCAACCACTTGCATCCATTTGCATCCACCAAACATAACATGTCTCAAACACATGTTTGCAACCATACGGTTCTTTCTAACTAAAGATCGAAGATGTCATCGCAAAGATAATACTATAAGATAGGACAACTGTCAACAAAGCGGTAGAAAAAGGAGAAATTAAAACATACCCTAAAAAGGAAAGGGTACAGCGTACGCATTTTGTCTTCTGTCTCCCAAGTCGCGTCTCTTTGATCATCTCCTCCTTGCACTTTGACCAACTTGACCTCTTTGTTATGAAGCGTTTTGACCTCAGATGCGAGAATGCATGTAGGAGCTCATCTAATCGTGGCATTGCGCTCTACTTCCACTTCTTCGAACGTGCTTGGCTCTACCACTTCCGTCGTAACGTGTAAAAACTTACGCAAATGCGAAACGGGAAATTTGTCATGAACTCCGTTGAGCTTCTCTGGTTACTTTACTCTATATGCCATCTGTCCAATCCTCTCCGTAATTGAAAAGGGTCCTACGAACCTCGGTGCCAACTTCCCAACTGATCCAAAACGGACTACGTTTCTTAACGGTGACACCTTAACAAAAACCATGTCCCCAATATTGAATTCAAGATCGGTTTGTCTCCTATCAGCATATGACTTCTGTCGGTCCTGCGCCGTCTTCATTCGCCGTCAAATCAGGTCTATCTTCTCCGAAGTCTCCCTAATCATGTCAGCTCCAAGCAAGACCTTATCAGTGGATTCCCACCAACATGTAGGTGATCGACACGGTCGTCCATAAAGTGCCTCAAAAGGTGCCATGCCAATGCTAGCCTGAAAACTATTATTATAGGAGAACTCCACTAGTGGAAGGTGTTCTTCCCATGTTCCTCCAAAGTCTAGGATGTATAGTCTCAGAAGGTCTTCTAGAACCCGATTTACTCTCTCGGTCTGGCCGTCCGTCTGAGGGTGATAAGCGGTATTTAAGTATAATTGCGTTCCAACTGCCTCTTGTAAGCTTTTCCAAAATTCGCTTGTGAAAATGGGATCTCTATTGCTCACAATGCTAGAGGGTATGTCGTGCAAACGAACTATCTCTCGAAGGTAAACAGATGCTAACCACGCCGCGGTCCTTCTACTTTTAACGGGAATAAAATGGGCACTTTTGGTAAGTCTGTCTACAATTACCCAAATCCCCGTATTACCCTTCCTTGATCTTGGTAACCCATCTACAAAATCCATGGAAACGCTTTCCCAATTCCAAAGCGGAATCTCTAAGGGATGGAGAAAACCTCCAGGCTTCTTTTGATCTGCCTTGACTTGTTGGCACACTAAGCATCTAGCAACAAACCTGGCCACGTCCTTCTTCATTCCGGCCAAAAAGAAAACTCACTTCATATCCCTATACATCTTATCACCACCGGGATGTATGGTCATCTTAGAGCGATGTGAGTCTTTAAGAATTGCCTTCTTCAAACACTCGTCTTGTGGTACGCAATGTGTTCCATCTATACGTAGCCAACCTCTCTTATCTATAGAATATCTATCAAGATGATTCGAGGACTCCCCTCCTATAAGCTTGCCTACTATCTCAACCAACTGTGGGTCATTTCGCTGTGCCTCTCCAACTCGACCCAAAAGTGTAGGTTGCACCTCTAACGATGCCAATAATCTGGGTACATAATCGATAGAGGGTCTGAAGTCAAAGGAAGATATATACTCCAAACTCTGCCGCTCTACGAACAAAGGACTTAAAGTTAACTTCTTTCCACTTAAGACGTCGGCTACAACGTTACCCTTGCCAGGGGTATATGCGATCTCAAAATCGTAGGATGCCAAAAACTCCATCCATCTCTGTTGCCTCAAGTTTAGGTCCTTCTGAGAGAATAAGTGCTTTAGCAACTTATGGACTGTATACAACTCAAACCTCTCTCCAAGCAAATAATGACGCCATGAATTAAGCGCAAAAACTATGGAAGCCAACTCTAAGTCGTGGGTAGAGTAATTTTTCTCGTGGGCTTTCAACTGTCTTCCACCATAGCATATCACCCTTCCCTCTTGCATTAAAACTGCGCCAAGCCCTGTCCTGCAAGCATCGGTATATACAGTGAATGTCTTACTCCCGTATCGCAAAACTAAAACTAGAGTTGTCGTCAAAGCCCTCCTCAGACGTTGGAAAGCATCGTCACAGTCAACGTCCCTAGTAAAAGTCAAAATTTTCTTCGTTAATCGAGTGAGAGGGGCTGATTTCTTCGCGAAGTCCTTAATGAACTTCCTATAATAGCCAGCCAGCCCTAAAAAACTTCTTACTTCTGTTGCGTTCTGAGGATTTTTCCAATCTTGGATTGCCATCACCTTGGCGAGGTCCACAGCTATCCCTTCCTTAGAGACCACGTGTCCTAAGAACCTCACTTCTTTTCTCCAAAAATGGCACTTGGAGAACTTAGCTTTTAGATGATTCACTCGTAGGGTCTCTAAGACTTCCCTAAGATGTAGGGCATGTTCTTCTTCATTTTTAGAGAAAACCATAATATCATCTACAAAAACTACCGCAAACATGTTTAGAAACTCCCTAAACACCATACTCATTAAGTCAACAAAGTATGCGGGTGCATTCGTCAAACCAAAAGGCATGACAAGCCACTCAAAGAAACCGTTAGGAGTTCTAAAGGAAGTCTTATCGATGCTATCTTCAGCCACCCTTAGCTGATGAAACCCTGTAGCTAAATCCAGTTGCGAGAAAACTGAAGCACCCACCAACTGATCGAATAAATCGCCTATCCTTGGCAATGGGTGCCTATTCTTCTTTGTTAGCTTATTCAGCTCTCTATATTCCACGCACAATCTAAGTGAACCATCATCTTTTGTAGCAAAAACGACTGGAGCACCCCACTCCGAAATACATCTTCTTATGAACCCCTTCTCAAGCAATCCTTTCACTTGCTTAATGAGTTCTCTTCTCTCTCTCAGAGCCATGCGGTGCTCTGGTAATGCAACTGGCTTTGCATTATCTACTAGATATATTCGAAAGTCTGTCCCGCGCCTTAGGGGTAAACCTAGAACTTCATCGAAGACGTCACTATATTCACATACCACATGAACAGATTTCAAATCATCATTAGATGCGTCTAGGGATTTTAGGTAGCTAAGCATTACCGGACCTCTAGGGTCACAAGAAATATCAAGGGTCTTTCCACAATGAGTCAACAATCTAACTACCCTTCTTTCACAATCTAGGATGGCACCGTATCTAGTTAGCTAATCCATACCTAGAATCAAGTCGTAGCCCATGAAGCCAAGAACAAAGGCGTGGCATTCAATCCCAACGCCCAAGATAGACACTCTCAAATCCCGACAAATCATTGAAAGATGAGCCGAACCACTAACAGGATTTGAGACTACTATGGGATCCGTAACTAGACTAGTATTTAGGTGCAGTGTTTCGACTAACGAAGCAGATACAAACGAGTGTGAAGCGCCAGAGTCAAAAAAATACGAACAGGATAATCAAACAGAAAAACTAAACTTTCAACGGAAATGTTTCTACCTCTCTCCTGTCCTGGTGCCATGAGAGCCTGAATCTGCCCTCTCGCCTGCCCTGGTGCCATAAGAGCCAAAAGCTGGCCTCCAGAAGTTCTTTGCCCTTGCCCATGTTTCCTTGGGCAGTCCTTAACTAGATGACCTGCCTCTCCACAGTGGAAACAACCAGTCTTCTTCTTTTTCCTACAGTCTTTGCTCACATGGCCTGGTGTCCCCCAATTAAAGCACATCTTCTTTCCTTTTCCATTATTGTTATTCCCGCCTTTCTTGTTTTGTTGTTGTGGCTTCTTCTGGTCTCCTTTCTTCTCCGGTGCCTTATTAGCATTCGCACATTTCTCTTCCTCGTGCATAAGCGCCATGTCAACCAGTTTCTCAAAGGTAGCCCCCATCGGAATGTGGGTCATAACCAACCCATGTAGCGGCTCATTCAAACCTTTAACGAACCTCAGGGCCTTCTTCTCAGGTGTGTTTACCAATTCCAAGCCAAATCTCGCCAACTGATTGAACTTGTTGACGTACTCCTTTACTGATAAATCCCCTTGCTTCAACGCCAAGAATCTTTCCATATGTAAATTCTCTTCTGCTCGTGAGAGAAAGTTCATTTCGAACCTACGCTTGAAATCCATCCAAGTCTCCACCGGACGCTCTCCGTTCGTGACCTCCCACCAAAATGAGGCTTCGTCTTTCATTAACCAAGCAGCCAATTGGACCTTCCTTCCATCTTCTACTTCAAAAATAACAAATAGATCTTCCACCTCCTTAAGCTAATTTCGAGCTTCAACAAACGTCTCTGATCGTGAAAAGGTTTCCCGCCCATTGCCCTAAAATCTTTGCATATCTTTGCAAAAGTATCAACACGGGGAGGAGGAGGAAGAGGGGGAGGAGGAGCATTTGCTGCGCCTGCGACATTGGCCCTAGCTTCCAGATACCTTCTAAACCATCCTGGTATCAGTATCCCCTCGGGTATCTCGGGAATTCCAGACATGCTGAAAAGAAAATGAAGGGATTCAAAATGGAGAATTCGAAAGAAAGATATATGGCTTTTGGGGGTTATGTTTTTAAAACAAACTTTTCTCTTGAAAGTACTTTCCTTAAAACATACTTTTGAAAGTATTTCTTTATAAAATGGTTTTTGAAAAATAGTTTTTCAAAATTCCTATCTGGTTTGGTAACCTTCAGCTCTGATACCACGTGTAACACCCCACGTCCATTAATGTCACTCAAAAAGGGAATGCATTAACTTCCATGGAGCATATTTAGTTTATAGAACAAAATATAACAAGAAATATGTAAATAATGGTACTTGAATTTTTTTTAAAACAACTTTTATTGCAGCGGAGAAATAGTTTGATCACAACAACTTCATAAACCAAGTACACTTAATATCCAACTTGATAAATTGTTTCAGAGTACATAAAATAAAAAGCATAAACCCCAACACAAGTAGCCATAAAAGAGATGAGCTGAACTTTAATTTCAGCAATCCAAGCACTTCCAAAAGAGAGAGAAAGAGATCCGAGATCAAGCTCCACTAGTACTAGTCCCACCCTGAGAACCTGGGGAGGGGGGGGGGGGAGGAAGAAAAGAGGCGAAAACAAGGGGGTCAGACATAAAGTCTGGCAAGTATAATAACTTTAACAATATAATTATTAAAGTAACTAGGATAAGGCATAAACTGGTAAGATAAGATATGACCATGAAACAAGTGGGATGACAAAGAAAATAAGAGGAATATTCTGGCGTTAATCTCGTTCCTTATCACTATAGGATAATTACTATACTGCACCACCACTAGTCACCCTGAAAGTTGATCCCGCCTACAGAACTTAATAATGATAATGGTAGTTTCGTGCACCCCTAGCTGCCTTCATAGGTACCGTCTGCCCCTATCTCCACTAGTTGTACCCACTACCCCCATTCGATCGGCTCCCTAACTCGTAGATACCCGTGCTGGTCCCACAGTAGGGTGTATCACTCCCCAAAGTGGCAACCTGATACCACCAAAGATGCACGACTTATATCTACACGATGCAACAACGTCTTACCTACCCGCCCGGGCCCACGCACGCACATGACCCCGTTGGACTTGCGTTGCCACCGCGAATCCGTTTTGACCTCTTACAATCAAATCCAGTAAGTGTGTCCCGTCCTTGACTTGGGTCGAGCTCACAAAGATACTTAATGGGTTACTGGTTTGAAAAGGGCCCCCATGCTTGACATAAGCCTTCCACCTATGCTTGGTCCCCACTAAGGTTTCCGCACTTAACACCATTCTTATTCATGTCTGCTTACATGTTTCAATCTTGGTTAAGTGCATCTAATCGTATTTCGCATGCCACCCAAGGCACCCACTTAATTTCACATGCCACCCAAGGCACCCACTTAACCCCCCATGTCCCACCACATGTTTATCTGGTTAAGTGTTACTTAATTCATTAGAACCGTAACCTTGTAAAGACCTCCCACATTAGGCTGACATTTGCGGTTGATGGATTTGCCGGGTGCGTCCGGGCTGTCTTATACCGCAAATGAGCCTAACCTCGTGTCTTTACAATTGTTATGCATTTAATTCGTGCCTTTGACGTCTCACATTAGACTGGCATTTGTGGATGCTGGATTTGCCGGGCGGGTCCGGGCAGTCTTACACCACAAAAGAGTCTAACCTCGTATCTTAGGCGGTTAATTATTACACATCTTTATTTAACCCCAAATTGGATTAATATCCCTATTCAAATTTGTCAATAAATTCCAAATTTATTTATGTCCATAATTGTCTTAAAATTATGTCCATAAATACCAATTATGCCAATTAATGTCTCAAATTAATTATATGCCTTTTAAGGCCATTTTATGCCAATTCACAATTTATGTATATTCAATATTATCCCATCATCCCCACGTTATTCGTACGTTTTTATATGACATATGTTAGACTCGCAAATAGTCTAACTTATAAAAAGAAGAACAACAACACATAACACATAAAATAGATCTAAGGATCATGACATAAGATTACATAGCCAATAACTTGCATATGAATTTCATTCAAACTAACATATGATACAAAACTAGGGATTGGTAATGGGCGTAAACTTGCATAACTTATGTAATGCTACAGATCCAAACATAAAGGTGTGAACTTGCATATGGATCTAAACATAAAGATGTAAACTTGCATATAGATCTAAACATAAAGATGTAAACTTGCATATGGGTCTAAACGTAAAGATGTAAACTTGCACATGGATATAGACATAAAGGTTAATGTCACATAAACTAGCATATGCATATACATGTCTCACATATATTTTAACAACCCAAACTTGCATAAGATTCTTACATGAATATATGATCCAATCATCACAAACTTGCATAAGATATATGATTCAACTTGCATAAGATTCACATAAGAACTGACATATGATCCAACTTGCATAAGACTAACATATGATTCAACACCACAAACATACATATAATTTACATCACATGATTCAAAATCATATTCTCATAATCCCAATTATATCTTATCATAATTTAATTAATTAATTAATTTGTGAAAGCTATCATACTCACAATTAAGAAGAATAGTCTTGTCTTTCTGGGATCTATATTCTGAAACTGAATTGCTCGCCTTTGATGTAGACTAATCGTTATTTAGATTTGATTTGATTTTGATTCAAGCTTCTATCTTGCTTTAGGGTTGAAATTGTATGGCGGCAACTCTAGGTTCTCCATTGACGGCATGGCGGCTCTTGTTATGAATTAATGTGATTAGGGTTAGGGGTTTAGTAGTGTTTTTATAGAAGTTTAATTTAATAAGAGCCGTCGGGTTAACCTAGGGATAACCAGAACTATCAGGACCACTCAGATGCCACATCATCCCTTAGGGCGAATCGGGCCACGGGTTGACAGCTAAACACCCTGGATCGACCCCAAGTCGACCCAAGCGGCTTGGGTCGACTCCAAAAATGGTGCGGTTCGGCTATTCCCCCTCCCGATTCACTGTTTTGAACTTTTTTTGAATATTATATATATATATATATATATATATATATATTTCTCTCATACGCATACAAACTTCAAGGCTTAATAACTTCTTCATAAGTTATCCGTTTTATGCAAACCAAATGTCTATCTTGACCCAAAATGTTGAGACGAACATAATAGCGCAACCCATTTCACTTAATTCTTCTTCTAAAAATTAAGTATACTTTAATTTGTGAATTTTAATGTTATAAAATTATGGGGTGTTATAGGACATAATAGATAGAATAAGAAACAAAAAGAATTTCTCTAGATAGGTGATGCTACACCCTAATGGGAGCAACCCACATAGCCATGTTGCCTGCATGATTTTTTGTCATTTCCTAGATGTGAGGCCTGAGGCTAGACTTACCTTTCCTAATCACTGTTTTATTTTCTTTGAATGCCACATCATCAATACTCGCAAACCACTAATTGACTTCCCCAAAAATATATTATAGGAGAAACGAACTCCTCCGCCACCATATAAATACGTTTGAAGAGATCAACATACGTGATCAGTCAGAATTACTCTGTTAGACATTCGTCCATGCATGTTGCCCTGGGACTGGAAAAACCGAAGGCACTATTCAAGAATAGTCCTTGTATAACTTCGTTTTCTATTTTCTTCGAAAATCATTGACTAGCGGCGTAAAAACCAAATCGAAGTGGAATAAACATTCTGGTCTCTTCGAAACGATTAACGTTGATATCTTTTAGGGATAAGTGGTACTTAAATAAAACAGATTACAATATTCAAAAATAAATACCAGTGTTCACATTTATCAGTCGTAGATTTGAAATCCTTTCTCGAGTTAAAACGGTCATTTAAAAATTAAAAACTCCAATGTTTATTTTAAACTAAATTTCATTTTAATCGACCATTAACCACCTTTAGATTTTTGCGGTATGATTCAATTCGTCAATTTCATCAACTTCTTGGTTACTAAAATGATTTGGATAAATCTTTACTTAATTAAATTATTTAAAGAAATAATTTAATTTTAATTCAACATTTATTATATAAAGGTCTATATAATCTACTTAATATTTCTACCTATCACTTTGGTTTTAACTAATTGGATTGTTTAACTAAAATGCTGAATAAAAATCAAGTTTTTTATCTACAAAACGTCCAGGTTCCTTTCCTATGGTTTCTTTAAACCAGCCTACAAACAATACCCTTCCTAGGCCTGAACACAAAAATCCTTCACACCATACTTCTCCTTTTTATTTTTACAAATTGTTTTTATGCGGCCCAAAGTTCTACCAGCCACGTCTTAAAGCCCACACGCTCCTTTGCTCTTGACGTTGCCATGTCCCCTTCCTAATTCACGAAAAACATATTTCCAGTTCCTTATTGTTGAATAGCCAAGATCTGCTATTTGAATTCTTCATATTTTTGTTACCATTTTCTACTTCCTGTTGTCTTTAGTGATGCCGCCCCTTCCCTTACCGTAGCCTCTGCTCCACCTTCCATACTGCCGTAAGCCACCACCCCTCATCACAGCTCCGATGGTCAGGTGTCCTCATCACTTCCCATTTTTCAGAAGTTCACGCAAAAAGAAACACCCTCTATTGGTAAAAATAAATGTTAGCCAAGACCTGCTTGTTATCACCTCACCTTTTCTTCATTTTATTTCCATCCACTTCCCGACGATGCTTCCTTTCCATATTTTACACACGTCAATGCTCCCACCCATACTGCCATGAATTTCCATCACCACGTCCCTCCTCCAATGCTTTGTAGTCTGTCGAGTTCACCAATGCACCAATGTTTCGCAAACCAAACTCCACCAGTTTCATTCTTTCTGCCTTTTAGTTATGGGCTGCTTCAAATTCTCCCAATGTCCAAACAGTGTCTGTGCATAACTCGGTGTGCATGTGCACGCTCATGTTGGTTCGTGCACCAGTGTCTACACGGACTCCACATGTGCGCCATTCATATTGGGGCCACCCAAATACGTCCGCCCCGCCTACAATCCAATTGATCGAAATATCCATACGCCACGGACTGGAAACACAAATTCATTCAAATGGTTGATCAAACATGGCTTGTAACCATTCCTATTAGCCCCACATACTCAGATCCCAGCCATATGGTGTTGGCATCGTTGCCATCCACTCATCGAAAAGTTCCAGTAACTGTTCTAACTGACAGTATAATGCGAAAACCCAAGACTCATGTTGAATCAAAACTAAAAATCTACTTATCTGAAAAATTGTTTAATATTTTTCCTTGATTAAATCAGATCGTCACACTGTTACAAAACAAATCTTAGCATGAACAATTTCCTAGGTTATCGAAAATGGTCGCAATCATAGTTCCTAGCCATACACTTATTTCCCGCTTCCCTTTTATTAGAAATACGGATATATGTTTCAAAATTCATAACTCAACACCCCTGACGTGTTAACATACCTGAATAAAGAACTACGTTCATAGAAAATGTGCCTATACCATACTTCTTGTTGTTCATCCTTCAACTACGAATATACATGGTATTTTCAAGTGGCTTTATTCCTCTTAGTATGCACAGAAGAACCAATTCCGCAATATATTCTAGTTTAATCTATGCTAGAATACAGAGGTGAGAGTTATAACGCAAAACAGGGTATATTTTTACAGTATATACAAAGTTAAGTCTATAGGCAATGGTCAAATTTTTTATACAAATATTCGGTTCCAGCATATGTTTTTTATCATACCCAAACAAGTTCAACAAATGAATACAATCACCCACAGTTTAGCATATGATCATGTTCAAGGTATACTAGATAAAATGAGTGTTTACTCACCAGTAATAGACTTGGTGTGCTGGCTTTGTTCTCTTCTTCTACTAACTTTATTTCTAACTAATTTTCTTTGAGATGAAAATACATGGGTATGTGCTTCTATTTATAGGTGTAGGAAAAGTATAAACTATTCTAACATTCAATGCATGTCTGGGAAAAGAGGGAACATAGGCAAAACGTTCTCTTCAAACTGCAACCATGATTGAAAAGGAAAGCCTATGTTTTCTATAGCTGTTGAGATGAAACCACTTAATTCACCAATGCCGATGTGCTACAGACCATGAAAAAAAATGCAAGTGTGTACTATTTTCTGTAGAATATATAAGATATTGGTTGCTCATGTATTTTTTCAATTAATGCCCTACACCACATATGTTATATCACACAGTAAACTTGCTCTCTATTCTTTGATGGCTGAAAAGAAATGGTGACTTATGCCAAGTTGTGTTCATCTTTTTGGCTGAGATTATCAGTTTTTTCACATGGCATTGAGTTTACACAAATTATTTAAAAAGTTTGCTTTGCCCCCACATTTTTTAAAAACTGAAAATCTCACAGTCCATGAGATATTTTGGCATGTGAATATATCTATATACCTATCAAGATCCTAGCTGAGAAATTTTCTAGCTTAAATCCTAGTGTATGCAGACCATATGCCTATTTTATAGTGTATACGACACATGTATTTTTCATTTATTGCACTCTTGGGTTGTGTAATTACAGACATACGCAATGATGATAAAATGCCTTCTCCTTAACACGCATGGGTTGAGTTCACAACAATATGCAAAGACAAAAGGATTTTAACTTGATTTGTTTTGTTCTTAAGTGTGAAATTTAGTTGTATTTATAAATCAGTTATTTTATACAACCGGTTAATTTGCATTAACAATTGTCTACAATCTACCCCCCTTATAAAAATTTCGTCCTCGAAGTTTATAAATAGAAGATAGGCAAAAGATAATATATCATATCATATTACATCAAACTAGCTACATCAGATAATATGGTAATAGGTACTATACTCGACTGCCATCGAATTATAGACTACTATAATACACATCTGCCATACTACTACTAATACTGCTATATGTACAATAACATCCTAGCCTAACTACATCACTCTGAACTAATGCTGATCTCGAACACCTCCTCATCGCCTGAGTAATGATCATCTCCTCATCGTATGAGATATTAACCACCTCCACTACGTCATCACTTTCCTCAAGATCATCGTCGTCTGAGATATCTATGATCTCTATAGGAGAAGGTGGATATAACATTATATCCTGGTATCCATAGTCCCGACGTATCCCCAAATTCCCTCCATCTTTCTGAAACTGCAGCCTATCCTATGTGATCTGCTCCCACAAGACGGCTAGCTGGCCATCCTGTGGTACCGGTGCGGTCTCGACTAGAGGGTCGTCCTGCATCTGGTCAAGTATGATGTCCTCCTCTTCTTTCAGTTCCTCCTCTTTCGGCTCCTCCTCTTCTAGCTCCTCCTCCTCTAGCTACTTCTCCTCTGGCTCCTCCTCCTCCTCAGGATCATCCATATCATCGTCCCCGTCATCACCATCTCCACTGTCGCTACCGTCACCATCGTTATCTCCGTCACCTGCATATCCCTCCTCCTGCACTTCCTCCTCCTCATAATCTTCTGGCTCTTATATAAAATCCATGTTGTTCTCCTCGATGAAAGACTCTCCATGATAGATACCCGACTCCTCAGAGTCGACATACCGTTCCCCCTCATCGTGATGCTGAGCATGCCCGATCCTATCCTAAGGGCCTACTACCTCTAGTATGATGATGCCTGTGTGTAGCCTCAGTATCTAGAGAGGAGTAAAATGCTTCCTAACTGTTCTCTTGAAGATTGGCACCAACTGGTGAAGAAGCAAAGAATTGATCTCAGTACAAGTGATAATAAACTGAAAGAGTTCATAAGCCCTAAGAAAACTGAGTCCTTGAGTATCAATAATCCACAGAGATGAAAAACCCAAAATTCCATTTCCAACATAAGATAACATCCATAACAAGTCATACAATACCATCATACATAGGATAACATCCAAATCAAAAATAGGATAGCTAACACCTAGTTCAAAACAAAATCTGGATAGATTTCCCTGATGTGTTTATCCATTTCCCAAGTACAGTCAGTCTAATTCTCACTCCATTGTATCTTGAGCAGCTTCACTACATTATTCCAGAGTTGCTTTTCTTCCTTATCCACCACATAGACTGGATATCTAATCACAGTCAAGTTCGGTTCAATCTCAAGATCCTCCTGAACCGTTGGTTCCAAAATCAAAGACGGGCCGTAAACACATTTGCGAAGATGCGACACGTGAAAAACATTGTGAATCCCTGCCATTCTTTCTGGTAATTCCACCCTATAAGAAAGAGATCCAACCTTATCAAGAACACGGAAAGGTCCCACATATCGTGGAGCTAACTTTCCCTTTTTATCAAATCTGACTGCTCCCTTAATTGGTGAAATCTTTACAAACACAAAATCCCCAACAGAAAAATTAAGATCCCTTCGTCTTTTGTCAGCGTAGCTTTTCTGGCGATCCTGGGCCTCCTTCATTCGTCTTTTGACTAACTCAACCTTCTCATTTGCCTCTCGGATCATATCTAGTCCGAGAAGAAGTTTATTTCCTGACTCCACCCAACAAGTTGGTGATCTGCATGGTTTTCCATAGAGAGCTTCATACGGTGCCATGTCTATACTAGTTTGGTAGATGTTGTTGTAGGAGAATTCAACTAAATATAGGTGATAATCCTATGATCCTCCAAAATCAAGAATACACGCTCTCAAGAGGTCTTCCAATATCCAGTTCACTTTTTCTGTTTGGCCTTCTGTCTGGGGATGGTAATCGGTACTTAAGTTCAGCTTGGTGCCCAAAGTTGTTTGAAGTGCTTCCCAGAATTTACTGGTAAAAATGGGATCTCTATCGCTTACAATGCTCACTGGGACTCCATGTAGTTGTACAATCTCCCTTAAAAAGTCTCGGCTAACAAAGCTGTAGTCCAAGTTGGTTTCACCGGAATAAAATGTGCGCTCTTCGTCAGTCGATCTACTATAACCCAAACTCTTTCATATCCTCTTCTAGTCTTAGGTAAACCATCGATGAAATCCATCAATATCATATCCCGCTTCCATTTGGGAATCCAAAGGTTGCAGTAATCCTGCTGTTTTCTTATGATCACCTTTTATTTGCTGGCACCATAAACATTGATCTATATAGACCAGAATATGTCTCTTCATTCCCGGCCACCAAAATACTTGTCTCATGTCTCTATACATTTTTTGCATTCATGGGTGAATACTTAGCTTTGATTTGTGGCATTCTGCTACAACTTCTTATCTTAGCCCATCAATGTCGGGAACACATAATTTCCCATTTATCCTGAGGATACCTTGGCCATCCACTTCAAAATCTGACTCCCCTCCCCTTATAACTCCTTGAATTAACTTCTCTAGATTTGCATCTTTTCTTTGATTTGCCACCATTATTCTTTCTTGAAGTGCTGGAGTAGCTTCTAGAAGAGATAATATTGCATTTCTGCTTAGAGCGCCTGCTAAGACAATAGCTTTTCCTAGCGTATAGACAATATCTCGGTATGCAAGGAATTCCAACCACCTTTGTTGTCTTAGATTGAGATCCTTTTGAGTAAACAAATACTACAACGGTTTGTGATCAGTGAAAAGCTCAAACTCTTCTCCTAACAGGTAGTGTCTCCACATTTTCAATGCAAAGACAACTGCCAATAACTCTAGATTGTGTGTAGCGTAGTACTCTTCATGGATCTTCGATTGTCTACTAGCATATGCAATCACACATCCATTTTGCATCAATAACTAACCAAGTCCAACTCCACATGCATCATTATATACTGCAAACCCACTCTTTCCATCTGGAATAGCTAGAACTGGTGCTTTTGTTAATCTTTTCTTCAATTCCTTGAAAGCTTCTTCACATTTTTGAGTCCATATAAATTTCTCACCCTTCTTAGTCAACTTAGTGAGATGAGAAGATATCTTAGAATAATCCTGGATAAATCCCCTATAGTATCCTTCCAATCCTAAGAAAATACGTACTTCCGTCGGCGTTCGGGGCTGCTTCCATTGTTGCACTGCTTCAACTTTGATTGGGTCTACAAAAATACCATCTCCATTCATAATATGCCCAAAAATTCTAACTTCAGATTGCCAGAAATGACATTTAGAAAACTTCACCTTCAATACATTCTTCCTTAGAGTCTCTAATAGCACTTTAAGATGATATCAGTGTTCTTCTTTGGTCTTCGAAAAGATTAAGATATCGTCAATAAAAACAAGAACAAATTTGTTCAGAATCTTCCTAAAGACACAGTTCATCAAGTCAACAAAATACGCGGGTGCGTTGGTCAGTATGAATGGAATAACTAACCATTCATAAAAGAAATCCGGGCCTCTGAAAGCAGTTAAAGGAATGCTATCTTCGGCAATCCTTAACTGATGAAAACCTGTTGCTTGGTCCATTTGAGAAAATACCGTGGCTCCATTCAATTGCTCAAAGAGATCATCGATTCAAGGTAAAGGATACTTATTTTTTATTGTCACCTTATTTAACTCTTTATAGTCAACGCATAATCTTAGTGATCCATCAGACTAAACCAAAAGAACTACTACTGAACCCCAGCTTGAAAAAATTGGCCTAATCAACACTTTAGCCAACAAATCTTGAGTTTGCTTTTTGAGTTCCATGAATTCTTTTGGTGCCATTCATCTATTAGGTTGAACTAGCGGTCTTGCTCCTGGAATTAGATCGATTCAGAACTCTATTTCTCGATGTGGGGGTAAATTCTTAACTTCTTCAAATACATCAGAAAAATTTCTGACTATTTATAACATCTCCAGATTTTCTTGTGGCCCTTCCAAGGCATACAAGAAACTACACATATGAAAACCGGGTTTTCCACACGGTATCCGAGCTTTGCTCCATATATTGGTTATTAGAGTTACGACTTATTTGTCACATTTAATCTTAGCTTGAAACTTACTTAACCAGTCCAACTCGAGTATAAAATTAAATCCTTTAAAGTCCAAAACATAGAAATCGAAAAGGAAGGAATGTGAAAAGTACGAGAGGGCCACATTATCGCAATTCAGTTTTTCCTCCAATGGGATTAGATACGCAAATCGGATTAGGAGAAATTTTCAGGATAAATTGAAATTTTCCTACCATTCCAAAAGAAATGAAACTATGCTAGGCACCGGTATCGAATAAAACATAAACATTAATTCCATTTAAATCAAAGATACCTTTGAGAACTCCTTTTCCTTTCGCATCCTAAGAAGTTGAAGGTTCATTCTTAATAGCGTAGACCTTTGGTTGCTGTGCCTTTTTCATGAGCGGACAGTCTTTAACCATGTGTCTAGGCTGATGGCAATTGAAGCATAAAGTTTTCATGACCATTGCATTACAAGGTCCTTGCTGTTGTTTCTGTTGTTTCTGTTGTTGTTGTTGTTGTTGTTGTTGAGGTTGTTGTTGTTGTTGAATTTGTTGTGGCTTCTTTGCTGCTGGTTTCTTGCAGAACCTAGCAATATGCCCCTTCTGATGGTAGTTGTGGCATTCTGTATCTTTAAATTGCTCCTTGGCCTTCTCCCCCATTTTTGGTTGTCCCTTGTTTTTCCAATTCGGGTTAACTTTCCTTTTATTGGGATTTCCACCACTAGGTTCTACTGTCTGTGCCTTAGCAACTGGCTTCTTTCCCTCAAGTGCCTCATATCGAACTTCCATGTCTACTAGATCAACAAATGGTATCTTAAGATGCCCAATCATTTTAACTTGCAAGCTATCCTTCAACCCTGCTATAAACATTTAATTCTTCTTGAGCGGAGTGTTGATCAGTTCTGGCCCAAAGCAAGGGAGTGCATTAAACTTATTTTCATACTCATATATTTTCATGCTCCCTTGTTTGAGATCAATAAAATCCCGATACATTCTAGTTTTTCCAGCGGCCGGAAGAAATTGTGCTTCGAATGCCTCTTTGAATTTTTCCCAAGGGAAATCGTCTTCAGGAGCGTTCGCAGTTTGAACATCCCACCAAATTGTAGCAGCTCCTTGGAGTTGCTAGGAAGCTAAAAGACACTTCTGGTCATCATTCAATTTCATCCCTTTGAAATCTTGTCACAGGACCTCAACAATGCTTGAACTTCAATGAAAGACTCAGTCCCTTTGAATACCTACCCTCCTAGAGTCGTATACTCCTTACAGATAGTTGCAAAGCTTTTGTCACTGGACTGGTGTAACTTCCTCCAAAGTTTACTTGATCTTGAGAGGCGGTATTACGACCATTAATAGTGGTAGTCCAACTAGCGCGACCTCTTCGTACTCGGCAACTCATACCTAATTACTTGAATAGGACAAGTCGATAATCAAGAATTGTTTGGATAAAACTGACTAAAGTATACTACTCAAGTAGATCCCGCTATATACGTTTTATAAACATACGCTTTCTCACACTCACTCAAAGCCTAGGTATTCAGTAACCTAAGCTCCGATACCAACTGTAACAACCCAACTTTCGAACGCATCGAAAGTCGTGTCATTATACAAGAATAAGAATAGATAGAAGATAGAACTAAAGAAAACATCAGAATCTCACAGCGGAAGTTAAACAAAAGATGATACTACATAATATTATACATCAGAACACAGTACATCATAGCATATTAGGTATATGGATACATGACATTTCATAGTACAACTTTAATTACACATATCATCATCGATAACCAAAATTGCAGACTTTAATCATACATAGATATGATAGGTAAATCATCATGCAGAAAGTCTATCCAGCTATTCCTGTCAAGTTATGACCTGATTCACTTGTCTACTCATCGGAACTGTTGGCTATGGAGCAGGTTCAACCGTTGGCTATGGAGCAGGTTCGAGCATCTGACGTTTGGAAAGAAAATAATGAGTGACTTAGTAATAAGTTTAAATGTGAGCTAGTGGGATGGTTAGGATTAATATTTTAATTAATTTATGTTAATGGCCTTATAAATTTATACGAACTTGTAAAAGCTATATCTTATCCACACGTTATCCAAATTCAGCGAAAAAAGATCCATTGGGATCGTATGGACGAGCGCTGCCTAATGGAACTGACTGGGTATATAATTTGTTATTGACTATGTGTGTTTGGATGATATTTATCATTGTCATTTGATATTTTAAATACCATAAGAAACCCTTGGATGTAAAAAGGGAAAATTTCAATGTGTATATTGAAATAAGAATATTATTTAAAATCAACAGATTTTATAAAAAGGAAATTTCAATGCGTATATTGAAATAAATTATTATATAAAATGAAGGGATTTTATAAGAGATTTCAAAGTGAATACTGAGATAAAGGAATTTTATAAATCAAAAGATTTTATAAAAGGAAATATTTAAAAAAAATAGAATTATAAAAAGGGGATTTTGAGTTATAATAGAGATATGAATTGATTTATTTAAAATAGATATTAAATAAAAATATGTTTTTAACAAATAAATTGAGAAGAATGATTTTTTAAATAATGTTTTTAAATTAAGGAAAATATTTATCATTTGATAAATAAAGATATATAAGTCTGAACTTATATAAAGAAGTAAACAGATAAATGGAGCAAATTAATTTATAAAATATTATAAATTAAGTAAAATATTTATCACTGGATAAATAGAATATATAAGTCAGAACTTATATAGAGAAGTAAGAATCGATTTTAACATCGATATTTGAAACCAAATACGAACATAGTGTTAACAAGACTTATTAATGGAATTATTCAAGTATTGAATATAAAATAAGATTTTATATGAATTGTTTATAAAAGAAGTATAAATAAAATATTTAAAATAAGATAATATTTTAAATACAAAACCAAACCATTTTAATTATATAAAGAATATATTATTCATATTGAATATGAAGAATGGATTAAGGCAAGTATTTTTGCAAAGAAGAAGATTATAAAAGAAATGTTATTCATATTGAATATGAATAATGGATTAAAATAAATTTTTTGAAAATAAAAACATTTATAAATAAGACCGGATTTTTGAAATAGGATTTCAAATAGAAATGAAATTTCAAATGGCTTGGAATAAATAACTTGTTTAATAATAAAAACAAGTAGTGTGATTTATAAACAATGTTTATAAATAAATTAAAAATAATTATCAGTGGATAATTTGGATTGTAAATTCAGTAGTGAATATTGAAGAGAATTAATCGAATATTAGTTATTCGAAAGAGAATTAAATCGAAGATAGATCATTTGAAAAAGGAGTTAATCGAATTAGTTATTCGAAAGGAGTTAATCGAATTAATTATTCGAAAAGAGTTAATCAAATTAGTTATTCGAATAGAGTTAATCGAAATTAGTTATTCGAAATAGAGTTAAATCAAATATAGTTTATTCGAAAGAGAACTATACATTGGGATTCGATTATATCGAATGTAGGAAGGTACTGTTTAATTTCCGTTTTTAAATCAAGATTCATTTATTTATTTAATAAATTATTATTATTCAATTTAAGAAATAACAGTATAATTTGGGGTTAGATTATATCGAAAGTAGAGATTATAATGTTATCGTTATAACCAACGTTTTATAAAAGAACAATATTTATAAACTGAATCCGAGAGTTGCGTAAGCAATGATTTGATAAAAAGATAAGAAATAGAGTTAAAGAAATTAGAAACTGACTAGAGATTAGTTAAGTTGAATGATTTCCAGGGTACCGGTCTGACGTTGGTTTCGGCCTTCGGGATTAATACTTAGGGAATCGTTCTCTTACTAATTTAGGGTTAGAGACTGATGGACGAAAAATGATAGTTAAGCGTGAATAAGAAATGGATACGTTTTCCAATCTTAATAAGGTATATTTTCTAAATTTAGAAAGTAATAATTTATGGAGATATGGAAATGGGTAACTGAATAAATTAATGATGAATTAATTTAAAAAGAGGAAAAAGTATATTGATGATTGATCGGTAAGATTTCCATTTGGAAATACGACCGTTGTTGTACACATGTTTTTATTTGATAGTTAAATCACCGACTATCAAAGTTTTTGACTAGTTTTCCATCGTCAGTATGGAGAGACCGGGAGCAGATTCATTATTTGAAAACCACTCTATATGGGCGTTAGCATTGCGAATCTAATATGATGAAGATAATTAAGGACAGAGTTATGCAAGGGCTATTCTGGCGATCCTAGGTAGAAATTGCGTAAGATGGATTTACAGAATAGTGCGTTTGGTTTGTCCAGTCCCAGAACAACCTGTATGGAAGAATGTCTGACAGAGTATATTTAATAGATCGTGTAAGTTGATCTCTTCAAACATATTTACGTTTGGTGGTAGAGGAATTCGTTTCTCTTAGCTGTTTACCGTGGGATGTATGGAGAAATCAATTTGTGATTTAGCGGGTATGACGATGTGACATTCAAAGAGAAGAAAGGCGTGGTTTGTAAAAGGATATGTTATGGCCTCTAGCCTCACAACTGGGAAATGGTATAAAATCGGGTAGGTCGCATGGCTAAGTGGTTAGCTGCCAATTAGGGTGTATTGTCGCTTGATCTAGAGTGATTCCATTTGCTTCTTTATTCTGTTCCGATGCTATCCCTTTCAGGAAACGGTTGCTGATCCCAACCGTTGGTAATAATACTGATCGTCGCTAATCTATGAATTAGAAAAGTGCGATATTTGTAATAAAATTCTGCAAGCGCACAGGTGTGTAGCATACAGGTCGAACACAGGGAGGTAAATTAAAATCAAATTATTTATCTAATCTCTTGGGCGAGTTAGACGAAGCCTGGAGATTTTGTTGAAATAAAAACAAACTAAAATTGTGAACTTAGGATTATCGTTGAATCTAATCAACGATTAATCACTAAAGAAAGTAAATTGCAAAACAAGAACAACAATGCAGAAAATAAAAGTGTAGAATAAGAAGAACAACAAAAATAAAATTAGGATTGTCGTTGAAACTAATCAAATGACTAATCACTAATGAAACAAATGTAAAATACAATTGGTGCTCTTCCAAAACTAATTGTGAAGACAGCACCTGTTGCTAAGAAAGAAAAATGCAGAAATAGTAAAAAGGAAGAACTTTTATTAATGGAGAAGAGAATACAGAATAATGGATGGTGGCTACAATGACATTACAAGGGTATTAATAGGATAGATAGCCAAACCCTAACCCTAACCCTAATACAATGATAGATGGGCCTTAGGGAATTCACAAAAGAGTTTACAATGAGAGTTTCAAATGGGCCTTAGTTAAATCTATTAAATTTTTGGCCTTTCTTCTTTTCCTCTTGGTTCTTTGACAAGCTTCCCTTGATTTGAGAAATTCTTGGTCTTTCTACCAATCATTTTCTTGTCCAACAGCAACTAGATGTGAGATCTTCATCTACAATTCTTCAAAATGTAAATATACACCAATTTGATCTCCATTTCTCTATTTTTCTGGTTGCATGCGGGCTGGGTTGGAATATCTGTAAAAGTAACAAAACAATACCCAAGTAATATTTATTTATATACAAAAGATAAGAAATAAGAGCATAAAATAAACACATTTCTATGTCAATCAAATACCCCCACACTTATCTTTTACTCGTCCTCGAGTAAAACAAGAAATGAAAAAACTAGACTAGATAGGTCACACTTTCATAGGAAACACGATTGCATTGAGCGTATGCAACAAGCCGTTAAACCTCTAGGTGTCCCTAGTAGGACGAGTGGTGTCTCGTGAGGGTTTTCAGCGGATACTACCCACAAAATTCAAATGCAGTATGCTATGATTCTAATGAAACCACATGAATGCAATGGACATATGCAAAATAAAAGCAAAAATGAAAACAAGACTTGTTTCTGAAGTGGTACAACAAATTAAATTAACAATTTCTAGTCAGTTGATTTTATTTTAGATACCTCAACTTGTCACAAATTTTCAATATAAATCAAGTTTTCAAATGTTAAATTCCAGTTTGGCCAGTTAGTTCGGTCGATAACATAGTGCAGCCATGAAATAAATTCTTAGTTTACTTGGCACAGTTTGCAAAGTGGTATTATTATTTTCTCATGTATGGCTAGTCAAATCAATAAGGTCAAGAAGTGTTTGGGCATCATCGCTTATTCTTTATTCTATAAAATTTTAAAATTTATGTTCAAGTACATACACCTAACTTAGAAGACCAAGGTTTACCACCCATGCACTGCCTCGCGGACTAACGGAGAGTAGGTAAAGAGCTTGGCGGATTGTGCAGGCCGACTTTGACTTTGTCAACAACGTGTCAGTAATCCTTAGGTGTCCAATCTCGTAAAATGAGACCAAGATATTCCAACGCTGACTTTGTCAACAACATGTCGGATAGAGCTTGGCGGGTTTGCACACCAACGCTAGATATACAAGCAATGTTGGATACCCTTGGATTACTATTATTATTATTGAAAATTTAAGCACAAAAGAGAGTTACGCGAATTCAACTTAACACAACTTAGTTTTAAAGATTCGAAAAGCCAATATAAGTATTTTAAGTCCTCCACTTATTTAAACAAAGTCTACAATATAGAATAGATTTCATGGCCATCACCTAAGAATCTCCCTATGTACCGGTTACACTATTATCCCTCAAAATTAATCTTTTCATTATATTTCAAATTCGAACTTAGCTGAGAGAGAAAAATACTATCAACTGGCAAAAAATTGTAAACTTATTTTGTTGTATCAATTGAAAATGAGTCATATTTCAAAAAAAAAAATGGCATGTTACTACAGTCTAAAATGCATGATGGTCCTATTTAAATGATGAAAATGAAAAGAAAGAAAAATAAAGAAAAAAACGAAAATGAGTGAAATGCAGACCCCCCCCCCCCACACTAGAACTAAACAGTGTCCACACTGTAAACACGTTTCCTAAATGTGAAAGATAGAACCCAAAGATGGATTAAATGTAAAATGATTTCTAAAACAAAATGCAATTTAACTATATGTAAGAAAGGATCATATGTACAATGATAAATGTGTTTGCGATGCATGCGACGCAAGGATTGCCACCAACTTTTTCCCCCACACTTGGTTCTTGCCCTATTAGTCCCATTCCCACTATGTCTAGGCATGTTTTCTAGTTTTTGAAAACCATCTCATCTTTGAACCAAGATTTATAGTCCAGGAGATAAATATCCAGGGTCATCCTAACATGAAGTTTTTCAACCAAGCCAGCATTCCAAAAGTAATTCATGTATTCAACAAATTTGTCAGTGTAATTTTCCAAAAATTTTTGATCGTATATAAATTCAGTGAAAGTTGAAATCTGAGTGTTGTTCAAGAGTATGTGATCACATTTCTCAAAGTTGTTCAAGACACTGACAATTTCAAGCTCATTTGAAATTTTCTCAAAGTTAAATTTTTCGAACTCGGGACGTGAATCCACTTCTTCCTCGTTTGGCAATTCATCCTCGTACAATCCAAAAAATTCCTGCTCATTAAGATCTGAGTTGAAAAATTCAACATCTTTATTTTCCTTAATTTCAAAAATTTCAAGTTTCTCGCAGCCTGAAAGAGAAAGATCAAAATCCAAGCTTAAATCTTTTTTCTGAAAAGAGTTGAAGTCCAAATCATTTGTTGAATTTTGAAAAACTTCATCAAGATGATTATTCTCAATTTCCAAAGTCGTTATTTGAAAATTTTCACTGTCAGTAGAAATTGGATTATTTTCCGATTCAAGGCCCATTTGATTTTGTTGCTCGCGTTGTTCTTTCAAAGTTGTCAATAAACAAAGAAGTTCATCAGCCTTTTTATTTAGCCTTTCCGCCCTCTCATCAAAATTACATTCTTTAGAGTCATTGATTTGAGAGCTCTCGCTTTGGATTTCTTGATTTTCAAAATTATAATCCACATCAATTTCACAATCAATATTATTTCCAATGTGGTAGTTGTTTGAATTTTCAGAAAAATGATATTGGAAATCATTTTGATTTTTAAAATTAGGTTCATAACCAAAACTGTGAAAATTCGAGGGAAAATTGCAATTTTGGCCATATTCAAAATTTGGATGTGGGTTGTAAATTTGGAAATTTTGATCGATTTGAAAATCATTTTCAAAATTATTTTCAAACTGGTTTCCAACCTCATATTGATGTTGATCAAAGGTATGTTGCGATTTAAAACCGTTTTGATGTGGATGTGGCCCATAATCGAAATTATTGAAATTTAAATTGAAATCGTCCTTTCGATTATATCTATGATTTTGAAAATGTTGGTCAGTTGGAAAATTTTGAAAATTGTCAATATTGGACTCACGAAATTTTGGAAAATTTTGCTTCATGAGTTGTAATTCATACTCATACTCTTCAAGAGGACGTCTACTCCGATTGTTATCCCACAATTCTCTCAAAGATTTTTTTGAATCAGACATTTGAAATGAAATCAAGACAAGACAGAAATTATTCTCAGTTCAAAATAATATAAAAGAATGAGTTGTGCTCTATTAATTAACCGACTCAATTGGAAGGGGGAAGAGGGTCTTATGGCCGTTCACGTATAGTACAAATACTAAGGGATACGACCAATGTTTTACGGGTAGTATGCAACCTCTTTTGCTAATAGTTCAATAAATTGAACTACTATATATCCGCGATCCAATTATACGAGACAGTCAACTTCACAAAACACCACTGTTCAATTATATTATTTTGCAATGTCTGTTTTTATTGATGAAAACAACGAGAATGAAGATTTCAATTATGGAAATATCAGTTCGCACCAAATTAATTCAGAAATTTTAGTCACGGAACAGTCATAGAAATATAAATTGCAGAAAAAAAAAATTACATTCAAGCCGCTGCCCCTGCAGAAGATTTTTACAACAATTTCTATATTTTTCAAAGCAACAGAAACACCTGTAGAGTTTGGAAAATATTACTGTGGGGTATGACGGTCCATCCAGAGCAGCTAAGTAGCGCTGATAATTCGAATCGATTGACGTTTGAGTTCTTGTTCGACTGCTTGAACACTGTCTCTTGCTTCGCTTGATTTCGAATCCCTTGTTGTTGCTTAAGCACTTTACTTCTTGATTTTTGAATTTTTTTTGAGGCCTTGATTTGATTTGATACCTTCCTTTTTTTGTTTTAAAAATAAAAACAAATCAAATAAACAAAAGAAATGAAAACTGCAAACTGACTAGGAACTGAAAAAAAAACTAGATGAACAAATAAGCTAAACTAACCTAAAGTGGCCTACTTAAAAGAAAATAAGGAAAAAAATTAACCAAAAACAAAACAAAATAAAATAAAAATTCAACCAAAGTGCTATACAAAAGAGCTCAGCCAAACGTCCAAGAACTGACCTCAAGTGCTGCGTCCAATTAAAAACAAAACAGAGAATCAAAAGAAACAAGGCAAGAATCAAATATCAAGTTCCCAGAAGAAGAAAATCTCACGCCCCCCTTTTTATAAGTAAACAAATCACGCTCCTTTATTTTATTTTTCAAAACAATTCGTCCCAACAGAATGGAAACAAATAATTCCCTAGCAAAATAGTCGATAGAAATTCGCGTTCTTTCCTCTGATTTTTCTTTGCAGACACGCACTATTATAAAAAAAATAAAAAAAAATTGATACCCCCTTTCGTTGTCAAACAAAAATTATTCGAATTCAACTTAAAGTTTCGACTGAGCTCTCCCTTTTTCTATCGAATTTGGTTTCTATGTTTCAGATCTGGGATTTGGGGTTTGGTACAATTCGGTAGTGGCTTGTTTGGGGGTATGGATGCGAGCGACTGGCTTAAGTGGATGGGATGTGAACGTGGTGATCGGGTAGGAGGTTTCCGATCTGCGATTAGGGGTTATCAGTTGTTTTTTTGAAGTGGGTATCGCGGCTTGCTATTGTGAATTGGGGAAAGGAGTTCGGATCTGGTGATAATTTTTGCAGTGTTGTCTTTCAACTCGGGTTCAGGTATTTGCGTTTTGGGTTTCAGAGTGAGGAGATTTGGTGGACCTGAGTTTGCGACCTGGATAAGGGTTGTGGGTTTGGTGAAAGGTGGGTATTGGCTTACTGGAACTTGCTGTTCGATGACCAGTCAACGGGTTGCGGTGTGACGTGAAGGTAGGGGTATTTGATGGTTTTGGAGAAAGGGTGAACGTTCGCTGTTGAGTAGCTTTGAAAGGGGGTCTTGCGGATGTTTGAAGGATGGGGAATGTTAGTGATGTAATGCCATGGACGTGAGAGGTTTGTGATTGTGACATTAGAGGAAGTTACTGTGATGGGCAGAAAAGTGGACAAGGCAGTGAATAGGAGAGGAACTAGAAAAGGGAGATTGTTGTATTATTATTTTTTTTCAGAAATTTGTACAAAAGGAGAAAGAGATTGTAGAAGGAAAGAAATGCAAAAAAAAAGAAAGAGCTGTATAGAAGACAGAAAAGAAGGTTGCAAGGAAATAAATAAATAAAATAGCAAGTTTTTTTTTTTAGACTTGAAGAGAAAGAAATGCTATGTACTGAAAACAGGTAAGGAATCAAAAAAAAAATTAGCAAGTTATTTTTTTTTCTCTTTCTTAGTTCATGACCATATCAATGTAATTGATACACAACATTACTAATCAAGATTTTTTTTCTATATATACAAATGAACAAAAGGAAAATAAAATAAAATAAAACTAACACGAATCAGAAATTAAATAAATAATAAAATTTAATCGTTACCTCCCCGGCAACGGCGCCAAAAACTTGATCGTCGCTAATCTATGAATTAGAAAAGCGCGATATTTGTAATAAAATTCTGCAAGCGCACAGGTGTGTAGCATACAGGTCGAACACAGGGAGGTAAATTAAAATCAAATTATTTATCTAATCTCTTGGGCGAGTTAGACGAAGCCTGGAGATTTTGTTGAAATAAAAACAAACTGAAATTGCGAACTTAGGATTATCGTTGAATCTAATCAACGATTAATCACTAAAGAAAGTAAATTGCATAACAAGAACAAAAATGCAGAAAATAAAAGTGCAGAATAAGAAGAACAACAAAAATAAAATTAGGATTGTCGTTGAAACTAATCAAACGACTAATCACTAATGAAACAAATGTAAAATACAATTGGTGCTCTTCCAAAACTAATTGTGAAGACAACACCTATTCCTAAGAAAGAAAAATGCAGAAATAGTAAAAAGGAAGAACTTTTATTAATGGAGAAGAGAATACAGAATAATGGATGGTGGCTATAATGACATTACAAGGGTATTTATAGGATAGATAGCCAAACCCTAACCCTAACCCTAATACAATGATAGATGGGCCTTAGGGAATTCACAAAAGAGTTTACAATGAGAGTTTCAAATGGGCCTTAGTTAAATCTATTAAATTTTTGGCCTTTCTTCTTTTCCTCTTGGTTCTTTGACAAGCTTCCCTTGATTTGAGAAATTCTTGGTCTTTCTACCAATCACTTTCTTGTCCAATAGCAACTAGATGTGAGATCTTCATCTACAATTCTTCAAAATGTAAATATATACCAATTTGATCTCCATTTCTCTATTTTTCTGGTTGCATGTGGGCTGGGTTGGAATATCTGTAAAAGTAACAAAACAATACCCAAGTAATATTTATTTATATACAAAAGATAAGAAATAAGAGCATAAAATAAACACATTTCTATGTCAATCAAATACATTCGGTACACTCAAGCGAAATGAGTGACCAGTCATGTTTAGTGTGAGCTACAAGATGTTCTTGTTGACCCCGTGTATTCCTCTCTAGAGATACACTGTCGGAAGGTGGTCCCATACCTTGCCAATTGGAATTCATTACCCAATAAGCGCCCACGGTTTTTGATTATATATTATGTATGTGGAACGTGAGATGAAAGCGTTCTGCTAGATGATTATTATATTGTGGTTGACAGACATTATTATAATATCAAATGAGTTTGATATAAAGATTATCGTTCCATTCAAAAGGTTTTTGAATGTTGGACCAAGTGTTTTGGAATCTCATAAGTGAAAAACCCGTTCCATTATACGATGTGGTCTTATGAGATATCGTTTAATTGCTCAAACTGTTTTAAATGGTTTTGCTCATACCAGTCCCATGACTGACCCAGAGTTTATTTTGTTTCATTTTCCTTAAACTCTTAGGTGGCCAATTTTGTAAGGGCATTCAAGTAGTCAGGTTTTTACAGATATACTTGGAGAGCTAGAGCAGGAGGCTTCAGGATTATATAAATGTAACAACCCGGAAAATCTGAGCCAGTTTAAAATTTTTAATTTGGCTATTTTAGTGGATTTTAAATATTTAAAATAAAATATGTTAAATAATAATGATGAAAAGTATGTTTGAATCGATGTTTGAAAATAAATATAATTATTATAAATTATAAACAAGGCCTGAAAAGGCGCGACAGTTTCAAAATTTCAATTCAAACTTTAACTGACTGTATCGGGTGCAAAATAAAACGGATTTTAGTTAAACCAAAAATATTTAAATCTGTTAGTGAACACCTTTCTATTGAATCTGAAAAATCGAAGTTTCATAGCGGGAGTCAAAAGTTATTGCCAAATAAATTTTCAGAAAGGTCGCTATAGAGAATATATCGCCCTTGAAAATAGACATTTTGCAAACAACCTTGGAATTCGACAAAACCACTTTTGTTGGATCCGGGATGTCGAATTATTGCTAGATTTCAAATTTCATAATTTTTGAAGTTAATATGTGAGCGTGGCAAAGGAAAATGCGTTTTGGCCAATTATAGTTAAATTGGATCGACAGGAAAATGGCCATTTTTCAAACGGTCTCAGATTTCGGTGAAACTAGTTTTTTTGGGACCGTATCGTCAAAACATAGCTAGATTTATTTTTCAGGAATTTTTGGGATTAGTATGTGGCCCCGAAAAATTGAAATGTACGTTCAAATCAAATATTGAATGTTATATATTTTAATTTGAAGAAAAACTGACTGAAACAGTCGAATAGGCCTACGAAACATATCCATTGGGTTCAGAATGGGGGTATTTAGCTAGGGACAACAGTCATTGGGTTTGGATTGGAGTTCGTATGAGATGAGGGGTATTATTGGATTTTTAAAAAATATATAAATATAAAAAAAATCTCATTGGCCCATTTAAATTTCTCTCTCCCCGCTTTCTCTCCCTCTCCAGATCGACGACGACCCGTGCTCCTCCTTTCCCAGCCATTTTCCGGCGAAACCGCTCCACGAAACACCAAGCTCCAGTTGGGTTTTTTGTAGAGAATTCTCTCATCTCCAAATCCTTATGACCCTCGCCTTCCCTCGTTGAGTATTGTGCCCGAACCGAGCTCGGGAAAGTCCGCCCTATCGCCCTTGATTCCTCCCTCCTACCTCAACCGAGTTCGACGCCTCCTCCAGCGGTGGTACGCGACTCCGAGCATGACAACGTGGCAGGACCTGATTCGCCCCTAGAGCAATGGATTGGAACAAAATCCTTAACCTAGTTTTGAACCTCAGCGTGAAAGGTACGACCTGTTTTAATTTAAACTGATTTCGACAAATAAAAGCGTTGCAAACCTATAAAAATAGTATCTTTTTGTTGTATGGTCGAAATTCAGTGAAACAAGAGACAGTGGACTCGTGTGGACGTCTTCTACATTTTAGAGGAGACCGCATATTTTTCTGAGCCTTCTGCTATTTTTGGTGGAGTGAAACCCAATGTGAGATTTCTAAATTATAAACGATATGGAAAACAACGATGTATAAATTATATAGTCGATGTATGAGTTATATAAGCATTGTACACCTCATGTATAAGTGTTGTATAAGTTGTATGTTCGATGTATAAATTATATATGCGTTGTGAAAGTGATATATGCGTTGAAATAAATTGAAATGATATTGAAGTGAAATCGAAATATATTTATATACGAATATATATATGTACTCCCCTCGTCCACAGACCATGGACGATATATATTGGTTGTGATATTGTTTGGATTATTGGTTGATGTGAAATTTGGTGAAAATCATGAATGATTGATTGTGGTTGAAAAATACCTGTTTGTGGTTGAGAATTATTTTGGATGAAACCACATAGAATTAGATGTGGAAAAGAAAAATAAACATGCTCATCAGCATACGAATTGGATGCATGAATTCCCTATTGTCAAAAACCGCGAGGTTTTAAGGTAGAGCGAGGAGCCGTACTAGGGACGGTCCCGGTTTTAACTACCCTGCCGTTATGCTACCGAAATTTTCAATAATATCCATGTGTTAGAATTATTTTCATGTGTTGAAAACTATATTCATGTGTTGTGTAGAAATTCATGTGTTGAATAAATTGTTCTACAATAAAAATCACATTTTTATTATTTATAGGCTATATAAAATATTAGTATTTTAAATAAATTGTTTTAACACCAAAAATAACATTTTTACCTTATGTATAGACTATATAAAATTATCATGTTTTGGAATAAATTGTTTTACAATAAAAATCACATTTTTATTATATATAAAAACTATAGAAAATATTCATGTGTTGAATAAAGGACTAGAACGATAAAAATCATATTTTTATCATATGTGTGAAGTCGAAAACATTCATATGTTGAATATATGGATTGAACAATAAAATCTACATTTTTATTGTGAAAATGAAGTGCTAAAAATATTCATGTGTTGAATAAATATTTTTGATGATAAAAATATCATTTTTATCAAATACATGAAATGAATATGGTTTTGAAATCGAAGGAAGGATTACATTTATATATATTTATATAAATATAATTAAAATAAATCAAATAACAAAGCTGCAGTTCGTGTTTTGAAACCGTGATTTCAAACGATTGGGTTTGCTTTGGAAATATCTTTCCAACGACACCAACTTTGTGAAGATCCAAGGTTGGATTGTCTTGAATGTTTAATTCAAATCTGAAGAAAAACAGCGCCAAAATCGATTATATTAATATATATATATATATATATATATATATATAATATAATTAAAATAAATCGAATAACGACGCTGCAGTTCGTATTTTGAAATCGTAACATCAAACGATTTGTGCGGAATATCCGACCGTCGGATTTTCCCGAAACTAAAACCGTTGGATTCATTTTGAAAAGATCTTTCTAATGATATAAAATATGTGAAGATCCAACGGTTAGATTTTCAGATATGTGTAAATCAAATCTGAAGAAAAACAGCGCCACGGCCGCGTTATGGCCTGAAGCGTCGTTTGAATGAATTGGCTATTTTTAAATAAATAAAAATAGTGATAAAATATTATAAACGATATGGAATGGAAATCTGAATTTGCTCGGTTTATGTGATATTTGATGGTTGAATGTGTTTGGCGTGAAATTTGCATTAAAGAACAGAATTAGTGATATCAAATAATTTAACCATCAAAATGAATTGATTTGAAATTCTAAATATACGTGAGTTATTTGAAAAGGATGAGTTAATTCTCATTTCAAATAATTGATCGACGATTGAAAGTCGAAGATATGAAGACGGTGCAAGACCGATGATCTGCACGTCGAATGGAGGGGTGCTACTGATGCCCATGATGGGAGTAGCTACCTTGAAGGGGCTGAAGAAGTAGCTGTCCGGACATACTTGTTGATTGTATGGATATGCGAGGTATTGAGTGCCTCCGGTTTCTTTTAGACCTAGAACGAACTTGTAAATGGACTGTGTGTCTGACATTGGATTTTGTTCTGTGCCGATTGATCTCTATTAAATATATATCTGTTTGGCGGCGGAGAATTTATTCTCTTTCTTAATGCCCTTATCTGAGACATACGAGCTCAGAGGTTATATATCGATTGAAATCAGTCGTATGGAGTGGATTTCCTGTGCGGCATCCCTAAGTGGCAGATGATCAATGCATCTGTTGAAAAGCAAAATCTTGCGGTTGATGATCAAAGCACGGCCTATGTGGCATAGCTTTGTGTATAACGTGAATTCGCGAGGCTCACACCCAGATATGGACCAGAAACGGGAGAGGACATCAGGGAGGGCATGCGTTTCTTTCTTGCTAGGGTGGTGTCAGTGACCTACCAGCCCTCACATTTATATTATTTTCAACTGTGTGGTTGTTGCTGTTGCGAGGCGCCTCGGATATATCGGTGACTATGTCGAGCCGATGGAGTCGTAGGACTCATTTACGCCCCAAAGGGCAAGGAAACGTAGTGTTCAGGCATTTTAATCCACATCGGTGGACCGACCCTGACGATCCAAGGGGTAGTTTCGGCGGTTCCTGAGGGTCGGGCTAGACAGTCTCAAATTCGGTGAGGGCGATCCCTTGCCTCGGTTCATGACGGAAATCCAATTTCCAAATACGACGCCGTTCGGTTTTGATTGTATACCTATATATGGCGACATAGTGGTATGGGTCATTAATGTCGTATATGATTGATACTTATGATTGAAATTATTTTTGAAACAAATAAACACTAATAATAATATCAAATACTTTTGTTTTATTCGTATCAAGCATATTTTGGCCATTATAAGGTAAAAACTCTATCCTCCAGTTTGCGTTGCATTGTGTGATGGGAACTGAGTCTTATAATGGCTTCATTTTTATAAAAAGCATTGCGATATTTAAAAGATTTACTTGTTGTAAAGCACTGGCAATCCAATGGAGTAAACCCGTTCCGCGAAATTTGCGTGGTTCTATGATTGGCCATATTATAACATATGTTAAGTAGATTTCTCATACCAGTCCCATGACTGACTCGTAGTTTGTTTCACTTGCAAACTAGGGTGCCCCATTTTCTACACGGGCAGCCTTGTATTTAGGTTTTAGAAGGCTCTTTCTGGATAGTTGGAGCTGAAGATGGATTCTATCATTTACCATTTTTATGCTGTTCAGCTCCTATTGTACATATTATGTTTGTTTTCCACTGTAGACATTTATGTATAGCTGAACTGTATTTTGTACTAAGTATGATCCTGTATACTGTGTAACTCTGATGATTATGTTTATCCAGTGTATTCTATTGTACATTATCTGGTGTATTTATTTATTTCTGTTCTGCTGTTATCTGTTATGTGCTATATTCCAAAGATTACCCTTGTCACCGTCTTATGGGGTTTGGGGTCGTCACAAACGTGGTATCAGAGCTTTGGTTAAGCTTAGTTCTGGAATATAACATATTAACGAACTCGTCAGAGATAGAACTAGTAGTGTTCTAGGACGAATGACTCATTATAGATAGGATCAGTAATATCCTAGTATGAATATAGCAGAATCAGAATAACTCGTTAGAGATGGGGTCAGAAATGCCCCAGGACGAGTTGAGAGTTATATGTTTATAAATAATGTATTTGTGATTATATATATAGTTTGGTTTTAGAAGTATGATTTCTGAATATATAAAAGATATATATTTGAAAAGTTAATCAATAAATTGATTGTTGTTTGCGTTGTGTGATTGTGGATTTCATTAATCAAATTATTGGAACGATAGCTAATTTAATCAATAAGAGAATGATGGTAAGTTTATGCAATTGAATCAAGTATTGAACTGATTTAAAAATAGATAGAAATATATACATGTGCATTATATATGTCTGAACAGGTAAATGGATTAGCTGTTGAGTAAAGAATTTATTTGTGTGCCCGACAAATAGGTAAACCTTCATGAGTTGGATGCGAAATTTTATTATTATATCAACTCCTGTGAATGCCATTGGATGCGGAGTGCTGGTTGTTCTGTGTGTAATAATAAATGTCGCCATAGGATAGTAACAATTAATTTTGAACTACACTACATGGCATACTTCTTGAAGATAGGCATACTTCATCATATACCACATAAGCATTTGGAGCTTGTGTGACAAGGTTGAAGATTTACCATACGAGCGAGAGGCTTGTATGGCGATGACTATATTTTACAGGTTGAGCTGATGACTGATATGGACCATATAAAATATAATGGTAAAATGCCAGATTAATAAAAACCCCACACGGGTCTGGAGATGACAATAAACATGTCTCTCTGGTCATTAACGCACAAAACCATTTATAGGGTGACGAGAATTCATTCTCTGGAGTTATGATCTATACACACTCCCCTGTGGACACCGGAATATATCACTATAAATATATGCATGCTTATTAGGATTTATTGGGTACCTAATATGGCCCAATTAATTTCCAAACCCCTCCCCGTACTAAGGAGGTTATGGCAAAAAAATTTGAAAATTTAGGGTGTTAGACAAATTTTTGAAGAATTTGAAAATTCTTAGAAACTGAAAAGTTGAAGAATGAAAGCCAAAATGGAAGTTGAGTTAGTTAATTAAACCACTTTTGACTTTGTTCCTTTTCGGGGACGAAAAGTTTTAAATGGGGGAGATTGTAACAACCCGGAAAATCTGTGCCAGTTTAAAAATTTTAATTTGGCTATTTTAGTGGATTTTAAATATTTAAAATAAAATATTTTAAACAATAATGACGAAAAGTATGTTTGAATTGAGGTTTGAAAATAAATATAATTATTATAAATTATAAACAAGGCCTGAAAAGGCGCGGCAGTTTCAAAATTTCAATTTAAAATTTAACTGACTGTACCGGGTGCAAAATAAAACGGATTTTAGTGAAACAAAAAATATTTAAATCTGTTAGTGAATACCTTTCTAACGAATCTGAAAAAACAAAGTTTCATAGCGGGAGTCAAAAGTTATGGCCGAATGAATTTTCAGAAAGGTCACTATAGAGAATATATCGCCCTTGAAAATAGACATTTTGCAAACGACCTCGGAATTCGACGAAACAACTTTTGTTGGATCCGGGATGTCGAATTATTGCTAGTTTTCAAATTTCATAATTTTTGAAGTTAATATGTGAGCGTGGCAAAGGAAAATGCGTTTTGGCCAATTATAGTTAAATTGGATCGACCAGAAAATGGCCATTTTTCAAACGGTCTTAGAATTCGACGAAACTAGTTTTGTTGGGACTATATAGTCAAAACATAGCTATATTTATTTTTTGGGAATTTTTGGGATCAATATGTGGCCCCGGCAAATTGAAATGTACGTTCAAATCAAATATTGAATGTTATATATTTTAAGTTGAAGAAAAACTGACTATAACAGTCGAATGGGCCTACGAAACATATCCCATTGGGTTCGGAATGGGGGTATTTAGCTAGGGACGACAGTCGTTGGGTTTGGATTGGAGTTCGTATGAGAAGAGGGGTATTATTGGATTTTTAAAAAATATATAAATATAAAAAAAATCTCATTGGCCCATTTAAATTTCTCTCTCCCCGCTTTCTCTCTCTCCCTCTCCAGATCGACGATGACCAGTGCTCCTCCTTTCCCAGCCATTTTCTGGCGAAACCACTCCACGAAACACCGGACTCCAGTTGGGTTTTTTGTAGAGAATTCTCTCATCTCCAAATCCATATGAACCTCGCCTTTCCTCGTTGAGTATTGTGCCCGAATCGAGCTTGGGAAAGTCCGCCGTATCGCTCCCGATTCCTCCCTCCTACCTCAACCGAGTTCGACGCCTCCTCCAGCGGTGGTACGCGACTCCGAACTTGACAACGTGGCAAGACCTGATTCGCCCCTCGAGCAACGGATTGGAAGAAAATCCTAAACCTAGTTTTGAACCTCAGCGTGAAAGGTATGGCCTGTTTTAATTTAAACTGATTTGGACAAATAAAAGCGTTGCAAACTTATAAAAATCATATCTTTTTGTTATTTGGTCGAAATTCAGTGAAACAAGAGACAGTGGACTCGTGTGGACGTCTTCTACATTTTAGAGGAGACCGCATATTTTTCTGAGCCTTCTGCTATTTTTGGTGGAGTTGAACCCAATGTGAGATTTCTAAATTATAATCGATCTGGAAAACAACGATGTATAAATTATATAGTCGATGTATGAGTTATATAAGCGTTGTACACCTCATGTATAAGCGTTGTACAAGTTGTATGTTCGATGTATAAGTTATATATGCGTTGTGAAAGTGATATATGCATTGAAATAAATTGAAATGATATTGAAGTGAAATCGAAATATGTTTATATAAATATAAATATATATATATATATATACATACTCCCCTCGTCAATATACCATGGACGATATATATTGGTTGTGATATTGTTTGGATTATTGGTTGATGTGAAATTTGGTGAAAATCATGAATGATTGATTGTGGTTGAAAAATACATGTTTGTGGTTGAGAATTATTTTGGTTGAAACCACATAGGATTAGTTGTGGAAAAGAAAAATAAACATGCTCGTCTGCGTACGAATTAGATGCATGAAATCCCCATTATAAAAAACCGCGAGTTTTTAAGGTAGAGCGAGGAGTCGTACTAGGGATGGTCCCGGTTTTAACTACCCTGTCGTTATGCTGCCGAAATTTTCAATAATATTCATGTGTTAGAATTATTTTCATGTGTTGAAAACTATATTCATGTGCTGAGTAGAAATTCATGTGTTGAATAAATTGTTCTACAATAAAAATCACATTTTTATTATATATATAGGCTATATAAAATATTAGTATTCTAAATAAATTGTTTTAACACCAAAAATAACATTTTTACCTTATGTATAGACTATATAAAATAATCATGTTTTGGAATAAATTGTTTTACAATAAAAATCACATTTTATTATATATATAAACTATAGAAAATATTCATGTGTTGAATAAAGGACTAGAACGATAAAAATCATATTTTTATCGTATTGGTGAAGTCGAAAACATTCATGTGTTGAATATATGGATTGAACAATAAAATCTACATTTTTATTGTGAAAATGAAGTGCTAAAAATATTCATGTGTTGAATAAATATTTTTGATGATAAAAATATCATTTTTATCAAATATATGAAATGAATACGGTTTTGAAATCGAAGGAAGGATTATATTTATATATATTTAAATAAATATAATTAAAATAAATCAAATAACGAAGTTGTAGTTCGTGTTTTGAAACCGGGATTTCAAACGATTAGTGCGGGAGATCCGACCATCGGATTTTCCCGAAACCGAAACCGTTGGGTTTGCTTTGGAAATATCTTTCCAATGACACCAACTTTGTGAAGATCCAACGGTTGGATTGTCTGGAATGTTTAATTCAAATCTGAAGAAAAACAGCGCCAGAATTGATTATATTAATATATATATATATATATATACATATATATAAATATAATTAAAATAAATCGAATAACGACGTTGTAGTTCGTATTTTGAAATCGTAACTTCAAACGATGAGTGTGGAAGATCCGACCGTCGGATTTGTCCCGAAACTGAAACCGTTGGATTCGTTCTGAAAAGATCTTTCTAATGATATAAAATTTGTGAAGATCCAACGGTTAGATTTTCAGATATGTGTAAATCAAATCTGAAGAAAAATAGTGCCACGGCCGCGTTATGGCCTGATGCGTCATTTGAATGAATTGGCTATTTTTAAATAAATAAAAATAGCGATAAATAGTGATAAAATATTATAAACGATATGGAATGGAATTAAACTGAATTTGTTTGGTTTATGTGATATTTGATGGTTGAATGTGTTTGGTGTGAAATTTGCATTAAAGAATAGAATTAGTGATGTCAAATAATTTAACCATCAAAATGAATTGATTTGAAATTCTAAATATGCACGAATTATTTGAAAAGGCCGAGTTAATTCTCATTTCAAATAATTGATCGACGATTGAAAGTCGAAGATATGAAGATGGTGCAAGACCGATGATCTGCACGTCGAATGGAGGGGTGCTACTGATGCTCATGATGGGAGTAGCTACATTAAAGGGGCTGAAGTAGTAGCCGTCCGGACGTACTTGTTGATTGTACGGATATGCGAGGTATTGAGTGCCTCCGGTTTCGTTCAGACCCAGAACGAACTTGTAAATGGACTGTGTGTCTGACATTGGATTTTGTTTTGTACTGATTGATCTCTATTAAATATATATATGTTTGGCGCTGGAGAATTTATTCTCTTGCTTAACGCCCTTCTCTGAGACATACGAGCTCAGAGGTTATATATCGATAGAAATCAGTCGTATGGAGTGGATTGCCTGTGTGGCATGCCTAGGTGGCAGATGATCAAGGCTTCTGTTGAAAAGCAAAGTCTTGCAGTTGATGATCAAAGCACGGCCTGTGTGGCATAGCTTTGTATATAACGTGAATTCGTGAGCCTCACACCCCGGTATGGACCAGAAACGGGAGAGGACAACAGGGAGGGAATGCGTTTCTTTCTAGCTAGGGTGGTGTCAGTGACATACTCGCGCTGACATTTATATTATTTTCACCTGTGTGGTTGTTGCTATTGCGAGGCGCCTCGGATATATCGGTGACTATGCGGAGCCGATGGAGTCGTAGGACTCATTTACGCCCCAAAGGGCGGGGAAATGCGGTGTTCAGGCATTTTAATCCACATCGGTGGACCGACCCTGACGATCCAAGGGGTAGTTGCGGCTGTTCCTGAGGCTCGGGCTAGACAGTCTCGAATTCGGTAAGGACAATCCCTTGCCTCGGTTCATGACGGAAATCCAATTTCCAAATACGACGCCGTTCAGTTTTGATTGTATACCTATATATGGCGACATAGTGGTATGAGGCATTAATGCCGTCTATGATTGATACTTATGATTGAAATTGTTTTTGAAACATATAAACACTAGTAATAATATCAAATACTTTTGTTTTATTCGTATTAAGCATATTTTGGCCATTATAAGGTAAAACTCTATCCTCCGGTTTGTGTTGCATTGTGTGATGGGAACTGATTCTTATAATGGCTTCATTTTTATAAAAAGCATTGCGATGTTTAAAAGATTTACTTGTTTTAAAGCACTGGCAATCCAATGGAGTAAACCCGTTCCGCGAAAGTGGCGTGGTCCTGTGATTAGCTATATTGTAAGATGTGTTAAGTAGATTTCTCATACCAGTCCCATAACTCACTCGTAGTTTGTTTCACTTGCAAACTCGGGTGCCCCTTTTTCTACAAGGGCAGACTTGTATTCAGGTTTTAGCAGGCTCTTTCTGGATAGCTAGAGCTGAAGATGGATTCTATCATTTATCTTTTTTTATGTTGTTCAGCTCCTATTGTACATATTATGTTTGTTTTCCGCTGTAGACATTTATGTATAGTTGAACTGTATTTTGTACTAAGTATGATCCTGTATACTGTGTAACTCTGATGATTATGTTTATCCAGTGTATTCTATTGTACATTATCTGGTGTATTTATTTATTTCTGTTCTGCTGTTATCTGTTATATGTTATATTCCAAAGATTACCCTTGTCACCGTCTTATGGGGTTTGGGGTCGTCACAAAAACTATTATTTATTTCCACTATGATGTAAGTGTTATACTCAAATGGCAGATTTGTATTTCCAAATTATGTTGTATACTATATTTTATTCGTTCCGCTATGAGATTCGTGTTTACTCTGATATTGTATGCTCTTCTTCTTCTTCTATTCTAATTTTCTATCTTATCCATCCTCACCCTCTAACTTCTTTCATTAACTATCTGGTATTTCCGATGCTTGGATAGTCGACATTGAGTTTATGTCGATAACTAGGATCGCGAAAACACAAGGTTGTTACAGTGGTATTAGAGCTGAAGGTTAAGTAATTACCTTGGCTCTATGGCGCGACTCAATAGAGATGGGGTTAGTAATATCCTAGATTGAGTTTGAGTGTATATATATGAGCGCGTATTTGTTATCCAATATAAAATTGTTTTATATTGTGAAGATTTATTAGTCGAATCGTTTATGGGTTCTGAGCGATCAGTTTGATCCACTGTATCGGTGGGAGTTAATAAACACTTGAATACGATGAACCGACATGGCATGTTTTGAAAACAGGGTAAATGAAATAATTTTACCCGAAATATATTTTGTTATAAAAGGAATCTGTATATTGGAATTATTATTATATATAGGATGTGTTGGTTGTTATTATAATCGGATGAGATTATAAATTGAAATGGTTATATAAATAACCAATTAGAATTCATATAAGTGTAGTATATGAAATCAGATGAATTAAATCTGAATTTAAATTAGAATTAGAATTAAAATTCCGAAAGCATGAAAAGTATTTGTAAATGGAATTGGATTAAATATATGAGAATTTTAAAATCTTGGGAGATTTTAAATTTTTTACAAGCATTGTGAAGGATATTTTGAAAGTGATTTCAAAATGAAGGTGTTTAAATATGGTTTTGAAATTTGTTATAGTATTGAACTCACTTCGATAGCTGGAAAATAACCCTGATTATGATGGCCACATCATCAGTGTCATTTTCGAGTTGCTAAGTGACTGATTACTACCAAAGATTTTGTTTTTGAATTGTTTTGAGGAAACAAGTTGTTTTGGATCCTGGTAGGGAAGTTTGATTTTTTAAACTGTTTCAAAACTCCCAGGAAGAGCTTGTTTGAATTAAAAACAAATTTAAATAGAAATTTGTGAAAGCAAACTGGAATTGAACCAAAACAAGTTAAGAGGAAATTGAATTGAAATTTGTGAAAGCAAATTTGAGTTGAATTGGATTAGAATGATATCGAATAAAATTAGATTGTGAGATAAAAATTTGAAATGGTATTGGATTGGAGAGTTAAGAGTTTGGAATCAAGAATTGTACTTGAGATTGAAAATGAATTTTGGCTTGGATAAGCGAATAATTGAGTTAAAGATAAAAAATGATTGGAGTTTGATTGGGATGACATTGGTATATGCACAATTGGTAACAGTTGAAAGGGATATAAAGATATGCCCGACAAAAAGTACAATTTTATATTTTTAATTGGGCATGAGATTTTGATGAGCCGAATTGGCAAGCTGCTTGGCTGTTTGATTTTCTTTTGGGTTGGGAATGGCCTAGAGAGACGAGTTGTAGTTGTACCGATTGACCAGTACAAAGGAGGTGCTGGCTAAAATTTCAAAAATTTAAGGTGTTAGAAATTTTTCAAGATTTTTGAAAATTTTAGTTGTTAAAATAAATTAATAATTTAATTTAAATTAAATTGGTTTAGTTAAAACTGAAGTTAATAAATAAAAAATAATTTTTACCCAGTTAATAGGGTTGTTCTCTACCTTAGCAATTTCAAGGACGAAATTATTTTAAGGGGGGAAGAATGTGACGACCCGTATTTTTAACGGATAATAAATAATTTATTTAATCATTTAAATAATGGTTTGGTAATTTAAAATGACCAGAATTAAATAATATTGAATATTTAATTAATATAAGTAATAGAATAATATATTTATTTCTGAAATAATCAGAAATAACAGAATTCACAATATTGTATGAATTGGACAATTTAAAATATATAATTCAGTTAAGAATTTGAACTATATTGACGAATTTATTTATAAATGTCAATTGATCATATAATTTATATTATAATTATAATCGAGCTTGAAATGGCGCGGCAGTTCGTAATTTGGCGATTCGAACTTTAAATGAATATACAATATCCGTTTTAAGTTGGATCTCTGTGAAACAAGAAACGTTCGGAGCTGGTGAAGTATATTTTTCTAATAGAAGGGAAAAATCGGGATTTCATCGTGTAGATTATGTTTTATGATCAAATCAAATTTTCAAAAAGTCACTGTGGAATTCCTTTATAATTTATAACGATTTATTTATATTATAAAAGGATTTTTAATATAAATTGAATATGGATATAATCTGGAATTCTGGAATATCAAGTTATAAATCCAGATATATTTATTTTGGAGCTGTATGATATTATATTGTGAATATATATGATAATATTAATTTATTAATATTAAATTTAATTATTTTTAAATATATTAATATTTAAATGGGTTTATTTAGAGCTTTAAAAATAGCCATTTTTGCAAATGACCTCCATTTTTGATGAAACTAATTTTTTTTGATCCAGAATATTAAATTATTGTTAGATTTCAATTTTCGTGATTTTTGGAATCAGTATGTGGCCATACGGGATTTTAATGTGAAAAACCATCGATAATTTGACTTTAAAAATAAGCTGTGTGAGCAAACGGACTCGGAATTCGACGAAACAAGTTTCGTTGGGTCCGTAATGTCGAACTGTAGCTGTATGTCCATTTTCATCAAATTTGGGTATCGTATTTGATCATACGCAATTTTAATGATAAATACAAATAGCGGTTGATTAAAAATAAATAAAATAATAAATATAAAATTATTTAATTTTTCCTATAAATACTCTGCATTACTTCCTAACCGTAATCTCATTTATTCCTCAGTCAACAACAATTTACAATTTCCGCCGCTCCTCTTCTTAAAACATATGCTCATTTGATATTTGGTAAAATTTTATCAATTCAAATAAAAAGCTAAAAATTCCAAAATCTTTGTTCTAAGATCGTTAAGACAAGGGCTTCATGCCCATATCATTCGTTTCCAACTCGACGTGGTTTCAGGAACTTGGAAAATGTATAGTATAAACTAGGGCTTGGTTGTCTTCGTGTTTTGATCATCGATATACAAATCAAAGTTTACATCTTTGTTCCTGGAACCATTTCGCTTTAGTATTGACTTTTCCGTGGTTTTGAATAAAAAAATCATTGATAATTTTTTTCTGGGCTGCGTGTTAGCACATGAAGTGGCGTAGGGAAAGGGAGATGCGAGTGGATCATTTTGGAGAGGAGGCTGTCGAGTTAGAGGAGAGGGTTTCAAAGGTGGTCGCGATTTTTGAAATAATAGAGTAAGATGGGAGCAGCGATCATCAGAATCGTTGGCTATGGAGCAGGTTCGAGCGTATGACGTTGGGAGAGAAAATAATGAGCGACTTGGTAATAAGTTTAAACGTGAGTTAGTGGGATGGTTAGGATTAATATTTTAATTAATTTGTGTTAATAGCCTTATGAATATATACGAACTTGTAAAAGCTATATCTTATCCATATGTTATCCAAATTCAGTGAAACAAGATCCACTGGGATCGTATGGACGAGCGCTACGCAATGGAACTGACTGAAGAGTGAATTGGAGCTCGTTAAAATTTATAGTGAAATAAATTGTCTGATCTGAATCAATGATGGTTATCGTTATTTAACGAAAAACCGACCAATGTGAGTAAAACTCACTAACTCTGATCAGTTTATATTTTTAGAACGTATTTCTATTAATGGTAAATGTTGATTGAGTGCTGTGTGATGATTGTTTGGTTGAATTACTTATTTATTGGTTAAAATTATAGATAACGATATATATATATATATATATATATAAATCGTTAATCAAATATTGATTTTGTTTTTCAGAATTATTCATATTGAAATGAAATCGATGTTATATTATATAGTTTAATATTTGTGAATGCAGTGAAACAGGTTGGAGGGATCCAATTGGATTCCTCAACATTTACTTTATTGTTTTCATATATTGTGATACATGACTGAGTATATAATTTGTAATTGATTATGTGTGTTTGGATGATATTGATCATTGTCGTTTGATATTTTAAATACTATAAGAAACTCTGGGATGTAAAAAGGGAAAATTTCAACGTGTATATTAAAATAAGAATATTATTTAAAATCAACAGATTTTATAAAAAGGGAAATTTCAATGCGTATATTGAAATAAATTATTATATAAAATCAAGGGATTTTATAAGAGAGATTTCAAAGTGAATATTGAGATAAAGGAATTTTATAAAATCAACAGATTTTACAAAAGGAAATATTTGGAAAAAATAAATAGAATTATAAAGGGGATTTCGAGTTATAATAGAGGTATGAATTGATTTATTTAAAATAGATATTAAATAAAAATATGTTTTTAACAAATAAATTGAGAAGAATGATTTTTTAAATAATGTTTTTAAATTAAGGAAAATATTTATCATTTGATAAATAAAAATATATAAGTCTGAACTTATATAAAGAAGTAGACAGATAAATGGAGCAGATTAATTTATAAATAATATTTTATAAATTAGGTAAAATATTTATCATTGGATAATTGGAATAAATAAGTCAGAACTTATATAGAGAAGTAAGAATTGATTTTAAAATTGATATTTGAAACTGAATATGAACGTAGTGTTAACAAGACTTGTTAATGGAATTATTGAAGTGTTGAATATAAAATAAGATTTTATATGAATTGTTTATAAATAGAAGTATAAATAGAATATTTAATATAAGATAATATTTTAATTACGAAACAAAACTATTTTAATTATATAAAGAATATATTATTCATATTGAATATGAAACATGGATTAAGACAAGTATTTTTGCAAAGAAGAAGATTATAAAAGAAAGGTTCTTCATATTGAATATGTGTAACAACCCGTATTTTGAATAACATATTATAATATAAATCAAGGCAGAATTAAATGTTAAAATCTGAATCAAGGGAAACGGGCTATGCCATTGCGTTCACCTCGGAAAAATACGCGAAATAGAGTCTGAGTTTTCGAAAATCGGAGTCCGTATGACAAAGTTATGGCCCGTCAAAGTTTTCAGAAAATTTCAATTTCAAAAACAGTTCAAATTTGAATTCTGAATTCAAATTCAGCCAAGCAGGATAGGCGGGAAAAATTCCCGCCACCCCCAAGTCGACTGGGGAGTCGACTTCGGAGTCGACACACCCCAGGTGGTGTCGACTGCCCAGTCGACACCCCTGTCGACTTGGGTGGTCGGCCAGTTTGGCCTGGGTGCACCTGACTTGTTCCTCAAGACATGTTTTGCTGGCTTGTGACGTGATTAGATGGCTCAGATCTAAACTTGGGTTAATCCTATGGCCTAAACTAACCTAATCTTCTATAAAAAGACCCTAATACCTATCCTAAATCAACACAAATCATTCCTACAACTAAACTATGCCAAAATGTTTCCTAGTCATGGCCTCCACCTTCATATCATGGCCTCCATCCTCTTCATGAAAATTTGAGTGTCCTAAGCTAGTAAAAGAGCCACCTTTCTTCATCAAAACAAGGATCTTTCTTCATACAAATCAAAGGAGCTTGTTGTTTCTCAAGACAACTTGGAGCTTAGATTCGATTGGGGTTTTTTTAGTGTTGCTATTGTGGCTTCGTCTCAATCTTGTTTTATTTTATAGTCTTCATAGCATTGTAAGCCTTATACTACTCTTAGATTTTAACTATGAAGTTAAATATGACATGTTGCAAGTTTGAGTTTGGGCTTAAGTATGATTTGTGCTTTGATTCTATCATGTTATGCATAGATTTATCCTATGCTTGTTTGTAAAGCTATCACCTTGACTTTGTGCATAGAAAGCTATGAGCTTTGATTTGAAATGTTGCATAAAGCAACATAGAAACTCTCATAACCCTTATGTTATCTTGCATATGATGTTATATGCGAATCATTAGCTATCATCCTATGTCATTTATGACCATGTTTCACCTATTTTGCTAAAGTTTGATATCATGCATGTTTTGAGGCCTATAATGTAATATGCAAGTTTATGAACACATTTGCCTCATATGCCACCATGTTTAACTTGTGGCCAAATCACCATATATGCTATTATGCATGCTTGTGGCCAAATCACCCTTATTCTATCATGCATGCTTGTGGCCAAATCACCCTTATGCTATTATGCATACTTGTGTCCAAATCACCCTTATGCTATTATGCATGCTTGTGGCCAAATCACCCTTATGCTATTATGCATGCTTGTGGCCAAATCACCCTTATGTTATTTGATATGTTTGAGGCCAAGTTACCTTTTATGCTATCATACATGTGAGGCCATATGCTAGTATTTTGAACCCCCTTTTTGCCTCAAATATCACCATGTTTAACTTGTGATAGACTTTGCCACCTTATGCCCACCTTGTCATATTGTTATGTTCTCTCTTTGATCTATTTGCGTTGATGCGAATTTATGTGCGATGGGAATACGTTATGGGTAGTTGGGCAAATTTAAATAACATGAAAGCATGACTTGAAAATATGACATGAAAGTTCGACATGTGTTTATGCTTGAAAACATGAACGTGGACATGACATGTAGAAAACATGAAAGTGGCCAACTCGAGGTTGGGTTGAGTTTGTAGCTTAAATCTACCCGGAACCGACCGGCTTAACTAGTGGCTACAAACAATAGGACCCAATGTGAGTAGTTGGTCATATCGCACTTAAAACCCGAGGTTAGACTAGGTTGTGGTGTAAAGCTACCCGGACCCGCCCGGCTTATCTAGTAACCACAACAAAGTCTAATGTGAGAGGTTGGGGTGCATTAAGTTAATTAATGCCACATGGTAGGGTTAAGTCATGGACTACTTGAATACTTAACCAATTAAACACGATGGGTTGGTAGGGTTAAGTCATGGACTACTTGAATACTTAACCAATTAAACACGATGGGTTGGTAGGGTTAAGTCATGGACTACTTGAATACTTAACCAATTAAACACGATGTATTGATAGGGTTAAGTCATGAACTGCTTGGATACACTTGACCGACTCAATACATGGTTAGGATAGGGTTCACAACACTTAACCCGCTTGAAATCCTAGTTACGAGGTCCTTTTCAGCAGTAACCCACTTGGGAGTATCTGGATACCCTGGACTAGGCTAGGGTGGGGCACGATTACTGGACTGATTGTAAGAGACCAAAAGAGACGGCTGAATGGTGCACCGGTTGTTCAGGCGGACCATGGTCGTGCACATTAAGTCCGGAGTTGAACATGGGCACCAGTAGGTTTAGACCGTGCGTGCTTGAATTGTGTCTGTGGTTTACACCTTAGGGCTGGATACACCCTGGTGTGGACCTTGCACAGTTAACTACATTCCATGATTAAGCCGTATGACACCGATACACGACGAGTTAGGCTTATAGGGAGCCGATCGACTTGACCGAGTAGTTGGACCTTGATTTAGGTCACTTCATGATGTTGGGCCAACTTTGGGCCAAGGGATCATTTCTTGTTTATACTTGACATGGGTTGGATTACTAGTAATGTTGGTGCAAAACTTAACCTTGTATATGCGATGCCACACTTGATCTATCTTATTAACTTTTCACCATGCCATTTATCATCCTATGTTTCATCTCTGCTTTACATGTCCAGTTAACTTTATTAGTTTTTATACTAATAGTAGGTAGGACTTACCAGTCTTTTTGACTGACCCGTTTTCTTTCGCCTCTTTTCTTCCGTTCCCCCCCACCCTAGGTTTACAGGGTGGGAACACTAGTACCTAGCTTGGATCTTTAGCTGCTTTTCTGGATAGCTCATGTACGGTTTGGACTTGAGCATGCTATGGCCTTATTCTACTTTGGGGATAGTTACTTTATGTTATTTCCAGTTTTCGGTTTATGTTTTTCTAGACTTTGTTTTGTTGGGAAAATAATGACTCAGTGCTTTGATGTAATTTGACTATGGTTTTGAAATGTTAGTTTTACCCGCTGCTTTATTTACTCTGCTTTTACTTATATGTTCTGTCTTGTGATATCTGCATGCATGTTTACCTCGTTTAACGCCCCTCCAAAGCTAGTGCACTTGCAATAGTGACCCTGGCGGAGGTGGGGTGTTACATTTGGTATCAGAGCATAAGGTTTTACTATACTGGACAAAAGTTTTAAAAACTCTTTTTGAAAAACTATTTTCAAAACCAATTAAGTATTTTCCAAAAAAAAAAAGAAAAGTCTAGTTTATTTTAAAAGGCTATTCCCCAAAACCATTAGCATTATCCTTTGTTTCCTCGTTCTTAATCTATCTTTTCCTTTTTGAGCATGGCCGATCTTAATCTTCCCGAGGGAGTAACCATTCCCGGATGGTTCCGGAGGTACTTGGAAGCTAGGGCCAACGATGTGGGCCCAGCAAACACTTCCACTGTAACTGAGGTTCCTCCTCCTCCTCCTCTGCATCCACAAGCGGATTTCGCGAAGATTTGCAAGGACTTTAAGGCGATGGGTGGCAAGAACTTTGTTGGGACGGAGACTTTTGTTGAGGCAAGAAACTGGTTAAAGGAAACTGAAGACCTCTTTGCTATCTTTGATATAGAAGACCGTAGGAAAGTTCTGTTAGCGGTATGGTTATTGAAAGAGGAAGCTGCATATTGGTGGGTAGTCACCACCACTACTAGGCCAATTCAGACTTGGGATGACTTTAGGAGAAGGTTTGGACTGAGGTTTCTATCATCGATAGAAGAGAACCTTCAGATGGAGAGGTTCCTATCACTAAAGCAAGGGGACATGACCGTTAGGGAATACGTCGATAAGTTTAATCAACTTGCTCAATTTGGTCTAGACTTGGTTAACACAGCTCATAAGAAGGCCCTACGCTTTGCTCTAGGATTGAATGAGCCATTGCGCGGTTTGGCCATGTCTCATATACCCATGGGGGCGACTTTCGAGAGTTTGGTAAATATGGCCCTGCTTCAAGAGGAAGATAAGAGTGGCAAGAAGGAGGTCAAGGCAAATGAGTCTCAAGGCGAGAAGGTATATTCCGGAAAAGGAGGCAAGAACAACAGCAGCAAGGACAACAAGTCAAGAGAAAGGAGGAAGTGCAACTTCTGTGGGATCACTGGGCACATAGCCAAAGACTGTAGGAAGAAGAAAAGGAAGTTGGGAGAATGCTTTCATTGTGGAAAGTCTGGACACTTCAGTAAGGATTGCCCGAAAAAGCGAGGACAAGGGAAAAGGCAAATTCAGCGAGCAGGACCCTCTGGAGGGAAGTTGCAGGCTCCCCTCGCTCTTCCAGCTTTTGATCGAGGTAGTGTTTCTATAGAAAGTCATGTTTACATTTCTGATTTCCTTGTTCATACCTTATTTGATTCTGGCGCATCGCATAGTTTTATTTCTGATCTTGTTGAAAGTTTGCACCTAAGTACTAGTCTAGTTGAAAATCCCGTTAGTATTTCAAATCCCATTGGGGGTTCCGCCCATCTATCTGCGATTTGTATGGATTTGAAAATCTCTATCTTGAGCGTAGAATTCATGTGTAATGCTTATGTTCTCGGGTTTATGGGATACGGGTTGATTTTGGGCATGGATTGGTTGTCCAGTTATGGAGCCATTCTTGACTTTGAACATAGGGTTGCGAGGCTCATGACTCGCCTCGGTAATACCCTCGAAATCTCGTGTGACCTTTAGGGTTCCGTCATAATTAGTTACCTAGAATCCCTTGGCACTTTTATTGGAAATTTGTAATCCAATCGAGAAGAGTCCGCCACTAAGACGGATAGTCCATTTCACTTAAGCATGGGTTAGAGAAATCACCCTAGTAAGTACATTTGGCAACATGGATTGACATTTGTTTTCAAGAGATAGTTTTTCTGTGTGGAATACCGTATGGTATGTAAACGAGATTCAGGATTCACTAACGAATTTTGGAAAGCTTGCAGGAAAACTATGAGCACGCAGTTGTAGCCAAGTATTTTTAGGAAAAGAATAAGTGGATGTGGAACGAGAGGCAACGGTGAAACGAGTTCCAACTCATATTTTGAAACTACGGAATTGTGAAGTTAAAAGACGGTCAAGGCACGATGGGATTAAGCACAAGAAAATGCGACTTAGGAGATTGAAGACCAGATACGCGCGTCATATCTCTTTTTTAAGAGTATATCCTTGATCCCTATTATTCTGTAGAGCTTACTCACATGCTATCGTTTAAGTATATCCTCTCGGTCCTATTCTCAATCTTAGTTCTGTTGCAAACCCTATAAGGAGTATGACTCGCCTGTTGTGATATATACTTGGGATAAAGATGTCCGTCAAGTTGACCAAACTATTGGGCTTTATGGGATATGGGTCATAGTTGATAGACTTACATAGAGTACTCACTTTGTTCCGTTGAAGAGAAAGAGGACCACATCAGGGCTAGCATCTGTTCACCTTCGAGAGACAGTGCGATTGCATGGAGTTCCTTCTAGCATAGTTAACAATCGTGACCCAATCTTCACTATCCAGTTCCGGAATAGCTTGCAAGAAGCGATGGGTACGCAATTGAATCTAAGTACGGCCTATCACCCACAGACGGATGGTCAGAACGAAAGGGTGAATAGGGTACTAGAAGATCTATTGAGGCTATGCATTCTTGACTTTGGTGGTACTTGGGAAGATCATCTTCCTCTCGTAGAGTATGCTTATAATAATAGCTATCAAGCTAGCATAGGGATGGCACCATTTGAAGCTCTGTATGGGAGGCCATGTAGGTCACCATCTTGTTGGTGGGAGACAACAGATAGGCTTATACTTGGGCCCGATATGATACGGGACACATCCGAGAAAGTTGAATTGGTGAGAAGACGGATGAAAGCGGCCCAAGACAGACAGAAATCCTATGCTGACAAGCGAAGGACAGATTTGGAATTCGAAGTGGGAGATATGGTTTTCGTGAAGGTTTCTCCTTTGCGTAATGTGGTTCGTTTTGGAGCAGTTGGGAAGCGGGCACCAAGGTTCGTAGGACCCTTCCCTATCATAGAGAGAATTGGGAAGATGGCTTATAAGGTGGAATTGCCCGAGAAGCTGGCCGGAGTGCATAATGTCTTTCATGTCTCGCATCTCCGAAAGTGCCTACATGAGTCCGCTGAGGTGGTTGAACCTAGCATTCTTGAAGATGTGGAGGTAGAGAAAGAGGCAACCTTGAGGAGAGCTCCGATTCGTATCTTGGGAACGGAGATCAAGAAGCTAAGAAATCGAGAAGTCAAATTGGTGAAAGTTCAGTGGAGTGAAGCCGAAGAGGATGCAACTTGGGAAACCGAGGAGAAGATGCGTGGGCTTTATCCATTTCTTTTTGAGGGTACATTCTCGATCTCTTTTCCTAGCCAGCATATCTTTCTTTCACTATCCATGTTTATCTTATTATCTCGTTAACCTTGTCATGAGAACCTTAAGTAGAAACCCTTTGGATGAAACATGTATTTGAAACATGATATGCTTGATGTTTGCAAGTGGTTGCAAGTGTTTGCAAGTGGATACTCGTGGATGCATGATACACATTAGGCACTAAGATCAGCTCATACACTTTCATATTGCATATGCATGAGTGCTTATACTTATTCATGGATGAAACTTGTTCTGCTGTCACGTGGATGTTGCATATGGATGAATGTTATGTGCACTCATATAGAGATTATGAATTACGTTAGGAATTTGCATACATATGGACTCATTTCACTAACATACTTTGCATTAAGGAGGTTTACTGAATCAGTAACCGCCTGATTTTCGCATTAGATAAGTACATATACACACACCTTTCGCATATTGTGACGATCCCAAAATCCGAGGGGCGGTATTAAGGATAATCATTAGGAAATAACACATTAATCATCATAGCAGAGTACAGATAATAGCAGAAACAATAAATAAAATAATTTTACATGGATATGACAGCGGAATCACAACATGTAGGAATATCAGAATAGCATAACGTGGGATATAATTAGTAAAAAGAAAGGGAAGTGATCAGTCATCATCGCCAGAGGCGGAATACATACATGCAGTGACAAAATAAGAATATCAGTCTACATCGCCGAAGGCGGAATACATATACATATCGTGAGAAATACGGAAAGTAAATCAGTCTGCATCGCCAGTGGCGGAATCATAATATACACAGTAATGGCGGAAAATATCTAAGTCATCACTATGAAGTCAGCCTCGCCATGAGCCAAAAGTGCATGCTATGCAGCAGTGCAGAACCAAAAACCACCTGTCACCCGTGTACTAGGCTGCCCGTGTGAAAATAAGGGAACCCGCGTTTGCAAAGTGAAACAAACAACGAGTCAGTCATGGGGACTGGTATGAGGAATCCATTTAACAGTTAAACAATAGTAATAGCAAATCATAGGACCACGCCACTTTCGCGGAACGGGTTTACTCCAGTGATTGCTAGTGCATTTAAAACAAGGTAAATTCTTTTAAAGACAACGCAATGCTTTTAGAAAGAATGAAGCTATTATAAGACTCAGGTCCCATCACACAATGCAACGCAAGCCGGAGGATAGAGTTTTACCTTATAATAGCCAAATATGCTTGATACGTATAAAGCAAAGTCATTTGATATTATTACTAGTGCATATATGTTTTAAAGCAAATAGCATCATAAATATCAATCATAGGCGGCATAGCTACCATATACTATGTCACCATACTAGTACCACAATCAAGTCCGTTATTTCGTATTGGAAATTGGATTTCCGTCATGAGTCGAGGCAAGGGGCAAGCTCCTCTCCGCTTCGAGACACTCTAGCAAATGCCTCAGGATTACGCACACTGGGTAACCCCTGGATTCGGCTGGGCCGGTCCTCACTTACGTTAGAGGATTATTTATTCCTGAACACACGTTTCCCGGTCCTTACAAACCTATAATCGAGGCGCCTCGCATTCCAACAACCACAAAGGTGAAAAGTAGATATATATGTCAGGGCTGGTAAGTCACTGACACCACCATAGCTAGAAAGAAACGTCGTGCTCTCCCAGCGGTCCGTATCCCGTTTTTAACTCATACCGGGGTGTGAGGTTCGCGAATCTACGAAATACACAAAGCTAGGCCACGTAAGCCTTGCTTTGATCATCATCCACAAGACTTTGCTTTGCAACAGAAGCCTTGATCACAGCATCTTGGCATGCCATATAGGCAGTCCACTCCATACGATTGATTTCCATCGATATATAACCTCTAAGCTCGTACGTCTCAGAGAAGGGCGTTAAGCAAGAGAATAAATTCTCCGCCGCCAAACAGATATATATTTAACAGAGATCAATCAATATAGAACAAAATCCAATGTCAGACACACAGTCCATTTACAAGTCCGTCCTGGGTCTGAATGAAACCGGAGGCGTCAAATTCCTCGTATATCCGTCCAATCAACATATACGTTCAGACGGCTACTACTTCCGTCCCTTTCCGGTAGCTACTCCGGTTAGGAACCTCAGTAGCGCCCATCCAACCGATACGAAGATCGTCGGTCTTGAATCGTCTTTGCATTTTCCAATTCGAATCGCTCGATGAATTATTTGAAATGAGGGTTAGCTCGGCCTTTTCAAATAATTCACGTCATTAGAATTTAAATCGATTCTTTATATGGTTATATTATTCGACATCCATCTTTTAGATATTTAATGTTATTTTCATGTCATACACATACAACCATCAAATATCAAACAATTCAAGCCCAATTGGTTTATTTGCAACCTATGTTGCTTATAATATTTTATAACAATTTTTCGCCATTTTTATTTATTTAAAAATGGCCATATTTAATTAAACGACGTTTCAGGTCGTTTCGTGTCACTGGCGCTGTTTTTCCCTAAATTTGTTTTACACATATCGGAAAATCTAACCGTTGGATCTTCACAAATTTTACATCAGTGGGAAGATATTCCCAAAGCGAACCCAACGGTTCCAGTTTCGTGAGAATCCGACGGTCGGATCTTCCACACTAGTCGTTTGAAGTTACGATTTCAATTTACGAACTGCAGCGTCGTTATTCGATTAAATTTAATTATATTTATATATATATAAATATAAACGATTCCTGGCGCTGTTTTTCCTTAATTTTGAATTAAAAATTCCAGACAATCCAACCGTTGGATTTTTACAAGGTTGGTGCCGTTGGAAAGATTATTCCAAGGCGAACCCGACGGTTGAGGTTTCGGGAAAATCCAATGGTCGGATTTCCCGCCCTAGTCGTTTGAAATCACGGTTTCAAAATACGAACTGCACGGCCTCGTTTCGTTTTAATTTTATTTATATTTATATATTTATATAAATATAGTTCATTCGATGATTTCTATATCGTTTTTCACTTCAAATATTTTTCTAACACCTTAAATTTTGGAAAAATTTCGCCATAACCTCCCCTGCACCGGGAGCATCGGGAAATCGCAAATAGCGTTCCCGGTCCTTCTAATCTCAAAAAGAAAAAGAAAAAGCCAAGCGGCTAGCCAACAGGCTCAAAATCATCACCCAAACAAATAAGTAAATGTGTACCTATTTGTCGGGCACAAAATTTTATTCCTCTTCTCTAGCCCCTTTGTTATAACCTGTTCAATGAATATGCATGTACATATATATACAGTTCTTATCAATTATCATTTTCTATTCAATTCCATATTTGATTTCTGTTTGGTTTAAAAACACCATTCATTCTAATGTTACATAAATAGGTGCAAATCATTTCATTGGCTAATTAATGAATATTTCAACTCATATATGTTTATTTTGAACAAGTGGCTATTTTTAACATTTCACATTTCAACGATTAAGGCATACAATAAAAATGTGATTTTTATTGTAAAACAATTCATTTCAAAACACTATTTTTCTATATAGTTTAAGTTGGTGATAAAATAGGATTTTTATCATCAAACAATTTATTTCAAAATATGAATACCATTCAACACATGAATTTCTAATCAACGAATGAATATCAATTCAACACATGAATGTTTTCTATAGTTTCTATATATAGATAAAAATGTGATTTTTATTATCGAACAGTTTATTTCAAAATATGAATACCATTCAACACATGAATTTCTAATCAACGAATGAATATCAATTCAACACATGAATGTTTTCTATAGTTTCTATATATAGATAAAAATGTGATTTTTATTATCGAACGGTTTATTTCAACATATGAATATCATTCAACACATGAATTTCTAAACAACGAATGAATATCAATTCAACACATGAATGTTTTCTATAGTTTCTATATATAGATAAAAATGTGATTTTTATTATCGAACGATTTATTTCAAAATATGAATATCATTCAACACATGAATTTCTAAACAACGAATGAATATCAATTCAACACATGAATGTTTTCTATAGTTTCTATATATAGATAAAAATGTGATTTTTATTATCGAACGATTTATTTCAAAATATGAATATCATTCAACACATGAATTTCTAAACAACGAATGAATATCAATTCAACACATGAATGTTTTCTATATAATGAATAAATATAGTTTAAGCATATGAAAATAATTCAAACACAAGAATATTATTCAAAATTTCGGCAGCATAACGGCAGGGTAGTTACACCGGCACCGCCCCTAGTACGGCTCCTCGCTCTACCTTAAAACCTCGCGGTTTTTGACAATGGGAATCATGCATCTAGTTCGCACGCAGGCGGCATGTTTATTTTTATTTCATTTCCACAAACTAATCCTATGTGGTTTCAACCAAATATTTCTCAACCACAAATGGGTATCTTTCAACCGCAATCAACCAATATCAATCACAAACAATCCCAAACTATCAATCAATTTTCACAACAATTTCAACCAATAAATATCGTCCATGGTTTGTGGACGAGGGGCGTATATATATATATATATATAGATATTTATATATAGCAATTCACTTTCATTTTCAACTCATATATGTTTATTTTAAAATCGAAATTGAAAAGTGAGAGATCCTCACCAATAGCTATCCACTAACACGATTCTTCCTTAATAGAAATCTTCGCCTATTTCGCCTTCTTGTTGCTTTCGTTGCCTGTATTCTCTACATAGGTAAAAATCGAATTTTTACTATGTTATTCAATATATAAAGATTGCATTTTGACTTCGCTATTAAATATAAAGATTATATTTTTATCATTCTCATGATGTAAAAATTATATTTTTATTATTTTTAAAAAAACTAAAATCCTGTCTTGCTCCTTCTACATAATAAAAATCCCGTCTTTTCTCCTTTTAAAAATATGATCTTTATTTTTGCAAGTTAAAATCTTTTTCTACTAAAAGATTAAACCTTTTTCTATTAAAAGATTAAACCTTTTTCCTATTTTAAAGTTCAAAATAAAATCAGTTTTTAAAATCTTTTCAAAAATTCTGTTTTTAAATCTTTTCAAAAATTCTGTTTTTACATTCTTTTCAAAAATTCTGTTTTTACATTCTTTTATAAAAATGCAGTTTTTATCTTTTTTAAAAATGCAGTTTTTACTCTTTATAAAATCTAGTTTTTACATTATTTAAAAATCCAGTTTTTACATTATTTAAAAATCCAGTTTTCAGTTTCTTTTTAAAACAGTTTTTATAATCCTTTTAAAAATTCTGTTTTTACTTTCTAAAAAGATCAGTTTTTATAACTTCTTTTCAAAAATTCTGTTTTTAAAACTCTTTAAAAATCAATTTTAAAAACTCATAAAAAATCAGTTTATGCAACCTTTAAAAAAATAGTTTTTAAATTCTAAAACAAATCAGAAATTTGTTTTTAAATCGGTTTTATAAATCAGTTTTTAAAAACAAAAACAAAAATAAAAATAAAAGTGAAATAAAGTCTCACCGATCTTGCGAAGGGGAGAAGGAGTCGTCGGCGGCTCAGGTGGCATTCGTGGAGGTGTCGCGGCAGGGTTCCAGGCTTCGACGGGGGGGCTGCTTCGTCGGCGACTTCGAGATGTGACGGAGGAGGCGTCTTCGATTCGATGCGACTGGGGGTGGTGTTCGATGGTCGGCGGTGATGTTTTGAAGGGGGCGGCTCGATTAGGTTTTTAGGTTAGGTTTTTTTTTTTTTTTTTTTTAAAATGTTTCTGTATAATGAAACGGGGGGGGGGGGGCAACGAAGAAGAAAAAGGGGGGAATTCTATTTTTTATTTTTTTTATTTTATTATTTAATTATTAAATTTTGCCAAAGGGTTGACTTTTACATACGACCTCGAAACGAGGTCCACCGCCTGTCGTCCATAGCGTTTTACCCCCATTCCGAACACAATGGGATATGTATCGTAAGCTGGTTTGATCGTTACAATCAGTTTCCGTTGAAATTACATTTAAGTCCTTATATTGAATTTTAAACGTACATTTCAAATTACTGGGGTCACATACTAATTAGAAAAATTCCAGAAAAATATTTTCTAGTTTCGTATTGACGATACGGTCCTAACAAAACTAGTTTCGTCGAATTCTGAGACCGTTTGAAAAATGGCCAATTTCCAGTCGATTAAATTCAACAGAAACTGGTCAAACGCGTTTTCCTTTGCCACGCTCACATATTGATTCTAAAAATTATGAAATTTGAAACCTAGCAATAGTTTGACATCCCGGACCCAACAAAAGTGGTTTCGTCGAATTCCGAGGCCATATGCAAAATATCAATTTTCCAGGCCTATATATTCTATATACCGACTCTTCTGAAAATTCATTCGGCCATAACTTTTGATTCTCGTTATGAAACTTCGATTCTTCAAATTCGTTAGAAAGGTATTGACTAACAGATTTAAATATTTTTGGTCTCACTAAAATCCGTTATATTTTCTATCCTGCACAGTCAGACTTAGTTTGTATTCAAAATTTCAAACGACCATATTATACACAATTCTATATTTTATGGAAATAGGCTATTTTAATCATTCAAATTTCTTGTTAATAACCTAATTTAAAAATTTTAAACTGGTTCACATTTTCCGGGTTATTACAATCTCCCCCACTTAAAACTTTTCGTCCTCGAAAAGGAAATAATAGTTAAGCAGGAAATAAAATGTAAATGCAAAGTATTGTAAAGGTACCTTGCACCGGAGTTAGTCAGAGATATCCACTCTGCATTTGGGATAGGCTTGTTTAATGCTTTCCTCAGTTTCCCAAGTACAGTCTCTAGGGTCACTACTCCACTGCACTTTGACTAAATGGATCTTTTTCCTCCTTAGCTCTCTGGTTTCTTTGCCAACTATCTTTAATGGATCTCTTTTGAGTGCTAATTCTGGAGTTATGTCAATATCCTGTTGTGCTGCTTCTTCCACAACAAGATCTGGATCATGAACATGTTTTCTGAGTTGAGATACGTGGAACACATTATGTACACCAGGCAACCAATCAGGTAATGATACCCTATATGCAAGAGTTCCAATCCTTTCAAGTATAGGAAAGGGACCAATAAATCTCGGTGCCAACTTCCCAGTCTTGCCAAATCTGATTACCCCTCGCATGGGAGAAACTCTTAAATACACATAATCGCCAACGGCAAACGATATATCCCTTCTTCTCGCATCAGCATAACTTTTCTGCCGGCTCTGTGCGGTTTTTAATCGCTTCTTAATGGAATCGACTTTATCCGATGCTTCTTGAATCATATCGGGCCCTAACACAAGTCTGTTGCCAGGTTCTACCCAACATGCGGGAGATCTGCACGGTCTACCGTATAGTGCTTCAAATGGGGACATTCCCAAACTTGCTTGATAGCTATTGTTGTAAGAGAATTCTGCTAAATGTAAATGATCTTCCCATGAGCCTCCAAAATCAAAAGCGCAAGCCCGCAATAGGTCTTCTAAAATTCTATTCACCCGCTCAGTTTGGCGGTCTGTCTGAGGGTGATAAGCGGTGCTTAGATTTAATTTGGTTCCCAATTCTTCTTGGAATGCTTCCCAGAATTTGCTAGTGAACAGGGGATCTCTATCGCTGACTATATTGAGCGGTACTCCATGAAGTTTAACAATTTCTTTGAAGTAAATCTGTGCCAGACTTTGAGCCGTTCTGTTGGATCGGACAGGGATAAAATGGGCAGTCTTCGTGAAGCGATCTACGATTACCCATATACTGTCGTTTCCTTTTCTAGTCCGAGGCAAGCCATCGATAAAATCCATCGAAATTTGTTCCCACTTCCATCCTGGAATTTCTAATGGTTGTAATAATCCAGCCAATTTCTGCTGATCACTCTTAACTAGCTGACAACTGGGGCATCTGCTAACATATAATGAGATATCTCTCTTCATTGACCTCCACCAGAATGTGAGTTTGATATCGTTATACATTTTGCTCACACCGGGATGGATACTTAATTTGGATTTGTGGCATTCATCAAGTATTTTTCTCCTGAGCTCGGGAAGGTTTGGGATGCAGATTCTACCCTTTAATCTTAGAACTCCCTTGTCATCGAGTCTAAAACTTGTGGATTCGCCTCCTTTGACTCTTTGACTGATTCTTTGAATAAATTCATCGTCTTTCTGAAGAGTCGAGATCCTGTCTATTAATGAAGACGTGATGACAAAACTGGCGATGATTTCATTCTTCCTGCTGAGCGCATCTGCTACAACATTGGCTTTCCCTGGAGTGTATATAATTTCAAAATCGTATGCTGCAAGGAATTCTAACCAACGCTGTTGTCTCAAGTTTAGATCTTTCTGGGTGAAAAGGTATTTCAAGGATTGATGATCGGTAAATAGTTCGAATTTCTCACCCAATAAATAATGCCTCCAGATTCTTAAAGCGAACACGATAACTAATAACTCAAGATCATGAGTAGCATAGTTTCTTTCATGCGGCTTTAGTTGACGACTGGCATATGCGATCACTTGGCCTTTTTGCATTAACACTGCTCCGAGCCCTCTAATAGAAGCATCTGTCCATACTGTCAAGTCTTGGTTACCTTCTATTATTGTCAATACCGGAGCGGTTGTCAATTTCAGTTTCAACACCTGGAAAGCTTCTTCACATTCGGGAGTCCATTTGAATTTCTCATGCTTCTTTGTAAGCTTTGTCAAAACTCCCGATATCTTTGAAAAATCCTGAACGAATTTCCGATAGTAACTAGCTAATCCCAGGAAACTTCGAACTTCAGTGGGTGTAGTGGGTTGTTTCCAGTTCTGAATCGCTGTAATTTTGCTTGGGTCTACAGCAATTCCTTCTTTTGATACGACGTGGCCAAGGAATTTAACTTCATTCTGCCAGAAGACACACTTAGAAAATTTAGCTTTCAAGACATTTCTTCTCAGAATTTCCAACACTTGTTCTAAATGTTTTGCATGTTCTTCTTCCGACTTAGAGTAGATTAGAATGTCATCGATGAAGACAAGAACAAATTTATTCAACACACCACGAAACACTCTGTTCATAAGATCAACGAAGTATGCCGGAGCGTTGCACAAACCGAACGACATTACTAACCATTCGAAGAATAGATCGGGACCCCTGAAGGCTGTCAAAGGAACACAGTCTTCGGCTATACGCAATTGGTGGAAACCTGTAGCTAGGTCCATTCTGGAGAATACGGTTGCTCCATTTAATTGATCTAACAGATCGTTTATTCGGGGCAAAGGATATTTGTTCTTCAGTGTTTGCTTATTGAGATCCCGGTAATCAACGCAAAGTCTTAGAGTACCGTCTGATTTAGGGACAAATACTACTGCGGCTCCCCATGCTGAAAAGCTTGGTCTTATCAGACCTTTCCAAAGTAATTCTCGGGTTTGGCTACTTAGCTCTTCTTTTTCTTTCGGGGCCATTCTTCTTATTGGATGTACTACCGGTCGGGCATTTGGAATTAGATCAATTCTAAATTCAATTTCTCTTTGCGGCGGTAAGTTTTCTACTTCCTCAAACACATCCGCATAATTTTTCACGACCGGTATCTTTTCTATTAAAGGGGGAGTAATTTCTAAAGAAGCCCAGAATTCTGTTCTATTTATTTCTGAGCCATGACAAGGTATATATATAGGTCCAAGCTTCGTTTCGACTTTAACGATTCTTTCGGCACATCTAACTTCAGCCTTATATTTTGTCAACCAATCAAGTCCCAGAATAATATCAAAGTCGGAAAGGTCCATAACAATTACTTTAAAAGAGAACTTGTATCGAGAGAAGGAAATAGGTACTTTACAATATGTACTGAGACTCACAGAACCTCCTATCGGGTTTTGAACTTTAATTGGTTCCTTAAGTTTTCCTCTTTTCAGTTTTAATTTGTGAACAAGGTTACCAGAAATGAAGCTACGTGATGCACCAGTATCAAAAAGTATAGAAACAGGAATATTTTTAATAGTAAGAATACCTCCCAAGACATCGGGTTTACCTGATCCATCGGTGATAGCTGGCGGGGTATTCCCATCATAAACATGGGCCACTTGTGCGCTCTTCTTCAAAGGACAATTATTGCTGTAGTGCCCCTTCTTGTGGCAATTGTAGCATTCAACTGAGTCACTGGCCCTTGGCTTCTTTGGGGCTTTGCATACATTAGAGAAATGACCGGGCTTCCCGCAATTGTAGCAGTTTCCTTTCGGGATCTTTGCGGGTTTTTGAGTAGCGTCCGCGGTGATGCTAGATTCGGGTTGGTCAGTTGAGGTCTTGCGCTTAATCCCTGCTTGGCTCTTAGCGCGGTCTTGGCTAGCATGCCTCTCATCCATGTCCTCATAGTTGCAAGCCATCTCTACGAGTTCTGTAAAAGAAAGTTTGATGTTGCTCATAGCTCTATCGTGGTATTTGTGCTTCAGCCCAAAAATGAATCTCTTATTCTTCGCTTTGTCGGTCAAAACCAACTCTGGAGCATAGCGCGATAGCTGAGTGAACTTATTCAGATAGTCTTGAATAGAGAGGTCTCCCTGCTGGAGATTAGCAAATTGCTCCCGCATCCTCTCAAGAGCTTGTTCTGGCACAAACTTCTCATTGAATAAAGTCTTGAACTGCTCCCAAGTTCGGATAGTACCAGCTGCATCTCCAGAAGTAATGGCATCCCACCACAGCTCTGCCTCTTCCTGAAGAAGCCAAATGCCAAGTCGGGCTTTGTTGTTAGTTCCCATGCCCATACCTTCGAAGATTTTCTCACAGGTTTTCAGCCAAGCGATAGCTTCGGTCACTGTGCCTGTGCCAGTAAAAGGTTTCCCTCCAAGATTTCGGTATCTCTTTGCCACTGTATCCAACTCAAAGTCTTCTGGTGCTGGTGCCTGAATAATAGGGATCTCTGCAGCTACGGGGATATTCCTCCGTCCTCCTGCTGCATCTCCTCGGCCCCCACGGCTTCCTCTGGCTGCTGCTGCTCGTGTAGCCATCTAAGAGTACTGTATAAGCAAGAAAAGAGTCAAGCTCACAGATTTGATAATTTTCATAAATGATATAGCAAGGAAATACAAAGAAAGATAATGATGATGTACTGATCAAATTGTTTTGCTAATCTGCTTAGATCATTCTAGGACATTGCTAATCCTATCTCTAATGAGCTACTCGCATTAGAACACTACTGATTCTATTCTGACGAGGTGTTTAATGTGTTAGATCCCAGAACTAAGGTTAACCAAAGCTCTGATACCAACTGTGACGATCCCAAAATCCGAGGGGCGGTATTAAGGATAATCATTAGGAAATAACACATTAATCATCATAGCAGAGTACAGATAATAGCAGAAACAATAAATAAAATAATTTTACATGGATATGACAGCGGAATCACAACATGTAGGAATATCAGAATAGCATAACGTGGGATATACTTAGTAAAAAGAAAGGGAAGTGATCAGTCATCATCGCCAGAGGCGGAATACATACATGCAGTGACAAAATAAGAATATCAGTCTACATCGCCGAAGGCGGAATACATATACATATCGTGAGAAATACGGAAAGTAAATCAGTCTGCATCGCCAGTGGCGGAATCATAATATACACAGTAATGGCGGAAAATATCTAAGTCATCACTATGAAGTCAGCCTCGCCATGAGCCAAAAGTGCATGCTATGCAGCATTGCAGAACCAAAAACCACCTGTCACCTATGTACTAGGCTGCCCGTGTGAAAATAAGGGCACCCGCATTTGCAAAGTGAAACAAACAACGAGTCAGTCATGGGGACTGGTATGAGGAATCCATTTAACAGTTAAACAATAGTAATAGCAAATCATAGGACCACGCCACTTTCGCGGAACGGGTTTACTCCAGTGATTGCTAGTGCATTTAAAACAAGGTAAATTCTTTTAAAGACAACGCAATGCTTTTAGAAAGAATGAAGCTATTATAAGACTCAGGTCCCATCACACAATGCAACGCAAGCCGGAGGATAGAGTTTTACCTTATAACAGCCAAATATGCTTGATACGTATAAAGCAAAGTCATTTGATATTATTACTAGTGCATATATGTTTTAAAGCAAATAACATCATAAATATCAATCATAGGCGGCATAGCTACCATATACTATGTCACCATACTAGTACCACAATCAAGTCCGTTATTTCGTATTGGAAATTGGATTTCCGTCATGAGTCGAGGCAAGGGGCAAGCTCCTCTCCGCTTCGAGACACTCTAGCAAATGCCTCAGGATTACGCACACTGGGTAACCCCTGGATTCGGCTGGGCCGGTCCTCACTTACGTTAGAGGATTATTTATTCCTGAACACACGTTTCCCGGTCCTTACAGACCTATAATCGAGGCGCCTCGCATTCCAACAACCACAAAGGTGAAAAGTAGATATATATGTCAGGGCTGGTAAGTCACTGACACCACCATAGCTAGAAAGAAACGTCGTGCTCTCCCAGCGGTCCGTATCCCGTTTTTAACTCATACCAGGGTGTGAGGTTCGCGAATCTACGAAATACACAAAGCTAGGCCACGTAAGCCTTGCTTTGATCATCATCCACAAGACTTTGCTTTGCAACAGAAGCCTTGATCACAGCATCTTGGCATGCCACATAGGCAGTCCACTCCATACGATTGATTTCCATCGATATATAACCTCTAAGCTCGTACGTCTCAGAGAAGGGCGTTAAGCAAGAGAATAAATTCTCCGCCGCCAAACAGATATATATTTAACAGAGATCAATCAATATAGAACAAAATCCAATGTCAGACACACAGTCCATTTACAAGTCCGTCCTGGGTCTGAACGAAACCGGAGGCGTCAAATTCCTCGTATATCCGTCCAATCAACATATACGTTCAGACGGCTACTACTTCCGTCCCTTTCCGGTAGCTACTCCGGTTAGGAACCTCAGTAGCGCCCATCCAACCGATACGAAGATCGTCGGTCTTGAATCGTCTTTGCATTTTCCAATTCGAATCGCTCGATGAATTATTTGAAATGAGGGTTAGCTCGGCCTTTTCAAATAATTCACGTCATTAGAATTTAAATCGATTCTTTATATGGTTATATTATTCGACATCCATCTTTCAGTTATTTAATGTTATTTTCATGTCATACACATACAACCATCAAATATCAAACAATTCAGGCCCAATTGGTTTATTTGCAACCTATGTTGCTTATAATATTTTATAACAATTTTTCGCCATTTTTATTTATTTAAAAATGGCCATATTTAATTAAACGACGTTTCAGGTCGTTTCGTGTCACTGGCGCTGTTTTTCCCTAAATTTGTTTTACACATATCGGAAAATCTAACCGTTGGATCTTCACAAATTTTACATCAGTGGGAAGATATTCCCAAAGCGAACCCAACGGTTCCAGTTTCGTGAGAATCCGACGGTCGGATCTTCCACACTAGTCGTTTGAAGTTACGATTTCAATTTACGAACTGCAGCGTCGTTATTCGATTAAATTTAATTATATTTATAAATATATATATATATATAAATATAAACGATTCCTGGCGCTGTTTTTCCTTAATTTTGAATTAAACATTCCAGACAATCCAACTGTTGGATTTTTACAAGGTTGGTGCCGTTGGAAAGATTATTCCAAGGCGAACCCGACGGTTGAGGTTTCGGGAAAATCCAATGGTCGGATTTCCCGCACTAGTCGTTTGAAATCACGGTTTCAAAATACGAACTGCACGGCCTCGTTTCGTTTTAATTTTATTTATATTTATATATTTATATAAATATAGTTCATTCGATGATTTCTATATCGTTTTTCACTTCAAATATTTTTCTAACACCTTAAATTTTGGAAAAAATTCGCCATAACCTCCCCTGCACCGGGAGCATCGGGAAATCGCAAATAGCGTTCCCGGTCCTTCTAATCTCAAAAAGAAAAAGAAAAAGCCAAGCGGCTAGCCAATAGGCTCAAAATCATCACCCAAACAAATCAGTAAATGTGTACCTATTTGTCGGGCACAAAATTTTATTCCTCTTCTCTAGCCCCTTTGCTATAACCTGTTCAATGAATATGCATGTACATATATATACAATTCTTATCAATTATCATTTTCTATTCAATTCCATATTTGATTTCTGTTTGGTTTAAAAACACCATTCATTCTAATGTTACATAAATAGGTGCAAATCATTTCATTGGCTAATTAATGAATATTTCAACTCATATATGTTTATTTTGAACAAGTGGCTATTTTTAACATTTCACATTTCAACGATTAAGGCATACAATAAAAATGTGATTTTTATTGTAAAACTATTCATTTCAAAACACTATTTTTCTATATAGTTTAAGTTGGTGATAAAATAGGATTTTTATCATCAAACAATTTATTTCAAAATATGAATACCATTCAACACATGAATTTCTAATCAACGAATGAATATCAATTCAACACATGAATGTTTTCTATAGTTTCTATATATAGATAAAAATGTGATTTTTATTATCGAACAGTTTATTTCAAAATATGAATACCATTCAACACATGAATTTCTAATCAACGAATGAATATCAATTCAACACATGAATGTTTTCTATAGTTTCTATATATAGATAAAAATGTGATTTTTATTATCGAACGGTTTATTTCAAAATATGAATATCATTCAACACATGAATTTCTAAACAACGAATGAATATCAATTCAACACATGAATGTTTTCTATAGTTTCTATATATAGATAAAAATGTGATTTTTATTATCGAACGATTTATTTCAAAATATAAATATCATTCAACACATGAATTTCTAAACAACGAATGAATATCAATTCAACACATGAATGTTTTCTATAGTTTCTATATATAGATAAAAATGTGATTTTTATTATCGAACGGTTTATTTCAAAATATGAATATCATTCAACACATGAATTTCTAAACAACGAATGAATATCAATTCAACACATGAATGTTTTCTATACAATGAATAAATATAGTTTAGGCATATGAAAATAATTCAAACAAAAGAATATTATTCAAAATTTCGGCAGCATAACGGCAGGGTAGTTACACCGGCACCGTCCCTAGTACGGCTCCTCGCTCTACCTTAAAACCTCGCGGTTTTTGACAATGGGAATCATGCATCTAGTTCGCACGCAGGCGGCATGTTTATTTTTATTTCATTTCCACAAACTAATCCTATGTGGTTTCAACCAAATATTTCTCAACCACAAATGGGTATCTTTCAACCGCAATCAACCAATATCAATCACAAACAATCCCAAACTATCAATCAATTTTCACAACAATTTCAACCAATAAATATCGTCCATGGTTTGTGGACGAGGGGCGTATATATATATATATATATATATATATATATATATATATATATATATATATAGATATTTATATATAGCAATTCACTTTCATTTTCAACTCATATATGTTTATTTTAAAATCGAAATTGAAAAGTGAGAGATCCTCACCAATAGCTATCCACTAACACGATTCTTCCTTAATAGAAATCTTCGCCTATTTCGCCTTCTTGTTGCTTTCGTTGCCTGTATTCTCTACATAGGTAAAAATCGAATTTTTACTATGTTATTCAATATATAAAGATTGCATTTTGACTTCGCTATTAAATATAAAGATTATATTTTTATCATTCTCATGATGTAAAAATTATATTTTTATTATTTTAAAAAAAACTAAAATCCTGTCTTGCTCCTTCTACATAATAAAAATCCCGTCTTTTCTCCTTTTAAAAATATGATCTTTATTTTTGCAAGTTCAAATCTTTTTCTACTAAAAGATTAAACCTTTTTCTATTAAAAGATTAAACCTTTTTCCTATTTTAAAGTTCAAAATAAAATCAGTTTTTAAAATCTTTTCAAAAATTCTGTTTTTAAATCTTTTCAAAAATTCTGTTTTTACATTCTTTTCAAAAATTCTGTTTTTACATTCTTTTATAAAAATGCAGTTTTTATCTTTTTTAAAAATGCAGTTTTTATCTTTTTTAAAAATGCAGTTTTTACTCTTTATAAAATCTAGTTTTTACATTATTTAAAAATCCAGTTTTTACATTATTTAAAAATCCAGTTTTCAGTTTCTTTTTAAAACAGTTTTTATAATCCTTTTAAAAATTCTGTTTTTACTTTCTAAAAAGATTAGTTTTTATAACTTCTTTTCAAAAATTCTGTTTTTAAAACTCTTTAAAAATCAATTTTAAAAACTCATAAAAAATCAGTTTATGCAACCTTTAAAAAAAACAGTTTTTAAAATCTAAAACAAATCAGTTTAAAATTCTTAAACAAATCAGAAATTTGTTTTTAAATCGGTTTTATAAATCAGTTTTTATAAAACAAAAACAAAAATAAAAATAAAATTGAAATAAAGTCTCACCGATCTTGCGAAGGGGAGAAGGAGTCGTCGGCGGCTCAGGTGGCGTTCGTGGAGGTGTCGCGGCAGGGTTCCAGGCTTCGACGGGGGGGCTGCTTCGTCGGCGACTTCGAGATGTGATGTAGGAGGCGTCTTCGATTCGATGCGACTGGGGGGTGGTGTTCGATGGTCGGCGGTGATGTTTTGAAGGGGGCGGCTCGATTAGGTTTTTAGGTTAGGTTTTTTTTTTTTTTTTTAAATGTTTCTGTATAATGAAACGGGGGGGGGGGGGGGTGCCAACGAAGAAGAAAAAGGGGGGAATTCTATTTTTTATTTTTTTTTATTTTATTATTTAATTATTAAATTTTGCCAAAGGGTTGACTTTTACATACGACCTCGAAACGAGGTCCACCGCCTGTCGTCCATAGCGTTTTACCCCCATTCCGAACACAATGGGATATGTATCGTAACCTGGTTTGATCGTTACAATCAGTTTCCGTTGAAATTACATTTAAGTCCTTATATTGAATTTTAAACGTACATTTCAAATTACTGGGGTCACATACTAATTAGAAAAATTCCAGAAAAATATTTTCTAGTTTCGTATTGACGATACGGTCCTAACAAAACTAGTTTCGTCGAATTCTGAGACCGTTTGAAAAATGGCCAATTTCCAGTCGATTAAATTCAACAGAAACTGGTCAAACGCGTTTTCCTTTGCCACGCTCACATATTGATTCTAAAAATTATGAAATTTGAAATCTAGCAATAGTTTGACATCCCGGACCCAACAAAAGTGGTTTCGTCGAATTCCGAGGCCATATGCAAAATATCAATTTTCCAGGCCTATATATTCTATATACCGACTCTTCTGAAAATTCATTCGGCCATAACTTTTGATTCTCGTTATGAAACTTCGATTCTTCAGATTCGTTAGAAAGGTATTGACTAACAGATTTAAATATTTTTGGTCTCACTAAAATCCGTTATATTTTCCATCCTGCACAGTCAGACTTAGTTTGTATTCAAAATTTCAAACGACCATATTATACACAATTCTATATTTTATGGAAATAGGCTATTTTAATCATTCAAATTTCTTGTTAATAACCTAATTTAAAAATTTTAAACTGGTTCACATTTTCCGGGTTATTACACATATGTTCATACAGCATTAGAAATCTTTTAAGGATAATGACTGCTCGTGGATGATGTTTTGAGTAGATGGATGATGGATGGTAGGATACGTTCTTCCTAACTTGAGATTTCGGGGACGAAATCCCTTAAGGTGGGGAGAATGTAACAACCCGTATTTTGAATTACATATTATAATATAAATCAAGGCAGAATTAAATGTTAAAATCTGAATCAAGGGAAATGGGCTATGCCATTGCGTTCGCCTCGGAAAAATACGCGAAATAGTGTCCGAGTTTTCGAAAATCGGAGTTCGTATGATCAAGTTATGGCCCGTCAAAGTTTTCAGAAAATTTCAAGTTCAAAAACAGTTCAAATTTGAATTCTGAATTCAAATTCAGCCAAGCAGGATAGGCGGGAAAAATTCCCGCCACCCCCAAGTCGACTGGGGAGTCAACTTAGGAGTCGACACACCCCAGGTGGTGTCGACTGCCCAGTCGACACCCCTGTCGACTTGGGTGGTCGGCCAGTTTGGTCTGGGTGCACCTGACTTGTTCCTCAAGACATGTTTTGTTGGCTTGTGACGTGATTAGATGGCTCAGATCTAAACTAGGGTTAATCCTATGGCCTAAACTAACCTAATCTTCTATAAAAAGACCCTAATACCTAGCCTAAATCAACACAAATCATTCCTACAACTAAACTATGCCAAAATGTTTCCTAATCATGGCCTCCACCTTCATATCATGGCCTCCATCCTCTTCATGAAAATTTGAGTGTCCTAAGCTAGTAAAAGAGCCATCTTTCTTCATCAAAACAGGGATCTTTCTTCATACAAATCAAAGGAGCTTATTGTTTCTCAAGACAACTTGGAGCTTATATTCGATTGGGGGTTTTTAGTGTTGCTATTGTGGCTTCGTCTCAATCTTGTTTTATTTTATAGTCTTCATAGCATTGTAAGCCCTATACTACTCTTAGATTCTAACTATGAAGTTAAATATGACATGTTGCAAGTTTGAGTTTGGGCTTAAGTATGATTTGTGCTTTGATTCTATCATGTTATGCATAGATTTATCCTATGCATGTTTGTAAAGCTATCACCTTGACTTTGTGCATAGAAAGCTATGAGCCTTGATTTGAAATGTTGCATAAAGCAACATAGAAACTCTCATAACCCTTATGTTATCTTGCATATGATGTTATATGCGAATCATTAGCTATCATCCTATGTCATTTATGACCATGTTTCACCTATTTTGCTAAAGTTTGATATCATGCATGTTTTGAGGCTTATAATGTAATATGCAAGTTTATGAACACATTTGCCTCATATGCCACCATGTTTAACTTGTGGCCAAATCACCATATATGCTATTATGCATGCTTGTGGCCAAATCACCCTTATGCTATCATGCATGCTTGTGGCCAAATCTCCCTTATGATATTATGCATACTTGTGGCCAAATCACCCTTATGCTATTATGCATGCTTGTGGCCAAATCACCCTTATGCTATTATGCATGCTCTTGGCCAAATCACCCTTATGTTATTTGATATGTTTGAGGCCAAGTCACCTTTTATGCTGTCATACATGTGAGGCCATATGCTAGTATGTTGAACCCCCTTTTTGCCTCAAATATCACCATGTTTAACTTGTGATAGACTTTGCCACCTTATGCCCACCTTGTCATATTGTTATGTTCCCTCTTTGATCTATTTGCGTTGATGCGAATTTACGTGCGATGGGAATACGTTATGGGTAGTTGGGCAATTTTAAATAACATGAAAGCATGACTTGAAAATATGACATGAAAGTTCGACATGTGTTTATGCTTGAAAACATGAACAATGACATGACATGTAGAAAACATGAAAGTGGCCAACTCGAGGTTGGGTTGAGTTTGTAGCATAAATCTACCCGGAACCGACCGGCTTAACTAGTGGCTACAAACAATAGGACCCAATGTGAGTAGTTGGTCATATCGCACTTAAAACCCGAGGTTAGACTAGGTTGTGGTGTAAAGCTACCCGGACCCGCTCGGCTTAACTAGTAACCACAACAAAGTCTAATGTGAGAGGTTGGGGTGCATTAAGTTAATTAATGGCACATGGTAGGGTTAAGTCATGGACTACTTGAATACTTAACCAATTAAACACGATGGGTTGGTAGGGTTAAGTCATGGACTACTTGAATACTTAACCAATTAAACACGATGTATTGATAGGGTTAAGTCATGAACTGCTTGGATACACTTGACTGACTCAATACATGGTTAGGATCGGGTTAACCACACTTAACCCGCTTGAAATCCTAGTTACGAGGTCCTTTTCAGCAGTAACCCACTTGGGAATATCTGGATACCCTGGACTAGGCTAGGGTGGGGCACGATTACTGGACTGATTGTAAGAGACCAAAAGAGACGGCTGAATGGTGCACCGGTTGTTCAGGCGGACCATGGTCGTGCACATTAAGTCCGGAGGTGAACATGGGCACCAGTAGGTTTAGACTGTGCGTGCTTGAATTGTGTCTGTGGTTTACACCTTAGGGCTGGATACACCCTGGGGTGGACCTTGCACAGTTAACTACATTCCATGATTAAGTCGTATGACACCGATACACGACGAGTTAGGCTTATAGGGAGCCGATCGACTATACCGAGTAGTTGGACCTTGATTTAGGTCACTTTATGATGTTGGGCCAACTTTGGGCCAAGGGATCATTTCTTGTTTATACTTGACATGGGTTGGATTACTAGTACTGTTGGTGCAAAACTTAACCTTGTATATGCGATGCCACACTTGATCTATCTTGTTAACTTTTCACCATGCCAGTTATCATCCTATGTTTCATCTCTGCTTTACATGTCCAGTTAACTTTATTAGTTTTTATACTAATAGTAGGTAGGACTTACCAGTCTTTTTGACTGACCCGCTTTCTTTCGCCTCTTTTCTTCCGTTCCCCCCCCCCCCTCAGGTTTACAGGGTGGGAACACTAGTACCTAGCTTGGATCTTTAGCTGCTTTTCTGGATAGCTCATGTACGGTTTGGACTTGAGCATGCTATGGCCTTATTCTACTTTGGGGATAGTTACTTTATGTTATTTCCAGTTTTCGGTTTATGTTTTTCTAGACTTTGTTTTGTTGGGAAAATAATGACTCAGTACTTTGATGTAACTTGACTATGGTTTTGAAATGTTAGTTTTACCCGCTGCTTTTACTTATATATTCTGTCTTGTGTTATCTGCATGCATGTTTACCTCGTTTAACGCCCCTCCAAAGCTAGTGCGCTTGCAAGAGTGGCCCTGGCGGAGGTGGGGTGTTACAATATGAATAATGGATTAAAATAAATGTTTTGAAAATAAAAACATTTTTAAAGAAGATCGGATTTTTGAAATAAGAATTCAAATAGAAATGAAATTTCAAATGGCTTGGAATAAATAACTTGTTTAATAATAAAAACAAGTAGTGTGATTTATAAACAATGTTTATAAATAAATTAAAAATAATTATCAGTGGATAATTTGGATTGTAAATTCAGTAGTGAATATCGAAGAGAATTAATCGAATATTAGTTATTCAAAAGAGAATTAAATCGAGGATAGATCATTTGAAAAAGGAGTTAATCAAATTAGTTATTCGAAAGGAGTTAATCGAATTAGTTATTCGAAAAGAGTTAATCAAATTAGTTATTCGAAAAGAGTTAATCGAAATTAGTTATTCGAAATAGAGATAAATCGAATATAGTTTATTCAAAAGAGAATTATTCATTGGGATTCGATTATATCGAATGTAGAAAGGTACTATTTACTTTCCATTTTTAAATCAAGATTCATTTATTTATTTAATAAATTATTATTATTCAATTTAAGAAATACAGTATAATTTGGAGTTAGATTATATCGAAAGTAGAGATTATAACGTTATCGTTATAACCAACCTTTATAAAAGAACAAGATTTATAAACTGAATCTGAGAGTTGCGTAAGCAATGATTTGATAAAAAGATAAGAAATAGAGTAAAAGAAATTAGAAACTGACTAGAGATAAGTTAAGTTGAATGATTTCCGGGGTATCGATCTGATGTTGGTTTTGGCCTTCGGGATTAATACTTAGGTAATCATTTTCTTACTAATTTAGGGTTAGAGACTGATGGACGTGAAATGATAGTTAAGCGTGAATAAGAAATGGAAACGTTTTCCAATGTTAATAAGGTATATTTCTAAATTTAGAAAATAAGAATTTATAGAGATATGGAAATGGATAACTGGATAAACTAATGATGAATTAATTTAAAAAGAGGAAAAAGTTGATTGATGATTGATTAGTAAGATTTCCATTTGGATATACGACCATTGTTGTACACATGTTTTTCTTTGATAGTTAAATCATCGACTATCAAAGTTTTTGACCATTTTCCCATCGTTACTATAGAGAGACCGGGAGCAGATTCATTATCTGAAAACCACTCTGTATGGGCGTTAGCGTTGCGAATCAAATATGATGAAGATAATTGAAGATGGAGTTATGCAAGGGCTATTCTGGCGATCCTAGGTAGAAACTGACTAAGATGGATTTACAGAATGGTGCATTCGGTTTGTCCAGTCCTAGGACAAACTGTATGGAAGAATGTCTGACAGAGTATTTTTAATAGATCGCGTAAGTTGATCTCTTCAAACGTATTTACATTTGGTGGCAGAGGAATTTGTTTCTCTTAGCAATTTACCCGTGGTATTTTTGGAGAAGTCAATTTGTGAATTAGCGGGTATGAGTGACCGGTCCCAACCATTGGTGATCCCAACCGTCCTTTCTGGAAACGATTGCTTATCTAGTGCAACTCCATATGCTTATTTATTCTATTTCGATGCCGTCCTTTCTGGAAAAGATTGCTGATCCCAACCGTTAGTGATAATACATTCGGTACACTCAAGCGAAATAAGTGACCGGTCATGTTTAGCCTGGGTTACAAGATGTTCTTGTTGACTCGGTGTATTCATTTTTTAGAGATACACTGTTGGAAGGTGGTCACATACCTTGCCAGTTGGAATTCATTACCCAATAAGCGCCTGCGGTTTTTGATTATATATTATGTATGTAGAACGTGAGATGAAAGCGGTGTACTAGATGATTATTGTAACAACTCGGAAAATCAAAACCAATTTAAATTTTTTATTTTGGCCATTTTATTGTATTTTGAATAGTTAAAATAATTTATTTTAAATAATAACAACTAAAAATTTATTTAAATCGATGTTAGAACGAATATATTTATTTTAATTTTAAAAGGAGTTAGAAATAGCGCGAAGTTTGAAAATTTGAATTTGAACTTTGATTGACTGTACAGGATGCAAAATAAATCGGATTTTGGTGAAACCAAAAATATTTAAATCTGTTTAATAATATCTTTCCAATGAATCTAAAAATTGAAATTTCATAGCGGGAATCAAAAGTTATGGTCAGTTGAATATTCAGAATAGTCGTTATGGAATTTAATATATAATATAGCCTGTATAGATTGCCATTTTGCAAACGACCTCCATTTTCGACGAAACCACTTTTGTTGGATCTAAAATGTCAAATTATTGCAGGATTCCAATTTTCATAATTTTTGGAATTAATATATGAGCATGGCGAAAGAAAATATGATTTGTCAATTTCCGTCAATTTCGATCTACTGGAAAATGGCCATTTTTCAAATGGTCTCCAAATTCAACGAAATTAGTTTTGTTAAGACCATATCATCAAATCATAGCTAGATTTATTTTTCGGAAATTTTTGGAGTCAGTATGTGGCCCCAGTAAATTAAAATGTACGATCAAATTAAATAATTAAATATTTTATATTTTCATTAAAGAAAAACCTTTCGAAACAATTGACTTGGCTTACGGGACATGTCCCATTGTGTCCGGAATAGGGGTATTTGGCTAGGAACGACACTCGTTGGGTGTGAATTGGAGTTCGTATGGGTTGATGGGCCTTTATTGAATTAAAAGAATTTAAAATAAAAATAAATAAAAATAAAACACGTATAAAATACTTTATACAGCATAACCCTGATTCTCTAAGCCCAGTCGCCATCTATTCCTATCAATGGCCACCGAGCTCCCATCGTTTTCTTCTAATTCCCTTCAATCCTCTAAATAGAAACCCTCCCTCCTTTAGACATTATTGTAGAGCTTCCTCTCATCTTCAGATCCATACGGATCTTAGCACCCATCGTCGTCTGTAGCTCTCGAACCACCTTCACAAACCGCCGTCGTTCATCTCGTTCTCCATGATAGGGGGTGCGATCGAGTTCAGCATCAGGGGTGGCGCGGGTGCAGCTGTCGTAGGCGGAGACCGTGGCGAAGTTCGATCATCTCCAGGTGCCTCGATCCACGAGCAAAACCAAGACCTAGATTTGAACCCATTGAAAAACCGACGGCTTGTTGCTTGAAGGAGGAAGAAAGGTTAAAACCTTTTTTAATTTATTCTTTAATCAATTTTAAAATATTGTTAACTTTAAAAATTTGTATCTCGCACAAACGATAATGAAATTCGATGAAACAGGATTCATTGGGACCGTAAAATCGAGATCTACATCTCAGAACTGATCGGAGAATTTTTGGAGCATTCGACAATTTTAGAAGAAATAGAAAGAAAAGTGAGATTTCTGAATCCAAATAAATTAAATAAAATTATTTTAGGATGCAGACGGAGTTTAGAAACTCCTGACACCGGTCGTCCACAAACCATGGACGATTTGATTGATTTGTGGTATGTGATTGGTTGAATTTTCGCGTTTGCTTGTGCTTGAAAAATGAAATTGATTGATAATATGGCATTAGACTTCCTAGAAAAATGTATTAGGAAATTGAACTCCATGTGAAGCCGCGAGGCCTAAGGTATTGCGAGGAGCTGTACATCGGGACGGTGTCGGTTTTAATTACCCTGTCGTTATGCTGTCGAAATTTTCTGAAATATTCTTGTGTTATAAATATTCATGTTATTACATATTAATTATTTGAACAATATGAAAAATATATTTTTAATACATATATATGAATAGGAAAATGATCGTTGTCTGTCAACATAAAATTCATGTTTTGTTGAAAATCAAAAACAGTCATCTGTTAAATAAAAACATTTTTACATTTGAAATTTACATTTTTAATGTAAATAAAACAGTAAAAAAATAAAACATTGTAATGTAGAAATGCATTTACATTAGATATACATTTTAATGTATATGAAACATTAAAATCAACATTTTGATATAGGAATGTACTACAGTGGAAATCTTCTTTTTAATGTAAGTGGAACATTAACATAAAACATTGATATATAAAATGTTTACATTGATAACATCATTTCTAATGTATATGAAACATAAAAAGATTCTTTTTATATAATGAAAAAAATGTATTGAGATTGAATTTATATTTTTAATGTATGTCAACATAAAAAATAAAACATGCATAGGTAAAAAAAAAATGTTTTCACATTGACATTTACTATTTAATGTATATACATTTTTAATGAAAGACAGACATTGTTAAATGAAAAGGTGTTTACATTGGATTTTATTTTTTTATGTAAATCAAACATTTAAAATGTCAACTACTATAGAAAATGTATTTACATGGGAATTTTGCATTTTAATGTATATGAAAACATTAAAATACCACATTACTATATAAAATGTATTTACATTAGATTTTGCATTTTCAATGTTTATATTAAAATGAACATTGAAATGATAATAATGGTTTACATTAAGTTTTACATTCTTATGTAAATGACCCTTTTAAAAAGGGTCATTGCAGTAACCAAAAGTGTTTTTCTTTGAAAATTTACATTTTTAATGTAAACAAACCATTAAAAATGACCATTGATATACTAAAATGCCTTTGCTTTAAAATTTATACTTTTAATGTAACCCAACATTAAAAATAGTCCCTTGTTAAATAAAATGTATTTACTTTGAAATTTTTTCATTTTTAATGTAATGTTACATAAAAAAATGAACACATTTGAAATAGAAATGTATCAACATTGGCATTTACATTTTTATGTATATATTACATTAAAAATAATATATTTGTTAAATAAAATGTATAGGACATTGGGAATTACATTTTTAATGAGAATGGAACATTAAAAATGTCCATTGATATATAAAATATGTTTTTTCTATAAAATTTACATTGCAAATGAAATAAAAGATTTCATTAGGAAGATTACATTTTTATATGTACTCAGAGAATGAAGTATAAGAATTACATTTTTATACGTAATCAAAGCAAAGCATAGAATTATATTTTTATATGTAATCAAAGCAAAGCATAGAAATTTATACTTTTCAATGTAAATAAAGATTAAATAGAAATTTACATTTTCAATGTAAATAAAAGAATGATTAGAAATTTACATTTTCCAATGTAAATAGAATATGAAATAAAAAGCTTACATTTTCAATATAATAATATATTGAAACTAGAAAGTTTATATCTCAATGTAAATAAATTTTGAAATAGAAAGTTACATTTTCAATGTAAACATATATTGAAATAAGAGATTACATTTTTCAAAGTAATATTGTATTGAAATAAAAGATTACAATTTTTATTCTATAGAAGAATGGTAAAACAAATTTCATTTCCATTTAATATATATATATATATATATATATATATATATATATATATATATATATATGAATCATATAAAAGATTCAATATACAAAGAGAATGGTATTATCATTAAAAATTTCATTTTTAACGTAATATATGATTTCATATATAAAAGTAATCAATGTTGAATTGAAAATAGTTTGATATCGTCGAACGATTTATATTTATATATTTATATATAAATATAAATTAAAATAAAACGAATCGCGCCGCTGCAATTTGCGTTTTGAAATCGTAACTTCAAACGATTATACTGAGAGATCCGACCATCGGATTTTCCCAAAACTGGAACCGTTGGGTTCGTTTTAGAAATATCTTTCCAACGATATATAATTTGCTAAGATCCAACAATTAGATTTTGAGAAATGTATAAATCAAATTTTGATGAAAACAACGCCAGGGCCATGTAATGACCCGAAGCGTCGTTTAATTAAAATGGCTATTTTTAAATAAATAAAAAATAGCGATAAATCGTAATAAATTTTTATTAACGATATGGAATGAAAAGAAGTGATTTAAATTATATGTATTTGAGAAATTATGTGAAAAGTCCGAGTTAACTCTCATTTCAAATAATTATACGACGATTGGAAGTCGAAGATTTGAAGAGGTGATTGAAGACCGGCGATCTTCACATCGAACGGATAACTACTGATGCTCGACATTGGTTATCTCCCAGTAAAGGATTAAAGTGGTAGTTGTCCGGACGTACTTGTTGATTGTCCAGATTAGCGAGCACCTCTCATCCGTATTTGACATATAGGACGTGGAATAAGGTGTCTCTGGTTTCGTTCAGATCCAGAATGGACTTGTAAATGGATGTGTGTCTGACATTGGATTTCATTCCACGTAAATTGATTTCTATTTAATTTATATCTAATTGGTGGCGGAGAATTTATTCTCTTGCTTAACACCCTTCTCTGAGACGCACGAGCTCAGAGGTTATATATTGATAGTTATCGATCGCATAGCGTGAACTGTCAGTTTGGCATGCCAAGATGCAAATGATCAAGGCTTATTGTTGAAAAGCAGAGCCTTATGGTTGATGACCAAGGCACAACTTTATTGTAGCATAGGTTTGTGTATAGCGTTACTTTGCGAGCCTCACACCCTGGTATGAACCAGAAACGGGAGAAGGATCCTGGGAGAACATGCGTCTCTTTCTAGCTAGAAGTGGTGTTTGGGTTTTACAAGCCCAGATATTTTTACTTATGTGGATGATGGAAAGCGAGGTACCTCGGATATTGAGTCCTTAGTGGCTCTATTCACGCCCCATAGGGCGGGGAGACGTATTGTTCAAGAATTTATATATAATCCACTAACATTAGTTATGGACCGGCCCTGTGGCTCCGGGTGCAGTTGCGACTGAGTCCTGAGGCTCGGGCTAGAGAGTCTCGAATTCGGTAAGGACGATCCCTTGCCTTGGTTCATGATGGAAATCCAACTTCCATTATGACCCATACGGTTTTGATTGTAAACCTATATTTGGCGACATGGTATATGGTAGCTATGCCGTCTATGATTGATATATTATGATTGAAATGTTTTTGAAACATATATATACACTATATTAATATCAAATCCGTTTTTACCGTATCAAACATTTTTGATCATTATAAGGTAAAACTCTAACCTCCGGTTTATGTTGCATTGTGTGATGGGATTTGAGTCTTATAATGGTTTCATTTTTCTAAAAAGCATTGCGTTGTTTAACGATTTACTTTATATATGCACTGGCAATCTCATGGAGTAAGCCCGTTCCGCGTTAGCGGCGTGGTCCTGTGATTAGCCTTATTATTAAAAGGGTTAAATAAGATTTCACATACTAGTCCATGACTGACTCGTAGTTTGTTTCACTTTGCAAACTCGGGTGCCCTCTTTTCCACATGGGCAGCCTTGTATACAGGATTCATTCTGGATAGCTATGGAGTTGAAGATGGATCATATCATTTCTATTATGTTGTTCAGGCTTCATTTAGTATATTATGTTTGAGTCCGTTGCAGACATTTTATATTAAGTTGAAACTGTATTTTTACTAAGTATGATCCTATTATGATGTGTAACTCTAATGATATTATTTCCAGTGTAATTTGAGATACATTTTCTATTGTAATTCTATATTTATGTTCTACTGTTACTGTTTATGTGTTATATTCCAATGACTATCCTTGCTTTCGTACTACAGGAGTTCAGAGTCATCATAGTTGGTATCGGAGCTTAGGTTAAACTTAGCTCGAAATATAACATATAAATAAACTTGGAAGAAGTGGAATCAGCAGTATTCTAAAACGAAAAACTCATTATTGATAGGGCTAGTAATGTCCTGGAGTGAGTATAGCAGAATAAAACACACCTCCCATAGATTCATTTTCATTTAAATATATGTCTCTATGCTTTACAATGTCTATTCTGTTGGCCTGACTCTTTGTCTGCTATTTGCAGATGTAGTAGAAAATGAGTGGCAGAAACAGAAGAAGTAATTCTATGGTTCGACAATCTAATGAGCCAATTGTTCTCCCACAACCGGAGCCCGACCTAGAAGCTCTAGTGATGAAATATCGAAATCTGGGAGGAGTACAATTCTCGGGCAAAGAATCCGTGATTGAAAACCAAGCATAGATGCGTTCTGCTGAGAGAATTTTGAAGGTTTAAAGTTGAGAGATGATCAGGAAAGATTAATAGCATCTTGGGCACTCAAGGACGAAGCTCTAATTCGGTGGGAAACTGTTACTAAAGAAAATCCAGAAGGTAATATTGCCTGGGATAGATTCAAAGAAATTTTCAAAGAAAGATTTATTCCTCCAAAAGCAACTAAGTGGTTATATGATGAGTTTTACAATCTGAAACAAGGAGATATGACAATCCAAGAATATCATAGTAAATTCAATGAACTTTCTTGCTATGCCCCAGAACTAATTCAAGATCCTGTAAGGAAGAATCTGAGATTTATCAAAGGACTTCGAAAGCAATACGAAGGCAAAGTACTTGCTCATGTGAATCTCCCATTCTCTAAAATGATACAAATGGCTTATCGCTATGAGTATAATGATAAACAACATGGTTGGGAAGATGAAGAGGAAGGCAGTTCTATCAGTAAAAGAAAGTTTGAAACTGATAGCCCTGAGGCGAGTACAAAGCCTGAGGTCAGTAAGAAGCCGAAAGTCAATAAGAAAAAGGCAAGATCTAAGAAAGGACTGTTAACGACTGCTACATGCTTTAGCTGCAATAAGCAAGGACATTTGTCGATAAATTACAAATCTTTGAAGAAACAAAGGAAAGATGAATCTAAATCCAATAAGAAGTCTCAAGAGACCAGAGAATGCAATATTTGCCTTAAGTCAGGTCATATAAGTAGAGATTGCCGACTTTTGAAGGCGACTAAAGAAGCTCAAATCAATAGCACGACAGATGCTCTGACATCCTCAACTAGTCGGCAAAGGCCAGATGTTTTGGAAGGCATGCTCACTGTCCACAATATTCCAGTTAAAGTATTGTTGATACGGGCACGTAACAAAGCTTTATTTCAAGTAATACGGTTAAGAAGTTAAAATTAAAACTAAGGAACCTTGAGGAATCGGTTAGAGTTCATAATACAATGGGAGGATCTCTTATTCTCGGTGTGTATTGCAAAGTGCCCGTCTCTTTTTTCCATTATCGGTTTCCTTGCACCTTGATTGTCATGGATTTTTCTGAATTTGACATCATTCTTGGGCTGGACTGGTTAACTAAATACAAGGCCGAAGTCAAATGTGTAGAAAGAGTTGTCAAAATTAAAACGAAGCTTGCCAATGTTGTTATACCTTGTGTAGGCCTAGCTTTTCGAATTGGGGAGAAGCATAAGTGTTTGTTCCAAAGTCAGATGGTACTCCCAGATTATGTGTTGATTACCGAGACCTCAACAAGCAGACGCTCAAGAATAAATATCCATTGCCCCGTATAGATGATTTGTTGGATCGTTTGAATGGAGCAAAGGTGTTTTCTAAAATGGACCTAGCAATAGGTTTCCATCAACTGCGGATTGCCGAAGAATGTTTTCCTTTGACAGCTTTCAGAGGTCCAGACATATTTTATGAATGGTTAGTAATGCCGTTCGGCTTGTGCAACGCTCCAGTTTATTTTGTCGATTTGACGAACAGAGTATTCCGCGATGTCCTAAATAAATTTGTTCTGGTTTTCATCGACGATATCTTAATCTTCTCCAAGTCAACTGCTGAGCATGAAAAACATTTGGAACAAGTTTGGGAAATTCTGAGAAAGAATGTATTAGAAGCCAAATTTTCTAAATGTGTATTATGGCAAGAAGAAGTGAAGTTCCTCGGTCATGTAGTATCGAAGGAAGGAATTTCAGTGGATCCTAGCAAAATCACCGCTATTCAAGATTGGAAGCAGCCTAGCACTCCTACTGAAGTCAGAAGTTTCCTAGGATTGGCTGGCTATTACCACAAATTCGTTAAGATTTTTCGAAACTATCTTGTCCATTAATGAAGATTACAAAGAAGCACACAAAGTTTAATTGGACACCTGAATGTGAGGCAGCTTTCCAAGAGCTGAAATTGAGGTTGACCACTGCTCCAGTGTTGACCATTATTGATGGCAATCAAGATTTCAAAGTCTGGACTGATGCTTCTGTTGAAGGTATTGGTGCGGTATTAATGCAAAGAGACAAAGTAGTTGCTTATGCTAGCCGTCAATTAAAACCGCATGAGAAGAAATACCGCACTCATGATCTTGAGTTTATGGCCATTGTTTTTGCTATAAAGATATGGAGGCACTATCTTTTAGGTGAGAAGTTTAAAATATATACAGATCATAAATCCTTGAAGTATCTGTTCACCCAAAGGGACCTGAATTTAAGGCAGCAACGTTGGGTAGAATTTCTCGCGGCCTATGATCTGGACATCTTATATACTCTTGGGAAAAGCCAATGTTGTGGTGGATGCGCTTAGCAGAAAGAATGCGGGTGTTGCCAATCTTATCATCGCCAATCTTATCATTACACCTATTTTTATTGACAAAATCTATGCTCTTCAGAAAGAAGATGAATTTTTCCAAAGAATTAGTAAAAGAGTTCAGGAAGGCAAACCCTCGAGTTTTCAAATTGATAACAAGGGAGTTCTGAGGTTAAAAGGTCGAATTCGTGTCCCAAATATTCCTGAGCTTAGAAGAGAAGTAATGGATGAATGTCATAAATCTAAGCTTTGTATTCATCTAGGGTGAGCAAGATGTATCATGATCTCAAGCGCACACTCTGGGGGAAATCTATGAAAAGAGACATCTCCATTTATGTTAGCAGGTGTTCTACTTGCCAACAAGTTAAGAGTGATCAGTAGAAACATGTCGGCTTGTTACAACCACTAGAAGTTCCAAGTTGGTAATGGGATCAAATTTCCATTGATTTCATAGATGGCTTGCCCCAAACTAGAAAAGGTAATGACAGTATTTGGGTGATCGTTGATCGTTTCACGAAGTCTGCCCATTTTATTCCTGTCAAATCAACTAGAACAACTCAAAGTTTGGCAAAAATTTATTTCAAAGAAATTTTCCGACTACATGGAGTTCCCAGTAGCATTGTTAGTGACCGTGACCCTATATTCGCTAGTAAATTATGGGAAGCTTTCCAAGAAGTGCTGGGGACAAAATTAAATCTGAGCACCGCTTATCATCCTCAAACAAATGGCCAGACTGAGAGTGTGAACCGTATACTAGAAGATTTGTTGCAAGCATGTATTCTTGACTTTGGTGGATCATGGGAAGATCACTTGCACTTGGTTGAATTCTCCTATAATAACAGTTACCAAGCAAGCTTGCAAATGTCGCCATTCGAAGCACTATATGGCAGGCCTTGGAGGTCTCCCGCATGTTGGGTTGAACCAGGCAGTAGATTAGTATTGGGTCCCGACATGATCCGTGAAGCTTCAGACAAAGTTGATTTTATTAAGAAGAGATTACTAGCTGCTCAGAGCCAACAGAAAAGTTATGCAGATTCAAGAAGAAGAGATTTAGAATTTGCTGTTGGCGATTATGTGTACTTGAGAGTTTCTCCATTGAGAGGAGTAGTTTGTTTTGGGAAGACTGGGAAGTTGGCTGCAAGATTCATTGGTCCATTCCCTATTCTAGAAAGAATTGGAACTCTCGCTTACAGGATTCAGTTGCTTGACTGGTTGCCAGGGGTACATGATTTATTCCATGTGTCTCAACTTCGGAAGCATGTACATGATCCAGTCTTGATTATGGAGGAAGCTGAACAACAAGATTTGGAGATTACCCCGAACTAGCAGTAAGAAGGGAGCCGGTAAAGATCATTGGCAAAGAAACCTGAGTTCCGAGGAACAAAAGAATTCCTCTACTCAAAGTGCAGTGGAGCGGAGATCCCAGAGACTGTACATGGGAGACCGAGGATAGCGTCAAATAGGCTTATCCCCAGTGCAGAGTGGATATCTCTGACTAGCTCTAGTGCAAGGTACATTTACCATATTTTGCATTTTCCGTTTTGTTTCTACTTTACTATTGTTTCCTTTTCGGGGACGAAAAGATTTTATGTGGGGGAGATTGTAACAACCCGGAAAATCAGAACCAATTTAAAAATTTTATTTTGGCTATTTTATTATATTTTGAATAGTTAAAATAATTTATTTTAAATAATAATGATTAAAATTTATTTAAATCGAAGTTAGAACGAATATATTTATTTTAATTTTAAAAGGAGTTAGAAATAGCGCGGCAGTTTGAAAATTTGAATTCGAACTTTGACAGACTGTACAAGATGCAAAATAAATCGGATTTTGGTAAAACCAAAAATATTTAAATCTGTTTAAGAATATCTTTCCAACGAATCCTAAAAATTGAAATTTCATAGCGGGAATCAAAAGTTACGGTCAGTTGAATATTCAGAATAGTCGCTATGGAATATAATATATAATATAGCCCGTATAGATAGCCAATTTGCAAACGACCTCCGTTTTCGAGAAATCACTTTTGTTGGATCCGGAATGTCAAATTATTGTAGCATCCCAGTTTTCATAATTTTTGGAATTAATATGTGATCGTGGCAAAAGAAAATGTGTTTTGTCAATTTCGATCGACCAGAAAATGGCCATTTTTCAAACGGTCTCCAAATTCGATGAAATTAGTTTTGTTAGGACCGTATCGTCAAAACATAGCTAATTTGTTTTTCGGGAATTTTTGGAGTTAGTATGTGGCCCCGGTAAATTAAAATGTACGATCAAATTAAATAATTAAATATTTTATATTTTAATTTAAAGAAAAACCTATCGAAAAAATTGATTTGGCTTACGGACATGTCCCATTGTGTCCGGAATAGGGGTATTTGGCTAGGGGCGACACTCGTTGGGTTTGAATTGGAGTTCGTATGGGTTGATGGGCCTTTATTGAATTATAAGAATTTAAAATAAAAATAAATAAAAATAAAATACGTATAAAATACGCTATACAGTATAACCCTAATTCTCTAAACCCAGCCGCCGTCTATTACTGTCAATGGCCACCGAGCTCCCATCGTTTTCCTCTAATTCCCTTCAATCCTCTAAATAGAATCCCTCCCCCTTTAAACATTATTGTAGAGCTTCCTCTCATCTTCAGATCCATACGGATCTCAGCACCCATCGTCGTGTGTAGCGCTCGAACCCTCTTCGCAAACCGCCGCCGTTCATCTCGTTCTCAATGGTAGGGGTACGATGGAGTTCAGCATCAAGGGGTGGCGCGGGTGCAGCTGTCGTAGGCGGAGACCATGGCAAAGTCTGATCATCTCCAAGTGCCTCGATCCGCGAGCAAAACCAAGACCTAGATTTGAAACCATTGAAAAACCAATGGCCTTTGTTTGAAGGAGGAAGAAAGGTTAAAACCTTTTTTAATTTATTCCTTAATCAATTTTAAAATTTTGTTAACTTTAAAAATTTATATCTTGCTCAAAAGATAATGAAATTCGTTGAAACAGGATTCATTGGGACCGTAAAATCGAGATATACATCTCAGAACTGATCGGGGAATTTTTGAAGAATTCGACAATTTTAGAAGAAATAGAAAGAAAAGTGAGATTTCTGAATCCAAATAAATTAAATTATTTTAGGATGCAGACGGAGTTTAGAAACTCCCGACACCCGTCGTCCAAAGACCATGGACGACTTGATTGATTTGTGGTATGTGATTGGTTGAATTTGGGTGTATATTTGTGGTTGAATTTTGGTGTATATTTGTGGTTGAATTTTGGTGTATATTTGTGGTTGAAAAATGAAATTGATTGATAATATGGCATTAGACTGCCTAGGAAAATGTATTAGGAAATTAAACTCCATGTGAAGCCGCGAGGACTAAGGTAGTGTGAGGAGTCGTACATTGGGACGGTGCCGATTTTAATTACCCTGCCGTTATGCTACCGAAATTTTCTAAAATATTCTTGTGTTATAAATATTCATGTTAATATATGTTAATTGTTTGAACAATATGAAAATTATATTTTTAATACATATATATGAATAGGAAAATGATCGTTGTATGTCAATATAAAATTCATGTTTTGTTGAAAATAAAAAGCAGTCATTTGTTCAATAAAAATGTTTTTACATTTTTAATGTAAATAAAACAGTAAAAAAATAAAACATTGTAATGTAGAAATGCATTTACATTAGATATACATTTTAATGTATATGAAACATTAAAATCAACAATATGATATAGGAATGTACTACAGTGGAAATCCTCTTTTTAATGTAAGTGGAACATTAACACAAAACATTGATATACAAAATGTTTACATTGAAAACATTATTTCTAATGTATATGAAACATAAAAAGATTTTTTTTAATGTAATGAAAGAAATGTATTGAGATGGAATTTATATTTTTAATGTATGTCAACATAAAAAATAAAACATGGATAGGTAAAAAAATGTTTTTACATTGACATTTACTATTTAATGTATACACATTTCTAATGAAAAACAGACATTGTTAAATGAAAAGGTGTTTACATTGGATTTTACTTTTTTATGTCAATTAAACATTAAAAATGTCAATTACTATAGAAAATGTATTTACACGGGAATTTTGTATTTTAATTTATATGAAAGCATTAAAATACCACATTACTATATAAAATGTGTTTACATTAGATTTTGCATTTTAAATGTTTATATTAAAATGAACATTGATATGATAATAATGGTTTACATTAAGTTTTACATTCTTATGTACATGACCCTTTTAAAAATGGTCATTGCAGTAGCCAAAAGTGTTTTTCTTTGAAAATTTACATTTTTAATGTTAACAAACCATTAAAAATGACCGTTGATATACTAAAATGTCTTTGCTTTAAAATTTCTACTTTTAACGTAACCCAACATTAGAAATAGTTCCTTGTTAAATATAATGATTTTACTTTGAATTTTTTTCATTTTTAATGTAATGTGACATAAAAAATGATCACATTCGAAATAGAGATGTATCAACATTGGCATTTACATTTTTATGTATATATTACATTAAAAATAATACATTTGTTAAATAAAATGTATGGGACATTGGAATTTACATTTTTAATGAGAATGGAACATTAACAATGTCCATTGATATATAAAATATGTTTTTCTATAAAATTTACATTGCAAATGAAATAAAAGATTTCATTTGGAAGATTACAATTTTATATGAAATCAAAGAATGAAGTATAAGAATTACATTTTTATATGTAATCAAAGCAAAGCATAGAAATTTATATTTTTCAATGTAAATAAAGATTACATAGAAATTTACATTTTCAATGTAAATAAAAGAATGATTAGAAATTTACATTTTCCAATGTAAAATAGAATATGAAATAAAAGCTTACATTTTCAGTATAATAATATATTGAAATTGGAAAGTTTATATCTCAATATAAATAAATTTTGAAATAGAAAGTTACATTTTCAATGGAAACATATATTGAAATAAGAGATTACATTTTTCTATGTAATATTGTATTGAAATAAAAGATTACAATTTTTATTCTATAGATGAATGATAAAACAAATTTCATTTCCATGTAATATATATATATGAATCATATAAAAGATTCAATATATAAAGAGAATGGTATTATCATTAAAAATTTCATTTTTAATGTAATATATGATTTTGTATATAAAAGAAATCAATGTTGAATTGAAAATAGTTTGATATCGTCGAACGATTTATATTTATATATAAATATAAATTAAAATAAAACGAATCGCGCAACTGCAGTTCGCGTTTTGAAATCGTAACTTCAAACGATTATACCGAGAGATCCGACCGTCGGATTTTCCAAAACTGGAACCGTTGTGTTCATTTTAGAAAGATCTTTCCAATGATATATAATTTTCTAAGATCCAACGGTTAGATTTTGAGAAATGTGCAAATCAAATTTTGATGAAAACAGCGCCATGACCATGTAATGACCCAAAGCGTCGTTAATTTAAAAATGGCTATTTTTAAATAAATAAAAAATAGTGATAAATTGTTATAAAATATTATTAACGATATGGAATGAAAAGAAGTGATTTAAATTATATATATTCAAGAAATTGTTTGAAAAGTCCTGAGTTAACTCTCATTTCAAATAATTATACGACAATTGGAAGTCCAAGATTTGAAGACGGTGATTGAAGAACGACGATCTTCACATTGAACGGATAACTACTTATGGCCGGCATTGGTTAGCTTCCAGTAAAGGGTTAAAGTGGTAGTTGTCCGGACATACTTATCGTTTGTCCAGATCGGTGGGCACCTCTCTTCCGTATTGGACATATGGGACGAGGAATAAGGTGTCTCCAGTTTCGTTAAGACCCAGAACGAACTTGTAAATGGATGTGTGTCTAACATTGGATGTCATTCCATGTAAATTGATTTCTATTTAATATATATCTGATTGGTGGTGGAGAATTTATTCTCTTGCTTAACACCCTTCTCTGAGATGCACGAGCTCAGAGGTTATATATTAATAGATGCCGATCGCATGGCGTGAACTATCAGTGTGGCATGCCAAGATGCAAATGATCAAGGCTTATTGTTGAAAAGCAGAGCCTTCTGGTTGATGATCAAAGCACAGCTTTATTGTAGCATAGCTTTGTGTATAGCGTTACTTCACATGCCTCACACCTCGGTAAGAACCAGAAATGGGAGAAGGATCTAGGGAGAACATGCGTCACTTTCTAGCTAGAAGTGTTTTCTGGGTTTTACAAGCCCAGATATTTTTACTTCTGTTGATGATGGAAAGCGAGGTACCTCAGATATTGAGTCCTTAGTGGCTCTATTCACGTCCCATAGGGCGGGGAGACGTATTGTTCAGGAATTTATATATAATCAACTAACATTAGTTGTGGATCGTCCCTGTGGCTCCATGTGCAGTTGCGACTGAGTCCCGAGGCTCGGGCTAGAGAGTCTCGAATTCAGTAAGGACGATCCCTTTCCTTGGTTCATGATGGAAATCCAACTTCCAATACAACCCATACGGTTTTGATTGTAAACCTATATTTGGCGACATAGTATATGGTAGCTATGCCTTCTATGATTGATATATTATGATTTAAATGTTTTTGAAACATATATATACACCATAATAATATCAAATCTGTTTTTATCGTATCAAGCATTTTGGACCATTATAAGGTAAAACTATATCCTCCGGTTTGGGTTGCATTGTGTGATGGGATTTGAGTCTTATAATGGTTTCATTTTTCTAAAAAACATTGTGTTGTTTAATGATTTACTTTATATATGCACTGGCAATCTCATGGAGTAAGACCGTTCCGCGATAGCGGCTGTAACAACCCGTAAAATCTGGGCCAGTTTAAAATTTTTATTTTGGCAATTTTAGCGAATTTTGATTATTTAAAATGAATTATTTTAAATAATATTGACGAGAAATTTATTTTGAATATAATTCGAACGTTTATATTATATACGTCGTCGTTAGAATATAAATAATTATATATAATTATAAAAGGAATTGAAAATGGCGCGGTAGTTCGAAAATTCGATTTCTAATTTCAAATGAATATACAGAATTCAGTATAAGTCAGAATTGAACGAAACAAGAAATATTTGAATCTGTATAACTATATCTTTGTAACGAAGTTAACAAACTGAGATTTCACTTTATAAATGATAAGATATGTCCAGTTGAAAATTCTGAATAGTCGCTATGAAATTCAGGCCCTTAAAAATGGACATTTTGCAAATGACCTCGGATTTCGACGAAACCAGTTTTGTTGGGTCCGTGATGTCAAGTTATTGCTAGGTTTCAAATTTCATAATTTTTCGAATCAATATGTGAGCGTGGCAAAAGAAAACGAATTCGAATTGAATTGAATAGAAAACGAATTCGAATTGAATTGAAAACGAATTCGAAATGAATAGAATTGAAAACGATTTCGAAATGAATTGAATTGAAAACGATTTCGAAATGAATTGAATTGAAAACGATTTCGAAATGAATTGAATTGAAAACGATTTCGAAATGAATTGAATTGAAAACGATTTCGAAATGAATTGAATTGAAAACGATTTCGAATTGAATTGAAAACAAATTGAAATGAATTCAAATTGAATTGAAATTTGAATTGAATAGAAATGAATTTTAAAACGAATTTATAAAGAAGAATTCAATTTTGATTTAGATTGAAAAGGGAAATTTGAAAGATATATATATATATCGTTATTTCCCATACGACATCTGTTAGTCGTAGAACTCGATATTGAATATAAGCCGATATATTTTCTATTCAGAGCCTTGTATTGAATATCGAATGTGATTTGGGTTTGTCGTGAATGGTGTCTTCACTAACACTGTTCTTGAACCCAGTTGAGAAAAGATTAAATCTTTTTATTTAGATTTAATGAAGTGTACCAATTAAATAATATTTAATTGGAATTGAATTGATATTGATTTTTGGGTTTATCGTGAACAGTGTTTTAAATAACACTCGTTCTTTAACCCGATAATTAATGGAATGTGACTTTGGGTTTATCGCGAACCGTGTTTTTAGATGACACTGATTCTTTAACCCAGTCACAGATTAAAACTAAGTGGAGTTTTAATGAATCTTTAATTAGATTGAAAAGATCGAGAATGGAGTATCACCAGTTTTGCTCCAGGCGATAGTTAAATCTTTAATTAGATTTGAACGTGAAATTTAGAAACTAACTGTCGGTTAGCCAAGCAGAATGGTTTTCTGGATATTGATCTGATGTTGGTTTCGGCCTTCGGGGTTAATATTTGGGGAATTATTCTCTTGATTAATTTACGGTTAGTGACTAATGAATTGGAATGAGGCGTATGTTAAATTTGATTGATTGATGGTTTGGATTGTGCTCGACCAGTTTATGAGCAGAATATGCTTTTACATTTAGCATTGGGTTGGGTTGAAAATATCTGTGTGCTAACGCCTTGTGAAACACTTCACGATTTGACGATAAGGTGTTTAGCGATGTTGTGCTCATTTCAAATTTAACGAATGATTGTGAAATGATATTTTTCTTAAGTGAAAAGAAATGTATTCCCGATTTTGGACAGGGAATGTTTTATAAAAATGTTTTATAAAACAGAAAGGATTTCGAGGCCCAAAACCCGATGATTTCTAAAGTGATTTAGAAATGTATTATATGTTACATTGTGATTATTATGTTATGAAATGATTTTCCCTACTTCGGGATATGAAATGATTTAGTATGTGACTAAAGATTCGGGTAACCCTGAGACTAAAAGTATGGGTGAGAGGGCGGTGTATGCTCTCCTGAGTGGGAGGTGCATCGTCGGTGTAGCCTACTCCTATGTGGGGTAGGTGCACATATATATATCGAGTTGCGAGGTGCGTACCCTTTGCCTTGTCGATGGGGAGCACGATATTTGGTTGCATACTTGTTTGTATGCATTGTTATGTTTTGGAATTCACATTTCCAAATGATTTGAAATCCCGAAGTGAAATCTACTTTGATATAGAAAGTTAGATAGTTATTTCAAATGATTTGAAATAAGAAATCGGGAATAAAATCCAAAGGAATAATTTCTGTAAATTGAATTGGATTTGGAAAATCTAAGTGTTGTGATTAATCTAAGTGGGTAGATTGGGATATTGCATGTTGTGTGATGCATAGTAGATCCATATATCTATATTGATTGTTGCTTATACACTGGCTTTCATGGGGGTAAACCCGTTCCGCGAAAGTGGCGTGGTCCCGTGATTTGCCTTATTTTTAAACAAGTTTAACAACTGTTTTTGAGTTCTCACACCAGTCCCATGACTGACCTGTAGTTTGCTTTTCCCTTGCGAACTCGGGTGCCCCTATTTTCCACACGGGCAGTCGAGTAGTTTTATTTTGCAGATGTTTTGAGCAGGAGTCTGGATTGAAGCTTTAAGCTGTGTCCAGGCATTTACAGTCTTCCGCTGTGTAGTTTATATTTCCGCTGTGCATTGTATTACATTTATGTAAATTTATCTTCCGCTGTGTATTATTATCGATATACTCTGATATTCTGTACTCTGATGTAACATTATTATGATGTTTATTGAAGTCTTCTGTTATTTGTTCTGATGTGTTGTATACCCAAAGTTAGCGTATGCGGGATTCGAACGGTCTTGGTCGGTTTAGCGATCGATTAGGTCCGGGCGAAATCCGTGTCGTTACAACGTGGTATCAGAGCTTTGGTTTACAAAGCAGAGAACAAGACACATTAGAACCATACGAAAGAATTCATCAGATAATTGGATTAGTAATATCCAATGAGAGTGACTCGTTAGAGATGAGATCAGTAGTATCCTAGAACGAGTGTGAAGAGTATATTTTTGAAGGTGAAAACAAATTTTTGTTTTGAAAATCTAAATCACTTAATCGTATTTGATTATTTATTTATATTGATTAGGACAGTCCAATATATAAAGATTTTGCGTATGCGCCTAGCTAGCGTCTATTCGAAGTTTTAATATACTGGATAGATATAGAATCATACTCTAGTGGCCCGAAGATGATTCTGATGATTGACTAGTCGTCATTAGTATTCATGTTCGAGTAACGAAGGTGTGATATCTATATATTTCCTATTGACTGGTGTGAGAACCAAAACTAATATAGATAGATTTATAGTTGTGAATTGGCATCAAAACATGATTTTCTGTATATGTATCAAATTTATGAATTTGAAACTCTAATTCACTAATTGATTGATGTTTGTGTCGTTTGTTTATTTGTTTGCTAATTTGAACCATTATGCCTAATTGAACCAAATATTGAATTATATTGAAAATTGGTCGCATTTGCTTGCATATACATATACTTACATTGAACAGGTCATAGCAAGGAGGCTAGAGCCAGAGAATAAAATTTGTTTGCCCGACAAATAGGTACATGTTTACTACATAATTTCCTGTTTTGTTTGGGTGATGATGATTTTGTGAGCCTATTGGCTAGCCGCTTGGCTTTTTCTTTTTCTTTTTGAGATCTGAAGGACCGGGGAAGCTATTTGAAATTCCCCGATGCTCCCGGTGCAGGGGAGGTTATGGCGAAATTTTTCAAAAATTTAGGGTGTTAGCCAAATTTTTGAAATTTTGAAAATTCTCAGAAACTAAAGAGTTGGAGAATGGAAGCCTGATCGATCGTAGAGCTTACTAATCAAACCACTTTCGACTGTGTTCCTTTTCGGGGACGAAAAGTTTTAAGTGGGGGAGATTGTAACAACCCGTAAAATCTGGGCCAGTTTAAAATTTTTATTTTGGCAATTTTAGCGAATTTTGATTATTTAAAATGAATTATTTTAAATAATATTGACGAGAAATTTATTTTGAATATAATTCGAACGTTTATATTATATACGTCGTCGTTAGAATATAAATAATTATATATAATTATAAAAGGAATTGAAAATGGCGCGGTAGTTCGAAAATTCGATTTCTAATTTCAAATGAATATACAGAATTCAGTATAAGTCAGAATTGAACGAAACAAGAAATATTTGAATCTGTATAACTATATCTTTGTAACGAAGTTAACAAACTGAGATTTCACTTTATAAATGATAAGATATGTCCAGTTGAAAATTCTGAATAGTCGCTATGAAATTCAGGCCCTTAAAAATGGACATTTTGCAAATGACCTCGGATTTCGACGAAACCAGTTTTGTTGGGTCCGTGATGTCAAGTTATTGCTAGGTTTCAAATTTCATAATTTTTCGAATCAATATGTGAGCGTGGCAAAAGAAAACGAATTCGAATTGAATTGAATAGAAAACGAATTCGAATTGAATTGAAAACGAATTCGAAATGAATAGAATTGAAAACGATTTCGAAATGAATTGAATTGAAAACGATTTCGAAATGAATTGAATTGAAAACGATTTCGAAATGAATTGAATTGAAAACGATTTCGAAATGAATTGAATTGAAAACGATTTCGAAATGAATTGAATTGAAAACGATTTCGAATTGAATTGAAAACAAATTGAAATGAATTCAAATTGAATTGAAATTTGAATTGAATAGAAATGAATTTTAAAACGAATTTATAAAGAAGAATTCAATTTTGATTTAGATTGAAAAGGGAAATTTGAAAGATATATATATATATATCGTTATTTCCCATACGACATCTGTTAGTCGTAGAACTCGATATTGAATATAAGCCGATATATTTTCTATTCAGAGCCTTGTATTGAATATCGAATGTGATTTGGGTTTGTCGTGAATGGTGTCTTCACTAACACTGTTCTTGAACCCAGTTGAGAAAAGATTAAATCTTTTTATTTAGATTTAATGAAGTGTACCAATTAAATAATATTTAATTGGAATTGAATTGATATTGATTTTTGGGTTTATCGTGAACAGTGTTTTAAATAACACTCGTTCTTTAACCCGATAATTAATGGAATGTGACTTTGGGTTTATCGCGAACCGTGTTTTTAGATGACACTGATTCTTTAACCCAGTCACAGATTAAAACTAAGTGGAGTTTTAATGAATCTTTAATTAGATTGAAAAGATCGAGAATGGAGTATCACCAGTTTTGCTCCAGGCGATAGTTAAATCTTTAATTAGATTTGAACGTGAAATTTAGAAACTAACTGTCGGTTAGCCAAGCAGAATGGTTTTCTGGATATTGATCTGATGTTGGTTTCGGCCTTCGGGGTTAATATTTGGGGAATTATTCTCTTGATTAATTTACGGTTAGTGACTAATGAATTGGAATGAGGCGTATGTTAAATTTGATTGATTGATGGTTTGGATTGTGCTCGACCAGTTTATGAGTAGAATATGCTTTTACATTTAGCATTGGGTTGGGTTGAAAATATCTGTGTGCTAACGCCTTGTGAAACACTTCACGATTTGACGATAAGGTGTTTAGCGATGTTGTGTTCATTTCAAATTTAACGAATGATTGTGAAATGATATTTTTCTTAAGTGAAAAGAAATGTATTCCCGATTTTGGACAGGGAATGTTTTATAAAAATGTTTTATAAAACAGAAAGGATTTCGAGGCCCAAAACCCGATGATTTCTAAAGTGATTTAGAAATGTATTATATGTTACATTGTGATTATTATGTTATGAAATGATTTTCCCTACTTCGGGATATGAAATGATTTAGTATGTGACTAAAGATTCGGGTAACCCTGAGACTAAAAGTATGGGTGAGAGGGCGGTGTATGCTCTCCTGAGTGGGAGGTGCATCGTCGGTGTAGCCTACTCCTATGTGGGGTAGGTGCACATATATATATCGAGTTGCGAGGTGCGTACCCTTTGCCTTGTCGATGGGGAGCACGATATTTGGTTGCATACTTGTTTGTATGCATTGTTATGTTTTGGAATTCACATTTCCAAATGATTTGATTTGAAATCCCGAAGTGAAATCTACTTTGATATAGAAAGTTAGATAGTTATTTCAAATGATTTGAAATAAGAAATCGGGAATAAAATCCAAAGGAATAATTTCTGTAAATTGAATTGGATTTGGAAAATCTAAGTGTTGTGATTAATCTAAGTGGGTAGATTGGGATATTGCATGTTGTGTGATGCATAGTAGATCCATATATCTATATTGATTGTTGCTTATACACTGGCTTTCATGGGGGTAAACCCGTTCCGCGAAAGTGGCGTGGTCCCGTGATTTGCCTTATTTTTAAACAAGTTTAACAACTGTTTTTGAGTTCTCACACCAGTCCCATGACTGACCTGTAGTTTGCTTTTCCCTTGCGAACTCGGGTGCCCCTATTTTCCACACGGGCAGTCGAGTAGTTTTATTTTGCAGATGTTTTGAGCAGGAGTCTGGATTGAAGCTTTAAGCTGTGTCCAGGCATTTACAGTCTTCCGCTGTGTAGTTTATATTTCCGCTGTGCATTGTATTACATTTATGTAAATTTATCTTCCGCTGTGTATTATTATCGATATACTCTGATATTCTGTACTCTGATGTAACATTATTATGATGTTTATTGAAGTCTTCTGTTATTTGTTCTGATGTGTTGTATACCCAAAGTTAGCGTATGCGGGATTCGAACGGTCTTGGTCGGTTTAGCGATCGATTAGGTCCGGGCGAAATCCGTGTCGTTACAGCGGCGTGGTCCTGTGATCAGCCTTATTATTAAATCGGTTAAATAAGATTTCTCATACCAGTCCCATGACTAAATCGTAGTTTGTTTCACTTTGCAAACTCGGGTGCCCTCTTTTCCACACGGGCAGCCTTGTATACAGGTTTAGCAGATTCATTCTGGATAGCTATGTAGCTGAAGATGGATCTAATCATTTCTATTATGTTGTTCCGGCTTCATTTAGTATATTATGTTTGATTCCGCTGCAGACATTTTATATTAAGTTGAAACTGTATTTGTACTAAGTATGATCCTATTATGCTGTGTAACTCTGATGATATTATTTCCAGTGTAATTTGAGATACATTTTCTGCTGTAATTCTATATTTCTATTCTGCTGTTACTATTTATGTGTTATATTCCAAGAATTATCCTTGCTTTCGTACTATGGGAATTCGGGGTCATCACAATTATTATATTGTGGTTGATAGACATTATTATAATTTCAAATGAGTTTGATATAAAGATTATTATTCCTTTCAAAAGGTTTTTAAATGTTGGACCAGGGTGTTTTGGATTCTTATAAGGGAAAAACATGTTCCATTATATGTCGTGGTCTTATGAGATATCGTTTAATTGCTCAAACTGTTTTAAATGGTTTTACTCATACTAGTCCCATGACTGACCCGGAGTTTATTTTGTTTTGTTTTCCCTAAACTCTTGGGTGCCTAATTTTGTATGGGCAGTCAAGTAGTCAGATTTTTACAGATATACTTGGAGAGCTGGAGCAGGAGGATTCAGGATTATATAACTATTATTTATTTCCACTGTGATGTAAGTATTATACTCAAATGACAGATTTGTATTTCCAAGTTATGTTGTATACTATATTTTATTCGTTCCGCTGTGAGATTCGTGTTTACTCTGATATTGTATATTCTTCTTCTTCTTCTATTCTAATTTTCTATCTTATCAATCATCCCCCTCTAACTTCTTTCATTAACTATTCGGTATTTCTGATGCTTGAATAGACGACATTGAGTTTATGTCGATAACCGGGATCACGAAAACACTAGGTCGTTACAGTTGTGCTGATCTTCTGCTGCTTGGCCCTTCCCCATTCACATTGCGGTTTTTTCCTGTTTGTTGAACCATATTTGTATACGAAACAAAAAATATCACTTATTATGGATATGTGTTGGAAATAAACATCTTTGAATTGTTTTTTCCCACGCAATATCTTAAATGCTCCTTATACTACTTAAGTGCATACATGTACAGAAACAGTGTGGTCATAATGTACACAGCTTTTTTTTTAAACATCATCTACCTGCTACATGAATTTGCACATTTTGAACGCATGTTGAGATTCCTAAAGCATGTTTCCTTTTGATACTCAGTCATGTCGTACTATGGATGTTATGAACTATGACTTGGGTAAAATTTGGTTCCTCTTTACTAAAAAAGGAATTTGCACATTTTACTTGAAGCTGCTTTATGTATATAATAACTTGGTTACTACTAATTAACTTTTCTGTCTGCTTCTACATGATACAAATCTTTAGTTTTGCACTTGCTTTTGCACAAAACCTGTAACAACCCGGAAAATCAGAACCAATTTAAATTTTTTATTTTGGCAGCTTTAATGAATTTCGAATATTTAAAATGAATTATTTTAAATAATTACGACTAGAAATTTATTTTGAATAGAATTAGAACGTATATATTTAATTGAATCGACATTAGAATATAAATATTTATTTTTATTTATGAAAGGAATTGGAAATGGCGCGGTAGTTTGAAAATTTGATATAAAATTTCAAATGAATGTACAGGATTCAAAATAAACCAGATTTTAGCGAAACCAAAAATATTAGAATCTATTTGAAAATATATTTTTAATGAATCCGAAAAATCAAAATTTCATAGCGGGAATAAAAAGTTATGTCCAGTTGAAAATTCAGAATAGTCGCTATGGAAATATAGCCCTTAAAAATGGAAATTTTGCAAATGACCTCCGTTTTCGATGAAACTACTTTTGTTGGATCCGGGATGTCAGGTTATTGCTAGATTCCAAAATTCATAATTTTTTGTATCAATATGTGAGCGTGGAAAAATAAAAGTGTTTTGACAGTTTTAGTCAATTTGGATCGACCAGAAAATGGCCATTTTTCAAACGGTCTCCAAATTTGACAAAATTAGTTTTATTAGAACCGTATCGTCAACACGAAGCTAGAAAATATTTTCTGGGAATTTCTAGAGTCCGTATTTGGCCTCGGTAAATTGAAATGTGCATTCAAATTCAATGTATTGATTTATATTTTGATTTTGACGGAAACAGATCGAAACAGTCGAATCGGCTTACGATGCATATCCCATTATGTTCGGATAATTAGCTAGGGACAATAGGCGGTGGGTCTGGTTTGGAGATCGAAATTTAAAGTTACTTTATTGAATTAAAATAATATATATATATATATATATATATAAATTTTATAAAACTCCCCACCTACTTTTCTCCTTATATCAGTCAACCCCCCCCCCCCCCCCCATTTCTTTTTCAAAATCGATTTTAAAATAAAAAGCAGCGACGGGGGAGGGGGAGAGAAACCCGCCGCCGTCGACGTCGAGGTCCCGTCGCCACCCCAACCAAGCTGCCGTGACCCCCGTCGCCTCTCGCTCTCTCCCCCGCCCTCATCGTGAAGCACACCATCACGCGAGGAAGCAGCCCGTAGTCGCGAGCTCGAACCGCCCGCCACCCAACGGCGGCTAATGTGACAACCCCAAACCCCGTTCCACGGTGGCAAGGGTAATCTTTGGAATATAAACATAAACAAATGACAGCAGAACAGAAATATATAAATACACTAGATAATGAATAACAGAATACACTGGATAAATATAAACATCAGAGTTACACAGTATACATGATCATACTTAGTACAAAATACAGTTCAGCTTTACATAAAATGTCTACAGCGGAATCCAAAACATAATATGTACAACAGGAGCTGAACATTATAAAAATAAAGAAATGATAGAATCCATCTTCTGCTCCATAGCTAGCCATAAAGAGCCTGCTAAAACCTGAATACAAGGCTTCCCATGTAGAAATAGGGGCACCCGAGTTTGCAAGTGAAACAAACTACGAGTCAGTCATGGGACTGGTATGAGAAATCTACGTAACTTGTTTTATAATAAGGCCAAAGAAAGGACCACGCCGCTAATGCAGAACGGGTTTACTCCATTGGATTGCCAGTGCTTTAAAACAAGCAAGTCATTTAAACATCGCAATGCTTTTTGTAAAAAATGAAGCCATTATAATTCCCATCACACAATGCAACGCAAACCGGAGGATAGAGTTTTACCTTATAATGGCCAAAATATGCTTAATACAAATAAAACAAAGGCATTTCATATTATTACTGGTGTTTATATGTTTCAAAAACAATTTCAATCATAAGTATCAATCATAGACGGCATAAATGCCCCATACCACTATGTCACCATATATAGGTATACAATCAAAACGCACGATGTCGTATTTGGAAATTGGATTTTTGTTATGAACCAAGGCAAAAGATAGTCCTTACCGCTTCGAGACAATCTATCCCTTGTCTCAGGACCCAGACACAGGTGGGCCCTTGGATCGTCAGGGCCAGTCCACTCGATTGCGGATTAAAATGCCTGAACACTGTGTTTCCCCGCCTATGGGGCGTAAACTGGTCATATACCGACCAAACCATCAGCCCCGTAGCGACCGATATAACTGAGGCGCCTCACTATCCATCATCCACATAAGTAAAATGCCTGGGCGTGTAAAACCCAAAAACACCAATCCTAGCTAGAAGGAAACGCATGTCCTCCCTGATGTCCTCTCCCGTTTCTTGTCCATACCGGGGTGTGAGGCTCGCGAATCAACGCTAAACACAAATCTAGCTATTTAAAGCCCTACTTTAATCATCAACCACAAAGCTCTGCTTTTCAACAAAAGCTTTGATCACAGCATCTCCGTATGCCACGTTATCAATCTATAACGTCAGACACACGTCCATTTACAAGTCATCTCCCCCAGTTAAAACTTTTCGTCCCCGAAAAGGAACGAAGCCGAAAGTTGTTTTACAAACCAACTCAACTTCCATTATTTTGACTACGGCTTAAGTTCTTCAACGTTTCAGTTTCTAAGAACTTCTCAAATTTTTCAAAAATTTGGCTAACACCCTAAATTTTCGACAAAAATTTCGCCATAACCTCTCCTGCACCGGGGACTTGGGGATATTTCATATAGCCTCCCATGGCCTTCTTCAATCGAAAAGAAAAAGAAAAAGCCAAGCGGCTCACAAAATCACCCAAAACTCAAGAAATACAATAAACATGTACCTATTTGTCGGGAAAACAATTTTATTCCTCTACTCTAGCCTCCTTGTTATGACCTGTTCACACATATATATGCACATGCATGCATTTGCAAATAATTTACAATACAGTTCAATATTTGTTTCAATTTGGCCTAAATTCACCGTTCATTCACATAATGTTTTAAATAAATAATCATACAACACAACCATCAATCAATTAGTGAATTAACATTTCAAATTCATAATTTTGATATATATACAGAAAATCATGTTTTTGGTGCCAATTCACAACAATGTATTCTAACTATATTTTGGTTCTCACACCGGTCTAATGGAAATATATTAATATCACACCTTCGAAACACGAAAATAAATGCTGATGATGACGCGTCAATCATCAGAATCATGTCCGAGCGACTAGAGTGTGATCCTATATCTGTCCAATATATTAAAACTTCGAATAAACTTTCATGACGTGTATATGCAAAATCTTTATATATGGGATTGTCCAAATTCAAAATAAATAAATAATCAAATACGTAAAAAACGATTTAAATTTTCAAAACAAAGTTGGTTTTCATTTTAAAAATATACTCTTCACACTCGTTCCAGGATACTACTGATCCTATCTCTAACGAGTCATTCCTTATTGGATTTGCTAATCCAAATTCTGATGAATTCTTTCTTATGGTTCTAATGTGCCTTGTTCTCTAAGCTTTGTAAACCAAAGCTCTGATACCAAATGTGACAACTAGGAATTTCGCTCGATCTGAATCGATCGCTAAATCGACCAAGACCGTTCGAAACCCCTGATCGTATGAGAACAGGACAAACCAGAACACAGACAGAAGAACATTTCATTGTTTATTACAACAATTCCATCAGATACAAGAATATACAGAGTAAGAATGAATAAAATACATTCAATAAATATCAGAGATTACAATAAATTACATAGCAGCGGAAAAACAATACAAAACACAACTGAAAGTAATACACGGATACAGAGCTTTCCGAGCATCGTTCCAGCTGTAAATCAGGATCCTGTGAATATAAATTTGCAAAACCAAAACTACTAGCTGCCCGTGTCGAAAATAAGGGCACCCAGAGTTTAGGTTAAAACAATAAACTCCAGGTCAGTCATGTGACTGTTGTGAGAACTAAAACAGTTATAAATTCTTATTTTAAAGTTCGGTAAATCAAGGGACCACGCCGTATAACACGGAACAGGTTTTTCCCCCAAGAATACCAGTGCTTTAACAAACAGCGCAATGCTAAATAAAGAACAATGAAGCTGTTATAAGACCCAGGTCCCATCACACAATGCAACGCAAGCCGAAGGATAGGGTTTTACCTTATAACAGCCAAAAATGCTTGAAACGTGAAATTTCATCTTTTATTATTACTATAAGTGAAGAAAACAACTTCAATCATAAGTATAAATCATAGACGGCATAGTGCCCCATACCACTATGTCGCCATACTAGGCTCTACAAATAAAACCGAATGACACGTATTGAAAATTGGATTCCATCATGAGTCGAGGCAAGGGGCAAGTTCCTCTCCGTTCGAGACACTCTAGCAAATGTCTCAGGACCCCACTATGATCCTTGGAATTGGTTGGGCCGGTCCTCTCTTACTTTTGAGGATTGACAATTCCTGAACACACGTTTCCCGGTCCTAACAGACCAAATATCGAGGCGCCTCATCCAACAACCACACAGGTGAAAAGTATATAAATGTCAGCCAGTTTAAGCACTGACACCACCACTAGCTAGAAAGAAACGTCATGTTCTCCCAACGGTCCGTATCCCGTTTTTGACTCATACCGAGGTGTGAGGCTCGCGAATTCATGTTATACACAAAGCTGTGCTACACAGGCCGTGCTTTGATCATCAACCACAAGACTTTGCTTTTCAACAGAAGCCTTGATCATCTTCCACTTACGCATGCCACACTGGCAATTCACTCCATGCAACTGATGTCCATCGATATACAACCTCTAAGCTCGTACGTTTCAGAGAAGGGCGTTAAGCAAAAGAATAAATTCTCCGCCGCCAAACAGATGTATATTTAATAGAGATCAATCAACACAGAATAAAATCCAATGTCAGACACACAATCCATTTACAAGTTCGTTCTGGGTCTGAATGAAACCAGAGGCACTTTCCTCGCATGTCCATCGATCTCCAAGTACGTCTGGACGATCACCAACTGTTTCTCTCCTCTTGGGTGTACAGCCCAATCGAGATCATCAGTAATCACCCAAACAATGTGAAGACTTCCGGTCTTCAACCACCGTCTTCATCTTCGACATCCCGTCGAATTAGTTATTCAGAATGGGTATAAACCAGGCCTTTCTGAATAACCCACGTATATAATAAACAAATGTTACACAAGCACAACAAACGCCTCATTCCAATTCATAATATTCTTTTATTCACAAAATCACATTCTTAGGGAATGGTTTCCATTAATTTTATCCAAGATAAATTCTTCTAAATTTATTCTTTAATCTTCCTTTGGATATCATTTCAAACCATATTATGGTTTTCCAACCTAGTCGGGATTAGCGAACCACACCGAAGTAATTATTTATTTTATTTCCCAATCCCAACCTATTCATCCCCTGGAGCAAAACTGGTAATACTCCATATCTAACACCACGGTGTTATCGGTAAAATTAATTACCATTTCACGTTCAAATCTAATTAAAGATTTAACTATCGCTTTGGAGCAAAACTGCTGATACTCCATTCTCGATCACCTTTCAGATTTGATAATTTAAATTATCAATTCACATTTCAATCTAATTAAAGATTCATTAAAACTCCACTTAGTTTTAATCTTCACAAAAATCAATATCCTATCCTTAACTGGGTTAAAGAACCAATGTCACCTAAAACACGATTCACGACAAACCCACCACATTTTATTGTTAATCGGGTTAATGACAGGCGTTATTCAAAACACCGCTCACGTTAAACTCAAGAACCAATTTAAATTCAATTCCAATTAATATTATTTAATTGGTACACCTCATTAAATCTAAATAGAAAGATTTAATCTTTTTCTCAACTGGGCTTAAGAACAGTGTTAATGAAGACACCATTCACGACAAACCCAAATCACGTTTGATATTAAATACAAGGCTCTGAATAGAAAATATACCGGCTTATATTCAAAATCAAATTCTGAAACCAACAAATATCGTATTGGAAATAACGATATAAAATATATCTTTCAAATTTCCACAACCATATCTGTATAATCACGAAATTCAACATCGAAATATTCCGAGGATAATTTTGATTCAAATCTATTTCCACTTCACATATTGGAATTCTGATTATTTTTAAAACCACTTCAAATTCAATTTATTTATTTCAAAAAAAAATTGATTTTAATTCTAGTTCAAAACTAATTCATTTTGATTAAAATCTATTTTTATCTTTTCAAATGTGGAATTCTTCAGCCTTATTTTTCCCAAATCATTTCTTACGATTTTACACAAATTATTGATATTTTTAATAATTTTATCAAGGCTCGTACAGTCGATTTCCACCAACGACCATCGAACTGCACTTACAACGACCTTTTCCAAATTTGATTTGGACATAGTTCCAAATCCAACCGTTAGATTTCAAATTTCTAATATTCTTTGGAAAGCACTTTTCGATACGAACCCAACAGTTCCGATTTTAGGATAATCCGACGGTCGGATCTCCCGTAACGTCAATTCGAAGTCAATGGTCGAAATTCGCGAATTGCCGCGGCGCGGCGCGTTCTATTTAGGCCATTTATTATATATATAATATAAATATTATATATTTCGTCGATTTCAATTCAAAACGTATTTTATACTTCGTTTTAAATTCGTTTCCAAAACAATTTCAACTTCATATTCAATTTCAAATCAAAATTGAATATTTCATATCCTCTTTATATAAATGATAATATTTTCAAAACGTTATATTTTGAAATCACTTCTTTTTCTATATTCATTATAAAAACGAATATAATCGATATAAATATCGTTCACGTCAAAATGGCGCATCTCTAATTAACACGGCTTTATATATTTCTCAATAACTTCGTTATTTTATACAACAAATGAATATTTTCTCCTATTCAACACATGAATCTATATTTCTTTCAACACATGACTAATCTCAACAAATGATTACTGTCAACACGTGACTATTTTTGTTATGCAATATATTTTATAAAATTTTGATAAAGATGTTAATTTTTATTCTTTAAATATTTCGTTCAACACATGAATCCATATATTTTTCAACACATGACTAATCTCAACACATGAGTACTATGAACACATGAATCTTATTTTATAATATTCTTCATTTTCTCAATTGGAATGAGGCCCAATCAATTACCATATAATGTTAATTATATGGTTTCCATACAACACATGTATATAATAGCAACTACAAATCATAAACCATCATCCAAAGTGCACCACACAACTGCATAAGCATCAAATATAAATAATTAACGCTCACATAGTCTGTCGACCAATCGATCGACATTCTATTAAATAATTGGGATTAGTGTACACTAAATATTATCCCAACACCCGTGTGGGGTTTCACATCAACAAACACACATTTTTATTCACACACACACGTTAAAAATAATATATATTTTTTGACGATCAAATATTTTTAACTATATAAATATTTTATTTCACATCACACAATCAATTTTCATCACAACAAACAATCAAACATACAAGCCATCCATGGTCTGTGGATGACGGGTGTCGGGTGCTGCTAAGCACCGTCTGCATCCTAGTATATATTTTAACTAGAATAACAAGATTTAAAGTGAGAAGTTCTCACTGAGGGTTCCACTCCGCCGTGCTTTGCTGTTGAACTGCAGAACCGTCTGGACCAGTTTGAGATTCCAATGAAGTTCTTTTCACGCTGTTCAAATAAAAATTATATTTTTATTGCTTCATTTCAATAAATAAAAATTCTATTTTTATTTCTACTTCATATATATTTTTCAACGCTTATTCTATATAAAAATTATATTTTTAATACTTCTATAATATAAAAATCATATTTTTATTTTTTACATCATATGAAAATCATATTTTTAATACTTCTATAATATAAAAATCATATTTTTAATACCCTACACAAGTAAAAATCATATTTTTCATCTCATACATATATAAAAATCTAATTTGTATTCTTGTTTAAACTAAACTAATCAACATAAATAACTTTCTCCTTTAAATAAATTAATTTAAACACTTACATTCGCTGTTCGAAGGGGGGAAGGAGGGTTCCTCATCGCTGTTGGCGGTCGGAGGGACTTTTGCAGTCGGAGGCGGGTCTTGGAATGGCGGTTTGGGGGTTTTTGAGCGGGGAGAGGCCGGAAATCGAACTAATAGGGGGAAGAGGAGGAGGGGGAATCACAGGGGGGGTGGAAGGGCGGCGGAGGGGTCGGCGCAGGTGGAGAAAAGGGGGGGTGGAGGTGGTTGGATGTGGGTTTGGGGGTAGCGGATTAGAAATGGGAAGGAGAGCAGGAAGAAGATGGGGGAGGCGGCGCGGTGACCCCGCCTTGGGCGGCGGCGGCGATGTGAGGGGGGGGGGGGGCGATGGCAGCGGCGTCCCCCCCGTCTATATTTTTTATAATTTCTGAAAAGTAAACGGGGGAAGAGAAAGAAAGAGAGGGGGGTTTTGTAATTTTTTTTATATTACTTTATTTATTTTCAATTTCAAAAAGCAACTTAAAATTTCGGACTCGAAACGGGACCCACCGCCTGTCGTTCATAGCTAATTACCCTCATTCCGAACACAATGGGATATGTATCGTAGGCTGATTCGATTGTTCCGATCAGTTTTCGTCAAAATCAACATATAACTCTATATATTGAATTTGAATGCGCATTTCAATTTACTAGGGCCACATACTTACCCTAAAAATTCCCGAAAAATATTTTCTAGCTTCGTATTGACGATACGGTCCTAACAAAACTAGTTTCGTCAAATTCTGAGACTGTTTGAAAAATGGCCATTTTCCAGTCGATTAAAATCAAATAAACTGGTCAAACGCGATTTCCTTTTCCACGCTCACATATTGATTCGAAAAATTACGAAAATTGGAATCTAGCAATAACTTGACATCACGGATCCAACAAAAGTGGTTTTGTCAAAATCCGAGGTCGTTTGCAAAATTTCCATTTTTAAGGGCCAGAATTCCATAGCGACTATTCTGAATTTTCATTTGGACTTAATTTTTGATTCCCGCTATGAAATTTTGATTTTTCAGATTCGTTGGAAAGATATTCATAAATAGATTCTATTATTTTTGGTTTCACTAAAATTCGGTTTATTTTGCACCCGGTACATTCATTTGAAATTTGAAATCGAATTATCAAACTACCGTGCCATTTTCAATTCCTTTTATAATTTAAAATAATTATTTATATTCTAACGATAATCTATATAAATATACGTTCAAATTCTATTAAAAATAAATTTTTCGTCATTATTATTTAAAATAATTCATTTTTAAATATTCAAAATTCATTAAAATTTCCAAAAAATATATTTAAACTGGCCCAGATTTTCGGGTTGTTACAAGTCCGTTTTGGGTCTGAACGAAACCGGAGGCACCTTATTCCTCTCACATGTGTCCAATACAGGAGAGAGGCCCTAGCACATCTGAACGATCAACAAGTACGTCCGGACGACCACCATTGTAACCCCTTCAGGGCAGCAACTCCCATCAAAGGCATCAGTAGCCATCCATTCGATGTGAAGATCCTCGGTCTTGCACCGTCTTCATATCTTCGATTTCTAACCGTCGATCAACTATTTGAAATGAGAATTAACTCATCTTTTTCTAATAATTCACATATATTTAGAATTTCAAATCAATTCATTTTAATAGTTAAATTATCTGACATCCATAATTCAGTTCATTAATGTAGTTTTCACGTCAAACACATTCAACCATCAAATATCCAATAAACCGGGTAAATTCGGTTTATTTCCATTCCATATCATTTATATTATTTTATAACGATTTATCGCTATTTTTATTTATTTAAATATAGCCAGTTTATTCAAACGACGCTTCAGGCCATAACGCGACCATGGCGCTATTTTTCTTCCGATTTGATTTACACATATATGAAAATCTAACCATTGGATCTTTGCATATTTTATATCATTGGAAAGATCTTTTCAAAGCGGTCCCAACGGTTTCAGTTTAGGGAATATCCGACGGTCGGATCTCCCGGTATAATCGTTTGAAGTTACGATTTCAAATTACGAACTGCAGCGTCGTTATTCGATTTATTTTAATTATATATATATATATATATATATATATATATATATATATATATATATAATCCATTCTGGCGCTGTTTTCATTCAGATTTGAATTAAACATTCCAGACAATCCAACCGTTGGATCTTTGCAAATTTGGTATCGTTGGAAAGATATTTCCAAAGCGAACCCAATGGTTTCGGTTTCGGGAAAATCCGACGGTCGCATCTCCCGCAATAATCGTTTGAAATTACGGTCTCAAAATACGAACTACAGCTTCGTTATTCAATTTATTTTAATTATATTTATATATATATAAATATAATCCATTCTTCAGTTTCAAAAACCATTTCAACTAATATAGGTTATAAAATGATATTTTTATCAAACAGATATTTATTTCAACACATGACTATTTTTAACAATTCATATATACATATATATATATATATAGTAAAAATGTGATTTTTTTTTGTCAAAACAATTTATTTCAAACACGATTATTTAATATACTTCATATAGATGATAAAAATGTGATTTTTAATGTTAAAGCAATTTATTTCAAAAATGAATATTTTTAGCGATTCATATATATTATAAAAATGCGATTTTTATTGTCAAAACAATTTATTTCAAACACGATTATTTTATATACTTCATACAGATGATAAAAATGTGATTTTTATTGTTAAAGCAATTTATTTCAAAAATGAATATTTTTAGACATTTATATATATTATAAAAATGCGATTTTTATTGTCAAAACAATTTTTTCAAACACGATTATTTTATATACTTCGTACATACAATAAAAATGTTATTTTTATCGCTCAAACTATTTTATTTCATACATTCTATAAAAATGTTATTTTTATCATTCAAACCATTTTTATTTCATACCTTCGATAAAAATGTTATTTTTATCATTCAAACCATTTTTATTTCATAACTTCGATAAAAATGTTATTTTTATCATTCAAACCATTTTTATTTCATATCTTCGATAAAAATGTTATGTTTATCATTCAAAACATTTTTATTTCATACCTTCGATAAAAATGTTATTTTTATCGTTCAAACCATTTTATTTCAAAAATGAATATTTTTCCAACACATATATTTCAATACATGAATATAAATCAAACGCAGGAATATTTCAGAAAATTTCGGCAGCATAACGGCAGGGTAGTTAAAACCGGCACCGTCCCTAGTACGGCTCCTCGCTCTACCTTAAAGCCTTGCAGCTTTTGACAGTGGGGATTTCAATATATAGTTCGTACACAGACAAATTTTCCCATATACTAATCATATTGGGATTTTAACCACAATCAATCATATCAACCATTCGCATTTATCAACCAAATTTCACATCAACCAAATCCAAACAATCACAACCAATATATATCGTCCATGGTCTGTGGATGAGGGGAGTATATATATATATATATATACGTATATAAATATATTTCGATTTCAATTCATTTCAATTCCATTCAACGCATATATGATTTTTACAACATATATATAACTTATACATCGCACATACGACTTATACAACGCTTATACATAAGGTGTACAACGCTTATATAACTCATATATCGATTATATAATTTATACATCATCATTCCATATAGTTTATAATACAGAAATCTCACATTGGGTTCCACTCCTCCTAAAATTGTAGAAGACGTCCACACGAGTCTAATGTCTCTTGTTTCACTGGATTTCGACCATAATTGAAAAAGACACGATTTTTATAAGTTTGCAACACTTTTAAATGTTGAAATCAGTTTAAATTATATAAACCAATACCTTTTAGAACTCGTTCGAAACTAGGTCTTCAATCCCTGACCAAACCGTGAAGTTATAGGATGATTGGGGTATACAGCGACGAAGAGCTTGGAGCCAGCTTCCCGGCACCACTACTAGTGGTCAGGTCGACGCAACAGGGGAGGAGATCCGGCGGTCGATGCGGCACGATTTCGAGGGGCTCGATCTCACTGATGGTTGAATGATGGAGGGCGCCACCTATATGGATTTGAAGAGGGTGAGTGGATCTTCAAAAAGGCCCAAAGGGCCCTAGGGTTTTGATGAACGAAATCGCCAAAACGGAGGAGAGAAGGTAGGAAGGGTGGCCGTCGTCGGTTAGCAGGAGTTACGGTTTTTTTTATAATATTTTTTAGAAAAAATAAATTATGAAGGAAATTCAATGATTGGCCGATATATATAATATTCAAAAATTAGGGTTTTCCTATACGAACACCAAATCAAACCCAACGACTATCGCCCCCAGCTAAATACCCCTATTCCGAACACAATGGAATATGTTTCGTAGGCCCATTCGACTGTTTCAGTCATTTTTTCTTCAAATTAAAATATAAAACATTCAATATTTGATTTGAAAGTACATTTCAATTTGCCGGGGCCACATACTGATCCCAAAAATTCCAGAAAAATAAATCTAGTTATGTTTTGATGATACGGTCCCAACAAAACTAGTTTCGTCGAATTTGGAGACCGTTTGAAAAATGGCCATTTTCTGGTCGATCCAATTTGACTGAAATTAACCAAACACGTTTTCCTTCGCCACGCTCACATATTAACTCCAAAAATTATGGAATTTAAAACCTAGCAATAATTTGACATCCCGGATCCAACAAAAGTGGTTTCATCGAAAACGGAGGTCGTTTGCAAAATGACTATTTTCAAGGCTATATAATCTCCATAGCGACCTTTCTGAAAATTCATTTGGTCATAACTTTTGATTCCTGCTATGAAATCTCAATTTTTCAGATTCGTTAGAAAGGTATTCATAAACAGATTTAAGTATTTTTGGTTTCACTAAATCTGTTTTACTTTGCATCCGGTATAGTCAGTCAAAATTCGAATTTAAATTTACAAACTGTCACGCCATTTCAGGCCTTGTTTTATAATTAAAATAAATATATTTATTTTCCAACATCGATACAAATAGACTTTTGGTTGTTATTATTTAAAATAATTTATTTTAGATATTCAAAATCCACTAAAATAGCCAAATTAAAATTTTGAAATTGGTTCAGATTTTCTGGGTTGTTACAATCTCCCCCACTTAAAATATTTTCGTCCCCGAAAAGGAACGAAGCTGAAAGTTGTTTAACTAACCAACTCAACTTTTATTATGGCTTCCATTCTTTAACTTCTCAGTTTCTACGAATTTTCCAATTCTTCAAAAATTTGGCTAACACCCTAAATTTTCGAAAAATTTCGCCATAACATCCTTTGTACGGGGAGGGGTTTGGAAATTTATTGGGTCGTATTAGGTACCCAATAAATCCTAATAAGCATACACATATTTATAGTGATATATTCCGGTGTCCACAGGGGAGTGTGTATAGATCATAACTCCAGAGAATAAATTCTCGTCACCCTACAAATGGTTTTTGTGCCTTAATGACCAGAGGGACGTGTTTATTGTCATCTCCAGACCCGTGTGGTTTTTTTTATTAATCTGGCAATTTATCGTTATATTTTATATAGTCCATATCAGTCATCAGTTCAACCTGTAATATATAGTCATCGCCATACAAGCCTCTCGCTTGTATGGTAAATCTTCAACCTCGTCACACAAGCTCCAAATGCTTATGTGGTATATGATGAAGTATGCTATCTTCAAGAAGTATGCCATGTAATGTAGTTCAAAATTAATTGTTACTATCCTATGGCGACGTTTATTATTACACACAGAACAACCAACACTCCGCATCCAATGGCATTTACAGGAGTTGATATAATAAATAAAATTGTGCATCCAACTCATTAAGGTTTACCTATTTGTCGGGCACGAAAATAAATTCTTTACTCAACAGCAAATCCATTTACCTGTTCAAACATATATAATGTACATGTATATATTTCTGTCTATTTTCAAATCAGTTCTAAGTTCGATTCAATTTGTATAAGTTTACCTTTCATTCTCTTATTGATTTTATTATTCCAATGCAATTTAGTTTAAACTAACAATCACTCCACACAAACAACAATCAATTTATTTTTTAACCTTTTCAAATATATAGCAATTAATTCATATATTCTTTTAAAATCATTCAAACTATATGATTAAAAATTCTACATACATGAAAAGGAAACAACAACCAAGTAGAAAACAATACGGAAATGCAAAATATGTAAATGTACCTTGCACCAGAGTTAATCAGAGATATCCAGCCTACACTTGGGATAGGCTTTCTCAATGCTCTCCTCAGTTTCCCAAGTACAGTCTCGCGGATCTCCACTCCACTGCACTTTGACTAAGTGAACCTTCTTGTTCCTCAGCTCTTTAGTTTCTTTGCCAATAATCTTTAGCGGCTCTTTCCTCACTGCCAATTCTGGAGTAATTTCCAAATCTTGTTGCGCGGCTTCTTCCACAACCAAGTCTGGATCATGCACATGCTTTCGAAGTTGAGATACGTGAAACACATCATGTACTTTAGGCAACCAATTAGGAAATTGAACCCTATAAGCGAGAGTTCTAATCCATTCGAGCATAGGAAATGGACCAATAAATCTGGGCGCCAACTTCGCTATTTTGCCAAATCGGACTACTCCTCTCATTGGGGAAACCCATAGATTTACATAGTCACCAATAGCAAATGATAAATCTCTTCTTCTCGAATCGGCATAGCTCTTCTTTTGGCTTTGAGCCGCTAGTAATCGTTTCTTAATGAAAATCGACTTTGTCTGCAGCCTCACGAATCATATCGGGTCCGAATACAAGTCTATTTCCAGGTTCTACACAACAAGCGGGGGATCTGAACGTTCGACCATACAATGCTTCGAATGGCGACATTTTCAAGCTCGCTTGGTAACTGTTGTTGTATGAGAACTCATCCAAATGCAAATGGTCTTCCCATGATCCGCCAAAATCAATAACACAAGCCCACGATAAATCTTCTAGAATATGATTTACCATCTCAGTTTGACCATCTGTTTGAGGATGATAAGCGGTGCTCAAGTTCAGTTTCGTTCCCAATTCTGCTTGGAATGCCTCCCAGAATTTACTAGAAAAAATCGGGTCATGATCACTAATGATGCTCATGGGAATTCCATGGAGTTTAACAATTTCTTTCAAATAAATCTGCGCTAGACTCTGAGCAGTTCTATTCGATCTGAAAGGTATAAAATGGGCGGTATTCGTGAAACGATCTACGATCACCCAAATACTGTCATTTCCTTTTCGAGTTCTTGGAAAACCATCTATGAAATCCATAGAAATCCGTTCCCACTTCCAACCTAGAATTTCCAACGGTTGCAACAATCCGGCGAGTTTCTGTTGATCGCTTTTGACTTGTTGACAAGTGGAGCACCGGCTAATATATATAGAGATATCTCTTTTCGTCGCCTTCCACCAGAATGTTCGCTTGAGGTCATTATACATTTTACTAACCCCTGGGTGGATGCTCAGTTTGGACTTGTGACACTCGCCCAATACTTCTCTTTTGAGCTCAAGAATGTTGGGAACACAAATTCTTCCTTTCAATCTCAGAACTCCTGCGCTATCCACTTGGAAACTGGAGACTTCGCCCCTTTGAACTATTTTGATCATCTCTTTAACAAAACTATCGTCTTTCTGAAGAATAGAAATTTTATCAATCAACGATGGTGTAATGATAAGATTGGCGATGATCACATTCTATCAGCTGAGCGCATCTGCCACAACGTTGGCTTTCCCCGGAGTGTACCAAATATCAAGATCATATGCCATGAGAAATTCTAGCCAACGCTGCTGCCTCATATTCAGATCTTTCTGGGTGAATAAGTACTTTTGATCAGTATATAATTCGAATTTCTCACCCAATAGACAATGCCTCCAGATTTTCATAGCAAACACGATAACTAACAATTCAAGATCGTGAGTTGCATAATTCTTCTCATCTGGCTTCAATTGACGGCTAGCATAAGCGACTACTTAGCCTCTTTGCATTAACACTGCCCCAAGACCTTCTTTAGAAGCATCAGTCCAGACTTTCAAGTCCTGATTGCCATCGATTATTGTTAACACTGGAGTAGTTGTCAATCTTAACTTCAGCTTTTGGAAAGCTGTCTCACATTCTGGAGTCCAATTGAACCTTGAATGTTTCTTAGTAAGCTTCGTTAAGGAACTAGATATCTTCAAAAAATCTTTAACAAACTTCCGATAATAAGTAGCCAACCCGAGAAAACTTCGGATTTCTGTGAGGGTAGTCGGCTGTTTCTAATTCTGAATAGCTGTGATCTTACCGGGATCCACATAAATTCCTTCTTTTGATACAACGTGGCCAAGGAACTTTACTTCTTCTTGGAAGAATATACATTTGGAAAATTTGGCTTTTAAAACATTCTTTCTGAGAATTTCCAACACTTGTTCCAAATGTTTTGCATGCTCATCCTCTGACTTAGAGAAGATCAGAATATCATCAATGAAGACCAGTTCGAATTTATTCAATACCTCTCTGAATACCCTGTTCATTAGATCGACAAAATAAGCTGGAGCGTTACATAAGCCGAACGACATTACTAACCACTCGTAGAATAAGTCTGGACCTCTGAATGCTGTCAAAGGAACACACTCTTCGGCAATACGAAGCTGATGGAAACCTGTAGCTAGGTCCATTCGTGAAAATACTTGTGCACCATTCAATCGATCCAACAAATCATCACTCCGCGGCAATAGATATTTATTCTTTAATGTTTGCTTATTCAAGTCACGATGATCCACACATAGTCTGAGAGTACCGTCTAACTTTGGGACAAACACCACTGCTGCTCCCTAATCAGAGAAGATAGGCCTGATTTAATCTTTGCCCTTACGACTCTATCGGCGCATTTAACTTCAGCTTCATATTTGGTTAACCAATCCAATCCCAGAATAAGATCAAATTATGTGAAATTCATGACGATAGAGATAGTAGGGAACCGACAACAGGAAAAAGAAATAGACACCCCACAAATCCAAATAAGATCGAGGGAACCCCCAACCGGATTATGGAGAGTCATGGGTGTTTTGATCTTTTTCAAATTCAAATCCAGTTTCTTAATTGCATTCTTTGCAATAAAGCTTCGCGACGCACCTGTATCAAATAGTAATTTAACTGGAATGTTTTTGACAGTAAGCGTGCCTTCTAAAACATCCGGCCTCCCCTGGCTGGTTGAGGATTCAGAAGTTTCTGCTACTTCATTCACTTGTACTATTTCAGATTTCTGTGATAGCTGGCAATTCCTTGCAATATGACCAGCCTAATGGCAAAGATTGCATTTCATGTTCTCTCGACCCTTCTTATTGGATTTGGATCCAACATTTGTTTCTTTCTTCGAGAATTTGCAATTCCCTTAAAAATGCCCTGGCTTCTTGCAGTTATTGCATATGGTACTCGTTATTAGCTCTTTCTCAAATTTAACCCTTTTTCTATTGACTCTAGGCTTCTTCCTAACCCCAGATGTCGTACTTATCTTAGGCTGTGTACTTGCATCTGGGCTATCAGTTTCGAGTTTCCTTTTGTTGCTAGAACTACATTCTTCTTCTTCGCCCAAAAGACCTCGCTTATCCAGATCTTCGTACTGATAAGCCATGCATATCATTTCAGAAAAAGGTTGTTGCACATGTGCAGTTACACTACTTTGGTACTTTCTTTGAAGCCCGTTAATAAACCTCAGATTCTTCATCTTTATATTTTCAATTAGATGCAGGGAGAAACGAGAAAGTTCATTGAATTTTTGATGATATTCCGGAATAGTCATATCTCCTTGAATCAGATAGTAAAACTCATCACTTAACAGCTCAGTTGCTTCTGGAGGAATAAATCTTTCATTGAAAATTTCTTTGGATCTATCCCAGGTAATATTACCTTCTGGATTATCTTTAATGACCGTGTCCCACCAGATTAAAGCTTCGTCTTTGAGCGCCCAAGATGCCAGTAATCTTTTTTGATCATCTCTCAGCTTGAAACCTTCAAATATTCTCTCTGCAGAACGCATCCAAGCTTGAGTTTGAATAATGGATTCATAGCTCGAGAACGGTACTCCACCCAGATTTCGATATCTCTTTAATAGAGCTTCTATATCTGATCTTGGCTCGGGAAGCACAACTGGCTCATTAGGTTGTTGAACCATAGGATTATTTCTTCTGCTTCTGCCACTCATTTTCTATGTCTGCAAATAGCAGACAAAGTGTCAGGTCAACAGAAAAGGTATTTTAAAGCATAGAGACATATACTTGAATGTAAATGTGCCTGTTGGGGTGTATTTCTTTCTGCTATACTCATTCTAGGATATTACTGATCCTATCTGAAATGAGTTATTCATCATAGAATACTTCTGATTCTATTTCTAACGAGTTCGTTAATATGTTATATTACAGAACTAAGCTTAACCAAAGCTCAGTTACCACGTTGTGACAACCCCAAACCTCGTTCCATGGTGTCAAGGGTAATCTTTGGAATATAACACATAAACAAATTACAGCAGAACAGAAATATTACTGATCCTATCTGGGGTGTATTTCATTCTGCTATACTCATTCTAGGATATTACTGATCCTATCTGAAATGAGTTAATCATCATAGAATACTTCTGATTCTATTTCTAACGAGTTCGTTAATATGTTATATTCCAATACTAAGCTTAACCAAAGCTCAGATACCACGTTGTGACAACCCCAAACCCTGTTCCACGGTGGCAAGGGTAATCTTTGGAATATAACACATAAACAAATGACAGCAGAACAGAAATATATAAATACACTAGATAATGAACAACAGAATACACTGGATAAATATAAACATCAGAGTTACACAGTATACAGGATCATACTTAGTACAGAATACAGTTCAGCTTTACATAAAATGTCTACAGTGGAATCAAAAACATAATATGTACAACAGGAGCTGAACAGCATAAAAAGAAAGAAATGATAGAATCCATCTTCAGCTCCATAGCTATCCAGAAAGAGCCTGCTAAAACCTGAATACAAGGCTGCCCGTGTAGAAATAGGGGCACCCGAGTTTGCAAGTGAAATAAACTACGAGTCAGTCATGGGACTAGTAAGAGAAATCTACTTTAACTTATTTTATAATAAGGCCAATCACAGGACCACGCCGCTAACGCGGAACGAGTTTACTCCATTGGATTGCCAGTAATTTAAAACAAGCAAGTCATTTAAACATCGCAATGCTTTTTGTAAAAAATGAAGCCATTATAAGACTCAGTTCCCATCACACAATGCAACGCAAACCGGAGGGTAGAGTTTTACCTTATAATGGCCAAAATATGCTTGATACGAATAAAACAAAGGCATTTGATATTATTACTAGTATTTATATGTTTCAGAAAAATATTCAATAATAAGTATCAATCATAGACGGCATAAATGCCCCATACCACTATGTCGCCATATATAGGTATACAATTAAAACCACACGATGTCGTATTTGGAAATTGGACTTCCATCATCAACCAAGGCAAAAGATAGTCCTTACTGCTTCGTGCCAATCTAGCCCATGTCTCAGGACCCAGACACAGGTGAGCCCTTGGATCGTCAGGGGCGGTCCACTCGATTGCGGATTGAAATGCCTGAACACTGCGTTTCCCCGCCCTATGGGGCATAAACTGGTCATATGCCGACCAAACCATCGGACCTGTAGTGACTGATATAACCGAGGCAACTCTCTATCCATCATCCACATAAGTAAAATGCCCGGGCGTATAAAACCCAAAAATACCACTCCTAGCTAGAAGGAAACGCATGTCCTCCCTGATGTCCCCTCCAGTTTCTAGCCCATACCGGGGTGTGAGGCTCGCGAATCAACGCTAAACACAAAGCTAGCTATTTAAAGCCCTGCTTTGATCATCAACCACAAAGCTCTACTTTTCAACAAAAGCTTTGATCACAGCATCTCTGTATGCCACGTTGTCAATCTACAACATCAGACACACGTCCATTTACAAGTCCGTTCTAGGTCTGAACGAAACGGAGGCACCTTATTCCTCTCCCATATGTCCAATACAAGAGAGAGGCCCTCGCACATCCGAACAATCAACAATTACGTCCGGACGACCACCACTGTAACTGTGATAGCCCGTAACTTCCCCGGTAAGGAACGCCCGGATTGCTTTGAGGAGAAGACAAACCAGAACAAAAACAGAAGAACATTTCATTGTATATTACAACAATTCCATCAGAATACAAGAATATACAGAGTATGAATCAATATTACACATCATAAAATATCAGAGATTACAATACATTACATAGCAGCGGAAAATAATACAATACACAACTAGAAGTAATACACGGATACAGAGCTTTCCGGGTATCGTTCCAGCTGTAAATCAGGATCCTGTGAATATAAATCTGCAAAACCAAAACTACTAGCTACCTGTGTCAAAATAAGGGCACCCAGAGTTTAGGTTAAAACAATAAACTCCAGGTCAGTCATGTGACTGTTGTGAGAACTAAAACAGTTATTTAAAACTTTACTTTAAATCAGATATATCAAGGGACCACGCCGTATAAAACGGAACGGGTTTCCTCCCAAGAATAACAGTGCATATAACAAAACATCGCAATGCTTTTTGAAAAAATGAAGCTATTATAAGACCCAGGTACTATCACATAATGCAACGCAAGCCGGGGTATAGGGTTTTCCCTTATAATAGCCAAACATGCTTGGTACGTTTAAAACAAATCATTTGATACTATTATAAGTGCATAGTGCATAAAACAACTTCAAATCGTAAGTGTCAATCATAGACAGCATGGGTACCATATATCATGTCGCCAATACTAGGCTCTACAATCAAAACCGCAAATTCACGTACTTGGAAATTGAATTTCCTTCTATGAACCGAGGTAAGGGATCGTCCTCTATCGATTCGAGACTGTCTATCCCGAACCCCGGGACCCAGACTTAGGTGGGCCCTAGGAGCAATAGGGCCGGTCCACTCAATGTGGATTAAAATTAAACCCTGTACAATACGTTTCCCCACCCTATGGGGCATAAATGAGCCAACAAATGACTCCATCGGCTCCACACAGTCACCGATATATCTGAGGCGCCTCGCAACAGCAACAACCACATAAGTCAAACTCGTCAGGGCGTGTCAAACCACTGACGCCACTTCTAGCTAGAAGGAAACGCATGCCCTCCCTGAAGTCCTCTCCCGTTTCTATTTCACAACCGCGGTGTGAGGCTCACGAATTAACGCTACACAAAGCTGTGCCACACAGGCTGTGCTTTGATCATCAACCACAAGACTCTGCTTTTAAACAGAAGCCTTGATCATTTGCATCTTAGCATGCCACACAGGCAAACCACTCCATGCAACCGATATCCATTAATCACACAGAATGATATCCAATGTCAGACACACAGTCCATCTACAAGTCCGCTCTGGGTCTGAACGAAATCGGAGGCACCTTGTACCTCGCATATCCATCGATCTCCAAGTACGTCTGGACGATCACCAACTGATGCCCTCCTCATGGGTGTACGGCCCAATCAAGATCATCAGTAATTATCCAAACGACGTGAAGTCCTCCAGTCTTCAACCACCGTCTTCATCTTTGACTCATCGTCGAATCAGTTATTCAAAATGGGATAAACCCGGTCTTTTTGAATAACTCGCGTATATACTAAACAAGTGTTACACAAACACAACATACGCCTCATTCCAATTCATCAGTCACTAACCGTAAATTAGCAAGAGAATAATTCCCCAAACATTAACCCCGAAGGCCGAAACCAACATCATATCAATACCCAGGAAACCATTCTTCTTAGCTAACCTACAATTAGTTTCTAAATTTCACATTCTTAGGGAAAGGTTCACATTAATTTTATCAAAGATTGATTCTTTAAATTTATTCTTTAATCTTCCTTTGAATATCACTTCAAACTAGTCGGGATTAACGAACCACATTGAAGTAATCATTTATTTTATTTCCCAATCCCAACCTATTTATCCCATGAAGTAAAACTGGTAATACTTCATATCTAACACCACGGTGTTATCGGTAAATTCAATTACCATTTCACGTTCAAATCTAGTTAAAGATTTAACTATCGCCTGGAGCAAAACTGGTGATAACCCATTCTCGATTATTTCTATCTAATTAAAGATACATTAAAACTCCACTTGGTTTTAATCTTCTCAATATTCACTATAAATGATTAATTAACTTGGGAAATCATATCCTGTATTTAACTGGGTTAAACAACCAATGTCATTTAAAACACAGTTCACGATAAACCCAAAATCACATTACATTAATTATCGGGTTAAAGAACAAGTGTTATTTAAAACACCGTTCACGATAAACCCAAAAATCAATTCAAATTCAATTCCAAATAAATCCCATTTAATTGGTATACTTCATTAAATCTAAATAAAAAGATTTAATCTTTTTCTTAACTGGGTTTAAGAACGGTGTTAATGAAGACACATTCACGACAAACCCATATCACATTTGATATTAAATACAAGGCTCTGAATAGAAAATATATCTGCTTATATTCAATATCAAATTCTACGACCAACAAATACCGTATTGGAAATAACGATATAAATATATCTTTCAAATTTCCATAACCATATCCGTATAATCACGAAATCCAACATCGAAATATTCCAAAGACAATTTCGATTCAAATCCATTCCAATTCAATTATTGGAAATTCTGGTTATTTTCAAAACCATTTCAAATCCACTTTATTTATTTTAAAAATAAATAGAATTACAATTCTAGTTTAAAACTAGTTCATTTCGATAAAAATCTATTTTTATCTTTTCAAATGCGGAAATTTTCATCCCAATTCTTCACAAATCATTTCTTATGATTGTACACAAATTATAACTATTTTTAATAATTTTATCAAGGCCCGTACAGTCGATTTCCATCAACGGCCATCGAACTGCAGTTACACCGACCTTTTCCAAATTTGATTTGGACATAATTCCAAATCCAACCGTTAGATTTCAAATATCTAATATCTGTTAGAAAGCTCTTTTCGATACGAACTCAACAGTTCCGGTTTTAGGAGAATCCGACGGTCGGATCTCTCGTAATATCCATTCGAAGTCAATGGTCGAAATTCGCGAAGTGCCGCGGCGCGACGCGTTCTATTTAGGCCATTATATATATATATATATAATATATATATATATATATATTTCATCGATTTCCTTTTAAAACGTATTTTATAAATCGATTTAAATTCGTTTTCAAAACGATTTCAACTTCATATTCAATTTCTAATCAAAATTGAATATTCCACATCATCGATATACAAATGATAATATTTTCAAAACGTTCTATTTTGAAATTATTTACCTTTCTATATTCATTTTAAAAACGAATATAATCGATATAAATATCGTTCACGTCAAAATGGCGTCAATCTAATCAACTCGGCTTTATATATTTCAGTAACTTTGTTATTCTATTCAACAAATGAATATTATCTTCAACACATGAATTTTCTTTTATTCAACACATGAATTTATCTTCTATTCAACACATGAATTTACATTCTATTCAGCACATGAATTTTCATTATATTCAACACATGAATTTACATTCTATTCAACACATGAATTTACATTTCTATTTTCCAAATTGGAATGAGACCCAATCAATTACCATATAATGTTAATTATATGGATTCTCTACAACATATGTATATAACAGCAATGATAAATAATCAACCATCATCCAGAGTGCACCACACAACAGCATAAGCATTAAATATCAATAATTAACGCTTACACAGTCTATCAACCCATCGATTGAAATATGATGTGCACGTAAAAATGCACATTTATATTCATATATTTATTCTTGTTTAGTTTGATAAATGAACATTTTTGGGTATTTTATATGATTAAACCATGTTTTAAATATTTTCAAAATCATCACTTATTTTGGGAAAAAAGGGGTCACTTGTGCATGTTTTAATTTGTGAAATCTTTTACTCGTTCCTTGTTATTTACTCTTGTAGGAATTTAGGAGCTAAAATGATATAAACACATGAAGAGATGAAGGAAAGCATGCACAAGAGAAGGCAAAGAATTAATACATCTTATGGATAGTGGAGGGCCCATCTTTCAACTACCCCACTTGCTTCATATTATTGAATGGGACAAAAGGCCTCATGCTTTCTACATGACATATTAGTGGCTAATATCAATTAGAAGCTTCATAAATGGGCATTTTGGGGACTTCCCAAGAAAAGTGAATAGGGTTTTAGGGTTTTAGATCATGTATATACCCCTTTGTTTCATGTATTTTGCATCTCCTTTTTGGCATATGAAAGTGTAAGTGATCAAATAAATAAAAATGGCTTCCAAGCCTATTTCTTTTATGTCTATCTTATGTCTCTTTTAATTTCTATGCTCTACTTTGTGTTCATAGTTTAGATTTATTTACATTCATGTTCATAGCTTAGATTTACTTTTATGTTCATAGCTTAGATTTACTTTTTGTTCTTAGTTTAGTTCTCTTCTTGTTCTACTTAGTTTTTCTTTCATTTTGCTTTATTTTCTAATGTTGAAACTTACATGTGTTGATATGATAACACATATGAGTGGCTAATCCCTTGATTTAGCGGTAATGATGCTCTCTAACTTTGTGTAAGTTCAACAAGTGTATGATTTGTGATCTTTAATATGTGCTTAATGTTAGTGAATATGGATGTAAGTTTATACATATGGGTTTGATAGGTTATGTTGCATTTGCAAATGATCTATTCTTATTCAATATAAACACAAGTTACATCAATATTTGCTAAGTGATTATTGATTTTGAAATGAAAGTATGAACAAAATTTGATGGTCTATAGTTCTAGCCAATAGTTCATAGACCATACTTAGAATAGTTTTGCTTTAGTTTCATTTTCATGAGAATCATAAGTGGTTTAAATATTTCATTTGTATCACTTATTGAGATCATACATTGTATGTTTGACAACTTACATAAATGTGAGAGTGGATTTACCTCTAAACTACTCTTTAATTTCATATTTAGCTCTCAACTTAGTTTCTAGTTTTTATTAGTTAGAACAATTCAAAGTTTGGTTTAATTTGAGTGAATAAAATTGAAATCACTTCTTTCCCTGGGGATCGACTCACACTCACTACGTACTTCAATAGTACGTCGTGCACTTGCGGTTATTTCAATATTCGTGACGGATTTCTAATTCAATAGAAATACCGTTTGCGAACAAGTTTTTGGCGCCGCTGCCGGGGAGAGGAATTTGATTTTAGTTCTATTCTTCGGATTAATTTTGTGTGTGTTGCACTTTGTGTTTTGTTTGTTTATTTGTGTTCATATTTGTTTGTTTTTTGTTTAATTTGTGTTGTTTAAATCAAAAATAAAATAAAATAGTGCAATTGTTTGTTCTTTTTTGTTTTCTTGTTCATTTGTGTGTCATTGTGTTCTTAGTGTTCTTCCTACTTTAAAAAAAAAGGATGTTCATTTGATTTGCTCCCTCTTGTTTCATTTTCATTTGTGTGTGTGTTCATTTTCTTTTATGTTAGCTCTTTATTAACAAACAAAAAAAAAATCTTGTTTATAGGTTTTCAGTTTGTTCACTTGTTTGTGCGTTTTGTGTCACTTTTGTTTTTGTGTTGAACTTGTGTAGTTCCTTTTTATCTTGTGTGCTTGTTTTGTTTTGCTTTGTGTTCTTCTCTTTAAAAAAAATAAAAAATTGTTCATAGGTGTTTGTGTTAATTTGTGTGTGTTTCCATCATTATATAAAAAAAATGGTTGTTTGTTTTGTTTGAATTTGTTCACTTTTAGTTGTTTGTTGATCATTTGTGTGTTTCTATTCTATTATCTTTTAAAAAAAAAATTTGCATTGCATTTTACTTGCACTGTCTGTTCCCATTGCATTCTCTGCACACATTCATTTTTTTCAATCCCGTGCATCTGTTCATATTTGCATCCTTTGTTTTATCATTGTTGCCTTATTTGTTTGCATTTTGCATTACTGTCTCTTTTCTCTTAGTTACCATTAATTAAAAAAAATATTGTTTGTTTGTTGTTCTTTGCATTTGCAGTTCTGTTTTTAGCTCTTAGTCTCACTACTGTGTAATTCTATTATTATTTTTTAGTTCTGTTTCAATAATCACTGTTCATTTTTCATCATCTTGCTTTCATTTCTACATTGAAAATTTTACAATCTACCCTGAACCACCATACCCTTCACGCAACAATCCCCCTCAACACCACTTCAATACTGCCTCTACAATCAAACTCACCACTTCAACTCCCTCTTCACTGTCTACCTTCACTACCAGATCAGGCACTCCGACGACACCGCTAAAAACCTCCTAACCCAGTCAGAAAGCAACCATCGTCCTCCCCCCATAAAATACACAGTCTCCGTTCTACATATCACCACTTCCTTCCACAGCAAAACTAACCACAAAGCAGTCTTCAACAATCACTCTGCCGCGCCGAATTCACTACTTGCCAACCACAACTTCAGCTCATACAACTCCTCCTCCCATCTACAACTCTGCTACTCCATCAACCACAAACAGACAGTTGCATTACCAAACTGCTCCTTCCACTATTGACATACAGTCACCAATACCCCCATCAACCCAAATTGCCTGCCGAGCCACTTCAAAACCAACCATTTCATAGCCTCAAACCAATCACACTTCAACTGTCAGTATCACAAACAACCAGAAAAACTCGACGCTGCTACTGCCTTTTACAATCAGTCCTCGCTTGGAACTCCTATATCGACCAGCTTTGGCACCACTTCACATATATACACCAGGTCAGTTACAAATTTCTTCATTTTCTTTGACATCATCTCCTCACATTATCACAACTTCAACAACTCTTCCGGACTTCTAATTACCTCTTTCCTATTTCTACCAACAATAATCCACAAATACACCATCCCCACAGCAATACAGAGCAGCTTCATCACTAAAGCCTCGACAAGTGACAAACTTCTTCATCATCCTTCTGCCAAACTATACTTCAAACCACATACCCGATACCACATTCACTTCAGTTCCACCACACACAAAATTGCAACCAATTTTCAAACGACAAACTCCAACAATTCAACCCCAACTCTCATCCACGACCATCAACTTGGACAATCAGCCAACACCCCACTGCCTTACTGTGCAGACTCCTCCATCACGACCCCACGCAACAAACGAAATTCACTGAATTCCAAATCCCTGAAACCACTCTACAACAGCCGAAAACCCCAAATCAATTCACGCAATTTCTACACCATCAAGTGCTCATCATCTCTCCTACTTGACATCGGACCAATTCACATCGCAGATCCACAAACACGCTACCCAAAATCTCTGAATTCGACCCATCATCGACTCTCCAGTTCGAAACCCCAGCCACCGCCTCCCAATCGAACCCGACATCATCTCCAGCTTGGGCCTCCAAACAACTCGCGAACCCCACCAGAAACTCAGCAATCCACTTCGAGTCGCCTCCCCAAATAGAACTCCTGATATCACCGAATTCCAATCCCCTCCGATCACCAAGCACCTCAATTTCCAATTTGACGAACAATAGATCGAAATCGATTCCAACCCACCGCACTGCTAAATATCGAAGCCAAGACACTAATACATACCTGAACTCGCAAGTGCGAGTTGGAGTTTCAATTGCTTTTGAATTTCAAATTTTGGAATTTGGCTGGATGTTGATTTCGATGATATAGTGGAGAGAGTTTTCACTGTTTTGGTAAATTCTGATTTAGGTATCATGTACCTCTCAATTTTGAGTTGTGTCGCATTTTCCTAATTGAATACTGGGCTTTGGTTTTGGGCTTGCTTCATGGGCATGCTAGGGGACTGATTTTATTTTGTGCCTTTGATAGGTTGTGAGTGATTTTGTTTGTGAACGTGTTTCTAAATTTTGGTTAAACATCTTTTTCGAGTTGCTTTTGTATAACCATCCTTCTCCTTTTCTTGTTAAGTGGGTATGTAAGCTTTAGTAACTTTGGTTTCGACTGTGATTTTTGCGTGTGTCAATTGTTGAAGTTTGCACTTATATAAGTTAACTTGTGTGGTTTCCTTTTTTTCATTAAAAAAATCTTGGTAGGAGTTTTATTCTGAGGTATCGAGTCAAAGGTTTGTTTCGCTTAAAAAAAAGATGAAGAAAAAGAAAAGAAAAGAGAAGGTCACTTGCCTTTCCATTGTACATACATTGTCGTCACTTTTCAGGTTGCTACACAAGAAGGAGAATTGTTTTGCTTTGCTAACTAGGAAAGTGCTTGCTAAAGATTGCGCTTCGCGTGCTTGCTAAAAATTGCCACTTAAAAAAAATGCTAATAAATTCAGAACCTCTGGTATAGTTCTCTTCTCTCTTGTTTTTATTTTCCTTGCATTGTTGATTGTTTGCATTTGCATTTACAAAAAAAAAAAAAAACAAACAAAAATTCATTTGTAGTTGCATTGGTAATTCACGTTTAATTTCTGTTTTGCATTCATTTAGTTTTATTTTTATTTTTTTAGGACATTATTATATAATGACAAATTGGTTTCTTTCCAACGATTTATTTCTCGGTGTCTAGACTACGGCAGAGTAATAACCGTTTATAAATATTACGGTGATTCGTAATTATTATATTGGTTGTTCCCATGAAGGTACTTAAACCTTCGGTTGCATTGCTAGGGTGATTCCTAGTGCACCGATAACTCCTGTCCATTAACTGGCTGAGAATTTTTTTTTGAAATTAATCTAACTGTCATTATATAATTTTATAAAAATTGTAAATAATTAATTTCCATTCATATAGTTGCATTACATTCATGCATATATAGAAAAAAATGAAAATCCAAAATCTAAAAAAAAAACCAATTCTCTTTGTGAATATTTCCTTTTCACTTAAACAAAAAAAAATCAAAATTCAAAAAAACTATTTTCTTGAAAATGTCCCAATTTCCTTATTCCCATGGATTTTATGATAGTTGTGAAAATCAATATAATCCAAATAATTTTACACCAAATTCATATGGATATTTTAATAACAACTATCGTACAAATAACTCTGATTTTCCACCACATAATTTTCAAACTAACGATCAACCTTCAACTCTAGAAACACAAATTGAATCTTTACTTGAAATGAGCACACAACAAAAGCAAAGAATAAATGAATGGTGTAATTCATATTTGTGCAACAATTCAAGTCAAAATTTTCAAAATAATCAAAATTTGAATTCACTTCCAAATTCAAATGATTTTGATTATAACCCGTGCAAAATCAATTTCGAATTCCAAAATGAATTTCAAATTCAAAATGAAAATGCGAATACTTTTTCAAATGATTTTGGCAATGGGAAAAATTCCAATTGTGGTGAACCAGAAATTTTTTGTTCTGAACAACTTCAAATTGAAAATTTTCAAGTAAATAATTATAAATTTGATTTTGTTGAGCAAATGAATGAATTCTACGATAATCACAAGGATTTGTTATTTGAAACCTACTTGAAACAACGGGAACAACAAAATCAAGTTTCAACGAGTGACGATTCAAACGATAATCCATCTTTTACCAAAATCGACGATTTTCAAGTAACGACTTTCGACATTGAAAATAACAAACTTAACGAAGTTGTTAATGATACGGTAATTGATTTGGATTTCATTTCTTTTGGGAGGGTGAAACAAAATTTAGAATTCGACCTTCCTTTTTCTGAAAATTTGAAAACAACAACTTTGGACTTTGAAACTAATACATGCATTGAAGTTGTTGATAATTCACTAAAGGAAGACAAATTTAATGAAAACAATTTTTTTGGACTTTTCGAAGAAGAATTGAATTGTGAAAGAGTACATTTGAATCACCATTTTGATTTTGAAACCGATAATTCTAAAGAATTTTTCATTGATAATTTTCAAATTCAAATTGGTGAAATTAAAAATGAATTTCAACCATTTATTCAATCTACCCCAAGAATCATCGAAAATAAACCAACTCGTTCGATTTTTAATAAAACGACATTTGTTTTTCCAAATCGACGTCTAACTTCGAAAACTTTTAAGATTTGGTTTTTCGAGTTTAAGCTATGTCTCTCAAACTTGAAGAGGCAAATGGATCGATCTTTAGAAAACCGTTTCATTTACTTCTTGTCAATATATTTTCTGATATACTGTAAATATTTATTTCTCTTTTCTATTGTAAATATAGCACATATTTTCATATTTTTCTTTTCTTTTCTCCTTCCACTTGGGTTGACTGTGGGGACACAGTCAAAATCAAGTGTGGAGGGAGTTTTATATTTATTTGTTTTTGCATAGATTCCAACTTTCTTTTCCTTTTTGATCCCAAAAAAAATTCAAAAAAAAAGTGCATTTTAATTTACTTTTAAACGGGCACGATGAAGTAAATATACGGTTTTGGTCGTACGATTAAAATATTTGGAATTTTACTTCTCTTGACGGATAACGAAAGAAAAGTTTGAATTATGAGCAAATTTAGTGTAACCGGTATATAGGGAAATTCATAGGTGATGAGTATGAAGTGTTTTCTAAATTGTAATCTGATTAAATGAATGGTTAATTTAGATTACTTACGTTAACATTTTAGATCGTTTAAGTGAAGTTGTGCTAAGATATTCTCACTAAACTCTCTCTCTTAAATTAAAAAAAAGGGAATGTATATAGATATAATAATCCAAGGGTATCCAACATTGCTGGTACATCTGGCGTTGGTGTGCAAACCCGCCAAGCTCTTTCCGACACCTTGTTGACAAAGTCAGCGTCGGTATATCTTGGTCTCATTTCATGAGTTGGTGTATATAGATAAAATAATCCAAGGGTATCCAACATTGCTGGTACATCTGGCGTTGGTGTGCAAACCCGCCAAGCTCTATCCGGCACCTTGTTGACAAAATCAGCGTCGGTATATCTTGGTCTCATTTTATGAGTTGGACACCTTAGGATTACTGACCCTCACGTAAGTCGTAGTGCAGTGTAGGGGTGGTATACCTAGGTATTTGTAAATAATAATAATGTAAATATTTTGTAATAAAGAGAGAGTTAGCACTTGAAATCCAAGCACACTCTTCACTTATTTGACCTAACTTGCTAACCAAAAGTAATTAAAGATGCCATCTTACGATTGTTGATATCGATTACAGAATTCATTTCATATTTGCACTATGTTTTTACCAAAACAACTGGCCAAGCTGGAGGAGTTTGTAGCGATAACTGACTTTTGTTTGAAGTTTTGATTAGTAATGGACTTAAATTTCATAGTGACGACCCAAACTTGTGTTAACTCCTTCGTGTAAAATTTAAAAGTGAATTACCCATTTGTAAATAATCTTGCATTCATCTTGTACATATTTTCTAATCTTGCATTTTGTAAATACTTTTTACATTTAACATTTGGATTTTGTGGGTAGTATCCGCTGAAAACCCTCACGAGACAACACTCGTCCTACTGGGGACACCCAGAGGTTTAACGGCTTGTTGCATACGCTCAATGCAATCGTGCTCCCTACGAAAGTGGATTTATCTTAATTTCTTTACTTTATTCGAGGACGAATAAAAAGATAAGTGTGGGGGTATTTGATGTGCACGTAAAAATGCACATTTATATTCACATATTTACTCTTGTTTAGTTTAATAAATGAACATTTTTGGGTATTTTATATGATCAAACCATGTTTTAAATATTTTCAAAATCATCACTTATTTTGGGAAAAAAGGGGTCACTTGTGCATGTTTTAATTTGTGAAATATTTTACTCGTTCCTTGTTATTTACTCTTGTAGGAATTTAGGAGCTAAAATGATATATACATATGAAGAGATAAAGGAAAGCATGCATAAGAGAAGGCAAAGAATTAATACATCTTATGGATAGTGGAGGGCCCATCTTTCAACTAGCCCACTTGCTTCAAATTATTGAATGGGACAAAAGGCCTCATGCTTTCTACATGACATATTAGTGGCTAATATCAATTAGAAGCTTCATGAATGGGCATTTTGGGGACTTCCCAAGAAAAGTGATTAGGGTTTTAGGGTTTTAGATCATGTATATATACCCCTTTGTTTCATGTATTTTGCATCTCCTTTTTAGCATATGAAAGTGTAAGTGATCAAATAAATAAAAATGGCTTCCAAACCTATTTATTTTATGTCTATCTTATGTCTATTTTAATTTCTATGCTCTACTTTGTGTCCATAGTTTAGATTTATTTACATTCATGTTCATAGCTTAGATTTACTTTCATGTTCATAGCTTAGATTTACTTTATGTTCTTAGTTTAGTTCTCTTCTTGTTCTACTTAGTTTTTCTTTCATTTTGCTTTATTTTCTAATGTTGAAACTTACATGTGTTGATATGATAACACATATGAGTGGCTAATCCCTTGATTTAGGGGTAATGATGCTCTCTAACTTTGTGTAAGTTCAACAAGTGTATGATTTGTGATCTTTAATATGTGCTTAATGTTAGTGAATATGGATGTAAGTTTATACATATGGGTTTGATAGGTTATGTTGCATTTGCAAATGATCTATTCTTATTCAATATAAACACAAGTTACATCAATATTTTCTAAGTGATTATTGATTTTGAAATGGAAGTATGAACAAAATTTGATGGTCTATAGTTCTAGCCAATAGTTCATAGACCATACTTAGAATAGTTTTGCTTTAGTTTCATTTTCATGAGAATCATAAGTGTTTTAAATATTGCATTTATATCACTTATTGAGATCATACATTGTATGTTTGACAACTTACATAAATGTGAGAGTGGATTTACCTCTAAACTACTCTTTAATTTCATATTTAGCTCTCAACTTAGTTTCTAGTTTTTATTAGTTAGAACAATTCAAAGTTTGGTTTAATTTGAGTGAATAAAATTGAAATCACTTCTTTCCCTGTGGATCGACTCGCACTCACTATGTACTACAATAGTACGCCATGCACTTGCGGTTATTTCAATATTCGTGACGGATTTCTAATTCAATTGAAATACCGTTTGCGAACAACATACAACTAAACAATCGGGATTAGTGTATGTCAAATATCATCCCAATACCCGTGTGGGGTTTCAAATCAACAAACACAGATTTTATTTGTGTAGTTGGGCGATGTGCAAAATTTATCGTCCCAATCAATATCGGTCAAATCGGTGTATATAAACAAATCATCCGATTTGTTTATAAATATTTATTTTATATACACGTTAAAAATTATATTTTTAACTATAAAATATTTTCCACTATAAAATATTTTATTTCTTTTCACATCACACAATCAAATTTCACAACACAACCAAACAAACAAGTCATCCATGGTCTGTGGACGACGGGTGTCGGGTGCTACAAAACACCGTCTGCATCCTAGTATATAATTCAACTGAAAATAAATTTAAAAGTGAGGAGTTCTCACCGAGAAGCTAAACCAAACGCCACGACTCTTCATATGTAGAAAATCTTCGTCGTTCTCGCCTTTTGTCACTTTCGTTGCCCAAAATTCCAATGCGATCTTTTCCCGCTGTTCATAGTAAAAATCGCATTTTTAATATGATGTTTATTTTAAAAATCACATTTTTATAATGGCACTTCATATATAAAAATCATATATTTTAAAAGCGCTTCTTTCTATATAAAAATTATATTTTTATTTCTCTTCTAAATAGATAAAAATCATATTTTTATCTCTCTTTCTAGATAATAAAAAATCATATCTTTACTTCCCTTTCAAGACGATAAAAATCGAATCTTTACTTTGTTTTCAAGACGATAAAAATCGAATCTTTACTGTGTTTTCAAGACAATAAAAATTGAATCTTTACTTTTATAAAATAATAAAAATAAAAATAAAATCTCGTTTTGAATTATATAAAAAATCTCGCCTTTCTTCATATAAAAATTATATTTTTACTTCGAATCCATATGTGTAAAAATCGTATCTTTATATGATTAAAAAGCATATCTTTATATTTATAAAATAATGATTTCTTATTATAAAACAATGATTTCTTATTATAAAACTGATTTTTCTTTAAAACCATATAATATATACAAATATATTAGAAAATCAAATAAAACTCACCTCGGAACGAACAGACCAACAATCAACATTTTTTTATAAACTTGGGAAAGGCTTCAATTTCGCAGTCCAAAGCCATGAGCCTCACGCCAACTACGGCAGTCTCTATGGCATTCAACCAAACACCTGGCGCGCGCTGCTTGTGAATGGTGGACCAAGTTCTCAAGCAAAGTGGGTCTGGTCAGCGCTGAACGGGTCAGAACTTGGGCAGGCGGAGGCTATGGTTCAATTTGAAGAAGAGGCTCAGGTCGAGGAGGTGCTGATAGGTCTGGCGTGGGCGCGTTGCTGCTTATAGTGGCCGATGGTGGAGGGGGTACAAATGAGGAAACGGAGGTGATGAAAGCTGCTGCGAGGTAGGGTGAAGCGGTGGAGGCGGCGAGTGACGATGGTGGAGCGGAGGAAGGGCATCAACCCCTGGCAGTCGCGATTTTTAATTTGGGGATTTTTTTTTTCTTTTTATTTCCTCGTTCCAAATGAAGAAAGGGAGGCGGGATTCTATTTGACCAAGGGATGGGTTGACTAGGGTTTTAATTGGGCAAGGGTTATTTATAATAAATTAAATAATATATATTTAATTCGTGAATTTAACTTGATTACCAATACGAACTCTAAACTGAACCCAACGACTGACGCCCCTAGCTAATTACCCCTATTCCGAACGCAATGGGATATGTCCCGTTAGCCAATTCTATGATTTCGATCAGTTTTCGTTTAAATTAAAATTTAAATACATATATATTCAATTAAAACGCATATTTAAATTTATCAGGGGCACATACTGATTCTAAAAATTCCAGAAAAATTATTTCTAGCTTCCTATAGGCGATAAGGTCCTAACAAAACAAATTTCGTCAAATTCCGAGACCGTTTGAAAAATGACCATTTTTTGGTCGATCGAAATTGATTGAAACTATTAAAACACGTTTTCTTTCTCCATGCTCACATATTGATTCGAAAAATTATGAATTTTGAAATCTAGCAATAACTTGATATCACGGATCCAACAAAAGTGGTTTCGTCGAAAACCGATGTCGTTTGCAGAATTCCCATTTTCAAGGGCCCGAATTCCATAGCGACTATTCTGAATTTTCAACTGGGCATATCTTTTGATTCCCGCTATGAAATTTTGATTTTTCGGATTCGTTGGAAAGATATTCTCAATTAGATTCTAATATTTTTGGTTTCGCTAAAATCCGGTTTGTTATGAATCCTGTACATTCATTTGAATTTTGAAATCGAATTTTCGAACTACCGCGCCATTTTCAATTCCTTTTATATATATAAATAAATTTTTATATTCTAACGATGAATCAAATAAATATATACGTTCTAATTCTATTCAAAATAAATTTCTCGACTCTATTATTTAAAATAATTCATTTTAAATATTCAAAATTCATCAAAATTGCCAAAATAAAATTTTTTAATTGGCTCAGATTTCCGGGATATTACAATCTCCCCCACTTAAAACTTTTCGTCCCCGAAAAGGAACGAAGCCGAAAGTTGTTTAACTAATAAACTCAACTTCCATAATTTTCATTACGGCTTAAGTTCTTCAACTTTTCAGTTTCTAAGAATTTTTCAAATTTTTCAAAAATTTGGCTAACACCCTAAATTTTCGAAAAATTTCGCCATAACCTCCCCTGCACTGGGGACTTCGGGATATTTCATATAGCCTCCCATGGCCTTCTTCAATCCAAAAGAAAATGAAAAGGCCAAGCGGCTAGCCAACCCGCTCATAAAATCATTATCACCCAAACAAAACAGTAAATGTGTACATATTTGTCGGGCATACAATTTTATTCCTCTTCTCTAGCCTCCTTGCTATGACCTGTTCAATGTAAGTACATGTATATGCATGCATATGCGATAAATTTTCAATACAACTCACTATTTGATTTTGCTAAAGGTTCAACATTTACTTAATCAAACAATAATCAAACAACACAACCAGCAATCAATTAGTTGATTAATGTTTCAAATTCATAATTTTGATATATATATAGAGAATCATGTTTTTGATGCCAAATCACAACAATCAGCCCTATCTAATTTTGGTTCTCACACTAGTCAATTGGAAATATATAGAAATCCCACCTTTGAAACTCGAAAATAAATTCTGATGATGATTCGTCAATCATCAGAATCATGTCTGAGCGATTAGAGTGTGATTCTATATCTATCTAGTATATTAAAATTTCGACTACACGTTTGCAAGGCGTATATGCAAAACCTTTATATATTGGATTGCCCAAATCAATATAAATAAATATTCAAATACAAATAATTGAATCAATTTTTCAAAACAAAAATTGTTTTCATTTTTATAATATACTCTTCACACTCATTCTAGGATACTACTGATCCCATCTCTAACGAGTCATTCTCATTGGATATTACTAATCCAACCTCTGATAAATTCTTTCGTTTGGTTCTAATGTGCCTTGTTCTCGAGCTCTGTAAACCAAAGCTCTGATACCACCGTGATAGCCCGTAACTTCCCCGGTAAGGAAAGCCCGGATTGCTTTGAGGACAAGACAAACCAGAACACAAACAGAAGAACATTTCATTGTATACTACAACAATTCCATCAGAATACAAGAATATACAGAGTATGAATCAATATTACACATCATAAAATATCAGAGATTACAATACATTACATAGCAGCGGAAAATAATACAATACACAACTAGAAGTAATACACGAATATAGAGCTTTCCGAGTATCGTTCCAGCTGTAAATCAGGATCCTGTGAATATAAATCTGCAAAACCAAAACTACTAGCTGCCCGTGTCAAAATAAGGGCACCCAGAGTTTAGGTTAAAACAATAAACTCCAGGTCAGTCATGTGATTGGTGTAAGAACTAAAACAATTATTTAAAACTTTACTTTAAATCAGATATATCAAGGGACCACGCCGTATAACACGGAACAGGTTTCCTCCCAAGAATAACAGTGCATATAAAAAAACAGCACAATGCTTTTTGGAAAAATGAAGCCATTATAAGACCCAGGTCCTATCACACAATGCAACGCAAGCCGGGGGATAGCGTTTTCCCTTATAATAGCCAACCATGCTTGGTACGTTTAAAACAAATCATTTGATACTATTATAAGTGCATAGTGCATAAAACAACTTCAAATCATAAGTATCAATCATACACGGCATGGGTACCATATATCATTTCGCCAATACTAGGCTCTACAATCAAAACCGCAAAGTCACGTATTTGGAAATTGAATTTCCTTCTATGAACCGAGGCAAGGGATCGACCTCTACCGGTTCGAGACTGTCTAGCCCGAGCCTCAGGACCAAGACTCAGGTGGGCCCTTGGAGCAACAGGGCCGGTCCACTCGATGTGGATTAAACTTAAACCCTGGACAATACGTTTCCCCGCCCTATGGGGCGTAAATGAGCCAACGAATGACTCCATCGGCTCCACACAGTCACCGATATATCCGAGGCGCCTCGCAACAGCAACAACCACATAAGTCAAACTCGTCAGGGCGTGTCAAACCACTGACGCCACTTCTAGCTAGAAGGAAATGCATGCCCTCCCTGAAGTCCTCTCTCATTTCTAGTTCACAACCGGGGTGTGAGGCTCACGAATTAACGCTACACAAAGTTGTGACACACAGGCTGTGCTTTGATCATCAACCATAAGACTCTGCTTTTCAATAGAAGCCTTGATCATTTGCATCTTAGCATGTCACACAGGCAAACCACTCCATGCAACCGATATCCATCAATCGCACAGAATGATATCCAATGTCACACACACAGTCCATCTACAAGTCCGTTCTGGGTCTGAACGAAATCGGAGGCACCTTGTACCTCGCATATCCATCGATCTCCAAGTACGTCTGGACGATCACCAACTGATTCCCTCCTCTTGGGTGTACGGCCCAATCAAGATCATCAGTAATTATCCAAACGACGTGAAGACCTCCGGTCTTCAACCACCGTCTTCATCTTCGACTCATCGTCGAATCAGTTATTCAGAATGGGATAAACCCGGTCTTTCTGAATAACTCGCGTATATAATAAACAAGAGTTACACAAACACAACATACGCCTCATTCCAATTCATCTGTCACTAACCGTAAATTAGCAAGAGAATAATTCCCCAAACATTAACCCCGAAGGCCGAAACTAACATCAGATCAATACCCAGGAAACCATTCTTCTTAGCTAACCTACAGTTAGTTTCTAAATTTCACATTCTTAGGGAAAGGTTCCCATTAATTTTATCAAAGATAAATTCTTTAAATTTATTCTTTAATCTTCCTTTGAATATCACTTCAAACTAGTCGGGATTAACGAACCACGCCGAAGTAATCATTTATTTAATTTCCCAATCCCAACCTATTTATCCCATGAAGTAAAACTGGCAATACTTCATATCTAACACCACGGTGTTATTGGTAAATTCAATTACCATTTCACGTTCAAATCTAATTAAAGATTTAACTATCGCCTGAAGCAAAACTGGTGATACCCCATTCTCGATTATTTCAATCTAATTAAAGATTCATTAAAACTCCACTTGGTTTTAATCTTCCCAATAATCACTATAAATGATTATTTAACTTGGGAAATCATATCCTGTCTTTAACTGGGTTAAAGAACCAATGTCATTTAAAACACAGTTCACGATAAACCCAAAATCACGTTACATTAATTATCGGGTTAAAGAACAAGTGTTATTTAAAACACCGTTCACGATAAACCCAAAAATCAATTCAAATTCAATTCCAATTAAATCCCATTTAATTGGTATACTTCATTAAATCTAAATAAAAAGATTTAATCTTTTTCTCAACTGGGTTTAAGAACAGTGTTAATGAAGACACCATTCACGACAAACCCATATCACATTTGATATTAAATACAAGGCTCTGAATAGAAAATATATCGGCTTATATTCAATATCAAATTCTACGACCAACAAATACCGTATTGGAAATAATGATATAAATATATCTTTCAAATTTCCGTAACCATATTTGTATAATCACGAAATCCAACATCGAAATATTCCAAAGACAATTTCGATTCAAATCCATTCCAATTCAATTATTGGAAATTCTGGTTATTTTCAAAACCATTTCAAATCCACTTTATTTATTTTAAAAATAAATAGAATTACAATTCTAGTTCAAAACTAGTTCATTTCGATAAAAATCTATTTTTATCTTTTCAAATATGGAAATTTTCATCCCAATTCTTCACAAATCATTTCTTATGATTTTACACAAATTATTACTATTTTTAATAATTTTATCAAGGCCCGTACAGTCGATTTCCATCAACGGCCATCGAACTGCAGTTACACCGACCTTTTCCAAATTTGATTTGGACATAATTCCAAATCAAACCGTTAGATTTCAAATCTCTAATATCCGTTAGAAAGCTCTTTTCGATACGAACCCAACGGTTCCGGTTTTAGGAGAATCCGATGGTCGGATCCCCCGTAATATCCATTCGAAGTCAATGGTCAAAATCTGCGAACTGCCGTGGCGAGGCGCATTCGATTCAGGCCATTATATATTATATATATATTATATATATATATATATATATTATATATTATATATATATATATATTATATTTCGTCGATTTCCTTTTAAAACGTATTTTATAAATCGATTTAAATTCGTTTTTAAAATGATTTCAACTTCATATTCAATTTCTAATCAAAATTGAATATTCCACATCATCGATATACAAATGATAATATTTTCAAAACATTCTATTTTGAAATCACTTACCTTTTTATATTCATTTTAAAAACGAATATAATCGATATAAATATCGTTCACGTCAAAATGGCGTCAATCTAATCAACTCGGCTTTATATATTTCAATAACTTTGTTATTCTATTCAACAAATGAATATTCTCTTCAACACATGAATTTTCTTTTATTCAACACATGAATTTATCTTCTATTCAACACATGAATTTACATTCTATTCAACACATGAATTTTCATTCTATTCAACACATGAATTTACATTCTATTCAAAACATGAATTTACATTTCTATTTTCCAAATTGGAATGAGACCCAATCAATTACCATATAATGTTAATTATATGGATTCTCTACAACACATGTATATAACAGCAACGATAAATAATCAACCATCATCCAGAGTGCACCACACAACTGCGTAAGCATTAAATATCAATAATTAACGCTTACACAGTCTGTCAACCCGTCGATTTACATATAACTAAACAATCGGGATTAGTGTATGTCAAATATCATCCCAATACCCGTGTGGGGTTTCAAATCAACAAACAAAGATTTTATTTGTGCAGTTGGGCGATGTGTAAAATTTATCGTCCCAATCAATATCGGTCAAATCGGTGTATATGAATAAATCGTACGATTTGTTTATAAATATTTATTTTGTATACACGTTAAAAATTATATTTTTAACTATAAAATATTTTCCACTATAAAATATTTTATTTCTTTTCACATCACACAATCAAATTTCACAACACAACAACCAAACAAACAAGTCATCCATGGTCTGTGGACGACGGGTGTCGGGTGCTGCTAAACATCGTCTGCATCCTAGTATATAATTCAATTAGAAATAAATTTAAAAGTGAGGAGTTCTCACCGAGAAGCTAAACAAAACGCCATGACTCTTCATATGTAGAAAATCTTCGCCGTTCTCGCCTTTTGTCACTTTCGTTGCCCGAAATTCCAGTGCGATCTTTTCCCGCTGTTCATAGTAAAAATCGCATTTTTAATATGATGTTTATTTTAAAAATCACATTTTTATAATGGCACTTCATATATAAAAATCATATATTTTAATAATGCTTCTTTCTATATAAAAATTATATTTTTATTTCTCTTCTAAATAGATAAAAATCATATTTTTATCTCTCTTTCTAGATAATAAAAAATCATATCTTTACTTCGCTTTCAAGACGATAAAAATCGAATCTTTACTTTGTTTTCAAGACGATAAAAATCGAATCTTCACTTTGTTTTCAGGACGATAAAAATAGAATCTTTACTTTTATAAAATAATAAAAATAAAAAAAATCTCGTTTTGACTTATATAAAAATCTCGCCTTTCTTCATAAAAAAATTATATTCTTACTTCGAATCCATGTGTAAAAATCGTATCTTTATATGATTAAAAACCATATCTTTATATTTATAAAACAATGATTTCTTATTATAAAACTTATTTTTCCTTAAAACCATATAATATATATACAAATATATTAGAAAATCAACTAAAACTCACCTTGGAACGAACAGACCAACAATCAACAAATTTTTATAAACTCGGGAAAGGCTTCAATTTCGCAGTCCAAAGCCATGAGCCTCACGCCAACTACGGCGGTCTCTATGGCATTCAACCAAACACCTGGCGCGCGCTGCTTGTGAATGGTGGACCAAGTTCTCAAGCAAAGTGGGTCTGGTCAGCGCTGAACGGGTCAGAACTTGGGCAGGCGGAGGCTATGGTTCGATTTGAAGGAGAGGCTCAGGTCGAGGAGGTGCTGATGGGTCTGGCGTGGGCGCGTCGCTGCTTATAGTGGCGGATGGTGGAGGGGGTACAAAGGAGGAAACGAAGGTGATGAAAGCTGCTGCGAGGTAGGGTGAAGCGGTGGAGGCAGCGACTGACGATGGTGGTGATTGCAAGTCGACGGTGGAGCGGAGGAAGGGCGTCAACCCCTGGCATTCGCGATTTTTAATTTGGGGATTTTTTTTCTTTTTATTTCCTCGTTCCGAATGAAGAATGGGAGGCGGGATTCTGTTTGACCAAGGGATGGGTTGACTAGGGTTTTAATTGGGTATGGGTTATTTATAATAAATTAAATAATATATATTTAATTCGTGAATTTAACTTGTTTACCAATACGAACTCTAAATTGAACCCAACGACTGATGCCCCTAGCTAATTACCCCTATTCAGAACGCAATGGGATATGTCCCGTTATCCAATTCAATCATTTCGATCAGTTTTTGTTTAAATTAAAATTTAAATCTATATATATTCAAGTCAAACGCATATTTTAATTTATCGGGGGCACATACTAATTCTAAAAATTCCAGAAAAATTATTTTTAGCTTCCTATAGGCGATACGGTCTTAACAAAACAAATTTCATCAAATTCCGAGACCGTTTGAAAAATGACCATTTTCTGGTCGATCGAAATTGACTGAAACTGTTTAAACACGTTTTCTTTCGCCACGCTCACATATTGATTCGAAAAATTACGAATTTTGAAACCTAGCAATAACTTGACATCACTGATCCAACAAAAGTGGTTTCGTCGAAAACCGAGGTCGTTTGCAAAATTCCCATTTTCAAGGGTCTGAATTCCATAGCGACTATTCTGAATTTTCAACCGGACATATCTTTTGATTCCCGCTATGAAATTTTGATTTTTCGGATTCGTTGGAAAGATATTCTCAATTAGATTCTAATATTTTTGGTTTCGCTAAAATCCGGTTTGTTATGAATCCTGTACATTCATTTGAATTTTGAAATCGAATTTTCGAACTACCGCGCCATTTTCAATTCCTTTTATATATATAAATAAATTTTTATATTCTAACGATGAATCAAATAAATATATACGTTCTAATTCTATTCAAAATAAATTTCTCGACTCTATTATTTAAAATAATTCATTTTAAATATTCAAAATTCATCAAAATTGCCAAAATAAAAAATTTAAATTGGCTCAGATTTCCTGGTTATTACAGTAACCCCTTCAGGGCCGCAACTCCCATCAAAGGCATCAGTAGCCATCCATTCGATGTGAAGATCCTCGGTCTTACACCGTCTTCATATCTTTGACTTTTAACAGTCGATCAATTATTTGAAATGAGAATTAACTCGACCTTTTCAAATAATTCACGTATATTTAGAATTTCAAATCAATTCTTTTCAATGGTTAAATTATCTAACATCCATAATTCAGTTCATTAATGTAGTTTTCACATCAAACACATTTAACCATCAAATATCCAATAAACCGGGTAAATTCGGTTTATTTCCATTCCATATCGTTTATATTATTTTATAACGATTCATCACTATTGTTATTTATTTAAATATAGCTAATTTATTCAAACGACGCTTCAGGCCATAACGCGGCCATGGCGCTGTTTTTCTTATGATTTGATTTACACATGTATAAAAATCTAACCATTGGATCTTTACATATTTTATATCATTGGAAAGATCTTTTCAAAGCGGACCCAACGGTTCCAGTTTTGGGAAAATCCGACGTTCGAATCTCCCGGTACAATCGTTTGAAGTTACGATTTCAAAATATGAACTACAGCGTCGTTATTCGATTTATTTTAATTATATATATATATATATATATATATATAATCCGTTCTGGCGCTGTTTTCATTCAGATTTGAATTAAACATTCAAGATAATCCAACCGTTGGATCTTTGCAAATTTGGTATCGTTGGAAAGATATTTCGAAAGCAAAACCAACGGTTTTGGTTTCGGGAAAATCCGACGGTCGGATCTCCCGGAATAATCGTTTGAAATTACGGTTTCAAAATACGAACTACAACTTTGTTATTCGATTTATTTTAATTATATATATATAATCCATTCTTCGATTTCAACCATTTCAACTCATATAGGTGATAAAATGATATTTTTATCCAATAGATATTTATTTCAACACATGACTATTTTTAACAATTCATATATATAGTAAAAATGTGATTTTTATTGTCAAAACAATTTTTTTTCAAGCACGATTATTTTATATACTTCATATAGATAATAAAAATGTGATTTTTATTGTTAAAGCAATTTATTTCAAAAATGAATATTTTTAGCGATTTATATATATTATAAAAATGCGATTTTTATTGTCAAAACAATTTATTTCAAACACGATTATTTTATATACTTCACATAGATGATAAAAATGTGATTTTTATTGTTAAAGCAATTTATTTCAAAAATGAATATTTTTAGCGATTCATATATATTATAAAAATGCGATTTTTATTGTCAAAACAATTTATTTCAAACACGATTATTTTATATACTTCGTACATACAATAAAAATGTTATTTTTATCGCTCAAACTATTTTATTTCATACATTCTATAAAAAATGTTATTTTTATCATTCAAACCATTTTTATTTCATAACTTCGATAAAAATGTTATTTTTATCATTCAAACCATTTTTATTTCATACCTTCGATAAAAATGTTATGTTTATCATTCAAACCATTTTTATTTCATACCTTCAATTAAAATGTTATTTTTATCGTTCAAACAATTTTATTTCAAAAATGAATATTTTTCCAACACATGAATATATTTCGATACATGAATATAAATCAAACACAGGAATATTTCAGAAAATTTTGGCAGCATAACGGCAGGGTAGTTAAAACCGGCACCGTCCCTAGTACGGCTCCTCGCTCTGCCTTTAAGCCTTGCAGCTTTTGACAATGGGGATTTCAATATCTAGTTCGTGTGCAGACAAATTTTCCCATATACTAATCCTATTGGGATTTTAACCACAATCAATCATATCAACCATTCGCATTTATCAACCAAATTTCACATCAACCAAATCAAAACAATCACAACCAATATATATCGTCCATGGCCTATGGATGAGGGGAGTATATATATATATACACACACGTATATAAATATATTTCGATTTCATTTCAATTCCATTCAACATATATATGATTCTTACAACGCATATATAACTTATAAATCGCACATACGACTTATACAACGCTTATACATGATGTGTACAATGCTTACATAACTCATATATCGATTATATAATTTATACACCGTCATTCCATATAGTTTATAATACAGAAGTCTCACATTGGGTTCCACTCCTCCAAAAATTGTAGAAGGCTCAGAAAAATATCCGGCCTCTTCTAGAATGTAGAAGACGTCCACACGCATCTAATGTCTCTTGTTTCACTGGATTTCGACCATAATTGAAAAAGACACGATTTTTATAAGTTTGTAATGCTTTTTAATGTGGAAATTAGTTTAAATTATATAACCGATACCTTTTAGAACTCGTTCGAAACTAGGTCTTCAATCCCTGACCGAACCGTGAAGTTATAGGATGATCGGGGTATACAGTGATAAAGAGCTTGGACCCAGCTTCCCGGCACCACCACTAGTGGTCAGATCAACGCAGCAGGGGAGGAGATCCAGCGGTCGATGCGGCGCGACTTCGAGGGGCTCATTCTCACTGATGGCTGAACGATGGGGGGCGCCACCTATATGGATTTGAAGAGGGTGAGTGGATCTTCAAAAAGTCCCAAAGGGCCCTAGGGTTTTGATGAACGAAATCGCCAGAACTGAGTAGAGAAGGTAGGAAGGGTGGCCGTCGTCGGTTAGCAGGAGTTACAGGGTTTTTTTTATATTTCTTAGAAAAATTAAATTATGACGGAAATTCAATGATTGGCCGATATATATAATATTCAAAAATTAGGGTTTTCCTATACGAACCCAAAATCAAACCCAACGACTGTCGCCCCTAGCTAAATACCCCTATTCCGAACATAATGGAATATGTTTCGTATGCCCATTCGACTATTTTAGTCAGTTTTTCTTCAAATTAAAATATAAAACATTCAATATTTGATTTGAACGTACATTTCTATTTGTCGGGGCCACATACTGATCCCAAAAATTCTAGAAAAATAAATCTAGCTATGTTTTGACGATACGGTCCCAACAAAACTATTTTCGTCGAATTTGGAGACCGTTTGAAAAATTGCCATTTTCTGGTCGATCCAATTGACTGAAATTAACCAAACACGTTTTCCTTCGCCACGCTCACATATTAATTCCAAAAATTATGGAATTTAAAATCTAGCAATAATTTGACATCCCGAATCCAACAAAAGTGGTTTCGTCGAAAACGGAGGTCGTTTGCAAAATGGTTATTTTCAAAGGCTATATAAACTCCATAACGAGCTTTCTGAAAATTTATTTGGCCTTTACTTTTGATTCCCGCTATGAAATCTCGATTTTTCATATTGTTTAGAAATGTATTCAAAAACAGATTAAAATATTTTTGGTTTCACTAAATCTGTTTTATTTTGCATCCAGTACAGTCAGTCAAAGTTCGAATTCAAATTTTCAAACTACCGCGCCATTTTCAGGCCTTGTTTTATAATTAAAATAAATATATTTATTTTCCAACATCGATTCAAATAGACTTTTGGTCATCAAAATCCACTAAAATAGCCAAATTAAAATTTTTAAATTGGTTCAAATTTTCTGGGTTGTTACAGCTAACCCCTGCCGCGGCCTCCAAATACCAGCGCCGTTCCCCCCTCTGCATCTGACAAACACAGTAAGCTTTCTTTTCCTTTTTATATATTAATGTATTGATTTTGAATTCGAGTTTTATAGAAAACATAGTTTTAAAATGGTATAAAAATATGATTGTTTATTTGAATATAAAGATTAGATTTTTGTTTGTAGAAGAAGATGTGATTTTTTTTGATAGGAAAGAAGTGATTTTTATCACAGAAAAGCTATGATTTTTATATAGAAAAGGATATGAATTTTAGTTAATGAAAATTCGATTTATATATATGTAGAAAGAATAAAAATTCGATTTTTATATGTATGTAGGAAGAATAAAAATTCAATTTTTATATGTATGTAGCGAGGGTAAAAATATGATTTTTATTATCGAGGAAGCGAAGTAAAAATAGGATTTTTATATGTGTGAAAGGTAAATAAAAATACGATTTTTATTATGAAGTTAGAGAAGTAAAAATACGATTTTTATCGTTTGAATGGCAATGTAAAAATGTGATTTTTATATATTCATTAGCAATCGAAAGATTCGATTTTTATCTATATAGTAGCGGTATAAAAATGTGATTCTTATCTATGTAGCGTTGTTGTAAAAATATGAAATTATTTTTAGAAAGATAAAAATATAATTTTTAGCGTATGTATGTTATTTATAAAATATTCATACAAAGAAATAATTATTGATAGGTAAAAAATATAATTTTTAACGTAGGTATACTACATAAATCGACAATTAAAGCACAGCGGAGTGGAACCCATTGGTGAGAACTTCTCACTTTAATTTTATTTCTAGTTAAAATATATACTAGGATGTTGATGGTGCTTAGCAGCACCCGGCACTCGCCGTCCACAGACTATGGACGACTTGTTTGTTTGATTGATTGTGTTGTGAAAATTGATTGTGTGATGTGGAATGGAGTAAAATAACTTATAGTTAAAAATATAATTTTTAACGGATATATGAATAAAATAAATATTCATAAACAAATCAGACGATTTTTTTATGTACACACATTTGACTAATATTGATTAGGACGATAAATTTTACACATCGCCCATGTAGTGTCCCGAAATTCCAGTACCATTTGAGCTGACCAAATAACACAAGTCCAGCCCAAATTTGCACTGAAAACCAGTAAACTAATAGAAAGAAAACAAAGGGTGAGAATAGATAAGATAGAAACTTAGAATAAAAGAAGAAGAACATACAACATTAGAGTAAACACGAATCTCACAACGGAACGAACAATATATAACAGATACATAACTTCGAAATAAAATCAGTATATGTATACAGTAACATTTATCAGAGTATAACACTTACAATACAGCGGAAATAAAACAATAGCTATATAAATGCTGCTGAAGCCTCCTGCTCTAGCTTTCCAAGTATATCTGTAAAATCCCGACTACATGACTGCCCGTACAAAATTGGGCACCCAAGAGTTTAGAGAAAACAAAACAAAACAAACTCTGGGTCTGTCATGGGACTGGTGTGAGTACAACAATTTAAAAAAAACAGTGTGAGCAATTAAATGATATCTCATAAGACCACACCGTATAACGGAACAGGTTTTTTCCCTTATGAGAATCCAAATCAATTTGATTTAACTTTCAAAACATTTTGAAAGAAACAATGATCTTTTATATCAAAAGTTTTTTGATATTATAATAGTGTTTATCAACCACAATATAATAATCATCTTCCAGAACGCTTTCATCTCACGTTCCACATATATAATATACAATCAAAACTGCGAGCACTTATTAGGTAATGGATTTCCAACTATGATAGGGTATGGAACCACCTTCCGTTAGTGTACATCTAGAGAGGAATACAGTGGGTTCAACAAGAACATCTTGCAACCCGGCCACAAATGACCGACCACTCATTTCGCTTGAGTGTATCGAATGTATATCACCAACGGTTGGGATTAGCAACCGTTTCCTGAATGGAACAGCATTGAATAGATTTAAGAATGAAATGAATATCTCTAGATAGGTGATAATACACCCTAATTGGCAGCCAACCACTTAGCCATGCTGCCTGCCCGATTTTTGTCATTTCCCGGTTGTATGGCTAGAGGCCACGCTTATCTCTGACAGATCACACATTTATTCACTTTGAATGTCACATAGTCATACCCGTTAAATCACAAATTGATTTCCCTAAAAATACAATAGGTATACAGCTAAGAGAAACGAATTCCTCTGCCACCAAACGTAAGTACGTTTGAAGAGATCAACTTATGCGATCTATTAAATATACTCCGTCAAACATTCTTCAATACAGGTTGTCCTGGGATTGGACAAAACGAAGGCACTATTCTTAAACATGACAGCTCTTGCATAACTCCGTCTTCAATTATCTTCATCATATTTGACCGCAACGCTAACGCCCATACAGAGTGGTTTTTAGATAATGAATCTGATCCCGGTCTCTCCGTATTGACGACGGATAAATGGTCAAAAACTTCGATAGTCGGTGAGTTAACTATCAAAGAAAAACACATGTGCAAACAACGATATTATTTCCAGATGGAAATTTTATCGATCAATCATCATTTAACGTTTATCTCTTTAGTTCATTACTTTATTTATTTCCTATTTCCATATATTCAACATTCCTTATTTTCTATATTTAGAAATATACGTTATTAACATTGGAAAACATTTCCATTTCTTATTTTCTATATTAGAAAACATTTCTGATTCTTATTTGGAAAACATTTCCAAAACTCCTACATTTGGATTTAAACAGATGTTTCAATAAAACATCACTATGCCAACTCAAAACGTTACACCGATTAACTAATTTGACTTAACCAGCCTTCACTATCGAACCTTAACCATCCCTTAGTTAAAACGAAGCCAATCGAGTTGGGGTAAAATTACCTCTCAGACCTTAACTGAACAACATTTCTAACTTCGAAATAGACAAGGTTCACCTTTTAAATGTAACGACCCGCATTTTTCAGCAATATAATTAATTTATTTAATAATTTAAATAGTGATTTAGGAAATTAAATGGTTGTTAAATTGAATAATATTGAATATTTAATTAAAATAAATAATATAATAATATATTTAATTTCTGAAATAGTCAGAAATGGTAGAATTCACAAAATAGTGTGAATGGGATTATTTAAAATATATAGTTCAGTTTCGAGTTGAATTATACGAACAAATATATTATTCGACGGCTGTTTGAACGTATAATTATAATATAATTAAAATCGAGCTCGAAATGGCGCGGCAGTTCGCTATTTGTCGATTTGAACTTCAACTGAATGTACAGGGTTCGTTTTAAATCGGATTTCTGTGAAACAAGAAACGTGTGGAGCTGGTCAAGTATATCTTTCTAGTGGAAGAGAAAAATCGGGATTTCGTCGTGTAGATTTTGATATATGTCCAAATCAAATTTTAGAAAAGTCGCTATGGATTTCCTTTATAATTTATATCGATTTATTTATATTTTAAAATGGATTTTTAAATATAAATCGAATATCGATGTAACACTGGATTTGAAATATCGAGTTATAAATCCTAGTGGAGCAGTACGATATTCTGTTGTGAATATATACAATAATATTTATTTTTGAATATTAAATTTAAATGTTTTTAAATATATTTCTATATTTAAATGGGTTATTTAGAGCTTTAAAAATAGCCAGTTTTGCAAACGACCTCAGAATTCAATGAACCTAATTTTGTTGGATCCGCAATGTTAAATTATTGTTAGATTTCAGTTTTTGTGATTTTTGAAATCAGTGTGTGGCCGTACGGGATTTTAATGTGAGAAACAGTTAATTTTCTGACTTTAAAAATACGCTGTGTGAGCAAACGGATTCGGAATTCGACGAAACCAGTTTCGTTCGGTCAGCAATATCAAACTGTAGCTACATGTCCATTTTCGTGATTTTTGGGTATAGTATGTGCTCACAGTGATTTTTAAACAGCGTGTACAGATAGCGATTGATTAAAATAAATAAAATAAGCGAATAAAAATATATTTTAACTACCCTATAAATATCACTACACTGTCCTAACCCTAAAAAAATTTCTCAGAAGCGCCGCCACCATTAAAACTAATCCATACAGTGAAAACCCCCAATCAAAAATCCAAATAAATTAAAATAAAATCCCTAAATTTGCAAAACTGAAATCTTTCAACTCCTCTTAACCTAAGCTACCCATCCGCACCAGTTTGGTTCAGTGCGATGCATTTTTGGAAAGTCTAGAAATGGCTTGTTACATCTAGGGTTCGTCGCGGGTGGAAATTTAGGAGTTCTCGAGCGATTTCGAGATGGTTGTGTGGTTCATGGTGTCGAGGGGTTCGAAGCAGCAGAGTTTGGTGGTGTTTGGATAATAAAAATGTCGCACATTTACTATTGGCGGCGAGCTCGCTCCTGAAACCGCGATGAGCAAATAGCGTGCGAATGGAATAAGATTTGTATGGTGGAGTGGAGTGTTCGAAGAGAGGAGTTTTGAGTATTTTTGTGGGATTTTAAACAAAGTAGAAATGGAGAGAGGATGGACTGAAGAAATTGAAAATGGTGTTGGAAGTGAGGAGCAGGTCACGGTTGATTGTTGGTGAAGAAGAAAGAACAGTGCGGTTAAGTAGTGGGTTTGATGGGCCAAGAAATTAATAAAGGGTAAAGCCCATTATAATAAATCCATGTTTTATTTTTTTAAATATATACAAACTTGTTAACATCATAACTGGCTCATATGAAATCAGAATCACGAACGGTCAGATCCTTTGGGATCGTATGGACGGTGGCTACGCCATGGAACTGACTGGGAGAGAATTGGGGCTCGTTTGGATTTACGGTGAAATTAAACGCCTGAATCAAATTAATGACCGATATATCGTTATTTAACGATCACCGTCCAATGTGAGTAACTCTCACTAACTCTGATCAATTTATATTTCTATAAAGTATTATTAGAATTGAAATTATTGGTTGCTTTGTTGTGTGTTGGTTGTTTGGTCGAACTGCTAGTCAGTTGGCTGAAATTATCGATAACGATATATATAAATCGTATCGACATACTGACTCTGTTTATCAGAATATTTTATATTTGTGTTGACTGACATCTGTGGATGCAGGGAAACAGGTTGGAGGAACCCAACTGGGTTCCTCAACACTTGTTTTATTGTTTGTCATATATTGTGTTATGTGATGTGATTATAATCAGTTGTTGATTTGGTGTGTTGATTGTTTTTATTTGGTAACTTTAAATACCAAAGGAAAATACTGGAATGTGGAAAGAGAATTTCAAACTAAAATTTGAAATAAAATATTTATATAAAATGAAAGAATTTTATATAAGAAGATATTTTCAAAATGTATATTGAAATGAAAATATTCGTATAAAATCAAAGTATTTTATAAAGGAATGTACGAAGTGAATATGGGATTCTAGAATTTTATAAAATCAAATGGATTCTATAAAAGTAGAATATTTGAAAAGTCAATAAGGAACCTCTGTATAGAGTTGTTAATCGATATGAAAGTCTAAAAGACCATTTTTGGTTAAAAATACATAATGGAGACAATAACATGTAGATGAAGAATTTTATGGAAGAATATAGTTTTAGAAATTTATGGAATTATGAAAAAGAATTATCGAGATATAAAAGAACAACGAGAAGATGTTTTCAAAGAGGATTTTAAATAGAAATTTGTTTTTAACAGATGAATTGAGAAGTTCAATTTATAAATATATTTTATAAATTTAATAAAAACATTTATCTTTTGATAAATGAAAATATATAAGTCGAACTTATATAGAGAATTAGAAATCGGTTTAACACCGATATTTTATGGGATTGGAATTCAGCATTATAAAGGGTAAATTAAGTAAGATTTTACGTGTTAGAAGTTAAAAGGAGTTTTTATACAAATAACTCTATAAATAGAATATAAATAGAAATTAAAAATGAGATATCATTTTTAATACGAAATCAAACTAAAGAGATAATATAAAGGAATATTTTTCACCGTTGGTATGAAAAATGGATTTAAGCAAAGGTTTTACGAGTAAACACATTTATTAAGAAAAGTGGGTTTTTAAGTAAAGTCAAACAGAAAGGGAATTTCGAATGGTTAGAAATGAATAACTTGTTTAATAATGAAAACAAGTGCTGAGATTTATAAACAAAGTTTATAAATGAATTAGAATATAATTATCAGTGGATAATTGAGATTTGCAAATTCAATAGTGAATTTGGATAATAGGAAATTGGAGTTGTTTTAAAGGGAGCGATGAAATCCATTTCGATATTCGAAATGTAAAAGGGATTAAATAAAATCCGTAGAGAGAGAGATTATCGAATATTAGTTATTCAAATAAAAGAGTTGACCGGATAGAGTAATTGAACTTAGTTAATCAGAGTTGGATTTAAATTAATATTGGTTATTCAATAAGAGTTGACCAAATATAGTTATATAGGGGTAGAGTTAGTCAAACCTAGTTATTCAGGAAGAGTTGCCATTTCGTACGATTGCTAGCATAATTCGCAGCGCTGCAGATAGCCTACGGCGGTCGGATGTTTTCTGAGGGAATCAGGCGTAACCATTGTGACCGCTGTGATCTAGAGTCAAGGGAATGGTGTAAAATCTAATAGTAGTTAATCGATATAAGTTAATAAGTCTAATTAGTCAAGTAGAGTTATCGAATATCACTTATTCGAAGTAGAGTTATCGAATATCACTTATTCGAAGTAGAGTTATCGAATATCACTTATTCGAAGTAGAGTCATCAAATATAGTTTACTTGAGAAGGGTAATCGATTATAGTTCATTCGGAGTGAGTTAAATCGAATAATTATTCGAAGTAGAGAATTATCGAATATGGTTTATTCGAAGGGAAATTTTCGAATATAGTTATTCGAAGAAAAGGATTATCGAATATTAGTTATTCGAACAAGAGGAATCAAGTATAGTTTATTCGAAGGAGAGAATTATCGAATAGTGAGTATTCGGGAGTGAATTTTACATTGGAATTCGATATAATCGAATTAAGGGAAGTAATGTTTACTTTCCGTTTCAAAATTTAGTTTACTTATTGATACTCAATTAGTAGTTTGTCATTTATCCAAATTAAGTTATATACACAAGATTTAAGTTAATATATTTCGAAAGCCTGGAGTTATAACATTTTGGTTATAATCAAAGGATTTTGGTAAAAGAAGTGGATTCGTAAATCGAGTCCGAGAGCAATGTAAGGAAGTGTGTTAAAAGATTTGAAAGTTGAACTTTGTCTATCCCGAGGTTAGAAATGTCGTTCAGTTAAGATTTGAGAGGTAAATTATACCCTAACTTGATTGGCTTCGTTTTTAACTAAGGGATGGGTAAGGTGCGGTAGTGAAGATTAGTCAAGTGAATTGAGCCAATGAGTGGAAGAGTTCGAATTGGTTTAGAGGTGTTTTATTTAAACATCGGTTTAAATCAAAGGAAGAAGTTTGGAAACGTTTTCCAAATAAGGATCTGGAATGTTTTATAATATAGGATACAAGAAATGGAATTAAATGTGGTGATGTTTTCCAAATGATTTATAAAGTATATTTTCTAAATTTAGAAAATAAGAATCTACGAATATATAGAATGGGGAAATGGATAAATTAAAGATAATTTAAGATAAAGAGATAAATGTTGAATGATGGTTGATCGATAGAGTTTCCATCTGGAAATAATATCATTGTTTGCACACCTGTTTTCTTTGATAGTTAAATCACCGACTATCGAAGTTTTTGACCATTTTTACGTCCTCAATACAGAGAGACCGGGATCAGATTCATTATCTGAAAACGACTCTGTATAGATGTTAGCGTTGCGATCAAATATTGAAGACGGAGTTATGCAAGGGTTATCCTGTTTACAGAATAGTGCCTTCGGTTTGTCCAGTCCCAGGACAAACGTGAATGGACGAATGTCTGACAAAGTATATCTAACGGATCGCGTAAGTTGATCTCTTCAAACGTACTTACATTTGGTGGCGGAGGAATTCGTTTCTCTTAGCTTTACACCCGTGGTATTTTTGGGGAAATCAATTTGTGATTTGGCGGATATGATGATGTGGCATTCAAAGTGAATGGCGGTCAAGTGTTTCAAAAGATACGTAATGACCTCAAGCCTCATCAACCGGGAAATGACAGAAATCGGGCAGGCAGCATGGCTATGTGGGTCACACCCATTAGGGTGTATATCATCTATCTAGAGAAAATCCATTTCATTATATTGTCTATTTCAATGCTGTCCCTTTTCGGGAAGACGGTGGGTAGCTCCCAACCGTTGGTGGTATACATTCGATACACTCAAGAGAAATGAGTGGTCGGTCATGTGAGGGCTGGGTTGCAAGATGTTCTTGTTGAACCCAGTGTATTTGCCTCTAGAGATACACTATCGGCAGGTGGTCCCATACCTTGTCAAGGTCGGAATCCAGTTTCCAATAAGAGCCGCGGTTTTTGTTTGTATACTATATATGTGGAACGTGAGATGCAAGCGTTCTGCTAGATTGTTAATTACTTGTGATTAGACATTATTATAATATCAGAAAAGTATCGATTTCCAAAACTGTTTTGGGTTATCGTAAGGTAAAAACCGTCCGTGTTTATGTGTGGATCGGTCTTACAATTATCTTTGCTTTTGAAAAGGATTTTGAAAAGTTAAACTGATGATTTGAGTTTACTCACGCCAGTCCCATGACTGACCCAGAGTTTATTTTGTTTTGTTTTCTCCCTAAACTCTTGGGTGCCCAAATTTGTACGGGCAGTCAAGTAGTTCAGGTCTTCACAGATACGCTTGGAGAAGCTTGAAGCAGGAGGCTTCAGAACTATATAGCTATTGTTATTTCCGCTATGTGTAAGTGTTGTACTCTGATAATGTTATTGTACATATATATATACACTTTTTTATTTCAAAGTTATGTTGTATAATATATTTTATTCGTTCCGCTGTGAGATTCGTGTTTGCTCTGATTATGTTCTTCTTCTTCTATTCTAAATTTCTATCTTATCTGTTCTCACCCTCTAATTTCTTTCTATTCATGATATGGAATGTTCGATGCCTTAATAATTAACATGGGTTTATGTTGATTTTCTAGGTTGAAAATCCCAGTTCGTTACAGTGGTATCAGAGCTGAAGGTTAAGTGATTACCTTGACTCTGTGGCGTGACTCAGTAGAGATGGGGTTAGTAATACCCTAGGTTGAGTTTGAGTGTATATACGAGTGAACGTATTTGTAGCTTTTACAAAAATTGTTTTATATTGTGGAGATTTGTTGGTTGGGTAGTTTGTGAATTCTGGTCGATCAGTTTGATCCACTGTATCGATAGGGGTTACCAAGAACTCAAGTACGATAAACCAACACAATATGTTTTGAAAGAGGGTAAATAAAATAATTTTACACAAAAATATATTTTGATATAAAAGAAAGGTATATCTTGGAATTTTTATCATATATTGGATGTGTTGGTTGATTATAATTGAAATGGTTATGTAAATAACGAATTTGAACTCATATAATATAAAAGCTGATTAATTAAATCTGAATTAAATCAGAATTGGAATTAAAATTCTGGAAACTGGGGAAAAGTTCTCAAAAAAGAGATTTGAGTTAAATATAAGTAAATTTTAAGATCCTGGGAGATTTTAAATTGTTTAATAAGAATTGTGAACGATATTTTGAAATGATTTCAAAATGAAAGTGTTTAAATATGGTTTTGATAAGTGATATATTATCGAACTCACTTCGATAGCTGGGAAATAACTCTGATGATATTAGCCACATCATCAGTGTTCATTTTCGAGTTGTAAGTGATGGATTACTACCAAAGATTTTGTTTTCGAATTATTTCGGGAAAAAGGAAGTTGTTTTGAATCCCGAAAGGGAATAATTTATTTTAGAAAACTAAACTGTTTAAAATCCCCAGGAAGATAGTATGAATTAAAAAAAATTAAGGAAATTCGTGAAACCATATATGAATTGAATTAAGACCAGAAATGGAAATCAAATAGGAATTGGGAAATGCAAACTGGAATTTGATAAAAACCAGTAAGGGAAAATTGAATTGAAATAGAACGATATAGAATAAGGTTGAAGTTGTGAGTTATGAATTTGTGTAAATATATTGGACGGGTATGTAAGAGTTGAAATTGGTAATGGAATTTGAGATTGAGTATGAGATTTGGTTTGAAAATAGGATGATTGGATTTGAGAACAGATGATTGGAGCGTGATTTGGATGACTTTGATATATGTTGAATTGGCAGCAGAATAAAAGGATGTAATGGTTTGCCCGACATAAGGTACATGTTTAAATTTCCATATGAGGTTTTATGGGCCGATTTGGCAAGCCACTTGGCTGTTTGATTTTCTTTTGGATTGGAAAGGGCCTAGAGAGGCGAGTTGGGGTTTGAACGATTGACCGGTACAAAGGAGGTGCTGGTGAATTTTTTCGAAAATTTCGAATGTTAGGAAATTTTTCAGAAATTTTGAAATTTTTCATTAACTAAATTTAATTAATATTTTAATTGAAATTAAATGGGTTCAGTTAAAACTGAAGTTAAAAGTAAACGAATAGTTTTTAAACCGGTTAATAGGGTCTATTTTCTACCTTAGCAATTTCGAGGACGAAATTATTTTAAGGGGGGAAGAATGTAACAACCCGCATTTTTCAGCAATATAATTAATTTATTTAATTATTTAAATAGTGATTTAGGAAATTAAATGGTTGTTAAATTGAATAATATTTAATATTTAATTAAAATAAATAATATAATAATATATTTAATTTCTGAAATAGTCAAAAATGGTAGAACTCACAAAATAGTGTAAATGCGATTATTTAAAATATATAGTTCAATTTCGAGTTGAATTATACGAACAAATATATTATTCGACGGCAGTTTGAACGTATAATTATAATATAATTAAAATCGAGCTCGAAATGGCAAGGCAGTTCGCTATTTGGCGATTTGAACTTCAACTGAATGTAATGGGTTCGTTTTAAATCGGATTCCTGTGAAACAAGAAACATGTGGAGCTGGTGAAGTATATCTTTCTAGTGGAAGAGAAAAATTGGGATTTCGTCGTGTAGATTTTGATATATGTCCAAATCAAATTTTAGAAAAGTCGCTATGGATTTCCTTTATAATTTATATCGATTTATTTATATTTTAAAATGGATTTTTAAATATAAATCGAATATTGATGTAACACTGGATTTTAAATATCAAGTTATAAATCCCAGTGGAGCAGTACGATATTCTGTTGTGAATATATACAATAATATTTATTTTTAAATATTAAATTTAAATGTTTTTAAATATATTTCTATATTTAAATGGGTTATTTAGAGCTTTAAAAATAGCTAGTTTTGCAAGCAACCTCAGAATTCAACGAAACTAATTTTGTTGGATCCGCAATGTTAAATTATTGTTAGATTTCAGTTTTTGTGATTTTTGAAATCAGTGTGTGTCCGTATGTGATTTTAATGTGAAAAACGGTCAATTTTCTGACTTTAAAAATACGCTGTGTGAGCAAACTGAGTTGGAATTCGAGGAAACCAGTTTCGTTCAGTCCGCAATGTCAAACTGTAGCTGCATGTCCATTTTTGTGATTTTTGGGTATAGTATGTGCTCACAGTGATTTTTAAACAGCGTGTATAGACAGCGATTGATTAAAATAAATAAAATAAGCGAATAAAAATATATTTTAACTACCCTATAAATATCACTACACTGTCCTAACCCTAAAAAAAATTCTCAGAAGCGCGGCCACCATCAAAACTAATCCATACAGTGAAAACCCGCAATCAAACATCCAAACAAATTAAAATAAAATCCCTAAATTTGCAAAACTGAAATCTTTCAAATCCTCTTAACCTAAGCTACCCATCTGCACCAGTTTGGTTCAGTGCGATGCATTTTTGGAAGTCTAGAAATGGCTTGTTACATCTAGGGTTCGTCGCGGGTGGAAATTTAGGAGTTCTCGAGTGATTTCGAGATGGTTGTGTGGTTCATGGTGTTGAGGGGTTCGAAGCAGCAGAGTTTGGTGGTGTTTGGATAATAAAAATGTCACACGTTTACTATTGGTGGCGAGCTCGCTCTTGAAACCACGACGAGCAAATAGCGTGCGAACGGAATAAGATTTGTATGGAGGAGTGGAGTGTTCGAAGAGAGGAGTTTTGAGTATTTTTGTGGGATTTTAAACAAAGTAGAAATGGGGAGAGGATGGATTGAAAAAATTGGAAATGGTGTTGGAAGTGAGGAGCAGGTCACGGCTGATTGTTGGTGAAGAAGAAAGAACAGTGCGGCTAAGTAGTGGGTTTGATGGGCCAAGAGATTAATAAAGGGTAAAGCCCATTATAATAAATCCATGTTTTATTTTTTTAAATATATACAAACTTGTTAACATCATAACTGGCTCATATGAAATCAGAATCACGAACCGTCAGATCCGTTGGGATCGTATGGACGGTGGCTACGCCATGGAACTAACCGGGAGAGAATTGGGGCTCGTTTGGATTTACGGTGAAATTAAACGCCTGAATCAAATCAATGACCGATATATCGTTATTTAACGATCAACATCCAATGTGAGTAACTCTCACTAAATCTGATCAATTTATATTTCTATAAAGTATTATTAGAATTGAAATTATTGGTTGCTTTGTTGTGTGTTGGTTGTTTGGTCGAACTGCTAGTCAGTTGGCTGAAATTATCGATAACGATATATATAAATCGTATCAAAATACTGACTCTGTTTATCAGAATATTTTATATTTGTGCTGACTGACATCTGTGGATGCAGGGAAACAGGTTGGAGGAACCCAACTGGGTTCCTCAACACTTATTTTACTATTTGTCATATATTGTGATATGTGATGTGATTATAATCAGTTGTTGATTTGGTGTGTTGATTGTGGTTATTTGGTAACTTTAAATACCAAAGGAAAATACTGGAATGTGGAAAGAGAATTTCAAACTAAAATTTGAAATAAAATATTTATATAAAATGAAAGAATTTTATATAAGAAGATATTTCAAAATGTATATTGAAATGAAAATATTCGTATAAAATCAAAGTATTTTATAAAGGAATGTACGAAGCGAATATTGGATTCTAGAATTTTATAAAATCAAATGGATTCTATAAAAGTAGATTATTTGAAATGTCAATAAGGAACCTCTGTATAGAGTTGTTAATCGATATGAAAGTCTAAAAGAACATTTTTGATTAAAATTACATAATGGAGACAATAACATGTAGATGAAGAATTTTATGGAAAAATATAGTTTTAGAAATTTTTGGAATTATGAAAAAAGAATTGTCGAGATATAAAAGAACAACGAGAAGATGTTTTCAAAGAGGATTTTAAATAGAAATCTGTTTTTAACAGATGAACTGAGAAGTTCAATTTACAAATATATTTTATAAATTAAATAAAAACATTTATCTTTTGATAAATGAAAATATATAAGTCGAACTTATATAGAGAATTAGAAATCGGTTTAACACCGATATTTTATGGGATAGGAATTCAGCATTATAAAGGGTAAATTAAGTGAGATTTTACGTGTTAGAAGTTAAAAGGAGTTTTTATACAAATAACTCTGTAAATAGAATATAAATAGAAATTGAAAATGAGATATCGTTTTTAATACGAAATCAAACTAAAGAGATAATATAAAGGAATATTTTTCACCGTTGGTATGAAAAATGGATTTAAGCAAAGGTTTTGCGAATAAACACATTTATTAAGAAAAGTGGGTTTTTAAGTAAAGTTAAACAGGAAGGGAATTTCGAATGGTTAGAAATGAATAACTTGTTTAATAACGAAAACAAGTGCTGAGATTTATAAACAAAGTTTATAAATGAATTAGAATACAATTATCAGTGGATAATTGAGATATGCAAATTCAATAGTGAATTTGGATAATAGGAAATTAGAGTTGTTTTAAAGGGAGCGATGAAATCCATTTCGATATTCGAAATGTAAAAGGGATTAAATAAAATCCGTAGAGAGAGAGAGATTATCGAATATTAGTTATTCAAATAAAAGAGTTGACCGGATAGAGTAATTGAACTTAGTTAATCAGAGTTGGATTTAAATTAATATTGGTTATTCAATCAGAGTTGACCAAATATAGTTATATAGGGGAAGAGTTAGTCAAACCTAGTTATTCAGGAAGAGTTGCCATTTCGTACGACTGCTAGCGTAATTCGCAGGGCCGTAGATAGCCTACGGCGGTCAGATGTTTCCCGAGGGAATCAGGCATAACCTTTCTGACCGCTGTGATCTAGAGTCAAGCGAATGGTGTAAAATCTAATAGTAGTTAATCGATATAAGTTAATAAGTCTAATTAGTCGAGTAGAGTTATCGAATATCACTTATTCGAAGTGGAGTTATCGAATATCACTTATTCGAAGTAGAGTTATCGAATATCACTTATTCGAAGTAGAGTTATCGAATATAGTTTACTTGAGAAGGGTAATCGAATATAATTCATTCGGAGTCAGTTAAATCGAATAATTATTCGAAGTAGAGAATTATCAAATATGGTTTATTCGAAGGGAGATTTTCGAATATAGTTATTCGAAGAAAAGGATTATCGAATATTAGTTATTCGAACAAGAGGAATCAAATATAGTTTATTCGAAGGAGAGAATTATCGAATAGTGATTATTCAAGAGTGAATTATACATTGGAATTCGATATAATCGAATTAAGGGAAGTAATGTTTACTTTTCGTTTCAAAATTTAGTTTACTTATTGATACTCAATTAGTAGTTTGTCATTTATCCAAATTAAGTTATATACACTAGATTTAAATTAATATATTTCGAAAGCCTGGAGTTATAACATTTTGGTTATAATCAAAGGATTTTGGTAAAAGAAGTGGATTCGTAAATCGTGTCCGAGAGCAACGTAAGGAAGTGTGTTAAAAGATTTGAAAGTTGAACTTTGTCTATCCCGAGGTTAGAAATGTCGTTCAGTTAAGGTTTGAGAGGTTAATTATACCCCCAACTTGATTGGCTTCGTTTTTAACAAAGGGATGGGTAAGGTTCGGTAGTGAAGATTGGTCAAGTGAATTGAGCCAATGAGTGGAAGAGTTCGAATTGGTTTAGAGGTGTTTTATTTAAACATCGGTTTAAATCAAAGGAAGAAGTTTGGAAACGTTTTCCAAATAAGGATCATGAATGTTTTATAATATAGGATACAAGAAATAGAAGTAAATGTGGTGATGTTTTCCAAATGATTTATAAAGTATATTTTCTAAATTTAGAAAATAAGAATCTACGAATATATAGAATGGGGAAATGGATAAATTAAAGATAATTTAAGATAAAGAGATGAATGTTGAATGATGGTTGATCGATAGAGTTTCCATCTGCAAATAATATCATTGTTTGCACACCTGTTTTCTTTGATAGTTAAATCACCGACTATCGATGTTTTTGACCATTTTTACGTCGTCAATACGGAGAGACCGGGAACAGATTCATTATCTGAAAACCACTCTGTATAGATGTTAGCGTTGCGATCAAATATTGAAGACGGAGTTATGCAAGGGCTATCCTGTTTACAGAATAGTGCCTTCGGTTTGTCCAGTCCCAGGACAAACGTGAATGGACGAATGTCTGACAAAGTATATCTAACGGATCGCGTAAGTTGAACTCTTCAAACGTACTTACGTTTGGTGGTGGAGGAATTCATTTCTCTTAGCTTTATACCCATGGTATTTTTGGGGAAATCAATTTGTGATTTGGCGGGTATGATGATGTGGCATTCAAAGTGAATGGCGGTCAAGTGTTTCAAAAGATACGTAATGACCTCAAGCCTCATCAACCGGGAAATGACAAAAATCGGGCAGGCAGCATGGCTATGTGAGTCGCACCCATTAGGGTGTATATCACCTATCTAGAGAAAATCCATTTCATTATATTGTCTATTTCGATGCTGTCCCTTTTCGGGAAGACGGTGGGTAGCTCCCAACCGTTGGTGGTATACATTCGATACACTCAAGCGAAATGTAACAACCCGTAAAATCTGGGCCAGTTTAAAATTTTTATTTTGGCAATTTTAGCGAATTTTGATTATTTAAAATGAATTATTTTAAATAATATTGACGAGAAATTTATTTTGAATATAATTCGAACGTATATATTATATACGTCGTCGTTAGAATATAAATAATTATATATAATTATAAAAGGAATTGAAAATGGCGCGGTAGTTCGAAAATTCGATTTCAAACTTCAATTGAATGTACCGGGTGCAAAACAATCCGGATTTTTGTGAAACCAAAAACATTAGGATCTAATTGATGATATCTTTCCAACGAAGTTGAGAAACTGAGATTTCACTTTATAAATGATGAGATATGTCCAGTTGAAAATTCTGAATAGTCGCTATGGAATTCAGGCCCTTAAAAATGGACATTTTGCAAATGACCTCGGATTTCGACGAAACCACTTTTGTTGGGTCCGTGATGTCGAGTTATTGCTAGGTTTCAAATTTCATAATTTTTCGAATCAATATGTGAGCGTGGCAAAGGAAAACGTGTTTTGACCATTTCAGTTGATTTTAATCGACTGGAAATTGGCCATTTTTCTAACGGTCTCAGAATTCGACGAAACTAGTTTTGTTAGGACCGTATCGTCAATACGAAGCTAGAAAATATTTTTCGGGAATTTTTAGGGTTAGTATGTGACCCCGGTAACTTGAAATGTACGTTTAAAATTCAATATAATGATTTAAATGTAAATTTAACGGAAACTGATTGTAACAATCAAATCAGCTTGCGATATATATCCCATTGTGTTCGGAATGGGGGTAAAACGCTATGGACGACAGGCGGTGGGCCTCGTTTCGAGGTCGAATGTGAAAGTCAACTCTTTAGGATAAAATTTATTAATTAAATAAAAAAAAAAAAAAAAAGAATATTATCTCCCCCTTTACTACCCAGGCCCCCCCCCCGATTTCCTTTTACAGAAAACTAAAAAAGAAAAAAAAAAAAAAAGGGAAACGAAATCGAAATCGCCCCTTTCCCTCGTCGGAGCCGCCACCCCCGCGTCGGCCTCCTCCTCCAATCGCCCGCCACTCAGTTGAAGCCCCTGTCCCCTCTTCGGCCTCCTCCCCCTCGCGACTCTTTCCTCCTCCCTCCTCCACGCGAGGACAGCGAGCGCCCCCCCCGAACCCTAGCGCCGCCGATGAAGTCGAGCCCCCCCTCCGATCTGCAAGCCTCGATGAAGCCCCCCCGACCACTCGACGAGCCCCTGTAAGTTTTGGTTTTTTTTTATTTACTTATTTTCATTTAAACTGTAAAATTTTGTTGATTTTAAAAAAACTGAATTTTTAGGAAGTTAAAAACTGAAATTTTATTTAAAGTAAAACTGAAATTTTATTTAAAGTAAAACTGAAATTTTTATAAAGTATAAAGCTGAAAATAAAAGGTTAAAACTGATTTTAAAATAAAAGAATAAAACTGATTTTAGGAATTTTAAAAACTTTGATTTGAAAAAGTTATTTTAAACTTTAAAGGTGAAAAGATTTAAACTTTAAAAGTGAAAGGTTTAGATTTTAAAAAGGAAAGGATTTGAACTTTTTGAAATAAAAATTCGATTTTTATATATTGAACTTTGAACTAAAAATTCGATTTTTATATATTAAATAGCGAACTAAAAATTCGATTTTTATATATTGAATAGCGAAGTAAAAATGTGATTTTTACGTATGTAGTGAAAGCAGCAACGAAGGTGACAAAAAGGCGAAACGACGAAGACTTCTGCAAAGGAAGAGCCGTGGAGCTGGATAGCTATAAGTGAGAATTTCTCACCTTTCTATTTTATTTCTAGTTATATATATATACTAGGATGCAGACGGTGCTTAGTAGCACCCGACACAATCGTCCACAGACCATGGACTTGTTTGTTTGATTGTTTGGTGATTGATTGTGATATTGGTTTGAATGTGGTTTGTGGTGTGAAAAATCGAATCGATAAATTGGTTAGGATTAGACGTGCGCCGTTATAAGGCGAAGGAGTAAGGCTAGGTTAGACCCTTACTCCAAATTTTGTGGTTTGCAAAATGAAATTGATTTGATTGATGAGTGAATGGCGTGGGCCTTCACTAGACCGGGGATAAGGCTAGGCCTCGTCCCGTTTCTAGTATCGTGCCGTTATGCTGCCGAAATTTTCTAAAATATGTTAGAAAAATAAAAATATCATTTTTTTTAAAGAATGAACCGAAGAGAAATTCATATGTTGAAATAAAATGTTTTGTCGTTAAAAATATAAATTTTAACGTGAATGTGAATAAATAAAATATTCATTTGCAAACCAGATGGTTTGTTTATGTACACTTATTTGAAGGACATTGATTGGGTCGATAAATTTTACACATCGCCCAACTGCACAAATAAAATCTGTGTTTGATTGTTTGAAACCCTACACGGGTGTTGGGATGATATTTGACGTACACTAATCCCGATTGTTTAGTTGTGTGTCGATCGATTGATTGACAGACTGTTATAAGCGTTGAATATTTATATTTGATGCTTATACAGTGTAGAATGCACTTTGGATGATGGTTGATTATTCATCGTTGTTGATATATGCATGTGTTGTAGAAAATCCATATAATTAACATTATATGGTAATTGATTGGGCCTCATTCCAGTTTTGAAAAAGAAATATTTGAAAAAGAAATATTTGAAATAGAATATTTGAAAATAAAGGAATATATGAAGCCGTGTTGATTAGATTGACGCCATTTTGACGTGAACGATATTTATATCAATTGAAAACGAATTCGAAATGAATTGAATTGAAAACGATTTCGAAATGAATTGAATTGAAAACGATTTCGAAATGAATTGAATTGAAAACGATTTCGAAATGAATTGAATTGAAAACGATTTCGAAATGAATTGAATTGAAAACGATTTCGAAATGAATTGAATTGAAAACGATTTCGAAATGAATTGAATTGAAAACGATTTCGAAATGAATTGAATTGAAAACGAATTCGAAATGAATTGAATTGAAAACGAATTCGAAATGAATTGAATTGAAAACGATTTCGAAATAAATTGAATTGAAAACGAATTCGAAATGAATTGAATTGAAAACGATTTCGAAATGAATTGAATTGAATATGAATTCAAATTGAATTGAAATTTGAATTGAACAGAAATGAATTTTGAAACGAATTTATAAAGAAGAATTCAATTTTGCTTTGAATTGAAATGGAAGTCGAAATAAATTTTGAAATGAATTTAAAACTGTTTATATAATTCGTTTTAAATAAAAATCGGCGAAGTATATATTATATATATTATATATATAATATAATGGCCTGAATAGAACGCGCCGCGCCGCGGCAGTTCGTGAATTTCGACCATTTATTTCAAACGGACATTGCGGGAGATCCGACCGTCGGATTCTCCTAAAACCGGAACCGTTGGGTTCGTATCGAAAAGAGCTTTCTAACGAATATTAGAAATTTGAAATCTAACGGTTGGATTTGGAATTACGTCCAAATCAAATTCGAAAAAGGTCGCTGTAAGTGCAGTTCGATGGCCGTTAATGGAAATCGACTGTACGGGCCTTGATAAAATTATTAAAAATAGTAATAATTTGTGTAAAATCATAAGAAGTGATTTGTGAAAGTTTGGGATGAAAAACTCCATATTTGAAAAGATAAAAATAGATTTTTATCGAAATGAACTAGATTTGAACTAGAATTATAATTCTATTTATTTTTAAATAAATAAATTGAATTTGAAATGGTTTTGAAAATAACCAAAATTTCCAATGATTGCATTGGAGTGGAGTTGAATCGAAATTGTCTTCGGAATATTTCGATGTTGGAATTCGTGATATTACAGGTGTTGTTATGGAAATTTGAAAGATATATTTGTATCGTTATTTCCAATACGACATTTGTTAGTCGTAGAATTCGATATTGAATATAAGCCGATATATTTTCTATTCAGAGCCTTGTATTGAATATCGAATGTGATTTGGGTTTGTCGTGAATGGTGTCTTCACTAACACTGTTCTTAAACCCAGTTGAGAAAAGATTAAATCTTTTTATTTAGATTTAATGAAGTGTACCAGTTAAATGATATTTAATTGGAATTGAAATGGGTATTGATTTTTGGGTTTATCGTGAACAGTGTTTTAAATAACACTTGTTCTTTAACCCGATAATTAATGAATGTGATTTGGGTTTGTCGTGAATGGTGTCTTCACTAACACTGTTCTTGAACCCAGTTGAGAAAAGATTAAATCTTTTGATTTAGATTTAATGAAGTTCACCAATTAAATAATATTTAATTGGAATTGAAATGATATTGATTTTTGGGTTTATCGTGAACAGTGTTTTAAATAACACTTGTTCTTTAACCCGATAATTAATGGGATGTGACTTTGGGTTTATCGTGAACCGTGTTTTAAATGACACTGATTCTTTAACCCAGTCACAGATTAAAACTAAGTGGAGTTTTAATGAATCTTTAATTAGATTGAAAAGATCGAGAATGGAGTATCACCAGTTTTGCTCCAGGCGATAGTTAAATCTTTAATTAGATTTGAACGTGAAATTTAGAAACTAACTGTCGGTTAGCCAAGCAGAATGGTTTTCTGGATATTGATCTGATGTTGGTTTCGGCCTTCGGGGTTAATATTTGGGGAATTATTCTCTTGATTAATTTACGGTTAGTGACTGATGAATTGGAATGAGGCGTATGTTGTGTTTGTGTAACACTTTTATAAAATATACGCGAGTTATTCGGGAAGACCGGGTTTATCCCATTCTGAATAACTGATACGACGATAAGTCGAAGATGAAGACGATGGTCGAAGACCGGAGGTCTTCACGTCGTTTGGGTGATAACTGATGATCTTGATTGGGCTGTACACCCAAGAAGATGGAAACAGTTGGTGATCGTCCAGACGTACTTGGAGATCGATGGATATGCGGGGTACTAGGTGCCTCCGGTTTCGTTCAGCCCCAGAACGGACTTGTAAATGGACTGTGTGTCTGACATTGGATTTCATTCTGTGTGACTGATATCGGTTGCATAGAGTGGTTTGCCTGTGTGGCATGCTAAGATGCAAATGATCAAGGCTTCTGTTGAAAAGCAAAGTCTTGTGGTGATGATCAAAGCACGGCCTTTGTGGCGTAGCTTTGTGTAACGTTTACTTCGCGAGTTTCACACCCGGTATGAACCAAAAACGGGAGAAAGGACCTCAGGGAGGGCCTGCGTTTCTTCCTAGTTAGAAGTGGCGTCAGTGGTTTTACACGCCCTGACGAGTTTGACTTATGTGGTTGTTGCTGTTGCGAGGCGCCTCGGATTGATCGGTCGTTCTCGAACCGATGGAGTCATTTAGTGGCTCATTTACGCCCCAAAGGGCGGGGAAACGTAGTGTTCAGGCATTTTAATCCACATCGGTGGACCGGCCCTGTCGCTCCTAGGGTCACTCGAGCTCTGATCCTGAGGCTGGGGCTAGGCAGTCTCGAATCGGTTGAGGACTATCTTTTGCCTCGGTTCATAGATGGAAATCCAATTTCCAAATACGAGACTTTGCGGTTTTGATTGTATATCCTATATATGGCGACATAGTGGGATGGGGCGCTTATGCCGCCTATGATTGATACTTATGATTTGAAGTTGTTTTATACACTATGCACTTATTATAGTATCAAATGATTTCTTTTAAACTCTGTATATTCTTGTAATCTGATGCATTGTTGTAATATACAATGAAATGTTCTTTGTATGCGTTCTGTTGTGGCTTGTTCTCGAACTATCCGACGCTTTCCTTTACGGGGGAGTTGCGGGTCTTTACACGTGGTATCAGAGCTTTGGTTTACAAAGCTCAGAGAACAAGACACATTAGAAACATATGAAAGAATTCATCAGATATTGGATTAGTAATATCCAATGAGGATGACTCGTTAGAGATGGGATCAGTAGTGTCCTAGAACGAGTCGAAAGAGTGTTGTTTTTGAAAATAAAAGTGAAAACCCACTTTGTTTTGGAAATTCAAATCTTAAGTATTCGTATTTGAATAGTCTATTTAAATTGAATTTGGGCAATCGAGTATATAAAGATTTTGCATACACGCTTAGCGGCTTGTATTCGAAGTTTTAATATATTGGGTAGATATAGAATCACATTCTAGTTGCCCGGGGATGATTCTGATGATGAGGCATCGTCATCTGTGTTGTGTTCGACTGGCGAGAGTGGGTTATCTATATATTTCCATATAGGCTGGTGTGAGAACCAAAATTAGATAGGGCTTATTGTTGTGATTTAGCATCAAAAATCTGATTTTTGTCTATGTATCAAAATTATGAATTTGAAACTTTAAATTCACTAATTGATTGATGTTTGTGTTGTTTGGTTAATTGTTTGCTAATTTTGAACCATTATGCATAATTTAAATCGAATATTGAACTGTATCGAAAATTGGTCGCATTTGCTTGCATATATGTACTTACATTGAACAGGTCATAGCAAGGAGGCTAGAGCCGAGAATAAAATTTGTTTGCCCGACAAATAGGTACATGTTTACTACATAATTTCCTGCGTTGTTTGGGTGATGATGATTTTGTGAGCCTATTGGCTAGCCGCTTGGCTTTTTCTTTTTCTTTTTGAGATCTGAAGGACCGGGGAAGCTATTTGAAATTCCCCGATGCTCCCGGTGCAGGGGAGGTTATGGCGAAATTTTTCAAAAATTTAGGGTGTTAGCCAAAATTTTGAAGTTTTGAAAATTCTCAGAAACTAAAGAGTTGGAGAATGGAAGCCAGATCGAGCGTAGAGTTGATTAATCAAACCACTTTCGACTTTGTTCCTTTTCGGGGACGAAAAGTTTTAAGTGGGGGAGATTGTAACAACCCGTAAAATCTGGGCCAGTTTAAAATTTTTATTTTGGCAATTTTAGCGAATTTTGATTATTTAAAATGAATTATTTTAAATAATATTGACGAGAAATTTATTTTGAATATAATTCGAACGTATATATTATATACGTCGTCGTTAGAATATAAATAATTATATATAATTATAAAAGGAATTGAAAATGGCGCGGTAGTTCGAAAATTCGATTTCAAACTTCAATTGAATGTACCGGGTGCAAAACAATCCGGATTTTTGTGAAACCAAAAACATTAGGATCTAATTGATGATATCTTTCCAACGAAGTTGAGAAACTGAGATTTCACTTTATAAATGATGAGATATGTCCAGTTGAAAATTCTGAATAGTCGCTATGGAATTCAGGCCCTTAAAAATGGACATTTTGCAAATGACCTCGGATTTCGACGAAACCACTTTTGTTGGGTCCGTGATGTCGAGTTATTGCTAGGTTTCAAATTTCATAATTTTTCGAATCAATATGTGAGCGTGGCAAAGGAAAACGTGTTTTGACCATTTCAGTTGATTTTAATCGACTGGAAATTGGCCATTTTTCTAACGGTCTCAGAATTCGACGAAACTAGTTTTGTTAGGACCGTATCGTCAATACGAAGCTAGAAAATATTTTTCGGGAATTTTTAGGGTTAGTATGTGACCCCGGTAACTTGAAATGTACGTTTAAAATTCAATATAATGATTTAAATGTAAATTTAACGGAAACTGATTGTAACAATCAAATCAGCTTGCGATATATATCCCATTGTGTTCGGAATGGGGGTAAAACGCTATGGACGACAGGCGGTGGGCCTCGTTTCGAGGTCGAATGTGAAAGTCAACTCTTTAGGATAAAATTTATTAATTAAATAAAAAAAAAAAAAAAAAGAATATTATCTCCCCCTTTACTACCCAGGCCCCCCCCCCCGATTTCCTTTTACAGAAAACTAAAAAAGAAAAAAAAAAAAAAAGGGAAACGAAATCGAAATCGCCCCTTTCCCTCGTCGGAGCCGCCACCCCCGCGTCGGCCTCCTCCTCCAATCGCCCGCCACTCAGTTGAAGCCCCTGTCCCCTCTTCGGCCTCCTCCCCCTCGCGACTCTTTCCTCCTCCCTCCTCCACGCGAGGACAGCGAGCGCCCCCCCCGAACCCTAGCGCCGCCGATGAAGTCGAGCCCCCCCTCCGATCTGCAAGCCTCGATGAAGCCCCCCCGACCACTCGACGAGCCCCTGTAAGTTTTGGTTTTTTTTTATTTACTTATTTTCATTTAAACTGTAAAATTTTGTTGATTTTAAAAAAACTGAATTTTTAGGAAGTTAAAAACTGAAATTTTATTTAAAGTAAAACTGAAATTTTATTTAAAGTAAAACTGAAATTTTTATAAAGTATAAAGCTGAAAATAAAAGGTTAAAACTGATTTTAAAATAAAAGAATAAAACTGATTTTAGGAATTTTAAAAACTTTGATTTGAAAAAGTTATTTTAAACTTTAAAGGTGAAAAGATTTAAACTTTAAAAGTGAAAGGTTTAGATTTTAAAAAGGAAAGGATTTGAACTTTTTGAAATAAAAATTCGATTTTTATATATTGAACTTTGAACTAAAAATTCGATTTTTATATATTAAATAGCGAACTAAAAATTCGATTTTTATATATTGAATAGCGAAGTAAAAATGTGATTTTTACGTATGTAGTGAAAGCAGCAACGAAGGTGACAAAAAGGCGAAACGACGAAGACTTCTGCAAAGGAAGAGCCGTGGAGCTGGATAGCTATAAGTGAGAATTTCTCACCTTTCTATTTTATTTCTAGTTATATATATATACTAGGATGCAGACGGTGCTTAGTAGCACCCGACACAATCGTCCACAGACCATGGACTTGTTTGTTTGATTGTTTGGTGATTGATTGTGATATTGGTTTGAATGTGGTTTGTGGTGTGAAAAATCGAATCGATAAATTGGTTAGGATTAGACGTGCGCCGTTATAAGGCGAAGGAGTAAGGCTAGGTTAGACCCTTACTCCAAATTTTGTGGTTTGCAAAATGAAATTGATTTGATTGATGAGTGAATGGCGTGGGCCTTCACTAGACCGGGGATAAGGCTAGGCCTCGTCCCGTTTCTAGTATCGTGCCGTTATGCTGCCGAAATTTTCTAAAATATGTTAGAAAAATAAAAATATCATTTTTTTTAAAGAATGAACCGAAGAGAAATTCATATGTTGAAATAAAATGTTTTGTCGTTAAAAATATAAATTTTAACGTGAATGTGAATAAATAAAATATTCATTTGCAAACCAGATGGTTTGTTTATGTACACTTATTTGAAGGACATTGATTGGGTCGATAAATTTTACACATCGCCCAACTGCACAAATAAAATCTGTGTTTGATTGTTTGAAACCCTACACGGGTGTTGGGATGATATTTGACGTACACTAATCCCGATTGTTTAGTTGTGTGTCGATCGATTGATTGACAGACTGTTATAAGCGTTGAATATTTATATTTGATGCTTATACAGTGTAGAATGCACTTTGGATGATGGTTGATTATTCATCGTTGTTGATATATGCATGTGTTGTAGAAAATCCATATAATTAACATTATATGGTAATTGATTGGGCCTCATTCCAGTTTTGAAAAAGAAATATTTGAAAAAGAAATATTTGAAATAGAATATTTGAAAATAAAGGAATATATGAAGCCGTGTTGATTAGATTGACGCCATTTTGACGTGAACGATATTTATATCAATTGAAAACGAATTCGAAATGAATTGAATTGAAAACGATTTCGAAATGAATTGAATTGAAAACGATTTCGAAATGAATTGAATTGAAAACGATTTCGAAATGAATTGAATTGAAAACGATTTCGAAATGAATTGAATTGAAAACGATTTCGAAATGAATTGAATTGAAAACGATTTCGAAATGAATTGAATTGAAAACGATTTCGAAATGAATTGAATTGAAAACGAATTCGAAATGAATTGAATTGAAAACGAATTCGAAATGAATTGAATTGAAAACGATTTCGAAATAAATTGAATTGAAAACGAATTCGAAATGAATTGAATTGAAAACGATTTCGAAATGAATTGAATTGAATATGAATTCAAATTGAATTGAAATTTGAATTGAACAGAAATGAATTTTGAAACGAATTTATAAAGAAGAATTCAATTTTGCTTTGAATTGAAATGGAAGTCGAAATAAATTTTGAAATGAATTTAAAACTGTTTATATAATTCGTTTTAAATAAAAATCGGCGAAGTATATATTATATATATTATATATATAATATAATGGCCTGAATAGAACGCGCCGCGCCGCGGCAGTTCGTGAATTTCGACCATTTATTTCAAACGGACATTGCGGGAGATCCGACCGTCGGATTCTCCTAAAACCGGAACCGTTGGGTTCGTATCGAAAAGAGCTTTCTAACGAATATTAGAAATTTGAAATCTAACGGTTGGATTTGGAATTACGTCCAAATCAAATTCGAAAAAGGTCGCTGTAAGTGCAGTTCGATGGCCGTTAATGGAAATCGACTGTACGGGCCTTGATAAAATTATTAAAAATAGTAATAATTTGTGTAAAATCATAAGAAGTGATTTGTGAAAGTTTGGGATGAAAAACTCCATATTTGAAAAGATAAAAATAGATTTTTATCGAAATGAACTAGATTTGAACTAGAATTATAATTCTATTTATTTTTAAATAAATAAATTGAATTTGAAATGGTTTTGAAAATAACCAAAATTTCCAATGATTGCATTGGAGTGGAGTTGAATCGAAATTGTCTTCGGAATATTTCGATGTTGGAATTCGTGATATTACAGGTGTTGTTATGGAAATTTGAAAGATATATTTGTATCGTTATTTCCAATACGACATTTGTTAGTCGTAGAATTCGATATTGAATATAAGCCGATATATTTTCTATTCAGAGCCTTGTATTGAATATCGAATGTGATTTGGGTTTGTCGTGAATGGTGTCTTCACTAACACTGTTCTTAAACCCAGTTGAGAAAAGATTAAATCTTTTTATTTAGATTTAATGAAGTGTACCAGTTAAATGATATTTAATTGGAATTGAAATGGGTATTGATTTTTGGGTTTATCGTGAACAGTGTTTTAAATAACACTTGTTCTTTAACCCGATAATTAATGAATGTGATTTGGGTTTGTCGTGAATGGTGTCTTCACTAACACTGTTCTTGAACCCAGTTGAGAAAAGATTAAATCTTTTGATTTAGATTTAATGAAGTTCACCAATTAAATAATATTTAATTGGAATTGAAATGATATTGATTTTTGGGTTTATCGTGAACAGTGTTTTAAATAACACTTGTTCTTTAACCCGATAATTAATGGGATGTGACTTTGGGTTTATCGTGAACCGTGTTTTAAATGACACTGATTCTTTAACCCAGTCACAGATTAAAACTAAGTGGAGTTTTAATGAATCTTTAATTAGATTGAAAAGATCGAGAATGGAGTATCACCAGTTTTGCTCCAGGCGATAGTTAAATCTTTAATTAGATTTGAACGTGAAATTTAGAAACTAACTGTCGGTTAGCCAAGCAGAATGGTTTTCTGGATATTGATCTGATGTTGGTTTCGGCCTTCGGGGTTAATATTTGGGGAATTATTCTCTTGATTAATTTACGGTTAGTGACTGATGAATTGGAATGAGGCGTATGTTGTGTTTGTGTAACACTTTTATAAAATATACGCGAGTTATTCGGGAAGACCGGGTTTATCCCATTCTGAATAACTGATACGACGATAAGTCGAAGATGAAGACGATGGTCGAAGACCGGAGGTCTTCACGTCGTTTGGGTGATAACTGATGATCTTGATTGGGCTGTACACCCAAGAAGATGGAAACAGTTGGTGATCGTCCAGACGTACTTGGAGATCGATGGATATGCGGGGTACTAGGTGCCTCCGGTTTCGTTCAGCCCCAGAACGGACTTGTAAATGGACTGTGTGTCTGACATTGGATTTCATTCTGTGTGACTGATATCGGTTGCATAGAGTGGTTTGCCTGTGTGGCATGCTAAGATGCAAATGATCAAGGCTTCTGTTGAAAAGCAAAGTCTTGTGGTGATGATCAAAGCACGGCCTTTGTGGCGTAGCTTTGTGTAACGTTTACTTCGCGAGTTTCACACCCGGTATGAACCAAAAACGGGAGAAAGGACCTCAGGGAGGGCCTGCGTTTCTTCCTAGTTAGAAGTGGCGTCAGTGGTTTTACACGCCCTGACGAGTTTGACTTATGTGGTTGTTGCTGTTGCGAGGCGCCTCGGATTGATCGGTCGTTCTCGAACCGATGGAGTCATTTAGTGGCTCATTTACGCCCCAAAGGGCGGGGAAACGTAGTGTTCAGGCATTTTAATCCACATCGGTGGACCGGCCCTGTCGCTCCTAGGGTCACTCGAGCTCTGATCCTGAGGCTGGGGCTAGGCAGTCTCGAATCGGTTGAGGACTATCTTTTGCCTCGGTTCATAGATGGAAATCCAATTTCCAAATACGAGACTTTGCGGTTTTGATTGTATATCCTATATATGGCGACATAGTGGGATGGGGCGCTTATGCCGCCTATGATTGATACTTATGATTTGAAGTTGTTTTATACACTATGCACTTATTATAGTATCAAATGATTTCTTTTAAACTCTGTATATTCTTGTAATCTGATGCATTGTTGTAATATACAATGAAATGTTCTTTGTATGCGTTCTGTTGTGGCTTGTTCTCGAACTATCCGACGCTTTCCTTTACGGGGGAGTTGCGGGTCTTTACACGAAATGAGAGGTCGGTCATGTGAGGGCCGGGCTGCAAGATGTTCTTGTTGAACCCAGTGTATTTTCCTCTAGAGATACACTATCGGCAGGTGGTCCCATACCTTGTCAAGGTCGTAATCCAATTTCCAATAAGAGCCGCGGTTTTTGTTTGTATAATATATATGTGGAACGTGAGATGCAAGCGTTCTGCTAGATTGTTAATTACTTATGATTAGACATTATTATAATATCAGAAAAGTATCGATTTCCAAAACTGTTTTGGGTTATCGTAAGGTAAAAACTGTCCGTGTTCATGTGTGGATTGGTCTTACGATTATATTTGCTTTTGAAAAGGAATTTGAAAAGTTAAACCGATGATTTGTGACGGCCGGGAATTTCGCTCGGTCCGAACCGGTCGCTAAACCGACCCAGACCGTTCGAAACGCCCTATCGTTTTGAGAACAGGACAAAACAGAACGCAGACGGAAGAAAATTTCATTGTTATTACAACAATTCCATCAGAATACAAGAATATACAGAGTATAAATGAATATTACACAGAAATATCAGAGATTTAAAATTACATTTAAATACATAGCAACGGAAAATAATACAATACACAACTAGAGGAGATATACGGATACAAAGCTTTCCGGATATCGTTCCAGCTGTAAACCAGGATCCTGTGAATATAAATCTGCAAAACCAAAACTACTAGCTGCCCGTGTCAAAATAAGGGCACCCAGAGTTTAGGTCAAAAACAATAAACTCCAGGTCAGTCATGTGACTGGTGTGAGAACTAAAACAGTTATAAATCTTTATTTTTAAAGTTAGGTAAATCAAGGGACCACGACGTATAACACGGAACGGGTTTCCTCCCAAGAACACCAGTGAATAAAACAATAGCGCAATGCTAAATAAAGAAAAATGAAGCTATTATAAGACCCAGGTCCTATCACACAATGCAACGCAAGCCGGGGGATAGGGTTTTTACCTTATAATAGCCAAGAATGCTTGATACGTTTAAAAGAAATCATTTGATACTATTATAAGTGCATAGTGTATAAAACAACTTCAAATCATAAGTATCAATCATAGGCGGCATGAATGCCCCATACCACTATGTCGCCATATATAGGTTATACAATCAAAATCGCAAAGTCACGTATTTGGAAATTGGATTTCCGTCTATGAACCGAGGCCAGGGATCGTCCTCAACCGATTCGAGACGCTCTAGCCCGTGTCTCAGGCAAGCGCGCAGGCAAGCCTTGGATTGTCAGGGCCGGTCCACCGATGTGGATTATTATGCCTGAACACTACGTTTCCCCATCCTTTGGGGCGTCAATGAGCCAACGAATGACTCCATCGGACCCGGATCGTCCGATCAAACCGAGGCGCCTCGCAACAGCGACAACCACATAGGTGAAAAGTATATAAATGTCGGGGCTAGTAGGTCACTGACACCACCCTAGCTAGAAAGAAACGCATGCCCTCCCTGAGGTCCTCTCCCGTTTTTGGTTCACAACCGGGGTGTGAGGCCCGCGAATTCACGTTACACAAAGCTGTGCCACACAGGTTGTGCTTTGATCATCACCACAAGACTTTGCTTTTCAACAGAAGCCTTGATCATTTGCATCTTAGCATGCCACACAGGCAAACCACTCTATGCAACCGATATCAGTCACACAGAATGAAATCCAATGTCAGACACACAGTCCATTTACAAGTCCGTTCTGGGTCTGAACGAAACCGGAGGCACCTAGTACCCCGCATATCCATCGATCTCCATGTACGTCTGGACGATCACCAACTGTTTCCATCTTCTTGGGTGTACACCCCAATCAAGATCATCAGTAATCACCCAAACGACGTGAAGACCTCCGGTCTTCGACCATCGTCTTCATCTTCGACTTATCGTCGTATCAGTTATTCAGAATGGGATAAACCCGGTCTTCCCGAATAACTCGCGTATATTTTAAATAAGTGTTACACAAACACAACATACGCCTCATTCCAATTCATCAGTCACTAACTGTAAATTAATCAAGAAAATAATTCCCCAAATATTAACCCCGAAGGCCGAAACCAACATCAGATCAATATCCAGAAAACCATTCTGCTTAGCTAACCGACAGTTAGTTTCTAAATTTCACAGTCATAGGGAAAGGTTCCCATTAATTTTATCAAAGATAAATTCCTTGAATTTATTCTTTAATCTTCTTTTGAATTTTGATTCAACTAGTCGGGGTTAACGAACCTTACCGAAGTAATCATTTGTTTTAATTTCCCAATCCCAACCTATTAATCCCATGAAGTAAGACTGGTCCTACTTCATATCTAACACCACGGTGTTATCGGTAAATTCAATTACCATTTCTCGTTCAAATCTAATTAAAGATTTAACTATCGCCTGGAGCAAAACCGGTGATACTCCATTCTCGATCATTTCAATCTAATTAAAGATTCATTAAAACTCCACTTAGTTTTAATCTTTAACTGGGTTAAAGAATCAGTGTCATTTAAAACACAGTTCACGATAAACCCAAAATCACATTCCATTAATTATCGGGTTAAAGAACGAGTGTTATTTAAAACATTGTCCACGATAAACCCAAAAATCAATATCAATTCAATTTCAATTAAATATTATTTAATTGGTACACTTCATTAAATCCAAATAAAAAGATTTAATCTTTTCTCAACTGGGTTCAAGAACAGTGTTAGTGAAGACACCATTCACGACAAACCCAAATCACATTTGATATTCAATACAAGGCTCTGAATAGAAAATATATCGGCTTATATTCAATATCAAATTCTATGATTAACAAATGTCGTATTGGAAATAACGATATAAATATATATCTTTCAAATTTCCATAACAACATCTGTATAATCATGAATTCCAACATCGAAATATTCCGAAGACAATTTCGATTCAAATCCATTCCAATGCAATCATTGGAAATTCTGGTTATTTTCAAAACCATTTCAAATTCAATTTATTTATTTAAAAATAAATAGAATTATAATTCTAGTTCAAAACTAGTTCATTTCGATAAAAATCTATTTTTACCTTTTCAAATATGGAGTTTTTCATCCCAATCCTTTCTAAATCATTTCTTATGATTTTACACAAATTATTACCATTTTTAATAATTTTATCAAGGCCCGTACAATCGATTTCCATCAACGGCCATCGAACTGCACTTACAACGACCTTTTCCAAATTTGATTTGGACATGATTCCAAATCCAACCGTTAGATTTCTAATTTCTAATATTCATTAGAAAGCTCTTTTCGATACGAACCCAACGGTTCTGGTTTTAGGAGAACCCGACGGTCGGATCTCCCGTAATATCCGTTCGAAGTCAATGGTCAAAATTCGCGAACTGCCGCGGCGCGTTCTATTCAGGCCATTATATATATATATATATATATAATATACTTCATCGATTCCAATTTAAAACGTGCTTTATAAATCGTTTTCAATTCATTTTCAAAGCGGTTTCAGCTTCATATTCAATTTCAAATCAAAATTGAATATTCCAATATAAATTTGTTTTAAATTCATTTCAAATCGATTTTAATTCAAATTGGTTTCTAATTCAATTTTAGTTTGTTTTCAATTCAATTCTATTCAACTTAATTCGAATTTCAAATCTATTTCAATATTCGTTGAAAAATGAATAAAATCGATATAAATATCGTTCACGTCAAAATGGCGTCAATCTAATCAACACGGCTTCATATATTCCTATTTTCAAATATTCTATTTCAAATATTACTATTTCAAATATTTCTTTTTCAAATATTTCTTTTTCAAATATTTCTTAATATTTCTTTTTCAAAACTGGAATGAGGCCCAATCAATTACCATATAATGTTAATTATATTGATTTTCTACAACACATGTATATATCAACAACGATGAATAATCAACCATCATCCAAAGTGCATTCTACACTGTATAAGCATCAAATATAAATATTCAACGATCATAACAGTCTGTCAATCAATCGATCGACATACAACTAAACAATCGGGATTAGTGTACGTCAAATATCATCCCAATACCCGTGTGGGGTTTCAAACAATCAAACACAGGTTTTATTTGTGCAGTTGGGCGATGTGTAAAATTTATCGTCCCAATCAATGTCCTTCAAATAGGTGTACATAAACAAACCGTCCAGTTTGTAAATGAATATTTATTTATTCACATTCACGTTAAAAATTATATTTTTAACGATCAAACTATTTTATTCAACCTATGAATATTCTATTCGGTTCATTTATTAAATAAAATGTTATCTTTATTTTTCTAACTTATTTTTAGAAAATTTCGGCAGCATAACGGCACGATACTAGAAACGGGACAAGGCCTAGCCTTATCCCCGGTCTAGTGAAGGCCCACGCCATTCACACATCAATCAAATCAATTTCATTTCACCAAACAATTCAATTCAATCAAATAATCTAACTAATTTATGCAATCAAACAAACAAGTCCATGGTCTGTGGACGATTGTGTCGGGTGCTACTAAGCACCGTCTGCATCCTAGTATATATATAACTAGAAAAAGAAGTTGAAGAGTGAGAAGTCCTCACAGATAGCTATCCGATCCCACGACTCTTCTTTGATAGAAATCTTCATCGTTATCGCCTTTTGTCGCTTTCGTTGTCCGCTTTCACTACATATGTAAAAATCACATTTTTATATACTGATGTCTTTAAAATAAAAATCACATTTTTATTTATTCACTTTCAATTTAAAAAACATATTTTTACAATCACTTCATATATTTAAAAATCGAATTTTTACTATACTATTCTATATATAAAAATTTCGCCTTTTCCATTTCAAAAATACAATCTTTTCTATTTTAAAAAAAATCATATCTTTTCTTTCAAAACAAAGTATATATATTTTTCTCTTTCATGAATTAAAAATTAGAAATCCTATTTAAAAATCCCATTTTTCTCTATAATAAAGATCCGATCTTTTATGAAAATCAAATCCTTTCTTCTATGGAAATAATTTTATTCATATTAAAAATAGGATCTTTATTACTTTAACTTCATATCAAAAATCGGGTCTTTATTACTTTTACTTGATATCAAAAATAGGGTCTTTATTACTTTTACTTCATATCAAAAATAGGGTCTTTATTACTTTTACTTCATATCAAAAATAGGGTCTTTATTACTTTTTATAACTAAAATATAGAAATAAAAGTAAATAAAAACTCACAGTATAAATCGGAGGGGAGGGGGCTTCATCGTTCGGCGCTGTAGAGGAGGGGGTGTCGGAGCGTCGTCGTTCGTGGAGGAGTAGGCGCTGGCGGGCCCGGTTTAGGCGGGGTAGGGGTTGCGGTCTTCTGTGCTAGGGTTTGGGGCGGCGTTCAAATCAAGGGATAGAGGGAGAGAGGGGAAGCGAGCGGGAGGTCGAGGGTGGAGAGCGCCTGAGGGCGGCGGATGGAGGACTCCGGCGGTGGCTCGAGGCCCTGGACGGCGGCGCGATTCGTTTTTTTTTCGTTGAAAAACTGAAATTTGGTGGGGGGGGGGGGGGGCGCTGGAGTATAGAGAGAAGGGGGAGGAGTGGAGAATATAATAATATATTTTTATTATTATTTAATTTATTTTTCAAAAAGTAACCTTTGATTTCGAACACGAAATGAGACCCACTGATTGTCGTCCTCAGCTAATTACCACCATTCCGAACCCAATGGGATATGCCACGTAGGCCAATTCGATCATTACGATCAGTTTCCATTCAAATTAAAATATAAATCTATATATACTATTTTAAACATACATTTCAAATTACCGGGGCCACATACTAACTAGAAAAATTCCCGAAAAATATTTTCTAGCTTCGTATTGACGATACGGTCCTAACAAAACTAGTTTCGTCGAATTCCGAGACCGTTTGAAAAATGGCCATTTTCCAGTCGATTAAAATCAACTAAAACTGGTCAAATGCATTTTCCTTTGCCACGCTCACATATTGGTTCGAAAAATTATGAAATTTGAAATCTAGCAATAATTTGACATCACAGATCCAACAAAAGTGGTTTCGTCGAAATCCGAGGTCGCTTGCAAAATGGCTATTTTTAAGGGCCTGAATTCCATAGCGACTATTCAGAATTTTCAACTGGACATATCGTTTGATTCCCGCTATGAAATTTTGATTTTTCGGATTCGTTGGAAAGATATTCCCGAATAGATTCTAATATTTTTGGTTTCACTAAAATCTGGTTTATTTTGCACCCTGTACATTCAATTAAAGTTTGAAATCGAATTATCGAACTACCGCGCCATTTTCAATTCCTTTTATAATTATATATAATTATTTATATTCTATCGTCGATCTATATAACTATACACGATTGAATTTTATTCAAAATAAATCTTTCGTCGTTTTTATTTAAAATAATTCATTTTAAATAATCAAAATTCGCTAAAATTGCCAAAATAAAAATTTTAAACTGGCCCAGATTTTCGGGTTGTTACAATCTCCCCCACTTAAAACTTTTCATCCCCGAAAAGGAACAAAGTCGGAAGTGGTTTGATCAATCAACTCTACGTTCGGTCTGGCTTCCATTCTCCAACTTTTCAGTTTTTGAGAATTTTCAAATTCTTCAAAAATTTGGCTAACACCCGGAATTTTCGAAAAATTTCGCCATAACCTCCCCTGCACCGGGAGCTACGGGAAAATCCCGAAATTGCCATATAGGCCTTCTGATCTCAAAAAGAAAAAGATAAAGCCAAGCGGCTAGCCAATCGGCTCATAAAATCATCATCACCCAAACAAAACAGTAAATTATGGTAAACATGTACCTATTTGTCGGGCAAACAAATTTTATTCTCTGCTCTAGCCTCCTTGCTATGACCTGTTCAATGTAAGTACCTGTATATGCAAGCAAATGCGACCAAATTTCCAATACAACTCACTATTTGATCAAATTGGTTATATGGTTAAAATTTCAACTAATCAAAACAGTAATCAAACAACACAACCATCAATCAATTAGTTGACTAGCATTTCAAACACATAATTTTGCTATATAGTCAAAAATCACATTTTTGATGCCAAATCACAACAATAAGCCCTATCTAATTTTGGTTCTCACACCAGTCAATAGGAAATATATAGAAAGCCCACTTTCGTCACTCGAACATAAATTCTAATGATGGAGCTCCATCATCAAAATCATCTCCGGGCGATTAGAGTGTAATTCTATATCTATCCAATATATTAAAATTTCGAACTCACGTTTGCAAGACGTATATGCAAAATCTCTATATACTGGACTGTCCTAATCAATATGAAATAAATAACCAAATACGAATAATTGATTTTAAATTTTCAAAACCAAATTGTTTTCATTTGAAAAATATACTCTTCACACTCGTTCTAGGATACTACTGATCCCATCTCTAACGAGTCATTCTAATTGGATATTACTAATCCAATATCTGATGAATTCTTTCGTATGGTTCTAATGTGTCTTGTTCTCGAGCTCTGTAAACCAAAGCTCTGATACCAAATGTGATAGCCGGGAATTTCGCTCGGTCCGAACCGGTCGCTAAACCGACCCAAGCCGTTCGAAACGCCCTATCGTTTTGAGAACAGGACAAAACAGAACGCAGACGGAAGAACATTTCATTGTTATTACAACAATTCCATCAGAATACAAGAATATACAGAGTATAAATGAATATTACACAGAAATATCAGAGATTTAAAATTACATTTAAATACATAGCAGCGGAAAATAATACAATACACAACTAGAGGAGATATACGGATACAAAGCTTTCCGGATATCGTTCCAGCTGTAAACCAGGATCCTGTGAATATAAATCTGCAAAACCAAAACTACTAGCTGCCCGTGTCAAAATAAGGGCACCCAGAGTTTAGGTCAAAAACAATAAACTCCAGGTCAGTCATGTGACTGGTGTGAGAACTAAAACAGTTATAAATCTTTATTTTTAAAGTTAGGTAAATCAAGGGACCACGCCGTATAACACGGAACGGGTTTCCTCCCAAGAACACCAGTGAATAAAACAACAACGCAATGCTAAATAAAGAAAAATGAAGCTATTATAAGACCCAGGTCCTATCACACAATGCAACGCAAGCCGGGGGATAGGGTTTTTACCTTATAATAGCCAAGAATGCTTGATACGTTTAAAAGAAATCATTTGATACTATTATAAGTGCATAGTGTATAAAACAACTTCAAATCATAAGTATCAATCATAGGCGGCATGAATGCCCCATACCACAATGTCGCTATATATAGGTTATACAATCAAAATCGCAAAGTCACGTATTTGGAAATTGGATTTCCGTCTATGAACCAAGGCCAGGGATCGTCCTCAACCGATTCGAGACGCTCTAGCCCGTGTCTCAGGCAAGCGCGCAGGCAAGCCTTGGATCGTCAGGGCCGGTCCACCGGTGTGGATTATTATGCCTGAACACTACGTTTCCCCGCCCTTTGGGGCGTCAATGAGCCAACGAATGACTCCATCGGACACGGATCGTCCGATCAAACCGAGGCCCCTCGCAACAGCAACAACCACATAGGTGAAAAGTATATAAATGTCAGGGCTGGTAGGTCACTGACACCACCCTAGCTAGAAAGAAACGCATGCCCTCCCTGAGGTCCTCTCCCATTTTTGGTTCACAACCGGGGTGTGAGGCCCGCGAATTCACGTTACACAAAGCTGTGCCACACAGGCTGTGCTTTGATCATCACCACAAGACTTTGCTTTTCAACAGAAGCCTTGATCATTTGCATCTTAGCATGCCACACAGGCAAACCACTCTATGCAACCGATATCAGTCACACAGAATGAAATCCAATGTCAGACACACAGTCCATTTACAAGTCCGTTCTGGGTCTGAACGAAACCGGAGGCACCTAGTACCCCGCATATCCATCGATCTCCATGTACGTCTGGACGATCACCAACTGTTTCCATCTTCTTGGGTGTACACCCCAATCAAGATCATCAGTAATCACCCAAACGACGTGAAGACCTCCGGTCTTCGACCATCGTCTTCATCTTCGACTTATCGTCGTATTAGTTATTCAGAATGGGATAAACCCGGTCTTCCCGAATAACTCGCGTATATTTTAAATAAGTGTTATACAAACACAACATATGCCTCATTCCAATTCATCAGTCACTAACTGTAAATTAATCAAGAGAATAATTCCCCAAATATTAACCCCGAAGGCCGAAACCAACATCAGATCAATATCCAGAAAACCATTCTTCTTAGCTAACCGACAGTTAGTTTCTAAATTTCACAGTCATAGGGAAAGGTTCCCATTAATTTTATCAAAGATAAATTCCTTGAATTTATTCTTTAATCTTCTTTTGAATTTTGATTCAACTAGTCGGGGTTAACGAACCTTACCGAAGTAATCATTTGTTTTAATTTCCCAATCCCAACCTATTAATCCCATGAAGTAAGACTGGTCCTACTTCATATCTAACACCACGGTGTTATCGGTAAATTCAATTACCATTTCTCGTTCAAATCTAATTAACGATTTAACTATCGCCTGGAGCAAAACCGGTGATACTCCATTCTCGATCATTTCAATCTAATTAAAGATTCATTAAAACTCCACTTGGTTTTAATCTTTAACTGGGTTAAAGAATCAGTTTCATTTAAAACACAGTTCACGATAAACCCAAAATCAGATTCCATTAATTATCGGGTTAAAGAACGAGTGTTATTTAAAACATTGTCCACGATAAACCCAAAAATCAATATCAATTCAATTTCAATTAAATATTATTTAATTGGTACACTTCATTAAATCCAAATAAAAAGATTTAATCTTTTCTCAACTGGGTTCAAGAACAGTGTTAGTGAAGACACCATTCACGAACAACCCAAATCACATTTGATATTCAATACAAGGCTCTGAATAGAAAATATATCGGCTTATATTCAATATCAAATTCTACGATTAGCAAATGTCGTATTGGAAATAACGATATAAATATATATCTTTCAAATTTCCATAACAACATCTGTATAATCACGAATTCCAACATCGAAATATTCCAATGACAATTTCGATTCAAATCCATTCCAATGCAATCATTGGAAATTCTGGTTATTTTCAAAACCATTTCAAATTCAATTTATTTATTTAAAAATAAATTGAATTATAATTCTAGTTCAAAACTAGTTCATTTCGATAAAAATCTATTTTTACCTTTTCAAATATGGAGTTTTTCATCCCAATCCTTTCTAAATCATTTCTTATGATTTTACACAAATTATTACCATTTTTAATAATTTTATCAAGGCCCGTACAGTCGATTTCCATCAACGGCCATCGAACTGCACTTACAACGACCTTTTCCAAATTTGATTTGGACATGATTCCAAATCCAACCGTTAGATTTCTAATTTCTAATATTCGTTAGAAAGCTCTTTTCGATACGAACCCAACGGTTCCTGTTTTAGGAGAACCCGATGGTCGGATCTCCCGTAATATCCGTTCGAAGTCAATGGTCGAAATTCGTGAACTGCCGCGGCGCGGCGCGTTCTATTCAGGCCATTATATTATATATATATATATATAATATATATATATATATATATATAATATATACTTCGTCGATTCCAATTTAAAACGTGCTTTATAAATCGTTTTCAATTCATTTTCAAAGCGGTTTCAGCTTCATATTCAATTTCAAATCAAAATTGAATATTCCAATATAAATTCGTTTTAAATTCATTTCAAATCGATTTTAATTCAAATTGGTTTCTAATTCAATTTCAGTTCGTTTTCAATTCAATTCTATTTCAATTCTATTCAACTTAATTCGAATTTCAAATCTATTTCAATATTCGTTGAAAAATGAATAAAATCGATATAAATATCGTTCACGTCAAAATGGCGTCAATCTAATCAACACGGCTTCATATATTCCTATTTTCAAATATTCTATTTCAAATATTTCTATTTCAAATATTTCTTTTTCAAATATTTCTTAATATTTCTTATTCAAAACTGGAATGAGGCCCAATCAATTACCATATAATGTTAATTATATGGATTTTCTACAACACATGTATATATCAACAACGATGAATAATCAACCATCATCCAAAGTGCATTCTACACTGTATAAGCATCAAATATAAATATTCAACGCTCATAACAGTCTGCCAATCAATCGATCGACATACAACTAAACAATCGGGATTAGTGTACGTCAAATATCATCCCAATACCCGTGTGGGGTTTCAAACAATCAAACACAGGTTTTATTTGTGCAGTTGGGCGATGTGTAAAATTTATCGTCCCAATCAATGTCCTTCAAATAGGTGTACATAAACAAACCGTCCGGTTTGTAAATGAATATTTATTTATTCACATTCACGTTAAAAATTATATTTTTAACGATCAAACTATTTTATTCAACCTATGAATATTCTATTCGGTTCATTTATTAAATAAAATGTTATCTTTATTTTTCTAACTTATTTTTAGAAAATTTCGGCAGCATAACGGCACGATACTAGAAACGGGACAAGGCCTAGCCTTATCCCCGGTCTAGTGAAGGCCCACGCCATTCACACATCAATCAAATCAATTTCATTTCACCAAACAATTCAATTCAATCAAATAATCTAACTAATTTATGCAATCAAACAAACAAGTCCATGGTCTGTGGACGATTGTGTCGGGTGCTACTAAGCACCGTCTGCATCATAGTATATATATAACTAGAAAAAGAAATTGAAGAGTGAGAAGATCTCACAGATAGCTATCCGATCCCCGACTCTTCTTTGATAGAAATCTTCATCGTTATCGCCTTTTGTCGCTTTCGTTGTCCGCTTTCACTACATATGTAAAAATCACATTTTTATATACTGATGTCTTTAAAATAAAAATCACATTTTTATTTATTCACTTTCAATTTAAAAAACATATTTTTACAATCACTTCATATATTTAAAAATCGAATTTTTACTATACTATTCTATATATAAAAATTTCGCCTTTTCCATTTCAAAAATCTAATCTTTTCTATTTTAAAAAAAATTATATCTTTTCTTTCAAAAAAAAGTATATATATTTTTCTCTTTCATGAACTAAAAATCAGAAATCCTATTTAAAAATCCCATTTTTCTCTATAATAAAGATCCGATCTTTTATGAAAATCAAATCCTTTCTTCTATGGAAATAATTTTATTCATATTAAAAATAGGATCTTTATTACTTTAACTTCATATCAAAAATAGGGTCTTTATTACTTTTACTTCATATCAAAAATAGGGTCTTTATTACTTTTACTTCATATCAAAAATAGGGTCTTTATTACTTTTACTTCATATCAAAAATAGGGTCTTTATTACTTTTTATAACTAAAATATAGAAATAAAAGTAAATAAAAACTAACAGTATAAATCGGAGGGGAGGGGGATTCATCGTTCGGCGCTGCAGAGGAGGGGGTGTCGGAGCTTCGTCGTTCGTGGAGGAGTAGGCGCTGGCGGGCCCGGTTTAGGCGGGGTAGGGGTTGCGGTCTTCTGTGCTAGGGTTTGGGGGCGGCGTTCAAATCAAGGGATAGAGGGAGAGAGGGGAAGCGAGCGGGAGGTCGAGGGTGGAGAGCGCCTGAGGGCGGCGGATGGAGGACTCCAGCGGTGGCTCGAGGCCCTCGGCGGCGGCGCGATTCGTTTTCTTTTTTTTTCGTTGAAAAACTGAAATTGGGGGGGGGGGGGTTGGAGTATAGAGAGAAGGGGGAGTGGAGAATATAATAATATATTTTTATTATTATTTAATTTATTTTTCAAAAAGTAACCTTTGATTTCGAACACGAAATGAGACCCACCGACTGTCGTCCTCAGCTAATTACCACCATTCCGAACCCAATGGGATATGCCACGTAGGCCAATTCGATCGTTACGATCAGTTTCCATTCAAATTAAAATATAAATCTATATATACTATTTTAAACGTACATTTCAAATTACCGGGGCCACATACTAACTAGAAAAATTCCCGAAAAATATTTTCTAGCTTCGTATTGACGATACGGTCCTAACAAAACTAGTTTCGTCGAATTCCGAGACCGTTTGAAAAATGGCCATTTTCCAGTCGATTAAAATCAATTTAAACTGGTCAAATGCGTTTTCCTTTGCCACGCTCACATATTGATTCAAAAAATTATGAAATTTGGAATCTAGCAATAATTTGACATCACGGATCCAACAAAAGTGGTTTCGTCGAAATCCGAGGTCGCTTGCAAAATGGCTATTTTTAAGGGCCTGAATTCCATAGCGACTATTCAGAATTTTCAACTGGACATATCTTTTGATTCCCGCTATGAAATTTTGATTTTTCGGATTCGTTGGAAAGATATTCCCGAATAGATTCTAATATTTTTGGTTTCACTAAAATCCGGTTTATTTTGCACCCAGTACATTCAATTGAAGTTTGAAATCGAATTATCAAACTACCGCGCCATTTTCAATTCCTTTTATAATTATATATAATTATTTATATTCTATCGTCGATCTATATAACTATACACGATTGAATTTTATTCAAAATAAATCTTTCGTCGTTTTTATTTAAAATAATTCATTTTAAATAATCAAAATTCGCTAAAATTGCCAAAATAAAAATTTTAAACTGGCCCAGATTTTCGGGTTGTTACATGATTTGAGTTTACTCACACCAGTCCCATGACTAACCCAGAGTTTATTTTGTTTTTGTTTTCTCCCTAAACTCTTGGGTGCCCAAATTTGTATGGGCAGTCAAGTAGTTCAGGTCTTCACAAATACGCTTGGAGAAGCTTGAAGCATGAGGCTTCAGAACTATATAGCTATTGTTATTTCCGCTGTGTGTAAGTGTTGTACTCTGATAATGTTATTGTGTATATATATACACTGTTTTATTTCAAAGTTATGTTGTATAATATATTTTATTCGTTCCGCTGTGAGATTCGTGTTTGCTCTGATTATGTTCTTCTTCTTCTTCTATTCTAAATTTCTATCTTATCTATTCTCACCCTCTAATTTCTTTCTATTAATGATCTGGAATGTTCGATGCCTGAATAATTAACATGGGTTTATGTTGATTTTCTGGGTCGAAAATCCCAGTTCGTTACATTAAACCTCTAATAAACTTTCTCACGTAACTCTCAGATTCTATTTACGAATCCACTTTTTTTACAGAAATCATTTGATTTTAACAATAGTGTTAAAATCCCATGCTTCTGAAATATAATAACTTCAATATAACTTTTATTTATTAATTTGGATAAATAAATAAATAACTAATTTATTAATAAATAAATAAATCTTGATTAGAAACGGAAAGTGAATAGTACTTTCCCGAATTCGATATAATCGAATTCAACTTATAACTCTCTTTCGAATAATCTCTATTCGATAACTCCTTTTCGAATAAACTATATTCGATTAACTCTCTCCGAATAACTAATATTCGATAATCTCTCTTTTGAATAAACTATATTCGATAATCTTTCTTCGAATAACTAATATTTAATAATCTCTCTTTTGAATAAACTATATTCGATAATCTCTTTTCTTCGAACAAACTACATCCGATTAACTCCTTTCGAAGAAACTATATTCGATTAATTCCTTTCTTTGAACAAACTATATTCGAATAATTCCATTCGAATAAACTATATTTGATAACTCCTTTCGAATAACTATATTCGATTAACTCCTTTCTTTTAACTCTAACTCAATTAACTCTAATCGATTAATTCTAACTCGATTAACTCTAATCGATTAACTCTAATTCTATTAACTCTAATCGATTTACTCTAATCGATTAACTCTAATTGATTAACTCTAACTAATTAACTCTAATCGATTTACTCTAACTCTAGTAGATTAACTCTAGCTCTAATCGATAAACTCTAGCTCTAATCGATTAACTCTAACTCTAATTGATTAACTCTAACTCTAATCGATTAACTCGAGCTCTAATCAATTAACTATAACTCGATTAACTCCTCTAACTCATTTTGATTAACACATTTTGATTAACTCCTTTGATTAACTCTACTTCCATATTCAGTTTAGAATATCGATTCTTACTTCTCAATATAAGTCCTGGCTTATATATTCTATTTATCCAATGATAAATATTTTATTTAATTTATAAAATATTATTTATAAATTATCCCTCACAATTCATCTGTGAAAACATATTTTTATTTAATATATAATTTAAATAAATCCTCTCAAATTTTCTTTTATAATTTGAAATCTCCTTTTTAATAATTCTATTCATTTTCCAAATATTCCTTTTATAAAATCTTATTTATTTTATAAATAATTACTTTTATTACTCTGTTTATTTGATAAATAAATATTTCCATTTATAATCTATTTGTAAATATTTTTACAAATACTTCCTTTTCAATTCTATTTGTAAATGGTTTACAAATACTTCCTTTTCAATTCTATTTGTAAATGGTTTACAAATACTTCCTTTTCAATTCTGTTTCACAAATATTTTCCTTTTATATTTGTTCTATTTATTTCATAAATATTTCTTTTTATAACATCTTTTGATTTTATAAACATTTCTTTTACAATATAACATTGAAAATTTCCTTTTTAACATTCCAACATTCCTTATGGTATTTAACGTACCATATAACAATGACCGATATCATTCAAACATACAAAATCAACAACAGATTTCATATCACATCATATAACACAATATATGAAAACAAGTAAAATAAATGTTGAGGAATCCAGTTGGATTCCTCCGACCTGTTTCCCTGCATCCACAGATGTTAAACAATATAATTAACATCGATTTCATTTCGATATGAAATATTATGCAAAACAGAATCAATATTTAATTAACGATTTATATATATATCGTTATCTATAATTTCAACCAGACAATCATCACATAGTAGTAAATCAGCATTTATCATTACTAGATTATCTTTATAAAAATATAAACTGATAGAGTTAGTGAGTTTTACTCACATTGGACGATCATCGTTAATAACAATAATCATCGCTTGATTCAAACGGACGTTTAATTCTGCTAAAATTTGTAACAAGCTCCAATTCACTCCCAATCAGTTCCATGGTGTAGTTGTCGTTAATATGATCCCAACAGATCTTGTTTTGCTGAATTCCGTTAACAAATGAATAAGATATGACGTTCACAAGTTAATGTGTTATATAATTAAAGTAAAAACTATACAAGAATTTAATTCAATAAAATGGGCCTTACATTTAAAAAAATTGGCCCAACTCCTCTTGAATTACCCAAACCCGGACACCCTTCTTCCCCAAATTCCTGTAATAACTTCCGCTCATTACTTTAAAACCCCGCAGCAAAATGAAATCACCCTTTCCTCCTTCATCCCCTAATGATATCAAAAACCCAGTACATCGTTGAACTTCTCTTCCCGGCCACTACCTTCTCCACCCACTATCACCAAACTCGCACTCCTCAAGAAAAATCCATTGCACTGCATTACTGAGCAACTACAGGACTTGCGACAATTTTTATTATCGAACTGCAGAAGAATTCGCACATCTATGCTAATCGATCCTAGAATCCCAAAAATTAACTTCATTTTCCCTAACAACGCTTCAATCTCCAACAAGTATAAACCCTAGACTTCACTGTTGATTTTTCCGGCGTAAACAACTGGCATCGCAACTCTCGTCTCGCATACCAGTGTATAGAGCACTTTGCAAGGATTACGAATATATTGGGTTTGAGATTTATGGAATTAAATTCGAATTTTCCATTGATTTTCAAGATGAATCTTTCACGTTTTGATGTTTTCAGAAGAATACGGCGGCTTGTTTCGAAATTGACTAGAGAAGAGAAATGAATTAAGTTTAGGAAGATATAGGGTATTTATAGAGTGGTTTAAATATTTTTATATTCAATATTTATATTAATTTTATTCAACCGTTGTTTGTACGTATCGTTTAAAAATTACTATGATCACACATGATATCCAAAAATCACGAAAATGGACATGCAGCTACAGTTCGACATTACAGACCTAATGGAACTTGTTTCGTCGAATTCCGAGTCCGTTTGCTCACACAGCGTATTTTTAAAGTCGAATTATCGATGCTTTTCACATAAAAAATCCCGTACGACACATACTGACTCCAAAAATCACGAAAATTGAAATCTAACAATAATTTAATGTTCAGGATCCAACAATATTAGTTTCGTCGAAAATGGAGGTCGTTTGTAAAAATGGCTATTTTCTACGGTCTAAATAACCCATTTAGATATATAAATATATTTAAAAACAATTAAATTTAATATTAATAAATTAATATTATCGTATATATTCACAAAGAATATCATACATCTCTAACTTATACATATTTGGATTTTTAACTCGATATTTCAAAATCCAAGTTATATCGATATCCAATTTATATTAAAAATCCATTTAAATATAAATAAATCGTTATAAAATTATAAAGGAATTCCATAGCGACTTTTCAAAAATTTGATTTGGACATAAATCAAAATCTACACGATGAAATCCCGATTTTTCTCTTCAATTAGAAAAATATACTTCACCAGCTCTGAACGTTTCTTGTTTCACAGAAATCCGACTTAAAACGGATTCTGTATACTCGTTTAAACTTCGAATCGCCAAATTATGAACTGCAGCGCCATTTTGAGCTCGATTATAATTATAATATAATTATACGTTCAAACTGTCGTTATATAATATATTCGTTGTTCTAATTCAATTCTAAACTGAATTAAATATCATAAATGATCCAATTCACACAATATTGTGAATTCAGTTATTTTCGACTAACTCGGAATTATAATATATTTTTATATTATAAATGTTAATTAAATATTCAATATTATTATTTCGTAAAAATACAGGACATTACATTCTTCCCCGCTTAAAATAATTTCGTCCTCAAAATTGCTAAGGTAGAAAACTAACCCTATTAACTGGGTTAAAAATTATTTATTTACTTCATAAATTTCAATTTCAACTGAACAAATAAACTTTAATTAAAATATTAATTAATTCCTACTAATGAGAATTTTCAAAAATTTCGAAAATTTTCTAACACCTTAAATTTCAGGAAAATTTCTCCAGCACCTCCTTTGTACTAGTCAATAGTTCAAACTCCAACTCGCCTCTCTAGGCCTTCTTCAACCCAAAAGAAAATCAAATAGCCAAGCGGCTTGCCAATGCGGCTCATCAAAATCTCAAACCCATATATAATATAAACTGGTACCTTTTGTCGGGCATATCAATATATCATTTCCATGTGTTACCAATTCTGGATATACCAATGTCATCCCAATCATTTGGTTATACCCAAGCCAAATTCTGTTCTTAACCCAGATTCCATTTTTAATTTCAACTCTTAACTTACCAGTCCAATTCCATTTCGGATTATCTCTATTCCAATATAATTCGATATTTTCTATCTCAATCCATTTTCCACTTAATTGGTTTCAATTTCTATTTCTATTTGCTTTTACAAATTCTAGTTTAATTTGTTTTAATTCAAACAATCTTCCCCAGGGAATTTCAAATAGTTTAGCTTTTCTAAAACCAGATACCCTTTTTATGATTCAAAACAACATGCTTTCCACAAAACAATTCAAAAAAAAAAAATTTGGTAGTAATCCGTCACTTAGCAAATCAAAAATGGACACCGATGATGCAGCTGTCATCATCGGAATCTATTTTCCAGCAATCGAAGTGAGTTCAATACTATATCACTTTTAAAACAATTTCTAAACACTTCCATTTGAAATATATTTCAAAATACCATTCACAATGCTTTGTAACAATTTAAAATCTCCCAGGATTTTAAAGTTCTCATATATTTAACTCAATTCCATTTACAAACACTTCTCCCACTTTTAATTCCAATTCTGATTCTAAATTCAGATTTACTTCATCTTATTTTATGTATTATATTCATATGAATTCTGATTGGCTAGCTATTTACATAACCAATCCCATTATCATCTTATTCGATTATAATTACACTAATACATTCAATAATAATATCAATATAAATCATATGTTTATATCAAAAGTGTATTTTCAATAAAATTATATCATTTACCGTCTTTTCAAAACATATCATGTCGGTTCATTGTATTCGAGTGTTTATAAACTCCTACCGATACAGTGGATCAAACTGATCGACTAGAACTCATAAACAACTCAACTAACAAAACTCCATAATATAAAACCATTTTTATATCAAATAACAAATACGTGCTCACATATATATACACTCAACTCAGTCTAGGGTACTACTAACCCCATCTCTATTGAATCATGCCACAGAGCCAAGGTAATTACTTAACCTTAAGATCTGATACCAACTGTAGTATCCCGAAATTCCGGTACCATTTGAGCTGACCAAATAACACAAGTCCAACCCAAATTTGCAATGGAAACCAGAAAACTAATAGAAAGGAAAAAGAGGGTGAGAATAGATAAGATAGAAACTTAGAATAGAAGAAGAAGAACATACAACATCAGAGTAAACACGAATCTCACAGCGGAACGAACAATATATAATAGATACATAACTTTGAAATAAAATCAGTATATATATACAGTAACATTTATCAGAGTATAACACTTACAACACAGCGGAAATAAAACAATAGCTATATAAATGCTGCTGAAGCCTCCTGCTCTAGCTTTCCAAGTATATCTGTAAAATCCCGAATACTTGACTGCCCATATAAAATTGGGCACCCAAGAGTTTAGGGAAAACAAAACAAACTCTGGGTCAGTCATGGGACTGGTGTGAGTAAAAAAATTTAAAAAAAATAGTTTGAGCAATTAAACGATATCTCATAAGATCACGTCGTATAACGGAACGAGTTTTTCCCTTATGAGAATCCAAATCAATTTGATTTAACTTTCAAACCATTTTGAAAGAAATAATGATCTTTTATATCAAAAATCTTTTGATATTATAATAGTTTCTATCAACCACAATATAATAATAATGTAACGACCCGCATTCTACGCATCATAGAATCGTAGAATATTTATTTCTGTCACATACGAAGTCGTTTGGTCATGTAACTTTGGGGGACGACTATTGGGGTCATTTCCCATGTTCATGATTTTTCCCGATTTTTAAATGACCATTATACCCCTAGTTATCACTGTTTTGGCCATAACTTTTGACTGGGAAGGAATTTTGACCTGAAACCACTTCCATTGGCTCCGGATGATGGTTTCTCTTTCCGTAGAGTGGTCACATTAGCCAAACGGACTTACCGTTTGGGAGATATGGCTAAAACAAGTTTCAGACGGTGAAAAACAGCTTAATTGGGCTTAACCGGGTGATTAGCAGCTAGGCCCACAGGGGAGTTTCGGGTTTAGAGGTATAGGAGGACTGATTAGGGTTAGGTTATCACTTTCATTTCAGTTTTGAGCCGCCACTTTCATTCCTCTTAACCTAGTCATGGCCTCCACTCTCTAAATCTCTCTAAAACACCCAAAAATCACCTTCTAATTGAAGATTAGGCTTAGCAAACATTAAATTAAGAAGAAAAAGCACCAAAGCAAGGTTGGAGCTGCTGTATAAGATTGGGAACAGCGCCAAATCAGAGCATATTTCAGTTTTGGGGTTCTAGTTGTGGCAAAGGTGAGTGATTTGCATAGTTTTTGCACTAATTACGGTGATTAAGGGTAATTAGTGAAGATTAGCGAATTTATACGTAAATAAATTCTGGAAAAATTCTTAAAATTCTAAAATAATGTTTTAAGGCTCTGTTAGAAATTTGGGTTAATTTCGATGTGTTTTGCTAATCGTATGCTTAAACATGATTAAGAGGGATTATAGGAAAAATGTGAGGTTTTGGCCACTTTTGATCCATTTTGATTCATTTAAATTGTTGTTTGTTGCTTGTGGTTGCTGTTATATGTTGCTATGACTCTTTGGTATGCTTTGTGATTGATTCCAATAGTTAGATTGGTCGAAAACGCCGTCGAGAGGCGTATAAACAGTTGCTGGAAAGTTGCAGAAAACTGCAGGGTATCTAACCGGATCGGATCGGGTAGGGGATCGGATCGGACATATCCGAACCGGACCGGGGCGTGGTATTTTCTGGAGCATGACGTGAAGAGGCAACAAGGAAGGCCTGATCGGATCGGAGGGGCGTAGCGTGGGATCGGAAGGAACAAGGAGGACTGAAGTGGAAGAAAGAGGAGCATGGATACCATATTCCGAACCGAACCGAGAGCAATACACGAACCGAACTGATGCAGACGAGACGGAGACGGAGGCACTCAAGCTATGGAGTATCCGAACCGAACCGCTTCAGAATCACCAAACCGAACCGCATGAGGGAGAGCACCAAACCGAACAGCATGAGGGAGAAGGACCCGAACCCAGAGGATGGTGGCACTCCGAACCGAACCGGGGTACGTATCCGAACCGAACCGAGCATGGGTGACCGGACCGAACCGGACGTGTACTTTTACTACTCCGTGATGACTCTTTTGAAGACCCACTCCAATTCGATCAAAACCCGAGATGCAAAGGAAGCCCAAATGAGGAGCTTTGACTCAGGATCCAGCTGGGAACCAATGAGTGGGCCTTATGATTGGGCTTTGCTGCGGGACGCGTGCAAAGGAGTTATCGACGTCTATAGCTTTGGACCACTATGGTAGGAGGTACGAAGGCGGATTCTGGGCCATTATGGCATCGGTAGAACCAAGGGCTACGACCAATGAAATGTTTGGTCATGACTCCAAGTGTTTGGCTTGGTCACAGCAGGGTTTCTACAAGTCGGGATTCGTCGTTACCTCAATTTGTCTAGTGTTCCAAAGTGGTAGCTGTCGTGTGCTTTACGCACTGAGTGAGAGGTGTGAGGATGGTTGATATGGATGATTTGTTTGCTATCACTGCGACATGCACACCCCACCCCCGTATTCTTACATTATTTATTATGGCACCTTGGAGTATTGTAAGGTACGTGGTACTAACTCTTTGGTTGCAGGTCCAGGTTCAGGTATGGTTTAGTATACCTGTTATCATTCTGTTTAGATGCTTATCGCTCATACCAGGCTTTATGTCTGACCCAGAGTTTTATGTCTCCTCTTATTACTCTGGGTGCTCACACGAGCAGACTAGAGACAGGTTAGCTGGTGATGCACGGGTAGATGATCCGGAGACGAGCAGGGGGCTTCCACGTAATATATATAGTATTCTCCCTGTATTGTTGAAGATCACTGCTTGGGCATTGGTGGTGCATCTTCTACTTTAGTTTTCTTTTGTTAGAGACAGTAAATTTGGAAAATTGTAATAAGCTGTATATGGATTTCCGCTGCTCTGATGATTGATGTTGATTTTAGTTATCAGCTTATGCACTGTCTCGCCTGTTTTATGTCAAGTATGTTATTATTACATTTTATCCCATGCGCTGTGAGACATTCTACAGGTTCCTTGATTAGTTCATTTTCTTCCTTCTTTTCTTCTAACTACCGTTCTGTGCTAGCTAGGCATGTGTACAGCGCACATTCGGAGGAAATGCAGGCTGGTGCGGGACGGGCCGTCACACTTGGTATCAGAGCTCTAGGTTGCGTAGTTAACCTAGGGAAGTTATCAGGGAGAGATAAGATACGTATACGAGAGAGCGTATTTGTGATTACTTTGGTTTTTAAAAGCTATATATATACTATTAGTAGTATAAGGATGAAGTCGTACTGCACTAACACCACTATGGAGTCGTTAATCATTTCCTTTTTCAGATTGACGATGAGCCGATATGTTAGAGGTACCGGTAGGGGAGCCAATAATGGGAATGCTGCTGACATGAGGACGATGTTTACTGACCTCATGAGAGAGATGCTTAGAGATGTACAGAGAGCAGCTCCCAATGGTGGAAATGGTGGTGGTCCAATAGTGCAGGCGCCAAGAGTCGACTTCGCCAAGCTGAATAAGGATTATACTAGTCTTGGCGGGAAGTCATTCCACGGAACGGAGTCGGCTACGGACGTTCAGGATTGGTTGGATAGTTGCGAACGTATCTTCGAGGATTTGGGTATCGAGGATGCGATGAAAAGAAAGCTAGCGTCCCGTCAGCTGCAAGGGCGGGCAATGAATTGGTGGAATGCTATAAAGACAGCTACTCCCGAAGATCAGATCACTTGGGAGCAGTTTAAAGCTCGCTTCAGTGAGAAGTTCATCCCAGCTGCTCAGAAGTCAATGCTGTTTAAGAAATTCTTGGAGCTCAAGCAGAATGGCAGAGCTGTCTCGGAATATATTGCTGAATTTGACACTTTGTCAAAATATGGGTTATCTCTTATTGATACTGCCGAGAAAAAGAATGAGAAATTCATAACTGGTTTGGATCAGTACTTGGGGGAAAAACTTATTAACCACATCGATGAGACGTTTGAATCGATTGTGGGGAAAGCGTTAAGATCAGAAAGTCTCTACCCTAAGTCGAAGACTGAGGTTGCATCTGCAGAAGAGCCAAAACCACAAGCAAGTGGTGGAGGCAAGGGTGGTTCCCAGAATAAGAGAAAGCAGAACCAAGCTAAGGATGGCCAGAAGAAAAAGAATAAGCAAGATGTTGAGTGCTTCAGCTGTGGTAAGAAGGGCCATTATGCTAGTAATTGTCGGGCCAAGCCAGCGGATAGGAAGTGCTTCAACTGTGACCAAATGGGACATCACAAGGACAAGTGTCCACAGCCCCCTAAGGAAAAGCAAATGGTGAAAGCATATGCTCTTAATGCTATTCCTTCTTCGTCGAATGCCCCAACTGCGGCGGAGAAGGGAAAGAATGTCGTCATTCAAGGTATGCTTTCTATTTATGATGTTCCTGTTAGAGTTTTGTTTGATACCGGAGCTTCCAGTTCTTTCATATCTAGTGACCTGGTAGATAGGTTGGGATTGGAGCCCGAGATTGTCGATAGACCTTTAGTAGTGACGAACCCGATTGGCGGTTCGACTAGCCTTAGCATGATTTGTCGTAATGTGGTCTTATCGAGTCATGGATGCATGTTTGTTTGTGATTGCTTTGTTTTGGGCTTTACTGGGTTTGGCATTATTTTGGGAGTAGATTGGCTCCAAAGATACGGGGTGGTGGTAGACTGTGAGGGCTTGTTGGTGACAGCTAGAGCGGATGATGGGCGGAGGATAGTGTTTGGTGGTCTACCCAGTAAGGGGGTATTGGCTAGTTTTCTAAACTCCCTCGACATTCCGCATAGTGAGTTGTCAGGTTTGCCCGTGGTTGGCCAGTATCCGGATGTTTTTGAAGAAGCGACCGGACTTCCACCACACCGAGAGATTGAGTTTCGTATTGATTTGGTAAAAGATGCCAGGCCTATAGTGATGCCACTTCGTCGTATGGCACCAAGAGAGCAGCGAGAGCTCGAGGTGCAAGTCAGCGATCTTTTGAAGAAGGGATTTATCAGAAGGAGTGTTTCTGAATGGGGAGCACCAGTTGTGTTTGCTACCAAGGCGGATGGTTCCCTTCGTTTGTGTGTAGACTACCGCGAGTTGAATAAAGTGACGAGGAAGAACAAGTATCCTCTACCGCGGATAGATGATTTGTTCGATCAGTTGAGTGGCGCGAGAATATTTTCTCAGTTGGATCTCGCGACAGGTTTTCATCAGCTTAGAGTGGAAGCTGAGAGTATAGCTAAAACGGCATTTCGGACGCCGTCTGGGTTTTATGAGTGGTTGGTCATGCCATTCGGGCTGACCAATGCCCCAGCATATTTTGTGGATCTTATGAATAGGGTATTCAGAGATCAGTTGAATAAGTTTGTCCTTGTGTTCGTTGATGATATTTTGGTCTACTCGAGGACAAAGGAAGAACACAAGGGACATTTAAGAATAGTGATGGAGGTGTTGAGAAAACACCAATTGAAAGCAAAGTTTTCTAAGTGCCACTTCTGGAAGAGGGAAGTGAGGTTCTTGGGCCATGTTGTATCAGAAAATGGGATTGCCGTGGACCCGGCGAAGGTGGCTACGGTACAGGATTGGCCTACGCCCAAGAATGCAACAGATGTAAGAAGTTTCTTGGGGTTAGCGGGGTATTATCGTAAGTTTATCCAAAGTTTCTCCAAGATAGCAGCACCATTGACCCAGTTGACCAAGAAGAATCATGCTTTTGTCTGGGATGAAAGGTGCGAGAATGCATTCAAGAGTCTAAAGGACAATTTGACAAGCGCACCAGTGTTAGTCATTCCTAAGGGGGATGAAGAGATGACGGTATACACGAACGCCTGTGGTACCGGATTGGGTGCTGTATTGATGCAAGGCGGTAGGGTTGTAGCTTACGCAAGTCGGCAATTGAAACCGCACGAGAGAAGATACCCTACCCATGATTTAGAATTGGCAGCAATCGTGTTCGCGTTAAAGATGTGGAGACACTATCTCTTGGGAGAAAGATTTGAGCTGTTTACAGATCATAAGTCGTTAAAGTATCTCTTCTCTCAGAAAGATCTGAATCTCCGTCAGCAGAGATGGTTAGAGTTCTTAGCTTCCTATGATTTTGACATCGCATACACACCAGGAAAGGGCAATGCGGTGGCTGATGCATTGAGTAGAAGACATGCCAGCTTAGGGGCTATGTTCCTTGAATGGAAGCAACTGGAGTTTATCGCGGGGTTTGATTTCAGACCAAAGTGCGAATTGGATCCAGAAATGTTAGCAAGTTTGACGATCAGACCCACTTTGATTGAGCGGATCGGCTCTAGTCAGAGGGACGATCCTAACCTATTGGAAATCATCTCCAAGTTAGAGATGGGTATCGATGAGTAGATGAACAAGTTTGGGCTTGATCGAGATAGATGGCTTAGAAAGAATGGAAAGCTTGTTGTACCCAATGTCAATGGATTGAGGGATGAAGTGCTTAGAGAGTGTCATCACTCAAAGCTAACTATACACCCCGGTGGTAACAAGATGTATCGAGATATGAAGCAGACTTACTACTGGGAAGGAATGAAAAGAGACGTTGGGAAGTTTATATCCAAGTGCATGAATTGCCAGCTAGTTAAAGCCGAGCAAAAGAAGCCTAGTGGGTTGTTACAGCCCTTAGAAATTCCCGAATGGAAATGGGAGCAAGTCTCGATGGATTTCATCGATGGTTTACCAAGGACTAGATCGGGACATGATAGCATTTGGGTGATTGTGGACCGATTGACTAAAAGTGCAAGATTTATACCGGTCAAGTCGACCAGAACGGCAGCTAAGTTAGCAGAATTGTATATGAAGTGGGTAGTGAGATTTCATGGAGTACCCAAAAGCATTGTGAGTGACCGAGACCCGTTGTTCACTAGTGGGTTTTGGAGGAGCTTACAAGAGGCTCTAGGGTCAGAGTTACATCTCAGTACCGCATATCATCCTCAGACCGACGGTCAGACGGAGAGGGTGAACCGTATTTTGGAAGATCTCTTGAGAGCATGTATATTGGATTTTGGTGGATCATGGGATGACCATTTGCATCTAGTAGAGTTTGCATATAATAATAGCTACCAATCCAGTATCGGTATGGCTCCGTTTGAAGCTTTGTACGGAAGACCATGCAACTCACCATCATGTTGGATAGAGACTGGCGAGAAGTTTATGCTTGGACCAGATGTGGTGAGGGAAACTTCAGATAAAATCAAGACCATTCAACAACGAATGAAGGCTGCCCAAGATAGACAGAAGAGTTATGCTGATAAGAGGAGAAGGGACTTAAAATTCTCCGTTGGCGACTTGGTGTTTGTCAAGATTTCTCCGTTGAAGAGCGCAATACGATTTGGCAGGAGAGGCAAGTTAGCACCAAGATTTGTTGGTCCATTCCCTGTTCTTGAACTAGTCGGGAATTTGGCATATAGAATTGACTTACCAGAGAAGATGGCGGGAGTTCATAACGTATTTCATGTTTCCCAACTAAGGAAGTTCGTTCACGACTCAGATATGACTATTTCACCTGATCAGTTAGAGGACTTCGAAGTAGAAGCCGAGGCGATTGGGAACCGCAAGCCGGCCCGTATTGTCGAGTACGACATGAAGCAACTTCGAAGGAAGGCGGTGAAGCTAGTCAAGGTACAGTGGAGCGAGGACGAGAGTGATTGTACTTGGGAAACAGAGGAGGACATAAGGAAGAAGTATCCAGAACTCTTTGTCTGGTAAGATTTTGACTTCGATTTAGTTTTTCCGCATGCTAGGATAGGCTTGTTTGCTTGTTTTGCATATTTGATTGTTGTATATGGTTGTTAGGCATGCGGGATCCTTTGTATGTTTTGGGTTAAGGAATTTCGGGGGCGAAATTTCTTAAGGGGGGGAGAGTGTAACGACCCGCATTCTACGCATCATAGAATCGTAGAATATTTATTTCTGTCACATACGAAGTCGTATGGTCATGTAACTTTGGGGGACGACTATTGGGGTCATTTCCCATGTTCATGATTTTTCCCGATTTTTAAATGACCATTTTACCCCTAGTTATCACTGTTTTGGCCATAACTTTTGACTGGAAAGGAATTTTGACCTGAAACCACTTCCATTGGCTCCGGATGATGGTTTCTCTTTCCATAGAGTGGTCACATTAGCCAAACGGACTTACCGTTTGGGAGATATGGCTGAAACAAGTTTCAGACGGTGAAAAACAGCTTAATTGGGCTTAACCGGGTGATTAGCAGCTAGGCCCACAGGGGAATTTCGGGTTTAGAGGTATAAGAGGACTGATTAGGGTTAGGTTATCACTTTCATTTCAGTTTTGAGCCGCCACTTTCATTCCTCTTAACCTAGTCATGGCCTCCACTCTCTAAATCTCTCTAAAACACCCAAAAATCACCTTCTAATTGAAGATTAGGCTTAGCAAACATTAAATTAAGAAGAAAAAGCACCAAAGCAAGGTTGGAGCTGCTGTATAAGATTGGGAACAGCGCCAAATCAGAGCATATTTTAGTTTTGGGGTTCTAGTTGTGGCAAAGGTGAGTGATTTGCATAGTTTTTGCACTAATTGCGGTGATTAAGGGTAATTAGTGAAGATTAGCGAATTTATACGTAAATAAATTCTGGAAAAATTCTTAAAATTCTAAAATAATGTTTTAAGGCTCTGTTAGAAATTTGGGTTAATTTCGATGTGTTTTGCTAATCGTATGCTTAAACATGATTAAGAGGGATTATAGGAAAAATGTGAGGTTTTGGCCACTTTTGATCCATTTTGATTCATTTAAATTGTTGTTTGTTGCTTGTGGTTGCTGTTATATGTTGCTATGACTCTTTGGTATGCTTTGTGATTGATTCCAATAGTTAGATTGGTCGAAAACGCCGTCGAGAGGCGTATAAACAGTTGTTGGAAAGTTGCAGAAAACTGCAGGGTATCTAATCGGATCGGGTAGGGGATCGGATCGAACATATCCGAACCGGACAGGGGCGTGGTATTTTCTGGAGCATGACGTGAAGAGGCAACAAGGAAGGCCTGATTGGATCGGAGGGGCGTAGCGTGGGATCGGAAGGAACAAGGAGGACTGAAGTGGAAGAAAGAGGAGCATGGATACCATATTCCGAACCGAACCGAGAGCAATACACGAACCGAACTGATGCAGACGAGACGGGGACGGAGGCACTCAAGCTATGGAGTATCCGAACCGAACCGCTTCAGAATCACCAAACCGAACCGCATGAGGGAGAGCACCGAACCGAACCGCATGAGGGAGAAGACCCGAACCCAGAGGATGGTGGCACTCCGAACCGAACCGGGGTACGTATCCGAACCGAACCGAGCATGGGTGACCGGACCGAACCGGACGTGTACTTTTACTACTCCGTGATGACTCTTTTGAAGACCCACTCCAATTCGATCAAAACCCGAGATGCAAAGGAAGCCCAAATGAGGAGCTTTGACTCAGGATCCAGCTGGGAACCAATGAGTGGGCCTTATGATTGGGCTTTGCTGCGGGACGCGTGCAAAGGAGTTATCGACGTCTATAGCTTTGGACCACTATGGTAGGAGGTATGAAGGCGGATTCAGGGCCATTATGGCATCGGTAGAACCAAGGGCTACGACCAATGAAATGGGTCATTGAAATGTTTGGTCATGACTCCAAGTGTTTGGCTTGGTCACAGCAGAGTTTCTACAAGTCGGGATTCGTCGTTACCTCAATTTGTCTAGTGTTCCAAAGTGGTAGCTGTCGTGTGCTTTACGCACTGAGTGAGAGGTGTGAGGATGGTTGATATGGATGATTTGTTTGCTATCACTGCGACATGCACACCCCACCCCCGTATTCTTACACTATTTATTGTGGCACCTTGGAGTATTGTACGGTACGTGGTACTAACTCTTTGGTTGCAGGTCCAGGTTCAGGTATGGTTTAGTATACCTGTTATCATTCTGTTTAGATGCTTATCGCTCATACCAGGCTTTATGTCTGACCCAGAGTTTTATGTCTCCTCTTATTACTCTGGGTGCTCACACGAGCAGACTAGAGACAGGTTAGCTGGTGATGCACGGGTAGATGATCCGGAGACGAGCAGGAGGCTTCCACGTAATATATATAGTATTCTCCCTGTATTGTTGAAGATCACTGCTTGGGCATTGGTGGTGCATCTTCTACTTTAGTTTTCTTTTGTTAGAGACAGTAAATTTGGAAAATTGTAATAAGCTGTATATGGATTTCCGCTGCTCTGATGATTGATGTTGATTTTAGTTATCAGCTTATGCACTGTCTCGCCTGTTTTATGTCAAGTATGTTATTATTACATTTTATCCCATGCGCTGTGAGACATTCTACAGGTTCCTTGATTAGTTCATTTTCTTCCTTCTTTTCTTCTGACGACCGTTCTGTGCTAGCTGGGCATGTGTACAGCGCACATTCGGAGAAAATGCAGGCTGGTGCGGGACGGGCCGTCACAAATAATCTTGCAGAACGCTTTCATCTCACGTTCCACATATAAAGTATACAATCAAAACCGCGAGCACTTATTGGGTAATTGATTTCCACCTATGCCAAGGTATGGAACCACCTTCCGATAGTGTACCTCTAGAGAGGAATACACTGGGTTCAATTAGAACATCTTGCTACCCGGCCACACATGACCGACCACTCATTTCGCTTGAGTGTATCGAATGTATATCACCAACGGTAGGGGTCAGCAACCGTTTCCCGAATGTGACAGCATTGAATAGATTTAAGAATGAAATGAATATATCTAGATAGGTGATAATACACCCTAATTGGCAGCCAACCACTTAGCCATGCTGCCTGCCCGCCCGATTTTTGTCATTTCCCGGTTGTGAGGCTAGAGACCACACTTATCTCTGACAGATCACACATTTATTCAGTTTGAATGTCACATCGTCATACTCACCAAATCACAAATTGATTTCCCCAAAAATACAACGGGTATACAACTAAGAGAAATGAATTCCTCCGCCACCAAACGTAACTACGTTTGAAGAGATTAACTTACGCGATCTATTAAATATACTCCGTCAGACATTCTTCCTTATAGGTCATCCTGGGACTGGACAAACCGAAGGCACTATTCTGTAAACAGGACAGCCCTTGCGTAACTCCATCTTCATTTATCTTCATCATATTTGAGCGCAACACTAACGCCCATACAGAGTGGTTTTCAGATAATGAATCTGATCCCGGTCTCTCCGTATTGACGACGGATAAATGGTCAAAAACTTCGATAGTCGGTAAGTTATCTATCAAAGAAAAAAACATGTGCAAACAACGATATTATTTCCAGATGGAAATTTTATCGATCAATCATCATTTAACGTTTATCTCTTTAGTTCATTACTTTATTTATTTCCTGTTTCCATATATTCAACATTACTTATTTTCTATATTTAGAAAATATAAGTTATTAATATTGGAAAATTTTTCCATTTCTTACTTTCTATATTAGAAAACATTTCTGATTCTTATTTGGAAAACATTTCCAAAACTCCTACATTTGGATTTAAATAGATGTTTCAATAAAACATTGCTATGCCAACTCAAAACATTACACCGATTAACTAATTTCACTTAATCAACATTCACTATCGAAACTTAACCATTCCTTAGTTAAAACAAAGCCAATCAAGTTGGGCTCTCAGACCTTAACTGAACAACATTTCTAACTTCGAAATAGACAAGCTTCACCTTTTAGACCTCTAATAAACTTCCTTACGTAACTCTCGGATTCTATTTACGAATCCACTTTTTTTTACAGAAATCATTTGATTTTAACAATAGCGTTAAAATCCCATGCTTCTGAAATATAATAACTTCAATATAACTTTTATTTATTAATTTGGATAAATAAACAAATAACTAATTTATTAATAAATAAATAAATCTTGATTAAAAATGGAAAGTGAATAGTACTTTCTTGAATTCAATATAATCGAATTCAACGTATAATTCTCTTTCGAATAATCTCTATTCGATAACTCCTTTTCGAATAAACTATATTCGATTAACTCTCTTCGAATAACTAATATTTGATAATCTCTCTTTCCAATAAACTATATTCGATAATCTTTCTTCAAATAACTAATATTCGATAATCTCTCTTTCGAATAAACTATATTCGATAATCTCTTTTCTTCGAACAAACTATATTCGATTAACTCCTATCGAATAACTATATTCGATAACTCCTTTCGAATAAACTATATTCGATTAATTCCTTTCTTCGAACAAACTATATTCAATTAATTCCTTTCGAATAAACTATATTCGATAACTCCTTTTGAATAACTATATTCGATTAACTCCTTTCTTTTAACTCTAACTCGATTAACTCTAATCGATTTATTCTTACTTGATTAACTCTAATCGATTAACTCTAATTCAATTAACTCTAATCGATTTACTCTAATCTATTAACTCTAATTGATTAACTCTAACTGATTAACTCTAATCGGTTTACTCTAACTCTAATCAATTAACTCTAGCTCTAATCGATTAACTCGTAACTCTAATCGATTAACTCTAACTCTAACTCTAATCGATTAACTCTAGCTCTAATCGATTAACTATAGTCTGATTAACTCCTCTAACTCATTTTGATTAACACATTTTGAAAAACTCCTTTGATTAACTCTACTTCCATATTCAGTTTCAAATATTGATGTTGAAATCAATTCTTACTTCTCTATATAAGTCCTGACTTATGTATTCTATTTATCCAACGATAAATATTTTACTTAATTTATAAAATATTATTTATAAATTACCCCTCTCAATTCATCTATTAAAACATATTTTTATTCAATATCTAATTTAAATAAATCCTGTCAAATTTTCTTTTATAATTTGAAATCTCCTTTTTAATAATTCTATTCATTTTCCAAATATTCCTTTTATAAAATCTTATTTATTTTATAAATAATTACTTTTATTACTCTATTTATTTCATAAATAAATATTTCCATTTATAATCTATTTGTAAATGTTTTTACAAATACTTCCTTTTCAATTCTATTTGTAAATGGTTTACAAATACTTCCTTTTCAATTCAATTTGTAAATTGTTTACAAAATACTTCCTTTTCAATTCTATTTGTAAATGGTTTACAAATACTTCATTTTCAATTCTATTTGTAAATGGTTTACAAATACTTCCTTTTCAATTCTGTTTCACAAATATTTTCCTTTTATATTTGTTCTATTTATTTCATAAATATTTCTTTTTATAACATCTTTTTATTTTATAAATATTTCTTTTCAATATAACATTGAAAATTTCCTTTTTAACATTCCAGCATTCCTTATGGTGTTTAACGTACCATATAACAATGATCGGTATCATTCAAACATACAAAATCAACAACAGATTTCATATCACATAATATAACACAATATATGAAAAACAGTAAAATAAATGTTGAGGAATCCAGTTGGATTCCTCTAACCTGTTTCCCTGCATCCACAGATGTTAAACAATATAATTAACATCGAATTCATTTCAATATGAAATATTTTGCTAAACAGAATCAATATTTAATTAACGATTTATATATATATATATATCGTTATCTATAATTTCAACCAATACATAAGCAATTCAACCAGACAATTATCACACAGTAGTAAATCAGCATTTATCATTACTAGATTATCTTTATAAAAATATAAACTGATAGAGTTAGTGAGTTTTACTCACATTGGACGATCATCGTTAATAACGATAACCATCGCTTGATTCAAACGGGCATTTAATTCTGCTAAAATTTGTAACAAGCTCCAATTCACTCCCAGTCAGTTCCATGGTGTAGCCACCGTTAATAAGATCCCAACGGATCTTGTTTTGTTGAATTTTGTTAACATATGAATAAGATATGACGTTCACAAGTTAATGTGTTATATAATTAAAGTAAAAACTATACAAGAATTTAATTTAAAAAATGGGCCTCATATTTTAAAAAATTGGCCCAACTCCTCTTGAATTACCCAAACCCGCACACCCTTCTTCCCCAAATTCCTGTAATAACTTCCGCTCGTTACTTCGAAACCCAGCAGCAAAATGAAATCACCCTTTCCTCCTTCATCTTCTAATGATTTCAAAACCCAGTACATCGTTGAACTTCTCTTCCCGGCCACTACCTTCTCCATCCACTATCACAAAACTCGCACTCCTCTAGCAAAATCTGTCGCACAACATTACTGAGCAACTACAGAACTTGCGACAATTTTTGTCATCGGATTGCACCAGAATTCGCACACCTATGCTAATCGATCCCTGAATCCCAAAAACGAACTTCATTTTCCCCAATGATGCTTCAATCTCCAAAAAGTATAAACCCTAGACTTCGCTGTTGATTTTTCTAGCGTAAACAACTGGCGTCGCAACTCTCGTGTCACATACCAGAGTGTAGAGCACTTTGCAAGGATTACGAATATATTGGGTTTGAGATTTATGGAATTTAATTCGAAATTTCCATTGATTTTCAAGATGAATCTTTCACGTTTTGATGTTTTCAGAAGAATACGGCGGCTTGTTTCGAATTTGACAAGAGAAGAGAAATGAATTTGGTTTAGGAAGATATAGGTTACTTATAGAGTGGTTTAAATATTTTTATATTCAATATTTATATTAATTTTATTCAACCGTTGTTTGTACTTATCGTTTAAAAATTCCTATGATCACACATGATATCCAAAAATCACAGAAATGGACATGCAGCTACAGTTCGACATTACGGACCTAACGGAACTTGTTTTGTCGAATTCCGAGTCCGTTTGCTCACATAGTGTATTTTTAAAGTTGAATTAACGACTGCTTTTCACATAAAAAATCCCGTACGGCCACATACTGACTCCAAAAATTACGAAAATTGAAATCTAACAATAATTTACTATTTCGGATCCAACAAAATTAGTTTCATCGAAAACGGAGGTCGTTTGTAAAAATGACTATTTTCTATGGTTTAAATAACCCATTTAAATATATAAATATATTTAAAAACAGTTAAATTTAATATTAATAAATTAATATTATCGTATATATTCACAAAGAATATCATACATCTCTAACTTATACATATTTGGATTTCTAACTCGATATTTCAAATTCCAAGTTATATCGATATCCAATTTATATTAAAAATCAATTTAAATATAAATAAATCATTATAAAATTATAAAGGAATTCCATAATGACTTTTCGAAAATTTGATTTGGACATAAATCAAAATCTACACAATGAAATCCCGATTTTTCTCTTCCATTAGAAAAATTTACTTCACCAGCTCCGAACGTTTCTTGTTTCACAAAAATCCGGCTTAAAACGGATTCAATATACTCGTTTAAGCTTCGAATCGCCAAATTACGAACTGTAGCGCTATTTCGAGCTCGATTATAATTATAATATAATTATACGTTCAAACTGTCGTTATAAAATATATTTGTTATTCTAATTCAATTCTAAACTGAATTAAGTATCATAAATGATCCAATTCACACAACATTGTGAATTCGGTTATTTTCGACTAATTCGGAATTATAATATATTTTTATTTTATAAATATTAATTAAATATTTAATATTATTATACCATAAAAATACTGGACATTACAGCCCAACTCCACAAATAAATCTGTGTTTGTTATTTGAAAACCCCACACGGGTATTGGGATGATAGTGGACATACACTAATCCCAATAGTTATTTGTATGTGTAATGTCCTGTATTTTTAACAGATAATAATTAATTTATTTAATTATTTAAATAGTGATATAGAGATTTAAATGGTCGTTTAATTAAATTATATTGAATATTTAATTAAAATATTAAATAATAATTTATTTAATTATGAAATAATCAGAATTAGCTGAAATGGCAATACGGTGTGAATTGGGCAAATTCAAAATATATAAATATATATATTTTCAGTTTGGAATTGAATTCGAATAACAAATATATTATATAAACGACAGTTGAACGTATAATTATAATATAATTAAAATCGAGCTCGAAATGGCACTGCAGTTCGCTATTTGGCGATTTGAACTTCAACTGAATATACAGGGTCCATTTTAAATCGGATTTCTGTGAAACAAGAAATGTTCGGAGCTGGTGAAGTATAATTTTCTAGTGGAAGAGAAAAATCGGGATTTCATTGTGTAGATTTTGATTTATGTCCAAATCAAAATTTCGAAAAGTCGCTATGGAATTCCTTTATAATTTATAACGATTGATTTATATTATAAATGAATTTTTCAATATAAATTGAATATCGATTCAACCGGGATTTGAATATCATGTTATAAGTACAACTGGAGCTATACGATACTCTATGTGAATATATATACGATAATATTTATTTTTAAATATTTAATTTAATTATTTTTATATATATATATTTATTTAAATGGGTTATTTAGAGCTTTAAAAATAACAAGTTTTGCAAACGACCTCAGTTTTCGACGAAACTAATTTTTCTGGATCCGCAATGTTAAATTATTGTTAGATATCAAGTTTCATGATTTTTAGAGTCAGTGTGTGGTCGTACAGATTTTTAATGTGAAAAACAATCAATATTTTGATGGTTAAAAATATGTTGTGTGAGCAAACGGGGTCGGAATTTTATGAAACCAGTTTCGTTGGGACCGTAATGTCGAACTGTAGCTACATGTCCAGTTTCGTGATTTTTGGATATCGTGTGCGATCACAAGGATTTTTATGTAATAACCCGGAAATTCTGAGCCAGTTTAAAATTTTTATTTTGGCAATTTTAGTGAATTTTGAACATTTAAAATGAATTATTTTAAATAATATCGACGAGAAATTTATTTTGAATGGAATTCGAATGTATATATTATGTACGTCGTCGTTAGAATATAAATATTTATATATAATTATAAATAGAATTGAAAATGGCGCGGTAGTTCGATAATTCGATTTCAAACTTCAATTGAATGTACCGGGTGCAAAACAATCCGGATTTTAGTGAAACCAAAAACATTAGGATCTAATTGATAGTATCTTTCCAACGAATTCGAAAGATCAAAATTTCATAGTGGGAATCAAAAGATATGTCCAGTTGAAAATTCTGAATAGTCGCTATGGAATTTTGGCCCTTAAAAATAGGAATTTTGCAAATGACCTCGGATTTCGACGAAACCACTTTTGTTGGATCCGCAGTGCCAAGTTATTGCTAGATTCCAAATTTCATAATTTTTTTTGAATCAGTATGTGAGCGTGGCGAAGGAAAACGCGTTTGACCAGTTTCAGTTAATTTTAATCGACTGGAAATTGGTTAATTTTCCAACGGTCTCAGAATTCGACGAAACTAGTTTTGTTAAGACCGTATCGTTAATACGAAGCTAGAAAATATTTTTATTGAATTTTTAGAGTTAGTATGTGACCCCGGTAATTTGAAATGTACGTCTAAAATTCAATATAGTGATTTGAATGTAAATAAAACGGAAACTGATTCAAACGATCAAATCAGCTTACGATACATATCCCATTGTGTTCGGAATGGGGGTAAAACGCTATGGACGACAGGCGGTGGGCCTCGTTTCGAGGTCGTATGTAAAAGTCAACCTTTTTTCAAATTAAATAAATAATAATAAAAAAAAAAGAAATATCTTCTTTCTCTCCCTTAAAACCTTCTGCCCCCCCCCCCCCGATCATTCTTCTGCAAACCGAAAAAAAAAAGGAAACGAAGCCGCCGCCTCCACCCACGGAGCGCCGCCGCACCCCAGAAGCCGGCCTCCCCATCGACGATCCCCCTCCTCCTTCTTCCTCCATTCGAACGCCCCGAACCCAAGCCCCCCCCCTCGCCCCAAATCGCCACCGCAAACCCAGAGCCGCCGCCGCCGAGACCCAGAGCCGCCACCGCCATTCATTCACCCCCCCCCCTCAGTTCAACAGCAAATCCCCCCCTTCGAAAAAACTCGCTGTAAGTTAGTTTTTATTTTTGCTTTTAGTTTAATTATATTTATTGTTTGATTTTCTGATTTTGTTTTGATTTATATAACATAGAGAGATCAATGTTATATATAGAAAATGTATTAAAAATTTGATTTTTAATATATATAACCATGTCATCGAAATAAAGATTTGATTTTTATATGAATGTCATCGAAGTAAAAATATAATTTTTATATAAGGAAGATAATCAAAATATGATTTTTATATTTTTAAAGTATTAAAAATATAATCTTTACTATATAGAAGGGGTAAAAATATAATTTTTACATGTTAGGAATATTAAAAATATCATATTTTTATAGGTAGCAAAATAAAATGTGATTTCTATAGGGATGAAATTGAAAAGGTAAAATCTTTAAAAATGAAAAGACGATATTTTAAAAATAGTAAAGGCGAAAACTTTATTTTTATAAAGGCGAAAACTTTATTTTTATAAAGACGAAATCAATATTTTTGAAATGGAATTTTTATCTATATGACACCAAAGTAAAAATTCGATTTTTATGTATTGAATAACATAGTAAAAATTCGATTTCTAAATATATGAAGCGATTATAAAAATATGATTTTTTTTATATATTGAATAGTGAATAAAAATGTGATTTTTATTTTAAAGACATCAAAATATAAAAATGTGATTTTTATATATATAGTGACTACGGGCAACGAAGATGGCGAAGATGGGATAACGATGAAGATTTCTATAAAAGAAGAGTCAAGATGATTGGATAGCTTTCGGTGAGAACTTCTCACTCTAAATTTCTTTTCTAGTTATATATATATACTAGGATGCAGACGGTGCTTAGTAGCACCCGACACCCGTCATCCACAGACCATGGATGGCTTGTTTGTTAAATTGATTGGTTGTGTAGTTAGTTAGTCTAATTGGTTTGAATTGAATTGTTTGGTGAAATGGAATGGATTTGATTGATGTGTGAATGGCGTGGGCCTTCACTAGACCGGGGATAAGGCTAGGCCTCGTCCCGTTTCTAGTATCGTGCCGTTATGCCGCCGAAATTTCCCAAAATATGTTAGAAAAATGAAAATATCATTTTATTGAATAAATGAACTGAATAGAAATTCATGTGTTAAAATAAAATGTTTTATCGTTAAAAATATAATTTTTAACGTGAAAGTGAATAAATGAATATTTATAAACAAATCGGCCGATTTGTTTATATGCACTGATTTGACTGATATCGATTGGGTCTATAAATTTTACACGTCGCCCAACTGCACAACTAAAATCTGTGTTTGATTGTTTGAAACCTCACACGGGTGTTAGGATGAAATTTGAAGTTCACTCATCCTGATTGATTAAATATGTCGATCGGTCGATTGACAGGCTGTTATAAGCGTTAGATATCTATATTTGATGCTTATACAGTGTGGTGCACCTTGGATGATGGTTGATTGTTTATTATTGCTATTATATACATGTGTTGTATGGAATCCATATAATTAACATTATATGGTGATTGATTGGGCCTCATTCCAATCGGGAAAATAATGAATATTATAAAAGAAAATTCATGTGTTGAATATAAAAATAGTCATGTGTTGACGATGATTATGGGTTGAAACTATTCATGTGTTGAGTGAAATATTTTAAATAATAAAAATTACATCTTTATCATATTTACGATTAGAATCTACTTTACGGTGGAGTATAATTAAAATCAAACGATAGATACCATAGTTTTATAAAATATTTTACATAACAAAGATAGTGATGTGTTGACAGTACTCATGTGTTGAGATTAGTCGTGTGTTGAAAGCAATATAGATTCATGTGTTGAATGGGATAAATATTCATTTGTTGATAGAATAACGAAGTTTTGAAAAATATAAAGCCGTGTTGATTAGAGATGCGTTATTTTGACGCGAACGATATTATATCGATTTTATTCGTTGTATAATGAATATTGGAAAGTGATTTCAAAATTAAATATTTTGAAATGAAATTCAAATTGAATTAGATTAAAATTCGAATTGAATAGGAAGCGAATTTGAATTCGAATAAAATAGAAATGAATTCAAATTGAATTAAATTGAAATTGAAATTGAAATTTAAAACGAACTAAAATTGAATTGAAATCAATTTGAAACGAATTCGAATTGAATCAAATAGAAGATAAATTCGAATTGAATTGAATTGAAATGAGTTTGAATTTGAATTGAATTGAAACGAATTTGAATTTGAATTGAATTGAAATGAACTCGAATTGAATTGAAATCAAATCGATTTGAAATTGAAGATGAAGTTGAAATTGTTTTGAAACGAATGTAGAACTATTTATAAAATTCGTTTTAAAAAGGAAATCGACGAATTATATATAATATATATATATATATATTATATATATAATGGCCTGAATAGAACGCGCCGCGGCAGTTCGTGAATTTCGACCATTTATTTCAAACGGACATTGCGGGAGATCCGACCGTCGGATTCTCCTAAAACCGGAACCGTTGGGTTCGTATCGAAAAGAGCTTTCCAATGAATATTAGAAATTTAAAATCTAACGGTTGGATTTGGAATTATGTCCAAATCAAATTTGAAAAAGGTCGTTGTAAGTGCAGTTCGATGGCCGTTGATGGAAATCGACTGTACGGGCCTTGATAAAATTATTAAAAATATCGATAATTTGTGTAAAATCATAATATGTGATTTGGGAAAAATTGAGCTGAAGAATTCCACATTTGAAAGGATAAAAATAGATTTTTATCGAAATGAACTAGTTTTGAGCTGGAATTAAAATCAATTTATTTTTGAAATAAATAAATTGAATTTGAAAGTGATTTTAAAAGTAATCAATATTCCCAATACGTGGATTGGACTGGAGTTGAATCGAAATTATCTTCGGAATATTTCGATGTTGGATTTCGTGACTATACAAATATTGCTATGGGGATTTGAAAGATATATTTTATATCGTTATTTCCAATACGATATATGTTGGGTTCAGAATTTGATATTGAATATAAGCCGATATATTTTCTATTCAGAACCTTGTATTTAATATCAAATGTGATTTGGGTTTATCGTGGATCGTGTTTTAGATGACATTGGTGCTTTAACCCAGTTAAAGACATAATATTGATTTTTGAGAAGATTAAAACTAAATGGAGTTTTAATGAATCTTTAATTAGATTAAAAAGTGAATTGATAATTTAAATTATCAAATTTGAAAGGTGATCGAGAATGGAGTATCACCAGTTTTGCTCCAAAGCGATAGTTAAATCTTTAATTAGATTTGAACGTGAAATGGTAATTAATTTTACCGATAACACCGTGGTGGTAGGAATGGAGTATCACCAGTTTTGCTCCATGGGATATATAGGTTGGGATTTGGAAATAAAATAATTAATTACCTCGGTGTGGTTCGCTAATCCCGACTAGTTAGAAATGATACCCAAAGGAAGATCAAAGAATAAATTTAGAAGAATTTATCTTGGATAAAATTAATGGGAACCTTTAACTAAGAATGTGATTTCGTGAATAAAAGAATATTCTGAATTGGAATGAGGCGTTGGTGTGTTTGTGTAACATTTGTTTATCATATACGTGGGTTATTCAGAAAGGCCGGGTTATACCCATTCTGAATAACCGATTCGACGAGATGTCGAAGAAGAAGACGGTGGTTGAAGACCGGAAGTCTTCACATCGTTTGGGTGATTACTGATGATCTTGATTGGGCTGTACACCCAGGATGAGGGAATCAATTGGTGATCGTCCAGACGTACTTGGAGATGGATGGATATGCGAGGAAAGTGCCTCCGGTTTCGTTCAGACCCAGAATGAACTTGTAAATGGATTGTGTGTCTGACATTGGATTTTATTCTGTATTGATTGATCTCTATTAAATATACATCTGTTTGGCGGCGGAGAATTTATTCTCTTGCTTAACGCCCTTCTCTGAGACGTACGAGCTCAGAGGTTGTATATCGATGGACATCAGTCGCATGGAATGAATTGCCTGTGTGGCACGCGTAAGTGGCAATTGATCGAGGCTTCTGTTGAAAAGCAAAGTCTCGTGGTTGATGATCAAAGCACGGCCTATGTGGCGTAGCTTTGTGTATAACGTGAATTCGCGAGCCTCACACCTCGGTATGAGTCAAAAATGGGATAGTGATTGCAGGGAGAGCACGACGTTTCTTTCTAGCTAGGGTGGTGTCAGTGACCTACCAGCCCTGACATTTATATACTTTTCACCTGTGTGGTTGTTGGATATGAGGCGCCTCGGATATAGGTCTGTAAGGACCGGGAAACGTGTGTTCAGGAATAACTAATCCTCAAAAGTAAGAGAGGACCGGCCCTGAAGATCCAAGGATCATAGTGGGGTCCTGAGGCATTTGCTAGAGTGTCTCGAACGCGGAGAGGAGTTTGCCCCTTGCCTCGGCTCATGACGGAAATCCAATTTCCACTACGTGTATTTCGGTTTTATTTGTAGAACCTAGTATGGCGACATGATAGATGGTACCCATGCCGCCTATGATTGATATTTATGATTGGAAATTGATTTGACACTATACACCTATAATAGTATCAAATAATGTGTTTTAAACGTATCAAGCATGCTTTGGCTGTTATAAGGTAAAAACCCTATCCTCCGGCTTGCGTTGCATTGTGTGATGGGACCTGGGTCTTATAACAGCTTCATTTTTCTTTATTTAGCATTGCGTTGTTTGTTTTATGCACTGGTATTCTTGGGAGGAAACCCGTTCCGTGTTATACGGCGTGGTCCCTTGATTTACCTTACTTTAAAAATAAAGATTAATAACTGTTTTAGTTCTCACACCAGTCCCATGACTAACCTGGAGTTTATTGTTTTAACCTAAACTCTGGGTGCCCCTATTTTCGACACGGGCAGCTAGTAGTTTTGGTTTTGCAGATTTATATTCACAGGATCCTGATTTACAGCTGGAACGAGGCTCGGAAAGCTCTGTATCCGTGTATAACTTCTAGTTGTGTTTTGTATAATTTTTCCGCTGCTATGTAATTTATTGTAATCTCTGATATTTGTTGAATGTAATTTATTCATTTATACTCTGTATATTCTTGTATCTGATGGAATTGTTGTAATAACAATGAAATGTTCTTCCGTATGCGTCCTTTTGTGTGTTGTTCTCAAAGTATTCGTGCTTTCCTTCACGGGGAAGTTACGGGTTCTTACAGTGGTATCAGAGCTTTGGTTTACAGAGCTCGAGAACAAGACACATTAGAACCATACGAAAGAATTCATCAGATATTGGATTAGTAATATCCAATTAGAATGACTCGTTAGAGATAGGATCAGTAGTATCCTAGAACGAGTGTGAAGAGTATATTTTCAAAAGAAAACAATTTTGTTTTTAAAATTTAAATCGTTTTATACGTATTTGAATTATTTATTTATTTTGAATATGGACAATCGAGTATATATGGATTTCGCGTATACGCGTCATGAACGTATAGTCGAAGTTTTAATATACTAGACAGATATAGGATCACATTCTAGTTGCCCGGGAATGATTCTGATAATGCTGCAGCGTTACCAGTATTTATTTTCGAGTGACGAAGGTATGATTTTCTATATATTTCCATTAGACTGGTGTGAGAACCAAAACTAATATAGCTAGAACACATTGTTGTGAATTGGCATCAAAACATCATTTTTTGTATATGTATCGAAATTTATGAATTTGAAAAGTTAATCCACTAATTGATAGATGTTTGTGTTGTTTGTTTATATGTTTGATAATTTTGAACCATGTTGCCTAATTGAACCAAATATTGAATTGTATTGAAATTGGTCACATTTGTTGTACATACATATACTTACATTAAATAGGTCATAGCAAGGAGGCTAGAGCCGAAGAATAAAATTTGTTTGCTCGACAAATAGGTACATGTTTACTACATAATTTACTGTTTTGTTTGGGTGATGATGATTTTATGAGCCTATTGGCTAGCCGCTTGGCTTTTTCTTTTTCTTTTTGAGATTAGAAGGACCGGGGAAGCTATTTGAAATTCCCCGATGCTCCCGGTGCAGAGGAGGTTATGACGAAATTTTTCGAAAATTTAGGGTGTTAGCCAAAATTTTGAAAATTTGAAAATTCTCAGAAACTGAAAAGTTGGAGAATGGAAGCCAGATCGAACGTAGAGTTGATTGATCAAACCACTTTCGACTTTGTTCCTTTTCGGGGATGAAAAGTTTTAAGTGGGGGAGATTGTAATAACCCGGAAATTTTGAGCCAGTTTAAAATTGTTATTTTGGCAATTTTAGTGAATTTTGAACATTTAAAATGAATTATTTTAAATAATATCGACGAGAAATTTATTTTGAATGGAATTCGAACGTATATATTATGTACGTCGTCGTTAGAATATAAATATTTATATATAATTATAAATAGAATTGAAAATGGCGCGGTAGTTCGATAATTCGATTTCAAACTTCAATTGAATGTACCGGGTGCAAAACAATCCGGATTTTAGTGAAACCAAAAACATTAGGATCTAATTGATAGTATCTTTCCAACGAATTCGAAAGATCAAAATTTCATAGCGGGAATCAAAAGATATGTCCAGTTGAAAATTCTGAATAGTCGCTATGGAATTCAGGCCCTTAAAAATAGGAATTTTGCAAATGACCTCGGATTTCGACGAAACCACTTTTGTTGGATCCGCAGTGTCAAGTTATTGCTAGATTCCAAATTTCATAATTTTTTTTGAATCAGTATGTGAGCGTGGCGAAGGAAAACGCGTTTGACCAGTTTCAGTTAATTTTAATCGACTGGAAATTGGTTATTTTTCCAACGGTCTCAGAATTCGACGAAACTAGTTTTGTTAGGACCGTATCGTTAATACGAAGCTAGAAAATATTTTTATTGAATTTTTAGAGTTAGTATGTGACCCCGGTAATTTGAAATGTACGTCTAAAATTCAATATAGTGATTTGAATGTAAATAAAACGGAAACTGATTCAAACGATCAAATCAGCTTACGATACATATCCCATTGTGTTCGGAATGGGGGTAAAACGCTATGGACGACAGGCGGTGGGCCTCGTTTCGAGGTCGTATGTAAAAGTCAACCTTTTTTCAAATTAAATAAATAATAATAAAAAAAAATATCTTCTTTCTCTCCCTTAAAACCTTCTGCCCCCCCCCCCCCCCCACCCCCACCCCCCCGATCATTCTTCTGCAAACCGAAAAAGGAAAAAAAAAAAGGAAACGAAGCCGCCGCCTCCACCCACGGAGCGCCGCCGCACCCCAGAAGCCGGCCTCCCCATCGACGATCCCCCTCCTCCTTCTTCCTCCATTCGAACGCCCCGAACCCAAGCCCCCCCCCCCTCGCCCCAAATCGCCACCGCAAACCCAGAGCCGTCGCCGCCGAGACCCAGAGCCGCCACCGCCATTCATTCACCCCCCCTCCTCCTCAGTTCAACAGCAAATCCCCCCCCTTCGAAAAAACTCGCTGTAAGTTAGTTTTTATTTTTGCTTTTAGTTTAATTATATTTATTGTTTGATTTTCTGAATTTGTTTTGATTTATATAACATAGAGAGATCAATGTTATATATAGAAAATGGTATTAAAAATTTGATTTTTAATATATATAACCATGTCATCGAAATAAAGATTTGATTTTTATATGAATGTCATCGAAGTAAAAATATAATTTTTATATAAGGAAGATAATCAAAATATGATTTTTATATTTTTAAAGTATTAAAAATATAATCTTTACTATATAGAAGGGGTAAAAATATAATTTTTACATGTTAGGAATATTAAAAATATCATCTTTTTATAGGTAGCAAAATAAAATGTGATTTCTATAGGGATGAAATTGAAAAGGTAAAATCTTTAAAAATGAAAAGACGTTATTTTAAAAATAGTAAAGGCGAAAACTTTATTTTTATAAAGGCGAAAACTTTATTTTTATAAAGACGAAATCAATATTTTTGAAATGGAATTTTTATCTATATGACACCAAAGTAAAAATTCGATTTTTATATATTGAATAACATAGTAAAAATTCGATTTCTAAATATATGAAGCGATTATAAAAATATGATTTTTTTTATATATTGAATAGTGAATAAAAATGTGATTTTTATTTTAAAGACATCAAAATATAAAAATGTGATTTTTATATATATAGTGACTACGGGCAACGAAGATGGCGAAGATGGGATAACAATGAAGATTTCTATAAAAGAAGAGTCAAGATGATTGGATAGCTTTCGGTGAGAACTTCTCACTCTAAATTTCTTTTCTAGTTATATATATATACTAGGATGCAGACGGTGCTTAGTAGCACCGGACACCCGTCATCCACAGACCATGGATGGCTTGTTTGTTAAATTGATTGGTTGTGTAGTTAGTTAGTCTAATTGGTTTGAATTGAATTGTTTGGTGAAATGGAATGGATTTGATTGATGTGTGAATGGCGTGGGCCTTCACTAGACCGGGGATAAGGCTAGGCCTCGTCCCGTTTCTAGTATCGTGCCGTTATGCTGCCGAAATTTCCCAAAATATGTTAGAAAAATGAAAATATCATTTTATTGAATAAATGAACTGAATAGAAATTCATGTGTTAAAATAAAATGTTTTATCGTTAAAAATATAATTTTTAACGTGAAAGTGAATAAATGAATATTTATAAACAAATCGGCCGATTTGTTTATATACACTGATTTGACTGATATCGATTGGGTCGATAAATTTTACACGTCGCCCAACTGCACAACTAAAATCTGTGTTTGATTGTTTGAAACCCCACACGGGTGTTAGGATGAAATTTGAAGTTCACTCATCCTGATTGATTAAATATGTCGATCGGTCGATTGACAGGCTGTTATAAGCGTTAGATATCTATATTTGATGCTTATACAGTGTGGTGCACCTTGGATGATGGTTGATTGTTTATTATTGCTATTATATACATGTGTTGTATGGAATCCATATAATTAACATTATATGGTGATTGATTGGGCCTCATTCCAATCGGGAAAATAATGAATATTATAAAAGAAAATTCATGTGTTGAATATAAAAATAGTCATGTGTTGACGATGATTATGGGTTGAAACTATTCATGTGTTGAGTGAAATATTTTAAATAATAAAAATTACATCTTTATCATATTTACGATTAGAATCTACTTTACGGTGGAGTATAATTAAAATCAAACGATAGATACCATTGTTTTATAAAATATTTTACATAACAAAGATAGTGATGTGTTGACAGTACTCATGTGTTGAGATTAGTCGTGTGTTGAAAGCAATATAGATTCATGTGTTGAATGGGATAAATATTCATTTGTTGATAGAATAAAGAAGTTTTGAAAAATATAAAGACGTGTTGATTAGAGATGCGTTATTTTGGCGCGAACGGTATTATATCGATTTTATTCATTGTATAATGAATATTGAAAAGTGATTTCAAAATTAAATATTTTGAAATGAAATTCAAATTGAATTAGATTAAAATTCGAATTGAATAGGAAGCGAATTTGAATTCGAATAAAATAGAAATGAATTCAAATTGAATTAAATTGAAATTGAAATTGAAATTTAAAACGAACTAAAATTGAATTGAAATCAATTTGAAACGAATTCGAATTGAAATAAATAGAAGATAAATTCGAATTGAATTGAATTGAAACGAATTTGAATTTGAATTGAATTGAAACGAATTTGAATTTGAATTGAATTGAAATGAACTCGAATTGAATTGAAATCAAATCGATTTGAAATTGAAGATGAAGTTGAAATTGTTTTGAAACGAATGTAGAACTATTTATAAAATTCGTTTTAAAAAGGAAATCGACGAAATATATATATATATATATATATATATATATATATATATATTATATATAATGGCCTGAATAGAACGCGCCGCGCCGCGGCAGTTCGTGAATTTCGACCATTTATTTCAAACGGACATTGCGGGAGATCCGACCGTCGGATTCTCCTAAAACCGGAACCGTTGGGTTCGTATCGAAAAGAGCTTTCCAATGAATATTAGAAATTTAAATTCTAACGGTTGGATTTGGAATTATGTCCAAATCAAATTTGAAAAAGGTCGCTGTAAGTGCAGTTCGATGGCCGTTGATGGAAATCGACTGTACGGGCCTTGATAAAATTATTAAAAATATCGATAATTTGTGTAAAATCATAATATGTGATTTGGGAAAAATTGAGCTGAAGAATTCCACATTTGAAAGGATAAAAATAGATTTTTATCGAAATGAACTAGTTTTGAGCTGGAATTAAAATCAATTTATATTTGAAATAAATAAATTGAATTTGAAAGTGATTTTAAAAGTAATCAATATTCCCAATACGTGGATTGGACAGGAGTTGAATCGAAATTATCTTCGGAATATTTCGATGTTGGATTTCGTGACTATACAAATATTGCTATGGGGATTTGAAAGATATATTTTATATCGTTATTTCCAATACGATATATGTTGGGTTCAGAATTTGATATTGAATATAAGCCGATATATTTTCTATTCAGAACCTTGTATTTAATAACAAATGTGATTTGGGTTTATCGTGGATCGTGTTTTAGATGACATTGGTGCTTTAACCCAGTTAAAGACATAATATTGATTTTTGAGAAGATTAAAACTAAATGGAGTCTTAATGAATCTTTAATTAGATTAAAAAGTGAATTGATAATTTAAATTATCAAATTTGAAAGGTGATCGAGAATGGAGTATCACCAGTTTTGCTCCAAAGCGATAGTTAAATCTTTAATTAGATTTGAACATGAAATGGTAATTAATTTTACCGATAACACCGTGGTGGTAGGAATGGAGTATCACCACTTTTGCTCCATGGGATATATAGGTTGGGATTGGGAAATAAAATAATTAATTACTTCGGTGTGGTTCGCTAATCCCGACTAGTTAGAAATGATACCCAAAGGAAGATCAAAGAATAAATTTAGAAGAATTTATCTTGGATAAAATTAATGGGAACCTTTCCCTATGAATGTGATTTTGTGAATAAAAGAATATTCTGAATTGGAATGAGGCGTTGGTGTGTTTGTGTAACATTTGTTTATCATATACGTGGGTTATTCAGAAAGGCCGGGTTATACCCATTCTGAATAACCGATTCGACGAGATGTCGAAGAAGAAGACGGTGGTTGAAGACCGGAAGTCTTCACATCGTTTGGGTGATTACTGATGATCTTGATTGGGCTGTACACCAGGATGAGGGAATCAGTTGGTGATCGTCCAGACGTACTTGGAGATGGATGGATATGCGAGGAAAGTGCCTCCGGTTTCGTTCAGACCCAGAACGAACTTGTAAATGGATTGTGTGTCTGACATTGGATTTTATTCTGTATTGATTGATCTCTATTAAAAATACATCTGTTTGGCGGCGGAGAATTTATTCTCTTGCTTAACGCCCTTCTCTGAGACGTACGAGCTCAGAGGTTGTATATCGATGGACATCAGTCGCATGGAATGAATTGCCTGTGTGGCACGCGTAAGTGGCAATTGATCGAGGCTTCTGTTGAAAAGCAAAGTCTCGTGGTTGATGATCAAAGCACGGCCTGTGTGGCGTAGCTTTGTGTATAACGTGAATTCGCGAGCCTCACACCTCGGTATGAGTCAAAAACGGGATAGTGACTGCAGGGAGAGCACGACGTTTCTTTCTAGCTATGGTGGTGTCAGTGACCTACCAGCCCTGACATTTATATACTTTTCACCTGTGTGGTTGTTGGATATGAGGCGCCTTGGATATAGGTCTGTAAGGACCGGGAAACGTGTGTTCAGGAATAACTAATCCTCAAAAGTAAGAGAGGACCGGCCCTGAAGATCCAAGGATCATAGTGGGGTCCTGAGGCATTTGCTAGAGTGTCTCGAACGCGGAGAGGAGCTTGCCCCTTGCCCCGGCTCATGACGGAAATCCAATTTCCAATACGTGTATTTCGGTTTTATTTGTAGAACCTAGTATGGCGACATGATAGATGGTACCCATGCCGCCTATGATTGATATTTATGATTGGAAATTGCTTTGACACTATACACCTATAATAGTATCAAATAATGTGTTTTAAACGTATCAAGCATGCTTTGGCTGTTATAAGGTAAAAACCCTATCCTCCGGCTTGCGTTGCATTGTGTGATGGGACCTGGGTCTTATAACAGCTTCATTTTTCTTTATTTAGCATTGCGCTGTTTGTTTTATGCACTGGTATTCTTGGGAGGAAACCCGTTCCGTGTTATACGGCGTGGTCCCTTGATTTACCTTACTTTAAAAATAAAGATTAATAACTGTTTTAGTTCTCACACCAGTCCCATGACTGACCTGGAGTTTATTGTTTTAACCTAAACTCTGGGTGCCCCTATTTTCGACACGGGCAGCTAGTAGTTTTGGTTTTGCAGATTTATATTCACAGGATCCTGATTTACAGCTGGAACGAGGCTCGAAAAGCTTTGTATCCGTGTATAACTTCTAGTTGTGTTTTGTATAATTTTTCCGCTGCTATGTAATTTATTGTAATCTCTGATATTTGTTGAATGTAATTTATTCATTTATACTCTGTATATTCTTGTATCTGATGGAATTGTTGTAATAACAATGAAATGTTCTTCCGTATGCGTCCTTTTGTGTGTTGTTCTCAAAGTATTCGTGCTTTCCTTCACGGGGAAGTTACGGGTTCTTACATTTTAGATGACAAATACCAACAACGATTAATTAAAAAGGAGTAAAATAATCAATAGAAAAATATCTAAATCTCCTATAAGTATCCGAACACCCTCTAACCCTAATAAGATATTTTCTTTTCGGTCAAAATTATAATCCGCCATCAATATTTTCCAGAAACTAAATCGCAACATTAGAAAATCATTTCAAATTCAAAGAAAATCCAATAAATTGCTAATTTGGTTTCTTTGGATTCGTCAAGTGCTTTGCTTCAACTTGATATGGGTTTCATTGAACTCGACTTCGGTTGCATTCGCTGTTATCTTAAGCTAGGGTCCAGGTTTTACGTAAAATGAGGTAGTGTTGGTTCGTTTCGATGTCGTTTTGGGATTGAGGAGTAGAAATGGAGTATGCGTGCAAAGTTTGGGGTGAATCCATGGGAAAAAGTGTCGATACCTATACGGGTTATCGCGAGCAGCTCTTGAAGTCGTGAGTTGTGAAGTTGGTGCGAGTTCCTGATGGATGGGGCGATGTTAAAAAGGAAGGAAGGAGGAAATTTTCGGTGGTGATTGTTTGAGTTTCTGTTGAAAGGTGGGGGATCGGTGGAAGGTTGAAGTTGTGGCAATGGCTAGGATACGTGGTGAGATGCTAAACGGGGAAGAAGGAAATATCGGTTCAGGCTTTTAAGGATGTGGGTGGGCCGATTAGGATGGTAAGGCTCAATAACAAGAATTGGTTTAAATTAAACTATTTAAATACATATATATCTTGTAATATTATTATCTTTGTCATACTTGGTCATAATTTCATGAATCAAGATCCGTTGGGATCGTATGGACGGTGGCTATATACTGGAACAGACAGGGAGTGAATCAGAGCTCGCTATAATTTATTACAAATTAAATTGTCGGTCTAAATCAACCGATGGTTATCGTTATTTAACGATGATCGTCCAATGTGAGTAAAACTCACCAACTCTGAACAATTATATTTTTATAACATATTCTTAGAACTGATAATTTTCTGTTGATTGTTGTGTGTTAACTGTTTGGTTAAATTGCTTATGTGTTGGTTGAAAATTATAGATAACGATATATTTATAAATCGTTAATCAAATATTGATTCTGTTTATCAGAATATTTCATAGTGAAATAAAATCGATGTTAATTATATTGTTTAACATCTGTGATGCGGGGAAACAGGTTGGAGGGATCAAACTAGATTGCTCAATATTTATAATATTGTTCTATTCATATATTGAATATATGATGTGATATATAATATGTTGTAGATTATGTGTGTTTGGATAATATTTATCATTGTTATATGGTATGTTAAATACCATAAGAAATACCAGAATGATAAAAGGGAATTTTCAAAATGTATATTGAAAATGAAATGCTTATAAAATCAAAGGATTTTGTAAAGAGAATATTTATAGCATCAAAGGATATTATAAAAGGATTTATTTAGAAAATAAATTGAATAGAAAAGGAAAATATTTATAAAACAAATAGAAAAGGAAAATATTTATAAAACAAATAGAAAAGGAAAATATTTGTAAAACAAATATAAAGGAAATATTTGTAAAACATTTACAAATAGATAAGAAATGGAAATATTTATTTATGAAATAGATAGAGTTATAAAAGAAATATTTATTTAGAAAATAAATAGATTATAAAAGGAAATACGTGAAAAATGAATGGAATGGTATAAAAAAAGAATTTTACATTTGAAAGGTTTAGACCCGTGCTTCGCACACGGGTATAACATGATATAGATTTAAAGCAAGGATTTTAAATAGAATCTGTTCTAACCAATAAATTGAGAAGATTTATTTATAAATGATATTTTATAAATTAAATAAAATATTATCATTGGATAAATGGAATATATAAGTCAGGACTTATATAGAGAAGTAAGAATCGATTTCAACATCGATAGTTGAAACTGTATATGGACGTACAGTTTAATCAAAGGATTTAAACCAAAGGAGTTAATCGAATTATAGTTAATCGATTAGAGTTAGAATTAATCGATTAGAGTTATAGTTAATTGATTAGAGTTAATCAATAAGAGTTAGAATTAATCGATTAAGTTAATCGATTAGAGTTATTGTTAATCGATTAGAGTTAGAATTAATCGATTAGTGTTAGAGTTAATCGATTAGAGTTAGAATTAATCGATTAGAGTTAGAGTATATCAGTTAGAGTTAACCAGTTAGAGTTAATCAGTTAGAGTCAACCAGTTAGAGTTAATCGGTTAGAGTTAATCGATAGAGATAATTAAATAGAGATAATCGAATATTAGTTATTCGAATAGAGTTAAAAGGAGTTATCGAATATTAGTTATTCGAATAGAGTTAAAAGGAGTTAATCGATTATAGTTTATACAAAAGGAGTTAATCGAATATTAGTTATTTGAAAGTGAATTTATCGAATATTACTTATTCGAAAGGAGTTAATCGAATATAGTTATTCGAAGAAAGGAGTTATCGAATATTAGTTTATTCGAAAGGAGTTAATCGAATATAGTTATTCGAAGAAAGGAGTAATCGAATATAGTTTATTCGAATAGAATTATCGAATATAAGTTATTTCAAGTGAGATAATCGAATATTAGTTATTCGAAGGAGTTAATCGAACAGAGATTACTCGAAAGAGAGTTATATGTCGAATTCGATTATATCGAATTCGGGAAAGTATTATTTACTTTTCGGTTTTTAATCAAGATTTGTTTATTTATAAATAAATTAGTTGTTGGCTTATTTATTCAAAATAAGAATTTTAGTTAGATTTCTAAGTTAGATATTTCAAAAGTAGGGTTTATAACGTTAGCGTTATAATAAATGTTTTCATAAAAGAAGTGGATTCATAATCTGAATCCGAGAATTTGCATAAGAAAATGATTGTAGAAATTGGTGCAGTGAGCTTTCTCTATTGCAAGGTTAAGAACGTTGTTCAGTTAAGATCTGAGAGGTAATTATTCCCCAACTTGATTGACTTCCTTACTTAACTAAGTAATCAGCAATTTATGGATTGAGCGGTCGTAACGATGTTTTATACAACGTTAGTTTGAAATCCATATAAATGAGTTTTGGAAACGTTTTCCAAATATAGAATCAGAGATATTTTCTAAACATAGAAAATGGAATGTTTTATTTATATGGAGTTAAGAAATGGAGTTAAGCTAAATTAGAAACTGACTGGAGATTAGTTGAGACGACCCGAACTTTCGCAGTCTTCGAAGAGAAGAGAAAGAACGATTTGTTTTGAGAACACGACAAAATAGAACGCAGACGGAAGAACATTTCATTGTATATTACAACAATCCATCAGAATACAAGAATATACAGAGTATAAATGTAACAACCCGTAAAATCTGGGCCAGTTTAAAATTTTTATTTTGGCAATTTTAGCGAGTTTTGATTATTTAAAATGAATTATTTTAAATAATATCGACGAGAAATTTATTTTGAATATAATTCGAACGTATATATTATACGCGTCGTAGTTATAATATAAATATTTATATATAATTATAAAAGGAATTGAAAATGGCGCGGTAGTTCGAAAATTCGATTTCTAATTTCAAATGAATATACAGTATTCAATATAGTCAGAATTGAACGAAACAAGAAATATTTGAATCTGTATAACTATATCTTTGTAACGAAGTTAACAAACTGAGATTTCATCTTAGAAATGATAAGATATGTCCAGTTTAAAATTAGAAATAGTCGCTGTGGAATTTATATATATTTTTATATATATAAGGCCCTTAAAATAGCAATTTTGCAAACGACCTCGGATTTCGACGAAACCAGTTTTGTTGGGTCCGTGATGTTAAGTTATTGCTAGATTCCAAATTTCATAATTTTTCGAATCAATATGTGAGCGTGGCGAAGGAAAACGCGTTTGACCAGTTTCAGTTGATTTTAATCGACTGGAAAATGGCCATTTTTCAAACGGTCTCAGAATTCGGCGAAACTAGTTTTGTTAGGACCGTATCGTCAATACGAAGCTAGAAAATATTTTTCTGGAATTTTTCTAGTTAGTATGTGACCCCGGAAATTTGAAATGTGCGTTTAAAATTCAATATAATGATTTAAATGAAAATTCGAAAGGAAACTGATTGTAACGATCAAATCAGCTTGCGATACATATCTCAGTGTGTTCGAGATGGGGGTAATTAGCTAGGGACGGCAGTCGTTGAGTTTGATTTCGAGCTCGTATGAACATAAGTGTATTTTTGAAATTAAAATAATTAAAATATATTTATATGTAAGGTCAAAGCCTAGGTCAAACCCTCATAACTCCTCTCCACGGTCAAACCAATTAGAAGCCGCCTCCATCAGCTTTCCGACAGCCCAAAATGATCGATTTTAATTCCAACCAATTCTTCTAATCCATCTCGAAATAAAACCAACCCCAAGACAAAAATCGATGACCGTTGTTTGCTCTTTCAGATGATATCGGTTGGAGGAATTTCTATCTCGTATGAAGCTCGAATTCGTGTCGGGAACTCACGCCGTTCGTGGCCAACGCCCGACCACTGGAGGTGATCGGACTCCTTCAGATCGTGGGCGCGGGGAGGGAAGCCAGCGGCGCTCCAGGCGGCTCTACCCGATCATCGGTCGACGCTGGGATTGGAGCGCGAAATCCAACCCTAGTTTGAAGCAGCTGTTCGACGTGGTCTGGTATGATTTACGGAAGAAGATTTTTTTTTTCTTTTTATTTATTCAGTTATTAAAAAATGTTTTGAAAAATCTGCTTAAAAAAAAAAATGTTTTGAAAATCAGTTTAAATATTAATTTGAAAATATATATCGCCTTGTTTAGAACAATATACATATGATTTTTATTTATTCATAAAGGAATTTTAAAACTGATTTTAAAGGGATATTAAAACTGATTTAAAAGGAATTTTAAAACTGATTTTATTTTTAAAAGGTTTAAACTTTAAAATAGAAAAGGCGGAATTTTTATTGAATAGAAGTAATAAAAATATGATTTTTATATTTTTAAAGTATTAAAAATATAATCTTTATAGGATAGAGAATATAAAAATATCATCTTTGTATGTGTAGCGAAATAAAAATCTGATTTTTATTTTATATACGTTGAGATAAAGTGGTAAATTTTATAAAGGTGAAAACTTTATTTTTATAAAGGCGAAAACTTTATTTTTATATATTGAACTTCAGAATAAAAATAGAATTTTTATATATTGAACTTCAGAATAAAAATAGAATTTTTATATATTGAACTTCGATAGAAAAATAAGATTTTTTTTTTTTAAATATTGAATAGCGAAGTAAAAATTCGATTTTTATGTATGTAGTGGCTACGGGCAACGAGGATGACGAAGATGCGAGAGCGATGAAGATTTCTATCAATGAAGTGCCGTGGAGCTTGGATAGCTATCTGTGAGAATTTCTCACCTTTCAAATTTATTTTCTAGTTATATATATATACTAGGATGCAGACGGTGTTTAGTAGCACCCGACACAATCGTCCACAGACCATGGACTTGTTTGTTTGGCTGTTTGGTTATTGATTGTGATATTGGTTTGAATGTGGTTTGTGGTGTGAAAAATCGAATCGATAAATTGGTTAGGATTAGACGTGCGCCGTTATAAGGCGAAGGAGTAAGGCTAGGTTAGACCCTTACTCCAAATTTTGTGGTTTGCATAACGAAAGTGAATTTGATTGATGTGTGAATGGCGTGGGCCTTCACTAGACCGGGGATAAGGCTAGGCCTTGTCCCGTTTCTAGTATCGTGCCGTTATGCCGCCGAAATTTTCTAAAATAAGTTAGAAAAATAAAAATATCATTTTATTGAATAAATGAATTGTATAGAAGTTCATAGGTTGGAATAAAATGTTTTATCGTTAAAAATATAATTTTTAACGTGATGTGAATAAATAAAATATTCATTTATAAACCGGACGGTTTGTTTATGTACACCTATTTGAAGGACATTGATTGGGTCGATAAATTTTACACATCGCCCAACAGCACAAATAAAATATGTGTTTGATTGTTTGAAACCCCACACGGGTGTTGGGATGAAATTTGAAGTTCACTCATCCTGATTGATTAAATATGTCGATCGATTGATTGACAGGCTGTTATAAGCGTTGAATATCTATATTTGATGCTTATACAGTGTAGTGCACTTTGGTTGATGGTTGATTATTTTCAATGCTATTATATACATGTGTTGTATGAAAATCCATATAATTAATTTTATATGGTAATTGATTGGGCCTCATTCCAGTTTTGAAAAAGAAATATTTGAAAAGAAATATTTGAAAAAGAAATATTTGAAATAGAATATTTGAAAATAAAGGAATATATGAAGCCGTGTTGATTAGATTGACGCCATTTTGACGTGAACGATATTTATATCGATTTTAAAAAACGATTTCGAAATGAACTGAATTGAAAACAATTTCGAAATAAATTGAATTGAAAACGATTTTGAAATAAATTGAATTGAAAAACGATTTCGAAATGAACTGAATTGAAAACGATTTCGAAATAAATTGAATTGAAAACGATTTCGAAATAAATTGAATTGAAAACGATTTCGAAATGAATTGAATTGAAAACGATTTCGAAATGAACTGAATTGAAAACGATTTCGAAATGAACTGAATTGAAAACGATTTCGAAATAAATTGAATTGAAAACGAATTCAAATTGAATTGAAAGCGAATTGAAATGAATTCAAATTGAATTGAAATTTGAATTGAATAGAAATGGATTTTAAAACGAATTTATAAGGAAGAATTCAATTTTGATTTGAATTGAAATGGAAGTTGAAAATGTTTTTGAAACGAATTCAAAACTATTTATATAATTCGTTTTAAATAGTAATCGACGAAGTATATATTATATATATTATATATATAATATAATGGCCTGAATAGAACGCGCCGCGCCGCGGCAGTTCGCGAATTTCGACCATTGACTTCGAATGGACATTACGGGAGATCCGACCGTCGGATTCTCCTAAAACCGGAACCGTTGGGTTCGTATCGAAAAGTGCTTTCTAGCGAATGTTAGAAATTTGAAATCTAACGGTTGGATTTGGAGATACGTCCAAATCAAATTCGAAAAAGGTCGCTGTAAGTGCAGTTCGATGGCCATTGGTGGAAATCGACTGTACGGGCCTTGATAAAATTATTAAAAATAGTAATAATTTGTGTAGAATCATAAGAAATGATTTGTGAAAGTTTGGGATGTAAAACTCCATATTTGAAAAGATAAAAATAGATTTTTATCGAAATGAACTAGTTTTGAACTAGAATTATAATTCTATTTATTTTTAAATAAATAAATTGAATTTGAAATGGTTTTGAAAATAACCAAAATTTCCAATGATTGCATTGGAGTGGATTTGAATCGAAATTGTCTTCGGAATATTTCGATGTTGGAATTCGTGATATTACAGGTGTTGTTATGGAAATTTGAAAGATATATATTTGTATCGTTATTTCCAATACGACATTTGTTAGTCGTAGAATTCGATATTGAATATAAGCCGATATATTTTCTATTCAGAGCCTTGTATTGAATATCGAATGTGATTTGGGTTTGTCGTGAATGGTGTCTTCACTAACACTGTTCTTGAACCCAGTTGAGAAAAGATTAAATCTTTTTATTTAGATTTAATGAAGTGTACCAATTAAATGATATTTAATTGGAATTGAATTGGTATTGATTTTTGGGTTTATCGTGAACAGTGTTTTAAATAACACTTGTTCTTTAACCCGATAATTAATGGAATGTGATTTTGGGTTTATCGTGAATCGTGTTTTAAATGACACTGATTCTTTAACCCAGATAATGATTAAAACTAAGTGGAGTTTTAATGAATCTTTAATTAGATTGAAAAGATCGAGAATGGAGTATCACCAGTTTTGCTCCAGGCGATAGTTAAATCTTTAATTAGATTTGAACGTGAAATTTAGAAACTAACTGTCGGTTAGCCAAGCAGAATGGTTTTCTGGATATTGATCTGATGTGGGTTTCGGCCTTCGGGGTTAATATTTGGGGAATTATTCTCTTGATTAATTTACGGTTAGTGACTAATGAATTGGAATGAGGCGTATGTTGTGTTTGTGTAACACTTATTTAAAATATACGCGAGTTATTCGGAAAGACCGGGTTCATCCCATTCTGAATAACTGATACGACGATAAGTCGAAGATGAAGACGATGGTCGAAGACCGGAGGTCTTCACGTCGTTTGGGTGATAACTGATGATCTTGATTGGGCTGTACACCCAAGAAGATGGAAACAGTTAGTGATCGTCCAGACGTACTTGGAGATCGATGGATATGCGGGGTACTAGGTGCCTCCGGTTTCGTTCAGACCCAGGACGGACTTGTAAATGGACTGTGTGTCTGACATTGGATTTTAGTCCGTGGGATTGATCTCTATTAAATATATATCTGTTTGGCGGCGGAGAATTTATTCTCTTGCTTAACGCCCTTCTCTGAGACGTACGAGCTCAAGGGTTATATATTGATGGATATCAATCGCATGGAGTGAATTGCCTGTGTGGCATGCCTAAGTGGCAATTGATCGAGGCTTCTGTTGAAAAGCAAAGTCTTGTGGTGATGATCAAAGCACGGCCTTTGTGGCGTAGCTTTGTGTAACGTTTACTTCTCGAGTTTCACACCCGGTATGAACCAAAAACGGGAGATGGACCTCAGGGAGGACTTGCGTTTCTTTCTAGCTAAAAGTGGCGTCAGTGGTTTTACACGCCCTGACGAGTTTGACTTATGTGGTTGTTGCTGTTGCGAGGCGCCTCGGATTGATCGGTCGTTCTCGAACCGATGGAGTCATTTGATGGCTCGTTTGCGTCCCAAAGGGCGGGGAAACGTAGTGTTCAGGCATTTTAATCCACATCGGTGGACCGGCCCTGACGATCCAAGGGTCACTCGAGCTCTGATCCTGAGACATGGTAGGCTAGATTGTCTCGAATCATGGAGGATCTTGCCCCTAGCCTCGGTTCATACCATAAATGATAACCCAACTTCCAATACGACATTTGCGGTTTTATTTGTAAACCTATATATGGCGACATAGTGGCATGGGACGCTCATGCCGCCTATGATTGATACTTATGATTTGAAGTTGTTTTATACACTATGCACTTATAAAAGTATCAAGTGATTTGTTTTAAACGTATCAAGCATTCTTTGGCTGTTATAAGGGAAAACCCTATCCCCCGGCTTGCGTTGCATTGTGTGATAGGACCTGGGTCTTATAACAGCTTCATTTTTCTTTATTTAGCATTGCGCTGTTTGTTTTATGCACTGGTATTCTTGGGAGGAAACCCGTTCCGTGTTATACGGCGTGGTCCCTTGATTTACCTAATGATTTAAAATAAAGATTAATAACTGTTTTAGTTCTCACACCAGTCACATGACTGACCTGGAGTTTATTGTTTTAACCTAAACTCTGGGTGCCCTTATTTTGACACGGGCAGCTAGTAGTTTTGGTTTTGCAGATTTATATTCACAGGATCCTGGTTTACAGCTGGAACGATATCCGGAAAGCTTTGTATCCGTATATCTACTTCTAGCTGTGTATCGTATTATTTTCCGCTGCTATGTATTTAAATGTAATTTAAATCTCTGATATTTCTGTGTAATATTCATTTATACTCTGTATATTCTTGTAATCTGATGCATTGTTGTAATAAGCAATGAAACGTTCTTCTGTATGCGTTCTGCTGTGGTTTGTTCTCGAACTATCCGACGCTTTCCTTTACGGGGAAGTTGCGGGTCTTTACACGTGGTATCAGAGCTTTGGTTTGCAAAGCTAGAGAACAAGACACATTAGAAACATACGAAAGAATTCATCAGATATTGGATTAGTAATATCCAATTAGAATGACTCGTTAGAGATGGGATCAGTAGTATCCTAGAACGAGTGTGAAGAGTATATTTTTCAAATGAAAACAAATTTCGTTCTGAAAATTTAAATCAATTATTCGTATTTGATTATTTATTTTATATTGATAAGGACAATCCGATATATAAAGATTTTGCATATATGTCTTGCAAACGTGTATTCGAAGTTTTAATATATTGGGTAGATATAGAATCCCTCTAGTGCCCGGGAGTAATTCTGGTGATGGGGCACTGTCGCCAGTATTTATTTTCGAGTGACGAAAGTGAGATTTCTATATATTTCCTATTGACTGGTGTGAGAACCAAAATTAGATAGGGCCTATTGTTGTGATTTGGCATCAAAAATCTGATTCTTGACTATGTATCAAAATTATGAATTTCAAATGATAATTCACTAATTGATTGATGTTTGTGTTGTTTGTTCATTTGTTTGCTAATTTTGAACCATTTAGCCTAACTGAATCAAATATTGAACTGTATTGAAAATTGGTCGCGTTTGCTTGCATATACATATATATCATTGAACAGGTCATAGCAAGGAGGCTAGAGCCGAGAATAAAATTTGTTTGCCCGACAAATAGGTACATGTTTACTACATAATTTCCTGTTTTGTTTGGGTGATGATGATTTTGTGAGCCTATTGGCTAGCCGCTTGGCTTTTTCTTTTTCTTTTTGAGATCTGAAGGACCGGGGAAGCTATTTGAAATTCCCCGATGCTCCCATTGCAGGGGAGGTTATGGCGAAATTTTTCAAAAATTTAGGGTGTTAGCCAAATTTTTGAAATTTTGAAAATTCTCAGAAACTGAAAAGTTGGAGAATGAAAGCCAAATCGAACGTAGAACTGAATAATCAAACCACTTTCGACTTTGTTCCTTTTCGGGGACGAAAAGTTTTAAGTGGGGGAGATTGTAACAACCCGTAAAATCTGGGCCAGTTTAAAATTTTTATTTTGGCAATTTTAGCGAGTTTTGATTATTTAAAATGAATTATTTTAAATAATATCGACGAGAAATTTATTTTGAATATAATTCGAACGTATATATTATACGCGTCGTAGTTAGAATATAAATATTTATATATAATTATAAAAGGAATTGAAAATGGTGCGGAAGTTCGAAAATTCGATTTCTAATTTCAAATGAATATACAGTATTCAATATAAGTCAGAATTGAACGAAACAAGAAATATTTGAATCTGTATAACTATATCTTTGTAACGAAGTTAACAAACTGAGATTTCATCTTAGAAATGATAAGATATGTCCAGTTTAAAATTAGAAATAGTCGCTGTGGAATTTATATATATTTTTATATATATAAGGCCCTTAAAATAGCAATTTTGCAAACGACCTCGGATTTCGACGAAACCAGTTTTGTTGGGTCCGTGATGTTAAGTTATTGCTAGATTCCAAATTTCATAATTTTTCGAATCAATATGTGAGCGTGGCGAAGGAAAACGCATTTGACCAGTTTCAGTTGATTTTAATCGACTGGAAAATGGCCATTTTTCAAACGGTCTCAGAATTCGGCGAAACTAGTTTTGTTAGGACCGTATCGTCAATACGAAGCTAGAAAATATTTTTCTGGAATTTTTCTAGTTAGTATGTGACCCCGGAAATTTGAAATGTGCGTTTAAAATTCAATATAATGATTTAAATGAAAATTCGAAAGGAAACTGATTGTAACGATCAAATCCGCTTGCGATACATATCTCAGTGTGTTCGGGATGGGGGTAATTAGCTAGGGACGGCAGTCGTTGAGTTTGATTTCGAGCTCGTATGAACATAAGTGTATTTTTGAAATTAAAATAATTAAAATATATTTATATGTAAGGTCAAAGCCTAGGTCAAACCCTCATAACTCCTCTCCACGGTCAAACCAATTAGAAGCCGCCTCCATCAGCTTTCCGACAGCCCGAAATGATCGATTTTAATTCCAACCAATTCTTCTAATCCATCTTGAAATAAAACCAACCCCAAGACAAAAATCGATGACCGTTGTTTGCTCTTTCAGATGATATCGGTTGGAGGAATTTCTATCTCGTATGAAGCTCGAATTCGTGTCGGGAACTCACGCCGTTCGTGGCCAACGCCCGACCACTGGAGGTGATCGGACTCCTTCAGATCGTGGGCGCGGGGAGGGAAGCCAGCGGCGCTCCAGGCGGCTCTACCCGATCATCGGTCGATGCTGGGATTGGAGCGCGAAATCCAACCCTAGTTTGAAGCAGCTGTTCGACGTGGTCTGGTATGATTTACGGAAGAAGATTTTTTTTTTCTTTTTATTTATTCAGTTATTAAAAATTGTTTTGAAAAATCTGCTTAAAAAAAAAAAATGTTTTGAAAATCAGTTTAAATATTAATTTGAAAATATATATCGCCTTGTTTAGAACAATATACATATGATTTTTATTTATTCATAAAGGAATTTTAAAACTGATTTTAAAGGGATATTAAAACTGATTTAAAAGGAATTTTAAAACTGATTTTATTTTTAAAAGGTTTAAACTTTAAAATAGAAAAGGCGGAATTTTTATTGAATAGAAGTAATAAAAATATGATTTTTATATTTTTAAAGTATTAAAAATATAATCTTTATAGGATAGAGAATATAAAAATATCATCTTTGTATGTGTAGCGAAATAAAAATCTGATTTTTATTTTATATACGTTGAGATAAAGTGGTAAATTTTATAAAGGTGAAAACTTTATTTTTATAAAGGCGAAAACTTTATTTTTATATATTGAACTTCAGAATAAAAATAGAATTTTTATATATTGAACTTCAGAATAAAAATAGAATTTTTATATATTGAACTTCGATAGAAAAATATGATTTTTTTTTTTAAAATATTGAATAGCGAAGTAAAAATTCGATTTTTATGTATGTAGTGGCTACGGGCAACGAGGATGACGAAGATGCGAGAGCGATGAAGATTTCTATCAATGAAGTGCCGTGGAGCTTGGATAGCTATCTGTGAGAATTTCTCACCTTTCAAATTTATTTTCTAGTTATATATATATACTAGGATGCAGACGGTGTTTAGTAGCACCCGACACAATCGTCCACAGACCATGGACTTGTTTGTTTGGCTGTTTGGTTATTGATTGTGATATTGGTTTGAATGTGGTTTGTGGTGTGAAAAATCGAATCGATAAATTGGTTAGGATTAGACGTGCGCCGTTATAAGGCGAAGGAGTAAGGCTAGGTTAGACCCTTACTCCAAATTTTGTGGTTTGCATAACGAAAGTGAATTTGATTGATGTGTGAATGGCGTGGGCCTTCACTAGACCGGGGATAAGGCTAGGCCTTGTCCCGTTTCTAGTATCGTGCCGTTATGCCGCCGAAATTTTCTAAAATAAGTTAGAAAAATAAAAATATCATTTTATTGAATAAATGAATTGTATAGAAGTTCATAGGTTGGAATAAAATGTTTTATCGTTAAAAATATAATTTTTAACGTGATGTGAATAAATAAAATATTCATTTATAAACCGGACGGTTTGTTTATGTACACCTATTTGAAGGACATTGATTGGGTCGATAAATTTTACACATCGCCCAACAGCACAAATAAAATATGTGTTTGATTGTTTGAAACCCCACACGGGTGTTGGGATGAAATTTGAAGTTCACTCATCCTGATTGATTAAATATGTCGATCGATTGATTGACAGGCTGTTATAAGCGTTGAATATCTATATTTGATGCTTATACAGTGTAGTGCACTTTGGTTGATGGTTGATTATTTTCAATGCTATTATATACATGTGTTGTATGAAAATCCATATAATTAATTTTATATGGTAATTGATTGGGCCTCATTCCAGTTTTGAAAAAGAAATATTTGAAAAGAAATATTTGAAAAAGAAATATTTGAAATAGAATATTTGAAAATAAAGGAATATATGAAGCCGTGTTGATTAGATTGACGCCATTTTGACGTGAACGATATTTATATCGATTTTAAAAAACGATTTCGAAATGAACTGAATTGAAAACGATTTCGAAATAAATTGAATTGAAAACGATTTTGAAATAAATTGAATTGAAAAACGATTTCGAAATGAACTGAATTGAAAACGATTTCGAAATAAATTGAATTGAAAACGATTTCGAAATAAATTGAATTGAAAACGATTTCGAAATGAATTGAATTGAAAACGATTTCGAAATGAACTGAATTGAAAACGATTTCGAAATGAACTGAATTGAAAACGATTTCGAAATAAATTGAATTGAAAACGAATTCAAATTGAATTGAAAGCGAATTGAAATGAATTCAAATTGAATTGAAATTTGAATTGAATAGAAATGGATTTTAAAACGAATTTATAAGGAAGAATTCAATTTTGATTTGAATTGAAATGGAAGTTGAAAATGTTTTTGAAACGAATTCAAAACTATTTATATAATTCGTTTTAAATAGTAATCGACGAAGTATATATTATATATATTATATATATAATATAATGGCCTGAATAGAACGCGCCGCGCCGCGGCAGTTCGCGAATTTCGACCATTGACTTCGAATGGACATTACGGGAGATCCGACCGTCGGATTCTCCTAAAACCGGAACCGTTGGGTTCGTATCGAAAAGTGCTTTCTAGCGAATGTTAGAAATTTGAAATCTAACGGTTGGATTTGGAGATACATCCAAATCAAATTCGAAAAAGGTCGCTGTAAGTGCAGTTCGATGGCCATTGGTGGAAATCGACTGTACGGGCCTTGATAAAATTATTAAAAATAGTAATAATTTGTGTAGAATCATAAGAAATGATTTGTGAAAGTTTGGGATGAAAAACTCCATATTTGAAAAGATAAAAATAGATTTTTATCGAAATGAACTAGTTTTGAACTAGAATTATAATTCTATTTATTTTTAAATAAATAAATTGAATTTGAAATGGTTTTGAAAATAACCAAAATTTCCAATGATTGCATTGGAGTGGATTTGAATCGAAATTGTCTTCGGAATATTTCGATGTTGGAATTCGTGATATTACAGGTGTTGTTATGGAAATTTGAAAGATATATATTTGTATCGTTATTTCCAATACGACATTTGTTAGTCGTAGAATTCGATATTGAATATAAGCCGATATATTTTCTATTCAGAGCCTTGTATTGAATATCGAATGTGATTTGGGTTTGTCGTGAATGGTGTCTTCACTAACACTGTTCTTGAACCCAGTTGAGAAAAGATTAAATCTTTTTATTTAGATTTAATGAAGTGTACCAATTAAATGATATTTAATTGGAATTGAATTGGTATTGATTTTTGGGTTTATCGTGAACAGTGTTTTAAATAACACTTGTTCTTTAACCCGATAATTAATGGAATGTGATTTTGGGTTTATCGTGAATCGTGTTTTAAATGACACTGATTCTTTAACCCAGATAATGATTAAAACTAAGTGGAGTTTTAATGAATCTTTAATTAGATTGAAAAGATCGAGAATGGAGTATCACCAGTTTTGCTCCAGGCGATAGTTAAATCTTTAATTAGATTTGAACGTGAAATTTAGAAACTAACTGTCGGTTAGCCAAGCAGAATGGTTTTCTGGATATTGATCTGATGTGGGTTTCGGCCTTCGGGGTTAATATTTGGGGAATTATTCTCTTGATTAATTTACGGTTAGTGACTAATGAATTGGAATGAGGCGTATGTTGTGTTTGTGTAACACTTATTTAAAATATACGCGAGTTATTCGGAAAGACCGGGTTCATCCCATTCTGAATAACTGATACGACGATAAGTCGAAGATGAAGACGATGGTCGAAGACCGGAGGTCTTCACGTCGTTTGGGTGATAACTAATGATCTTGATTGGGCTGTACACCCAAGAAGATGGAAACAGTTAGTGATCGTCCAGACGTACTTGGAGATCGATGGATATGCGGGGTACTAGGTGCCTCCGGTTTCGTTCAGACCCAGGACGGACTTGTAAATGGACTGTGTGTCTGACATTGGATTTTAGTCCGTGGGATTGATCTCTATTAAATATATATCTGTTTGGCGGCGGAGAATTTATTCTCTTGCTTAACGCCCTTCTCTGAGACGTACGAGCTCAAGGGTTATATATTGATGGATATCAATCGCATGGAGTGAATTGCCTGTGTGGCATGCCTAAGTGGCAATTGATCGAGGCTTCTGTTGAAAAGCAAAGTCTTGTGGTGATGATCAAAGCACGGCCTTTGTGGCGTAGCTTTGTGTAACGTTTACTTCGCGAGTTTCACACCCGGTATGAACCAAAAACGGGAGATGGACCTCAGGGAGGACTTGCGTTTCTTTCTAGCTAAAAGTGGCGTCAGTGGTTTTACACGCCCTGACGAGTTTGACTTATGTGGTTGTTGCTGTTGCGAGGCGCCTCGGATTGATCGGTCGTTCTCGAACCGATGGAGTCATTTGATGGCTCGTTTGCGCCCCAAAGGGCGGGGAAACGTAGTGTTCAGGCATTTTAATCCACATCGGTGGACCGGCCCTGACGATCCAAGGGTCACTCGAGCTCTGATCCTGAGACATGGTAGGCTAGATTGTCTCGAATCATGGAGGATCTTGCCCCTAGCCTCGGTTCATACCATAAATGATAACCCAACTTCCAATACGACATTTGCGGTTTTATTTGTAAACCTATATATGGCGACATAGTGGCATGGGACGCTCATGCCGCCTATGATTGATACTTATGATTTGAAGTTGTTTTATACAATATGCACTTATAAAAGTATCAAGTGATTTGTTTTAAACGTATCAAGCATTCTTTGGCTGTTATAAGGGAAAACCCTATCCCCCGGCTTGCGTTGCATTGTGTGATAGGACCTGGGTCTTATAACAGCTTCATTTTTCTTTATTTAGCATTGCGCTGTTTGTTTTATGCACTGGTATTCTTGGGAGGAAACCCGTTCCGTGTTATACGGCGTGGTCCCTTGATTTACCTAATGATTTAAAATAAAGATTAATAACTGTTTTAGTTCTCACACCAGTCACATGACTGACCTGGAGTTTATTGTTTTAACCTAAACTCCGGGTGCCCTTATTTTGACACGGGCAGCTAGTAGTTTTGGTTTTGCAGATTTATATTCACAGGATCCTGGTTTACAGCTGGAACGATATCCAGAAAGCTTTGTATCCGTATATCTACTTCTAGCTGTGTATCGTATTATTTTCCGCTGCTATGTATTTAAATGTAATTTAAATCTCTGATATTTCTGTGTAATATTCATTTATACTCTGTATATTCTTGTAATCTGATGCATTGTTGTAATAAGCAATGAAACGTTCTTCTGTATGCGTTCTGCTGTGGTTTGTTCTCGAACTATCCGACGCTTTCCTTTACGGGGAAGTTGCGGGTCTTTACAATAAATGAATATTGCACAGAAATATCAGAGATTTAAATTACATTTAAATACATAGCAGCGGAAAATAATACAATACACAACTAGAAGAGATATACGGATACAAAGCTTTCCGGATATCATTCCAGCTGTAAACCAGGATCCTGTGAATATAAATCTGCAAAACCAAAACTAATAGCTGCCCGTGTCAAAATAAGGGCACCCAGAGTTTAGGTTAAAACAATAAACTCTAGGTCAGTCATGTGACTGGTGTGAGAACTAAAACAGTTATTAATCTTTGTTTTTAAAGTTAGGTAAATAAAGGGACCACGCCGTATAACACGGAACGGGTTTCCTCCCCGGAATACCAGTGCATAAAACAAACAACGCAATGCTAAATAAAGAAAAATGAAGCTGTTATAAGACCCAGGTCCTATCACACAATGCAACGCAAGCCGAGGGATAGGGTTTTGCCTTATAACAGCCAAAGAATGCTTGATACGTTTCAAAACAAATCATTTGATACTATTATTAGTGCATAGTGTATAAAACAACTTCAAATCATAAGTATCAATCATAGGCGGCATGGGTACCATATATCATGTCGCCATACTAGTTCTACAATTAAAACCGCAAAATCACGTATTTGGAAGTTGGATTTCCATCTATGAACCGAGGCCAGGGATCGTCCTCTACCGATTCGAGACTCTCTAGCCCGAGCCTCAGGCAAGCGCGCAGGCAAGCCTTGGAGCGACAGGGCCGGTCCACCGATGTGGATTATTATGCCTGAACACTACGTTTCCACGCCCTTTGGGGCGTAAATGAGTCAACGAATGGCTCCATCGGACCCGGATCGTCCGATATAACCGAGGCGCCTCGCAACAGCAACAACCACACAGGTGAAAAGTATATAAATGTCAGGGATGGTTGGTCACTGACACCACCCTAGCTAGAAAGAAACGCATGTCCTCCCTGAGGTACTCTCCCGTTTTTGGTTCACAACCAAGGTGCGAGGTTCGTGAATTCACGTTACACGAAGCTGTGCCACACAGGCTGTGCTTTGATCATCACCACAAGACTTTGCTTTTCAACAGAAGCCTCGATCAATTGCCACTTAGGCATGCCACACAGGCAATTCACTCTATGCGTTTGATATCCATCAGTATATAACCCCTAAGCTCGTACGTCTCAGAGAAGGGCGTTAAGCAAGAGAATAAATTCTCCGCCGCCAAACAGATATATATTTAATAGAAATCAATCACACAGACTAAAATCCAATGTCAGATACACAATCCATTTACAAGTCCGTTCCGGGTCTGAACGAAACCGGAGGCACCTAGTACCCCGCATATCCATCGATCTCCAAGTGCGTCTGGACGATCGCCAACTGTTTCCATCTTCTTGGGTGTACAGCCCAATTAAGATCATCAGTAGTCACCCAAACGACGTGAAGACCTCCGGTCTTCAACAACCGTCTTCATCTTCGACACCACGTCGAATCATTTATTCAGAATGGGATATACCCGGTCTTTCTGAACAACTCGCGTATATATATATATATATATATATAATAAACAAGCGCTACACAAACACAACATACGCCTCATTCCAATTTATCAGTCACTAACCGTAAATTAACCAGAGAATAATTCCCCAAATATTAACCCCGAAGGCCGAAACCAACATCAGATCAATATCCAGAAAACCATTCTGCTTAGCTAACCGACAGTTAGTTTCTAAATTTCACATTCATAGGGAAAGGTTCCCATTAATTTTATCCAAGATAAATTCCTTGAATTTATTCTCTAATCTTCTTTTGAATTTCGATTCAACTAGTCGGAATTAGCGAACCTTACTGAAGTAATCATTGGTTTTGATTTCCCAATCCCAACCTATTCATCCCATGAAGTAAAACTGGTAATACTTCATATCTAACACCACGGTGTTATCGGTAAATTCAATTACCATTTCACGTTCAAATCTAATTAAAGATTTAACTATCGCCTGGAGCAAAACTGGTGATACTCCATTCTCGATCTTTTCAATCTAATTAAAGATTCATTAAAACTCCACTTAGTTTTAATCGTTAACTGGGTTAAAGAATCAGTGTCATTTTAAACACGGTTCACGATAAACCCAAAATCACATTCCATTAATTATCGGGTTAAAGAACGAGTGTTATTTAAAACACCATCCACAATAAACCCAAAAATCAATACCAATTCAATTCCAATTAAATATTATTTAATTGGTATACTTCATTAAATCTAAATAAAAAGATTTAATCTTTTCTCAACTGGGTTCAAGAACAGTGTTAGTCAAGAAACCATTCACGACAAAACCAAATCACATTTGATATTAAATACAAGGCTCAGAATAGAAAATATACCGGCTTATATTCAATATGAAATTCTACGACCAACAGATATCGTATTGGAAATAACGATATATATCTATATCTTTCAAATTTCCATAACCACATCTGTATAATCACGAAATCCAACATCGAAATATTCCGAAGACAATTTCGATTCAAATCCCTTCCAATGCAATCATTGGAAATTCTGGTTATTTTCAAAACCATTTCAAATCCAATTTATTTATTTAAAAATAAATAGAATTATTATTCTAGTTCAAAAGTAGTTCATTTCGATAAAAATCTATTTTTATCTTTTCAAATATGGAGTTTTTCATCCCAATTCTTTCTAAATCGTTTCTTATGATTTCACACAAATTATTGCTATTTTTAATAATTTTATCAAGGCCCGTACAGTCGATTTCCATCAACGGCCATCGAACTGCACTTACAGCGACCTTTTTCAAATTTGATTTGGACTTAATTCCAAATCCAACCGTTAGATTTCTAATTTCTAATATTCGTTAGAAAGCTCTTTTCGATACGAACCCAACGGTTCCAGTTTTAGGAGAATCCGACGGTCGGATCTCCCGTAATGTCCGTTCGAAGTCAATGGTCGAAATTTGCGAACTGCCGCGGCGCGGCGCGTTCTATTCAGGCCATTATATTATATATATAATATATACTTCGTCGATTTCCTTTCGAAATGAAATTTATAAATCGTTTCAAATTCGTTTTCAAAACGGTTTCAACTTCATATTCAATTTCAAATCAAAATTGAATATTCCAATATAAATTCGTTTTAAATTCATTTCAAATCGATTTCAATTCAAATTGATTTCTAATTCAATTTCAGTTCATTTTCTATTCAATTTCAATTCGAATTCATTTATATTCAATTTCAATTCGAATTCATTTATATTCAATTTAATTCGAATTTCAATTCTTTTCAAAATATCAGATTTTGAAATCACTTTCGATATTCATTATAAAATGAATAAAATCGATATAAATATCGTTCACGTCAAAATGGCGTCAATCTAATCAACACAGCTTCATATATTTCTATTTACAAATATTCTATTTCAAATATTTTTATTTCAAATATTTCTATTCAAATATTTCTTTTTCAAATATTTCTTTTTCAAATATTTCTATTCAAATATTTCTATTGCGAAACTGGAATGAGGCCCAATCAATTACCATATAATGTTAATTATATGGATTTTCTACAACACATGTATATATCAACGATGACAAATAGCCAACCATCATCCAAAGTGCATTCCACACTGTATAAGCATCAAATATAAATATTCAACGCTTATAACAGTCTGTCAATCAATCGATCGACATACAGCTAATTATTGGGACTAGTGTATGTCATATATCATCCCAATACCCGTATGGGGTTTCAAACATTCAAACACAGATTTTATTTGTGCAGTTGGGCGATATGTAAAATTTATCGTCCCAATCAATATCAGTCAAATGTGTGTATATAAACAAATCGTCCGATTTGTTTATTTTTATTTCATTTCATATACATGTTAAAAATTCTATTTTTAACTATAAAATATTTTTAACTATATAAATATTTTATTTCATTTCACATCACATCACACAATCAACTACACATCAAAATCAAACAAACAAGCATACAAGCCATCCATGGTCTGTGGACAACGGGTGTCTGGTGCTACTAAACACCGTCTGCATCCTAGTATATATATTAACTAGAAAAATAAAATTAAAGGTGAGAAGCTCTCACAGATTAGCTAATCCAACGCCACGACTCTTCTTATGTAGAAATCTTCGCCGTTCTTGCCTCTTGTCACTTTCGTTGCCCGTAGCCACTACATATGTAAAAATCACATTTTTACTTCGCTATTCGATATATAAAAATCGAATTTTTATTTTGCTATTCAATATATAAAAATCGAATTTTTACTTCACTATTCAATATATAAAAATCGAATTTTTACTTCGCTATTCAATATATAAAAATCGAATTTTTACCTCGCTATTCAATATATAAAAATCGAATTTTTACCTCGCTATTCAATATATAAAAATCCTATTTTTACCTCGCTATTCAATATATAAAAATCCTATTTTTACCTCGCTATTCAACATATATATAAATCCTATTTTTACTTCGCTATTCAATATATAAAAATCCTATTTTTACTTCGCTATTCAATATATAAAAATCCTATTTTTACTTCGCTATTCAATATATAAAAATCCTATTTTTACTTCGCTATTCAATATATAAAAATCCTATTTTTACTTCGCTATACAATATATAAAAATCTGCCTTTTTAAATATAAAGATTTCACCTTTTCAAATATAAAGATTTCACCTTTTTAAATATAAAAATTTCACCTTTTCAAATATAAAGATTTCACCTTTTTAAATATAAAGATTTCACCTTTTCAAATATAAAGATTTCACCTTTTTAAATATAAAGATTTCACCTTTTCAAATATAAAGATTTCACCTTTTCATTTATAAAGATTTCACCTTTTCAAATATAAAGATTTCACCTTTTCATTTATAAAGATTTCACCTTTTCAAATATAAAGATTTCACCTTTTCAATTATAAAGATTTCACCTTTTCATTTATAAAAATCTCGCCTTTTCATTTATAAAAATCTCATCTTTTCATTTATAAAAATCTCATATTTTCATTTATAAAAATCTCATCTTTTCATTTATAAAAATCTCATCTTTTCATTTGGTTTTCAAACGAATAAAAATCACAGGAAAAAAATCAATTCTTTTCTTCGCTACTTATATAAAGATAATATTTTTATATCCTCTATTATATAAAAATCATATTTTTAATCTTTCTAAAATATAAAAATTATATCTTTAGTCTGAGAATCATTTCTATTCCTTCCACTATTTAAAGACTGATTATATATATATATATATATATATATATATTTCTTACTGTTTACTTCATATAAATAAAATAATTAAAATAAAAATAAATAATAAAAAGGAACTTACATTGATTGATCAAGGAGGGGGGGGGGGTTTCACTGTCGGAGAGGTGCTCGAGTGGGCCTGCGGCTTCAAGGGGGTTCTGGCGTCGGTCTTGGAGGCTGGGGAGGCGGAGCGGTTGCGTTCCAGGCAGAGTAGGGAGCTGGGGGTCGCGGTGGATGTCATCGGAGAGGAGAGAGTCGCGAGGGGGGGGGGGAGGCTCGGTGGTGGGCGCGCCACCTGGAGGCGCCCGATGGCGATGGCGGTTTTCCGCCTCTGTCCCCTTTTTTTTCGAGTAAATCGGGTTTGGGAATTAGGGGGGGGGGCCTGGGTAGTTAAGGAGAGGGGAGGGTATATTTTTTTATTTATTTAATTATTTAATTTCAAAAAGTTAACTTTTTCAAACGACCTCAAAACGAGGCCCACCGCTTGTCGTCCATAGCGTTTCACCCCCATTCCGAACACAATGGGATATGTATCATAAGCTGATTCGACCGTTCCGACCAGTTTTCGTCAAAATCAACATATAACTCTATATATTGAATTTGAACGCGCATTTCAATTTACTGGGGTCACATACGAACTCTATAAATCCCATAAAAATATTTTCTAGCTTCGTATTGACGATACGGTCCTAACAAAACTAGTTTCGTCGAATTATGAGACCGTTGAAAAAATGGCCATTTTCCAGTCGATTAAAATCAACTTAAACTGGTCAAACGCGTTTTCCTTTGCCACGCTCACATATTGATTCGAAAAATTATGAAATTTGGAATCTAGCAATAACTTGACATCACGGACCCAACAAAAGTGGTTTCGTCGAAATCCGAGGTCGTCTGCAAAATTTCCATTTTTAAGGGCCTGAATTCCATAGCGACTATTCAGAATTTTCAACTGGACATATCTTTTGATTCCCGCCATGAAATTTTGATTTTTCGGATTCGTTGGGAAGATATTCACGAATAGATTCTAATATTTTTAGTTTCACTAAAATCCGGATTGTTTTGCACCCGGTACATTCAATTGAAGTTTGAAATCGAATTATCGAACTACCGCGCCATTTTCAATTCCATTTATAATTATATATAATTATTTATATTCTAACGACGACGTATATAATATACACGTCGAATTCTATTCAAAATAAATTTCTCGTCGATATTATTTAAAATAATTCATTTAAAATAATCAAAATTCGCTAAAATTGCCAAAATAAAAATTTTAAACTGGCCCAGATTTTCGGGTTGTTACAATCTCCCCCACTTAAAACTTTTCATCCCCGAAAAGGAACAAAGTTGAAAGTGGTTTGATTAATCAACTCTACGTTCGATCTGGCTTCCATTCTCCAACTTTTTAGTTTCTGAGAATTTTCAAATTCTTCAAAAATTTGGCTAACACCCTAAATTTTCCAAAAATTTCGCCATAACCTCCCCTTCACCGGGAGCCACGGGAAAATCCCGAAATTGCCATACAGGCCTTCTGATCTCAAAAAGAAAAAGAAAAAGCCAAGCAGCTAGCCAATAGGCTCATAAAATCATCATCACCCAAACAAAACAGTAAATTATGTAGTAAACATGTACCTATTTGTCGGGCAAACAATTTTATTCTTCTGCTCTAGCCTCTTTGCTATGACCTGTTCAATGTAAGTACATGTATATGCAAGCAAATGCGAACAAATTTCAATACAATTCAATATTTGATTCAATTAGGCATAATGGTTCAAAATTATCAAACAATTAAACAAACAACACAAACATCAATCAATTAGTGAATTATCATTTGAAATTCATAACTTTGATCTATAGTCCAAAAATCAGATTTTTGATGTCAAATCACAACAATAGGCCCTATATAGTTTCGGTTCTCACACCAGTCAATTGGAAATATATAGAATCTCAATTTCGAAACTCGAAAATAAATACTGGTGAAGGTGCCCCATCACCAGAATTATCCCCGGGAACTAGAGTACGATTCTATAATTATCCAGTACATTAAAACTTCGAATACACGTTTGCAAGACATATATGCAAAATCTTTATATATCGGATTGCCCCGATCAATATAGAATAAATAATCAAATACGAATAGTTGATTTAAATTTTCAAAACAAAATTCGTTTCATTTTAAAAATATACTCTTCACACTCGTTCTAGGATACTACTGATCCCATCTCTAACGAGTCATTCTCATTGGATATTACTAATCCAATATCTGATGAATTCTTTCGTATGGTTCTAATGTGTCTTGTTCTCTAAGCTTTGTAAACCAAAGCTCTGGTACCACGATTAGACAAACCGAACTTCCCCAGTCTCCGAAGAGAAGAGAAAGAACGAATTGTTTTGAGAACACGATAAAATAGAACGTAGATGGAAGGACATTTCATTGTATATTACAACAATCCATCAGAATACAAAAATATACAGAGTATAAATGAATATTGCACAAAAATATCAGAGATTTAAATTACATTTAAATACATAGCAGCGGAAAATAATACAATACACAACTAGAAGAGATATACGGATACAAAGCTTTCCGGATATCATTCCAGCTGTAAACCAGGATCCTGTGAATATAAATCTGCAAAACCAAAACTACTAGCTGCCCGTGTCAAAATAAGGGCACCCAGAGTTTAGGTTAAAACAATAAACTCCAGGTCAGTCATGTGACTGGTGTGAGAACTAAAACAGTTATTAATCTTTGTTTTTAAAGTTAGGTAAATCAAGGGACCACGCCGTATAACACGGAACGAGTTTCCTCCCAAGAATACCAGTGCATAAAACAAACAACGCAATGCTAAATAAAGAATAATGAAGCTGTTATAAGACCCAGGTCCTATCACACAATGCAACACAAGTCGGGGGATAGGGTTTTCCCTTATAACAGCCAAAGAATGCTTGATACGTTTTAAAACAAATCATTTGATACTATTATAAGTGCAAAGTGTATAAAACAACTTCAAATCATAAGTATCAATCATAGGCGGCATGGGTACCATATATCATGTAGCCATACTAGTTCTACAATTAAAACCGCAAAATCACGTATTTGGAAGTTGGATTTCCATCTATGAACCGATGCCAGGGATCGTCCTCTACCGATTCGAGACTCTCTAGCCCGAGCCTCAGGCAAGCGCGCAGGCAAGCCTTGGAGCGATAGGGCCGGTCCACCGATGTGGATTATTATGCCTGAACACTACGTTTCCCCGCCCTTTGGGGCGTAAATGAGCCAATGAATGGCTCCATCGGACCCGGATCGTCCGATAAAACCGAGGCGCCTCGCAACAGCAACAACCACACAGGTGAAAAGTATATAAATGTCAGGGCTGGTAGGTCACTGACACCACCCTAGCTAGAAAGAAACTCATGTCCTCCCTGAGGTCCTCTCCCGTTTTTGGTTCACAACCGGGGTGCGAGGCTCGCGAATTCACGGTACACAAAGTTGTGCCACACAGGTTGTGCTTTGATCATCACCACAAGACATTGCTTTTCAACAGAAGCCTCGATCAATTGCCACTTAGGCATGCCACACAGGCAATTCACTCTATGCGTTTGATATCCATCAGTATATAACCCCTGAGCTCGTACGTCTCAGAGAAGGGCATTAAGCAAGAGAATAAATTCTCCGCCGCCAAACAGATATATATTTAATAGAAATCAATCACAAAGACTAAAATCCAATGTCAGACACACAATCCATTTACAAGTCCGTTCTGGGTCTGAACGAAACCGGAGGCACCTAGTACCCCCGCATATCCATCGATCTCCATGAGCGTCTGGACGATCACCAACTGTTTCCATCTTCTTGGGTGTACAGCCCAATCAAGATCATCAGTAGTCACCCAAACGACGTGAAGACCTCCGGTCTTCAACAACCGTCTTCATCTTCGACACCACGTCGAATCAGTTATTCAGAATGGGATAAACCCGGTCTTTCTGAACAACTCGTGTATATATATAATAAACACGTGATACACAAACACAACATACGCCTCATTCCAATTTATCAGTCACTAACCGTAAATTAACCAGAGAATAATTCTCCAAATATTAACCCCGAAGGCCGAAACCAACATCAGATCAATATCCAGAAAACCATTCTGCTTAGCTAACCGACAGTTAGTTTCTAAATTTCACATTCATAGGGAAAGGTTCCCATTAATTTTATCGAAGATAAATTCCTTGAATTTATTCTCTAATCTTCTTTTGAATTTCGATTCAACTAGTCGGAATTAGCGAACCTTACCGAAGTAATCATTGGTTTTGATTTCCCAATCCCAACCTATTCATCCCATGAAGTAAAACTGGTAATACTTCATATCTAACACCACGGTGTTATTGGTAAATTCAATTACCATTTCACATTCAAATCTAATTAAAGATTTAACTATCACCTGGAGCAAAACTGGTGATACTTTATTCTCGATCTTTTCAATCTAATTAAAGATTCATTAAAACTCCACTTAGTTTTAATCGTTAACTGGGTTAAAGAATCAGTGTCATTTAAAACACGGTTCACGATAAACCCAAAATCACATTCCATTAATTATCGGGTTAAAGAACGAGTGTTATTTAAAACACCATCCACGATAAACCCAAAAATCAATATCAATTCAATTCCAATTAAATATTATTTTATTGGTACACTTCATTAAATCTAAATAAAAAGATTTAATCTTTTCTCAACTGGGTTCAAGAACAGTGTTAGTCAAGAAACCATTCACGACAAACCCAAATCACATTTGATATTAAATACAAGGCTCTGAATAGAAAATATACCGGCTTATATTCAATATCAAATTCTACGACCAACAGATATCGTATTGGAAATAACGATATATATATCTATATCTTTCCAATTTCCATAACCACATCTGTATAATCACGAAATCCAACATCGAAATATTCCGAAGACAATTTCGATTCAAATCCCTTCCAATGCAATCATTGGAAATTCTGGTTATTTTCAAAACCATTTCAAATCCAATTTATTTATTTAAAAATAAATAGAATTATTATTCTAGTTCAAAACTAGTTCATTTCGATAAAAATCTATTTTTATCTTTTCAAATATGGAGTTTTTCATCCCAATTCTTTCTAAATAATTTCTTATGATTTTACACAAATTATTGCTATTTTTAATAATTTTATCAAGGCCCGTACAGTCGATTTCCATCAACGGCCATCGAACTGCACTTACAGCGACCTTTTTCAAATTTGATTTGGACATAATTCCAAATCCAACCGTTAGATTTCTAATTTCTAATATTCGTTAGAATGCTCTTTTCGATACGAACCCAACGGTTCCGGTTTTAGGAGAATCCGACGGTCGGATCTCCCGTAATGTCCGTTCGAAGTCAATGGTCGAAATTCGCGAACTACCGCGGCGCTGCGCGTTCTATTCAGGCCATTATATTATATATATAATATATATATAATATATATATCGTCGATTTCCTTTCAAAATGAATTTTATAAATTGTTTCAAATTCATTTTCAAAACGGTTTCAACTTCATATTCAATTTCAAATCAAAATTGAATATTCCAATATAAATTCGTTTTAAATTCATTTCAAATCGATTTCAATTCAAATCGATTTCATTTCAAATTGATTTCTAATTCAATTTCAGTTTATTTTCTATTCAATTTCAATTCGAATTCATTTATATTCAATTTCAATTCGAATTCATTTATATTCAATTTAATTTGAATTTCAATTCTTTTCAAAATATGAGATTTTGAAATCACTTTCGATATTCATTATAAAATGAATAAAATCGATATAAATATCGTTCACGTCAAAATGGCGTCAATCTAATCAACACGGCTTCATATATTTCTATTAACAAATATTCTATTTCAAATATTTCTATTTCAAATATTTCTATTCAAATATTTCTTTTTCAAATATTTCTTTTTCAAATATTTCTATTCAAATATTTCTATTGCAAAACTGGAATGAGGCCCAATCAATTACCATATAATGTTAATTATATGGATTTTCTACAACACATGTATATATCAACGATGACAAATAACCAACCATCATCCAAAGTGCATTCCACACTGTATAAGCATCAAATATAAATATTCAACGCTTATAACGGTCTGTCAATCAATCGATCGACATACAGCTAATTATTGGGACTAGTGTATGTCATATATCATCCCAATACCCGTGTGGGGTTTCAAACAATCAAACACAGATTTTATTTGTGCAGTTGGGCGATGTGTAAAATTTATCGTCCCAATCAATATCAGTCAAATGTGTGTATATAAACAAATCGTCCGATTTGTTTATTTTTATTTCATTTCATATACATGTTAAAAATTCTATTTTTAACTATAAAATATTTTTAACTATATAAATATTTTATTTCATTTCACATCACACAATCAACTACACATCAAAATCAAACAAACAAGCATACAAGTCGTCCATGGTCTGTGAACGACGGGTGTCGGGTGCTACTAAACACCGTCTGCACCCTAGTATATATATTAACTAGAAAAATAAAATTAAAGGTGAGAAGCTCTCACAGATTAGCTAATCCAACGCCACGACTCTTCTTATGTCGAAATCTTCGCCGTTCTTGCCTCTTGTCACTTTCGTTGCCCGTAGCCACTACATATGTAAAAATCACATTTTTACTTCGCTATTCGATATATAAAAATCGAATTTTTATTTTGCTATTCAATATATAAAAATCGAAATTTTTTACTTCGCTATTCAATATATAAAAATCGAATTTTTACTTCGCTATTCAATATATAAAAATCGAATTTTTACTTCGCTATTCAATATATAAAAATCCTATTTTTACTTCGCTATTCAATATATAAAAATCCTATTTTTACTTCGCTATTCAATATATAAAAATCCTATTTTTACTTCGCTATTCAATATTTAAAAATCCGCCTTTTTAAATATAAAGATTTCACCTTTTCAAATATAAAGATTTCACCTTTTTGAATATAAAAATTTCACCTTTTCAAATATAAAGATTTCACCTTTTTGAATATAAAAATTTCACCTTTTCAAATATAAAGATTTCACCTTTTTAAATATAAAGATTTCACCTTTTCAAATATAAAGATTTCACCTTTTCATTTATAAAGATTTCACCTTTTCAAATATAAAGATTTCACCTTTTCATTTATAAAGATTTCACCTTTTCAAATATAAAGATTTCACCTTTTCATTTATAAAGATTTCACCTTTTCAAATATAAAGATTTCACCTTTTCAATTATAAAGATGAAACGACCCAAATTTCCGTGCTCTTTGAGTAGACTGATAACACCCCACGTCCAACTCAAATTGCACAGAAATACGAATCATTATTAGAAAGAAGTTAGAGGGTGAGAAATAGAAAGAAAGAAATATTAGAATAGAAGAAAACGAAGATCACAAACTCACAGCGGAACGAATAAAATATATTAGATAATATAACTTTGAAGCACAAATCAGTATTTGTATATACATACCATTATCAGAGCACAACGATTATCCCTGGAACAGTTATAAACACCTGTTTCCAGATACAACATAGTACATAGCGGAAAATATGATAGTCTATAGCTAACTGGTGAAGCCTCCTGCTTCAATCTTCTCCAGGTAAATCTGTAAAATCCTGACTACTTGACTGCCCGTACAAATTTGGGCACCCAAGAGTTTAGGGAAAACAAACAAAATAAACTCTGGGTCAGTCATGGGACTGGTGTGAGTAAACTCCAATCATTTGTTTAACTTTCAAAATCCTTTCGAAAGAAAAGATAATCGTAAGACTGATCCACACATAAACACGGACGGTTTTTACCTTACGATAACCCAAAACACTTTGGAAATCTTATATTATCTGATATTATAATAATGTCTAATCACAAGTAATTAAAATATAGGAGAACGCTTGCATCTCACGCTCTACATATATAGTATACAAATCAAAACTCGCGGGCACTTATTGGAAATTGGATTCCGACTTTGACAAGGTATGGGACCACCTGCCGATAGTGTATCTCTAGAGGCGAATACACTGGGTTCAACAAGAACATCTTGCAACCCGGCCCTCACATGACCGACCACTCATTTCGCTTGAGTGTATCGAATATATATCACCAACGGTTGGGATCAGCAACCGTCTCCCGAATGGGCCGCATCGATAGATTTAAGAAACAATTGGAATTTCTCTAGATAGGTGATCATACATTCTAATGGGTGCGACCCACATAGCCATGCTGCCTGCCCGATTTTTGTCCACTTCCGGGTTGATGAGGCTTGAGGTTTGAATTATCTTCTAGAACATCTGGCCATCATTTACTTTGAATGCCACATCGTCAGATCCATCGGAAATCACTAATTGATTCCCACGAAAATACTCAGATTGTTAGGCTAAAGAAGTTTCCCTTCTATGCCACCAACTTCGTACGTTTGAAGGAATCAACGTACGTAACCCCCTTTGGAAATACTCTGTCAGACACTCGTCCATACAAGTTGTCCTGGGTCTGGACAAACCGAAGGCACTATTCAGTACATCCATCTTAGGCACTGTTATCTAAGACTTATACAATAGCCCTTGCACTTCACTCCGTCTTTAAGATATTCAGCATACTTGATTCGCAACGCTTATGCCAATACGGAGTGGTTCTCTGGATAATAATCCAACCGGTCTCTCCATATTAACAACGTTAAAATGGTCAAAACTTTGATAGTCGGTGATTTAACTATCAAATGAAAACATGTCGGTGTGCAAACAATGATATTATTTCCAAAAGGAAATTCTATCGACCAAACATCATTCAACGTTTATCCCTTTTTTGTTCATTCATTTATTCATTTCCCTTTTCACTTTCATTTACATTCCTTATTTAATATATTTAGAAAATATACTCTATTAACATTGGAAAACATTTCCATTATCTGTCCTCTATATTCAGAAAACATTTCTGATTCTCATTTGGAAAACATTTCCAAATCTCCTTCATTTTTGTTTTAAACAGATGTTTGAATAAACATCGCTATGCCAACTCACCATTTCACTCATTTACTAAATCCACTTAATCACTTCCACTCTCGAACCTTATCCACTTCTTAGTTAAAACTAAAGTCAATCAAGTTGGGTATAATTACCTCTCAGACGTTAACTGAACGACATTCTTAACTTTGAATTAGTCAGAGCTCACAACTTTAAACCAAACATTTGCTTTCAACAACAACGTTAAAACCGCTGTCTAGCATTATAGAACACTTATCATAACCATAGCATTAAGATTGCTATTAAAACAGTTATTATAACGGCAGCGTTAAAATTGCTATTTAGATTTACCAAGACATTTATTATTACAGCAGCGTCTAAAATTGCTGTATAGGTTTACAACATCTATTATAACAACAGCGCTAAAATCACTGTTTAGTTTTATAAAAGCATTTCTTACAAAGACAGCGTTATAATCGCTGTTTAAAATTATAAAAGCATTTCTTATAACAACAGCGTTATGATTGCTATTTTGAATAAAATACCGTGTGCGACGCACACGCTTCCGTTGTTCATTTATAACCCTGTTTATTTTAAACAATTCAAGTTCTCCTTTAAACATATTTATAAACTATACATTTTTCTAACCACTTAATTCGATTTCTATAAATCCCCTTTTTATATACATTTTATTTGCAAAATATTTCCTTGTTTTAAACGATTATTCTTTTACTTTAAGCATTTGAAAATCTTTCTTTAAACTTTCCTCTGTAATTTGCTAAATTCGGATCCATTTCCAAATATTGGTTTCAAAACCGATACTCACTTTCAAATATACATTCATATTTGAACTCACCTTTTTAATTTATCCAATGGTTAATGATCCACTGGATTTATATCTTTATTTATAACATTTTCTTGGTTTACCCAATGGAATAGGTTTCCATTTGCAACTCAATGAAAAAGAAATTATTTCTAATTTGGAAATAAACTCTGCTTTTAAATTCTAATTTCCTTTTTCACATTCGATGATATTTTATGGTATCTAAAATACCAGGTTCCTAAGGCCAGGGTAAATCAAACACACAAATTCAACCATGGATAATGTAGCATAACATATATCACCATCAAATAAAACAGTAAATAAAATGTTGAGGGATCCAGTTGGATCCCTCCACCCTGTTTCCCTGCATCCACAGATGTTAGTAACATCAAAAATATTATTTCACATCAAAATGAAATATCAGAACAAATATCGATTAACGATGTAATCGTACCAACCAATTTTATCAACCATTCAACCAATCAATCATTGCACATTATAAAAATATTTAAAACTCGTTTATATATAAAAATATAAACGAGAGGGAGTTAGTGAGTTTACTCACCTTTTAATTTTCGATTGTCGGTTCCAGTCGGTTCATACAATTCCAAACGAGCGTCTGAAATTATATAAAGATTCCAGTAGCTCCACACCATTTCGAACCAAATCATAGCGTAGTTCTTGTGAATATAGCTCCCATCCCGTTGGTTTTGTTGAAATCTTCAGTTACGTTATAACTCGCCACTAATCTCTTCCTCATTGCGATTACGGCTTCTTCATGGTTCAAACTTCCTTTAGTATGTCACCAATAATTTAACATTACTCCAGTCACTGAGGATTCCACCAAGGAGTGACAGTGATTCCTATTTTGTGTGCAGAGGTGTTCAATGTGCACTTGCAAGTTCATAACCATGTGGATCATCTCCAGGTTCTTGAAGAATATAAATGCAACCACTCACCATTGAAACCCACGTTTAGGCATTGTGACCTTTCCTTCTTCTTGTTTTAAAACCGAGCTCCTGCTGTTACTTGCGGTTTATCCAGACAGATCCATCCTTGCTCAATCATCCCTTCATAAACTTAAATAACTTTCGCCGTTATTATATTTAAATAATTATAACATTAATTACGGTTTATACCTTTTAATCCCATTCATACACTGTTAAGCACGTCCTCACCCTTTCACAATCGCTTCTTCACACAACTCCAAAACTGACACACCATTCTCCTTCTCTGATAATAACTGTCCCTGTACCCCTTCATTACCAATCCTCCATCTCGTTCTCTGCCACAAAGCAGCCACTCACGGAAGCTATCCGAACCAAATGAGCCCCTGCTATTGGAGATGACCCAAACACTAATCACCGTGAACATGTCTTCCTAAACAAATCTCCTTACTGCCCAAAACGTGAATTTCCCCTTTCCTTTTTAGCCTTCATCGCGGTTACTGTTGATAACATCTATCTTCAACACCACACAGAAACCCATCTCACCGCATCCTCCATCACCCGGTTACCCATACATGGCATCTGCTTCACCCAGTGGGACCGCAACTCAAATATGCTTACATGAATTACTGTACAGGGCAAATTTTTACAACCGAACCCCCTCCAGAATTTGTCAAACCGTACGCCTCCCCGCCTGGAGCAGCTCACCGCCACGCCGGTCACCTCCGGTGGCCCCAAGCTTACCCACGAACCAGATCTCCAAGTCAAGACCAACTGCGATCCCTTCTATTGACGGCAAGAATCTGCCCTAGCCGTCGCCCGATACTCCATTCCTAGTATTTTATTTTGTTTTGATTTTGCTTTCTTTTGTTTTCTCTCTGAATTATCCGATAGGTTTGTTTATATTCGATGGCCAGAAAGAGAAATAAGGAGAAAAAAAACAAGAAGGGTATTTAAAGATTAAGAGGCGTGACTGTCACGGAATTAATTACCTTGGGGAGCACGGCATAAATTTTGCTTGGGACGCACGGTGTTTATTTTATATATTCTTCAGCATGCTATTAATCAGACTAGGCATGTGAAAGCTGTCGGCTAGACCGATGCAAGTATGATGATGACAAAGAGGGTTGACGTATGCTCACATCTTAGTGATCAAAATTTGAAGTTGCAGTTTTTTTCCTTATTTGCTTTGTATTTCCAATCTGTATGAACGAATAATCATATGAATGAAAAATCTGTTTACTGACAAAAAAACTAATCTTGGTGCAGAAAGGTATTCTGAACCCAACGGGACAAGTTTCGTCGAATTCCGACATTGTTTGAAAAAATTTCCTTTATAAAACCAGAAATGAACACAGTTTAAATTTTTCACGATCACCAGATAAATCAAATCAACTCGAAACTGCGAACGCCGACAATAACTTTTCGATACGAACCCAACGGCACTAGTTTCGTCGCATTCTGAGACTGTTGCCCCGGTAGACTGTTTTTGGCGCGTACCGCACTGCCCTTCTGAACACCAAATTTGCCGATCTCTAAACATAACAAACTATATACCTACCCTGACTATATCCGATGCTACGAACTCACCGGAACTGGTTTCGTGGCCTGATTCGATCGTCTGTTCAAGTTACACTATAATATCCCTTTATTCAGTTGAATTAATTAAATTGCACTGAACGAGCGTTTACAGCTACCGTGGTCACATACGACATCGGTTTGCCACGTAATTCAACACCGTACAATAATTTAACGATACGGTCCCAATGAAACTGATTTCGTCGAAAACTGAGTCTGTTTGCAAAACGGCTATTTTAACACGTATAATTTAAATAACGATTTTCCACAGCGACTATTTCAAAATTTGATTTGACCATAACTAACAAATTATAACACGAAATCTAGATTTTTCTCTTTCATATGAAAATTATAATCAATACGGTTCCAACGTTTCTTGTTTCACAGAAATCCGACTTATAACGAATTCTGTATTCTCAGTTGAAGTTCAAAACTCCATATTACGAACTGCCGCGCGATTTCCAGCTCGTTTTATATATTATACGTTCAAACTTCGTTTTTAATTAATAAATTCCTATATGTAATTCAATTAAAATTCTTAAAACAAATTTAAATATTCAGAATTCAATGGCCAAAAATCCGGGTCGTTACATTCCTTCCCCCTTAAAATAATTTCGTCCTCGAAATTGCTAAGGTAGGAAAAGATGCTACGTACCCTGTTAACTAGGTCCAATAATCCTTTTTGTTTTTTTTTTCATCTCTTAATTCCAGTTTAACTGGACCAATTTATTTTAATTAAAATATTAATTTATTCTTACTAACGAAAATTTTCAAAAATTCTAAAAATTTTCTAACACTTTAAATTCTGAAAAAATTTCGGCAGCATCACCTCTGCCCAGCTCAATTGGCACAACCAAAACTCGCCTTTCTAGGCCTCTCCAATCCAAAAGGAAGTCAAAAAGCCAAGCGGCTAGCCTCATAGGCTCATAAAATCATCAACCCAACAATATTGTAAACATGTACCTTTTTGTCGGCATAATTCTATCTCTTGCCTTTGCTTCTATTCAATATCTGCTCAACATACATGTATCATTTCCACTTGGTTTCAAATCAATCCAACTTCCACTTTGAAATCTCTAATCAACTTCTGATTGGTTCACTTCCATTATATCCATTCACATATGATTTCTATTTACGTCAACCCACTTATTCAGTTTGAATCCAATTCAATTCCAATCAACAACATCCAATATATTCACTTGTTCGCACATAAGTCGAATATTTATAATCCGAACCTCAACATTTCTTTATTTACTTCATTCGAAATAATTTCTAATCTAATCCACTTTTAATTTAACTCGACTTAAGTTAAATTTCAGTTCCTTTGGTACATCTTTACCAATTCATTCTATTCAACTTACACAAGTTAAATTTTAATTCCAGAATTCAAATTCCGGGTTTTATTTCAAATTAATTTGAAATCATATATATTTATATACATATATTGATAATCAAATCAATTCAAAACATTTGAATTTCTAAATCATCATTTCCTTTTCAAACAAAATTTTTCATTCTCAAATTACTATGGTAGCAATCCGTCACTCAGAAAATTGAAAATGAATACCGATAATGTCGCGACCCATTATCAGTACTATTTTCTCGCCACTGAAGTGATTTCAGTGCTTAATTACTTTCAAATCCATTTAAACCTTTCTAATTCAAAAATCTCTTCAAACCAATGCTATATCACCTTTAAAATACTTCAAGGAATATTTTCAAAATATCCGGGATCTAAATTCCAACTTATGGTTTGAATTTAATTCTAGTTTATTTTGGTTATATAACCATTTCAATATCTTATAATTCCATTTGATTGTAATAATAATCAACACATCGATATAATAATTCATAAATTATTCCTTTTATATCAAAATAACCTTTGGGCAAAATTATTTCATTTACCCACTTTAAAACAATACTGCGTCGAATTGTTCTGTTCGAGAGTTTAGAAACACCTATCGATACAGTTGTACATCCTGTATCGACCAGAATCCATAAACCACTCAACAAATCAGTCAACACAATATAAAGCAATTTTTATATCAAATCTACAAATACGCTCCCTTATATATATACACTCAATCTCAACCTAGGGTGTTACTAACCCCATCTCTATTGAGTCACGCCACAGAGCCAAGGTAATCACTTAACCTTCAGCTCTGATACCAACTGAAACGACCCAAATTTCCGTGCTCTTTAAGTAGACTGATAACACCCCACGTCCAACTCAAATTGCATAGAAATACGAATCATTATTAGAAAGAAGTTAGAGGGTGAGAAATAGAAAGAAAGAAATATTAGAATAGAAGAAAACGAAGATCACAAACTCACAGCGGAACGAATAAAATATATTAGATAATATAACTTTGAAGCACAAATCAGTATTTGTATATACATACCATTATCAGAGCACAACGATTATCCCTGGAACAGTTATAAACACCTATTTCCAGATACAACATAGTACACAGCGGAAAATATGATAGTCTATAGCTAACTGGTGAAGCCTCCTGCTTCAATCTTCTCCAGGTAAATCTGTAAAATCCTGACTACTTGACTGCCCGTACAAATTTGGGCACCCAAGAGTTTAGGGAAAACAAACAAAATAAACTCTGGGTCAGTCATGGGACTGGTGTGAGTAAACTCCAATCATTTGTTTAACTTTCAAAATCCTTTCGAAAGAAAAGATAATCGTAAGACTGATCCACACATAAACACGGACGGTTTTTACCTTACGATAACCCAAAACACTTTGGAAATCATATATTATCTGATATTATAATAATGTCTAATCATAAGTAATTAAAATATAGTAGAACGCTTGCATCTCACGCTCTACATATATAGTATACAAATCAAAACTCGCGGGCACTTATTGGAAATTGGATTCCGACTTTGACAAGGTATGGGACCACCTGCCGATAGTGTATCTCTAGAGGCGAATACACTGGGTTCAACAAGAACATCTTGCAACCCGGCCCTCACATGACCGACCACTCATTTCGCTTGAGTGTATCGAATATATATCACCAACGGTTGGGATCAGCAACCGTCTCCCGAATGGGCAGCATCGATAGATTTAAGAAACAATTGGAATTTCTCTAGATAGGTGATCATACATCCTAATGGGTGCGACCCACATAGCCATGCTGCCTGCCCGATTTTTGTTCACTTACGGGTTGATGAGGCTTGAGGTTTGAATTATCTTCCAGAACATCTGGCCATCATTCACTTTGAATGCCACATCGTCAGATCCATCGGAAATCACTAATTGATTCCCACAAAAATACTCAGATTGTTAGGCTAAAGAAGTTTCCCTTCTATGCCACCAACTTCGTACGTTTGAAGGAATCAACGTACGTAACCCCCTTTGGAAATACTCTGTCAGACACTCGTCCATACAAGTTGTCCTGGGTCTGGACAAACCGAAGGCACTATTCAGTACATCCATCTTAGGCACTGTTATCTAAGACTTATACAATAGCCCTTGCACTTCACTCCGTCTTCAAGATATTCAGCATACTTGATTCGCAACGCTTATGCCAATACGGAGTGGTTCTCTGGATAATAATCCAACCGGTCTCTCCATATTAACAACGTTAAAATGGTCAAAACTTTGATAGTCGGTGATTTAACTATCAAATGAAAACATGTCGGTGTGCAAACAATGATATTATTTCCAAAAGGAAATTCTATCGACCAAACATCATTCAACGTTTATCCCTTTTTTGTTCATTCATTTATTCATTTCCCTTTTCACTTTCATTTACATTCCTTATTTAATATATTTAGAAAATATACTCTATTAACATTGGAAAACATTTCCATTATCTGTCCTCTATATTCAGAAAACATTTCTGATTCTCATTTGGAAAACATTTCCAAATCTCCTTCATTTTTGTTTTAAACAGATGTTTGAATAAACATCGCTATGCCAACTCACCATTTCACTCATTTACTAAATCCACTTAATCACTTCCACTCTCGAACCTTATCCACTTCTTAGTTAAAACTAAAGTCAATCAAGTTGGGTATAATTACCTCTCAGACGTTAACTGAACGACATTCTTAACTTTGAATTAGTTAGAGCTCACAACTTTAAACCAAACATTTGCTTTCAACAACAGCGTTAAAACCGCTGTCTAGCATTATAGAACACTTATCATAACCATAGCATTAAGATTGCTATTAAAACAGTTATTATAACGGCAGCGTTAAAATTGCTATTTAGATTTACCAAGACATTTATTATAACAGCAGCGTCTAAAATTGCTGTATAGGTTTACAACATCTATTATAACAACAGCGCTAAAATCACTGTTTAGTTTTATAAAAGCATTTCTTACAAAGACAGCGTTATAATCGCTGTTTAAAATTATAAAAGCATTTCTTATAACAATAGCGTTATGATTGCCGTTTTGAATAAAATACCGTGTGCGACGCACACGCTTCCGTTGTTCATTTATAACCCTGTTTATTTTAAACAATTCAAGTTCTCCTTTAAACATATTTATAAACTATACATTTTTCTAACCACTTAATTCGATTTCTATAAATCCCCTTTTTATATACATTTTATTTGCAAAATATTTCCTTGTTTTAAACGATTATTCTTTTACTTTAAGCACTTGAAAATCTTTCTTTAAACTTTCCTCCGTAATTTGCTAAATTCGGATCCATTTCCAAATATTGGTTTCAAAACCGATACTCACTTTCAAATATACATTCATATTTGAACTCACCTTTTTAATTTATCCAATGGTTAATGATCCACTTGATTTATATCTTTATTTATAACATTTTCTTGGTTTACCCATTGGAATAGGTTTCCATTTGCAACTCAATGAAAAAGAAATTATTTCTAATTTGGAAATAAACTCTGCTTTTAAATTCTAATTTCCTTTTTCACATTCGATGATATTTTATGGTATCTAAAATACCAGGTTCCTAAGGCCAGGGTAAATCAAACACACAAATTCAACCATGGATAATGTAGCATAACATATATCACCATCAAATAAAACAGTAAATAAAATGTTGAGGGATCCAGTTGGATCCCTCCAACCTGTTTCCCTGCATCCACAGATGTTAGTAACATCAAAAATATTATTTCACATCAAAATGAAATATCAGAACAAATATCGATTAACGATGTAATCGTACCAACCAATTTTATCAACCATTCAACCAATCAATCATTGCACATTATAAAAATATTTAAAACTCGTTTATATATAAAAATATAAACGAGAGGGAGTTAGTGAGTTTACTCACCTTTTAATTTTCGATTGTCGGTTCCAGTCGGTTCATACAATTCCAAACGAGCGTCTGAAATTATATAAAGATTCCAGTAGCTCCACACCATTTCGAACCAAATCATAGCGTAGTTCTTGTGAATATAGCTCCCATCCCGTTGGTTTTGTTGAAATCTTCAGTTACGTTATAACTCGCCACTAATCTCTTCCTCATTGCGATTACGGCTTCTTCATGGTTCAAACTTCCTTTAGTATGTCACCAATAATTTAACAATACTCCAGTCACTGAGGATTCCACCAAGGAGTGACAGTGATTCCTATTTTTTGTGCAGAGGTGTTCAATGTGCACTTGCAAGTTCATAACCATGTGGATCATCTCCAGGTTCATGAAGAATATAAATGCAACCACTCACCATTGAAACCCACGTTTAGGCATTGTGACCTTTCCTTCTTCTTGTTTTAAAACCGAGCTCCTGCTGTTACTTGCGGTTTATCCAGACAGATCCATCCTTGCTCAATCATCCCTTCATAAACTTAAATAACTTTCGCCGTTATTATATTTAAATAATTATAACATTAATTACGGTTTATACCTTTTAATCCCATTCATACACTGTTAAGCACGTCCTCACCCTTTCACAATCGCTTCTTCACACAACTCCAAAACTGACACACCATTCTCCTTCTCTGATAATAACTGTCCTTGTACCCCTTCATTACCAATCCTCCATCTCGTTCTCTGCCACAAAGCAGCCACTCACGGAAGCTATCCGAACCAAATGAGCCCCTGCTATTGGAGATGACCCAAACACTAATCACCGTGAACATGTCTTCCTAAACAAATCTCCTTACTGCCCAAAACGTGAATTTCCCCTTTCCTTTTTAGCCTTCATCGCGGTTACTTTTGATAACATCTATCTTCAACACCACACAGAAACCCATCTCACCGCATCCTCCATCACCCGGTTACCCATACATGGCATCTGCTTCACCCAGTGGGACCGCAACTCAAATATGCTTACATGAATTACTGTACAGGGCAAATTTTTACAACCGAACCCCCTCCAGAATTTGTCAAACCGTACGCCTCCCCGCCTGGAGCAGCTCACCGCCACGCCGGTCACCTCCGGTGGCCCCAAGCTTACCCACGAACCAGATCTCCAAGTCAAGACCAACTGCGATCCCTTCTATTGACGGCAAGAATCTGCCCTAGCCGTCGCCCGAAACTCCATTCCTAGTATTTTATTTTGTTTTGATTTTGCTTTCTTTTGTTTTCTCTCTGAATTATCCGATGGGTTTGTTTGTATTCGATGGCCAGAAAGAGAAATAAGGAGAAAAAAAACAAGAAGGGTATTTAAAGATTAAGAGGCGTGACTGTCACGGAATTAATTACCTTGGGGAGCATGGCATAAATTTTGCTTGGGACGCACGGTGTTTATTTTATATATTCTTCAGCATGCTATTAATCAGACTAGGCATGTGAAAGCTGTCGGCTAGACCGGTGCAAGTATGATGATGACAAAGAGGGTTGACGTATGCTCACATCTTAGTGATCAAAATTTGAAGTTGCAGTTTTTTTTCCTTATTTGCTTTGTATTTCCAATCTGTATGAACGAATAATCATATGAATGAAAAATCTGTTTGCTGACAAAAAAACTAATCTTGGTGCAGAAAGGTATTCTGAACCCAACGGGACAAGTTTCGTCGAATTCCGACATTGTTTGAAAAAAATTCCTTTATAAAACCAGAAATGAACACACGTTTAAATTTTTCACGATCACCAGATAAATCAAATCAACTCGAAACTGCGAACGCCGACAATAACTTTTCGATACGAACCCAACGGCACTAGTTTCGTCGCATTCTGAGACTGTTGCCCCGGTAGACTGTTTTTGGCGCGTACCGCACTGCCCTCCTGAACACCAAATTTGCCGATCTCTAAAAATAACAAACTATATACCTACCCTGACTATATCCGATGCTACGAACTCACCGGAACTGGTTTCGTGGCCTGATTCGATCGTCTGTTCAAGTTACACTATAATATCCCTTTATTCAGTTGAATTAATTTAATTGCACTGAACGAGCGTTTACAGCTACCGTGGTCACATACGACATCGGTTTGCCACGTAATTCAACACCGTACAATAATTTAACGATACGGTCCCAATGAAACTGATTTCGTCGAAAACCGAGTCTGTTTGCAAAACGGCTATTTTAACACGTATAATTTAAATAACGATTTTCCACAGCGACTATTTCAAAATTTGATTTGACCATAACTAACAAATTATAACACGAAATCTAGATTTTTCCCTTTCATATGAAAATTATAATCAATACGGTTCCAACGTTTCTTGTTTCACAGAAATCCGACTTATAACGAATTCTGTATTCTCAGTTGAAGTTCAAAACTCCATATTACGAACTGCCGCGCGATTTCCAGCTCGTTTTATATATTATACGTTCAAACTTCGTTTTTAATTAATAAATTCCTATATGTAATTCAATTAAAATTCTTAAAACAAATTTAAATATTCAGAATTCAATGGCCAAAAATCCGGGTCGTAACAAAAGATTTCACCTTTTCATTTATAAAAATCTCGCCTTTTCATTTATAAAAATCTCGCCTTTTCATTTATAAAAATCTCATCTTTTCATTTATAAAAATCTCATCTTTTCATTTATAAAAATCTCATCTTTTCATTTGGTTTTCAAACGAATAAAAATCACATGAAAAAAATCAATTCTTTTCTTCGCTACTTATATAAAGATAATATTTGTATATCCTCTATTATATAAAAATCATATTTTTAATCTTTCTAAAATATAAAAATTATATCTTTAGTCTGAGAATCATTTCTATTCCTTCCACTATTTAAAGACTGATTATATATATATGTATATTTCTAACTGTTTACTTCATATAAATAAAATAAGTAAAATAAAAATAAATAATAAAAAGGAACTTACATTGATTGATCAAGGAGGGGGGGTTTTTCACTGTCGGAGAGGTGCTCGAGGGGGCCTGCGGCTTCAAGGGGGTTCTGGCGTCGGTCTTGGAGGCTGGGGAGGCGGCGCGGTTGCGTTCCAGGCGGAGTAGGGAGCTGGGGGTCGCCGTGGATGTCGTCGGAGAGGAGAGAGTCGCGAGGGGGGGAGGCTCGGTGGTGGGCGCGCCACGTGGAGGCGCGCGATGGCGATGGCGGTTTTCCTCCTTCGTCCCCCCCTTTTTTTTTTGCTGAGTGAATCGGGTTTGGGAATTAGGGGGTGCCTGGGTAGTTAAGGAGAGGGGAGGGTATATATTTTTTTATTTAATTATTTAATTTCAAAAAGTTGACTTTTTCAAACGACCTCTAAACGAGGCCCACCGCCTGTCGTCCATAGCGTTTCACCCCCACTCCGAACACAATGGGATATGTATCGTAAGCTGATTCGACCGTTCCGATCAGTTTTCGTCAAAATCAACATATAACTCTATATATTGAATTTGAACGCGCATTTCAATTTACTGGGGTCACATACGAACTCTATAAATCCCAGAAAAATATTTTCTAGCTTCGTATTGACGATACGGTCCTAACAAAACTAGTTTCGTCGAATTCTGAGACCGTTGGAAAAATGGCCATTTTCCAGTCGATTAAAATCAACTAAAACTGGTCAAACGCGTTTTCCTTTGCCACGCTCACATATTGATTCAAAAAATTATGAAATTTGGAATCTAGCAATAACTTGACATCACGGAGCCAACAAAATTGGTTTCGTCGAAATCCGAGGTCGTTTGCAAAATTTCCATTTTTAAGGGTCTGTATTCCATAGCGACTATTCAGAATTTTCAACTGGACATATCTTTTGATTCCCGCTATGAAATTTTCATTTTTCGGATTCGTTAGGAATATATTCACGAATAGATTCTAATATTTTTAGTTTCACTAAAATCCAGATTGTTTTGCACCCGGTACATTCAATTGAAGTTTGAAATCAAATTATCGAACTACCGCGCCATTTTCAATTCTATTTATAATTATATATAATTATTTATATTCTAACGACGACGTATATTATATATACGTCGAATTCTTTTCAAAATAAATTTCTCGTCGATATTATTTAAAATAATTCATTTAAAATAATCAAAATTCGTTAAATTGCCAAAATAAAAATTTTAAACTGGCCCAGATTTTCGGGTTGTTACATTAGTTAAGTTGAATGGTTTTCTAAGTGTCTAGCTGATGTTGGTTTCGACCTTCGGGATTGATACTTAGGGAATTGTTCTCATACTAGTTTACAATCAGAGACTGACAATTCTATAAGAGTAGTGATACGTAAATAAGCTATGGAAACGTTTTCCAGTGTTAATAACATATATTTTCTACACGTAGAAAATAAGGAAATATGAATATATATGTGTCTTATGATTTGATCGAAAATTCCAGGTGAAAATAAGATCGTTGTGTGTACACAGACATTTTTCATTTGATAGTTAAATTACCGACTATCAAAGTTTTTGACAATTTTAACGTTGTTAATATGGCGAGACCGGTTGGATTGTTATCCGAAGAGGTTGGCATAAGCATTGCAAACCAAGTATGCTGAATATATTGAAGACGGAGTAAAGTGCAATGGCTATTGTATAAATCTTAGGTAGAGAATGACTATGATGGATGTATTGAATAGTGCCTTCGGTTTGTCCAGTCCCAGGACAACTTAAATGGATGAATGTCTGATAGAGTATATCTGGTAGATCGCGTAAGTTGGTCGTTTCAAACATATTTACGTTGGTGGTGGAGGAATTCATTTCTCTTAGCTTATACCCGTGGTATTTTTGGGGAAATCAATTTGTGATTTGACGGGTATGATGATGTGGCATTCAAAGTAAATGAAGTCGTGATCTGTATAGAGATACGTTATAACCTCAAGCCTCATCAACTGGGAAATGACAGAAATCGGGCAGGCAGCATGGCTAAGTGGGCCGCACCCAATTAGGGTATATTGTCACCATCTAGAGAATATTCATATTTGTACTTCTTTCAATTCTGTATCTCCCAGGAACGGTTAAGTTGGAATACTAACCGAGGGTTGGCAATATATTCGATACATTCAAGAGAAATGAATGGTCGGTCATGTGTGGCCGAGTTACAAGACGTTCTCGTTGAACTCCAGTGTATTGCTTCTAGAGTACACTGAGCGGAAGGTGGATCCATACCTTGTCATAGTTGGAATCCATTCCTTAAATAAGAGCCCGCGGTTTTGATTGTATATTATATATGTAGATCGTTAGATGCAAGCGTTTCTGCCAGATTTCTATTTACTTGATCTAGACATTATTATAATATCAAACAAGTATCGTTTTAGAAATATTTTGGGTTATCATAAGGTAAAAGCCATCCGTGTTTATGTGTGGATTAGTCTTATGATTATTCTTTGTTTCAAAAGAATTTTGAAAGTTAAATCAAATGATTTGAGTTTACTCACACCAGTCACATGACTGACCTAGAGTTTATTTTGTTTTGTTTTCCCTAAACTCTTGGGTGCCCAATTTTGTATGGGCAGTCAAGTAGTCGGGATTTACAGATACTTGAAGAGCTGGAGCAGGAGGATTCAGGATTATAGAGCTATTGCTATTTCCGCTGTGTTGTAAGTGTTATACTCTAATAATGGTATTATATACAGATACTGTTTTATTTCAAAGTTATGTTCTGAAATATATTTATTCGTTCCGCTGCGAGATTCGTGTTTACACTGATGTTGTATGTTCTTCTTCTTCTTCTTCTATTCTAAGTTTTTGTCTTATCTATTCTCACCCTCTAATTTCTTTCATTAACTACCAGTATTTTCGATGTTTGGATAATCGACGTGGGTTTTATGTCGATGACCAAAGATCGCAAAAACCCCGGGTCGTTACAGTGGTATCGGAGCTTAAGGTTAAGTAATTACATTGGCTCTGTGGCATGACTCAGTAGAGATGGGGTTAGTAATACCCTAGATTGAGTTGAGTGTATATGTACGAGAGAGCGTATTTGTTATTTGATATAAAAATTGTTTTATATTGTGGAGATCGATTGGTTGAGTTGTTTATGAGTTCTGATCGATTAGTTTGATCCACTGTATCGGTAGGGATTTATAAACACTCAAATACGATGAACCGACACTGTATGTTTTGAAAAGAGGGTAAATGAAATAATTTTACCCAAATTATATTTTGATATAAAGGATTTATATTGAAATGATTATAATACATTGGATGTGTTGGTCACTATTTTAATCGAATAAGATTATAAAATGTGAAACAGTTATGTAAATAACCAATCAAAATTCATATAAGTGAAATATGTAAAATCAGATGAATTAAATCTGAGGTTAAAATCAGAATTGAAATTAAAACCCTAGAAATTGGAAAGGTGTTTATAAATGGATTTGAATTGAATATATGAGAATTTTTAAATCCTGGGATATTTTAAGTTGTTTTACCAGCATTGTGAATGGTATTTTGAGATGTATTTCAAAAAGGAATAGTTTAAAAGTGATTTTGAAAGTGATATAGTATTGAACTCACTTCGATAGCTGGGAAGTAATCCTGATGATGAATTGCGACATCATTAGTGTTCATTTTCGAGTTTCTAAGTGACGGATTACTACCAAAGACATTGTTTTTGAATTGATTTGAGAAAAGCATGTGTTTGAATCTTGAAAAGGAAAGTTTGATTTTCGATATGGTAAACTGTTTAAAATTCCCATGGAAAGATTATTGAATTAAAACCAAATTGAATTGAAATTTGGAAAAGCAAATTGGAATTAAATTGAAGTCAATTATGTGAAAATTGAATTGAATTAGAATATAATGATATCGAGTAAGTTGAATTGTTGAGTAAGAATTTTGAATTGAGATTGGAATTGGAGTTTGAATGGAATTCGACTTAGTTATAAGCGAATGGTTGGGTTTGTGGATAAAAACAGATTAGAATTTGATTGGGATGATATTGGTATATGCCGAATTGGCAGTAGATGGAAAGGGTATAATGATATGCCCAACAAAAAGGTACAAGTTTATTTATATATGAGTTTGGTGATTTATGAGCTGAATTGGCAAGCCGCTTGGCTGTTTGATTTTCTTTTGGGTTGGAGAAGGCCCAGAGAGGCGATTTGTAGTTGTACCGATTGACCATTACAAGGGAGGTGTTGGCGAAATTTTTCGAAAATTTCGGGTGTTAGAAAATTTTCAGGATTTTTGAAAATTTTCGTTGATAAGAATTATTTAATATTTAATTAAAATTAATTGGCTCAGTTGAAACTGAAAAGGAAGTAAGCAAATAAATTTTAACCCAGTCAATAGGGTTTGTTTTCTACCTTAGCAATTTCGAGGATGAAATTATTTTAAGGGGGGAAGAATGTAATGTCCCGTATTTTTAACGGATAATAATTAATTTATTTAAATAGTGATATAGAGATTTAAATGGTCATTGAATTAAATTATATTGAATATTTAATTAAAATAATAACTAAATAATATATTTAATTCTGAAATAATCAGAATTAGCTGAAATGGCAATACGGTGTGAATTAGGCAAATTCAAAATATACATATATAATTCAGTTTGGAATTGAATTCGAAAAAAAGAATATATTATATAAACGACAGTTGAACGTATAATTATAACATAATTAAAATCAAGCTCGAAATGACGCTGCAGTTCACTATTTGGCAATTTGAACTTCAACTGAATATACAGGGTCCGTTTTAAATCGAATTTCTGTGAAACAAGAAACGTTCGAAGCTGGTGAAGTATATTTTTCTAGTCGAAGAGAAAATTCGGGATTTCATTGTGTAGATTTTGATTTATGTCCAAATCAAAATTTCGAAAAGTCGCTATGGAATTCCTTTATAATTTATAATGATTTATTTATATTATAAACGAATTTTTCAATATAAATTGAATATCGATTCAACCGGTACTTGAATATCGTGTTAGAAATACAATTGGAGATATACGATATTCTGTGTGAATATATATACGATAATATTTATTTTTAAATATTTAATTTAATTATTTTTAAATATATTTATATATTTAAATAGGTCATTTAGTGCTTTAAGAATAGCCAGTTTTGCAAACGACCTCTGTTCTCGACGAAACTAATTTTGTTGGATCCTCAATGTTAAATTATTGTTAGATATCAAGTTTCCTGATTTTTAGAATCAGTGTGTGGCCGTACGGATTTTTAATGTGAAAAACAGTCAGTATTTTGATGGTTAAAAATACGGTGTGTGAGCAAACGGCGTCGGAATTTGACGAAACCAGTTTTGTTGGGACCGTAATGTCGAACTGTAGCTACATGTCTAGTTTCGTGATTTTTGAGTATCGTGTGTAATCACAAGGATTTTTAGATGACAAATACGAACAACGATTGATTAAAAAGGAACAAAATAATCAATAGAAAAATATCTAAATCTCCTATAAATATCCGAACACCCTCTAACCCTAATCTGATATTTTCTTTTCGGTCAAAATTATAAGCCGCCATCAATATTTTCCAGAAACCAAATCGCAACATTTGAAAATCATTTCAAATTCAAAGATTGCAAAGTTGGTTTCTTTGGATTCGACAAGTGCTTTACTTCAACTTGATATGGGTTTCATTGAACTCGACTTCGGTTGTTTTCGCTGTTATCTTAACCGCTTTAGCAAGGGTCCAAGTTTTAGGCAAAACGAGGAAATGTTGGTTCGTTTCGATGTCGTTTTGGGATTGAGGAGTAGAAATGGAGTATGCATGCAAAGTTTGGGGTGAATCCATGGGAAAAAGTGTCGATACCTGTACGGGTTATCGCGAGCAGCTCTTGAAGTCGCGAGTTCTGAAGTTGGTGCGAGTTCCTGATGGATGAGGCGATGTTAAAGAGGAAGGAAGGAGGAGCATTTCGCTGGTGATTGTTTGAGTTTCTGTTGAAAGGTGTGGGATCAGTGGAAGGTTCAAGTTGTGGCAATGGCTTGGATATGTGGTGAGATGCTCAACGGGGAAGAAGGAAATATCGGTTTAGGCTTTTAAGTTGTGGGTGGGCTGATTAGGTTGGTAAGGCCCAATAACAAGAATTGGTTTAAATTAAACTATTTAGATACATATATATCTTGTAATATTAATATCTTTGTCATACTTGGTCGGAATTTTATGAATCACGATCCGTTGGGATCGTATGGATGGTGGCTACACACTGGAACTGACTGGGAGTGAATCAGAGCTCACTACAATTTATTGCAAATTAAATTGTCGGTCTGAATCAACCAATGGTTATCGTAATTTAACGATGATCGTCCAATGTGAGTAAAATTCACCAAATCTGAACAGTTATATTTTTATAACATATTCTTAGAACTGATAATTATCTGTTGATTGTTGTGTGTTAACTGTTTGGTTAAATTGTTTATGTATTGGTTGAAAATTATAGATAACGATATATATAAATCGTTAATCAAATATTGATTCTGTTTATCAGAATATTTCATAGTGAAATAAAATCGATGTTAATTATATTGTTTAACAACTATGATGCAGGGAAACAGGTTGGAGGGATCCAACTGGATTCCTCAATATTTATAACACTGTTATGTTCATATATTGTATATATGATGTGATTTATAATCCGTTGTAGATTATATGTGTTTGGATAATATTTATCACTATTATATGGTTTTTAAATACCATAAGAAATACCATAACGATAAAAGGGAATTTTCAAAACGTATATTGAAAATGAAATGTTTATAAAATCAAAGGATTTTGTAAAGAGAATATTTATAACATCAAAGGATATTATAAATCGGTTTATTTAGAAAATAAATAGAATAGAAAAGGAAAATATTTATAAAACAAATAGAAAAGGAAAATATTTATAAAACAAATAGAAAAGGAAAATATTTGTAAAACAAATATAAAGGAAATATTTGTAAAACATTTACAAATAGATAAGAAATGGAAATATTTATTTATGAAATAGATAGAGTTATAAAAGAAATATTTATTCAGAAAATAAATAGATTATAAAAGGAAATACGTGAAAAATGAATAGAATGGTCTAAAAAAAGAATTTTACATTTGAAAGGTTTAGAACCGTGTTTCGCACACGGGTATAACATGATATGGATTTAAAGCAAGGATTTTAAATAGAATTTGTTCTAACCGATAAATTGAGAAGATTTATTTATAAATGATATTTTATAAATTAAATAAAATATTATCATTGGATAAATGGAATATATAAGTCAGGACTTATATAGAGAAGTAAGAATCGATTTCAACATCGATAGTTGAAACTGAATATGGACGTAGTTAAATCAAAGGAGTTAAATCAAAGGAGTTAATCGAATTATAGTTAATCGATTAGAGTTAGAATTAATCGATTGGAGTTATAGTTAATCGATTAGAGTTAGAGTTAATCGATTAGAGTTAGAATTAATCGATTAGGGTTATAGTTAATCGATTAGAGTTATAGTTAACCGATTAGAGTCAGAATTAATCGATTAGAGTTAGAGTTAATCGATTAGAGTTAGAATTAATCGATTAGAGTTAGAGTAAATCAGTTAGAGTTAACCAGTTAGAGTTAATCAATTAGAGTTTACCAGTTAGAGTTAATCGGTTAGAGTTAATCGATAGAGTTAATTGAATAGGGATAATCGAATATTAGTTATTCGAATAGAGTTAAAAGGAGTTATCGAATATTAGTTATTCGAATAGAGTTAAAAGGAGTTAATCAAATATAGTTTATTCGAAAGAAGTTAATCGAAAATTACTTATTCGAAAGTGAATTTATCGGATATTACTTATTTGAAAGGAGTTAATAGAATATAGTTATTCGAAGAAAGGAGTTATCGAATATTAGTTTATTCGAAAGGAGTTAAGCTGTGACGATCCCAAAACCCCGTGACACGGTGTTAAGGATAATCATTGGAATATAACACATTAATCATCATTAGCAGATCACAGATAATAGAATAAACATAAAATGGAATAATTTACACACATATGACAGCGGAATCATATAGATATCATCACCTCAGAGAGCATAGTGCAGGATACAACTTAGTGCATAATATACATAATCAGTCACCATCGCCAGAGGCGGAATCATACATAAAGAGTACACAAAATAAATATCAGTCTACATCGCCGATGGCGGAATCATAATACATATACTAAAATGGCGGAAAGAGTCAAAGTCAGCACGGTGTAGTCAAGCCTCGCCATGAGCCAAAAGTGCGCCAGATACCTGTAACTAGGCTGCCCATGTGAAAATGAGGGCACCCGAGTTTGCAAGGTGAAACAAACTACGAGTCAGTCATGGGACGGGTATGAGAAATCTACTTAACTTATTAACAACAATGATAAGGAAAATCAAAGGACCACGCCACTTTCGCGGAACGGGTTTACTCCAATGAGTGCTAGTGCATAAAGTAAAGTAAATGATTAAATCATCGCAATACTTTTTATAAAATGAAGCCATTATAAGACTCAGGTCCCATCACACAATGCAACGCAAGACGGAGGATAGAGTTTTACCTTATAATGGCCAAAAATGCTTCATACGAATAAAACAAAAGTGTTTGATATTATTACTAGTGCATATATGATTCAAAAGCAAATTCAATCATAAATATCAATCCTAGGCGGCATAGCTACCATCTACTATGTCGTCATACTAGTAATACAATCACGTCCGCATATTTCGTATTGGAAATTGGATTCCTTCATGAGTCGAGGCAAAGGGAAAGCTCCTCTCCGATTTGAGACACTCTAGCAAATGCCTCGGGACCGCACACAGCAATCCCTGGATCCTCCATGGCCGGTCCTCTCTTACTTTTGAGGATTAATTATTCCTGAACACACGTTTCCCGGTCCTTACAGACCTATAATCGAGGCGCCTCGTATTCCAACAACCACACAGGTGAAAAGTAGATATAAATGTCAGGGCTGGGAGGTCACTGACACCACCATAGCTAGAAAGAAACGTCGTGCACTCCTTGGGTCCTTTTCCCGTTTTTGACTCATACCGGGGTGTGAGGCTCGCGAATTTACGTTATACACAAAGCTACATCACACAGACCATGCTTTGATCATCAACCACAAGACTTTGCTTTGCAACAGAAGCCTTGATCATATGCCACTTAGGCGTGCCGCACAAGTAATCCACTCCATGCGACTGATTTCTATCAATACATAACCTCTGAGCTCGTACGTCTCAGAGAAGGGCGTTAAGCAAGAGAATAAATTCTCCGCCGCCAAACAGATATATATTTAACAGAGATCAATCAGCACAGAACAAAATCCAATGTCAGACACACAGTCCATTTACAAGTCCGTTATGGGTCTGAACGAAACCGGAGGCACTAATTCCTCGCATATCCGTTCAATCAACAATATGTTTGGATGGCTACTACTTCAGCTCCTTCACGGTAGCTACTCTAATCACGAGCATCAGTAGCGCCCATCCATCCAATGTGAATATCGTCGGTCTTCAACCATCTTCGACTCTTCGACTTCTCAACGTCGATCGATTATTTGAAATGAGATGAACTCGGCCTTTTCAAATAACCCACGTATATCTAGATTTTCAAATCAATTAATCACATGGTCGGACTATTCAACATTCACATTGCAGTTCTTTAGTTATAATTTTCATGTTAAATACATTCAACCATCACATATCAAGCAAACACAATAAAATTGGTTTATTTCCACTCTATATCGTCTATAATATTCTATAACGATATATCACCATTTTTATTTATTTAAAACGGCCATATTTAATTAAACGACGATTCAGGTCGTGCCGATGCACTGGCGTTGTTTTTCACTAAATTTGATTTACACATATCTGAAAATCTAACCGTTGGATCTTTACAAATTTTATGTCATTAGAAAGATCATTTCAAAACAAATCCAACGGTTTCAGTTTTGGGAAAATCCGATGGTCGGATCTTCCACACTAGCCATTTGAAGTTACGATTTCAATTTACGAACTACAGCGTCGTTATTCGATTTAATTTAATTATTTTTATATATATATATATATATATATATATATATATAAATATAATCGTTTCTGGCGCTGTTTTTCTTCAGATTTGAATTAAACATTCCAGACAATCCAACCGTCGGATCTTCACAAATTTGGTGCCGTTGGAAAGATATTTCCAAGGCGAACCCAACGGTTGCGGTTTCGGGAAAATCCAATGGTTGGATTTCCCGCACTCGTCGTTTGAAATCACGGTTTTAAAACACGAACTGCACGGCCACGTTTCGTTTTAATTTTATTTATATTTATATATTTATATAAATATAGTTCATTCAAAAATTCCTATATCGTTTTCACTTCAAATATTTCACTAACGCCTTTAAATTTTGGAAAATTTCGCCATAACCTCCTTTGTACGGGAGGGGCTGGGAAAATTCCCAAATAGCCACACGGGCGTCTCATGTCAAAAAGAAAAAGAAAAAGCCAAGCGGCTAGACAATAGGCTCATACAATCATCACCCAAACAAAACAGTAAACGTGTAACTATTTTTCGGGCACAAAATTTTATTTCTCTTCTCTAGCCCCTTTGCTATAACCTGTTCAATAAATATGCATGTACCTATATACAATTCTTATCACTTATCATTTTCCATTCAACTTCATATTTGATTCCCTTTTGTTTAAAAACACCATTCATTCTAATGTTGCATGCATAGGCAAAAATCATATCATTAGCTAATTAATGAATATTTCAACTCATGCATATTTATTTGAACAAGTGACTATTTTTAACACTTCACATTTCAAAATTGATAATTTTGGTGAACTAAAATATATTTCAACACATGACTATTTTATTTAGTTCCTATGCATGTTAAAAATAATATTCCTTTCACAAATATTTATTTCAACGCTCCCATATCTTTAGCATATCACATATATGATAAAAATGATATTTTTATCATTTAAAATATTTATTCAACACATGAGTGTTTCAACACTTTATAATTTCAATAAAAATGTAATTTTTATTGTTCGATCTTTTTATTCAACACATGAACTTTTCCAATACACACACTTCTCAACACATGAGCATTTCCACACATGGATATTTTATATATGTTGTTCATATAAGAAAGATTAAATTTTTATTGTTGAAACTATTTATATATAAGGCGAATATTTTACATACTTCACATATATTATAAAAATGTGATTTTTGTTGTTTAAACACTTCATTCACACATGAATTTAATTTTCACATATCACTTTTCAACACATGAACATTTCCACACATAGATATAGTTTCAACACATGACTTTAATTTCAACGCATGAAGATAATTCCAACATATGAAAATAATTCTAACAGATGAATATTATTCAAAATTTCGGCAGCATAACGGCAGGGTAGTTAAAACCGGCACCGTCCCTAGTACGGCTCCTCGCTCTACCTTAAAACCTCGCGGTTTTTGACAATGGGGATTCATGCATCTAATTTGCACGCAGGCGGCATGTTTTATTTTTATTTCCACAATTATTTCCAATTCATTTCAATCACCAATGGGTATTTTTCAACCACAACCAAGCAATATCAACCACAAACAATTATTCAACCATTCGCATTTTTTTATCCAATATTTCACACCAATTCACAACAATAAATATCGTCCATGGTTTGTGGACGAGGGGAGTATATATATAGATATATATATATTATAATTTCTATATTTCACTTGCATTTCAACACATATATCAATTATTCTATGCATGAATAATTCATACTTCGCTTATATAGCTTACACCACGCATGTACATGAGGTATACAACACGTGTGTAATTTATATTTCGCTCATATAATTTATACACGAGATTTTCCATTCAAATTCATTTAATTTAGATTTCTCACATTGGTTTTCGGAGTGCTAAAAATTGTAGATGACTCAGAAAAATCCGTGGTCTCTTCTATGCGGTAGAGAGCTTCCTTGCGGTCCCGATGTTTCCTGTTTCATCGAATTTCGTCAACACATAAAGTTATGATTTTTTAAAGTACAAACATAAAAAAGAACTCACCTTTCACGATGGTTCAAAACTAGGGTTGCAGTTTTCGTGAAAACCGAGGCACGAGGGGATAATCGGAGGTGCTGACGTGGAAGAGGGAGGAGAGGGGAGTCGGTCGGTGGCGGTTTGGGGTGGCTCGGTGGTCGGTGGCGATCGGGGCGGCGCTGGGAAGTGTCGGACTTCCTGGGCCTCGTTCTCATCGATGGGGAGGAGGGAGGAGACGAGGGTAGGTCGGATTGGAAGAGGGGAGGCGGCGGCGTCGACTGGTGGATGTGGCGGCGGCGATTTGTGGGGAAAGGGTTGGACGATTTCCGCCGTCGATCGGGGAAGAAAAAAAGGGTTTTCGCGTTTTTTTATTTTTTTAAAATAATGAAAGGAATTTTTCCATTGGCCCGTGGTTTTATTATATTTTAAAATACTGTTTCCCCACACGGACACCAATTCAAACCCAACGACTGTCGCCCCTAGCTAAATACCCCCATCCCGGACACAATGGGATATGTTTCGTTAGCCAATTCGACTGTTACAGTCAGTTATTTTTCAAATTAAAGTATAAAACATTTAATTTTAACTTTGAACGTACATTTCAATTTGCCAGGGCCACAAACTGATTCGAAAAATTCCAGAAAAATAATTCTAGCTATGTCTTGACGCTACGGTCCCAACGAAACTAGTTTTCGTCGAATTCTGAGATCGTTTGAAAAATGGTCATTTTCTGGTCGATCCAATTTAACAGAAATAGACCAAACACATTTTCTTTTTCCACACTCACATACTAGCTTCAAAAATTATGAAATTTGAAACCTAGCAATAGTTTGACATCCCGGACCCAACAAAAGTGGTTTCGTCGAATTCCGAGGTCGTTTGCAAAATATCAATCTTCCAGGGCTATATATTCTATATAGCGACCTTTCTGAAAATTCATTCGGCCATAACTTTTGATTCCCGTTATGAAATTTCGATTTTTCAGATTCGTTAGAAAGGTACTCACTAACAGATTTAAATATTTTTGGTTTCGCTAAAATCCGTTATATTTCCCACCCTGCACAGTCAGTCAAAGTTTGAATTCAAATTTTCAAACTGACCCACTATTTCTACTTCACTATTTTATTGAAATATTCTATTTCAATTGTTCAAATTCCTTTAAAATAACCAATTTAAAAATTTTAAATTGGCTCGTATTTTCCGGGTTGTTACAATCTCCCCCACTTAAAACTTTTCGTCCTTGAAAAGGAAACAACAGTAAATTAGGAAATAAAATGTAAATGCAAAGTATTGTAAAGGTACCTTGCACCGAAGTTAGTCAGAGATGTCCACTCTGCATTTGGGGTAAGCTTGCTTAATGCTTTCCTCAGTCTCCCAAGTACAGTCTCTAGGATCACTACTCCACTGCACTTTAACTAAATGAACCTTTTTGCTTCTTAGTTCTCTAGTTTCTTTGCCAACAATCTTTAATGGCTCTCTTCTGACTGCTAATTCTGGAGTTATGTCTATATCCTGTTGCGCGACTTCTTCGACAACAAGATCCGGATCATGCACATGTCTTCTAAGTTGAGATACGTGAAATACATCATGCACTCCAGGCAACCAATCTGGTAATTGAACCCTATAAGCAAGAGTTCCAATTCGTTTAAGTATAGGAAAGGGACCAATAAATCTCGGTGCCAACTTCCCAGTTTTGCCAAATCTGATTACTCCTCTCATCGGGGAAACTTTCAAATAAACATGGTCACCAACAGCAAATGTCAAATCTCTTCTTCTAGAATCTGCACAACTTTTCTGTCGGCTTTGCGCGGTTCTCAATCCCTTTTTGATGAAGTTGACTTTATCAGATGCTTCTCTAATCATATCGGGTCCTAACACAAGTCTATTGCCAGGTTCTACCCAACATGCTGGAGATCTGCACAGTCTTCCATATAATGCTTCAAATGGCGACATTCCCAAACTTGCTTGATAGCTATTGTTATATGAGAATTCTGCCAAATGCAAGTGATCTTCCCATGACCCACCAAAATCAATTATACAAGCCCGCAATAAATCTTCTAGAATTCTATTCACCCGCTCAGTCTGGCCATCTGTTTGAGGGTGATAAGCGGTGCTCATATTCAGTTTCATTCCCAATTCTGTCTGGAAAGCCTCCCAGAATTTGCTAGCAAATATTGGGTCTCTATCACTGACTATGCTGATGGGAATTCCATGTAGCTTAACGATTTCTTTGAAATATATTTGTGCTAGACTTTGAGCGGTTCTATTGGATCTGACAGGTATAAAATTGGTAGTCTTCATGAAGCGATCTACGATTACCCAAATGCTGTCATTACCTTTCCTGGTTCGCGGCAAACCATCTATGAAATCCATGGAAATCTGTTCCCATTTCCAACCTGGGACTTCCAACGGTTGCAACAATCCAGCCAGCTTTTGTTGGTCGCTCTTTACCAATTGACAAGTAGGGCATCTGCTAACATACAAAGAAATATCCCTCTTCGTTGCCTTCCACCAAAAAGTGCGTTTGATATCGTTGTACATTTTACTCACACCAGGATGGATGCAAAGTTTGGATTTATGGCATTCATCTAGCACTTCTCTTCGAAGGCCTGGAATATTTGGAATGCAAATCCTATCATTTAACCTGAGAAGCCCCTTATCGTAAATACGAAAACTTTTGGTTTCACCTTCCTTGACCCTTTGACTGGTTCTCTGGATGAATTCATCGTCTTTTTGAAGGGCTGAAATCTTATCAATCAATCCAGGCGTAATTATAAGATTGGCAATGATTGCGGTTTTTCTACTAAGCGCATCCGCTACAATGTTAGCCTTTCCCGACGTATACAGGATATCAAGATCATACGTTGCAAGAAATTCTAGCCAACGCTGCTGTCTCAAATTCAGATCTTTCTGGGTGTATAAATACTTCAATGATTGATGATCTGTGTACAACACAAATTTCTCGCCCAATAAATAATGCCTCCAGATATTCAATGCAAAAACTATAGCTAGCAACTCAAGATCATGAGTTACATAATTCTTCTCATGCGGTTTCAGTTGGTGGCTTGCATAAGCGACTACTTGGCCTCTTTGCATTAACACTGCACCAAGACCTCTAATAGAAGCATCTGTCCAAACCGTTAAATCCTGATTGCCATCAATAATGGTTAACACTGGAGCAGTTGTCAGTTTCGATTTCAATTCCTGGAAAGCTTCTTCACAGCCGGAAGTCCACTTAAATTTCTCATGCTTCTTCGTGACCTTCGTTAACGGACTGGATATCTTCGAAAAATCCTTAACGAACTTTCGATAATAACTAGCCAACCCCATAAAACTTCTAACCTCTGTGGGTGTAGTGGGTTGTTTCCAGTCTTGAATCGCTGTTATTTTGCTTGGGTCTATAGAAATCCCTTTCTCTGACACGACATGGCCAAGAAACTTGACTTCTTCTTGCCAGAAGACACAATTAGAGAATCTGGCTTTGAAGACGTTCTTTCTTAGAATCTCCAATACTTGTTCTAAGTGTTTTTCATGCTCGGGTTTTGATTTGGAGTAGATTAAAATATCATCGATGAATACGAGGACAAATTTATTCAGAACTCTCCTAAACACTCTATTCATTAGATCGACAAAGTATGCTGGAGCATTGCAGAGGACGAACGACATTACTAACCATTCATAAAATATGTCTGGACCTCTGAAAGCTGTCAAAGGAACACACTCTTCTTCTATTCTCAATTGATGAAAACCTGTAGCTAGGTCCATTCGGGAAAATACTCTCGCCCCATTTAATTGGTCTAGCAGATCGTCGATGCGGGGTAATGGATATTTGTTTTTGAGCGTCTTTTTGTTGAGTTCTCGGTAATCAACACACAATCGAAGAGTACCGTCTGACTTTGGGACAAACACAACAGCTGCACCCCAATTAGAAAAGCTAGGTCTGATTAGACTCTTCCACAATAGTTGACGAGTTTGATCGCCTAATTCTTCTTTTTCCCTCGGAGTCATTCTGCGAATTGGATGTACCACTGGTCTGGCATTGGGAATTAGATCGATTCTGAATTCTATTTCTCTTTGCGGAGGTAAGTTTTCAACTTCTTCAAACACATCTGCATAGTTTCTAACAATCGGAATCTTTTCTATGGAAGTGGGGATAACTTCTAATGCCGACCAAAATTCTTTTCTATCTGGATTCGAACCATGACAGGGTATAAATATATGTCCAAGCTTCGTTCGAATTTTAACGATTCTTTCTGCACAATTTACTTCGGCTTCGTATTTTGTTAACCATTCTAACCCAAGGATAACGTCGAATTCGGGAAAGTCCATAACGATTAAATTAATGGGAAATTTGTAGAAAGAATAAGAGATTGGCACTCTACAACATGAATTGAGAATAAGAGATCCTCCTATCGGGTTATGAACTTCCACCGATTCTTTAAGCTTTCTCTGTTTTAACTTTAATTTGTGAAGTGTGTTACTAGCGATAAAACTACGTGACGCACCCGTGTCAAACAATACAGAGACAGGAATATTTTTAATTGTAAGGGTACCTCCCAAAACATCGGGTTTACCTGCTCCATCGGAAGCAGCCGGCGGACTCGACCCGTCATACACGTGAGCTATTGCGGCCTTCTTCAGCAAGGGACAGTCTTTGACAAGATGATCCATCTTGCGGCAATTAAAGCAGGAGCGAGGGTTCTGAGAACCCTGGCTTGAACCTTGTGAATTTGTCTTCTGCCTCTTCGGGGCTATGCACACATTATAGAAGTGCCCCATTTTGCCATAGTTATAGCAGCTTCCTCTTGGCGGCTTGCCAGTCTAAGGTTTCGAGGATGCTGCTTGGCTTGACTCTGCTTGATTCACAGCAGGCTTGCGTTTGTTCCCGGCTTGACTTTTAGCACGATCCTGCTCCAGATGCCTTTGGTCAAGGTCTTCTTAGTTGCATGTCATTTCCACCAATTCATTAAATTCCAGCTTGACGTGAGCCATGGCTCTATCATGATACTGTCGCTTTAGCCCGAGGATAAACCTCTTATTTTTGGACTTTGCAGTGGCGACAAGCTCCGGAGCATAGGGCGACAACTGTGTAAATTTATTCAGATAATCCTGCACTGAAAGATCCCCCTGCTGGAGGTTGGCGAAGTCATCGTGCATTCGTTCTAGTGCTTGTTCCGGGACGTATTTCTCTTTGAAGAGTTCTTTGAATCCATCCCAGGTTCTTCCAGCTTCTCTATTCCCGGCGGTGAGAGATTCCCACCATAGTTCAGCTTGTTCCTGCATAAGCCAGGCGCCCATAATAGATTTATCTTGATCTCCAAGCCTTAGGCCTTCCAGTATTTTCTCGCATGTTTTGAGCCATGTAAGGGCCTCTATTACTGTGCCAGTTCCCGAGAAGGTCTTGCCTCCTAGGTTTTTGTATCTCTTAGCTACACGGTCCAGCTCGAAGTATTGAGTGGCCGGGGGTTGTATCAGAGGTCCTTCTTCTACTGGAACTTCTCCCCGTCCTCTGCCACGGCCGACACGGCCTCCTTTAGCGGCGGCTGCGCTGGTAGCCATTTTTCAAGTTCTGTATAAGCAAGAAAAGAGTCAGCTTACAGAAACGATAATTTATTGCGTGGTTAAGCAGAAAATTTAAGGAAAGATAACGATGGACTGATCAAATTGTTTTTGCTATTCTGCTCGGCTCATTCTAGGACTTTACTAGTCCTATCTCTAATGAGCTACACGCTTTAGAATACTACTGATTCTATTTTGACGAAGTGTTTGATGTGTTAGACTCCAGAACTAAGGTTATCCAAAGCTCTGATACCAGCTGTGACGATCCCAAAACCCCGTGACACGGTGTTAAGGATAATCATTGGAATATAACACATTAATCATCATTAGCAGATCACAGATAATAGCATAAACATAAAATGGAATAATTTACACACATATGACAGCGGAATCATATAGATATCATCACCTCAGAGAGCACAGTGCAGGATATTACTTAGTGCATAATATACATAATCAGTCACCATCGCCAGAGGCGGAATCATACATAAAGATTACACAAAATAAATATCAGTCTACATCGCCGATGGCGGAATCATAATACATATACTAAAATGGCGGAAAGAGTCAAAGTCAGCACGGTGTAGTCAAGCCTCGCCATGAGCCAAAAGTGCGCCAGATACCTGTAACTAGGCTGCCCGTGTGAAAATGAGGGCACCCGAGTTTGCAAGGTGAAACAAACTACGAGTCAGTCATGGGACTGGCATGAGAAATCTACTAAACTTATTAACAACAATGATAAGGCAAATCAAAGGACCACGCCACTTTTGCGAAACGCGTTTACTCCAATGAGTGCTAGTGCATAAAATAAAGTAAATGATTAAATCATCGCAATGCTTTTTATAAAATGAAGCCATTATAAGACTCAGGTCCCATCACACAATGCAACGCAAGCCGGAGGATAGAGTTTTACCTTATAATGGCCAAAAATGCTTCATACGAATAAAACAAAAGTGTTTGTTATTATTACTTGTGCATATATGTTTCAAAAGCAAATTCAATCATAAATATCAATCCTAGGCGGCATAGCTACCATCTACTATGTCGCCATACTAGTAATACAATCACGTCCGCATATTTCGTATTGGAAATTGGATTCCTTCATGAGTCGAGGCAAGGGGCAAGCTCCTCTCCGATTCGGGACACTCTAGCAAATGCCTCGGGACCGCACACAGCAATCCCTGGATCCTCCAAGGCCGGTCCTCTCTTACTTTTGAGGATTAATTATTCCTGAACACACGTTTCCCGGTCCTTGCAGACCTATAATCGAGGCGCCTCGTATTCCAAAAACCACACAGGTGAAAAGTAGATATAAATGTCAGGGCTGGGAGGTCACTGATACCACCATAGCTAAAAAGAAACGTCGTGCACTCCTTGGGTCCTTCTCCCGTTTTTGACTTATACAGGGGTGTGAGGCTCGCGAATTCACGTTATACACAAAGCTACGTCACACAGACCATGCTTTGATCATCAACCACAAGACTTTGCTTTGCAACAGAAGCCTTGACCATATGCCACTTAGGTGTGTCACACAGGCAATCCACTCCATACGACGGATTTCTATCAATACATAACCTCTGAGCTCGTACGTCTCAGAGAAGGGCGTTAAGCAAGAGAATAAATTCTCCACCACCAAACAAATATATATATATATATATATATATATATATATATATATATATATATATAACAGAGATCAATCAGCATAGAACAAAATCCAATGTCAGACACACAGTCCATTTACAAGTCCGTTCTGGGTCTGAACGAAAACGAAGGCACCAATTCCTCGCATATCCGTACAATCAACAGTATGTTTGGATGGCTACTACTTCAGCTCCTTCACGGTAGCTACTCCAATCACGAGCATCAGTAGCGCCCATCCATCCAATGTGAAGATCGTCGGTCTTCAACCGTCTTCGACTCTTCGACTTCTCAACATCGGTCGATTATTTGAAATGAGATGAACTCGTCCTTTTAAAATAACCCACGTATATCTAGATTTTCAAATCAATTAATCACATGGTAGGACTATTCAACATTCACATTGCAGTTCTTTAGTTATAATTTTCATGTTAAATACATTCAACCATCACATATCAAGCAAACACAATAAAATTGGTTTATTTCCATTCTATATCGTCTATAGTATTCTATAACGATATATCGCCATTTTTATTTATTTAAAATGGCCATATTTAATTAAACGACGATTAAGGTCATGCCGATGCACTGGCGCTGTTTTTCACTAAATTTAATTTACACATATCTGAAAATCTAACCGTTGGATCTTTACAAATTTTATGTCATTAGAAAGATCATTTCAAAGCGAATCCAACGGTTTCATTTTTGGGAAAATCTGACGGTCGGATCTTCCACACTAGCCATTTGAAGTTACGATTTCAATTTACGAAATGCAGCGTCGTTATTCGATTTAATTTAATTATATATATATATATATAATCGTTTCTGGCGGTGTTTTTCTTTAGATTTGAATTAAACATTCCAGACAATCCAACCGTCGGATCTTCACAAATTTGGTGCCGTTGGAAAGATATTTCCAAGGCGAACCCAACGGTTGCGGTTTCGAGAAAATCCAATGATTGGATTTCCCGCACTCGTCATTTGAAATCACGGTTTTAAAACACGAACTGCACGGCCACGTTTCGTTTTAATTTTATTTATATTTATATATTTATATAAATATAGTTCATTCAAAAATTCCTATATCGTTTTCACTTCAAATATTTCACTAACGCCTTTAAATTTTGGAAAATTTCGCTATAACCTCCTTTGTACGGGAGGGGCTGGGAAAATTCCCAAATAGCCACACGGGCGTCTCATGTCAAAAAGAAAAAGAAAATGCCAAGCGGCTAGCCAATAGGCTCATAAAATCATCACCCAAACAAAACAGTAAACGTGTACCTATTTATCGGGCACAAAATTTTATTCCACTTCTCTAGCCCCTTTGCTATAACCTGTTCAATAAATATGCATGTACCTATATACAATTCTTATCACTTATCATTTTCCATTCAACTTCATATTTGATTCCCTTTTGTTTAAAAACACCATTCATTCTAATGTTGCATGCATAGGCAAAAATCATATCATTAGCTAATTAATGAATATTTCAACTCATGCATATTTATTTGAACAAGTGGCTATTTTTAACACTACACATTTCAAAATTGATAATTTTGGCGAACTAAAATATATTTCAACACATGACTATTTTATTTAGTTCCTATGCATGTTAAAAATAATATTCCTTTCACAAATATTTATTTCAACGCTCCCATATCTTTAGCATATCACATATATGATAAAAATGATATTTTTATCATTTAAAATATTTATTCAACACATGAGTATTTCAACACTTTATAATTTCAATAAAAATGTAATTTTTATTGTTCGATCTTTTTATTCAACACATGAACTTTTCCAATACACACACTTCTCAACACATGAGCATTTCCACACATGGATATTTTATATATGTTGTTCATATAAGAAAGATTAATTTTTATTGTTGAAACTATTTATATATAAGGCGAATATTTTACATACTTCACATATATTATAAAAATGTGATTTTTGTTGTTTAAACACTTCATTCACACATGAATTTAATTTTCACATATCACTTTTCAACAAATGAACATTTCCACACAAGGATATAGTTTCAACACATGACTTTAATTTCAACGCATGAAGATAATTCCAAAATATGAAAATAATTCTAACACATGAATATTATTCAAAATTTCGGCAGCATAACGGCAGGGTAGTTAAAACCGGCACCGTCCCTAGTACGGCTCCTCGCTCTACCTTAAAACCTCGCGGTTTTTGACAATAGGGATTCATGCATCTAATTCGCACGCATGCGGCATGTTTTATTTTTATTTCCACAATTATTTCCAATTCATTTCAATCACCAATGGGTATTTTTCAACCACAACCAAGCAATATCAACCACAAACAATTATTCAACCATTCACATTTTTTTAATCCAATATTTCAAAGCAATTCACAACAATAAATATCATCCATGGTTTGTGGACGAGGGGAGTATATATATAGATATATATGTGTATATTATAATTTTTATATTTCACTTGAATTTCAACACATATATCAATTATTCTATGCATGTATAATTCATACTTCGCTTATATAGCCTACACCACGCATGTACATGAGGTATACAACACGTGTGTAATTTATATTTCGCTCATATAATTTATACACGACATTTTCCATTCAAATTCATTTAATTTAGATTTCTCACATTGGTTTTCGGAGTGCTAAAAATCGTAGATGACTCAGAAAAATCCGTGGTCTCTTCTATGTGGTAGAGAGCTTCCTTGCGGTCCCGATGTTTCCTGTTTCATCGAATTTCGTCAACACACCATAAAGATATGATTTTTCAAAGTACAAACATCAAAAAGAACTCACCTTTCACGATGGTTCAAAACTAGGGTTGCGGTTTTCGCGAAAACCGAGGCACGAGGGGATGATCGGAGGTGCTGACGTGGAAGAGGGAGGAGAGGGGAGTCGGTCGGTGGCGGTTTGGGGTGGCTCGGTGGTCGGTGGCGATCGGGGCGGCGCTGGGAAGTGTCGGACTTCCTGGGCCTCGTTCTCGTCGATGGGGAGGAGGGAGGTGACGAGGGTAGGTCGGATTGGAAGAGGGGAGGCGGCGACGTCGACTGGTGGTGGTGGCGGCGGCGATAGGGGGCTGAGGCGGCGACGATTTGGGGGGAAAGGGTTGGACGATTTCCGCCGTCGATCGGGGAAGAAAAAAAGGGTTTTCGCATTTTTTTATTTTTTTAAAATAATGAAAGGAATTTTTCCATTGGCCTGTGGTTTTATTATATTTTAAAATACTGTTTCTCCACACGGACACCAATTCAAACCCAACGACTGTCGCCCCTAGCTAAATACCGCCATCTCGGACACAATGGGATATGTTTCGTTGGCCAATTCGACTATTACAGTCAGTTATTTTTCAAATTAAAGTATAAAACATTTAATTTTAACTTTGAACGTACATTTCAATTTGCCAGGGCCACAAACTGATTCGAAAAATTCCAAAAAAATAGTTCTAGCTATGTCTTGATGCTACGGTCCCAACAAAACTAGTTTCGTCGAATTCTAAGATCATTTGAAAAATGGTCATTTTCTGGTCGATCCAATTTAACAGAAATTGACCAAACACATTTTCTTTTGCCATGCTCACATACTAGATTCAAAAATTATGAAATTTGAAACCAAGCAATAGTTTGACATCCCGGACCCAACAAAAGTGGTTTCGTCGAATTCCGAGGTCGTTTGCAAAATATCAATTTTCCAGGGCTATATATTCTATATAGCGACCTTTCAGAAAATTCATTCGGCCATAACTTTTAATTCCCGTTATGAAATTTCAATTTTTCAGGTTCGTTAGAAAGGTACTCACTAACATATTTAAATATTTTTGGTTTCGATAAAATCCGTTATATTTCCCACCCTGCACAGTCAGTCAAAGTTTGAATTCAAATTTTCAAACTGACCCACTATTTGTACTTCACTATTTTATTGAAATATTCTATTTCAATTGTTCAAATTCCTTTAAAATAACCAAATTAAAAATTTTAAATTGGCTCGTATTTTCCGGGTTGTTACATAATCGAATATAGTTATTCGAAGAAAGGAGTAATCGAATATAGTTTATTCGAATAGAATTATTGAATATAAGTTATTCGAAGTGAGGTAATCGAATATTAGTTATTCGAAGGAGTTAATCGAACAGAGATTACTCGAGATTATGAGATCGTTTGAAAAATGGCCATTTTCCAGTCGATTAAAATCAACTGAAACTAGTCAAACGCATTTTGCTTTGCCACGCTCACATATTGATTCGAAAAATTACGAATTTTGGCATCTAGCAATAATTTGACATCACGGATCCAACAAAAGTGGTTTCGTCGAAAATCGAGGCCATTTGCAAAATTTCCATTTTTAAGGGCCAGAATTCCATAGCGACTATTCTGAATTTTCAACTGGGCATAACTTTTTATCCCCGTTATTGAATTTCAATTTTTCGGATTTGTTGGAAAGATATTCTCAATTAGATTCTAATGTTTTTGTTTTTACTAAAATCCGATTTATTTTGCACCCTATACATTCATTTGAACTTTGAAATCGAAATATCGAACTACCGCGCCATTTCAGCCTCGTTATATAATTAAAATAAAATATTTATATTCGAATGACGATCTATATAAATATATACGTTCTAATTCTATTCAAAATAAATTTCTCATCGATATTATTTAAAATAATTCATTTTAAATACTCAAAATTCATTAAAATTACCAAAATAAAATTTTTAAATTGGCTCAGAATTTCCGGGTTGTTACAGAATGATAGTTTTAAAAGAATAGTGATACGTAAATAAGCTATGGAAACGTTTTCCAGTGTTAATAACATATATTTTATAAACATAGAAAATAAGGAAATAAGAATATATATATATATATATGCTTGATGATTTGATCGAAAATTCCATGTGGAAATAAGATCGTTGTGTGTACATGGACATTTTTCATTTGATAGTTAAATCACCGACTATCAAAGTTTTTGACCATTTTAACGTTGTTAATATGGAGAGACCGGTTGGATTATTATCCAAAGAACCACTCCGTATTGGCATAAGAGTTGCAAACCAAGTATGATGAATATATTAAAGACGGAGTAAAGTGCTGTAACAACCCGGATTTTTACAACATGCTAAGACGAGAATCAAGGCAGAGTTTAATTATAAAGAATCAAGGGAAACGGGCTATGCCATTGCGTTCGTCTCGGAAAAATACGCGAAATAAAGTCCGAGTTTTCAAAAATCGGAGTCCGTATGACTAAGTTATGGCCCGTCAAAGTTTTCAGAAAATTTCAAGTTCAAAAACAAGTTCAAATTTGAATTCATATTTCAAATTCAGCCAAGCAGAAGAGGCGGGAAAATTCCCGCCACCCCCAAGTCGACTGGGGAGTCGACTTGGGAGTTGACACACCCCAGGTGGTGTCGACTACCCATTCGACACCCCTGTCGACTTGGGTGGTTGGCCAGTTGGCCTGGGTGTGCCTGACTTATTCCTCAAGACATGCTCTTGGGTCTGGTCTATTGGCCTGTGACGGGTTTTGAGGGTTCAGATCTACCCTAGGGTTAATCTAAGGGCCTAAACTACTCCTAATCTCTATAAAAACACCCTAGGACCTAACCTAAATCACTAAATATCAATCCTACAACTAAGTGCTGCCAAAATCTATCTTGATCATGGCCTCCATCTCCAACTCCAAGGGCTTATGCATTCAAATCAGGTTCAAATCAAAAGGTGCTAGCTTGCTACATCAAATCAAGGGAGTGGATCAATGTTGCTAGGCCAATTTCATGATGATTCTTCAACAAAGGAGCCACCTTTCTTTGTCAAGACGATGCATGATCCTTCCCTAAGCCTCGCTATGTAAGTTCTAGCTACTTGTAGATTCTAACGGTGGTTCTAATGTGACATGGAAAAAAATGCGATGAAACATAAGTATGCTAGCCTATGTGAACCCAACTTTGCCCCTTTTCTATGATCTATGACCTTGGGCTAAGTTTTAGCGACTTAATCATGCCACTCATGTTATGCTTAACCTAGTTTATCTTGCAAGTTTGAATCTTTATCTATGGAATGCTAGCATGAACCTTTAGGAACCATTTGACTTGTGAAACATTGGCAAAGATTTGACTTTGGGGCTTATGCATGTAAATGAACCCAAACCCCTTAGGTTATCATGCATGTTTGTGGCCAAATTCCCTTATGATACTATGCATGTTTGTGGCCAAATTCCCTTATGATACTATGCATGTTTGTGGCCAAATTCCCTTATGATACTATGCATGTTTGTGGCCAAAAACCCCTTATGATGCTATGCATATTTTGAGGCCAAACCCCCTTATGATACCATGCATATTTGTGGCCAACCCCTTTTTGGCATCGTGCATGTTTTGAGGCCAATATGTAGCATAGTATCCTTACTATGTTGACTCGCTTTTACTTGGGTTGGAAACACGATTTGGGGTAGGATAGACGAGCGTGATTATGACATGATAATTTGACATGGGATTTCATGAAAATATGACACTTATGATACACCTAAATGGGGACATGACATGTGGGTTAAACATGGGACTTGAAACTAGACACGTATGGGTTGTAAGTGTAATATGACACTAGACCAAACATGAAAGTGGCCAACTCGAGGTTGGGTTGAGTTTGTAGCATAAATCTACCCGGACCCGCCCGGCTTAACTAGTGGCTACAAACAATAGGACCCAATGTGAGTAGTTGGTCATATAGCACTTAAAACCCGAGGTTAGACTAGGTTGTGGTGTAAATCTACCCGAACCCGCCCGGCTTAACTAGTAACCACAGCAAAGTCTAATGTGAGAGGTTGGGGTGCATTAATCTAATTAATGCCACATGAAAAGGTTAAGTAATTTTGACTAATGACACTTAACCGATATGACACGAATGGGTAGGTTAAGTGGAACCGGACTTGATTTCTTAATGACACTTAACCAAACAAGACAATTAGGGGATGGGGTTAAGTAATTTACACTTAACTAATCCGACTTGGTAATTAGATGGGGTTAAGTAACTTAGACTTAACTAATCTAAACACGATAATTAGATGGGGTTAAGTAACCTACACTTAACTAATCTAAACATGGTAATTAGATGGGGTTAATTAACCTACACTTAACTAATCTAAACACGGTAATTAGATGGGGTTAAGTAACCTACACTTAACTAATCTAAACACGGTAATTCGATGGGGTTAAGTTAAACCCTTAACCAATCTAAACTTGGTAATTCAATGAGGTTAAGTAACTTATACTTAACCAATTATACATGATGATTTGATGGGGTTAAGCAACCATACTTAACCAATCTAATATGAGAGCTTGATAGGGTTAAGTCACGAGACCGTTTAAATATACTTAACCATTATAATACGATTAGTGGATGGGGTTAAGTTAACCTATACTTAACCAATCCGACTCGATAATCAGATAAGGTTAAGATAATCTATGCTTAACCAATCTAACACGATAACCTGATAGGGTTAAGATAAACAAATACTTAACCAAATTGACTTGATGATTGAATCGGGTTAAGTCATGAGCTTCTTGGTATACTTAACCAACTTGTAGGGCTAGGTCTTGGACTTGAATACTTAGCTAAATCTTGACATGCTTCGTAGGCAGGTTAAGTCATGAACTTAAATGACAATACTTAACCCATTAGACAAAACCCTAGTTCAGGGGACTAGGTGGAAAACCGGGATTAACAAGGATAACGGGAAAGGAGACTAAGTGGTAAACCTTAGTTTAGGAAACTAAGTAATAATTCTTAGTCGAGGGTTTTGGACCAGTTCACAGATAGATGAGTAACCCGATACGGTAGGTCATCGCTTAAACACACGTGGAGGAGTGAATTATCTGACTTAGATAAAGGCTCCAACGAACTGGGTGGCGAAGCGGTAGCTTCGGGGGACGTGAGGGTACTCTTGGTATCCCTCTATGAGGTGGCAGATGGTCCATGAAACCTGGCCTCACAGAGGTTAAGGTCTGCGGTAGAAGAGCCAAGTGTATGCCTTGGTTGCTATGCGAGCGACCTAAAGACTGGGATGGATTAGCGTGGAGTCGACGATTCTTGTTTTTGCCCTGGATAGCGCGTCGTCGACTACCTACCATCTTTAGTCAATCGTGTACGTACGGAAAGGCAGAGAACTCCCAACAGACCATGTACTTGCTATCGAGTTATGGGTGAGGTTGGCCCATAGGAAAGTGGGGCAATAGTGGGGCCGGAATGTAGTTCTCATACACGATTTTTCTTGGATTCCCTTTCAGTAGTTGAGGGAGAGGTCGCGTGGGACCATAGCCACGGAAAAAAAATAGACCTTGATATCTGCATCAGCAGACGACTTAAAGCTCCCGACCGAGTTCCGTATTTCTTGATTTGCCCTGGCACGGAACTCGGATGGCACATTGAAGAACATGTGCGTCTAGACATGGAAAACGATTCACGATACATACGCGGGATAAAGGGAGCGGTTGACGGGTGGCATAATCCCTAGTGGTCCTAGGTGGCTAAAACCCAAACCAAGTTACGAATACGTTCATTAGGTAGCATAATCCCTAGTGGTCCTAGGTGGCATAAATCCTAAGTGAACACGCGATAGTTCATGGTAAGAAAACATAACTAGATCAAGGGGAGCAGTCCAAAATAACTTCAAGGATAAAATGATACTACGTTGAGGTGGTATAGATTTACATGGGAAAGCCCGTACGGCCTACGACAAAGGACTAAACTTATACATGGAAATAAACATACGAGTTGGGAAAACCTACATATGCTATATATTAGGTTGGCATGGACCATTACATGACATTGGGCAAGGGACATTCATAGTTAACACATGACGCGGGTTGGGATACTAGTACGAGGGGTGCAGAGCAAATATACATGATAAATACCGTGGGATGTTATACATGATAGATACCTTAGGATGGTAGACTTGATAGAAACCTGACGATGTGATACCTTGATTTATCTTGACACCGTAGTTTATCATGATACCTTAGTTTATCTTCCTACAATAGTTCATCCGATTATCTTGGTTTAGCTTATCTATCTTGTCGTCACCCTTATGTTTACTTTCAGTTTATGCATGTCATGTTACCTTTACCTGTTTTTATGCTGGAAGTAGATAGGACTTACCAGTCTTTATGACTGACCCCGTTTTGTTTCGCCTCATTGTCTTCCGTTCCCCCCCCCAAGGTTTTCAGGGAGGAAATGATGTTGTTTAGTTCGGACCTCTTATGCTTGAAGGTCATCATGTATAGCTTGGTCTCCTCTTGGCTATGGCTGCTTCACCGCTAATTTTGGGGAATAATTTATGAAAAGGTTTTATGCTTCTTTATTATTGTAAGTCAGGTTTTGATGTATTCTGATGTAAAAGGCTTTAGACCTTATTTTATAAGGTAATGAAATTTGTTTTACTTCCGCTGTTTTATATACGTTCTGTCTTGTAATATTTCTGTGCATGTTTACCTCGATAATGCTTCACCAAACCTAGTGCATTCCCTTTGTGAGTGAACCTAGCGGAGGTGGTGTGTTACATTTGGTATCAGAGCAGAAGGTTACCAGACTGGGCAAAAGTTTTTAAAACCTTCTAAAAACTATTTAAAAAACCGTTTACAAAGAAGCATTTTTCAAGAAAATTTTGGTTTTAAAGGCTATTCCCCAAAAGCCATTAGCACTATCCTTTGTTTCCTTGATCGAATCCCTTTTCCTTTCTTTCCTCCATCTGTAGTCACAGTAGTTTTAACTGCGACTAATCCTTGTCTAGCTACATAAGTGTTTTCCCGTGCGATGGAGGAAGTTCTCGAGAGACCTGTTACCGTGATGCAAGGAAGGGTAATAAGAGCAAGGATAAAGGACACGGACGTAAGGATAAGCAACTTGTTGGTATGGATTAGTCCACGAAGGAAGGCAAGGACAAGATCAGCAAGAGGGCAATTGTATGCTCTCACTCCTAGCGTACCTAAGAGGGATGGTATCGTTTCTGTTAAAGGTTTAGCCTTTCTTTTCTATCATCCCGTCCAGACCTTGTTTTGATCATCGCATCATTTAAGTCTGCTTCGATAGTTAAGTCTCTGCACCTTAGTACTGGCATGGTAGAAGATCCCACTTTAGTCCCAAAATCTGGTTGGAGAGTTGGTCCATTTATTCATGACTTGTTTGGATTTGAGAACGTCAATGCCAAGTGTTGAGATTAGAAGCAATGCTTCTATTGTTGGGCTATGGATGGATTCTAGGGGTAAAGTGGTTATCCAGTAAGGGATACCATTCTCGGTTTTGAAAAGAGGGTAGTCAGACTCTTGGCTTGCTTTGGTAATACCCTCGAAGTCTCGTGTAACCTTTTGGGCTTTGTCATGGTTAGTTACCTAGAATCACTTGATGTATTTATCGAAAATCTCCGATCCGATCAAGTAACGTTCGCCAATAAGGCGGATGGTTCATTCCGCTTAAGCATGGGTTATAGGAATCACCCTAGTAAGTGCACGTGGTAACATGGATTGGCATCGGTAAACGAGATTCAGAATTCACTAGTGAATTTTGGAGAGCTTGCATGAGTACGCAGATATGTTTGGGCCGAGCATACTAGGGAAAGAATAAGTGGAAGTGAAACGAGAGGCGACAGTGAAATGAGTTCCGACTCATACCTTGGAAATAGGAATCAAGGAGCTACGAAATCATGAAGTCAAAGGCGGTCAAGGCACAATGGAATTAAGCTCAAGGAAATGCGGCTTAGACGCGCGCATCATGTCTCTTTTTAAGAGTATATCGTTGATCCCTGGTTCTCCTGTAGAGCTTGCTTGCATGCTATCGCTTGGTGGATAGCCTCTCGGTCCTGTTTCTGTTGCAAACCCCATAAGGAGTTTTTCTTGTTTATCTTCTCGATCCTATCTTGGTAACCTTAGGTAGAACTCTATGGACGTAAATATGTATTTGAAACATGTTATGATTGATATGGTTGCAAATGGTTGCAAGTGGTTGCTCGTGGATGCGCGAATACACGTTAGATAATAGATCGACGCACTCACATTTTGCATTGCATATGCACGAGTATTTATACTTGTTTTGAAGTTAATGTGTTGTCATGCGGATGTTGCATATGAATGAATGTTTGTGCACACATGTAGTGTTTATATGACTAGGACTACTTGCATACATGTTGGACTCATGGCACTAAACATATCTTGCATTAGAAAGATCATTCAGGCCTGATCATTAGCATTAGCTAAGGAACATATACACACACTTTTTTCATGTGTTCATAAAGCATTAGGAGTCTTTTAAGGACCAAGGTTGCCTGTGGATGATGTTTTGAGTAGATGGATGATGGATGGTAGGATACGTTCTTCCTAACTTGGAGATTTCGGGGACGAAATCCTTTAAGTTGGGGAGGATGTAACAACCCGGATTTTTACAACATGCTAAGACGAGAATCAAGGCAGAATTTAATTATAAAATCTGAATCAAGGGAAATGGGCTATGCCATTGCGTTCGTCTCGGAAAAATACGCGAAATAGAGTCCGAGTTTTCGAAAATCGGAGTCCGTATGACCAAGTTATGGCCCGTCAAAGTTTTCAGAAAATTTCAAGTTCAAATTTGAATTCAGATTTCAAATTCAGCCAAGCAGAAGAGGCGGGAAAAATTCCCGCAACCCCCAAGTCGACTGGGGAGTCGACACACCCCAGGTGGTGTCGACTGCCCGGTCGACACCCCTGTCGACTTGGGTGGTCGGCCAGTTGGCCTGGGTGTGCCTGACTTGTTCCTCAAGACATGCTCTTGGGTCTAGTCTATTGGCCTGTGACGGGTTTTGAGGGTTCAGATCTACCCTAGGGTTAATCTAAGGGCCTAAACTACTCCTAATCTCTATAAAAACACCCTAGGACCTAACCTAAATCACTAAAAAACAATCCTACAACTAAGTGCTGCCAAAATCTATCTTGATCATGGCCTCCATCTCCAACTCCAAGGGCTTAGGCATTCAAATCGGGTTCAAATCAAAAGGTGCTAGCTTGCTACATCAAATCAAGGGAGTGGATCAACGTTGCTAGGCCAATTTCATGACGATTCTTCAACAAAGGAGCCACCTTTCTTCGTCAAGACGATGCATGATCCTTCCCTAAGCCTCGCTATGTAAGTTCTAGCTACTTGTATATTCTAACGGTGGTTCTAATGTGACATGGAATAAAATGTGATGAAACATAAGTATGCTAGCCTATGTGAACCTAACTTTGCCCCTTTTCTACGATCTATGACCTTGGGCTAAGTTTTAGCGACTTAATCATGCCACTCATGTTATGCTTAACCTAGTTTATCTTGAAAGTTTGAATCTTTATCTATGGAATGCTAGCATGAACCTTTAGGAACCATTTGACTTGTGAAACATTGGCAAAGATTTGACTTTGGGGCTTATGCATGTAAATGAACCCAAACCCCTTAGGTTATCATGCATGTTTGTGGCCAAATTCCCTTATGATACTATGCACGTTTGTGGCCAAATTCCCGTATGATACTATGCATGTTTGTGGCCAAATTCCCTTATGATACTATGCATGTTTGTGGCCAAATTCCCTTATGATACTATACATGTTTGTGGCCAAATTCCCTTATGATACTATGCATGTTTGTGGCCAAATTCCCTTATGATACTATGCATGTTTGTGGCCAAAAACCCCTTATGATGCTATGCATATTTTGAGGCCAAACCCCCTTATGATACCATGCATATTTGTGGCCAACCCCTTTTTGGCATCGTGCATGTTTTGAGGCCAATATGTAGCGTAGTATCCTTACTATGTTGACTCGCTTTTACTTGGGTTGGAAACACGATTTGGGGTAGGATAGACGAGCGTGATTATGACATGATAATTTGACATGGGATTTCATGAAAATATGACACTCATGATACACCTAAATAGGGACATGACATGTGGGGTAAACATGGGACTTGAAACTAGACACGTATGAGATGTAAGTGTAATATGACACTAGACCAAACATGAAAGTGGCCAACTCGAGGTTGGGTTGAGTTTGTAGCATAAATCTACCCGGACCCGCCCGGCTTAACTAGTGGCTACAAACAATAGGACCCAATGTGAGTAGTTGGTCATATAGCACTTAAAACCCGAGGTTAGACTAGGTTGTGGTGTAAATCTACCCGGACCCGCCCGGCTTAACTAGTAACCACAACAAAGTCTAATGTGAGAGGTTGGGGTGCATTAATCTAATTAATGCCACATGAAAAGGTTAAGTAATTTTGACTAATGACACTTAGCCGATATGACACGAATGGGTAGGTTAAGTGGAACCGGACTTGATTTCTTAATGACACTTAACCAAACAAGACAATTAGGGGATGGGGTTAAGTAATTTACACTTAACTAATCCGACTTGGTAATTAGATGGGGTTAAGTATCTTAGACTTAACTAATCTAAACACGGTAATTAGATGGGGTTAAGTAACCTACACCTAACTAATCTAAACACGGTAATTAGATGGGGTTAAGTAACCTTCACTTAACTAATCTAAACACGGTAATTAGATGGGGTTAAGTAATCTACACTTAACTAATCTAAATACGGTAATTCGATGGGGTTAAGTTAAACCCTTAACTAATCTAAACTTGGTAATTCAATGAGGTTAAGTAATTCATACTTAACCAATTATACATGATGATTTGATGGGGTTAAGCAACCATACTTAACCAATCTAATATGAGAGCTTGATAGGGTTAAGTCACGAGACCGTTTAAATATACTTAACCATTATAATACGATTAGTGGATGGGGTTAAGTTAACCTATACTTAACCAATCCGACTCGATAATCCGATAAGGTTAAGATAATCTATACTTAACCAATCTAACACGATAACCTGTGTAACAACCCGTATTTCGATAACATGTTAAAACGAGAATCAAGGCAGAATTTCATTTTTAAATTCTGAATCAAGTAAAACGGGCTACGCCATTGCGTTCGTCTTGGAAAAATACGCGAAATAGAGTCTGAGTTTTCGAGAATCGAAGTCCGTATGACCAAGTTATGGTCCGACGAAGTTTTCAGAAAATTCAAGTTCAAAAACAAGTACTAATTTCGAAAATTTGGGGTGGAAGGCTAGGCGGGAAAAATTCCCGCCAGGCTCCCCAAGTCGACAGCCCTATCGACTTGGGAGTCGACGTGGCTTGACCCAAGTCAATAGCCCTGTCGACTTGGGGGTCGACTTATGGTGGCCGGGCAGTTTTGTCTGGTGCACCTATTTTCTGTCTTGGCTAGGTTTTTGGGCCTGGTTTGAAATCTGACGGTTCAGGTTGGTCCTAGGGTTAATCTAAGGGTCCTAACTAATCCTAATCTCTATAAATAAGCCCCTAACCCTCTCCTAAATCCTCATTATTCATTCATGCAACTAAACTATGGCAAAATTGCTCCTCTCATGGCCTCCACTCAAAATCCTAGCCTCCACTTCGTTTCTATGAGAAGTTTCATGATCATGTGAGTATTAGAGAGTCCCTATGTTAGTATGAGAGCTTCTCAAGTTGATTTCAATGCTAAAGCTTTGACCTTTGTTCATCAAGATGGGTTTTTTTATTGATTTGGAGATTTCATCTTTGGGTTTTTGAATGATGGCATGCATAGGTTTTGTCTCAATCTTTAATTTAATCGATTTATGCCTTCATAGCAATGTAAGCCCTTTCCCTACTCTTAGATATTAACTATGAAGTTAAATGTTCATGTTGCAAGTTTGGGTTTGATCATTGAGTATGATACATGCTATCATGTCATGCAAGTTTATGAAGTCATTATCTTGATCTTGTGGGCTAAAAGCTACAACCTTTATGTTGAAATGTTGCATTATGCAACATGAGAACCCTCATAACCTTTATGTCAACTTGCATATGAAGTCATAACCCTTATATGATGATATATGCGAGTTACTAGTCATCATTCCATGTCTTTTGTCACCATGATTCGCTTATGTGCCAAGTTTGGGTTTATGCATGTTTTGAGGCTTAAGAATGTAACATGCAAGTTAATGAACACATTTGTGTCTCATTTGCCACCATGATTAACTTGTGGCTTAATATCCATTTTTGTCATGTCTTTGCCAAGTCTCTTCTTTTAATCCATTACGTTGTTGCGAACGTATATGCGAGTTTAAAAGCGTTGGGGTATGTTATGGGTAATTTCTAGTGTCATGAAAATATGACTTGAAAACATGACTTGAAATATAACATGGAAGTTGACATGTGAGTATGTTTGAAAATATGAAATTGGGAATTTACCTATTAAGTTAGGTCTACCCATACTATGGAATTGGGAATTTACCTATTAAGTTAGGTCTACCCATATTATTATGAACATGACACTAGACTAAACATGAAAGTGACCAACTCGAGGTTGGGTTGAGTTTGCAACGTAAAACTACCCGGAACCGACCGGCTTAACTAGTAGTTGCAAACAATAGGACCCAATGTGAGAAGTTGGTCATGTTGTGCTTGAACCCGAGGTTAGACCAAGTTGTGGTGTAAAGCTACTCGGAACCGACCGGCTTAACTAGTAACCACAACAAAGTCTAATGTGAGAGGTTGAGGTGCATTAAGTAATTAATGCCACATGATAGGGTTAAGTTAATTTGATTAATGACTCTTAACCAAATATGACATGGACAAATGGGTTAAGTAATTTGATTAGGCTAATGATACTTAACAAAACATGACAAGGTTGGGTAGGTTAAGTAACTTGATTTGCCTAATGACACTTAACCATTTTTTTTATACGACTAGTGGACGGGGTTAAGTTAACCAACACTTAATCAATCCAACACGATAATTTGGTAAGGTTAAGTAAGTTTTCTTAATGACACTTAACCGAAAAATACAGTTAATGGATGGGGTTAAGATTAGACTCAACTAGTCTAAACATGGAAATCCGATGGGGTTAAGTTAGCCTAGACTTAATTAATCCCACTTGGCAGTTTAATGGGGTTAAGTTAAACACTTAACTAATCTAACATGATGATTTGATGTGGTTAAGTGACCTATACTTAACCAATCTAACTCGTTAATTTATTGAGGTTAAGTTAACCTATACTTAACCAATCTAACGTGAAAACATGATAAGGCTAAGTCACGAATCGCTTAAATACGCTTGACCGATTTGACTCAGTAATTTGATAGGGTCAAGTTAATATATACTTAACCAACTTGAGCATGGTTTGTAGGGTTAAGTCTTGAACTTGGATACTTAGCCAATTTTGACATGATTTGTAGACGGGTTAACTCATGAACTTAAGTGACACTTAATCCATTATGTAAACCCTAGTTCTGAGGATTAGGTGGATAACCGTAGCTAACAAGGATAACGGGAATAAGGCTAAGTGGTAAACCTTAGTTGAAGAATAACTAAGTAATGATTCTTAGTCAAGGAAATTTAGACCAGTTCATAGATAGATGAGTAACCTAATACGGTAGGTCATCGTTTAAGTATACGAGTAGGAGCAAGTATCTGATCTAGATAAAGGCTCCAGCGAACTGGGTAACGAAGCAGCGGCTTCGGGGAACGTGAGGATATTCTTGGTATCCCTCTGTGAGCTGCCAGGTGATCATACTAGGCTCAGGAGAGGTTAAGGTCTGCGTTCAAAGAACCAAGAGTATGCCTTGGTTGCTATACGAGCGACCTAAAGACGGGGATGGATAGGGGATAGTCGACGATACACGGTCGTACCCTAGATAGCATTTCGTCAGGCTACCTACCATCTTTGGTCAAGCGTGTACGTACGGAAAGGCAGAGAACACCCAAAAGACCATAATTGCTATCTAATTATGGTTGCGGTAAGGCTAGGATTATGGGTTGGCCAGTAGTGTGTTCTCATACAGGATTTATCCTGTCTTGTCTTTCACTAGTTGAGGGAGTGGTCTCGTGGGACCATAGCCACATATAGAAAAAACAGACCTTAGCATCTGCATCGGCAGATAAATCGAAAGCTCCCGACCGAGTCCTGTATTCCCTGATCTGCCCTGTGATAGGACTCGGATAGCACGATGTGATGCATGTGCATACAGTCATGGAAAAACGATTCACGATGAATGCGTGGGAAAAAGGGCGCGGTTGACGGTTAGCGTAATTCCTAGTGGCCCTGGGTGGTTGAACCAAAACCGAGATACGAAAACGTGCAATAGGTAAGCATAATCCCTAGTAGTCCTAGGTAGCATAAGTCCTAGTGGTACAAACAATGATTCATGTTGAAAGACCCTAGTTAGATATAGGGTAACAGTCCAAAACGATCTTAAGGATCACGGAACTATGTTAAAGTAGTATTGAATCTCATGGGAAAGCCCGTATGGTCTACGGCAAGGGACTGAACATTTACATGGAATAAAACATACGAGTAGAGTAACCTATATATGCGATATATTAGGTTGACATGGACCATTACACGACTTTTGAGTAAGGGTCATTCATGGTTAACACATGATACGGTGGGGATACTAGTACGGTAGGTGCAGAGCTAAAAGACAGGATAGATACCATGGGATGTTATACATGATAGATATCTTGGGGATATTATACTTGATAGGAACCTGACGATGGGATACCTTGTTTTATCTTGACATCGTAATTTATCATGACACCTTAGTTTATCTGAGTTCAGTAGTTCATCCTGTTATTTTGATTTAGCTTATTTATCTTGTCATCATGCTTATGTTCATCTCAGTTTCTCATGACAGTTAACTTTACTAGTTTTTATGCTGATAGTAGATAGGGATTACTCAGTCTTTTTGACTGACCCGTTTTGTTTCGCCTCTTTTCTTCCGTTCCCCCCCCCCAGGTTACAGGGAGGAAATACTGTTGTTTAGTTCGGACTTCTTCTGCTTGAAGGTCATCATGGATGGCTTGGACTTTTCTTGGCTATGGCTACTTTACTGTTTTTACTTGGGGAATAATTTATGTAAAAGTCTTTATGCTTCTTTACTATTGCAAGACAGGTTTTGTTGTACTCTGATGTAAAAGGCTTTAGACCTTAATTATTAATGTTTATGAAAGTTCGATTTTACTTCCGCTATTTTATATGTTCTGTCTTGTGATATTTCTGTGCATGTTTACCAATAATGCCCCTCTAAAGCTAGTGCATTCCTTTGCGAGTGACCCTAGCGGAGGCGAGGTGTTACATTTGGTATCAGAGCAGAAGGTTACCAGACTGGGCAAAAGTTTTTAAAGACCTTCTGAAAACTATTTGAAAATCGTTTATAAAGAAGCATTTTTCAAGAAAAATTTCTTTTAAAAGAAAATAGCTATTCCCCAAAGGCCATTAGCACTATCCTTGTTTCCTTAATTGAATCTCTTTTCCTTTCTTTCCTCCATCTGTAGTCACAGTGGTTTTAACTGCGACTAGAATTTTCTATCTACGAAAGTGCTTTCCATGCGATAGAGGTGGTTCTCGAGAGACCAGTGGCCGCGTTATAAGAAAGGATAGTGAGAAAGAGGATAAAGGATACGAGCTTAAGGATGAGCAACTTGTGGGTATGGCTTAGTCCTCAAAGGAGGGAGAAAGATGAACAATGAAACCCATGACGAGAAAGTACCTTTGGCATGGTAAAACGGGGCGGATAGTTAAGTATTATGGGACAAGGACAAGATCATCGGGAGGGCAATAGTATGCTCTCATTTCTAGGGTACCTCGGATGGAGGGTAACGATCTTGTTAAAGGTTTAGCTTTTCTTCTCTATCATCCCGTTAGAACTTCGTTTTTCGTATCATTTAAGTCTGCTTCGATAGTTGAGTCTCTGCACCTTAAGTACTAGCGTAATAGAGAATCCCATTTTTGTCTCAAAGTCCTATTGGAGAATCAGTTCATTTATACATGACTTGATTGGATTTGAGAATGTCTATGCCAAGTGTTGAGTTTGGAAATAATGCTTATGTTTATAAGCTATGGATGGATTCTAGGGATGAAGTGGTTATCCAGTAGGGGGTGCCACTCTTGGTTTTGATAGGAGGGTAGTTAGACCTTTTGACTTGCCTTGGTAATACCCTCGAAGTATCGTGTAACCTTTTTGAGGTTCTGTCATGACTAGTTACTTAGAATCCCTTGATGCCTTTATTGGAAATTTGAAGCCCAATCGAGTGGTGTTCGCCGATAAGACGAATGGTTTACTTCATTTATGCATGGGTTATAGAGATCACCCTAGTAAGTGCGCTTGATAACCTGGTTGACATCTGTTTAATTTCAAGAGAATGTTCTTCTACATGGAATACCTTATAGTATATAAACGAGATCCAAGATTCACTAGTGAATTTTGGAAAGCTTGCATGAGATCATGAGTACGCAGTCATGTTTGCGCCAAGTATTCTAGGAAAAGGATAAGTGCAAGTGGAACGAGAGGCGACGAAGGAATGAGTTCCAGCTCATGTTATGGAAACAGGAAATAAGAAGCTACGAAATCGCGAAGTGAAAAGACGGTCAAGGCACAATAGAATTAAGCTCAAGGAAATACGACTCTGATGGTCAAAGACTAGATACGCGCATGATATCTCTTTTTGGGAGTATGTCCTTGATCCCTGTTTTCTGTAGAGCTTACTTGTAGGATATCTTTTGTGGACATCTTCTTGGTCCTATTTTCTGTTACAAACCCCGTAAGGAGTTTGTCTTGTTTATCTTCTCGACCCTGTTTCAGGGAATCCTAGGTAGAACCCTATGGATGTAAACATGTATTTGAAACATGTTATGATTGATATGGTTGCAAGTGGTTGCAAGTGGTTGCTCGTGGATGCGCGAATACACATTAGATACTAGCTCGACTCGGTCACACTTCATATTGCAGATGCACGAGTATTTATACTTGTTTATGGATGAAATCGAATGTATTATCATGCGGTTGTTGCATATGAATGAATGATTGTGCACGCATATAGTATCTATATGACTAGGACTATTTGCATACATGTTTGATTCATGGCACTATACATATTTTTGCATTAGAAAGATTATGCAGGCCTGATCATTAGCATTAGCTAAGGAACATGTACACACACGTTTTGCATATATTCATACAGCATTAGAAATCATCTAAGGACAATGGTTGCTTGTGGATGATGTTTTGAGTAGATGAATGATGGATGGTAGGATATGTTCTTCCTAACTTGGAGATTTCGGGGACGAAATCCTAAAAGGTGGGGAGAATGTAACAACCCGTATTTCGATAACATGTTAAAACGAGAATCAAGGCAGAATTTCATTTTTAAGTTCTGAATCAAGTAAAACGGGCTATGCCATTGCGTTCATCTCGGAAAAATACGCGAAATAGAGTCTGAGTTTTCGAGAATCGGAGTTCGTATGACCAAGTTATGGTCCGACGAAGTTTTCAGAAAATTCAAGTTCAAAAACGAGTTCTAATTTCGAAAATTTGGGGTGGAAGGCTAGGCGGGAAAAATTCCCGCCAGGCTCCCCAAGTCGACAGCCCTGTCGACTTGGGAGTCGACATGGCTTGACCCAAGTCGACAGCCCTGTCGACTTGGGGGTCGACTTATGGTGGCCGGGCAGTTTTGCCTGGTGCACCTATTTTCTGTCTTGGCTAGGTTTTTGGGCCTGGTTTGAAATCTGACGGTTCAGGTTGGTCCTAGGGTTAATCTAAGGGTCCTAACTAATCCTAATCTCTATAAATAAGCCCCTAACCCTCTCCTAAATCCTCATTATTCATTCATGCAACTTAACTATGGCAAAATTGCTCCTCTCATGGCCTCCACTCAAAATCCTAGCCTCCACTTCATTTCTATGAGAGGTTTCATGATCATGTGTGTATTAGAGAGTCCCTATGTTAGTATGAGAGCTTCTCAAGTTGATTTCAAGGCTAAAGCTTTGACCTTTGTTAATCAAGATGAGGTTTTTATTGATTTGGAGCTTTCATCTTTGGCTTTTTGAATGATGGCATGCATAGGCTTTGTCTCAATCTTTAATTTAATCGATTTGTGCCTTCATAGCAATGTAAGCCCTTTCCCTACTCTTAGATATTAACTATGAAGTTAAATGTTCATGTTGCAAGTTTGGGTTTGATCATTGAGTATGATACATGCTATCATGTCATGCAAGTTTATGAAGTCATTATCTTGATCTTGTGGGCTAAAAGCTACAACCTTTATGTTGAAATGTTGCATTATGCAACATGAGAACCCTCATAACCTTTATGTCAACTTGCATATGAAGTCATAACCCTTATATGATGATATATGCGAGTTACTAGTCATCATTCCATGTCTTTTGTCACCATGATTCGCTTATGTGCCAAGTTTGGGTTTATGCATGTTTTGAGGCTTAAGAATGTAACATGCAAGTTAATGAACACATTTGTGTCTCATTTGCCACCATGATTAACTTGTGGCTTAATATCCATTTTTGTCATGTCTTTGCCAAGTCTCTTCTTTTAATCCATTACGTTGTTGCGAACGTATATGCGAGTTTAAAAGCGTTGGGGTATGTTATGGCTAATTTCTAGTGACATGAAAATATGACTTGAAAACATGACTTGAAATATAACATGGAAGTTGACATGTGAGTATGTTTGAAAATATGAAATTGGGAATTTACCTATTAAGTTAGGTCTACCCATACTATGGAATTGGGAATTTACCTATTAAGTTAGGTCTACCCATATTCTTATGAACATGACACTAGACTAAACATGAAAGTGACCAACTCGAGGTTGGGTTGAGTTTGCAACGTAAAACTACCCGGAACCGACCGGCTTAACTAGTAGTTGCAAACAATAGGACCCAATGTGAGAAGTTGGTCATGTTGTGCTTGAACCCGAGGTTAGACCAAGTTGTGGTGTAAAGCAACCCGGAACCGACCGGCTTAACTAGTAACCACAACAAAGTCTAATGTGAGAGGTTGAGGTGCATTAATTAATTAATGCCACATGATAGGGTTAAGTTAATTTGATTAATGACTCTTAACCAAATATGACATGGACAAATGGGTTAAGTAATTTGATTAGGCTAATGATACTTAACAAAACATGACAAGGTTGGGTAGGTTAAGTAACTTGATTTTCCTAATGACACTTAACCATTTTTTTTATACGACTAGTGGACGGGGTTAAGTTAACCAACACTTAATCAATCCAACACGATAATTTGGTAAGGTTAAGTAAGTTTTCTTAATGACACTTAACCGAAAAATACAGTTAATGGATGGGGTTAAGATTAGACTCAACTAGTCTAAACATGGAAATCGGATGGGGTTAAGTTAGCCTAGACTTAATTAATCCCACTTGGCAGTTTAATGGGGTTAAGTTAAACACTTAACTAATCTAACATGATGATTTGATGTGGTTAAGTGACCTATACTTAACCAATCTAACTCGTTAATTTATTGAGGTCAAGTTAACCTATACTTAACCAATCTAACGTGAAAACATGATAAGGCTAAGTCACGAATCGCTTAAATACGCTTGACCGATTTGACTCAGTAATTTGATAGGGTCAAGTTAATATATACTTAACCAACTTGAGCATGGTTTGTAGGGTTAAGTCTTGAACTTGGATACTTAGCCAATTTTGACATGATTTGTAGACGGGTTAAGTCATGAACTTAAGTGACACTTAATCCATTATGTAAAACCTAGTTCTGAGGATTAGGTGGATAACCGTAGCTAACAAGGATAACGGGAATAAGGCTAAGTGGTAAACCTTAGTTGAAGAATAACTAAGTAATGATTCTTAGTCAAGGAAATTTAGACCAGTTCATAGATAGATGAGTAACCTGATACGGTAGGTCATCGTTTAAGTATACGAGTAGGAGCAAGTATCTGATCTAGATAAAGGCTCCAGCGAACTGGGTAACGAAGCAGCGGCTTCGGGGAACGTGAGGATATTCTTGGTATCCCTCTGTGAGCTGCCAGGTGATCATACTAGGCTCAGGAGAGGTTAAGGTCTGCGTTAGAAGAACCAAGAGTATGCCTTGGTTGCTATACGAGCGACCTAAAGACGGGGATGGATAGGGGATAGTCGACGATACACGGTCGTACCCTAGATAGCATTTCGTCAGGCTACCTACCATCTTTGGTCAAGCGTGTACGTACGGAAAGGCAGAGAACACCCAAAAGACCATAATTGCTATCTAATTATGGTTGCGGTAAGGCTAGGATTGTGGGTTGGCCAGTAGTGTGTTCTCATACAGGATTTATCCTATCTTGTCTTTCACTAGTTGAGGGAGTGGTCTTGTGGGACCATAGCCACGTATAGAAAAAACAGACCTTAGCATCTGCATCGGCAGATAAATCGAAAGCTCCCGACCGAGTCCTGTATTCCCTGATCTGCCCTGTGACAGGACTCGGATAGCACGATGTGATACATGTGCATGCAGTCATGGATAAACGATTCACGATGAATGCGTGGGAAAAAGGGCGCGGTTGATGGTTAGCGAAATTCCTAGTGGCCCTGGGTGGTTGAACCAAAACCGAGATATGAAAACGTGCAATAGGTAAGCATAATCCCTAGCAGTCCTAGGTAGCATAAGTCCTAGTGGTACAAACGATGATTCATGTTGAAAGACCCTAGTTAGATATAGGGTAACAGTCCAAAACGATCTTAAGGATTATGGAACTATGTTAAAGTAGTATAGAATCTCATGGGAAAGCCCGTATGGTCTACGGCAAGGGACTGAACATTTACATGGAATAAAACATACGAGTAGAGTAACCTATATATGCGATATATTAGGTTGACATGGACCATTACACGACTTTTGAGTAAGGGTCATTCATGGTTAACACATGATACGGTGGGGATACTAGTACGGTAGGTGCAGAGCTAAAAGACAGGATAGATACCATGGGATGTTATACGTGGTAGATATCTTGGGGATATTATACTTGATAGGAACCTGACGATGGGATACCTTGTTTTATCTTGACATCGTAATTTATCATGACACCTTAGTTTATCTGAGTTTAGTAGTTCATCCTGTTATTTTGATTTAGCTTATTTATCTTGTCATCATGCTTATGTTCATCTCAGTTTCTCATGACAGTTAACTTTACTAGTTTTTATGCTGATAGTAGATAGGGCTTACTCAGTCTTTTTGACTGACCCGTTTTGTTTCGCCTCTTTTCTTCCGTTCCCCCCCAGGTTACAGGGAGGAAATACTGTTGTTTAGTTCGGACTTCTTCTGCTTGAAGGTCATCATGGATGGCTTGGACTTTTCTTGGCTATGGCTACTTTACTGTTTTTACTTGGGGAATAATTTATGAAAAAGTCTTTATGCTTCTTTACTATTGCAAGACAGGTTTTGTTGTACTCTGATGTAAAAGGCTTTAGACCTTAATTATTAATGTTTATGAAAGTTCGATTTTACTTCCGCTATTTTATATGTTCTGTCTTGTGATATTTCTGTGCATGTTTACCAATAATGCCCCTCTAAAGCTAGTGCATTCCTTTGCGAGTGACCCTAGCGGAGGCGGGGTGTTACAACCTGATTGGGTTAAGATAAACAAATACTTAACCAAATTGACTTGATGATTGAATAGGGTTAAGTCACGAGCTTCTTGGTATACTTAACCAACTTGTAGGGCTAGGTCTTGGACTTGAATACTTAGCCAAATCTTGACATGTTTCGTAGGCAGGTTAAGTCATGAACTTAAATGACAATACTTAACCCATTAGACAAAACCCTAGTTCAGGGGACTAGGTGGAAAACTGGGATTAACAAGGATAACGGGAAAGGAGACTAAGTGGTAAACCTTAGTTTAGGAAACTAAGTAGTAATTCTTAGTCGAGGGATTTGGACCAGTTCATAGATAGATGAGTAACCCGATACGGTAGGTCATCGCTTAAACACACGTGGAGGAGCCAATTATCTGACTTAGATAAAGGCTCCAACAAACTGGGTGGCGAAGCGTACCTTCGGGGGACGTGAGGGTACTCTTGGTATCCCTCTGTGAGGTGGCAGATGGTCCATGAAACCTGGCCTCACAGAGGTTAAGGTCTGCGGTAGAAGAGCCAAGGGTATGCCTTGGTTGCTATGCGAGCGATCTAAAGACTGGGATGGATTAGCGTGGAGTCGACGATTCTTGTTTTTGCCCTGGATAGCGCGTCGTCGACTACCTACCATCTTTAGTCAATCGTGTACGTACGGAAAGGTAGAGAACTCCCAACAGACCATATACTTGCTATCGAGTTATGGGTGAGGTTGGCCCATAGGAAAGTGGGGCTATAGTGGGCAGGGATGTAGTTCTCATACACGATTTTTCTTGGATTGTCTTTCAGTAGTTGAGGGAGGGGTCACGTGGGACCATAGCCACGGATAAAAAAAAACAGACCTTGATATCTGCATCAGCAGACGACTTAAAGCTCCCGACCGAGTTCCGTATTTCTTGATTTGCCCTGGCACGGAACTCAGATGGCACATTGAGGAACATGTGCGTCTAGGCATGGAAAACGATTCACGATACATACGCGGGACAAAGGACGCGGTTGACGGGTGGCATAATCCCTAGTGGTCCTAGGTGGCTAAAACCCAAACCAAGTTACGAATACGTTCATTAGGTAGCATAATCCCTAGTGGTCCTAGGTGGCATAAATCCTAAGTGAACACGCGATAGTTCATGGTAAGAAAACATAACTAGATCAAGGGGAGCAGTCCAAAATAACTTCAAGGATAAAATGGTACTACGTTGAGGTGGTATAGATTTACATGGGAAAGCCCGTACGGCCTACGGCAAAGGACTGAACTTATACATGGAAAGAAACATACGAGTTGGGAAAACCTACATGTGCTATATATTAGGTTGGCATGGACCATTACATGACATTGGGCAAGGGACATTCATAGTTAACACATGACGCGGGTTGGGATACTAGTACGAGGGGTGCAGAGCAAATATACATGATAAATACCGTGGGATGTTATACATGATAGATACCTTGGGATGGTAGACTTGATAGAAACCTGACGATGTGATACCTTGATTTATCTTGACACCATAGTTTATCATGATACCTTAGTTTATCTTGCTACAGTAGTTCATCCAGTTATCTTGGTTTAGCTTATCTATCTTGTCGTCACCCTTATGTTTACTTTCAGTTTATGCATGTCATGTTACCTTTACCTGTTTTTATGCTGGAAGTAGACAGGACTTACCAGTCTTTATGACTGACCCCGTTTTGTTTCGCCTCTTTGTCTTCCGTTCCCCCCCCCCCCCAGGTTTTCAGGGAGGAAATGATGTTGTTTAGTTCGGACCTCTTATGCTTGAAGGTCATCATGTATAGCTTGGTCTCCTCTTGGCTATGGCTGCTTCACCGCTTATTTTGGGGAATAATTTATGAAAAGGTTTTATGCTTCTTTATTATTGTAAGTCAGGTTTTGATGTATTCTGATGTAAAAGGCTTTAGACCTTATTTTATAAGGTAATGAAATTTGTTTTACTTCCGCTGTTTTATATACGTTCTGTCTTGTAATATTTCTGTGCATGTTTACCTCGATAATGCTTCACCAAACCTAGTGCATTCCTTTTGTGAGTGAACCTAACGGAGGTGGGGTGTTACAAGTGCAATGGCTATTGTATAAATCTTAGGTAGAGATTGCCTAAGATGGATGTACTGAATAGTGCCTTCGGTTTGTCCAGTCCCAGGACAACTTAAATGGACGAATGTCTGACAGAGTATATCTGGTAGATCGCGTACGTTGATCGTTTCAAACGTATTTACGTTGGTGGGGAGGAATTCGTTTCTCTTAGCTTATACCCGTGGTATTTTTGGGGAAATCAATTTGTGATTTGATGGGTATGATGATGTGGCATTCAAAGTAAATGAAGACGTGATTTGTAGAGATATACGTTATAACCTCAAGCCTCATCAACTGGGAAATGACAGAAATCGGGCATGCAACATGGCTAAGTGGGTCGCACCCATTTAGGGTATATTGTCACCATCTAGAGATTATTCATATTTGAACTTCTTTCAATTCTGTATCTCCCAGGAACGATTATGTTGGAATACTAACCGAGGGGTGGCAATATATTCGATGCATTCAACAGAAATGAATGGTCGGTTATGTGTGGCCGAGTTACAAGATGTTCTTGTTGAACTCCAGTGTATCGCTTCTAGAGTACACTAAGCGGAAGATGGATCCATACCATCTCATAGTTGGAATCCATTCCCCAAATAAAAGCCCGCGGTTTTGATTGTATATTATATATGTAGAACGTTAGATGCAAGCGTTTCTACTAGATTTCTATTTACTTGATCTAGACATTATTATAATATCAAACAAGTATCGTTTTAGAAATATTTTGGGTTGTCATAAGGTAAAAGCCATCCGTGTTTATGTGTGGATCGGTCTTATGATTATCCTTTGTTTCAAAAGAATTTTGAAAGTTAAATCAAATGATTTGAGTTTGCTCGCACTAGTAACATGACTGACCCAGAGTTTATTTTGTTTTGTTTTCCCTAAACTCATGGGTGCCCAATTTTGTATGGGCAGTCAAGTAGTCGGGATTTACAGATACTTGAAGAGCTAGAGCAGGAGGCTTCTGGATTATATAGCTATTGTTATTTCCGTTGTGTTGTAAGTATTATACTCTAATAATGGTATTGTATTCAAAGTTATGATTTGAAATATATTTATTCGTTCCGCTGTGAGATTCGTGTTTACTCTGATGTTGTATGTTCTTCTTCTTCTATTCTAATGTAATAACCCGGAAATCTGAGCCAATTTAAAAATTTTATTTTGGCAATTTTAGCGAATTTTGATTATTTACTATGAATTATTTTAAATAATAACGACGAGAAATTTATTTTGAATAGAATTAGAACGTATATATTTATATAGATCGCCGTTAGAATATAAATATTTTATTTTAATTATAAAAGGAATTAAAAATGGCGCGGTAGTTTGAAAATTCGATTTCAAACTTCAAATGAATGTACCAGGTGCAAAATAAACCGGATTTTAGCGAAACCAAAATCATTAGAATCTATTTGAGAATATCTTTCCAACGAATCCGAAAAATCGAAATTTCATAGCGGGAATCAAAAGTTATGTCCAATTGAAAATTCAGAATAGTCGCTACGGAATTTCGGCCCTTAAAAATGGGAATTTTGCAAACGACCTCGGTTTTCGACGAAACCACTTTTGTTGGATCCGTGATGTCAAGTTATTGCTAGATTCCAAAATTTGTAATTTTTCGAATCAATATGTGGGCGTGGCAAAGGAAAACGCGTTTGACCAGTTTCAGTTGATTTTAACCGACTGGAAAATGGCCATTTTTCAAACAGTCTCAGAATTTGACGAAATTAGTTTTGTTAGGACCATATCATCAATACGAAGCTAGAAAATATTTTTCGGGAATTTTTCTATTTAGTATGTGGCCCCGGTAAAATAAAATGCGCGTTCAAATTCAATATATAGAGTTATATTTTGATTTTGACAGAAACTGATCGAAACGATCGAATCAGCCTACGATACATTTCCCATTGTGTTCGGAATGGGGGTAATTATCTATGGACGACAATCGGTGGGTTCGATTTCGAGTTTAAAATAAAAAGTTGCTTTTTGGAATTTTAATATATATATTTATATTTATAATAACCCCCCATCCTCCTTCTCTTTCTTCTACAGAGAAAACGATAAAAAAGAGGGCTCAACGATGCCCCCCCCCTCCCCCCCGCGATTCAGCGTCGCCACCACAGGGAAGGCCACCGCCCCCTCCTCTTCACGCCCTCCTCCTCCTCCTCTTCTCTCCTTCTCCGTCCTGAAAACCCCCAAACCGCCACAACGTCCCCCCCCCCCCCCCCACCGTAAACCCTAATCCGCCTCCACCACAGGGAAGGCCGCCGCCCCCCTCCACACCCGCGCCACTCCACTCCGACGAACTGCGCCCCCCCTCTCGCTCGCTGTAAGCTTTCACTTTATTCATTGATCTTATTTATTTATTTTTTAAAAAAAACTGAAAATTGATTTATTTTAAAACTGAAAATTGATTTATTTTAAAACTGAAAACATATGAATTTTAAAACTGAAAACTTAATTATTTTAATTTGAAAAGAAATGATTTTTATATTTGAAAGGATATGGGTTTTAAATATATGATTTTTATATTATAGGAAGAATAAAAATGTGATTTTTATTCATGTAGAGTAATAAAAATATAATTTTTATTATATTACTAGCAAGGTAAAAGTGGAATTTTTATCTATATAGTAGTGGTATAAAAATGTGATTTTTATCCATATATAGTGATTATGAAAATGTGATTTTTATATACATAGCAACAATATAAAAATGTGATTTTTATATATGTACTGGCTACGGACAATGAAATTGACAAAAGGGCGAGCACGACGAAGATTTCTACATATGAAGAGTGGTGGCGTTTGGTTTAGCTTCTAGGTGAGAACTTCTCACTTTTAATTTATTTCAAGTTTGAAATATATACTAGGATGCAGACGGTGCTTAGTAGCACCTGACACCCGTCGTCCACAGACCATGGATGACTTGTTTGTTTGATTTTCGTGTAGTGAAATTTGATTGTGTGATGGTGAATGAAATAAAATATTTTATAGTGGAAAATATTTTATAGTTAAAAATATGATTTTTAACGTATATATAAAATAAATATTTATAAACAAATCGGACGATTTGTTTATATACACTGATTTGACTGATATTGATTGGGACGATAAATTTTACACATCACCCAACTGCATAAATAAAATATTTGTTTGTTGATTTGAAACCCCACACAGGTATTGGGATGATATTTGGCGTACACTAATCCCGATTGTTTTGTTGTATGTCAATCGATGGGTTGACAGACTGTGTAAGCGTTAATTATTTATATTTAATGCTTTTGCAGTTGTGTGGTGCACTCTGGATGATGGTTGATTATTTATCATTGCTATTATATACATGTGTTGTATGGAAATCCATATAACAAACGTTATATGGTAATTGATTGGGCCTCATTCCAATATAGAAAATAAATTCATGTGTTGAATTGAAAATAAATTCATGTGTTGAATAGGTAATAAATTCATGTGTTGAATTGAAAATAAATTCATGTGTTGAATTGAAAATAAACTCATGTGCTGAATTGAAAATAAATTCATGTGTTGAATTGAAAATAAATTCATGTGTTGAATTGAAAATAAATTCATGTGTTGAATAGAAAATAATTTCATGTGTTGAATAAAAGCCGTGTTGATTAGATTGACGCCATTTTGACGTGAACGATATTTATATTGATTTTATTCATTTTTATAATGAATATAGAAAAGAAAGTGATTTCAAAATTTAACGTTTTGAAAATATTATCATTTGTATATCGATGATGTGGAATATTCAATTTTGATTCGAAATTGAATATGAAGTTGAAATCATTTTGAAAACGAATTTAAAACGATTTATAAAATACGTTTTAAAAGGAAATCGACAAAGTATATATTATATATTATATATATATATAATATAATGGCCTGAATAGAACGCGCCACGCTGCGGCAGTTCGCGAATTTCAACCATTGACTTTGAATTGACTTTGCGGGAGATCCGACCATTCGATTCTCCTAAAACCGGAACCGCTGGGTTCGTATCGAAAAGAGCTTTCTAACGAATATTGGAAATTTGAAATCTAATGGTTGGATTTTGAATTATGTCCAAATCAAATTTGGAAAAGGTCGATGTAAGTGCAGTTCGATGGCCGTTGGTGGAAATCGACTGTACGGGGCTGGATAAAATTATTAAAAATAGTAATAATTTGTGTAAAATCATAAGAAATGATTTGTGAAGAATTAGGATGAAAAAATCCATATTTGAAAAGATAAAAATAGTTTTTTTATCAAAATGAACTAGTTTTGAATTAGAATTATTATTCTATTTTTTTTTAAAATAAATAAAGTGGATTTGAAATGGTTTTAAAAGTAATTAGAATTTCCAATAATTGAATTGGAATGGATTTTAATCAAAATTGTCTTTGGAATATTTCGATGTTGGATTTCGTGATGAAACGGATATTGTTATGGGAATTTGAAAGATATATTTATATAATTATTTCTAATACGATATTTGTTGGTCGTAGAATTTGATATTGAATATAAGCCGATATATTTTCTATTCAGAGCCTTGTATTTAATATCAAATGTGATTTGGGTTTGTCGTGAATGGTGTCTTTATTAATACCGTTCTTAAACCCAGTTGAGAAAAAGATTAAATCTTTTTATTTGGATTTAATGAAGTGTGCCAATCAAATGGCGTTTAATTGGAATTGAATTGGAATTGATTTTTGGGTTTATCGTGAACGGTGTTTTAAATAACACTTGTTCTTTAACCCGACAATTAATGGAATGTGATTTTGGGTTTATAGTGAACCGTGTTTTAAATGACATTGGTTCTTTAACCCCGTTAAAGACAGGATATGATTTCCCAAGTTAAAAAATCATTGATAGTGATTATGGGGAAGATTAAAACCAAGTGGAGTTTTAATGAATCTTTAATTAGATTGAAGTGATCGAGAATGGAGTATCACCAGTTCTTGTTGCAGTCATGATGGGGGGTTCTCGCTTTGTGGTTTGGTGGCGAATGGGAGACTCTTACCCTCACATGTCCCTTGCGGGGGTTGGTTAGGCAGTGGCCGGGAGGCTCGAGAGGGTCACCGTAAAACAAGTGTACCGGGTGACCATGTGGGAGCCACGGTGTGTTTTACCTGCTGCTTGGGGGATGAAGGCTTGGTTGCAAAGCCTACTGGATTTCGTCGGCTATCTTACAGTTGGTATCAGAGCTTTGGTTTACAGAGCTCGAGAACAAGACACATTAGAACCATACGAAAGAATTCATCAGAAATTGGATTAGTAATATCCAATGAGAATGACTCGTTAGAGATGGTATCAGTAGTATCCTAGAACGAGTGTGAAGAGTATATTTTTAAAATGAAAACGAATTTTGTTTTGAAAATTTAAATCAATTATTCGTATTTGATTATTTATTTTATATTGAATCTGGACAATCCAGTATATAAAGATTTTGCGTATACGTCTGATCCGCGTGTATTTGAAGTTTGAATATACTGGATAGATATAGAATCACACTCTAGTTGCCCGGACATGGTCCTGATGATGAAGTATACCATCACCAGTATTTATTTTCCAGTGTCGAAAGTGGGATATCTATATATTTCCAATTGGCTGGTGTGAGAACCAAAATTAGATAGGGCCTATTGTTGTGATTTGGCATCAAAAATGTGATTTTTGACTATATAACAAAATTATGTGTTTGAAATGCTAATCAACTAATTGATTGATGGTTGTATTGTTTGATTATTGTTTGATTAATTAAAATTTGAACCATTTAGCCAAATTGTACCAAATAGTGAGTTGTATTGAATATTTGTCACATTTGCATGCGTATACATGTACTTACATTGAACAGGTCATAGCAAGGAGGTTAGAGAAGAGGAATAAAATTGTTTTCCCGACAAATAGGTACATGTTTATTGTATTTCTTTGGGTTTGGATGATTTTATGAGCCGATTGGCTAGTCGCTTGGCCGTTTCTTTTTCTTTTTGGATTGGTGAGGGCCATGGGAGGCTATTTGAAATAACCCGAAGCTCCCGGTGCAGAGGAGGTTATGGCGAAATTTTTCGAAAATTTAGGGTGTTAGCCAAATTTTTGAAAAATTTGAAAAGTTCTTAGAAATTGAAAAGTTGAAGAACTTTAGCCGTACTGAATATAATGAAAGTTGAGTTGATTAGTTAAACAACTTTCGGCTTCGTTCCTTTTCGGGGACGAAAAGTTTTAAGTGGGGGAGATTGTAATAACCCAGAAATCTGAGCCAATTTAAAATTTTTATTTTGACAATTTTACCAAATTTTGATTATTTACTATGAATTATTTTAAATAATAATGACGAGAAATTTATTTTGAATAGAATTAGAACGTATATATTTATATAGACCGTCGTTAGAATATAAATATTTTATTTTAAATATAAAAGGAATTAAAAATGGCGCAGTAGTTTGAAAATTCGATTTCAAACTTCAAATGAATGTACCGGGTGCAAAATAAACCGGATTTTAGCAAAAGCAAAAACTTTAGAATCTATTTGAGAATATCCTTCCAACGAATCCGAAAAATCGAAATTTCATAGTGGGAATCAAAAGTTATGTCCAATTGAAAATTCAGAATAGTCGCTATGGAATTTCGGCCCTTAAAAAAGGGAATTTTGCAAACGACCTCGGTTTTCGACGAAACCACTTTTGTTGTATCCGTGATGTCAAGTTATTGCTACATTCCAAAATTTGTAATTTTTCGAATCAATATGTGGGCATGGCAAAGGAAAACGCGTTTGACCAGTTTTAGTTGATTTTAATCGACTGGAAAATGGCCATTTTTCAAACAGTCTCAGAATTTGACGAAATTAGTTTTGTTAGGACCATATCGTCAATACGAAGCTAGAAAATATTTTTCGGGAATTTTTCTAGTTAGTATGTGGCCCCGGTAAAATAAAATGCGCGTTCAAATTTAATATATAGAGTTATATTTTGATTTTGATGGAAACTGATCGAAACGATCGAATCAGCCTACGATACATTTCCCATTGTGTTCGGAATGGGGGTAACTAGCTATGGATGACAGTCGGTGGGTTCGAATTCGAGTTCGAAATAAAAAGTTGCTTTTTGGAATTTTAAATTATTAAAATATATATATTTATAATAACCCCCCATCCTCTTTCTCTTTCTTCTACAGAGAAAACGAAAAAAAAAGAAAGAGGGCTCGACGATGAACTGCGGCCCTCCCTTCGATTCAGCGCCACCACCACAGGGAAGGCCGCCGCCCACCTCCTCTTCACGCCCTCCTCCTCCTCTTCTCTCCTCCTCCGTTCTGAAAATCCCCAAACCGCCACAACGCCCCCCCCCCCACCGTAAACCCTAATCCGCCGCCACTACAGGGAAGGCCGCCGCCCCCCCTCCACACCCGCGCCACTACACTCCGACGAACTGCGCCCCCCCCTCTCGCTCGCTGTAAGCTTTCACTTTATTCATTGATCTTATTATTATTATTTTTTAAAACTGAAAATTGATTTATTTTAAAACTGAAAACATATGAATTTTAAAACTGAAAACTTATTTATTTTAATTTAAAAAGAAATGATTTTATATTTGAAAGGATATGGGTTTTAAATATATGATTTTTATATTATAGGAAGAATAAAAATATGATTTTTATTCATGTAGAGTAATAAAAATATAATTTTTATTATATTACTAGCATGGTAAAAGTGGAATTTTTATCTATATAGTAGCGGTATAAAAATGTGATTTTTATCCATATAGAGTGATTATAAAAATGTGATTTTTATATACATAGCAACAATATAAAAATGTGATTTTTATATATGTACTGGCTACGGGCAATGAAATTGACAAAAGGGCGAGCACGACAAAGATTTCTACATATGAAGAGTCATGGCGTTTGGTTTAGCTTCTAGGCGAGAACTTCACACTTTTAATTTATTTCTAGTTTGAAATATATACTAGGATGCAGACGGTGCTTAGTAGCACCTGACACCCGTCGTCCACAGACCATGGGTGACTTGTTTGTTTGATTGTCGTGTAGTGAAATTTGATTGTGTGATGGTGAATGAAATAAAATATTTTATAGTCGAAAATATTTTGTAGTTAAAAATATGATTTTTAACGTATATATAAAATAAATATTTATAAACAAATCGGAAGATTTGTTTATATACACTGATTTGACTAATATTGATTGGGACAATAAATTTTACACATCGCCCAACCGCACAAATAAAATATGTGTTTGTTGATTTGAAACCCCACACGGGTATTGGTATGATATTTGGTGTACACTAATCCCGATTGTTTAGTTGTATGTCAATCGATGAGTTGACATACTATGTAAGCGTTAATTATTTATATTTAATGCTTATGCAGTTGTGTGGTGCACTCTGGATGATGGTTGATTATTTATCGTTGCTATTATATACATGTTTTGTATGGAAATCCGTATAATAAACGTTATATGGTAATTGATTGGGCCTCATTCCAATATAGAAAGTAAATTCAAGTGTTGAATTGAAAATAAATTCATGTGTTGAATAGAAAATAAATTCATGTGTTGAATTGAAAATAAATTCATGTGTTGAATTGAAAATAAACTCATGTGTTGAATTGAAAATAAATTCATGTGTTGAATTGAAAATAAATTCATGTGTTGAATAGAAAATAAATTCATGTGTTGAATAAAAGCCATGTTGATTAGATTGACGCCATTTTTACGTGAATGATATTTATATCGATTTATTCATTTTTATAATGAATATAGAAAAGAAAGTGATTTCAAAATTTAACGTTTTGAAAATATTATCATTTGTATATCGATGATGTGGAATATTCAATTTTGATTCGAAATTGAATATGAAGTTGAAATCGTTTTGAAAACGAATTTAAAACGATTTATAAAATACGTTTTAAAAGGAAATCGACGAAGTATATATTATATATATTATATATATAATATAATGGCTTGAATAGAACGCGCCGCGCTGCGGCAGTTCGCGAATTTCAACCATTGACTTTGAATTGACGTTGCGGGAGATCCGACCGTCGGATTCTCCTAAAACCGGAACCGTTGGGTTCGTATCGAAAAGAGCTTTCTAACGAATATTGGAAATTTGAAATCTAACGGTTGGATTTGGAATTATGTCCAAATCAAATTTGGAAAAGGTCGCTATAAGTGCAGTTCGATGGCCGTTTGTGGAAATCGACTGTACGGGCCTGGATAAAATTATTAAAAATAGTAATAACTTGTGTAAAATCATAGGAAATGATTTGTGAAGAATTGGGATGAAAAACTCCATATTTGAAAAGATAAAAATAGATTTTTATCGAAATGAACTAGTTTTGAATTAGAATTATTATTCTATTTATTTTTTAAATAAATAAAGTGGATTTGAAATGGTTTTAAAAGTAACCAGAATTTCCAATAATTGAATTGGAATGGATTTGAATCGAAATTGTCTTTGGAATATTTCGATGTTGGATTTCGTGATGAAACAGATATTGTTATGGGAATTTGAAAGATATATTTATATCGTTATTTCTAATACGATATTTGTTGGTCGTAGAATTTGATATTGAATATAAGCCGATATATTTTCTATTCAGAGCCTTGTATTTAATATCAAATGTGATTTGGGTTTGTCGTGAATGGTGTCTTCATTAATACCGTTCTTAAACCCAGTTGAGATAAAGATTAAATCTTTTTATTTGGATTTAATGAAGTGTACCAATTAAATGGTGTTTAATTGGAATTGATTTTTGGGTTTATCGTGAACGGTGTTTTAAATAACACTTGTTCTTTAACCCGATAATTAATGGAATGTGATTTTGGGTTTATAGTGAACCGTGTTTTAAATTACATTGGTTCTTTAACCCCGTTAAAGACAGGATATGATTTCCCAAGTTAAATAATCATTGATAGTGATTATGGGGAAGATTAAAACCAAGTGGAGTTTTAATGAATCTTTAATTAAATTGAAGTGATCGAGAATGGAGTATCACCAGTTTGAATCCAGGCGATAGTTAAATCTTTAATTAGATTTGAACGTGAAATGCTAATTGAATTTACCGATAACACCGTGGTGTTAGATATGAAGTATTACCAGTTTTACCTCATAGGATGAATAGGTTGGGATTGGGAAATAAAATAAATGATGACTTCGGTGTGGTTCGCTAATCCTGACTAATTTGAATTGATATTCAAAAGAAGATTAAAGGATAAATTTAAAGAATTTATCTTTGATAAAATGTAACACCCCGTATGTTGAATAACTTGCTATAATATAAAACAGGGCAGAATTAAATTTTAAAATCTGAATCAGGGGAAACAGGCTATGCCATTGCGTTCGTCTCGGAAAAATACGTGAAATAGAGTCCGAGTTTTCGAAAATCGGTGTCCGTATGACCCAGTTAAGGCCCGAAAAAGTTTCAGAAAATTTAAAACAGATTTTAAATACAAAAATTTCAAATTTCAGAAGTGGCGGGAAATTTCCCGCCAGACTCAGGGAGTCGACCTGGGGGTCAACAGGGGTGTCGACCTGCCCACCAGGTCGACTAGGGTGTCGACCCTAGTGTCGACCTGGGGGTCGACCTCCCTGGTCGAGCCTAGGTGACCTGGGTGCACCAGTTTGGCTTTTGGGCTGTGTTTTGGTGGCTAGGACGAAATCTGACGGCTCTAATCTGATTTAGGGTTAATCTAATGGCCTAAAACACCTAATTTCTCTATAAATACACCCTAAGACTACCCTAATTCATACTAAAAATAGATACAACACCGTTATGCCGTCAAAATGCAACTTGAAGGAGCCTCCATCAATTTAAAGAGGAAGATAGCTTCTCAAATCAACCTCTAATCAAAACTAGCAACTTAATCTTCTTCTTAGGAGTGCTAATCAACAAGTTGTGAGTTTTCTATAGCCTTAATGACCAATTGTTGAAATGATTATGATAGGATATAATGAGATTATGGCTATGAATGTGGATCAATGCAAGATTATGTTGTCATATGCTATGTGTTTGTGATGTTATGCAAGTTATGCAAGTTATGTGCTCTATGTTCATGATGTTATGCAAGTTATGTAAGTCATATACTACATGTTCATGATGTTATGCAAGTTATGCAAGTCATATGCTACATGTTCATGATGTTATGCAAGTTATGCAAGTCATATGCTACATGTTCATGATGTTATGTAAGTTATGCAAGTCATATGCTATGTGTTTGTGATGTTATGCAAGTTATGCAACTCATATGCTTTGTGATCATGATGTTATGCAAGTTATGCAAGTCATATGATAAACATTGATCCATTATGACACCATGTTATGCAAGTTTGGTGTTTGATTATATGCAAGTTCATATATGATATGTTATGCAAGTTTGGTGTATGTTTATATGCAAGTTCATATAAGACATGTTATGCAAGTTTGGTGTTTGATTATATGCAAGTGACATGTGCAAGTTTACACCTTAGTATGATATGCATACATATGCAAGTTAACCCCTTAGTATGTCATACATACATATGCAAGTTTACCCCTTTGTATGACATAAGTCACTTATGCAAGTTAACCTCTTTATGACATATGTGATTCATACAAGTTTGGGTTGGTTATTTATGCTAGTTGGGTTTGATGCTATATGCATGTTGACACCTTTAAAACCCACGTTGGTTGAACCCATTGTATTTGTGATGAATCTTCCCTTTTATGTCATGTTAGCGAATTACGTGGGGAACGATGGGGTTAATATACATGTTAATGAAATGGTTGGTATGATTATGCATACCATAAAGTGGATGGACATAATTGAGTCAATTATGTACATCGTTAAAATTGGAATTAATTAGGGAAAATTAATTCGAAATATGGGGGTGATTAATTAGGTGTAATTAATCGACGAAGACACGATGTTGGACCCTTTTGTAGCATAAGACTGCCCGGAACCGGCCGGCAAATCCAGCGGCTACAAATGATTGGCCCAATGTGAGAGGTCTTAGGCACAAACTAAATACGTGACAAGTGTATAGACACGAGGTTAGACTCGGTTATGGCGTAAGGCTGCCCGGACCCAACCGGCAAATCCAGCTGCCATAAAAGATAGTCTAATGTGAGAGGTCTTTACAACGGTTACGTTCTTAATCAATTAAGAAACACTTAACCAGATAAGGATGTAGTGGGGCATGAGGGGTTAAGTGGGTGCCTTGGGTGGCATGTGGAAATCAAGTAAGCGCCTTGGGTGGCATGTGGAAATCTAGTGGGTTGCCTTGGGTGGCAATAGAAAATACGATTAGAATAATTAACCAAGTGGAAACATGTAATTAAACATGATTAAAGGGTTAAGTGGGATGCACTAGATAAAGGGACAAGCTTAGGTGGGTAGCTTGTGGGGCCCATTTCACCCAGTAACCCATATGTATCTTATTGGGCTCGACCCATGTCGAGGACGGGACACGCGTACTGGGCTTGACTATAAGAGGCCAAAACGGGTTAGCGGTGGCAACCCAAGTCCAACGGGTTTCATATGCGTGTGTGGACCCGGGCTGGTAGGTAAGACGTTGTTGCATCGTGTAGGTATAAGCCGTGCACCGTTGATTGTATCGGGTTGCCACTTTGGGGAGTGATACACCCCACTGTGGGGCCAACACGGATATCTACGGTAGGGAGCCGATCGCTTGGGGAGTAGTGGGTACACCTAGTGGAGATAGGGGCAGACGGCACCTATGCAGTCAGCTAGGGGTACACGAAATTACTGGGTAAATTTTCTAAGTCCTTGGGTGGGATCAACCTTTAAGTAGGAATGACTGGTGTGGTGCAGTTAGTAATTACCCTTAGGTGGGTAGATGCGTCTTTACCGTTATCTTAGTTCATCCTATGTCTAGTTGGCTACTTAGTGTAGTCATTTATCCCCGGTCATCCCGTACCAAGTTTATATCATACCCTAATTACTTTAATGGTTGTGTTGTAAAAGTTATAGGGCTCACTCGGACTTATGTCTGACCCCATTGTTTTTATCTTTTTACCCCTCAGGTCCTCGGGTTGGGCCTAGCACTAGTGGGCTTTGATCAGATTTCTTTATCTATCTCTTGGAGCTTGGACCGTGATGTAAATCCCAGCTTATCTTTTCTATTATGGCTATTGTTTATGTAGTGGGATTATGTACTTATGTTTTTATCAGGATGGATATTTAGTACTTGACTCTTTATGATGTTGTAACTAAACATGTTTGCCTTCTGCTGCAATGAAATGATGTTTTAGATTTTCAAGTATTTATATCTGTCTTGTTGTAATTTTTCTGTTCTATATTCACTTAAAATGCTCCACCGAAGTTAAGGCATTCCCTTAGTGAGTGACCTTAGCGGGTATGGGGTGTTACACGTGGTATCAGAGCAAAGGTTACCAGAACAGATAAAATTTTTAGAAAACTATTTTTCTAAAAACATTTTTGGAAGAAGTATTTTCAAAAACATGTCTTTTAAGAGAAAAGTTTTTGAAAGAAAAGCATAATCCCCAATAGCCATATCTTTATCTTTCGAATTCTCTGTTTTGAATCTTTCCTTTTTCGTTTCAGCATGGCTGAAGATCTTAACTTTCCGGAGGGTGTGACGATACCAGTATGGTATAGGAGATTGATGGAGGCTAGGGCCGCCACTGCGGGTCCATCAAATGTTACTCCACCAACAGTAGCACCCGATCTTCCTCCTCCCCCTCCTCCTCCTCGCACGGATACTTTTGCTAAGACTTGCAAGGAATTTAAGGCTATGGGAGGGAAACCTTTTCAAGGATTAGAAACTTTTGTGGAAGCTAGAGATTGGCTTAAGGAGGTGGAAGAGTTGATAGATATCTTTGAGATGGAAGAAGGAAAGAAAGTCAAGTTAGCTGCTTGGTTAAAGAAGGGAGAGGCCTCATTCTGGTGGGAGGTCACTAATGGAGAACGCCCTGTTGACTCTTGGGCAGATTTCAGGCAAAGATTTGTGGCAAAGTTTCTCTCAAGGGCGGAGGAAAGCTTGTATATGGAAAGGTTCTTGACTCTAAAGCACGGAAACCTCTCGGTGAAGGAGTATGTCAACAAGTTTAATCAATTGGCAAGGTTTGGCATAGACATGGTGAATACACCAGAGAAGAAGGCTTTGAGGTTCGTTAAAGGCTTGAATGAACCGATGCATGGATTGGCTATGACTCACATCCCTATGGGGGCCACCTTTGAGAAGCTAGTAGACATGGCACTCATGCATGAGGAAGAGAAGGGTCCCAATGCTAATAAGGCACCCGAGAAGAAAGGAGATCAAAAGAGACCTCAACAGCAACAAAACAAAGGTGGGAAAGGCAACGGTGGCAAGGGAAAGAAGAAGTGCTTCAATTGCGGGACACCAGGCCACCTAAGCAAAGATTGTCGGAAGAAGAAGAAGACGGGCTGCTTCCACTGTGGCGAAGCAGGGCATCTAGTGAAGGATTGCCCTAAGAAGGGGCAAAGGACGGGATCTACCTCAGGGGGACAGGTGCAAGCTCTTATGGCACCAGGTCAGGTAAGGGGGCAAGTTCAGGCTCTCGCGGTTCCACCGATTCAGGAAAGTGGTAGAACTATTTCCGTTGAAAGTCTGGTTTTTCTGTTTGATCATCCTGTCCGTACATTGTTTGACTCTGGCGCATCGCATTCGTTTATCTCATCATCATTAGTTGAGTCACTGCACTTAGACACCAATCTAGTAGATGATCCCTTGGTTGTTTCAAACCCAATTGGGGGCTCCACTTATTTGTCCATGATATGTTTGGGTTTGAAGATTTCTATACTTAGCATTGAGTTAGATGTGATGCTTTTGTTTTGGGCTTCACGGGCTATGGGTTGATTTTGGGCATGGACTGGTTATCCAGTAATGGTGCCGTTCTTGATTGCGAAAGGAGAGTTGTTAGGCTCATGACCTGTTTGGGGAACACTCTCGAGATCTAATGTAATCCCATGGATTCTGTTATGCTAAGTTATCTTGAATCGCTTGACGCTTCGGTCGAGAGTTTGCGATCTGTTAGAGTGGTCCGGGAGTACCCGGATGAGTTTGAGGAGGTGAAGGGCTTACCTCCGAAGCGGGAGATAGACTTTCGAATATATCTGGTGGACAATGCTAAACCAGTATCTTTACCAGTGCGCCACATGGCTCCTCGTGAGAAGAGGGAACTCCATAAGCAAGTAGGGGAGTTGCTTGAGAAGGGGTTCATAAGGCGAAGTATATCGGAGTGGGGTGCTCCAGTAGTTTTTGCCACGAAGGCGGATGGGTCCCTCAGACTTTGTGTAGACTATAGAGAACTCAACAAGCTCACAAAGAAGAATAGACACCCATTGCCGAGGATAGATGATCTTTTTGATCAGTTGGTTGGCGCTTCAGTATTTTCGCAGTTGGACCTAGCCACGGGGTTTCATCAGTTGAGGGTGGCTGAGGATAGCATAGACAAGACTGCCTTTAGGACTCCGGATGGTTTCTATGAGTGGCTGGTGATGCCATTTGGTTTGACGAACGCCCCAGCATACTTTGTTGATTTGATGAGTAGGGTGTTCAGGGAGTTCCTTAATAAGTTCGTGGTGGTCTTTGTGGATGATATCTTAGTATTTTCTAAGAGTGAAGAAGAGCATGCCCTACATCTTAGGGAAGTGTTGGAGACTCTTCGAGCACATAGCCTTAAGGCTAAATTCTCTAAATGTCAATTCTGGAGGAAGGAAGTGCGGTTCTTGGGGCACGTGGTCTCCAAGGAAGGGATAGATGTGGATCCCGCGAAGGTAGTGTCCATCCAAGATTGGAAGGTTCCGAAGAATGCTACCGAGGTGAGGAGTTTCTTAGGGTTGGCTGGCTACTATAGGAAGTTTATCAAGGACTTCGCGAAGATATCAGCCCCATTAACTCGCTTGACGAAGAAGAATCTAGTCTTCGCATGGGACGTAGATTGTGATGATGCGTTCCGACGGTTAAAGAGAGCTTTAACCACAGCTCCAGTCTTAGTGTTGCCAGATGGGAGTAAGCCATTTGTTGTCTATACCGATGCTTGTGGGACTGGACTGGGCACAGTCTTAATGCAAGAGGGAAGGGTAATAGCCTATGGTGGAAGGCAGTTGAGAAAGCATGAGAAAAATTACCCTACCCATGATCTAGAGTTGGCCGCTATTGTTTTTGCGCTTAAGATTTGGCGCCATTATCTTCTCGGTGAGAGATTCGAATTGTTCACTGAACACAAATCATTGAAGTACTTGTTTTCTCAGAAGGATCTGAACTTGAGACAACAAACGTGGATGGAGTTCTTAGCATCCTATGATTTCGAGATAGCGTATACCCCTGGCAAGGGTAACGTGGTGGCGGACGCCTTGAGTAGAAAAAGGTTGTCCTTGAGTCCATTGTTCGTGGAACGACGAAGCTTGTAATTTATCTCGATGTTTGATTTCAGATCTTCCGTTGACTATATACCCGGTTTGCTAGCATCCTTGGAGGTCAGACCTACTCTTTTGGGACGGATTGGCGAGGCACAGCGGGACGACCCACAGTTGGTTGAGTTAGTAGAGAGGCTCATAAGGGGGGAGTCGTCCAGCCATTTGAGTAGGTACACCCTAGACGATAGGGGGTGCTTGCGTAGAGACGGTAGACTTTGTGTACCGCAAGACGAGGGTTTGAGGAAGGCTATTCTTGATGATGCACACCGTTCTAGGATGACCATTCATCCCGGTGGGGACAAGATGTACCAGGACATGAGGCGAGTTTTCTTTTGGGCCGGTATGAAGAAAGATGTGGCCGAGTATGTCGCTAGATGCTTGGTGTGCCAACAAGTGAAAGCGGAGCAAAAGAAACCTGGTGGGTTGCTTCACCCATTGGAAGTTCCGCAATGGAAGTGGGATAGCGTCTCGATGGATTTTATTGATGGGTTACCCAGATCGAGGAAGGGTAATAAGGGAATTTGGGTTGTAGTAGACAGACGGCTCCATGGCTAGCTTCAGTTTATCTTCGAGAGATAGTTCGATTGCATGGGGTACCCTCTAGCATAGTGAGTGATCGAGACCCTATCTTCACTAGCGAGTTTTGGAGGAGTTTGCAAGAAGCAGTGGGGACTCAATTGTGTTTGAGCACCGCATATCATCCTCAGATGGACGACCAGACCGAGAGGGTGAATCGTGTTCTGGAAGACCTTTTGAGGCTTTGCATCTTAGATTTTGGAGGTACATGGGAAGAGCATCTTCCATTGGTAGAGTTCGCGTATAATAACAGCTTTCAGTCCAGTATTGGTATGGCTCCTTTCGAAGCTCTTTATGGAAGGCCTTGTCGATCACCTACATGTTGGTGGGAATCTATGGATAAGATCTTGCTTGGGCCTGATATGGTTAGAGAGACTTCGGAAAAGATTGATTTAATTCGAAGAAGGATGAAAGCGGCGCAAGACAGGCAGAAATCTTACGCGGATAAGAGGAGGACGGATCTGGAGTTTGATGTTGGGGACATGGTCTTTGTCAAAGTATCTCCATTACGGAATGTTGTTCGCTTTGGGTCCGTTGGGAAGTTAGCACCAAGATTTGTTGGGTCGTTTCCTATTAAGGAAAGGATTGGACGGATGGCATATAGAGTGGATTTACCTGAGAGACTTAGTGGGGTACATGACGTATTCCATGTGTCACATTTGAGGAAGTGCCTACATGAGACCGCAGATGTGGTAGAGCCGAGCTTGCTTAGAGAAGTGGAGGTAGAGCGTGATACGACTATTCGACGAGCTCTTACCCGCATCCTTGGGTCAGAGATTAGGAAGTTGAGGAACAGAGAGGTGCGACTAGTCAAAGTGCAATGGGGAGAGGATGAGAGCAATGCTACTTGGGAGACAGAAGCGAAGATGCGTTCACTGTACCCATTCCTTTTTGAGGGTATGTCTTTTAACTTCTCCTTTATCGTTTGTCTAGTACTTATCTTATCTTTAGTATGTCCTCTCATTAGTACCTTGGACCTTTAGATAGGGTAAACCTATGGTTGAAACATGTGTTTGAGACATGTTATGTTTGATGGATGCAAGTGGTTGCTAGTGGTTGCTCGTGGATGCATATACACACACTCTAGGCACTAGATCGGCTCAGTCACTTCATATTGCATATAATTGTGTGTAGGTAGCTATATTAATGGATGTATAATGGTTGTGCTATCATATGGATGATGCATTTTGGTGAATGATTGTGCACTCATGTAGAACTAGTATGTGTCGATAGGGTTCTTTCGCATACATATTGGATGCATGGCACTATCATGGTTTGCATTAAGGAGGTCAACTGAATTAGTAGACCGCCTGATTTTGCATTAGACAGGGAACATATACACACACTCTTTGCATATGTCCATACAGCATTAGAAACTCTAAGGACAATGGATGCCAGTGTTTGATGGTTTGAGTAGATGGTTGTTTGGATGGTAGGATACGTTCTTCTTGACTTAGAGATTTCGGGGACGAAATCCTTTAAGTAGGGGAGAATGTAACACCCCGTATGTTGAATAACTTGCTATAATATAAAACAGGGCAGAATTAAATTTTAAAATCTGAATCAGGGGAAACGGGCTATACCATTGCGTTCATCTCGGAAAAATACGCGAAATAGAGTCCGAGTTTTCGAAAATCGGAGTCCGTATGACCCAGTTAAGGCCCGAAGAAGTTTCAGAAAATTTAAAACAGATTTTAAATACAAAAATTTCAAATTTCAGAAGTGGCGGGAAAATTCCCGCCAGACTCAGGGAGTCGACCTGGGGGTCGACAGGGGTGTCGACCTGCCCACCAGGTCGACTAGGGTGTCGACCCTAGTGTTGACCTGGGGGTCGACCTCCCTGGTCGAGCCCAGGTGACCTGGGTGCACCAGTTTGGCTTTTGGGCTGTGTTTTGGTGGCTAGGACGAAATCTTACGGCTCTAATCTGATTTAGGGTTAATCTAATGGCCTAAAACACCTAACTACTCTATAAATACACCCTAAGACTACCCTAATTCATACTAAAAATAGATACAACACCGTTATGCCGTCAAAATGCAACTTGAAGGAGCCTCCATCAATTTAAAGAGGAAGATAGCTTCTCAAATCAACCTCTAATCAACTCTAGCAACTTAATCTTCTTCTTAGGAGTGCTAATCAACAAGTTGTGAGTTTTCTATAGCCTAAATGACCAATAGTTGAAATGATTATGATAGGATATAATGAGGTTATGGCTATGAATGTGGATCAATGCAAGATTATGTTATCATATGCTATGTGTTTGTGATGTTATGCAAGTTATGCAAGTTATGTGCTCTATGTTCATGATGTTATGCAAGTTATGCAAGTCATATACTACATGTTCATGATGTTATGCAAGTTATGCAAGTCATATGCTACATGTTCATGATGTTATGCAAGTTATGCAAGTCATATGCTACATGTTCATGATGTTATGTAAGTTATGCAAGTCATATGCTATGTGTTTGTGATGTTATGCAAGTTATGCAAGTCATATGCTTTGTGATCATGATGTTATGCAAGTCATATGATAAACATTGATCCATTATGACACCATGTTATGCAAGTTTGGTGTTTGATTATATGCAAGTTCATATATGATATGTTATGCAAGTTTGGTGTATGTTTATATGCAAGTTCATATAAGACATGTTATGCAAGTTTGGTGTTTGATTATATGCAAGTGACATGTGCAAGTTTACACCTTAGTATGATATGCATACATATGCAAGTTAACCCCTTAGTATGTCATACATACATATGCAAGTTTACCCATTTGTATGACATAAGTCACTTATGCAAGTTAACCTCTTTATGAAATATGTGATTCATACAAGTTTGGGTTGGTTATTTATGCTAGTTGGGTTTGATGCTATATGCATGTTGACACCTTTAAAACCCATGTTGGTTGAACCCATTGTATTTGTGATGAATCTTCCCTTTTATGTCATGTTAGCGAATTACGTGGGGAACGATGGGGTTAATATACATGTTAATGAAATGGTTGGTATGATTATGCATACCATAAAGTGGATGGACATAATTGAGTCAATTATGTACATCGTTAAAATTGGAATTAATTAGGGAAAATTAATTCGAAATATGGGGGTGATTAATTAGGTGTAATTAATCGACTAAGACACGAGGTTGGACCCTTTTGTAGCATAAGACTGCCCGGAACCGACCGGCAAATCCAGCGGCTACAAATGATTGGCCCAATGTGAGAGGTCTTAGGCACAAACTAAATACGTGACAAGTGTATAGACACAAGGTTAGACTCGGTTATGGCGTAAGGCTGCCCGGACCCAACCGACAAATCCAGCTGCCATAAAAGATAGTCTAATGTGAGAGGTCTTTACAACGGTTACGTTCTTAATCAATTAAGAAACACTTAACCAGATAAGCATGTAGTGGGGCATGAGGGGTTAAGTGGGTGCCTTGGGTGGCATGTGGAAATCTAGTTGGTTGCCTTGGGTGGCAATAGAAAATACGATTAGAATACTTAACCAAGTGGAAACAAGTAATTAAGCATGATTAAAGGGTTAAGTGGGATGCACTAGATTAAGGGACAAGCTTAGGTGGGTAGCTTGTGCGGGCCCATTTCACCCAGTAACCCATATGTATCTTATTGGGCTCGTCCCATGTCGAGGACGGGACACGCGTACTGGGCTTGACTATAAGAGGCCAAAACGGGTTAGCGGTGGCAACGCAAGTCCGACGGGTTTCATATGCGTGTGTGGACCCGGGCTGGTAGGTAAGACGTTGTTGCATCGTGTAGGTATAAGCCGTGCACCGTTGATTGTATCGGGTTGCCACTTTGGGGAGTGATACACCCCACTGTGGGGCCAGCACGGGTATCTACGGTAGGGAGCCGATCGCTTGGGGAGTAGTGGGTACACCTAGTGGAGATAGGGGCAGACGACACCTATGTAGTCAGCTAGGGGTACACGAAACTACTGGGTAAAATTTCTAAGTCCTTGGGTGGGATCAACCTTTAAGTAAGAATGACTGGTGTGGTGCAGTTAGTAATTACCCTTGGGTGGGTAGATGCGTCTTTACCGTTATCTTAGTTCATCCTATGTCTAGTTGGCTACTTAGTGTAGTCATTTATCCCTGGTCATCCCGTACCAAGTTTATATCATACCCTAATTACTTTAATGGTTGTGTTGTTAAAGTTATAGGGCTCACTCAGACTTATGTCTGACCCCGTTGTTTTTATCTTTTTCCCCCTCAGGTCCTCAGGTTGGGCCTAGCACTAGTGGGCTTTGATTAGATTTCTTTATCTATCTCTTGGAGCTTGGACCGTGATGTAAAGCCCAGCTTATCTTTTCTATTATGGCTATTGTTTATGTACTGGGATTATGTACTTATGTTTTTATCAGGATGGATATTTAGTACTTGACTCTTTATGATGTTGTAACTAAACATGTTTACCTTCTGCTGCAATGAAATGATGTTTTAGATTTTCAAGTATTTATATCTGTCTTGTTGTAATTTTTCTGTTCTATATTCACTTAAAATGCTCCATCAAAGTTAAGGCATTCCCTTAGTGAGTGACCTTAGCGGGTGTGGGGTGTTACATAAAATTAATGGGAACCTTTCCCAAAGTGTAAGAATATTTGAATAAAAGAATATTCTGAATTGGAATGAGGCGTATGTTGTGTTTATGTAACACTTGTTTATTATATATGCGAGTTATTTAGAAAGACCAGGTTTATCCTATTCTGAATAACTGATTCGACGTGGTGTCGAGAATGAAGATGGTGGTTGAAGACCGGAGGTCTTCACGTCGTTTGGATAATTACTGATGATCTTGATTGGGCCGTACACCCAAGAGGAGGGAATCAGTTAGTGATCGTCCAGACATACTTGGAGATCGATGGATATGCGAGGTACAAGGTGCCTCCGGTTTCGTTCAGACCCAGAACGGACTTGTAAATGGACAGTGTGTCAAACATTGAGTATCATTCTTTGTGATTGATGGATATCGGTTGCATGGAGTGGTTTGCCTGTGTGGAAGGCTAAGATGCAATGTGATCAAGGCTTCTGTTGAAAAGCAGAGTCTTGTGGTTGATGATCAAAGCAAGGCCTGTGTGGCATAGCTTTGTGTAGCGTTGATTTGCGACCTCACATCCCGGACGTGAACCAGAAACGGGAGAAGGACCTCAGGGAGGGAATGCGTTTCGTACTAGCTAGAAGTGGCGTCAGTGGTTTTACACGCCCTGATGACTTTGACTTATGTGGTTGTTGCTGTTGTGAGGCGCCTCAGATATATCGGTGACTGTGTGGAGCCGATGGAGTCATTGACACCCCATAGGGTGGGGAAACGCAATGTTCAGGCATTTTAATCCACATCGGTGGACCGGCCCTGACGATCCAAGGGACGATGCGTTCTGTTCCTGAGACACGGGCTAGAGCGTCTCGAATTCAGTAAGGACGATCCCTGGCCTTGGTTCATAGATGGAAATCCAACTTCCAATACGTGACTTTGCGTTTTTGATTGCAGAGCCTAGTATGGCGACATAGTGGGATGGGGCACTTATGCCGTCTATGATTGATACTTATGATTGAAATTGTTTTGACACTATACACTTATAGTAATAATAAAAGATGAAATTTAGCGTATCAAGCATTCTTGGCTATTATAAGGTAAAAACCCTATCCTCCGGCTTGTGTTGCATTGTGTGATGGGACCTGGCTCTTATAATGGCTTCATTTTTCTTTATTTATCATTGCATTGTTGTTTTATGCACTGGTATTCTTGGGAGGAAACATGTTCCGTGTTATACGGCGTGGTCCCTTGATTTACCTAATTTTAAAATAAAGATTAATAACTGTTTTAGTTCTCACACCAGTCACATGACTGACCTGGAGTTTATTGTTTTAACCTAAACTCTGGGTGCCCCTATTTTCGACACGGGCAGCTTGTAGTTTTGGTTTTGCAGATTTATATTCACAGGATCCTGGTTTACAGCTGGAACGATATCCGGAAAGCGGTGTATCCGTATATTCCTTTCAGTTGTGTTTTGTATCATTTTCCGCTGCATTGTAAATTGTAAATCTCTGATGTTTAGTAAATGTGTAATATTTATTCATACTCTGTATATTCTTGTATTCTGATGAAATTGTTATAATTAACAATGAAATGTTCTTCTGTCTGCGTTCTGATTCGTCTTGTCCTCATAGTAGTTCGGGCTTTCCTTACCGGGGAAGTTATGGGTGATCACATCTAAGTTTCTATCTTATCTATTCTCACCCTCTAACTTCTTTCATTAACTACTGGTATTTTTGAAGTCTGGATAATCAAAGTGGGTTTTATGTCGATGACAAAAGATCGCAAATTTCCGAGACGTTACAGTATGTCAATCGATTGGTTGACAAGCTGTGTGAGCATTGAATATTTATATTTGATGCTTATGCAGTGTAGAATGCACTTTGGATGATGGTTGACCGTGTTTGGTTATTGTTGTGTACATGTGTGTATGAAATCCATATAAACCAAATTATATGGTATTTGATTGTGTTTGATTCCACTTTGGAAAGAATGGATATTTTTAAATAATGAATATTTTAAAATACGGAATATTTTAAAAATAATATTCAGTAAAAGATCAAAATCTGATTTTGATGTCCGATTTGGGATGGACACGAAAATATTTAAATATATAATGCCGTGTTGATTAGATTAGCGCCATTTTGACGTGAACGATATTTATATCGATTTTATTCAATTTTATAATGAATATTTAAAAGTAAACGATTTCAAAATATAATGTTTTGAAAATACTATCATTTATATATCGATGGTATGGAATATTCAATTTTGATTTGAAATTGAAAATGAAGTTGAAATCGTTTTGAAAATGAATTTAAAACGATTTGTAAAATACGTTTTGAATGGAAATCGACGAAATATATATAACATATATATATTATATATATATAATGGCCAGAATAAAACGCGCTGCGGTAGTTCGCGAATTTCGACCCTTGACTTCAAATGGACATTACGGGAGATCTGACCTTTGGATTCTCCTAAAATCGAAACCGTTAGGTTCATATCGAAAAGAGAATTCTAGCGAATACAAGAAATTAGAAGTCTAATGGTTGGATTTGGAATCATGTCCAAATCAAATTTGGAAAAGGTTGTTGTAAGTACAGTTCGATGGCCGTTTATGGAAATCTACTGTACGGGCCTTTAAAAAAATATTAAAAATATCAATAATTTGTGTAAAATCATAACAAATGATTTGGAAAGAATTGGGATGAAAAATTCCATATTTGAAAGGATAAAGATATATTTTTATCAAAATGAGCCAGTTATGAACTAGAATTATAATCCAATATTTTTAAATAATTAAATTGGGTTTGAAATGGTTTTAAAATAACCAGAATTTACAATATACGAATTGGAATGGATCAGAATCGAAATTACCTTCGTAATATTTTGATATTGGGTTTCGTGATTATACGGATATTGTGGAGGAATTTGGAAGATATATATATCGTTATTCCAATACGATATTTGTTGGTCTTAGAATTCGACATTAAATATAAGCCGATATACTTTCTATTCAGACCCTTGTATTTAATATCGAATTGGATTTTGGGTTTGTCGCGAATGGTATCTTTAATAATACTGCTCTTAAACCCAATAGAGTTAAGAAAATTAGAAACTGACTGGAGATTAGCTAAGTTGAATGGTTTCCTAGGTATTGATCCGATGTTGGTTTCGGCCTTCGGGGTTAGTACTAAGGGAATTGTTCTCTTACTAATTTATGATTAGAGACTGATGGGATTTTTGGTTTGTTGTGAACAGTGTTTTTAACAACATTCGTTCTTTAACCCGCTTTACAGTGAAATGTGATTTGGAATTTATAAAAAAAATTATTGAGATTTAACGAGAATTTTCTAAAGTAAAGTTTTCCAATTTAATATATTAAATTGGAATTGAATGGAATTCGATTGATAATAATCGAAGTGAACTTCTGTGGAGGAAGAATGTTAATACATACGGAATTTAAAAGGCTTTGCCGTTATTCCATTTATATTATTGGTCGGATACGGAAATTGATATCGATTATATAATGATTTGTTTTACCGTGAAGATTCCATAATTAATGGAATGTGATTTGGGTTTATCGTGAACGGTGTTTTAAAATAACACTTGTTCTTTAAACCGATTAATAATGGAATAAGGTTTTGGGTTGTCGCGAATGGTATCTTTAATAATACTGTTCTTGGACCCAATAAAGTTAAGAAAATCAGAAACTGACCGGAGATTAGTTAAGTTGAATGGTTTCCTGGGTATTGATCTGATGTTGGTTTCGGCCTTCGGGGTTAATACTTAGGGAATTGATCACTTGCTAATTTACTGTTAGAGGCTAATGGAATGGAATGTGATTTGGGTTTATCGTGAATCGTGTTTTAAATGACATTTGTTCTTTAACCCAGTTAAAGACAGGATATGATTTCCAAGTTAAATAATCATTAATATTGATTTTTGGGAAGATTTAAACCAAGTGGAGTTTTAATGAATCTTTAATTAGATTGAAATGGAATGTGATAATTTAAATTATCAAATTTGGGAAATAATCGAGAATGGAGTATCGTCAGTTTTACTCCTAGCGATAGTTAAACCTTTAATTAGATTTGAACGTGAAATGGTAATTAAATTTACCAATAACACCGTGGTGTTAGATACGGAGTATGATCAGTTTTGCTCCATGGGATGAATAGGTTGGGACTGGGAAATAAAATAAATGATTACTTCGATGTGGTTCGCTAATCCCGACTAGTTTCGAAAACCTTAACATGGTTTGAATTGACATCCAAAGGAAGATTAAAGAATACATTTAAAGAATTTATCTTTGATAAAATTAATGGGAACCTTTCCCAAAGTATGTGAATATTTGAATAAAAGAATATTCAGAATTGGAATGAGGCGTATGTTGTGTTTTATAGCACTCGTTTATTATATACGCGAGTTATTCGGAAAGGCCTGGTTTATACCCATTCTGAATAACTGATTCGACGATAAGTCGACAATGAAGACGGTGGTTGAAGACCGGAGGTCTTTACATCGTTTGGATGATTACTGATGTCTTGATTGGGTTGTACACCCAAGACGAGGTAATAAGTGGTGATGTCTTGATTTCTGTTAAATATATATCTATTTGGCGGCGGAGAATTTATTCTCTTGCTTAACGCCCTTCTTTGAGACGTACGAGCTCAGAGGTTATATATCGATAGATATCAGTCGCATGGCATGAATTACCTGTGTGGCATGCTGAGATGCAGTGATCAAGGATTTTGTTGAAAAGCAGAGTCTTGGGTTTGATGACCAAAGCACGACTTTAATAAAGCGTAGCTTTGTGTATGGCGTTAATTCGGGAGCCTCACACCTTGGTATGAGTCAAAAACAAGATCGTGACTGCAGGGAGTGCACGACGTTTCTTTCTAGCTATGGGTGGTGTCAGTGTTTTCCTAGCCCTGACATTTATATTATTTTTACCTATGTGGTTGTTGGATTGCGAGGCGCCTCGGATATATCGGTCTCTATGGAGCCGGTGGATAGTTCCGATAGGATCGGGAAACGTGTGTTTAGGAATAACCAATCCTCAAACGTAACGGAGGACCGGCCCTGAAGATCCAAGGGCTACCCAGAGTGTGTAGTCCTGAGGCATTTGTTAGAGTGTCTCGAAGCAGTGAGGAGCCATCCCTGGCCTCAGATCATGACGGAAATCCAATTTCCAATACGTGACATTTCGGTTTTGATTGTAAAGCCTAGTATTGGCGACTTGATAGATGGTACCCATATCGCCTATGATTGATACATTTATATTTGAAGTTGTTTTGACACTATACACTTATAATAGTATCAAATGATTTGTTTTAAACGTACCAAGCATGTTTGGCTATTATAAGGGAAAACCCTATCCTCCTGCTTGCGTTTCATTATGTGATGGGACCTGGGTCTTATAATAGCTTAATTTTTCCAAAAAGCATTGCGTTGTTTATTATATGCACTGGTATTCTTGGGAGGAAACCGGTTCCGTGTTATACGGCGTGGTCCTGTGATTTGCCTTATCATTTATATAAGTTTTAAATAACTGTTTTAGTTCTCATACCAGTCACATGACTGACCTGGAGTTTGTTGTTTTAACCTAAACTCTGGGTGCCTCTTTTTTCCACATGGACAGCTACTAGTTTTGGTTTTGCAGATTTATATTCACAGGACCCTGGTTTACAGCTGGAATGATATTCGGAAAGCTCTGTATCCGTATATCTCTTTCAGTTGTGTTTTGTATTATTTTTCCACTGTTATGTAATGTAATTTAAATCTCTGATATTTTTCTGATGTGTAATATTTATTCATACTCTGTATATTCTTGTATTCTGATGGAATTATTGTAATAAGCAATGAAATGTTCTTCCGCTTGTGTTCTAATTCGTCTTGTTCTTAAAGAAATCCGGGCTTTCCTTCACGGGGATGTTCAGGTCGTTTCAAAACCAACCTTTGTCTTGAGCATCTATGCACACGTCCAACGGACGTGCCTAAGTATTGGTGTGTATATATATATACATATTGGATATTCTCGCAGTACCATTAGCGGATCCCCGCAATATCATTAGCAGATGACCTTATGTGCCCTACAATATATTATAGTGGATGACCTTCACACCGCCATATCCTGCCTTGAAGCAGGATTGGTATTATTTATGTTATCTAACATATGTGGATGCAGGGAAAACAGGTTAGAAGAATCTAACTGGATTCCTTAATTTATTTAGTGTTGTTTACATATTTATACATATGTGTGATGTGTGAATTGAATGGATGATTTGTGTGTTTGGATATTAGAATATCACTGGCCCTAGATATTTATACTTAAATATATCAAGAAGAGATTGTTGGATTTAAAAAGTAAAATTTACTTTTCAAAATAGAAATGGTATTTCGAATGAATTGAGAAATATTAAATTGTTTTTAATAATAAAAACAAGTAGCTGAAATTTTAAACGATGTTTATAAATGGAAAGAAATATTATCATTTGATAATATTAAATTTTAAATTCAAGTATGAATTTAAAAAGGAAAAATTTATTTTCTGAAGTGGAAATTAGTTTTTTCAAATGGAATTTGAAATCAAAGCTTATTTTAATATTTCAAACAAGAAGTGGAATTAATAAACGATATTTATAAATAAAGAAAAAATAACTATTATTGGATAATTTGAATTTTTAATTTAAGTATGAATTTAAAAAGTGAATTCGGAATCGTTTCAAGAAGAAAATGATAAAATTTATTTCGTTGTTCGGAATATAAATTTAATTAAATTAATCCATCAGATTTATTTTAGAATTCGACTGTGTAGAATTTACAAATGCAAATTGCTTCAGAAAGGAAATTATGATTATATTTAGTTGAAATTATATTTTAGAACTATAATCCAAGAAGCAGAGACTTAAATATTTAAATATGAAAATATATACGATATATATATAAGTTATAATAATAAAATAAAATGGAAACCAAGTTTCAAATGGATTTTAAATTGGAAGTTTTAGGCAGTTAATTTATAAACAACATTTATAAATGGAATGAAGTCAGATAATTTGTAAATAGATTATTCCAAATTAAACATGGCTTATAAAACCATATTTTAATGGACTAAAAAGTGGGATCTTAATAGAGTTTTTGAATTACGAGCTTTATCAATCTCAAGATAAGAACGTTGTCGGTCATGGTCTGAGAGGTAAATAAAATACCCCAACTTGAACGACTTCACTATTATCAAGAAATGATATTAGTTTGTAATGGTAAAGGATGTTGAATTAATTTATTTATAAAGGAATTAATAATTGGAATTCGATTATATCAGATTTTATAAATAATTTAACTCCAGGGGAGTTGAAATTGAATATAGGAAAATGAGTTTTGAATAAATTCATAATTGAGTGGTGAATGTGGAATAAAATAATCAACGAATGTGAGTAATCTGAATTGTTAAGTTAGTTTGGAATTATTTTACAATGAAGTTTTTATAATTATATTTAATTTAATTAAACAAACTCGCCATAGCGTGGTAGTTCGTAATTTGGCATTCCGAACTTCATTTGAGTATATAGAAGTCGATATAAGTCGGAATTTAATGAAACTTGAAATGTTTGGACCTATTGAATAATAATTTTCTAATGGAAGAGAAAAATCTAAATTTTGTCTTATAGATTTTAAGTTATGTCAAAATCAAATTTTCAGAAAAATAGCGTCATAATCGTTTTTAAACCATAACGGTTTATTTAATAAATTAAAAGGATTTTTAGTAGTAAAATTAAAATTTCCATTAGAAAAATCCAGATTTGAGTTATAAAATAATTATAGACACAAGTCGAGTGCATGGATTGATTTTCAGATTATAAATCAGATTTTTAATTATCAAATGAAGTTAACTAATTTCTTTGAAATTAGTTAATAAAGTTTGTCCCGAATTTAACTTTGTTTAAGTGATTTAAATTTGCTAACTGAAATTAAAAATCCGAGTATGAAATGTGAATTAGAATTGGGAAGCAAGCAAGGATTTTTTATTTGATTTGTATATAAGTAAATACAAATGTATTTGAATGAGATATGTTCAATTTAAAAGTAAGTGAAACCAAGAAGCTAAATAGAAAATTTTTAGCGAATGGAAAGCAAGTTATGTAAAAAGGGATGAATTGATTAAAATGAACTAGAAATGGCCTTGTATATTTTAACAGGTATGGAATAGAGATAATGAAGATTATAATTTGAGTGCTCGACAAAAAGGTACATGTTTCAATTCCATATGAGGTTTTATGAGCCTATTGGGCAAGGCGCTTGGCTTTTTTTTTTCTTTTTTGAGTGGAAAGGGCCTAGAGAGGCGAGTTGAGGTTTGAGCTATTGATCAGTACAAAGAAGGTACTGGTGAAATTTTCCAAAAATTTAAGGAGTTAGAATATTTTTAAGAAATTTAGTAACTAGAAATCAATATAGAGAACCCGATAAGGAAATGAACGTGAATATTAAAAATGTCCAGTGATTGTTTGATGTTAGAAATTTGGGTGGATGTTTGTTTTCCTTTGATAGTTAAATTACCGACTATCAAAGATTTTTTACCATCGTTGTCAATATGGAGAGACCGGTTTGATTTAATATCTGAAAACCACTCCGTATAGACATAGGCGTCGCAAATTAGATTATGCCGAAGATAATGGAAGACGGAGTGAAATGCAAGGGCTATTCTATTTGTCCAAACCCAGGACAACCTGCATGGACGAATGTATGACAGAGTTGCCTAATAGATCACATAAGTCGATCTTTTAAGGGTATTACGTTGTTGGCGGAGGAATTCGTTTCACTTAGCTTTTTATACCCGTAATATTTTGGGAAGATCAACTAGTGATTTGACGGTTTTGACGATATGGCATTCAAAGTGAATGATGGCCAGATGTTCTAAAAAGATAGATGTAGCCTCAAGCCTCACAACCGGGAAATGACAAAAATCGGGCAGGCAACATGGCTAGTTGGGTTATACCCAAGCAGGGTATATTTGTCACCGATCTAGAGAAAATTCATTACTTGTTCTTCTTTCGATTCTGTATCTTACGGATTACGTTTGGATGGCCAACAACCGTAGGTGACAATATATTCGCTACACTCAAGCTAAATGAGTGGGGGGTCATGTGTGGCCGGGTTGCAAGATGTTCTTACTGAACCCCAGTGTATCCCCTCTTGAGTACACTGATCGGGAGATGGTCCTATACTTTGTCATAATTGGAATCCAATCTCCAATAAGCGCCCTGCATTATTTGATTTTATACTATGTATGTAGAGCATGAGATGCAAGCGTTCTACTATTTGGTTATTTATTTGATTAGATATTATTATAATATCACCGTATTTTGATATCAAAATGTTTTGGGTTATAGTAAAGTAAAAAACAATCCATGTTTATGTAAGGGCTGGTCTTACTATTATCCTTTTCTTTCAAAAGGATTTTGAAAGTTAAACAGTATGGTTGGAGTTTACTCACACCAGTCCCATGACTGACCCAGAGTTTATTTGTTTTTTTCCCTAAACTCTTGGGTGCCTAAATTTTTACGGGCAGTCACGTGTTTTAGGCTTTTACAGATACACTTGGAGGAGCATGAAGCAGGAGGCTTCACCTTTAGTTATTTAGAGTTATTTACGTTGAATCAAATGTTGTGTTGTACTCTGATAATGGTATGTATATATGATACAAAATTTTGTATTTCAATGATTATGTTATATAATATATTTTATTCGTTCCGCTGTGAGATTCTGATATTTAATTTAGTTCTATCTTCTATCTATATTGATTTCTTTATCCCTAATGACTCGTATTTCTTTGCTATTTGGGTTGGACGGGTGTTGTTTTAGTTAACTAGGTGGTACAGATTTTTGGGCCATTATAGTTGGTATCAGAGCTTAGGTTGAGCGAACACTTAGGCTTTGGTGGGGGTTTACTCATTAGAGATAGGTTCAGCAGTACCCTAGAATGATTTGAGTGAGTGTATATGAGAGAGCGTATTTGTAAGGTGATATAAAAATTGTTTTATATTGTGTTGGTTTGTCTGTTGAGTGGTTTATGAATTCTGGTCGAATCATAGGACGCCACGAGGTCGATAGGAGTTTCTAAACACTTGTGCAGAATAGTTCGACATAATATTATTTTAAAGTGGGTAAATGAAATAATTTTAAACAAAATTATATTTTAATATAAAAATGAATAATTTTCTAGAATTATTTACATATGGATGAGTTGGTTGCTATTATGGGGTTATAAAATTGAAATGGTTATATATAACCAAATAGAACTTATATATGAATGATATATACAAATGAGATAAATTAAAATTAGGTTGAAACCATAATTTGGAATTTAAATCCCGAAAAGGTAGAAAATATTTTTCCAAAGTATATTAAAATAATATAGCTTTGTTTGGGAAGGATTTTTGAATAAAAATCATTTTGAATGGATTTTGAAAGTGATAAAGCACTGAACTCATTTCAGTAGCTGAAAAATAATTCCGATGATGATCGCGACATCATCGGTGTTCATTTTCGAGCTTCTAAGTGATGGATTGCTACCATGATGAGATTTCCAATTAAAAAATTATTTTAGAAAACAAGTTGTTTGGAAAGTTCAATTGTTTTGAATTTGAGATAAATATATGTGTGTATATTTATATGATTTCAAAAGGAATTTGAAATAACAAACCCGAGAATTTGAATTCTGAAGTTTAACTTAAACAAGTTAAATTAATTGAAAGGAATAAACTGATTTGAATCAATCTGAATAAATTTGAACGCACATGAAATACTAAATTATAACAAAGTGAGCTTTTAACCTATCTATAGCATTTCTTCTGCCTTAGTAATTATAAGGACGAAATTCTTTTAAGGGGGAAGGAACGTAACATCCCAGATTTTTAATCGTCTAATTTTAAACCTTTAAATTTATTTTAAACGTTGAATTCGTAAAACAAAATGAGTTTTAATGTAGAATTTATCGACTTAATAATTAGTATACGATTTAATATCGAATACATTTAATTATCGTAATATGAAATGGTAACAATTGAATTCATAGTTAAAAAAACTAAATTGAAAATATTCAGTCGATCAATATAAATTCTATATTGAATTAGAACGATAATAATAATTTATGACCGATGAATTTGATTAGTTTGAATATAAAATATATTTTTATCAATTTAAATTGATATGTGAAATAGTAAAATTTCAGACGATCTCCGAATTCGATGAAACCAATTCCATTAAGTTCGAAATATTAAGTTATAGCAAGGTGTCAATTTCCATCATGATTGGAGCTCATCTGTAGTGGTTTTAATGTGAAGCTTCGGACGTAAGTTTCACAAAAATAAAATATAATAAAATTCCTTAGCTTGTTAAACACACTTCAACGAATCTTCCTTAGAACGCTACTATGTTTATAAATAAATGAGTTCCTCTTTCTTTCAGAAACCAACAAACAAAATAAAATTGATTTCCTTCATTTCCTTTTTTTTCTTCATTCTTTCCTCCAAATCAAAAAAAAATCCCGTCCCCCTCTTCAAATTTCAGAAATCCAATTCATATTTTATTTCCTCAAAATATCAAAGCCTACCCCTTTTTCTATTTCGAACCTCCTTTGAAAATCGAAAACCCTCTTTTCATTTCAATCCACAAAGTCAGAACCGATCGTTAAAAAAGGAGGAAGAAATCGAATTTGAATTCGGTTTTGAATTTAAATCTGAGACCGTGCTCTTCGATTCCCTAGAGCTTCTGGTGCGCGATGGTGATTTGTGGGAACTAAGGCACTACATCGAAGCAGCAGAGGTAGACTTCAAGTTTGGATTTATATTTGAATAGGCGCTGTGCTGGGTTGTGAAGATGGAGAATAATTTTTGTGGTGTTCGAATGAGGAAAGTGACATATTGTCACTATCAATTGGAAGCAACTTCAGGTTGCGATGAACTATGGCAACGTTGATGTTGATACAGCTAGGTGTTGTCGCAAATCTGGTGAGGAGTGAGCTAGTTTTTTTGGATTCGATGGCGAAGTATATGAGAATTTGAGACTGTATTGGGATCGGTTTGAAAAATATTGGTCAAGAGGAGTTTGGTTTGGGATTTTTGGACATGGAACTTGATGACGAAGTGTTTGATGGAATGTGTAACAACCCGGAAATTCGGAGCCAATTTAAAATTTTTATTTTGGTGATTTTAACGAATTTTGGATATTTAAAATGAATTATTTTAATAATAACGACGGAAAATTTAATTTTGACGAAGTTAAAACGAATAAATTTATTTTAATTATATAACGAGCCTAAAATAGCGCTGCAGTTCGAAAATTCGATTTCGAATTTCAAATGAATATACAGAATTCGTTTTAAGTCGGAATTGAGTGAAACAAGAAATATTTGAATCTGTTTAATGATATCTTTCTAACGAAGTTAAGAAACTGAGATTTCACTATATAGAGTGTAAGATATGTCCAGTTTAAAATTTAGAAAAGTCGCTGTGGAATTTATATATATTTTAATATATATATATATATATATATATATATATATATATATATATATATAAAGGCCCTTAGAAATGGAAATTTTGCAAACGACCTCGGTTTTCGACGAAACCACTTTTGTTGGATCCGGGATATCAAATTATTGCTAGGCTTCAAAATTCATAATTTTTTGAACCAGTATATGGGCGTAACGAAGCTAAACATGTTTTGACAGTTTCAGTCAATTTGGGTCGACCAGAAATTTGCCATTTTTCAAACGGTCTCAGAATTTGACGAAATTAGTTTTGTTAGGACCGCATCGTCAATACGAAGCTAGAAATAATTTTTTCTGGAATTTTCGTTGTCAGTATGTGACCCCCGTAATTTGAAATGTACGTTCAAATTGAATATATATAGATTTGCGTTTTAATTTGAATGAAAGCTGATCGTAACATACGAATTGGCCTGCGATACATATCCCATTGTGTTCGGAAAGGGGGTATTACGCTAGGGGCGACATTCGTTGGGCCCGGTTTTGAGTTCGTATGCGAAAGTACATATTTTGAAATTAAAATATAAAATATATATATACACTTTCCTTTAACCCCCCCCCCCCTTCACATTCTCTCTCCCTATAAAAGAAATTAAATAAAAAAAGGGTTGTGCCCTAGCTAACGGAGCCGCGCCTCCAGGAGGGCGCGTCGCCCACTGCTCCGCCAGGGCTCAGGCGGAGCAGCACCCCCGGCCCCCGCTCTCCACCTCCGCTAGCCCTCCGACCTCCTTCTCTCTTCCCCTCCTCTTCTAAAGCCTGTCGTGACCCTCCCCAAACCCATCATCTCCTCCAGCGCCGCCTCAGGTCGTAGCGGCCCATCTCCGCCTCCCTTGCTACCACAGCGACGTTGATAACCCCCCGGCCGACGGTGATGAACCACCCCTCCTCCTCCACTTAGAAAAGTAAGTTTTATTTACTTATCTAATTTTATTTTCAGTTTTTAATTAGATTTAGCATAAGTAAAATCTGATTTCTTTTATATAAATTTGCATTGATGTTTATTTTTGGTTTTTTTTTTAATTTTTTTTTAAAAAAAAACGAAGAAAGGTTATATTTTTAAACAATGTAAAACTTTGATTTTTAATGCAAAGAGGGCTTTGGTTAGTCAAAGAAAGAACAGATTTTTAATCAATGAAAGAACGGATTTTTAATCAATGAAAGAATGGATTTTTAATCAAAGGATGAAAAGATTTTTAATCATAGAAAGATTATATTTTTAACGAAATAAAAAAGTGATTTTTTTATCTACAAAAGACGATATTTTTATATAATGTAGAGATTAAAAATATGATTTTTATTTTTAATTAGCAAGGGTAAGATTTTAGTTAGAAAGGGTAGGATCTTTGAATAAATAAAAATAGGATTTTTATACATATGAGTTGGAAATAAAAATTCGATTTTTATTGTATATTAAGAGTAATAAAAATATAATCTTTGTTAGGAGAAAAGAAATATAAAAATATAATTTTCATAATGAAGTGGAGAATAAAAATATGGTTTTTATATAAGGTGAAATAAAAATATGAATTTTATTTTTATCATGAAACGGCAAGAATAAAGATTAAATTTTTATATACGTAGTGAATATGGGCAACGAAAGTGACAAAAGGCGAGAACGGTGAAGATTTTCTACATATGAAGAGTCGTGGTGTTCGGTTTAGCTAATCGGTGAGAACTTCTCACTTTAAATCTTGTTTTCTAGTTAAAAATATATACTAGGATGCAGACGGTGCTTAGCAGCACCCGACACCCGTCGTCCACAGACCATGGATGACTTGTATGCTTGTTTGATGTGTTGTGAAGTTTGTTTGTGATGTTGATGTGAAACGGATAATAAAACATCATGTGTGAAACAAATTAATTATTGCTAAAAATATAATTTTTAACGTGATTGTGAATAATTAAATATTCATTTACAAACCGGACGGTTTGTTTATGTACACCTATTTGAAGGATATTGATTAGGACGATAAATTTTACACATCGCCCAACTGCACAAATAATATTCAGTTTTTGTGGATTGAAACCCCACACGGGTGTTGGGATGATATTTGACGTACACTAATCCCAATTGATTAGTGGTATGTCGATCGTTTGATTGACAGACTGTATGAGCGTTAATGAGTTATATTTAATGCTTATGCAGTTGTGTAGTGCACTTTGGATGAGGGTTGATTATTTATCATTGCTATTATATACATGTGTTGTATGGAATCCATATAATTAACATTATATGATAATTGATTGGGCTTCATTCCAATTGGGAAATTAAAGAATATTATAAAATAAAGATTCATGTGTTGAATAGAATAAATAGTCATGTGTTGACGATGCTCATGTGTTGAGAATATTCATGTGTTGAAAATATTCATGTGTTGAGTAGAATATTTTAAACAATAAAATTTACATCTTTATCATAATTTATAAAATATATTAAATAACAAAAATAGTCATGTGTTGACGATGCTCATGTGTTGAAAGAAATATAGATTCATGTGTTTAATAGAATAAATATTCATTTGTTGAATAGAATAACGAAGTTATTGAAATATATAAAGCCGTGTTGATTAGATATGCACCATTTTGACGCGAACGATATTTATATCGATTATATTCGTTTTTAAAATGAATATAGAAAAAGAAATGATTTCAAAATATAATGTTTTGGAAATATTATCATTTATAGATTAATGATATGGAATATTCAATTTTGATTTGAAATTGAATATGAAGTTGAAATTGTTTTGAAAACGAATTAAAAACGATTTATAATATACGTTTTGAATTGAAATCGACGAAATATATATAATATATATATTAAATGGCCTGAATAGAACGCGCCGCGGCAGTTCGTGAATTTCGACCATTGACTTCGAATTGACGTTGCGGGAGATCCGACCGTCGGATTCTCCTGAACCAGAACCGTTAGGTTCGTATCGAAAAGAGCTTTCCAATGAAAATTAGAAATTTGAAATCTAATGGTTGGATTTGGAATTATGTCCAAATCAAATTTGAAAAAGGTTACTATAAGTGCAGTTCGGTGGCCGTTATTGGAAACCGACTGTACGGGCCTTGATAAAATTATTAAAAATATTAATAATTTATGTAAAATCATAATATACGAATTGGAAAGAGCTGGGATGAAAAATTCCACATTTGAAAAGATAAAAATAGGTTTTTATCGAAATGAACTAGTTTTGAACTAGAATTATAATCCAATATTTTCGAATAAATAAATTGGATTTGAAGTGGTTTTGAAAATAATCAGAATTTCTAATACGTGAATTGGAATGGATTTGAATCGAAATTATCTTCGGAATATTTCGATGTTGGATTTCGTGATTATACAGATATGGTTGTGGAAATTTGAAAGATATATTTATATCATTATTTCCAATACGATATTTGTTGGTTTCAGAATTTGATATTGAATATAAGCCGATATATTTTCTATTCAGAGCCTTGTATTTAATATCAAATGGGATTGTGGATTCGTCGTGAATGGTGTCTTAAATAACACTGTTCTTGGACCCAGTGTAGGAAAGATTAAATCTTTCTATTTAGATTTAATGAAGTGTACCAATTAAATAATATTTAATTGGAATTGAATTTGAATGTGATTTTTAGGTTTGTCATGAACCGTGTTTTAGATGACGTTGGTTCTTTAACCCAGTTAAAGACAGGAAATTGATTTTTGGGAAGATTAAAACTAAGTGAAGTTTTAATGAATCTTTAATTAGATTAAAGTGATAGAGGATAGAGTATCACCAGTTTTGCTCCAAAGCGATAGTTAAATCTTTAATTAGAATTGAATGTGAAATGGTAATTAATATTTACCGATAATACCGTGGTGTTAGCTATTGTAGCGACCCGGGAAATTCGACGCTCAAATCCAGACACTAACACATCCCGTGTCCAAACTCAAGTATTGAAAACCCAGAAAGCTAATAGAAAGAAGTTAGAGGGTGAGAAAAGAAAGAAAGAAATATTAGAATAGAAGAATAAGAAGATCAGAGTCTCACAGCGGAATGGACAAATTATAATAATCAATAACACTTTATAAAAGAATTGTATATTACATCATCAGAGTATACATTCAGATTAATACAACACACAGCGGAAATAAACTAGTACCAGTATATATATGGAATACGTCTCGACTTCAGCTCCTCTTCTGAAGCTCCAAGCGATACCTAACCTTATAATATACTCGGTCTGACCCGAGCACATTTGAAGCAAAGCAAAATTCACCCGGATCAGTCTGAAATACTTTCTGTGATAAATTCATATAGCAACCAACTTTTTTAACTTTGAAAATCCTTTTGAAATAAAAGGATAATAGTAAGACCAGCCCACACATAAACAGGAATGGTTTTTTACCTTACTATAACCCAAACCAGTTTTGAAAACCAATATCTTCTTCTGATATTATAATAGTGTCTAAATACAAGTAGATAGAATCTAGCAGAACGCTTGCATCTCACGCTCCACATATATAGTATATAATCAAAACCACGGGCGCTTATTGGAGATTGGATTTCCAACTATGACAAGGTATGGGACCACCTGCTGATAATGTATCTCTAGAGACGAACACACTGGATTCAACAAGAACATCTTGCAACCCGGCCCGCACATGACCGACCACTCATTTCTCTTGAGTGTATCGAGTATATTGTCACCTTACGACTTTTTGTTGTGCGACCACTGTAATCCCCAGGAGATACAGAAGTGAAAAGAAGTAACAAATATGAATATTCTCTATATGGTGACAATACACCCTAATGGGTGCGAGCCACATAGCCATGCTACCTGCCCGATTTTTGTCATTTCCCGGTTGATGAGGCTTGAGGCTATAATCGATTTTTGAAACAACTGGCCACTATTCACATCGTCCATATACGTCATCCAGGAACAGGATGAACCGAAGGTACTCTCCTACTGCATCCAATATAGGAATCACCCCATGGATCAGCAACGAGAAGTCCTTGCAACCCGTAGATTCCAATCACGACAGAATCACAGTATAACCCTAGGGATCTGCCAGAGATTGTAAGTAACTCTTCGGCTTCATGAAGATCTACGGTCTTCAATTGCTCCATCTCGATTAGCATCTTCGACGTATTCGTATTTATTGGTCGGAATGGTTTCTGAATAAATATTCGATCCCGGTCTTTCCGTACCAATAACGTTGGGTCATATTTTGATAGTTGGTTCTTTGACTATCAAAATAAACAACCATAAAGATAAAACAAATCCATTGGTTTATGCCCAGCATCACTTGGCCATTTAAAAATACTATATCAGTTAAAATACCTGAAAATAATATATTGGTTCAAATATATTAATGTTCTCAAATCCTTTTACTTATACCTAGAAAATATCTTAAATCATACCCTATTTAACCTTCAACTAACATTTCAAAATATTGCTATAACATTTCTTATCGATTCAAATTACGACATCTTCTTTGGCTTCGCTATTTGAATACCAAAATCACCACCCTTTCTTTTAGAATAAACCCCTTTAAATCTCATTTCAATACCTTGAAAATACCGTTATATTTTCAACAACCTCCCTTTTTATTTCTTTTATTATGGAAACGCCATTTCATATCATCAAGCCCTCTTTTATTTCCTTTTATTTCAGAAATCTCATTATATGCATATCCCCAAATCCTTCATTACAAATTTATTTTTCCAAAATATTTTATTCTAACACTTTCACCCTTACGACTAATATCATCCTTTGATAATACTGCAGTTTTTCAAGTTGGGGTATTTTAATTACCTCTCAGACCTTGATCAATAACGTTCTTATCGTAAGATAGATATCGGTTGTAATACGAAAACCAATACTCATTCCCAATACGACAAATCCTATTTATAATTCCATCTTGATGGAATGGCGATTCTATATCGCATCTTTATAATTTAGTCCGTTTAAGTACTCTAATTTAAACTGGGGTTTAAGTTTGTTTTCCCATTTCATATCTCCACCAGTTCTTAATCATAAATTAGTTGGAAAATAATTCCCTAAAAATTAACCCCTAAGGTCGAAACCATCATCAGATCAACATTCAGAGAATCAGTCATTTCATCTGATCTCCAGTTAAGCTCAAATACTTTAATTTCATACTCTGGCTCAAATGCCATTTCTAATATATTCAATACCCCTTGGGTTTCATACTCCGTAGAAATCTTGGATTTCATAAATCTGATTAAATAGGGTTTCAAATAAGGATTTCTCTTTAAGCCACGATTTAAAATTACTTCTATTTTCATTAACATAATTTATTTAAAATATTAATGAGTCTTATCTTTTCCCAAAATCCCATTTTTCCTTTTAAGTCCCAAAATTTCCAATTTGATTTTTGTTAAATGGTAATCCAATTTCACATTTTAAAATATGTTTTACTTAACCAATTATCATTTCCATTACATAAATATCAATTAATTTAATAAATCCATTTTATTTAACATAGTTCACTTAGTCAACTCCTAATATGATTATCTTGTTAATCAAAACTTAATTTACCTTCCCCTTTAAATTAATCACAAAACTGATTAATTTAAATAATCCCATTTGATTATAATCGTCCTTCAACCTTTTATCTAAATAAACATGGTTTGGTTTACCATTAACTATCCTCATTAGTGAACTAATTATATAAACAATTTCAGTTAACACTGTTAACTTGTTCAACTCCAAACACGATTAACTTGCTAGTCAATCGTTATCGATCCTGCCATTTAAATTAATTAATAATTAAATAAATCTAAATAATTATTTTCACTTTGATTTTATTAAATCAATATCAGTGTGAACCTGTTCTAATTGTTTTATCACTTCTGGTCACTTGAATTAGCTAAATACAGTTGTTTACAAATCACTTAATAAGCACGTGCTTCGCGCATGGTAGAATTTGGCTAAACAAATCAAGGTATAGATGTGGTTGTTTTATCCCCTTTTTAGAAACTTCATTTAAATAATCTAATTAAAATCCATATTCGGTTATAAAATAAATTCCATACTTTATTTCTAGCTATTCACCTGACGGCGAATCGATCTTTATAAAATGGTGTGTATCATGGCCATCTACTATTTATTTCTAAATCAATAATATATATTGATTTAAAGCACAACCACAATCAACAACCAACAGGGTTTTAAAGTCAACGGTTTTCAAATAGTTCATATAAAATACAACATACTAAATATTTGAGGAACCGGTTTGATTCCTCCTACCTGTTCTTCCCTGCAACACAGATCATTATAATATTTCATATCAGCATATAGAAATATTTTAAACAACGATAATATAATTAACATCAACCATTAAAACAAGCATAGGCATCCAAAGCATCCAATCAACCAATTTAATTTAATTATACGAATTTAGCACATCCTAGTATTTCAAAAATGTGTGAGAATTAACTCACCTTTATTTCGATTGTCGATTCAGCGTTGTTACGTAAGATTTTAGCTGACATTGAAAATTCCATTGCTTCCAATCTTCTCTGAACCAATTCAGCAGCGTAGTATTCAGTACTGTGATTCCATCAACTCTTGTTTCACGTCATTCTGATACCGCATGTACGAGAAACAATTATTTCAAGTTCAGATAATTTACTTATATTTTATTAAATTAAATACCTTTTAAATGCTTAACAAATTAATTATCTTAACAAAGCTTAATTACCGCATTTTACCTTGCCACTTGATTTTGTTCGCCGGGTTTGTCTATTATTGTAACATCCCATATTTTCTGTATATTTTATTTTCAAATTTTAAATAAATAAAACTTAATAATATGGGATAAAAATCAAATTTTTGTCGATTATAATGATAATGACTATTTGAATGGAGTATAAATAGTTTTAAATCTAGTTTATACTTAGAATTGGTGAAACTTGAAATTTTATATTTTATTTAATTAATAAATTTGAGTTATTTAGTTTATAATGGAAATTCAAATTTAATTGGATAAATGGAGAATTCTAAGTTGGGAAATAATAACTGAAATTCAAATCAAAGATTTAATTTATCGAATTAAGATTTAAAATATGTGAAATTTGATTTTTTTTATTTATTTAAGTTATAATTTGATTTAAATGGAATTTAATGAATATTCAAATTGAATCTAAACAATTAACTGGATAATGGAATATTTTATTTATTTAATTAATTGTGAAATTTAACTGTTTTGGCGACTGTCTCGGAATTCGACGAAACTGGCGCCATTGGACCTGGAACGATGAGTTCTAACAGGGTTCCAGTTTGCGTTACAATCCGACTTGTCGTTTGATCGTACGAGAGAAAACGTGAAAGAAGTCAGTGTAATATGATAATTGGTTGTTTTCTAATATTGGGCCTCATATATTATATAAATAAAACCCAATTAACACCTCATCAGTTCATTCTCCACATACGTACTTTTCCGTCTCCAAATTTCCTCTACAATGGCTGAGAGAAATTTCAAAACCGTAGATTCAAAGCAAAATACAACTCTAAAAATAAAATCTCTCCAAAACCCATCGAATTATATGTCAAATCGAAGCTCGTGACGTTAGGAAGCTACGGGTATGGTCAGATTCGACATGCAGTGGAAGGAGTTGCCGGAATTTGCAGTCAAACAGTCGGATTTGCGAAACCCTAGAAGTGGATTTGGGGGTTTTCGATTCTGGAGTTAATCGGGGAAAGCGAAATATGGGTTTTGAAGAAGAAGCTCATACGAGTACAACGGAGGTGGCGGCATCGTGTGAAAGTTAGTGAGGTGGTCGAAATTTACGTTTTAGGGTTTGATTCTCATTACGGCATTTCGTCTGCCGGTGGCAGCTCAGGCCATCGGAGGCCAAGGCGGTGGCCTCATCTGAAGCGCCTCTCGACGAGGGTCCGAGAGGCGGTGGTCACGGCTCCCAAGTCGGCCGGAATCGAAGTGGAGGCTCGGTCAAAGTTTCATCGAAGTTGGGTTTTTCCGTTGAATTCCTGCAGCGAGAAGGAAAGAGGGGCGAGAATCCTTAGATGACGTGGCAGCATAGGAGTGGTGAGAAATAATATTTTATTTATTTTATAGATTTTAAAATTCAGAGAGTAAAACGCTGATAACTCTTTCGTTTTGACTTGGATTTGGACGCGGTTTGTTGCGTTGGGATCGTGGCGGAATTGCGGACGTTATGGCACTAACCTGGCTGCATTTGGTGACTGTGAAATTTTGGGCTTCTTTTGGACGTCTGATCAACTAAGGACCCAAAGGTGAGTGATTCTTCGCTCGCGAAATACTGAATTATTCCCATATTTATTGAATTAAATTATGAAGTAAGTTTGGTTGCATGGTTGTGTTGGATTGTTGATGTGTGGTTTAAATTTAACATGCAAGTGTGTTAACATGCAATTTAAGTAATTGATTTGTTATTTAATTTAATTTAAATTTCTAGTTGAATTCGAACCCTTGTAAAATCCTGAAACAGTTTAATGCTGATCAGTTGAATGAAATGGTTGTGATGGATGTTGGTTGAAATTTATTATTGAATTTATAGTGACATTTTTATGCTCCTTATTCAGTATATTGTAATACATGTTGATTTTGACGATAAATCCCATTTACCCTTGATGTTGCGGGCATATAATGAACCCGAGATTTATCGATAAAATGAATTAAGAACACGGAGTGAAATGATAAATCTCTGTGACCCTGATTTGGATTGAAATGATAGATCCATCCCTGAAATATCGAGAAATTAAATTTAAAATCACTTGGCCATTGGGTAGATAATTATATACAGAAATCGGTTGGATAAATGATTTTAAATATTTGAAATTTTTATTTAATAGAATTTTTCCCTCTAAAAGAATGTACCGATACTCGATAATTCAATTCTTTAAAATTCTGAACTGGGATGTTGATAAAAGGGTTAAAGAAATTTTCCAAAACAAAGTGGAATATTTAAATCGAAATTTGAATATGATTTAAAATCTTTTCAAATTAAGAGTTGGATTAGAAGGAAATAAATTCTTATGTAATCTGATTTTGGGAAATTTGGAAATCAAATATATCTGGGTTGTTTTAACCCAGTTGAATATATATTTGAACTCTTGAAATCAAATAGTTGTTTGAACGGGGTTGAAACAAGAGATGGAATTTAATGAACTCCGTTGAGACTGGAGGATAGATTCAAGTATTGAAATTTGGAAGGAAGGAAGATTTTGATTAGAGAAATTTATTTTTAAATAAATTTATGCATTTGATTCCAAATAATTATTCTTGATTTAAATTTATTACTTACCTTTACTTATAACTGTTGTGTTTTTAAATAAATTTTTCCTTATAATTCATTTTTCAAAATTTTCTAGTAAACCTATATTTAAGTAAATATATAATATTTAAATTACTAATTTATTTTAATTACTATATCCTATATGTATATCTATATAATTATTTATATAAAATTTATTTTATTATTATTTTTATTATTACTATTGTTATTATTATATATAAACATTTAGTTTACAAGTGTTTTGGAATTATAAATTTCTTCCGAATGGAAATGCTTGAGTTGAACCGCTGGTTCAAATGGAGTTGAGATAAGAATCCATGATAATTTGAAATCTTTGAGATAAATTATATTCTATTTGAGTATAAGTCGTTTTGAAATATTATATGATTATAATATAATGATATGAAATATATTCTAGTTTTAGAATATAATCGGTTTGGGTATGATTATGAAAGGTTGATATGAAAATTTGATTCGTTTGAATATAAATTGGGTTCGAAACAGAAGATGATATTTTGATATGAAAGCGAACCTTTATCAAATATAAAAGAATCGACCGATGTGAAAGATGTAAGCGTTGGTTGTTAAAGAGACCGGAGTTGACATAAGGCATACTCTCTGTCAGTGTCGATACCACTTTGACAACTGTGAACGTTATGACATATCCAGAATGAGTATAATGACTTGGAGGCGATTATTGAATCGAAGAAGATGAACGATGACGAAATAGCCCTGACCTTCGGGTCAGAATTGAAATGACTAAAACAGGAGCTATACCGTGACTAATTGAGGTACAACCTTTGATCGGACACACTTCTTCGATACTATTTCTATGACTATGATGATGATGATTTGGGTCCATTTATGAATTATGGGAGTGTGTTCCGAGGTGGGCGGTAGTGGCTGCTATGCGTTACCATCGGTCCGGGAGTGTGATTGGTAGAATCCTACCCTGGGCATTGCCTCGAGTGCCTTGTCATATTATCCTTATCGAGCCCATACGATTTTGATTTGTATCGTACCTATGGAGTGCCCTCTGATGCCATCGTTTACGGTGGGTTTACGATACTGTATAGACTACGGTATTATAAACGGTGTAAGGGTAAAAATGTAATCCCGCTTACGCTATTTTCAGTATTTATACTTTACTGAGTAGACACTATCATAATAGCGTATTATCTATGTATGTATTAGTTTAACGGATCCTCAAGAGATAGAGAAATCCCGTAATATCTCCTGAGTTACTGCACCCATGATACTGATGTTATTACGTATTTTGATTTGACTAATATGAGATGATTTAGTGCTGATCCGAGTGTTTGTTGTGTTTCTTTTTATGCAATACGCTCGGGTCAGCAGATGTTGCAGTTAGCGAAGATTCTCTTGCGTTGGAGACGAAGACGAAGTTTGGCTTATATATCTGTTATGAGTACGGTTTAACCACTGCATTTATTTCCGCTGCTTATTATGTACATCCGTATGTATATGTAACTCTGATAATCATTGAATGTTATAACCACAGTATACATTTCAACTGCTTTTTAACTGCTATTTGTTTATTATATGTCGTCCTTCCGCTGTGAGATTTTGTTATTGTTTTTCTCTTCCTTCTTTCTTTTTCTTCTTTTCCCAATAACTACCTGCATTGGCGATTTGTTTGGGTCGACATATGTGGCTTATTGTCGATTTTAAACGGTTAAAAATGTGGGTCGTTACAGTTGGTATCAGAGCGATGGTTGGCGACAACCTTGGCTCTGTTGGGAATTTACTCCTTAGAGATGGGGTTAGAAATGCCCTAGAATGAGTTTGAGTGATATGAGAGAGCGTATTTGTATTTTGATAAATTGGCTTTCCATTGTGATGGTTTGTTCTGTTGAATATTTATGAATTCTAGTCGATATATGGGACGTCATAGAATCGATAGGAATTCCTAAATAATCGAACAGAATGATCGACATAATATGATTTTCGATTATATTTTTTTATATATATATTATATACTACTAGTGGTTTTAGGTGTATAATCATTGGTCGTTGGTAGGTAGTAATATTAAGTATTATCTATTATGGTCGACTAAATAATAAGAGATAATGACTAGGTGTTGCGAATACTTGGAAATAAAATGATACCTTTAAGTATAATCGGAGAAGAAAGGTCGTGATTGAAATAAAAGTGAACTCGAAACTTGATCCTGGGGTATTTAAAAGATTTTTGCCAAAGTTGAGATAATATTATATTATAAGAATGGTTCTGGAAATGATTTCAAAAAGTATGAAATAAGTGGATAATCCCTTGCTCGAATCTTCGAAATAGCCATAGTAATGAGTGCACGCATTATCGATGGTTATTCTGAAAAGTTTAAGTGGGGGAGAGGCCATTCAATGATCAATAAAATTTGGTTTTACAAGGATTTTGGGCTCGATTTCCATATGGCGTAGAATTTTATATAAAGGTATTAGCATACCATATTTAAAGTTGAATTTAATTTAAAACTAGGATTTAAATTTCTTTCTTAAATTTAAAAGTTTGGGTTTGAAATTTCATATAGTATGGTTTATAAATAGTATAAATATTAAATGTATGTTATTTTAAACTTGATTTGGAAACCCGGAATCAAGTATTGAGTTTACTTTAACTAGTAACAATTGTAAATTTATTTAAAACGACACTTGAGTTCGAAATTTATAAAAACTTATATTATGAGCCTGAAATGGCGCGGTAATTTGAAAATTCGATCTTTAACTTTGAATAAATATATAAAATTCAAAATAAGTCGGAATTGGATAAAACAAGAAACGTTAGGATCGAATTGATCATATTCCTTTAATAAATGTAAGAAATTTAGTTTTCACTTTATAAATTGTGAGTTATGACTAAATTAAAATTTAGAGATAGCGCTATGGAATATATATATATTAATAATATATATAAGCTCTTAAGAATAGAAATAAAAGGGAAATGTTTAAGGAATGAATTCTAATTTTTGGATTTGAAGACTCTGAAAGATGTTATAAGGAAATTTGAATTTTTGTTAAATGGAACATTCGATGGAATTTGAATTGGAAAGTGGATCAATTTAAGTCAATAAACTACGATAAATGGAAAGAAACTTAAGGAATTTATTAGAGTCGATTAAAATTTATGAGAGAATGAAATGAGGTACGATTCAAACTTGATTCAATTCCACTAAAAACACGATGATTCAGTATATGTACCAATTTGAGAAAAGCATGGAAGCGAGTCGAGTTCGGCGAAGTTAAATCAATATGAGTTAACTTTAAAAAAAAACACATAAGGTCGATTAAGAATTTAGTACTTAGGAAAGAAAATAAAAACCTTGAAATGTGGCAAATTGATTTCCTACTAATAGATTTAAAGATTAAATACTATCGAGTTAGTTGGAAATGTTAAAGCAAATTAAAGTCTTAGCATCGAGGTAATATTTGGAATGAAATGAGATGTTGGAATATAAACCAAAGTCTAAGTCATTAAATTTGAATATCGAAAGAATTTGAAACCAAGTAGATTTAGGTAAACCAAATGAATTTGAATGAATGAAAGTAAACTCAAGAAATCTGAATTGATTCAAGTAAATGGCTAATTGAATATGGAAATTGGAATGATAATTCAATGGAATATAGTTGAGGTAAATAGTAATAAGTAATGAAATGTGGGAAATCGATCCGTGTTAATGAGTTAAGAATTCAACAGAGTCAAGAAGTTGGAAACGTTAAAATGGATTAAAAATCTCAACTAAAGTTAATGTTTGGAATGAAACGGGAAAATGAATAGAGAGTATATCAGAATGAGGTAAGAATGTTGTGTGGATTCAATTCTCGACAAATGAAGTGAATGTAAATAGTTAAGTAAATGAATAAGAATAAGTGAAATGGATGAGTTGCAAATGAAATTAATATAGGATGAATGAAAATGAAATATAAATAAATGGAATGAAATTCATTTAATATAAGCGAAACGAACATGAAAATATTTAAGCAATAAAAGTTTGAATCATATTATGTGCTTAATGGAACACTAATCCCTTTGCAAATGGTTAAGTGCTACTCAAGTTTTTGAAACTCGATGGTTGAAACTCCAAATAAAATAACTCGACTTTTGATGCGGAAAATTTGAAATATTCGATAAGCGGAAGCTAAAATGGCCATAACTTTTGATGGGCTGGTCGGAATTCAATGATCTTGGACTTTTTGGAAACCTTAGAAACTGAGCTAAATTTTGTGTTAATAAAGCCTTGCCTAGTTTCCAAGTTTATTAAGTTGAAAACCAAGAACTAGTCGTAGTTGTATGCGCAGAAAATAAAAATCTGAACTGAATACCAATATTGTTTGGACCATAACTTCCTAATCAAGCGTCGGTTTTGGATGTGCGAGTACAATTCGGAAAGGCCAGAATGTAAACTAAAACTTTCTCTTAATATGCTGAGTCAAATTCTGATGTGTAGAGGGCTAAAAAGTGGATAGAACATTTCAGACCTGCATTTTCAGGGTACGGGCTGAAGCGTTCGGTTTTATTAAAACAGTCGTAACTTTTGAACGAATTGTCGGAATTCGACGAATCCGGACAATTCAGGAAGCTTAAAAGAAACGCTACAACTTTATCCTAGTGTGTCTTAGCCCAATTCCATCATTTAAGGGGTTAAACCCCAATTTGTTCGCTGGCCTGATATGAGTATGGTGGTTTGATAATTGAAATATTCGATTTATGTTATCTAAGTTGCATATGTTTGTTATATATTGCATATATGATTGATTCTCATATGCGAGTTGTAACAGGTGTAAGGAAGTGGTATTGCTCAACGAAGCTCGCTTGCGCTAAACGCTAATCGCTAAGATAAGTAAAAATGCATATAAACGCTAAAGAAAGGTACGTAACTGTGTTACAAAGTTTTGGTGGTGGTGGTTTATATTTTTTGTTTTTCCCCTGTTTGGGATGCCTCATCGAGTGATGAGATGAATATTTGAGTATATGTGATGCATTGTGATTTTCCGGACCTCTCCGTACAAAGGAGATGCTGCCGAAATTTTTCCGTGATTTCGGGAGTTAGAAAATTTATGAGTTTGTCAAATATGACTTATTTTATAAAGGCTATTTTAAGTATGAATTTAAAGTAGATATGTGCTTAATATCGTTTCGTTCTCTTTTCGAGGACGAAAAGATTTTAAGTGGAGGAGAATGTAACATACCATATTTTCTGTATATTTTATTTTCAAATTTTAAATAAATAAAACTTAATAATATGGGATAAAAATCAAAATTTTGTCGATTAGAATGATAATGACTATTTGAATGGAGTATAAATAGTTTTAAATCTAGTTTATACTTAGAATTGGTGAAATTTGAAAATTTATATTTTATTTAATTAATAAATTTGAGTTATTTAGTTTATAATGGAAATTCAAATTTAATTGGATAAATGGAGAATTCTGAGTTGGGAAATAATAACTGAAATTCAAATCAAAGATTTAATTTATCAAATTAAGATTTAAAATATGTGAAATTTGATTTTTTTATTATTTAAGTTATAATTTGATTTAAATGGAATTTAATGAATATTCAAATTGAATCTAAACAGTTAACTGGATAATGGAATATTTTATTTATTTAATTAACTGTGAAATTTAACTGTTTTGGCGACTGTCTCGGAATTCGACGAAACTGGCGCCATTGGACCTGGAACGATGAGTTATAACAGGGTTCCAGTTTGCGTTACAATCCGACTTGTCATTTGATCGTATGAGAGAAAACGTGAAAGAAGTCAATGTAATATGATAATTGGTTGTTTTCTAATATTGGGCCTCATATATTATATAAATAAAACCCAATTAACACCTCATCGGTTCATTCTCCACATACGTACTTTTCCATCTCCAAATTTCCTCTTCAATGGCTGAGAGAAATTTCAAAACCCTAGATTCAAAGCAAAATACAACTCTAAAAATAAAATCTCTCCAAAACCCATCGAATTATATGTCAAATCGAAGCTCGTGACGTCAGGAAGCTACGGGTATGGTCAGATTCGACATGCAGTGGAAGGAGTTGCCGGAATTTGCAGTCAAACAATCGGATTTGCGAAACCCTAGAAGTGGATTTGGGGGTTTTCGATTCTGGAGTTAATCGGGGAAAGCGAAATATGGGTTTTGAAGAGGAAGCTCATACGAGTACAACGGAGGTGGTGGCATCGTGTGAAAGTTAGTGAGGTGGTCGGAATTTACGTTTTAGGGTTTGATTCTCATTTCGGCATTTCGTCTGCCGGCGGCAGCTCAGGCCATCGGAGGCCAAGGCGGTGGCCTCATCTTAAGCGCCTCTCGACGAGGGTCCGAGAGGCGGTGGTCACGGCTCCCGAGTCGGCCGGAATCGAAGTGGAGGCTCGGTCAAAGTTTCATCGAAGTTGGGTTTTTCCGTTGAATTCCTGTAGCGAGAAGGAGAGAGGGGCGGGAATCCTTAGATGACGTGGCAGCATAGGAGTGGTGAGAAATAATATTTTATTTATTTTATAGATTTTAAAATTCAGAGAGTAAAACGCTAATAACTCTTTCGTTTTGACTCGGATTTGGACGCGGTTTGTTGGGTTGGGATCGTGGCGGAATTGCGGACGTTTTGGCACTAACCTGGCTGCATTTGGTGACTGAAATTTTGGGCTTCTTTTGGACGTCTGATCCACTAAGGACCCAAAGGTTAGTGATTCTTCGCTCACGAAATACCGGATTATTCCCATATTTATTGAATTTAATTATGAAGTAAGTTTGGTTGCATGGTTGTGTTGGATTGTTGATGTGTGGTTTAAATTTAACATGTAAGTGTGTTAACATGCAATTTAAGTAATTGATTTGTTATTTAATTTAATTTAAATTTCTAGTTGAATTCGAACCCTTGTAAAATCCTGAAACAGTTTAATGCAGATCAGTTGAATGAAATGGTTGTGATGGATGTTGGTTGAAATTTATTACTGAATTTATAGTGACAGTTTTATGCTACTTATTCAGTATATTGTAATACATGTTGATTTTGACGATAAATCCCATTTACCCTTGATGTTGCGGGCATCTAATGAACCCGGGATTTATCGATAAAATGAATTAAGAACACGGAGTGAAATGATAAATCTCTGTGACCCTGATTTGGATTGAAATGATAGATCCATCCCTGAAATATCGAGAAATTAAATTTAAAATCACTTGGCCATTGGGTAGATGATTATATACAGACATCGGTTGGTTAAATGATTTTAAATATTTGAAATTTTTATTTAATAGAATTTTTCCCTCTAAAAGAATGTACCGATACTAAATAATTCAATTCTTTAAAGATTATGAACTGGGATGTTGATAAAAGGGTTAAAGAAATTTTCCAAAACAAAGTGGAATATTTAAATCGAAATTTGAATATGATTTAAAATCTTTTCAAATTAAGAGTTGGATTAGAAGGAAATAAATTCTTATGTAATATGATTTTGGGAAATTTGGAAATCAAAGATATCTGGGTTGTTTTAACCCAGTTGAATATATATTTGAACTCTTGAAATCAAATAGTTGTTTGAACGGGGTTGAAACGAGAGATGGAATTTAATGAACTCCGTTGAGACCGGAGGATAGATTCAAGTATTGAAATTTGGAAGGAAGGAAGATTTTGATTAGAGAAATTTATTTTTAAATATATTTATGCATTTGATTCCAAATAATTATTCTTGCTTTAAATTTATTACTTACCTTTACTTATAACTATTGTATTTTTAAATAAATTTTTCCTTATAATTCATTTTTCAAAATTTTCTAGTAAACCTATATTTAAGTAAATATATAATATTTAAATTACTAATTTATTTTAATTACTATATCCTATATGTATATCTATATAATTATTTATATAAAATTTATTTTATTATTATTTTTATTATTACTATTGTTATTATTATAAATAAACATTTAGTTTACAAGTGTTTTGGAATTATCAATTTCTTCCGAATGGAAATGCTTGAGTTGAACCGCTGGTTCAAATGGAGTTGAGATAAGAATCCATGATAATTTGAAATCTTTGAGATAAATTATATTCTATTTGAGTATAAGTCATTTTGAAATATTATATGATTATAATATAATGATATGAAATATATTCTAGTTTTAGAATATAATCGGTTTGGGTATGATTATGAAAGGTTGATATGAAAATTTGATTCGTTTGAATATAAATTGGGTTCAAAACGGAAGATGATATTTTGATATGAAAGCGAACCTTTATCAAATATAAAAGAATCGACCGATGTGAAAGATGTAAGCGTTGGTTGTTAAAGAGACTGGAGTCGACATAAGGCATATTCTCTGTCAGTGTCGATACCACTTTGACAACTGTGAACGTTATGACGTATCCAGAATGAGTATAATGACTTGGAGGCGATTATTGAATCGAAGAAGATGAACGATGACGAAATAGCCCTGACCTTCGGGTCAGAATTGAAATGACTAAAACAGGAGCTATACCGTGAATAATTGAGGTAGCACCTTTGATCGGACACACTTCTTCGATACTATTTCTATGACTATGATGATGATGATTTGGGTCCATTTATGAATTATGGGAGTGTGTTCCGAGGTGGGCGGTAGTGGCTGCTATGCGTTACCACCGGTCCGGGAGTGCGATTGGTAGAATCCTACCCTGGGCATTGCCTCGAGTGCCTTGTCATAATATCCTTATCGAGCCCATACGATTTTTATTTGTATCGTACCTATGGAGTGCCCTCTGATGCCATCGTCTACGGTGGGTTTACGGTATTGTATAGACTACGGTATTATAAACGATGTAAGGGTAAAAATGTAATCCCGCTTACGCTATTTTCAGTATTTATACTTTACTGAGTAGACACTATCATAATAGCGTATTATCTATGTATGTATTAGTTTAACGGATCCTCAAGAGATAGAGAAATCCCGTAATATCTCCTGAGTTACTGCACCCATGATACTGATGTTATTTCGTATTTTGATTTGACTAATATGAGATGATTTAGTGCTGATCCGAGTGTTTGTTGTGTTTCTTTTTATGCAATACGCTCGGGTCAGCAGATGTTGCAGTTAGCGAAGATTCCCTTGCCTTGGAGACGAAGACGAAGTTTGGCGTATATATCTGTTATGAGTACGGTTTAACCACTGCATTTATTTCCGCTGCTTATTATGTACATCCGTATGTATATGTAACTCAGATAATCATTGAATGTTATAACCATAGTATACATTTCAACTACTTTTTAACTGCTATTTGTTTATTATATGTCGTCCTTCCGCTGTGAGATTTTATTATTGTTTTTCTCTTCCTTCTTTCTTTTTCTTCTTTTCCCAATAACTACCTGCATTGGCGATTTGTTTTGGTTGACATATGTGGCTTATTGTCGATTTTAAACGGTCAAAAATGTGGGTCGTTACAATTATCCTTTTTGTTAACGAAGATCCATCACCGTCCATTGTTTCCAAATCGCCCATGCACGCCTGTAGCATTACTCCTCTTTTTAAAACCGCACCTGCTAATGTATATTCGAACACCAACATCCATGCTCCACCATTCATTTTTATTTCTTAAACCTTCCAGTAGCCGAACAGATACCATCATCCTTCCTTGTTGTAACTCACGAAACCAGCTCCAGAAACATTTTGCAATTTCATGTAGTATTTCTTTCCGGTTCTCCTTCTCAACAAATCCATGTGCCACATCACCACGTTCACCGCATTCCCACTTCAGCAATTCTTCCATCCAAATACTTCGTGACCACTGACTTCTTCCAAACCATTGCTTCACTCGCACAACCCCGTCTCCATCGTCCTCCACTGGCATCAGACCTCACCGAAGTACGACGATCTCGCGCCATGCCTTCACTCCTTCCTACAATATGTTTTATCATGCCAGCACCTTTCAGAACGTACATCCGCTCGCCCATCCCTTCTTAATACCTTCCCCTCATCCTTCTTTTGTTCCCAACGTTTCATAGCCCATGCAAGCATGGACCCGCGCCCCAACTTTACTACAGCAATCCTTCTTCTTTGCTTCCTCCTGTACGGTTAATCTTGTCTTCCCCGCGTCTCTCTGTTTTTCGTTTCTTCTACTTTTTTTTATACTAAATGGAAGAAAAGTGTTCAGCCTCTTCATGCAGGAAGGAAAGGCTGTGGAAAGAAGCGCTGATGGCCTCGGTATTTATAGAAGGAAGGCAAGACAATAAGAAGAACATCTTTCACTTGAAGGTGCAGCGTAGGTTAGGTTGGCAGTCCATGTCTTAGGTTTTCATGCAAGCTGTTTGATGGAGGTCGCATGCAGTTGGGTTTTCAACTGAAAGAAAGAAAAGATGGGTAGGCTACAGAGGAAACTTGGAGAGAAAGGATATTCGCGTGGGTTTGTACTATGGTAGCTTTTTAGCTGTGGTGTTATTTCTTTTGGATCCTTGTTTCATGTGAGAGCATTCCCATTGGCAAGCCGAAAAGGTCTCAGAAGCTTTATATGTCTTTACACTGATGGATCAGTCGGGAAAAATGAAACAGAACGCATGTGGAGCAGATTTTTCTTCAAAGTGCACATTAATGCGAAAAGAAATGGTGCAGCTTGATTTTACATTTTTCCTATGTGTATGTATATGGTTTAGAGTAGGATTTAGCTGTGTGAAACTTGGTATGCCCTATGTTTTCAATCAAAAATGCACGTTGTCTTTTCTTTTAGTAGCTGGACGATTTGGATGTGCTTGTGAAGCTTCAGAGAGGAATATCTGCTGCTGAGATGTCTTGGAGCAGTGTTAATTCATTTCATGTCGCTACGAACAGGGCTTGTTGTAATTGAAAACTTTTGCATAAGACCGGACGATTTGACAAGGCATGGCAGCCAAGGCAGAAATGGTTGTTAACATAGATATTTACTTAGGGCTTAAGGAAATAGTTTTATACGTATCTGGTACCTTGTTACATAGAATTCCATTAACGTACATATGGCCACAGACAGAAATAAAAATATGATTGTTTCCAGCGATGTGTCACGATCCCAAAAATATAATAATATCGGTAGGTTAACCCATTCTGTGCAACCCCAAAATGTTGATATAGGGTGCAAAATACTGCAAATAAAAAGTAGCTTATTTTACGAAATAAAAATTACAGTAAAATTCTAAAAATTAAATTATAACTACGCCTCAAAAGACTTGTCCAAATTCGAAATCAATTTTTAATTATATTTAAATAATCGTTACGGTTTATAATCGATTTCACAGCGACTATTTCGAAATTTGATTTAGACGTAAAATAAAAACTATAATACGAAAACTCAATTTTTTCTCCTCCATTAGAAAAGTATTATCAACTAGATTCATACGCTTCTTGTTTCATCGAAATCGGACTTAACATGAGTTCTGTATGATCAATTGAAGTTGAAATTCAATTTTACGAACTACCGTGCAGTTTTTAGTTCATTTTATAATATAAATATAAATATAACACTCAGTCATCGTTACATAAACGAATTCGATATTAAATTCCAAATAAAATATTTAAAATAAATTTAAATATTCGAATCAAATAGCCGAAAAATCCAGGTCGTTACAGCTATGGAGTATCACCAATTTTGATCCATGGGATGAATAGGTTGGGATTGGGGAATAAAATAAATAATTACTTCGGTGTGGTTTGCTAATCTCGACTAGTTTGGAAAACCTTAACACGGTTTGAAAAGATATCCAAAGGAAGATTAAAGAATAAATTTAGAAGAATTTATCTTTGATAAAATTAATGGGAACCTTACCCTAAGAATGTGAAATTTTGAATAAAAGAATATTCTGAATTGGAATGAGTCGTATGTTGTGTTTGTGTAACACGTGTTTATTATATACGTGGGTTATTCGGAAAGGCCGGGTTTATACCCATTCTGAATAACCGATTCGACGACAAGTCGAAGATAAAGACGGTGGTTGAAGACCGGAAGTTTTCACATCGTTTGGATGATTATTGATGATCTTGATTGCGCTGTACACCCAAGAGGAGGGAATCAATTAGTGATCGTCCAGACGTACTTGGAGATCGATGGATATGTGAGGAAAGTGCCTCCGATTTCGTTCAGACCCAGAACGAACTTGTAAATGGACTGTGTGTCTGACATGGGATTTTATTCTGTGTTGATTGATCTCTATTAAATATACATCTGTTTGGCGATGGAGAATTTATTCTCTTGCTTAACGCCCTTCTCTGAGACGAACGAGCTCAGAGGTTGTATATCGATGGACATCAGTCACATGGAGTGAATTTCCTGTGTGGCATGCCTAAGTGGCAGATGATCAAGGCTTCTGTTGAAAAGCAAAGTCTTGTGGTTGATGATCAAAGCACGGCCTGTGTGGCATAGCTTTGTGTATAACGTGAATTTGCGAGCCTCACACCTCGGTATGAGTCAAAAACGGGATAGTGACTGCAGGGAGAGCACGACGTTTCTTTCTAGCTAGTGGTGGTGTCAGTGCTTAAACTGGCTGACATTTATATACTTTTCACCTGTGTGGTTGTTGGAATGCGAGGCGCCTCGAATATATGGTCGATAACTGGCACTATGTGAGCCGACGTACAAACCATTATATAGGTCCTATAGGACCGGGAAACGTGTGTTCAGGAATAACTAATCCTCAAAAGTAAGAGAGGACCGTCCCTGAAGATCCAAGGATCGCTGTGTGTGGTCCTGAGACATTTGCTAGAGTGTCTCGAACGGAGAGGAACTTGCCCCTTGCCTCGACTCATGACGGAAATCCAATTTCCAATACGACCTTTGCGGTTTTATTTGTAGAGCCTAGTATGTCTACATGATATATGGTACCCATGTCGTCTATGATTGATATTTTTGATTGAAATTGTTTTGACACTATACACTTATAATAGTATCAAATGATTTTTTTTTAAACGTACCAAGCATGTTTGACTATTATAAGGGAAAACCCTATCCTCCGGCTTGCGTTGCATTGTGTGATGGGACCTGGGTCTTATAATAGCTTCATTTTTCCAAAAAACATTGCGCTTTTTTGATATATGCACTAGTGTTCTTGGGAGGAAACCCGTTCCATGTTATACGGCGTGGTCCCTTGAACTACTCTCTTGTAAAGTAAAGTTTTAAATAACTATTTTAGTTCTCACACCAGTCACATGACTGACCTGAAGTTTATTGTTTTAACCTAAACTCTTAGTGCCCCTATTTTCCACACGGGCAGCTAGTAGTTTTGGTTTTGTAGATTTATATTCACAGGATCCTGATTTATAGCTGAAGCGATATTCGGAAAGCTCTGTATCCGCGTATTTCTTTCAGTTATGTTTTGTATTATTTTTCCGCTGTAGTAATGTATTTAAATCTATGATATTTATCAAATGTGTAATATTTATTCATACTCTGTATATTCTTGTATTCTGATGGAATTGTTGTAATAAACAATGAAATGTTCTTCTGTTTGCGTTCCGATTCGTGTTGTTCTCAAAGCAATCCGTGCTTTCCTTCACGGGGAAGTTCGGGTCGTTATAGAGTGGTATCTGAGCTTTGGTTTACAGAGCTCGAGAACAAGACAGGTTAGAACCAAACGAAAGAATTCATCAGAGATTGGATTAGTAATATCCAATGAGAATGACTCGTTAGAGATGGGATCAGTAGAGTCCTAGAACTAGTGGAAAGAGTGAAATTTTTGAAATAAAAATTTGAAAACAAACTTTGTTTTGAAAGTTAAATTCAAGTATACGTATTTGAATATTTTATTTGTATTGAATTTGGACAATCGAGCATATAAAGATTTTGCATATACGCATCATGAACGTATATTCGAAGTTTTAATATACTGGATAGATATAGAATCACACTCTAGTCGCCCGGAGATGATCCTGATGATTGATGCATCGTCATCAGAGTTGATGTTCGAGTGCCGAAAGTGAGATGTCTATATATTTCCATCAGACTGGTGTGAGAACCAAAATTAGATAGGATAATTGTGGTGATTTGACATCAAAACATGATTTTTTGTATATATATATATATATCAAAATTATGAATTTGAAACATTACTTCACTAATTGATTGATGGTTGTGTTATTTGATTATTATTTTGATTAATTAACATTTTGAACCATTTAGCCTAACTGAATCAAATATTGAACTGTATTGAAAATTGTTTGGAATGGCATGCATATACATGTACTTACATTGAACAGGTCATAGCAAGGAGGCTAGAGCAGAAGAATAAAATTGTTTGCCCGATAAATAGGTACATGTTTACAAATTTATTGGGTTTGGATGATTTTATGAGTCGATTGGCTAGCCGCTTGGCTGTTTCTTTTTCTTTTTGGATTGATGAGGGCCATGGGAGGCTATTTGAAATATCCCGAAGTCCCCGGTGCAGGGGAGGTTATGGCGAAATTTTTCAGAAATTTAGGGTGTTAGCCAAATTTTTGAAAAATTTGAAAAGTTCTTAGAAACTGAAAAGTTGAAGAACTTAAGCCGTGATTAAAATAATGAAAGTTGAGTTGGTTTATAAAACAACTTTCAGCTTCGTTTCTTTTTCGGGGATGAAAAGTTTTAAGTGGGGGAGATTGTAACAACCCGGAAATTCTGAGCCAATTTAAAATTTTTATTTTGGCGATTTTAATGAACTTTGGATATTTAAAATGAATTATTTTAAATAATAACAACGGAAAATTTAATTTCAACGAAGTTAAAACGAATAAATTTATTTTAATTATATAACGAGCCTGAAATGGCGCTGCTGTTCGAAAATTAATTTTGAATTTCAAATGAATATACAGAATTCGTTTTAAGTCGGAATTGGGCGAAACAAGAAATATTTGAATTTGTTTAATGATATCTTTCTAACGAAGTTAAGAAACTGAGATTTCACTATATAAAGTGTAAGATATGTCCAGTTTAAAATTCAGAAAAGTCGTTGTGGAATTTATATATGTTTTAATATATATAAAGGCCCTTAGAAATGGAAATTTTGCAAACGACCTCGGTTTTTAACGAAACCACTTTTGTTGGATCCGGCATGTCAAATTATTACTAGGTTTCAAAATTCATAATTTTCTGAATCAGTATGTGGGCGTGGCGAAGCTAAACGTGTTTTGATAGTTTCAGTCAATTTGGGTCGACCAGAAAATGGCCATTTTTCAAACGGTCTTAGAATTTGACGAAATTAGTTTTGTTAGGACTGTATCGTCAATACGAAGCTAGAAATATTTTTTTCTGGAATTTTCGTTGTCAGTATGTGACCCCGGTAATTTGAAATGTACGTTCAAATTGAATATATATATATATATATATATATATATATATATATATTTGTGTTTTAATTTGAATGAAAGCTGATCGTAACATACGAATTGGTCTGCGATACATATCCCATTGTGTTCGGAAAGGGGATATTACGCTAGGGGCGACAGTCGTTGGGCCCGGTTTTGAGTTCGCATGCGAAAGTACATATTTTGAAATTAAAATATAATATATATATATATATATATATATATATATATATATATGTATATACACTTTCCTTTAAACCCCCCTTCACATTCTGTCTCCCCGTAAAAGAAATTAAATATAAAAGGGGTTGTGCCCTAGCTTACGGAGCCGCGCCTCCAGGAGGGCGCGTCGCCCACTGCGCTGCCAGCGCTCAGGCGGAACAGCACCCCCGGCCCTCGCTCTCCCCCTCCGCTAGCCCTCCGACCTCCTTCTCTCTTCCCCACTCTTCTAAAGCCTGTCGTGACCCTCCCCAAACCCATCAACTCCTCCAGCACCGCCTTAGGTCGTAGCCGCCCATCTCCGCCTCCCTTGCTACCACAGCGACGGTGATACCCCCCCCCCCCCCCCCCGGCCGACGGTGATGAACCACCCCTCCTCCTCCACTTAGAAAAGTAAGTTTTTATTTACTTATCTAATTTTATTTTCAATTTTTAATTAGATTTAGCATAAGTAAAATCTGATTTCTTTTATATAAATTTGCATTGATGTTTAATTTTGGTTTTTTTTAAAAATATTTTAAAAAAAAAATGAAGAAAGGTTATATTTTTAAACAAGGTAAAACTTTGATTTTTAATGCAAAGAGGGCTTTGGTTAGTCAAAGAAAGAACGGATTTTTAATCAATGAAAGAACGGATTTTTAATCAATGAAAGAACGGATTTTTAATCAAAGAAAGAACGGATTTTTAATCAATGAAAGAACGGATTTTTAATCAATGAAAGAACGGATTTTTAATCAATGAAAGAACGGATTTTTAATTAAAGAATGAAAAGATTTTTAATCATAGAAAGATTAGATTTTTAACGAAATAAAGAAGTGATTTTTTTTTATCTACGAAATACGATATTTTTATATAATGTAGAGATTAAAAATATGATTTTTATTTTTAATTAGCAAGGGTAAGATTTTAATTAGAAAGGGTAGGATCTTTGAATAAATAAAAATATGATTTTTATACATATGAGTTGGAAATAAAAATTCGATTTTTATTGTATATGAAGAGTAATAAAAATATAATCTTTGTTAGGAGAAAAGCAATATAAAAATATAATTTTCATAACGAAGTGGAGAATAAAAATATGGTTTTTATACAAGGTGAAATAAAAATATGAATTTTATTTTTATCATGAAACAACAAGAATAAAGATTCGATTTTTATATATGTAGTGAATACGGGCAACGAAAGTGACAAAAGGCGAGAACGGTGAAGATTTTCTACATATGAAGAGTCGTGGTGTTTGGTTTAGCTAATCGGTGAGAACTTCTCACTTTAAATCTTGTTTTCTAGTTAAAAATATATACTAGGATGCAGACGGTGCTTAGCAGCACCCGACACTCGTCGTCCACAAACCATGGACGACTTGTATGCTTGTTTGATGTGTTGTGAAGTTTGTTTATGATGTTGATGTGAAATGGATAATAAAACATCATGTGTGAAATAAATTAATAATCGTTAAAAATATAATTTTTGATGTGAATGTGAATAAATAAATATTCATTTACAAACCGGACGGTTTGTTTATGTACACCTATTTGAAGGATATTGATTGGGACGATAAATTTTACACATCGCCGAACTGCACAAATAATATTCAGTGTTTGTGGATTGAAACCCCATACGGGTGTTGGGAAGATATTTGATGTACACTAATCCCAATTGTTTAGTGGTATGTTGATCATTTGATTGACAGACTGTATGAGCATTAATGAGTTATATTTAATGCTTATGCACTTGTGTAGTGCACTTTGGATGATGGTTGATTATTTATCATTGCTATTATATACATGTGTTGTATGGAATCCATATAATTAACATTATATGGTAATTGATTGGGCTTCATTCCAATTTGAAAAATAAAGAATATTATAAAATAAAGATTCATGTGTTGAATAGAATAAATAGTCATGTGTTAACGATGCTCATGTGTTGAGAATATTCATGTGTTGAAAATATTCATGTGTTGAGTGAAATATTTTAAACAATAAAATTTACATCTTTATCATAATTTGTAAAATATATTAAATAACAAAAATAGTCATGTGTTGACGATGCTCATGTGTTGAGAATATTCATGTGTTGAAAGAAATATAGAGTCATGTGTTGAATAGAATAAATATTCATTTGTTGAATAGAATAACGAAGTTATTGGAATATATAAAGTCGGGTTGATTAGATATGCACCATTTTGACGCGAACGATATTTATATCGATTATATTCGTTTTTAAAATGAATATAGAAAAAGAAGTGATTTCAAAATATAACGTTTTGAAAATATTATCATTTATAGATTAATGATATGGAATGTTCAATTTTGATTTGAAATTGAATATGAAGTTGAAATTGTTTTGAAAACGAATTTAAAACGATTTATAAAATACGTTTTGAATTGAAATCGACGAAATATATATAATATATATATTAAATGGCCTGAATAGAACACGCCGCACTGCGGTAGTTCGTGAATTTCGACCATTGACTTCGAATTGACGTTGCGAGAGATCCGATCGTCGGATTCTCCTGAAACCGGAACCGTTGGGTTCGTATAGAAAAGAGCTTTTCAATGAATATTAAAAATTTGAAATCTAACGGATGGATTTGGAATTATGTCCAAATCAAATTTGAAAAAGGTAGCTGTAAGTGCAGTTCGGTGGCCGTTATTGGAAACCGACTGTACGGGCCTTGATAAAATTATTAAAAATATTAATAATTTATGTAAAATCATAATTTACGAATTGGAAAGAGCTAGGATGAAAAATTCCACATTTGAAAAGATAAAAATAGGTTTTTATCGAAATGAACTAGTTTTGAACTAGAATTATAATCCAATATTTTCGAATAAATAAATTTGATTTGAAGTGGTTTTGAAAATAATCAGAATTTCTAATACGTGAATTTGAATGGATTTGAATCGAAATTATCTTCGGAATATTTCGATGTTGGATTTCGTGATTATACAGATATGGTTGTGGAAATTTGAAAGATATATTTATATCGTTATTTCCAATACGATATTTGTTGGTTTCAGAATTTGATATTGAATATAAGCCGATATATTTTCTATTCAGAGCCTTGTATTTAATATCAAATGGGATTGTGGATTCGTCATGAATGGTGTCTTAAATAACACTGTTCTTGGACCTAGTGTAGGAAAGAATAAATCTTTCTATTTAGATTTAATGAAGTGTACCAATTAAATAATATTTAATTGGAATTGAATTTGAATGTGATTTTTGGGTTTGTCATGGACCGTGTTTTAGATGACGTTGGTTCTTTAACCCAGTTAAAGACAGGATATTGATTTTTGGGAAGATTAAAACTAAGTGGAGTTTTAATGAATCTTTAATTAGATTAAAGTGATCGAGGATGGACTATCACCAGTTTTGCTCCAAAGCGACAGTTAAATCTTTAATTAGATTTGAATGTGAAATGGTAACTAATATTTACCGATAACACCGTGGTGTTAGCTATGTAGTATCACCAGTTTTACTCCGTGGGATGAATAGGTTGGGATTGGGGATAAAATAAATAATTATTTCGGTGTGGTTCGCTAGTCTCGACTAGTTTGGAAAACCTTAACACGGTTTGAAAAGATATCCAAAGGAAGATTAAAGAATAAATTTAGAAGAATTTATCTTTGATAAAATTAATGGGAACTTTACCCTAAGAATGTGAAATTTTGAATAAAATAATATTTTGAATTGGAACGAGTCATATGTTGTGTTTGTGTAACACGTGTTTATTATATACGCGGGTTATTCGGAACGGCCGGGTTTATACCCATTCTGAATAACCGATTCGACGACAAGTCGAAGATGAAGACGGTGGTTGAAGACCGGAAGTCTTCACATCGTTTAAATGATTATTGATGATCTTGATTGGGCTGTACACCCAAGAGGAGGGAATCAGTTGGTGATCATCCAGACGTACTTGGAGATCGATGGATATGCGAGGAAAGTGCCTCCGGTTTCGTTCAGACCCAGAACGAACTTGTAAATGGACTGTGTGTCTGACATGGGATTTTATTCTGTGTTGATTGATCTCTATTAAATATACATCTGTTTGGCGGCGGAGAATTTATTCCCTTGCTTAATGCCCTTCTCTGAGACGTACGAGCTTAGAGGATGTATATCGATGGACATCAGTCGCATGGAGTGAATTGCCTGTGTGGCATGCCTAAGTGGTAGATGATCAAGGCTTCTGTTGAAAAGTAAAGTCTTGTGGTTGATCATCAAAGCACGGCCTGTGTGGCATAGCTTTGTGTATAACGTGAATTCGCGAGCCTCACACCTCGGTGTGAGTCAAAAACAGGATAGTGACTACATGGAGAGCACGACGTTTCTTTCTAGCTAGTGGTGGTGTCAGTGCTTAAACTGGCTGACATTTATATACTTTTCACCTGTGTGGTTGTTTGAATGCGAGGCGCCTCGAATATATGATCGATAACTGGCACTATGTGAGCCGACGTACAGACCATTATATAGGTCCTATAGGACCGGGAAACATGTGTTCAGGAAAAACTAATCCTCAAAAGTAAGAGAGGACTGGCCCTGAAGATGCAAGGATCGTTGTGTGTGGTCCTGAGACAATTGCTAGAGTGTCTCGAACGGAGAGGAGCTTGCCCCTTGCCTCGACTCATGACAGAAATCCAGTTTTCAATACGACCTTTGTGGTTTTATTTGTAGAGCCTAGTATGGCGACATTATATATGGTAACCATGCCGTCTATGATTGATATTTATGATTGAAATTGTTTTGACACTATACAATTATAATAGTATCAAATGATTTGTTTTAAACGTACCAAGCATGTTTGGCTATTATAAGGGAAAACCCTATCCTCCGTCTTGCGTTGCATTGTGTGATGGGACCTGGATCTTATAATAGCTTCATTTTTTCAAAAAGCATTGCGCTGTTTTGATATATGCACTAGTGTTCTTTGGAGGAAACCCGTTCCGTGTTATACGGCGTGGTCCCTTGAACTACTCTCTTTTAAAGTAAAGTTTTAAATAACTATTTTATTTCTCACACCAGTCACATGACTGACCTGGAGTTTATTGTTTTAACCTACTGGGTGCTCCAATTTTCCACACGGGCAGCTAGTAGTTTTGGTTTTACAGATTTATATTCACAGGATCCTAATTTATAGCTGAAGTGATATTCGGAAAGCTCTGTATCCGCGTATTTCTTTCAGTTATGTTTTGTATTATTTTTCCGTTGTAGTAATGTATTTAAATCTATGATATTTATCAAATGTGTAATATTTATTCATACTCTGTATATTCTTGTATTCTGATGGAATTGTTGTAATAAACAATGAAATGTTCTTCTGTTTTCGTTCTGATTCGTGTTGTTCTCAAAGCAATCCGTGCTTTCCTTCACGGGGAAGTTCAGGTCGTTATAGAATGCCTGAATGGGGTGAAGTAGATTTTTGGGCTGATTGAAGTCGTTGATTGTAATTGGCTTCATACTTGATTGAAGGCGACGAGGTATACGTTCTATATAATTTTAGAATACATAGGACAATTAATCTATTTATTTGTAAAGTTAGTTTAAATTTAATAGTCGTTTAATCGATAATTAAATAATCATAGGTGGAAAAGAAATGCAATCAAGATTTTTCGAGATGATACATTGGCCCAACAATATGGAACTTTAGCTGGATATTTTGCCAAATAAAACAAGGTAAGTAAATCTCACTCTGAAATTTATATTTAAAATTATTATTTTTGTTAAAAACATATTGTTGGTTGTTTGGATGCATGCATGAATTTATTGTGGTTATATATATATATATATATATATATATATATATGTTAGTTATTTAGGCTTGGTAGTTATGGCTATTATATATATATATATATATATATATATATATATATATATATATATATTGGATATTTCCCGCAGTACCATTAGTGGATTCCTGTAGTATCGTTAGCGGATAACCCTATGAGCCCCATAATATATTATAGGGGATGACGTTCGTACCGCGAGATCCTACCTTGAACTAATTGGTTTCCTCAAATTTATTTAGTGTTGTTTACATATTTATATATATGTGTGTGATGTGTGAATTGAATGGATGATTTGTGTGTTTGGATGTTAGAATATCATTGGTCCTAGATATTCATATTTAAAAAATATAAAGAAGAGATTGTTGGATTTAAAAAGGAAAATTTACTTTTTGAAATAGAAATGGTATGTAACAACCCGGAAAATCAGAACCAATTTAAAATTTTTATTTTGGCTATTTTAATGAAATTTGAATATTTAAAATGATTTTTTTAAATAATAACGACTAGAAATTTATTTTGAATAGAATTAGAATGTGTAAATTTATTTAAATCGAAGTTAGAATATAAATATTTGTTTTCATTATAAAAGGATTTGGAAATGGCGCTGTAGTTTGAAAATTCGATTTCAAATTTCAAATGAATGTACAGGATTCAAAAATAAGCTAGATTTTAGTGAAAACAGAAATATTTGAATTTGTTTGAAAATATCTTTCCAACGAATCTGAAAAATCCAAATTTCATAGCGGGAATAAAAAATTATTTTCAGTTGAAAATTCAGAATAGTCACTACGGAATTATAGCCCTTAAAAATAGCGATTCTGCAAACGACGTCCGTTTTCGACGAGACCACTTTTGTTGAATTCGGAATGTCAAATTATTGCTTGATTCCAATTTTCATAATTTTTGGAATTAATATGTGAGCGTGGTGAATTTAAACGTGTTTGGTCAATTCAATTTGAATTGAATCGACTGGAAATTGGCCATTTTTCAAACGGTCTCCAAATTTGAAAAAATTAGTTTTGTTAGGACCGTATCATCAAAACATAGCCAGATTTATTTTTCTGGAATTTTTGGAGTTAGTATGTGGCCCCCATAAATTGAAATGTGCGTTTAAATTAAATATATATTGATTTATATTTTAACTTAAAGGAAAACTTATCGTACTAGCCGAATTGGATTACGAAACATATCCCATTGTGTCCGGAATGGGGGTATTTGGCTAGGGACGAAAATCGTTGGGTTTGAATCAAAATTAGAAATTAAAAGTCCACTTTTTGGAATTATAAAATAATTAAATATAAAGTTATATAAACTAACCTAACCTAACCCTAACTAACTATCCTCTAGAAATAAAAAGAAAAAGAAAAAACACACCGTCGTTCTTGGAAGCCCTCCCCTAAATCGATTAAACCCGTCGCCCGCCCCTATTGCGTTAGCCGCCACCCTGCCCCTATCGCAGGACCGACGGCCACCCCTCGCGCCTCCAGACCCGACGCCATATCCACTGCCACCCTCAACCTCTTCAATCACCCAAAATCGAAAGGAAACCGCCAACGCCACGCCCGAAACCACCTCCGACCAGCCGTCGCATTCCTCCCTCCCCGCGCCGCCTCTGGCCCGCCTCAGCACCATCTCCGACCTCCTATGATCGAACCAAGGTGATTTTTAATTTATAAAATCAGTTTTAAATTATAAATTCAGTTTTTAATGAATAAAATCAGTTTTATTACATACGAATGTGTTGTTAAAATCATCTTTTAAAAAAAAAATCTATGATTTTTATTATCATAAAGATTTGATTTTTTATGTATGTAGAAGTGAGGTTTTTAAATCGTATAAAAATATGATTTTTAGTAAGAAAAAAAAATCTGATTTTTGGTTAGTGAAAATAATAATAATAAGATTTTTAGTTTTGTGAAAATATGATTTTTAGTTAGATGAAAATACGAATTTTATCGTATGATGAAAATACTTTAGAAAGATAAAAATATAATTTTTAGCGATGTAAAAATATAAATTTTAGCTATGTAAAAATATGATTTTTATAAATAAATCATTGAAATAAAAATGTTATTTTTATTTATAAACATCATTGTATAAAAATGTGATTTTTAACATGAAACCGCGTGAAACAGATTTCGATGGAATCGATTGGAACCAAATCCAAATTCAAACTGTTCAGAAATAAAGAATGGAGGAGTGGATCCCAAAGGTGAGAACTCCTCACTAAAATTATTTCTTGTACAGTTATTTATTTTATAATTGCATATATGAATTGTTCCCTGTCGTCCACAAACCATGGACGACTTGTTTGATTGCATTGTGTTGGGGAAATTGATTTTGATTGTTATGTGAAATGGAAAATAAAATATTCATGTGTTGAAATAAATATTTTATCATTAAAAATATAATTTTAAACGTGTATATGAATGAAAATAAATATTAGTTTACAAATCGGACGATTTGTTTATGTACACCTATTTGATCGACATTGATTGGGACGATATATTTTACACATCGCCCAACTATACAAATAAAATCATTGTTTGTTGTTTGAAAACCCCACACGGGTATTGGGTGGATATTGGGCATACACTAATCCCAATATTTAGTTGTATGTCAATCGATGGGTTGACAGACTGTTGTAAGCATTAATTATTTATATTTAATGCTTATGCAGTTGTGTAATGCACTCTAGATGATAGTTGACTGTGTTTGATTATTGTTGTGTTGTGTGTATGAAATCCATATAAATAAAATTATATGGTAATTGACTGTGTCTAATTCCAATTCAGAAGGTATGAATATTTTAAAATAACGAATATTTTAAAATGGAGAATATTTTAAAATAACTACTATTTTAAAATAATAGTCAGTAATGAATCAAAATATGATTTTGATGTCCGATTTGGGATGGACACGAAAATATTTAAATATATAAAGCCGTATTGATTAAATTAATGCCATTTTGATGTGAATGATATTTATATCGATTTTATTCATTTTTATAATGAATATCGAAAAGGAAGTGATTTCAAAATCTAATGTTTTGAAAATATTATCATGTATATATTAATGATATGGAATATTCAATTTTGATTTGAAATTGAATATGAAGTTGAAATCGTTTTGAAAACGAATTTAAAACGATTTATAAAATACGTTTTAAATAGAAATCGATGAAATATATATAATATATATTATAGATAGTTAATGGCCTGAATGGAACGCGCCGCGCCGCGGTAGTTCGCTAATTTCAACCATTGACTTCGAATGGACATTACGGGAGATCTGACCATTGGATTCTTGTAAAACCGGAACCGTTGGGTTCGTATCGAAAAGAGCTTTCCAATGAATATAAGAGATTTGAAATCTAACGGTTGGATTTGGAATTATGTCCAAATCATATTTGTAAAAGGTAGCTGTAAGTGCAGTTCGATGACCGTTTATGGAAATCGACTATACGGACCTTGATAAAATTATTAAAAATACCAATAATTTGTGTAAAATCATAATAAATGATTTGGAAAGAATTTGGATCAAAAATTCTAGTTTGTAAAGAAAAAATATATTTTTGTCAAAATGAACTTGTTATGAACTAGAATTATAATCCAATGTTTTTAAATAAATAAATTGGATTTGAAATGGCTTTAAAAATAACCATAATTTCCAATATATGAATTGGAATGGATTTGAATCAAAATTATCATTATAATATTTCGATATTGGATTCCGTGATTGTATGTATATTGTGTAGGAATTTGGAAGAAATATATATATCATTATTCCCAACACGATATTTGTTGATCTCAGAATTTGATATTGAATATAAGCCGATATAATTTCTATTCAGAACCTTGTATTTAATATTGAATTGGATTTGGATTTGTCGTGAATGGTGTCTTAACTAACACTATTCTTAAACCCGTGTGAAAAGAATAAATCTTTTAATTAAGATTATTAGAGTTTCCAGTTAATTAACATTTAATTGGAATAAAATAGGATGTGAATTGGGTTTATTGTGAACTGTGTATTTAACGACAATCGTTCTTTAACCCGATTTTCAGTGAAATGTGATTTGGAATTTATAAATCTTTTTATTAAGACTTAATGGAAATTTTCCAAAGTAAAGTCTTCCAATTTAATATATTAAATTGGAATTGAATGGAATTCTATTTGATAATAATCGAAATGAGCTTCTATAGAGGAAGACTGTTAATATATATGGAATTTAAAAGACTTTCTCGTTATTCCATTTATATTATTTGTCGGATACGAAAATTGATATCGATTATATATTGATCTATTTTCCGTGAAGATTCCATAATTAATGGAATGCGATTTGGGTTTATCATGAACTGTGTTTTAAATGACATTAGTTCTTTAACCCAGTTAAAGACAAGATTACATGTTGGTTGATCTCTGCTAAATATATATCTGTTTGGTGGCGGAGAATTTATTCTCTTGCTTAACACCCTTCTCTAAGTCGTACGAGCTTAGAGGTTATATATCGGCAAAAATCAATAGTACGGTTTAGATTGTCGATGCGACATGTTAGTGTTTCCAAAGTTAAATAATCATTAATATTGATTTTTGGGAAGATTAAAACTAAGTGGAGTTTTAATGAATCTTTAATTAGATTGAAAAGAGAATGTGATAATTAGAATTATCAAATTCAGGAAATGATCGAGAATGGAGTAGCACCAGTTTTGCTCCAAGCGATAGTTAAATCTTTAATTAGATTTGAATGGGAAATGGTAATTAATTTTACCGATAACACCATGGTGTTAGTTATGGGGTAATACCAGTTTTGCTCCATGGAATGAATAGTTTGGGATTGGGAAATTAAATAAACGATTACTTCGGTAAGGTGCGTTAATCCCAACTAGTTTGGAAAACCTTAATATGCTTTGAATGATATTCAAAGGAAGATTAAAGAATAAATTTTAAAGAATTTATCTTTGATAAAATTAATGGGAACATATCCATGAGGATGTGAATATTTGAATAAAAGAATATTCTAAATTGGAATGAGGCGTATGTTGTGTTTTTATAGCACTTGTTTATTATATACGCGAGTTATTCGGAAAGGCTTGGTTTATACCCATTCTGAATAACTGATTCGACGTTATGTCGACGATGAAGACGGTGGTTGAAGACCGGAGGTCTTCAAATCGTTTGGATGATTACTGATCTCTTAATTGGGCCGTACACCCAAGACAAGGTAATAAGTGGTGATCGTCCAGACGTACTTGGAGATCGACCGGATATGCGAGGACCTCTCTCCTGTACTGGACATACTTGACGAGGAATAAGGTGCCTCTGGTTTCGTTCAGACCTGGAACGAACTTGTAAATGGAGGTGTGTCTGACATTGGATTTTATTCAGTGTTGATTGATCTCTATTAAATATATATCTGTTTGGAGACGGAGAATTTATTCTCTTGCTTAACGCCCTTCTCTGAGATGTACGAGCTCAGAGGTTATATGTCGATAGACATCAGTCGTATGGCATGAATTGCCTATGTCGCATGCTGAGATGCAAATGATCAAGGCTTCTATTGAAAAGCAGAGTCTTGTGGTTGATGATCAAAGCACGGCTTTAATATAGCATAGCTTTGTGTATAGCTTTAATTCGCGAGCCTCACACCTCGGTATGAGTTAAAAACGGGATAAGGGACCCATATAGGACATGACATTTCTTTCTAGCTATAGGTGGTGTTAGGGTTTTGCAAGCCCCTACATTTTTATATTTTTACCTATATGGTTCTTCGAATGTGAGGCGCCTCGGATATATCGGTCTCTACGGAGCCAATGGATATTGAGTCATCTGGCTTATAGATGCCCTATAGGGCGGGGAAACGTGTGTTCAGGAATTGCCAATCCTCAAACGTAAGAGAGGACCGGCCTTGGAGGATCCAAGGGTCTACTACGGGAGATCCTAAGGCATTTGCTAGAGTGTCTTAAAGCCGGTGAGGAGTACATCTCTTGCCTCGACTAATGACGGAAATTCAATTTCCAATACGTGACATTTCAGTTTTGAATGTAGAGCCTAGTATGGCGACATAGTGGAATGGGGCACTATGTCGTTTATGATTGATACATTTATATTTGAAGTTGTTTTCATACACTTTACACTATAATAGTATCAAAATGATTTGTTTTAAACGTACCAAGCATGTTTGGCTATTATAACGTAACACTCTATCCTCCGGCTTGTGTTGCATTATATGGTCGGACCTGAGTCTTATAATAGCTTCATTTTTCCAAAAAGCATTGCACTGTTTATTTTATGCACTGGTGTTCTTGGGAGGAAACCCGTTCCCTGTTATATGGCGTGGTCCCTTGATTTACTTTATTTTTAAAGGAAAGATTTAGTAACTGTTTTAGTTCTCACAGTAGTCACATGACTGACCCGGAGTTTATTGTTTTAACCTAAACTCTAGGTGCCCCTATTTTCCACACGGGCAGCTAGTAGTTCTGGTTTTGTAGATTTATATTCGTAGGACCCGGGTTTACTGCTGGAATGATATTCGAAAAGCCTTTATCCGTGTATTTATTTTAGTTGTGTTTTTATATTATTTTCAGCTGCATTGTAATTTGTAAATCTCTGATATTTATCAAATGTATATTATTTGTTCATACTCTGTATATTCTTGGACTCTGATGTAAATTGTTGTAATAAGCAATTAAATGTTCGTCTGTTTGTGTTCTGATTTGTTGTGTTCTTAGACAATTTATTCTTTCTCTTCTCTTCGGAGACCAGGGAAGTTCGGGTTGTCACAGTTTGGTATCAGAGCTTTGGTTTTTCAAAGCTCGAGAACAAGACATATTAGAACCGAACGAAAGAATTCATCAAAGATTGGATTTGCAATATCCAAGAAGAATGAATCGTTATAGATAGGATCAGTAGTATCCTAGAATGAGTGTAAAGAGTAGTGTTTTTAAATAAAAATGAAAAACATATTTTATTTTAAAAATTCAACCTAATTATACGTATTTGATTATATTTATTTTATATTGAATTTGGACAATCTAGTATATGAAGATTTTTCATATAGCCTTGCAAACGTGTATACAAAGCCTCAAATACACTAGATAGATATAGAATCACACTCTAGTCGCCGGAGATGGTGCTGATGATAGTACGTACATCATCAGTATTTTTGTTCGAGTTTCGAAAGTGGGATATCTATATATTTCCAATTGACTTGTGTGAGAACTAAAACTAGATACGGTCTATTATTGTGACTTGGCATCAAAAATGGATTTTTATATATATAAAAGTTATGTGTTTAAAACGATAATCAACTAATTGATTGCTGATTGCGTTGTTTGATTATTAGTTTGATTTATTTAAAATTTTGAAACATTAGGCCAGATTGAGTCAAATATTGAACTGAATTGAAAATTGGCTGAAATTGCATATATACATGAATATATATTGAATAGGTCATAGCAAGTAGGCTAAAGAAGAGGAATAAAATTGTATGCCCGACAAATAGGTACATGTTTACAAATTTATTGGGTTTGGATGATTTTATGAGCCGATTGGCTAGCCGCTTGGCTATTTTTTTTCTTTTTGGATGGTGAGGGCCCTGCATGGCAAGTTGTGGTTTTAAATGTCTCCTCGTACAAAGGAGGTTACGGCAAAAATTTTCAAAAATTTAGGGTGTTAGCCAAAATTTTGAAGAATTGGAAAATTCTTAGAAACTAAAAAGTTGAAGAATGAAAGCCTGAATGAAAGTTGAGTTGATTAGTTAACCAACTTTCAGCTCCGTTCCTTTTCAAGGACGAAAAGATTTTAAGTGGGGGAGATTGTAACAAACCGGAAAATCAGAACCAATTAAAAAAAATTATTTTGGCTATTTTAATGAATTTTGAATATTTAAAATGATTTATTTTAAATAATAACGACTAGAAATTTATTTTGAATAAACATATAAATTTATTTGAATCAAAGTTAGAATATAAATATTTATTTTCATTATAAAAGGAATTGGAAATGGCGCGGTAATTTGAAAATTCGATTTCAAATTTCAAATGAATGTACAAGATTCAAATTAATTCGGATTTTAGTGAAACCAGAAGTAGTTGAATCTGCTTGAAAATATCTTTCCAATAATTCTGAAAAATCCAAATTTCATAACGGAAATAAAAAGTTATGTCCAGTTGAAAATTCAGAATAGTCGCTATGGAATTATAGCCCTTAAAAATAGTAATTCTACAAACGACCTCCGTTTTCGACGAGACCACTTTTGTTGAATCCGGAATGTCAAATTATTGCTTGATTCCACTTTTCATAATTTTTGGAATTAATATGTGAGCGTGGTGAATTTAAACGTGTTTGGTCAATTCAATTTGAATTGAATCGACTGGAAATTAGTCATTTTTCAAACAGTCTCCAAATTTGACGAAATTAGTTTTGTTAGGAATGTATCATCAAAACATAGCTAGATTTATTTTTCTGGAATTTTTGGAGTCAGTATGTGACCTCGGTAAATTAAAATGTGCGTTTAAATTAAATATATATTGATTTATATTTTAACTTAAAGGAAAACTGATCGTAACAGCTGAATTGAATTACGAAACATATCCCATTATGTCCGGAATGGGGGTATTTGGCTAGGAACGACAATCGTTGGGTTTGAATCGGAATTCGAAACTAAAAGTCCACTTTTTGGAATTATAAAATAATTAAATATAAAGTTATATAAACTAACCTAACCTAACCCTAACTAACTATCCTCCAGAAATAAAAATAAAAATAAAAATCTCGTCGTCGTTCTTGGAAGCCCTCCCCAAAATCGATTAAACCCGTCGCCCGCCCCTATTGCGTCAGCCACCGTTCTGCCCCCATCAACGGACCGACGGCCCCCCATCGCGCCTCCCGACCCGACACCACCTCCGCTGTCATGCTCAACCTCTTCAGTCACCCCAAATCGAATGGAAACCGCCCACGCCATGCCCGAAACCGCCTCCAACCAGCCCTCGCATTCCTCTCTCCCCGCGCCGCCTCTGGCCCGCCTCAGCACCATCTCCAACCTCCTACGAAAGAACCAAGGTGATTTTTAATTTATATAATCAGTTTTAATTTTTAAATTCAGTTTTTAATGAGTACAATCAGTTTTATTACATATGAATGCGTTGTTAAAATAAGCTTTTAAAAAAAACTATAATTTTTATTATCATAAAGATTTGATTTTTATGTATGTAGAGGTGAGGTTTTTATATCGTATAAAAATATGATTTTTAATAAGAAAAAAATCTAATATTTTGTTAAAGAAAAAAATAATAATAAGATTTTTAGTTTGTGAAAATACGATTTTTAGTTAGATGAAAATATGAATTTTTATCGTATATTGAAAATACTTTAGAAAGATAAAAATTTATTTTTTAGAGATGTAAAAATATATTTTTTAGCGATGTATATAATTTTCAACGATGTAAAAATATAAATTTTAGCTATGTAAAAATATGATTTTTATAAAGAAAGCGTTGATATAAAAATGTGATTTTTGTTTATCAACATCATTGTATAAAAATGTGATTTTTAACATGAAACCGCGTGAAACTGATTTTAATGGAATCGACTGGAACCAAATCCAAATTCAAACCGTTCAGAAATAAAGAATGGAGGAGTGGATCCCAAAGTGAGAACTCCTCACTAAAATTATTTCTTGCATAGTTATTTATTTTATAACTGCATATATGAACTGCTCCCCGTTGTCCACAGACCATGGACGACTTGTTTGATTGTATTGAATTGTGGAAATTGATTGTGATTGTTATGTGCAATGAAAAATAAAATATTCATGTGTTGAAATAAATATTTTATTATTAGAAATATAATTTTTAACGTGTATATGAATGAAAATAAATATTCATTTACAAATTGTATGATTTGTTTATGTACACCTATTTGATCGACATTGATTGGGACGATATATTTTACACATCGCCTAACTACACAAATAAAATCAGTGTTTGTTGTTTGAAAATCCCACACGGGTATTGGGTTGATATTGGGCATACTCTAATCCCAATATTTAGTTGTATGTCAATCGATGGGTTGACAGACTGTTGTAAGAGTTAATTATTTATATTTAATGCTTATGCAGTTGTGTAATGCACTCTGGATGATAGTTGACTGTGTTTGATTATTGTTGTGTACATGTGCATATGAAATCCATTTAAATAAAATTATATGGTAATTGACTGTGTCTAATTCCAGTTCAGAAGGAATGAATATTTTATCATAAAAAATATTTTAAAGTGGAGAATAATGAATATTTTAAAATAATATTCAGTAATGAATCAAAATATGATTTTGATGTCCGATTTGGGATGGATACGAAAATATTTAAATATATAAACCTGTGTTGATTAAATTAATGCCATTTTGACGTGAACGATACTTATATCGATTTTATTCATTTTTATAATGAGTATCGAAAAGGAAGTGATTTCAAAATCTAATGTTTTGAAAATATTATCATATATATTAATGATATGGAATATTCAGTTTTGATTTGAAATTGAATATGAAGTTGAAATCATTTTGAAAATGAATTTAAAACGATTTATAAAATACTTATTAAATAGAAATCGATGAAATATAAATAATACATATATTATATATATTTAATGGCCTGAATGGAATGCACCGCGCCGCGGCAGTTCGCGAATTTCGACCATTGACTTCGAATGGACATTACGGGAGATCTTATCATTGGATTCTCCTAAATCTGGAACCGTTGGGTTCATATCGAAAAGAGCTTTCCAATGAATATAAGAGATTTGAAATCTAACAGTTAGATTTGGAATTATGTCCAAATCAAATTTGGAAAAGGTCATTGTAAGTGCAGTTCGATGACCGTTTATGGAAATCGACCATACGGGCCTTGACAAAATTATTAAAAATACCAATAATTTGTGTAAAATCATAATAAACGATTTAGAAGGAATTTGGATGAAAAATTCCACGTTTGTAAAGATAAGAATATAGTTTTATCAGAATGAACTAGTTATGAACTAGAATTATAATGCAATATTTTTAAATAAATAAGTTGGATTTGAAATGGTTTTAAAAATAACCAAAATTTCCAATATACGAATTGGAATGGATTTGAATCGAAATTATCATCGGAATATTTCGATATTGGATTCCGTGATTGTACGGATATTGTGGAGGAATTTGGAAGATATATATATCATTATTTGCAATACGATATTTGTTGATCATAGAATTTAATATTGAATATAACCCGATATAATTTCTATTTAGAGCCTTATATTTAATACTGAAATGGATTTGGGTTTGTCGTCAATGGTGTCTTAAATAACATTGTTCTTAAACCCTGTGTGAAAAGAATAAATCTTTTAATTAAGATTATTAGAGTTTCCAGTTAATTAACATTTAATTGGAATAAAATGGGATGTGAATTGGGTTTATTATGAACTGTGTTTTTAACGACATTCGTTCTTTAACCCGATTTGCAGTGAAATGTGCTTTGGAATTTATTAATCTTTTTATTAAGATTTAATGGAAATTTTCCAAAGTAAAGTTTTTCAATTTAATGTATTAAATTGTAATTTAATGGAATTCGATTTGATGATAATCTAAATGAGCTTCTGTAGAGGAAGACTGTTAATATATATGGAATTTAAAAGGATTTGTAGTTATTCCATTTATATTATTAGTCAAATACGGAAATTGATATCGACTATATATTGATCTGTTTTCCGTGAAGATTCCATAATTAATGGAATGTGATTTGGGTTTATTATGAACTGTGTCTTAAATGATATTAGTTATTTAACCCAGTTAAAGACAGGATTACATGTCCAACATTGTATTTCGAACTTCATGGTTGATATCTGCTAAATATATATCTGTTTGGTGGCGGAGACTTTATTCTCTTGCTTAACACCCTTCTCTAAGTCGTACAAGCTTAGAGGTTATATATCGGCAGAAATCAATAGTACGGTGTAGATTGTCGATGCGACATGTTAGTGTTTCCAAAGTTAAATAATCATTAATATTGATTTTTGGGAAGATTAAAACTAAGTGGAGTTTTAATGAATCTTTAATTAGATTGAAAAGAGAATGTGATAATTTAAATTATCAAATTCAGGAAATGATTGAGAAAGGAGTAGCACTAGTTTTGCTCCAAGCGATAGTAAAATCTTTAATTAGATTTGAACGGGAAATGGTAATTAATTTTACCGATAACACCGTAATGTTAGTTATGGAGTAATATACCAGTTTTGCTCCATGGGATGAATAGGTTGGGATTGGGAAATTAAATAAATGATTACTTCGGTAAGGTGCGTTAATCCCGACTAGTTTGGAAAACCTTAATATGGTATGAATGATATCCAAAGGAAGATTAAAGAATAAATTTTAAAGAATTTATCTTTGATAAAATTAATGGGAACATATCCTTAAGGATGTGAATATTTGAACAAAAGAATATTATGAATTGGAATGAGGCGTATGTTGTGTTTCTATAGCACTTGTTTATTATATACGTGAGTTATTCGGAAAGGCCGGGTTTATACCCATTCTGAATAACTGATTCGATGATATGTCGACGATGAAGACGGTGGTTGAAGATTGGAGGTCTTCACATTGTTTGGATGATTACTGATGTCTTAATTGGGCCGTACACCCAGGACAAGGTAATAAGTGGTGATCGTCCAGACGTACTTGGAGATCGACTGGATATGCGAGGGCCTCTCTCCTCTATTGGACATACGGGACGAGGGATAAGGTGCCTTCGGTTTCGTTCAGACACAGAACGAACTTGTAAATGGATGTGCGTCTGACATTGGATTTTATTATGTGTTGATTGATCTCTATTAAATATATATATATATATATATCCATTTGGCGATGGAGAATTTATTCTCTTGCTTAACGCCCTTCTCTGAGACATACGAGCTCAGAGGTTATATGTCGATAGACATCAGTCGCATGGTGTGAATTGCCTGTGTGGAATGTTGAGATGCAAATGATCAAGGCTTCTGTTGAAAAGCAAAGTCATGTGGTTGATGATCAAAGCACGGCTTTAGTATAGCATAGCTTTGTGTATAGCGTTAATTCGCGAGCCTCACACCTCGGTACGAGTTAAAAACGGGATAAGGGACCCAAGTAGGACATGACGTTTCTTTCTTGCTATGGGTGGTGTCAGGGTTTTGCAAGCCCCGACATTTTTATATTTTTACCTATGTGGTTGTTGGAATGTGAGGCGCCTCGAATATTTCGGTCTCTACGGAGCTGATGGATATTGAGTCATATGGCTCATTAACTCCCTATAGGGCGGGGAAACATGTGTTCAGGAATTGCCAATCCTCAAACGTAAAGAGGACTGGCCTTGGAGGATCCAAGGGTCTACTGTGGAGATCCTGAGGCATTTGCTAAAGTGTCTCGAAGCCGGTGAGGAGTACATCCCTTGCCTCGACTCAAGACGGAAATCCAATTTCCAATACGTGACATTTCGGTTTTGATTGTTGAGCCTAATATAGCGGCATAGTTGGATGGGGCACTATGTCGTCTATGATTGATACATTTATATTAGAAGTTGTTTTCATACACTTTACACTATAATAGTATCAAAATTATTTGTTTTAAACGTACCAATCATGTTTGGCTATTATAAGGTAAAACTCTATCCTCCGGCTTGTGTTGCATTGTGTGATGGGACCCGAGTCTTATAAATGCTTCATTTTTCCAAAAAGCATTGTGCTGTTTATTTTATGCACTGGTATTCTTGGGAGGAAGCCCGTTCCATGTTATATGGTGTGGTCCTTTGATTTACTTTATTTTTAAAGGAAAGATTTATTAACTGTTTTAGTTCTCACACCAGTCATGTGACTGACCTAGAGTTTATTGTTTTAACCTAAACTCTGGGTGCCCCTATTTTCCACACGGGCAGCTAGTAGTTTTGGTTTTGCAAATTTATATTCACAGGATCCTAGTTTACAGCTGGAATGATATGAAGAAAGCTATGTATCTGTGTATCTCTTTAAGTTATGTTTTTGTATTATTTACTGCTGCATTGTAATTTGTAAGTCTCTGATATTTATCAAATGTATATTATTTGTTCATACTCTGTATATTCTTGTACTCAGATGTAAATTGTTGTAATAAGCAATGAAATGTTCTTCTGTTTGTGTTCTGATTTGTCGTGTTCATAGACAATCCATTCCTTCTCTTCTCTTCGGAGACCAGGGAAGTTCGGGTCGTCACATGGTATTTCGAATAAATTGAGAAATATTAACATGTTTTTAATAATAAAAACAAGCAGCTGAAATTTTAAATGATGTTTATAAATGGAAAGAAATATTATCATTTGATAATATTAAATTTGAAATTCAAGTACGAATTTAAAAAAGAAAATTTTATTTTCTGAAGTTGAAATTAGATTTTTCAAATGGAATTTGAAATCGAAGCTTGTTTTAATATTTAAAACAAGAAGTGGAATTTATAAACGATATTTATAAATAAAGAAAAATAATTATTATTGGATAATTTGAATTTTTAATTTAAGTATGAATTTAAAAAGTGAATTTCGAATCATTTCGAGAAGAAAACGATAAAATTTATTTCATTGTTCGGAATATAAATTGAATGAAATAAATCCATCAGATTTATTCTAGAATTCGACTATGTCGAATTAACAAATGCAAATTGCTTCAGAAAAGAAATTATGATTATTTTTAGTAGAAATTATATTTTAGGACTATATTCCAAGAAGCCGATACTTCAATATTTAAATATGAAATGGTATTCAATATTTATATATATATGTTAGACCAAAAAATGGTCCTAACACCCAATTGATCACATTTTGCAGAGAATATTGAGGAATCATGAACTAAAAACAAGAAAAATTAATCAACACACAAGTTTTACAGTGGTTCGGCGTAACAAGCCTACATCCACTTAATAATTTCTCATTTCTTTCTGGAATTACAATTACCATGAATATTGACACTAAAACACTCAAATACAATGAATAATTCTCTCCGAGATTCATTGGTTTTCATTAGAGAAGAAGGTGGTTATTCATGGGGAATTCGGCCACGGCAGATGTGAAGAGATAAAATGCCCAAAAGTCCCCTGAAATCTCCACAAAATGATGTATTTATAGGTAAATGGAGGTTGCTCCTGGGATCGGTTCGGTTGTGATGTGGCAGCCATCCAACGGGTCATGGAAAGTAGTGGGAGACATGGAGAAATAGTTTCCAGATCATGGGCTGCAACGTATAAGTAGATCCGAATGATAAGCCTAGAAAATAGGAGCACGTTGAGGAGTGGTTGCAGCTTCAGGCGGTTTGGGTAGAGGATACTCCGATCCGATACGGAGAGGGAGACCCAATCCGATCCAATCCGAAAGGAGGGATCCGATCCGATCCGGAGAGGGGGATCCGATCCAATCCGAAAGGAGGGATCCGACCCGATCCGAAAGGGGGATCCGATCCAGTGACATTTGCATGTACAATTCAAGTTTTCCAACCTTCTATCACTCCATCCAAGTGATCATCAATCAATGTAAGTTCATACTCAAATTCCTAGCTTTGGGTAGCCTGGTCACAAAGCAGGCTAACATTTTGCCCCCCAAAGTACATCTTATCGTAAATGAGATGTGCTTTGAATAAGTCAATCTGAATCTTTTTGAAACGTCATCCACCATTGAGGAGGCTTTACCAGATTGTTGTGTCCTATTGAGTAGTCCCATCATATGGATTTTTTCCTGTATAAATGGCTTGTCATATATTGCACTACTTCCGTTGATGTTTACCAGGCCAAATTCCATGGCTAGGGTGGTCAAGTTGATCAATTAATCGTCTAGATCTCATCGAATCAAGAGGTTAAATTCCTTCATCATAAGTCAAATAGGATCGTTGGCTTCCGTATGAGATCATACATGCACAAGTTAATGCCAAATGACGTTATCTTCCTATGCAAGTCAAGTGTATTACTAAGTCAGGCTTTCTTTTATGCATAAGTTATTGTGTTAACTAGTCATCCAAGTCATAGGGTAGTATCAGAATCTTCGGGCCTTCAGCTAGCATCTGGCTAACTGGGATATAGTGCTTCAGGATTGACATATGGATCTATCATTTGTGCTTGGATTTGGACTATCTCGATATCTGGATATTGATCTAGAGCTCCCTGATTACATAGAATCAAGACAATAAGGCATCGAAAGCCATGACACTCTTGATCGTTTTGTAATCCCGTGATCACATACGAGTCAGCACGAGATGTTAAAAATATGCAAGTCAGTAGTTGGTAGGATCATCACAATCGTAAGGTATCAGAGGAGTTTATCACATTCTCCATTCGATGCAGTTTCAGATCAAGTCTTGGATTCATGATTGATCTGTTAGTTGGATTTCTTGAACGGTCGGGATGAATCATATCATATTCCAGAGATATAGCTTATATGTTCTGAATTATGCACAAAGTCAGGGTCATATTCAAATTCAGTCTGCGAGTTAAATCTCATGCTCCTAACTTCAGTGGAGGACAAATGAAGTCAACGTTTATGCCCCCAGCATCGATGGGGGTTGGACCAGGTTAATAATACATCTAGTCTTCTAGCCATTTTACTTTTCATTATCGCATCGGTTTAGAGCTGTAGGTTAGGCAATCGTAGTCGACCCAAGTCATTCTATACTCTTTCTCAAGTCAGCAAGAGTTGAAGTTGTATGCGTAAACGGTCGTCATGTTCACTTTGGTGTCATCTCGTCTCTTTAGTCAGAAAAAGAGGATTGCCTTATTGAGTGTCAGCAAATTCAGATACTCTCCTCGCATCAGCCACAAAGTTGAGTGTGCTCATCAATTATGCAAGCGAGGAACATTGTTAGGGAGATATTCGAGCTCCGTTGTTTCATGATTTGGCATAATCTGAAACAGCCATCATAGTCTTGTTGAGTCTATCTCTCATGCTTGGTTCCATTGAGCTTGACAATCAAGATCGCGGGCTTCATCAATGAAATTAGACCATTTTGTAATTTTACATTCCTGTCGGTCTTTTCTGGGGCTTTCCTTTTGTCTTTATCGTTTCAAGAGTCGGATTATGCTCTATTCGCTATCATGAAAACATTGAAAATCTTTATCTCAATATTACTATCCCCTTGTTGCAGGAATCTGTCTCAAGATAGGATTCACATCCTTCTCTAGGAAAATCTAATGGTATAAAGATATTGAGTTTTATTCCAAAGGTGAATCTGCCAAGGCCGTCTGGTGGGTCTTGACGCTGAGAGACTTTGAAGTATGAGTCTAGAATACCAATATTGCTGCTATAAACACCATGATGGTCCAGGTCGATCTATAGATGCTGCTGTGGCATTGAACCTTATGAGGAACGAATGTAGGGCCTTGTCAGACCTTTGTTTGATTGAAGTGAGTAATATGACATTCTTGGATCGACAGACGTGGACCTTTGATCGCTCAACGAAGTGGGTGACCAATGCGTTCCAACGGTTGATCAAATCAGATGGATGCCGCCAAAAATCGTACAACAATTATGTAAGCCAAGATCTAGAAATGGTATCTTGAAGTGCAGGGAGTTGCTGAAATCTCTGATGTCTCATGTGAAAGAGTTTTGAATGATGTTGCTTACATTGCCTTTGAGGTGTGCCGCCTCTGGTGAAGCCTCAATTAACATTGGCAATCTGGCCTTCGTTTTCGAGGAGTCGTTGCCAATTGTCCAATTTAGCGCTGGTGCCCCCAGCATGAAGTCTTGAAGTGGGTGGAAGCTGGTCTCTAGCTTCTTAGGTTCGCATATGTGATAGTCGTTAATCAAGCTTCCGTCCTGTAATTCTAGGTGGTGATTCGCGGTTCGGATGTATGCGGGATAGTCTTGGGTCTCCCATCCAAGCTCTGAGGATCGGAGTTGGGTGGTAATAAGATTTAATTATAGGTGGCTCAAATGCTTCTACTTGCCCCTACAATAAGGAATGGGTAGCTTCATGTTGAGGTTGAGTTGGATTTGAAACATTCATCCAAATTGGAGCAGAGGTTGGTCGGACTCCGTTTAAGTTTCTAGTGGCTCTTGCATTGCCGTCGTTTTCATCCAGAATGTTACTTTATAAGTTACATGCTGCATATGTCTAAGAATTGTTTGATTTCCCCTTGTTTCATCCAAGATGATGTTGTAAACTTGCCGTAGGGTCTCGTGCGATATGAACTACGAAGCAGGGAGTGTTCGAGCCAAGTTCGTTGTCGCTTGAATTCCCATGGTGCTCACTCCTGCGAGTAAATCTTAGTTTTTCGGCCTTCCATCTATCCAAGTAAAGAAGTTATCCATCATTTTCCGTTGTTTCTGGAGAAGTTCATCTTGCCGAGCATTTGGGTTCTCAATTCAGCAATGGCACCATCCATTTCATGTCTAGTCTGACATGCTGAGGGATCATTGCAAGAAGAAATCTACTAGTTTTCTTCGTTCCTAGCGCCTTCTGCACCAACATCCTCGAATGGAAGAAATTTCTATCTTCTTTCTTCTTAGCCCTTGAGTCGGAGTATCAAGCAATTCGCTTCCTTACAAGCTCGAAGTCAAAGTAATAGCATGCCCCTTCATCCGAGGTGTTTCAATCGAGAAATTGGTCGAGACTAGCAAATGGACGTTCACTCTGCATCCATTCAGTGGTCCTCAAGCGGCCTCCAATCCAGGGTAATGGCATAAGACAGGTGGTGGTTAGATCACGTCCTTTTCAAATATAGACGAAGGGAGGCGTATTCTTGATAGTCAGGGAAATCTTTAATCCATAAAAATCCTGAATGCCATGACTGTGTCATATCGTATTAAGACCGAAAAATCAACGATCACTAATTAAGGTCGGGTAGAAATCCAAGAATCTCAGGGCTTCGCCGGGTGCTTCCCAGCCACGAGTATTAAGTCTCATGACATGTCATTGAATAATTCACTCTTAAGGCCACTTTTGGATTTCCGCCTCCAGTTACGTAGGATGCTTATCATTAGGAATCAACATCAGCCTTCTGGACTTGGCTCTTTATTTTTTTTCTACTAGCCTGCTGTTGTTGCAAGTGCAGGCCTCGCATTCTTAACCAGTTATCCTTTGTAAACATGCAATCAGCAAACAAAGTGGTATTCCTGCAATATCATACGTTTGCAAGTTTGTTATATATTTCAATCGAATATATTTGTAGTCAGAGCATTACTACACTGAGTAGTAAGCAATAAATCACATCACAAATCAGATAAGGGTTTCAATTCGGTATCCCTGCAAATCATAATCCCTGTAAATAAATAGCATATCATATCACAACCATCGTAGGGGTGTGATGTGCGTGTAAGCCCCAATCAATAGTGAATAAAGTGTCTGGCCAGGGCTTGTTTGGGATTGATTAGGATCGATAGTGCATCGCCCCCCCCCCCCCCATGTCCGGGAATGAGGGGTTCAGGCTCAACTTTCATTCTTGCCCCCGATCCTGTAGCGGGGTAGGAGCCCTTCCGTGGCATTTAATCACAATGCCTTTACACTCTCCTGTCGTATGCCCAGGGTAGAGTTCGAACTCAGCTTTCATTCTGCCCCCCAATCCTTCAGTGGGGTAGGAGTTCATTTGCAGCGCTCAGTCCCTGGCGCCTTTATACTCTCCCATCGAATGCTCAGGGTAGAGTGGAATCAAGGTGGTCTTTTAATCATGGTGCACCATCACGCCTTGGGGACGTCATCTTCCCGTCCTTTATACTCTCTCTCGAATCATGAGAGTTAGAGTTAATCAGGCGAACGGTCATGTCATTCGCCCCGGCTTTCCTTCTGCACTCTAATTCCAAGAGTGGGATTCTGCCGGCTCGAGTGTCGTTCTCGAACTCGATTTTAATCCATACTTCCCACTTCACTCTAGCGGATGTACATTATCGGGAAAGTGGTCGGGCCACATTTGTCGAATCTTTGCGTTCCTCCATTCAATCGAGGATTAATTAGCACCAAACTTCAGGTACCTGCATCAATCATATTGCACGAGTTAGTCATGTCAATAATTCAGGAAGCATGTAAAAGTAGATCGCATAATTGAAAAGTAAGCATATCAAGGGGCAGTGCTACCTCCTTTATTCAGATTCATGTAATCAGGTGGCATCGTGCATAGGACTGAGCCATGTAGACGGTCAAATTGCATCTATCTGAAATCGGATTCCAACTTTGAAATGCAAAAGTCAATGCATAATTATCTTTATGTCTACCACGTATGAGCCAAGGAGTGGATGGTCATCTCAGATCCGCCTTGAGCTATACAACTTCTTTCAAGCGGAGGGCGTGGCTTTGTTAACGAGCTGTTCAGTCAAGCTCGTCATGGTATTGCTCCATAACTATCAGTATCTCATAAAGGATGCAAATGTAAGTGTCATGGTTAAAGAGTAGTCCTGTTAAAGGAATGAATATGATTCTGTGTGAAGATGGCATTGCATGCTATCTGCAGGTCCATTTTGCCTTGCCCAATCTCTGCCAGGGGATGGCTTGATTGTGGTCTTGGGGTGACAAAGGCAATTAGGTAAATACTATAAGCGAATGACGAGGTTGTGTCTCCTCTGAATCGCCTTTTTTCCCCCATGCTAAGGGCAAGGTTTGAATGTCAGCGAGTCATGTATGTATTGTTAATGGTATCATATCATCACTTTGGTGCTAGGACAGTAATTGGCAGGAGAATAATGGATCCATGGTCATAGAAGCTTTTGTGCTTTCCATGCCAGGAAATAGGATATGGCTGCTAGGGGGATAGTTATATCTCATCCATCCGCATATATGCCTTCAATCCCATGTCGGGAATAAGATCTAATGGACAGATAATCAATCAGTATCCAGGCTTAAGTGCTCTAAAGTTTTAACTCATCAATTTTCGGGCAAGGCTGAGATAGTCTATTATGCAAGCCTATTATGTATCAGTTTTGAATTAAACGATGTAATCATGAGCAATCGACGTTCGAATCTCCGGTTGCACCAAATGTCTGGAACATGAGTTACTTGACTAATCCTCGATGAAGGGAGTGAAATTGTAAATTTTCACTTTCTAACTCCAAAACGTCGTTTGTCAAAAGTTTCATTTGCGTTCATCTCCCATCTAGCGGGAGGCTGATTAGTGATTTTGTCCAATCATTTAGGGCGGTGAATTCAGCAATGAGGCTTGTTGGTGTCTGTCTTGGGACAACCTTCCAAGGGAAATAAGCATTGTGGCCTTGCATGTCATATCTCGAGGCATAAAGAGCGATGGCACGCCTTTCACTTCTCCTTTCTAAATGTATTCCATGCTGCAGGAAGTTCATCATGGGGTTGTCTATGACTCTCTTCTGAGTAGTCGGAACTGTCTAACTTTGCCGGATTATTGACCTTTTTATTTTCCGTTCGTAGGACGTAAGATATGCTATAACGTTCCAATTCATCCAACAGCTCTTCTATCTGTTCTAGGTAAGTTACGAGTTATAGTCCCTTCATCTGGAATTTCCTTCGAATCAATACATCTCCAACATCGGGTCATCGATCATTCATTGCACCGTCGGTATACAGTAACGGGTGCTTGTATTCATTTTTTGTTTTGAAGGGCCATCTTCTTCACCTAACACATCCTCTTTGGGAATGGTAAATTCAACGATGGATTCGGCTAATGTTTTGGGGATTGAGCAGTAGACACTAGGGTGCAATGTAAGCTTTGAATTCTGTTGGAGCTGGTCGGTCTAGACCTTGATCAGATAAACTTGAGTATGATAGCATAGCTTGCGATACTTTAAGTAATATTCATGTGCTATGTCACAATGGAAATAAGAAGTAGAGAGCTAAGGGTTGATTCATATTTGCTTTAATCTCGAGCTCTCATCATTTGACCAAGGTCGTATGGTGGCTGGTGAGCAGTCAAGATGCTATAATCCGGGAAAGGATCCATAGGTCCAATCATGGCATGCGGTGGTTCAACTAGTACCTAACTCTGGGCTTCAAATTATGTTGACCTAACCCTTATTCGATGGAAATCAGTCTTCCTTGGTGTGGTTGACATCAAATAGATATTGCAAAGGTTAGCCAAGTTCTTCGGGAGGTGAACCTCGGGACATATTTCATTCATCACATCATACGATTGAAGTGTAGCTTTGGGATGTTGGGATCCTTAGCTGATTTCTGGTATCCCATTATTGACAATCATGGTCACTAAAATCATGTGAATCATCTTCGGAGTAGTGCTCGGACTGTTCCATATAACCGTCATTCGATGACCAGCCGATTGGACAAGTTTAAGTCGCATAAATAAGAGGGTCACTACTCGTTAGCAAGCAACATCGGTTGCATCAGTGAAATCTATACACCATCAGAACTAAGGAAGCGGAAGCTGCTGTGAGACAATCATTGTTTTGTATACTGTCCTTGATAACAAGCTTAATCTGATCGATAGCTCCTCAAATTGGCTTACTAATGTAAATAAGCGTCATGGCTATGGGAAGAATTCCAGTCTTTTCCATTTCATTGTTATATTCTTTGACTATCCATATATTCTTCATTGATAAGCTTTGACGACTAGTGTTGGCCAAAATATATATGTCGAGCCGAAGGCGAGCCGTGCTCCGAGCCGAAGGCGAGGCCGTCAGCGGGTCCGGGCGAAGCGCCGATGGGGGTCTGGGGCCCCACAGTCCCGGCGGCGATTTTTTTGATTTTGGAAGATGGAGCTTTTTCTGAAATGATCCGAAAATTGTATTTTTTCCCAAAAACAGCTGTACCGGGTCGGATCGGAATTTGCCTTCAAGTAGCGGTTCGGAGGTGTCATCAGATCGCGGCTCGAGTCTGTCATCGGATCGGATCGAACATGTCATCGGATCGGATCGGAGGTACGTCATCAACAGGTGGCCGGTTCGGATCTCCCCATCTGGTTCGGATCGGAGGTTCTTTTTCAGGTTGGGTAGGACCCGATCCGACCCCCTCAAGGATATTGGCTTGCGCTTTATCTACATCCAATCCAAGGGCTTCATCTGCATCCGACCCGGTCTCTTCATCTGCAACCGACCCGGTCTCTTCGTCTGCATCCGATCCAAAAGGTTTTCTGAACTCTATTTTCGATCTTCAGCAATTGCTTCTACATGGCACGGTGGTAACTTCACTTTTGTTGATTCCCACAATTAGCAAAGTCAATAGAATTCGTAGGATTTCCTCATCGGACTCGGCGATCCAATATAAATAAAGAAAAATAATTATTATTGGATAATTTGAATTTTTAATTTAAGTATGAATTTAAAAAGTGAATTTCGAATCGTTTTGAGAAGAAAACGATAAAATTTATTTCGTTGTTTGGAATATAAATTGAATGAAATAAATCCATCAGATTTATTCTAGAATTCGACTATGTCGAATTAACAAATGCAAATTGCTTCAGAAAAGAAATTATGATTATTTTTAGTAGAAATTATATTTTAGGACTATAATCCAGGAAGCCGATACTTCAATATTTAAATATGAAATGGTATTCGATATTTATATATACATATGTTAGACCAAAAAATGGTCCTAACACCCAATTGATCACATTTTGCAAAGAATATTGAGGAATCATGAACTAAAAGCAAGAAAAATTAATCAACACACAAGTTTTATAGTGGTTCGGCGTAACAAGCCTACATCCACTTAATAGTTTCTCATTTCATTCTGGAATTACAATTACCATGAATATTGACACTAAAACACTCAAATACAATGAATAATTCTCTCCGAGATTCATTGGTTTTCATTAGTGAAGAAGGTGGTTATTCATGGGGAATTCGGCCATGGCAGATGTGAAGAGATAAAATGCCCAAAAGTCCCCTGAAATCTCCACGAAATGATGTATTTATAGGTGAATGGAGGTTGCTCCTGGGATCGGTTCGGGTGTGATGTGGCAGTCATCCAACGGGTCATGGAAAGTAGTGGGAGACGTGGAGAAACCGTTTCCAGATCATGGGCTGCAACGTATAAGTAGATCCAAATGATAATCCTAGAAAATAGGAGCACGTTGAGGAGTGGTTGCAGCTTCAGGCGGTTTGGGTAGAGGATGCTCCGATCCGATCCGAAGAGGGGGATCCGGTCCGATCCAATCCGAAAGGAGGGATCCGATCCGATCCGAAAGGGGGATCCGATCCAGTGACATTTGCATGTACAATTCAAGTTTTCCACCTTCTATCACTCCATCCAAGTGATCATCAATCAATGTAAGTTCATACTCAAATTCTTGGCTTTGGGTAGCCTGGTCACAAAGCAGGCTAACAATATAAGTTATAATATTAAAATAAAATGGAAATCAGGCTTCAAATGGAGTTTAAATTGCAAGTTTTCTTTAAGATATGAAATGAGGCAATTAATTCATAAACAACGTTTATAAATGAAATGGAGCTAGATAATTTGGAAATAGATTATTCCAAAGTAAACATGGCTTATAAAACCATACTTTAATGGACTAGAAAATGGGATTTTTATAGAGTTTTTGAATTACGAGCTTTATCAATCTCAAGATAAGAACGTTGTCGGTCAAGGTCTGAGAGATAAATAGAATACCCCAACTTGGACGATTTCACTATTATCAAGAGATGATATTGGTTTGTAATGGTAAAGGATGTTGAATTAATTTATTTATAAAAGAATTAGTAATTGGAATTCGACTATATCGGATTTTATAAATAATTTAACTCCAGGGGGATTGAAATTGAATATAGGAAATTGAGTTCTGAATAAATTCATAACTGAGTGGTGAATGTGGAATAAAATAATCGTCGAGTTTGAATAATATGAATTGTTAAGTTAGTTTTGGATAACGGGTTCAATTTATTGAAAATGGAATTGGAATTATTTTATAACGAAGTTTTAAAACATTATATTTAATTTAATTAAAACGAACTCACCACAGTGTTGTAGTTCGTAATTTGGCATTCCAAACTACAATTGAGTATATAGAACTCGATATTAGTTGAAATTTGATGAAACTGGAAACGTTTGACCTATTGAATAATAATTTTCTAATGGAAGAGAAAAATCTAAATTTTGCCTCATAGATTTTAAGTTATGTCAGAATCAAATTTTCAGAAAAACAACGCCATAATCAATTTTAAACCATAACGGTTTATTTAATAAATTAAAAGGATTTTCAGTAAATAAAATTCGAATTTCCATTAGAAAAATCCAGATTTGAGTTATAAAATAATTATAGACTCAAGTCATGGATTGATTTCTGGATTAAAATCAGATTTTTAATTTTCGAATGAAGTTAACTAATTTCTTTGAAATTAGTTAATAGAGTTTGGCCCAAATTTAACTTTTAATTGAAATTGAAAATCCGAGTATGAAACGTGAGTAAGAATTGGGAAGCGAGCAAGGATTTTTAGTTTAATTTGTATATAAGAAAATACAAATATATTTGAATGAGATATGCTTAAATTAAAAGTAAGTGAAACCAAAAATCTAATTAGAAAATTTTTAGCGAACGGAAGAGTTATGTAAAAAGGGATGAATTGATATAAATGAACAGGAAATGGCCGTGTACATTTTAGCAGGTATGGAATGGAGATAATGAAGATTAGAATTTGAGTGCCCGACAAAAGGTACATGTTTCAATTCCATATGAGATTTTATGAGTCTATTAGGCAAGCCACTTGGCTTTATGATTTTTAGATTTTTTTTTTTTTTTGAATGGAAAGGGCCTAGAGAGGTGAGTTGAGGTTTGAGCTATTGATTGGTACAAAGGAGCAGCTAGCAAAAAATTTTGGAAATTTAAGGAATTAGTATATTTTCAAGAAAAATATTAACTAGAAATCAATATAGAAAACACAATAAGGAAATGGCCATGAATATTGAGAAGGGCCAGTGATTATTTGATGTTAGAAATTTGGATGGATGTTTGTTTTCCTCTGATAGTTAAATCACGGGCTATCAAATAATTTTTTACCATCGCTGTGAATTCGGAGAGACCGGTTGGATTTAATATTCGAAAACCACTCCGTATAGACATAGGCATTGTGGATTAGATTATGCCGAAGATAATGGAAGATGGAGTGAAATGCAAGGGTTGTTCTATTTGTCCAGACCCTGGAAAATATGTATGGACAAATGTATGACATAGTTTCTTAACATATCACATAAGATGATCTTTTCAGGGTATTACGTTGGTGGAGGAGGAATTCATTTCTCTTAGCTTTTTATACCTGTAATATTTTGGGAAGATCAATTAGTGATTTGACAAGTTTGATGATGTGGCATTTAAAGTGAATGGTGGCCAGATGTTCTAAAAAGATAGACGTAAACTCAAGCCTCACAACCGGGAAATGACAAAAATTGGGGAGGCAGCATGGCTAGTTGGGTCATACCCAAGCAGGGTATATTTGTCACTGATCTAGAGAAAATTCATTACTCGTTCTTCTTTTGATTCTGTATCTTACGGATTACGGTTGGATGGCGAACAACCGTGGGTGACAATATATTCTCTACACTCAAGCTAAATGAGTGGGCGGTCATGTGTAGCCAGGTTGCAAGATGTTCTTGCTGTATCTCCCTAGAGTACACTGATCGGGAGGTGGTCCTATACCTTATCATAGTTGGAATCCAATCTCCAATAAGTGCCCTACAGTTTTTGATTTTATACTATGTATGTAGAGCGTGAGATGCAAGCGTTCTACTATTTGGTTTTTTGTTTGATTAGACATTACTATAATATCACCGGATTTTGATACCAAATTTTTTTGGGCTATAGTAGGTTAAAAAAACCGTCCGTGTTTATATGTGGGTTGGTCTTACTACTAACCTTTTCTTTCAAAAGTGTTTTCAAAGTTAAACAATATGGTTGGAGTTTACTCACACTAGTCCCATGATTGACCCAGAGTTTTTTTTTTCCTAAACTCTTGGGTGCCCAAATCTATATGGGCAGTCAAGTGTTTCAGGCTTTTACAAATACACTTGGAGGAGCTTGAAGCAGGAGGCTTCACCTTTAGTTATTTAGAGTTATTTCCACTGTATCAAATGTTGTGTTGTACTCTGATAATGGTATGTATATATGATACAAAATTTTGTATTTCTATGATTATGTTATATAATATATTTTATTCGTTCCGATGTGAGATTCTTATGTTTTCTTTAGTTTTATGTTCTATCTATTTTTATTTCTTTAACTTTAATGACTCGTATTTCTGTGCTATTTGGGTTGGACGGGTGTTGTTTTAGTCTACTCAGATGGTACAGATTTTCGGGTCGTTACAGATATGACCAATCCATGCATCGACTTATATGTTGCCTTGTTCTGCTCACGTCTGACTTTGCTTGGACGATGAATGAACTCCTTCAGGCTTTTCATGCGTATGTGCAACTATGACCAATCCTTATATATAAACTATTGACCCATATGCTGGCACGTGGACTTCATGTTGCATGTTATACACTGATAGATGCCCATGCTTTGGCTCAAGGCACGAACTATGCAGCATACATATACTTCCCATATGTGCAGTATTCTCTATATCATGCCTTATAAAGTATATCATTGTGAGAATGTGCACAAGCCACTCAACATGAATACATTATACGTACAACCATAGCAACAACATTTTTTATAACATGTCATACTCGATCCATGGTGAGAAATCGTGTCTGATCTTTTGTGTAAAAAAATGTCTGATTCATCGTTAAATGAATACTTGGATCTACAGATTTCTGTCCGATCCCTGGTGTACTTTAGTGAGCAATCCATACGTTGAAGGCCATCTGGTGGGTCATACGATAAATATCCGATCCATTGTAATGCGGATATTCGAATCATGGTTTAAATATATTTGACTCATCAACTAAAATATTATCATTCTATCTACAACATATGTTTTTAACGCATTATTTTTACACCACGTTTTACAATGGAGCTAACATTCGGTTTATTTGGGATTATGAAATTCCTTTTCTTACGAAAAGGAATTGTTCCCTTAATGAAAGTATTTTTCACTATCTTATTATACTAATATGTTTAAGCTAAACTGATATGTGTATTTATACTTAGGTCAGACAAAGTTGTTTTAGTTATATTTGTAGATTCGAACTTGGTTCGCAGTCACTTCAGCTTTATCTTTCTATAGGTATCTTATGAGTCTTGTGTTAGAGTATGTGAGTCACTTGATGTATTTTTAATTGAGACTCGTTGTTTTTATATATGGTCCTTTGAACCATTCTGTTATGTACGTATGTATTGTTATGATACCACTGTTTGTACTTATATGTGACTTATTCTGTGGTCCACTATATGTGTTGTACATGTACTCTATTCTGAATACGGTCCTTAGCCACCGTAGTTTAAATTAGACATGAATTGAGTACGCCGATACTTTTTACACTACTGAATCTAATAGCATTAGTGGCACACATATCAACCCATACTATATTAAATGGGGGCAGTAAAACTAAAGTAAAGGACCCTTAAATTTAAGAGAGGTAGATTAACATCAGCCTTTAAAAAATGCGTCCTTAAAATCTATTAGACGTGGTCTTCAATTTGTAACCACCCTATAAGTGTTGCTGCCATGTATGACCATACAAATATTAGAGGCAAAGAGCATAAATTTTGAAAATTGTAAAGACCAATGCAGATGTCACATTTCACGCGGTTGGAATGCAATTAAACAAAACAATAGTGCCTATATAATAGCCCTTATTGATTGAAATAGGTACATAGAGCAAATATATACAACCGCTATTGATGCAAATATATATATATATATATATATATGTATATATACAGCAACCACTAAAAAAATTCACTACAGAAAGCACTACCAAAACATAACAACTTGATACAATATGTAAACTAAGAAATTTTGTAATATAAATAAAATACCAACGGTGCATACATGGTTTCAAAGTCAAAATAGCTAAACTCAATTGTAGCAAAGTGGTAAATGCAAAATAGCGATCTCTTTTCCTCTGATGTCTTGAGGATTAGTAAAGCTTTTTAATCGAATACTGTAGATCCCTATTGAATTATATTGCTTAAGGAGTAGCATAGTCAACCATTTCCAGTTGTAGCAAAACAACATCAATCTCTTATGTAAACCATTGGCTGAATCTTCTGACTGGACCACGTAGCAGCATTTTCAACAAAATTTTAAATAGATAATTAGAAGTAAAATAAGGCACATAATTCCATTTATGTCATCTTTCTATGACTGATTAAAAGTATTATTGTTTCAAATTCCCATTTCCTTTTCATCATAGCGTGCACACATATATCATTGTTCTTGTTATAAATGCTTCTCAAACCCCTCTTGTGTTAAAAATGTTTATATCAAAACCGATGTTATAAGAGGAACAAAAATGACAAAAAAATTATGTGTGCACACAAAAAAACAACTAACATTAAAACTTAAATATCCAAAAAAAACTTTAAGCAGTTTTAAGATTGAAAAAGATTACAACTAATTTGAAATTCAAAATATTTTTCTTCCATTCATATACGTACGAATTCTCCTAATTTGACTTTGAACTTCGTGGTTTAAATAGGTTGCTCCTCAACCTAGACAACAGTTTTGTTTGCTGGTCAGGCTGCCTAAAGATTGTTGTATCTTTTACTATTACAGTATCAAATTTGGCCACTCTGTTGCTATTACTTGAATATTATTTGATTGTTCAAAATTATGGAGTATCGATGCATTCAAAATGAGATTACAAAATATTTTAGAAATCCCAGAGTTTTCACCTTTAGGATAAAAAAATTATGTCTATTTTATCATATGCTTTTTTGTATTTAAGCCAAGTATTAATAACGGAATGAACTATGTAAGAAGATGTCAGTAAGAGATGTATACAAAATTACTTCTGTGAACGTGGTCATTGGGGTTACAACATCCTTGGTTGAAATAAAGTGGCTACAATGGAACTGATGTAGGATTTGGGGATGAGGAATTATTTCTTGTCGAATAAGATGATAATAGAAAAGTGCATGAAAAGAAATGATGTTTATTAAGAATAAGAGTGAGATAAACAGTGGTCAAAGTGAGAGACACACATGTAATTGCACAATAATGGTCACTAAAATTTAACAAACAAACTACAATATTGGCAAGTTTTTAACATAGTGGAGGTTTTCTCTAGTGCCCTATTGTGAGCATCTATTTCCCTATATAAGCACCAACATCTACATTTAATTAACTTGAACAAAAAGCAAGCAAAAAATAAAAGGTATAGTAATAAGTAGCTACAAATAAAACAAGCAAACAAATCAACAAAGATGGCCATCAAAGCTTGTGGCACAACAACATGAGCCCTGAATGTTAGAGAAATTACGCCTTTGTGGAAGCAACCAAGATCTTATTCACCCAGTTACTTAAAGATGATTTCTATGGAAAAATAACACAGATATGAAATTACACGCTCAAACACAAGATATACTAGATAGATATAGAATCACATTCTAGTCACTGGAGGATAATTCCGTTGATAGTTCGAACATCATCAGTGTTTATTTTTCAAGTTTTGAAAGTGGGATGACTCTATAATTCTAATTCAAACGTCAAGATATGCTTGAACACATTTAAATAAGTGTTTGAAAATGATATGAGCCTTAAATTTAACTAGCACATGTTAAATGGATTGAAAAGATAAAAGTAAATCAAATGAATTAAAATTTAACTTAAGCAAAGTTAAATAAAATTAGATTAGATTCGAAATATATATTGAATGGAACTAGACGTATATATGTTGGACAGGTTATAGAATGAAAGCTAAGAAGAGGAATAAAATTAAATGTCCAACACAAAGGTACAAATTTATTGTATAGATTGGGTTTGATAATTTTATGAGTCGATTGGCAAGCCGTTTTTGGCTTTTCTTTTAATTGATGACAGCCTAGAGAGGCAAGTTGTAGTTTTACCGATAGGGATGTACAAAAGAGGTTATGATGAAATTTTTCAAAAATTTAAGGTGTTAGCTAATTTTTGAAGAATGAGAAGTTCTTATAAACTGAAAAGTTGAAGAGCCTAAGTTAGTAGAACGAAGGCTGAGTTAGTTAAGTAAATGACCTTCAGCTCCATCTTCGATTTCGGGGACGAAATCTTTTTAAGTAAGGGAGAATGTAATGACCCGGATTTTATTAAGAAATATTTAATGGAAAATAAGTATTAAAAATGATTTATTTTGAGAATTATTGACTTGGAATTTATTTAAAACAAGGTTTGAGTGTATAATTTATAATATAATAAAAAACAAGCTCGCAGTGGCATGGTAGTTCATAATATCACGTTTTGAACTTTAAATAAACATACATAATGCAATATAAGTCATAATTTGTTGAAACAAGAAATGTTAGAATCTATTAAACTATAGTTTTCTACTGAAAGTAAAAAATCGATATTTCATAATGTAGATAGTGAGTTAGTCCAAATTAAATTTTCAAAAAATCGCTATGGAATTGTTAATAAACTATAATGTTTTATTAAATAAAATAAAGATATTTTATTATAAAATGAATATCGATTAGCTTAAAAATAGAGATATCGAGTTTAAAATCCAATATAGTTTATTCTGAAGCTATATGAAATTTTATTTGGATATGAACGGTAATTATAATTTTTTCAATGAATTTGAATATTTTGAATTTAAATTATATTTTATCGATTGAATTGAATATGGAAAAATAGCCATTTTGCAGATGACCTTTGTTTTCGATGAAACGAATTTTATTAAATCGTGGTGATTAGTTATTGCTAGATTTCAAATTTCACGCCAATTGGAGTTGTTTTGTGACCATGTGTAATTTAAATGTGAATCGATAAATAATTTAAGTTTAAAATAGCACTGTTAGAGCAAACAGACTCGGAATTCGATGAAAGAAGTTTCATTAGGTTCGTAATGTCAAACTATAGTTGTATGTCCATTTTCATCGAAATTGGATATCGAATGTGATCTTATGAATTTTTAAACGACGAATACAAGGAGCAATACAACGAAAATATATAAATTAATATATTAAGCTTAGACTGTAAGCTACCCTATCCCTATATATTATCCTTGACATTCCCAAACCCTACCATTTCACTTCTCTAGTCAAACACAATTCACGCCGCCTTCAATTTTTCTTCAGCAAACCTTATTCGTGATCTTAAAAAGTTCATAGAAATTCAAATCAAATGTTATAAGTCATGAAATAAATATGTGTGAGTTTCTATAGTGATTCTCTACATTCTCATATAAATTTTGAGTGGTTCGGATATATTACAGTTTGTTGAAAATTTAACACAGCGGCCTAGGGTTCAACCTATGTGGAAATCGAAGCTTTAATTCAAATGTCCGAGGTTGTATTTGGAATGAGGGTGTGACGGCCTGGAATTTCGCTCGATCCGAATCAGTCGTTAAACCGATCTAGACCGTTCGAAACCCCTGAACGTTTAGAACATGACAAATCAGAACACAAACAGAAGAACATTTCATTGTATATTACAACAATTCCATCAGATACAAGAATATACAGAGTATAAATGAATAAATTACATTCGATAAATATCAGAGATTACAATAAATTACATAGCAGCGGAAAATATACAAAGCACAACTGAAGGTGATATACGGATACAGAGCTTTCCGAATATCATTCCAGCTGTAAACCAGGATTCTGTGAATATAAATCTGCAAAACCAAAACTACAAGCTGCCCGTGCGGAAAATAGGGGCACCCAGAGTTTAGGTTAAAACAATAAACTCCAGGTCAGTCATGTGACTGGTGTGAGAACTAAAACAGTTATTTAAAACTTTACTTTAAAAGAGAGTGATTCAATGGACCACGCCGTATAACACGGAACGGGTTTCCTCCCAAGAATATCAGTGCATAGAATAAACAGCGTAATGCTTTTTCGAAAAGTGAAGCTGTTATAAGACCCAGGTCCCATCACACAATGCAACGCAAGCCGGAGGATAGGGTTTTACCTTATAACAGCCAAACATGCTTGATACGTTTAAAACAAATCATTTGATACTATAATATGTGTATAGTGTCAAAACATTTCAATCATAAATATAAATCATAGGCGGCATAGCTACCATCTACTATGTCGCCATACTAGTTCTACAATTAAAGACGAATTACACGTATTGGAAATTGGATTCCGTCGTGAGTCGAGGCAAGGGGCAAGCTCCTCTCCGCGTTCGAGACACTCTAGCAAATGCCTCAAGGTTACGCAAGCTGGGCAACCCCTGGATCTTCAGGGCCGGTCCTCACTTACGTTAGAGGATTAGTATTCATGAACACACGTTTCCCGGTCCTTACAGACCTATAATCGAGGCGCCTCATCCAACAACCACAAAGGTGAAAAGTATATATATGTCAGGGCTGGTAAGTCACTGACACCACCAAAGCTAGAAAGAAACGTCGTGCTCTCCCTGCAGTCCGTATCCCGTTTTTAACTCATACCGAGGTGTGAGGCTCGCGAATTCACGTTATACACAAAGCTGCCACGTAGGCTGTGCTTTGATCATCAACCACAAGACTTTGCTTTTCAACAGAAGTCTTGATCATTGCATCTTAGCGTGCCACACAGGCAATTCATGCCATGCGACTGATGTCCATCGATATACAACCTCTGAGCTCGTACGTCTCAGAGAAGGGCGTTAAGCAAAAGAATAAATTCTCCGCCGCCAAACAGATGTATATTTAATAGAAATCAATCAGCACAGAATAAAATCCAGTGTCAGACACACAATCCATTTACAAGTCCGTTTTGGGTTTGAACGAAACCGGAGGCACTTTCCTCGCATATCCATCCATCTCCAAGTACGTCTGGACGACCACCAACTATTTCCATCCTCTTGGGTGTACAGCCCAATCAGGATCGTCAGTAATTATCCAAACGATGTGAAGACTTCCGGTCTTCGACCACCGTCTTCATCTTCGACTTATCGTCGAATCGGTTATTCAGAATGGGTATAAACCCGGACTTTCCGAACAACCCGCGTATTAAAACAAATGTTACGCTAACACAACATACGCCTCATTCCAATTCATTAGTCACTAACCGCAAATTAGCAAGAGAACAATTTCCCAAACATTAACCCCGAAGGCCGAAACCAACATCAGATCAATACCCAGGAAACCATTTTCTTAGCCAACCCACAGCTAGTTTCTAAATTCCACATTCTTAGGGAAAGGTTCCCATTAATTTTATCCAAGATAAATTCTTTAAAATTTATCCTGTAATCTTCCTTTGGATGTCATTTAAAACCAAATTATGGTTTTTCCAACTAGTCAAGATTAGCGAACCGTAACGAAGTAGTTATTTATTTTATTTCCCAATCCCAACCTATTCATCCCATGAAGCAAAACTGGTAATACTCCATATCTAACACCGTGGTGTTATCGGTAAAATTAATTACCATTTCACGTTCAAATCTAATTAAAGATTTAACTATCGCTTTGGAGCAAAACTGGTAATACTCCATTCTCGCTCATCTTCTAAATTTGATAATTTAGATTATCCATTCGCATTTCAATCTAATTGCAGATTTGTTAAACTCCTTTTACTGGGTTAAAGAACTAGGTGTTATTTAAAACACAGTTCACGATAAACCCAAATCGCATTCTATTTATTATCGGGTTAAAGAACTAGTGTTATTTAAAACACAGTTCACGATAAACCCATTTCAAATCCAATCAAATAAATTAGAAATCCCGATTATTTAAAACCCCTTTTTAATCTAATTTATTTATTTAAAAATAATTAGGTTTTAAATTTAGTTCAAAACTAGTTCATTTCGATAAAAATCTATTTTTATCTTTTCAAATATGGAGTTTTACATCCCAATTCTTCCCAAATCATTTCTTATGATTTTACATAAATTATTACTATTTTTAATAATTTTATCAAGGCCCGTACAGTCGATTTCCTACAATGGCCATCGAACTGCACTTATAGCGACCTTTTTCGAATTTGATTTGGACGTATCTCCAAATCCAACCGTTAGATTTTGAATTTATAATATTCTTTAGAAAGCTCTTTTCGATACGAACCCAACGGATCCGGTTTTAGGAGAATCCGACGGTCGGATCTCCCGTAATGTCCGTTTGAAATAAATGGTCGAAATTTACGAACTGCCGCGGCGCGGCGCGTTCTATTCAGGCCATTATATTATATATATAATATATATAATATATATTTCGTCGATTTCTATTTAAAACGAATTATATAAATAGTTTTAAATTCGTTTCAAGAACCATTTCAACTTCTATTTCAATCCGAAGCAAAATTGAATTCTTCTTTAAAAATTCGTTTTAAAATTCATTTCTATTTAATTCAAATTTCAATTCAATTTGAATTCGTTTCAATTCGCTTTCTATTCAATTTGAATTCGTTTTCAATTCGCTTTCTATTCAATTTGAATTCGTTTTCAATTCAATTCGATTTTAAAGTCGTTTTCTATTCGATTCAATTCAAATTCGTTTTCTATTCAATTCATTTCGAAATCGTTATATATTCAATTCATTTCGAAATCGTTATATATTCAATTCATTTCGAAATCGTTATATATTCAATTCATTTCGAAATCGTTATATATTCAATTCATTTCGAAATCGTTATATATTCAATTCATTTCGAAATCGTTATATATTCAATTCATTTCGAAATCGTTATATATTGAATTCATTTCGAAATCGTTATATATTCAATTCATTTCGAAATCGTTATATATTCAATTCATTTCGAAATCGTTATATATTCAATTCATTTCGAAATCGTTATATATTCAATTCATTTCGAAATCGTTATATATTCAATTCATTTCGAAATCGTTATATATTCAATTCATTTCGAAATCGTTATATATTCAATTCATTTCGAAATCGTTATATATTCAATTCATTTCGAAATCGTTATATATTCAATTCATTTCGAAATCGTTCACGTCAAAATGGCGTCAATCTAATCAACACGGCTTCAAATATTTCTATTTCAAAATATTTCTTTTTCAAATATTTCCTTTTTGTCAACACACGACTAATCTCAACGAATGAGTACCGTCCATGTGTGACTATTTTTGTTAAAATATTTCGTTCAACACATGACTAATCTCAACGGATGAGTACAGTCAACACATGAACCTTTATTTTATATTGATAAAGATGTAAAATTTTTTTATAAAAATAATTCGTTCAACACATGACTAATCTCAACGGATGAGTACAGTCAACACATGAACCTTTATTTTATATTGATAAAGATGTAAATTTTTTTTTATAAAAATAATTCGTTCAACACATGACTAATCTCAACGGATGAGTACAGTCAACACATGAACCTTTATTTTATATTGATAAAGATGTAAATTTTATTATAAAAATAATTCGTTCAACACATGACTAATCTCAACGGATGAGTACAGTCAACACATGAACCTTTATTTTATATTGTTCTTTATTTTCAAATTGGAATGAGGCCCAATCAATTACCATATAAAATTTATTATATGGATTTTCATACAACACATGTATATAATAGCATTGAAAATAATCAACCATCAACCAAAGTGCACTACACTGTATAAGCATCAAATATAGGTATTCAACGCTTATAACAGCCTGTCAATCAATCGATCGACATATTTAATCAATCAGGATGAGTGAACTTCAAATTTCATCCCAACACCCGTGTGGGGTTTCAAACAATCAAACACATATTTTATTTGTGCTGTTGGGCGATGTGTAAAATTTATCGACCCAATCAATGTCATTCAAATAGGTGTACATAAACAAGCCGTCTGGTCTGTAAATGAATATTTTATTTTATTCACTTTCACGTTAAAAATTATATTTTTAACGATCAAACCATTTTATTTTAACACTTGAATTTCTATTCAGTTCATTTATTCAATAAATGATTACTTTTATTTTTCTAACATATTTTAGAAAATTTCGGCGGCATAACGGCACGATACTAGAAACGGGACGAGGCCTAGCCTTATCCCCGGTCTAGTGAAGGCCCATGCCATTCACACATCAATCAAATCACTTTCGTTATGCAAACCACAAAATTTGGAGTAAGAGTCTAACCTAGCCTTACTCCTTCGCCTTATAACGGCGCACGTCTAATCCTAACCCATTTATCGATTCGATTTTCCACACCACAAACCACATTCAAACCAATATCGCAATCAATCACCAAACAGCCAAACAAACAAGTCCATGGTCTGTGGACGATTGTGTCGGGTGCTACTAAACACCGTCTGCATCCTAGTATATATATATATAACTAGAAAATAAATTGAAGAGTGAGAAATTCTCACCGAAAGCTATCCAATACCACGACTCTTCATTAATAGAAATCTTCTTCGTTATCCCATCTTCGTCATCTTCGTTGCCCGTCGTCACTATATATATAAAAATCACACATTTTTATATTTCGATGTCTTTAAAATAAAAATCACATTTTTATTTATTCACTTTCAATTTAAAAATCATATTTTTTATAATCACTTTATATATTTCTAAATCGAATTTTTACTATGCTATTCAATATATAAAAATCGAATTTTCACTTCGTTGTTCAAAGATAAAAATTATATTTTTATCACGCTATTTTCCATATAAAGATTTCGCCTTTTTACATAAAAAGATTTTAGCTTTTCAAATATAAAGATTGAACTTTTTCTAATTTAAAGATTTCACCTTTTCTAATTTAAATATTTCGCCTTTATAAAAATATAGATTTCATCATTATAAAAACCTCATTTTTATTTTCCTACACATGTAAAGATTATATTTTTAATATTCCTATGATGTAAAAATTATATTTTTATTACTTTAAAAATACAAAAATCATGTCTTGCTCCTTCTACCTAATAGAAATCCCGTCTTTTCTCTTTTTTAAAAATATGATCTTTTTTTTTTTTTTTTTGCAAGTTCAAATCTTTTTCTACTAAAAGATTAAACCTTTTTCATTTTAAATTCTTTTTAAAATCAGTTTTAAACTACTCTTTAAAATCAGTTTTAAAATTACCTTTAAAATCAGTTTTTAAATTACCTTTAAAATCAGTTTTTAAATTACCTTTAAAATCAGTTTTTAAATTACCTTTAAAATCAGTTTTTAAATTACTTTTAAAATCAGTTTTTAAATTACTTTTAAAATCAAAATTAGTTTTAAACTTTAAAATAAAAACAGTATTTAATCTTTTTTCAGTTTATATAAATCAAAAATAAAATAAATAAAAAGAAAAAAAAGGACTTACAGGGGGGGTTTGGGCGTTCGTTGTGGGCTTCAAGAGGAGGGAGAAGCGGCGCAGAAGAGGGGGGGGGTTGATCGGAGGCCGGCGGTGGGTCGTGGTGGCTGCGGCTGTGAGCAGGTGGAGGGGGGCTCGGTTGCGTCGGTGGATGGGGGGAGGGGGTCTCGCGTCGGTGTCGAGGAAGGCAAGGGGGAGGAGGAAGGGAAGAGGTGGCGGCGGCACACCTGGGGGGGGGAAGTCGGTGGCGGCTGCGACGTGGGGGGCGACGGGGTTTCGGGGGTTTCCCTTTTTTTTTCGATCTGAAATATTGAAAGGGGGGGTTATGTAAATATATATATAATAATTATATTATTATTTTTTCCTTTAAAACCCTAATGTTGACTTTTCGTTTCAACTCAGATTTGAACCCGCCGACTGTCGCCCATAGCATTTCACCCCCATTCCGAACACAATGGGATATGTTTCGTAGTTTGATTTGATCGTTTGAATCAGTTTCCGTTGAATTTACATTTAAATCACTATATTGAATTTAAACGCGCATTTCAAATTACCGGGGTCACATACTAACTCTAAAAATTCTCGAAAAATATTTTCTAGCTTCGTATTGACGATACGGTCCTAACAAAACTAGTTTCGTCGAATTCTGAGACCGTTGGAAAAATGGCCAATTTCCAGTCGATTAAAATCAACTGAAATGGTCAAAACACGTTTTCCTTTACCACGCTCACATATTGATTCGAAAAATTATGAAATTTGAAATCTAGAAATAACTTTACACTGCGGATCCAACAAAAGTGGTTTCGTCGAAATCCGAGGTCGTTTGCAAAATGTCCATTTTTAAGGGCCTGAATTCCATAGCGACTATTCAGAATTTTCAACTGGACATATCTTTTGATTCCCGATATGAAATCTTGATTTTTCGGGTTCGTTGGAAAGATATCATCAATTAGATCCTATTATTTTTGGTTTCACTAAAATCTGGATCGTTTTGCACCCGGTACATTCCATTGAAGTTTGAAATCAAATTATCGAACTACCGCGCCATTTTCAATTCTATTTATAATTATATATAAATATTTATATTCTAACGACGACGCGTATAAATATATATGTTCGAATATATTCAAAATAAATTTCTCGTCGATTTTATTTAAAATAATATATTTTAAATATTCAAAATTCGCTAAAATTGCCAAAATAAAATTTTTAAACTGGTTCAGAATTTCCGGGTTATTACAGAGGGGATGAAATGGAGGTTGTGTACAAAATTTTGTGGGATTCGGTCACCAGAAGTGACACATGCTGTAGCGTACACCGGGAGGAAGATTTTCAAACGCAATTTAAAGAGGGGTGCGAGTTCTATATGGTTGGTATGGATTGAGAGAGTAGGTAAAGAGATGAATTTAGGTGAATTTTTTGTGATTTATTATGGAGAGAAGGAATAGATATATGTTTTGAGAGTTGCGTTAATGGCTTGAGGTAGAACGGTAGAAATACTAGTATGCGTGGAAAAGAAGAGTTAGAGGAGTGGATTAGTATAAATAAGGGTAACTAGTGAATTAATTAGTAATTAATGACCATTCTAATATATGCAAACTTATAAAATGTATAATTTTTGCATACATGATCAGAATTCGATGAAATTGGATCTATTGGAATTGTGGAGTCGAGAGCTTCATAATAAAATTGGCTCCGAGCGATTTGGAGCTAGTTGGAATTTTCGGTTGGATTAAACGCTTGTTGAATTTAATTAAAAACAATTGTTATTACAACGATCAACTACCAATGTGAAAAACTTCTTAAATTTTAACTTGGAAAGCTATTATAATCGTTATCTGATTATATATTGACTAATCGTGGTTGCAATGGTTGCTTCGTGATTGATGGATGTTTATTTACAGTTTTATTTATACAGTTTATGTACATTTAAGCGTTAGCAATTATAATACTTATCTTATAACTGTTGTTTGATGGATGATGAACCGTTGTGGTTGTTGTTATAATTGTTCACACAATTGACACTATCGAATATGAACTTATTTTGGAATTGATTGAGTCAAGTTCCATTGGAGTATTAAATGAACATTATATTCATTTAAGTTAAATTGACGCAAAAATGGAAAATTGAATTTTTATATCCAAAACGATTTGAAAATGAAATATAAATGATTTAAAACAACTATTGAAAAGGTTGAAATGGATTTGAAAGAGATTTGAATTAGAAATGGCTAGTTCTAATTTAAAAATAGATTTTGAATAGTAAATTCAAAAGTGAATTCGAGTTAGGTATAAACGACATTTATAACTTGAATCAATTGTTCCAATGATCTTATTTATTTTTATAATGAATTTCAAGAAAATATGGATTTCAAAATATTATATTTTAAAACATATTATTATTCTAATATTATAATAATATATACTGTTCAATTTTAATATATAACTGAATTTGAAGTTTTGAATCGTTTTTAAAACAAGTTTATAAACAGTTTATAAAAAAACATTTGAACTGAATTGACAAATTTTATTATAAATAATAATATGGTTTGAATAGGACGTGCCGCACAGCGACAGTTCGCGAATTTCGCCCATAAAACTTCAGATGGCTTTAACTAATGCAATTTGAATCGGATTTGCACGAAACAAAAAACGTTTGTTTTCTATTGATAAGAGCTTTCAAATGAAAGAAGAACTTTGAATTTCAACTTATGGATTTCAAATTATGATTAAAACTTTTTTTGAAAAGGTCGTTGTAAACGTAGTTCGATGATTGTAATTGGAAACCGAGTGAAGTGGCCATATAAAAATTATTAAAAATATGGAAAAATTATGATAAATCATAGTAAGTGGCTTTAAAGATATTTGGAAAAGAAATGTGAAGTTTCAATTTATATTTTTGATATTCATGTTTTTAGCTTAATTGACTGAACACTGTGAATGACGTTTTGGGAAATTAAGTTAAATAAACTTAAGATTTCCAAATATTAGTTTACTGAATTTTAAAGATGAGTTTTGAGAAATATTTTAATTAAGATTAATTGGAATATGGATTCGGAAGGAAATGATCGTCGGGTATTCGGTATTAATTACTGTTGTATAGACGTTTACTATTTTGAGGAATTTGGAAAATGTTTTACATCGTTATTCCACTTATAGTACTCGTTGATTATGAGAATTGGAGTTGAATATAAGTTGATGTAAATTTTGTTTAAATCTTATATTTGATATCAATTGGGGTTTGTCGTGAAATGGTGTCTTCAATGACACTATTCTTTAACCCAATTAAAGATGTAGTTTATGGAATAAATCTTTAATTTAGATTTAATGAAGTTTTCCAAAGTCAAGTTTTTTAATTATTGAATTAAATTAGAATTGAATGGAATGCGATGTAGTGATAATCGAGATGAGACTCTGTAGATGGAAACGATTACTATTTAAGGAATTTAAGAGGCTTTGTCGTTATTCCTCTTATAGTAATAATCCGATATAGGAATTTATATCGATTGTAAACTGATATGATTTTCTCCATTTTCATGGAAGTATGATTTTGGATTTATCGTAATTGATGTTTTAAATAACAGTGTTCTTTAACCCAGTAAAAGGAGAAGATGATTTCTCGTGATTAGTTGAAAAGAAGTCTTTATTTAATTTCCTTATAAAGATTTGAATGAAAGAGTTTTCCCTAACAAACGATAATGGGAACAAGTTTAATATCGCTTAAAAGAAGATAAGCGTGTTTTTCGCGTAAGCGATAAGATAAGAAATCATGAGTCACTACAACAAAATGACCATATTGTAACGGTGGAACACCATTGTAATATACATTTTACTACGGTGGGCTAACGGTCGTGTATTAAGAAGTTGTAATAGACTTAAATCTTTTACAACTTTTTTGCACTGTTGCAACACCGTTGTAATATGTATATTTTACAACTTTTTTCCAGCGTTGTAATAAACTTTATTACAACAGTTATGCACCATTGTTGTTGAAATTTCTACAACTATTTATAACCATTCTGATATATTTTATTACACTTTTATTTTACATTTGTAATACATCCACAAATTATATTCATAAGAATTTATATATATTTTATATGTGCAATAATAAATAGATAAATAACATAAGAAATATATGTAAGTTTAAAGGCATCATGATCCATTCATTGATAAAAGTCACAAACTTATATCCAGATTACAAATTATAAATCATATACTACATAAAAATGTATAAAATTACAACCGTTACCATAACATTCTTAATTAAAAGTGTACTCCAACAAAGCACAAACACGATTTTTTTTTCCACTAATGTGAATATCTTTGAAAAGATGAAGCAATTTCATGGTGTGCTCCTTTGACTTGGAAGTACCATTACCAAAAATATCCATAAGAGAAGGAATCACGCCTTCTTTCATCACCAGTAAACAATACTGCAAATTCTGAGAACAAACACTATGAAGAATCGCTACACTGTACTCTTTGTCTTCACAGTTTCCAATTTCAAGCAGTTTGGATATTGAAGCAATGCAATCATTGGTTTCAGCAATCAAGATGCAAGCTTCTTTAGAATCGACAAGGTTGAGTAAGATTTGTAGACAAAACGTTGATAGTCCTTGGTTTGCCAAAAGAGGAACAATTTTCTGTATGCAACCGCTTGATATGACATGAGATTTTAGCTCCTTATGCTTTAAGAGACTAAGAATGATTTCTGTAGCGAATTGTAGAATATCATAGTTACCACTGTCAAGAAAATTTGAAATGGTACTAGGTAAACCAAACGTTGCAACGATGAACTTTGAATTCAGACGACAAGCGAGCTTTTGAAGTATCATCAAGGTTTCCACAGTTATCTCAGATATAAGTAAAGTAGACAGTAACTGAATCGTGTCTTCATTTAAATATGGAATTTCGACCAAGCTTGCATGAAGAACTAGCTTCAATATACAATGATGTAGCTCTCAATACAGGTATCAAGAGGTAGTAAAAGTGGTGATATTACCTGTTGTTGCTTAGAAATGCAAGAAAAACCATAGCTCCTGTTTTTAGCATATGAACTTTAGACAAGTCATGTGATAAAGTTTATTAGTTAGCATGATTACCAGCATAGTTTCCAATCATAGGTTTTGTAACATTAGCATGAGATCCTACAAGAGCAATATGCATGTATTTTTTCTCAACCGACGACAACGTATTGTTTTTATTCTTGAGCAGGACCATGCCTTCCTTAGCTGCCCTCTTTGCAAGTTTTCATATGCTTGACAGAGCAAACATCAGATGAATTGAGAGAGCTATACTATGGCATTCCATCAAAATATCCTAGCCTGAATAGAACCATGTAGTTATTGAATAGTTTCCCATCGAGTTCGTTTTCCTTTACTAGCCCTTTCTTCACTACTTGCTCAAGAACTCTTAGGTAGTAGCCACCACAGTCTAAATCCAGACCCGGACATACATTCGAATTGTCTAAAAAATATTCCTATAGTTCAATTAGTTTTACATATAAGTTGATCTAAATAGGGGAGTTCATACCACCAAGCATAGCAAAATAATCGCCTTATTCACCATTAGCATCCAAAAAGTGCTTTTCAACCAAAGTTTTGATGGAGTCACAGTCCGAGACAATGTAACTATCATATATTTTAATTGGTGATTGCTAAAAATAGTAAGGTTCTAAATAAAAGTAGCAAAAATGTAATGTTGAAAATAAAGTTACCCATGAAGGTTCCATTCTCCCCTTATTGTTCCCCTCAATAGCTTCCTATCAGCATAAGTAGGCAAGCCATTAACCTTGTTATATGAGCATATTACACTGCTTAAATATCCATCCTTTACACACATTTCAAATGGCTTCAGAAAAGACTCAACCATATCCCTTCCAGTCGCCTACAAAAATCAACTTTTTCATGTTCATCCATTCATGTTCAAACTAAACAAAACAAAGAGTCAAAATAAGTACTGGCATACATTAGCATTGTACGTGAATCTATCAATATGCATATCAACTGCATAAAATTAAGAAAAATAGCATTAAGAAATTATGATGAACTTTCTTAAATATAATGGAGAATTTTTTAAAATATAATGGAGGGTAATATATTCAGCTTGGCCAATTATGCAAGTTGTTATCTTACAGTAGATCACCCACTCAAACATATGAACTTCTAACGCATGTTTTCTTTTTCCCTTATTTTGGTAAATAGATACAGCAAATCAACAGATCATCGTTTGAGAAATCCACTTATTTTATTATTGCTTCTCAGCAATAAGTTCCAAATATACTAAATAACAACCAAATTATTCGAAATAGAAAGGTAGCGCAGCTTTCAAATTTACTTGCAAACTTAAAAAAAATGTTTCACTCCGACTTATAAAAAACTAGACTTATTATGTATTTTTCCAAGGATAATTTTTTTGTAGCATCTAACATCAACATACACAAATTTGGGAAATAAGAATCGGGAGGAAATGATGCACTACATATAAATTTGAAAAACAAGCCTGAGCTTGTATAATTGGCCAGCTCGTACATGTTCAGTAGTACGGAATTGGGATCGGGTCTTCTTAGACTGTTTGGAACGGGTTGGTTGTGGAGATCTAAGGCGGGATCTGATGCCATTAAAAAGTGCTGTGAAGAAGCGAGGAACGGCTCAACTCCAAATTTGCCTCTGACCCCATGACTAAAAAGCTCTACGACAACACTGAAATTCACCGAGGTGTGAATTGTGGATCAGTTTTGGCAAACGAATAAGAACAAGACGCAAATTACTTTGGAGAGGTCGGAGTATTGCCTTGGCTGAGGAGGAATTGGCGATCCATGTTGACATAGGGAAAAGAACATATGCGAATTAATTTGGAATTATTTTCGATAGGTCCCACAGAAGGCGCTAGAAATGTATGACGCGAATTCCCTTTGGAGCCAAATTTTCAGTTTTAGAGCCTTCGTTTCTTTTTGCATTGTCATGCTCTCCAGTTTTCCATAGGTCACAATTAAAATTTCACCAAAATTTAAAGAATTAAAAATTATAAGTTAGAATTAATAAGTTAAATTTTATATTAAATATAATCTGATGCTAAAGGCACTGCGATTTGTGCTTCACGGTACCACGTCGAATGCCGACCATTTTTTATTTTTATTTTTTTTGCCACGTTCGGCAATCAACAACCACCCGAACAGCCTCGTGTCGGCGGTTGGCCGATGCCCCTAGCACAAACCACGACGCCCTTGGCATCACACTAAATATAATATGAATTTCTTGAGAATTAGTATTTACTAAAACATTAAATATTACTTATTAATAATAGTTATTATTACTTATTACTTCTTAGTTATAATTGAATTTTAACAACTAAAAGCTAATTATTATGTATATATTACAAATTGTTTACTATTAAATGTTCAATAGTAATTATTAAAATAACTACTATTTATTACTTATTAAGAATTAATTATCTAATAGTAATTAATAATAATTAGTATTAATTTGTAAAGTTATTATTAAATATTAATTATTCTTAAATGTTAATAATACTAATTATTAAATAGTAGTGGTTATTAATATTTAATAGGTCTTATTACAAAAAATAGAAAAACGAACTGCTAAAGATAAGTTAAAACAACTTTCTAACTTAATCATTAATTATCATAAATTAATTACTGGATATTTGTTATTACTACTTAATTATTAATACTAATAACTAATTCTTAATTATTAATTGTTAAAAATTAAGCATTTAATAATGATAATTTTATTATTTATTATACTAATTATTAATTATTAACACTTATTTACTGATTATTAACTATTTAATTAAAATATTTGATATTATTATTATTGTATTTTATTGTTAGTTATTAAAATTAATTAAAGTATCAATTACAACTGCCAGAAAAGGAATGTTGTAATAGACATCTATTACAACAGGCAAAATAAACAAGTTGTTAAAAATATATTTATTGCAACTTTTGGCAAATGCCAGTTGTAAAAAAGATCTATTACAACTGTCATTTTTTTACCGTTGTAAAATTACAATTGTAATATGGTGTTTATGTTGTATTGAGTACAATTTTGGGCAAGTCATATTGAAGCAATGGAATATGATAAGGTTTTGAATTTAGGTTTGAAACTTGATGTAACACCCCACCTCCGCTAGGGTCACTCACAAAGGGAATGCACTAGTTTTGGAGGAGCGTTATCGAGGTAAACGGACACAGAAATATTACAAGACAGAACATAGGTAAAACAGCGGAAGAATCAAAAGATAAATTTCATTACATTCAAAATAGTCAAAGCCTTTTACATTCAAAGTACCAAATAGCCAAAGTCATTATTCTCCATTACAACAAATTCTGTCTTGCATAAACAAAGGAGCATAAACTTAAAATAACAAAAGTAGCTTAATTCCCCAAAGGTAGCAGAAATGCAGCCAGAGCATAACTCAAGATCAAACCGTACATGAGCTGAATCGAAAGCAAGCGAAATGCAAGCTAAGTGCTAGAGTTTCCTCCCTGAGAACCTGGAGGGAGGGAAACGAAAGAAAAAGAGGCGAAAGAAAACGGGTCAATCATAAAGACTGGTAAGTCCAAGTGACTTTCAGCATAAAAACAGGTAAAGGTAACATGACATGTATAAACTGAAAGTAACCATAAGGATTCTGACAAGATGGGCAAGATAGACTAAGATAACATGATAAATCAAGTATAAATCAAGTATAGCATCACGTGTCCAAGGTTCGCTGCACCAACTGTACTAGTATCCCAAACCCATGTCTTATATTAATCATGAAATGATCCCTTGGCCCAATATCATGAAATAACCCATTTCTAGGTCCAACGAAACGATCCACTAGTTGATCGGCTCCCTACAAGTTCTAGCTCGTCATGTGTCTGTGTCATACGGCCCTATCACGAATGTAGTCACCTGTGCTAGGTCTACCATAGGGTGTATCAAGCCCTATGGTGCCAACCACCGACACGAATCAAGAATGCACAGATAAACCTACTGATGCCCAATGCCTGCTTTTTCAACTCCGGACCACGTGCACGACCATAGCCCGCCTTAACCTACACTGGCGCACCAACACAGCCGTCGTTCTGGTCGCTCACAATCAGCCCAGTAATCATGCCCCACCCTGCCTAGTTCCAGGGTACCATGATACATCTAGTGGGTTACTGTTGAAATGGATCGCGTAACTAGGGTTTCCATCCAATAGATTAAGTGTTGTCATTTAAATTCATGACTTAACCTCTGTCAGTCTAGCATGTCAAGTTGGTTAAGTGTTTGTCTTTCAAGTTCGTGAATTAACCCGCCTACGTGTCATGTCAAATTTGGCTAAGTGTTGTCGTTCAAGTTCATGGCTTAGCCCTACGAATCATGTGTCAAGTTGGTTAAGTGTTGTCTTTCATGTTCACGACTTAACCCTATCATGTGGCATTAATTCATTAATGCACCCCAACCTCTCACATCAGACCTATTATCGTGGTCACTGGATATGCCAGGCGGTTCCGGGCAGATTTACACCACAACTCAGTCTGACCTCGGGTTTTCAAGTGCGATATGACCAATTACTCACATTGGATCCTATTGTTTGCAGTAACTGGACTTGTCGGGCGGTTCCGGGCAGAATTACACTGCAAACTCAACCCAACCTCGAGTTGGCCATTTTCAAGTTTATTCTAGTGTCATGTCCATGTTCAAGATTCATGTCAAGTTCGTGTCAAGCTTTAAGGATAAGTTTCATGCCCACATCCAGATTCAAGTTATAACAATGTTCATGTTTCAAGTTTTTTTCCTATTATCAAGTTCATAATTCATGTTCATAACCAATTTATGTTTTTCCTAATCTACCCAAATCGTATTCCCATCGCACATAAACGTGAATCGATCTATACTACAAATAAATCCAAATCCCGAGATAAAGGGAATAACATCAAAACTATGATAGGCAAAAGGGACGAGCATAAAGCGATAAAAGGGATTACAAGACTAGCATGATATAACTTGAGATAATTAGTTACAACATCACTAGCATATAGGGTTTCAAATCTAGCAAGATAAGGCGATAGTCATGAAAAAAGTTGATATAAAAGAATAGGCATGCAAAAGCAAGCCAAATACAAGGATAATGGATCCAATGGTTTTAGTGTACATAATAGCGAATAAACTAAGCAAGTCATACCCTAGGTATGAGATCCAATAACTGCAAATTCGGTGTACAACATGGGTTTCAACTATGGGCATGAACAATCAACTATAATAGTCTTAGGCAATTAACCCCAATAGTCATAGTCATGGTCATAGGTAGAAATCTCATAATCAAGAACCATAAGCGATCAATCACAATAGTCATGGATAATTATCCAAAAGAGTTCTAGGCAAATAGTCATAGGAAATTAACAGTAATAGTTTCAAAGTCATGGTCATAGATAATAGCCTTATGTTCATAATCATAGGTAATAATTCTCATAGTCAAGATTCATGATTAGCCACAATTGTCCTTGTCATAGTCATAGGCAAATAGTCTTATGTTCACCGTCATATGCATAGGTGTAACACCCCACGTCCGTTAGTGTCACTCACAAAGGGAATGCACTAAGTTTTGTGGAGCATTTAGGGTAAAAGATGCAAATAAATTACGAGACAGACAGAAATTAAACAGCGGAAAATAAACTTTGCTTTATTGATAAAGTAGTTTGTACAAAGATTTCTTTACAATATCAGAGTGCCATCTATCTTACAAAATAAAGAAGCATCAAACAACATTTATATTTCCCCAAATTTTAGCAAGAGCCAGCCATAGCATCTGATAAGAGAATCTAAGCAAACTTCGACAAATCTTCAAGCTGGGAAAGAGTGACAGTCCAACTTGACCTGAGCTATACTACTCCCTCCTCTACTACCTGTGGGGAAACGGAAGAAAAGAAGACGAAAGAAAAACAGAGTCAGACATAAAGCCTGAGTAAGTTCAGTAACTTCTAGCATTTGAACATGGAAAACAAAACGACATGAATTAACTGAATACAAGATTACACCATGACGATAGGGTCAACAAGATTAGACAAGGTAATCACAAGATATGCTAAGATAAGACTAACTGGATATGCTTTAATACTTTCGCCGCTTCGCTATTTCCTTGTTATACTATATCTCTGCACCGCCTAACTAGTGTCCCTACTAGTAACGATAACGTGATCCCAATCCCTGTAGTTTCCGTCGCCCTCAGGCATCCATTTATTATTTAATTACCAAGATCTAATCTAGGGTTTTCTATCAAGTGCCTTCTAGATTCAACTAGAACTCGCTATTTTTCTGAATGCTTCTTGGATTCAGGGTTTATGCCACCTAGTTCCAAACTAGGGATTATGCCACCTGTCGAACGATGCCCTTTAGTCTAGGACACACCACCTAGGGTGGTACATGTTCCTAGACTTTTCCCATGCATGTATCGCGAATCGTTATCGCTTGTCTAGATGCACATGTCCAGTAATGTGCGGTCCGAGTTCCGCTGTCAGGGCTACTCTAGAAATACGGAACTCGGTCTTGAGCTTTCAATATCTGCCGATGCAGATGCTAAGGTCTGTTTTTTCCATTGGCTATGGTCCCACTCGACCCCTCCCTCAACTAATGGAAGGCCACCTTTATAAAATGAGAACTGTACGAAGGCCCCTATCTGCCCCACTAATTCAATGGCCAACAACACCCCGCAACCACAACTAGATAGCAAGTATGTGGTCCGTATGAGTCCTCCAGCCTTCCCTCTTTACATGTCTCGCTTGACTGAAGATGGTAGGTAGACGACGAGTTGCTATCACAGGGCTTCCGTCTTCTCACCGAATCACGCTGGTCCATCCTAGTCTTTTGGTTGCCATATATTGCAACCAAGGCATACCCTTGGCTCTTCTACCGCAGACCTTAACCTCTGTGCGCCCAGGCGGATCATCTGCAGCCTCACAGAGGGATACCAAGAGTACCCTCATGTCCCCTCGAAGCCTCGGGCTTCGTATCCAAATTCGTTGGAGTCTTCTTTAAAATCAGATTGACGTCCGCTCCTTCATGTTATACTAAGAATTACTACTTAGTTCTACTAACTAAGGTTTACCACTTAGTTTCCAAATTCCTTGTTTTCTTAACTAAGTTTTACTACTTAGTCCCCTTTTCAACTGAGGTTTACTACTTAGTTTTCTTTCTCGCCAGGTTGGATTGGTTAAGTGTCTTTAGTCGATTCAAGCTATCTTAACCCTCTTCCCTTATCCTGTTAAACTGGTTAAGTGTTATCCCTTTATGCTTTTTACTTAACCCTATTCACTTATCATATTCTGATGGTTAAGCGTTCAAGTTTACTTAACCCTATGGTCTAGTCCAGCTAATATATTAAATTGGCTAAGTGTATCACTTAACCCCAACCTCTAGTCTAATTAACATGTTAAATTGGCTAAGTGTATTAACTTTACTTAACCCCACCTTCTAGTCTAGTCAACATGTTAATTTGGCTAAGTATTCCCATGGACTTAACCCTCCCATTCTAGCTTTAACTGTGCTAAGTTGGTTAAGTGTTCCTTAACCTTCCCATTCTAGCTTAACTGTGTTAAGTTGGTTAAGTGTTTCTATGGACTTAACCCACCCATTCTTGCTTAACTGTGTTAAATTGGTTAAGTGTTTCTATGGACTTAACTCTCCCATTCTTGTTCTAGCTTTAATTAATAAATTAAAGCCGCAACCTCTCACATTAGACAGATATTGTTGCAGTTACTGGATGTGCCGGTCGGTTCCGGGCAGGTTTACACCGCAACTCAGTCTAACCTCGGGTTAGGCATATTCATGTTTTCGAAGTTCAAAGGGTTTTTGATTAATTTCCAAATCTGGTTTCGAAAACAACCATCCCGTCCTTCGGATCAGTTAGGGATAGCCAGGGAGGGCAGGAATCTTGTATTTTCCAAACCCAAGCCTAGACACTATCCTCTCTGTCACCCTAGAACTTTCAGGTGTATGTGTTATTCAAAGAGAAAACCTTTCTTTTGTCCATATATAAATTGTCAACAATTTATCTTCAAAGTCCATTTTCCCTTTTTTAATAAACTTGGCCTATACCATTTTCATTTTGTCCTGCCCACTAGTATACTTATATTCTAGGCCCAAGTCCTAACCCAACTTGCAGTTAAGGCCAATTCCTATTTCATTGCCAAAACTAGATTAAATATCCTAGTTTATAATTTATGGCCAAAACTTTACCTACATGCAAGTTACATATTTTGTGGTAAATGAACAATTTATCATTTATGACAAATTCTATAAGTAAATTTACTCCTAATTTACTTATTTCATTATTACACTTTTAATGTACATTGTCACATTTATTATTATGGCTCGTTCCCTCTTATTTATCATATTTATACTTTTTGGTATGTAAATTATACCAAATTAAGTGTCTCTAACCATAATTTATTCTAAACATGACAATTTCTCACAATTATGGCTAAATTCAAAATTGTGCTAATATACTTATTCCAAATTTTTAATTAACACAATTTTGATTTAACATTCTTAATTCACAGTTTATGGTAAGACTAGAATTATTATTCTAGTTTACATTTCATGCCTAAAATTTAGCTTACTTGCTAATACTAAATTTAATATGTCAAACTTATCCAATTTGCATTCCTATGAACATGCCATAATACATATTCCCAATTTATGACAATTTCCAAGCTTATAACTACATTTATGTTCATTTTCATATTTTCCCCAAATTGCATTCCCACCGTTCGTATAATCGTGATTTAACCTAGATTGTAAATAAATCTAGATTCGTAGAAAATAGGGAATGAACCAAAGAAGCTATGAAAAGGGATAATAACTGGCATAAAAGGTTTGGATAACGACGTAGGTTCAAGAATATGGGTAGACCTAACTTAATAGGTAAATTCCTATGGTCTAAAACCAATAGATAGAATAGGTTCAAGAACATGGGTAGACCTAACTGAATAGGTAAATTCCCACAGTATAAAACCAAAGAAAAACAAGGAACAGATAAAATAGATAATCGGGTTTAGACCCAATTTCATAGCCACAAAACTTAAGCAACAATTTTCCTAATTATGAATCATAGGCAAAGTTCATAGTTATAGGCAATGTTCATAGTCCAAAAGGGAAAATAATTCCCATAGTCATAAGTCATTGTCATAGGCAATGTCATAGTCATATGTTGTATGTCCCAAATCAAGGTTCATGTTCGTAATTAAAAGGCAATAGGTTCATGGTCATAGTTCTCATAATCATGACCATAGGCATAGGCATATCCTCTTTGTTCAATAGTCATAGGCCGTCAATCAAAGTCATAGTATGTTCTGGGCCATAGTCAAGAATTAGATCCAAAAACTTAAATAAACACAGATCCAAGTGAAGAGATTAGGCATTTTTCTTATATCCTTTTAATTTCATGTCACAAATAAAAATAAAACGTTCAAGTCTAGAAATAACCAACTTACAGAAATTAGATCTAGAATAGAAGAACGGCGATGCTAAGATTCGTATGTCGTTGCTCGAGGTTTGTTGATTTAGCCTTTGAATTCTTCACTTTGATTTGAATCTTCTCTTTAACAGATTTGAGCAGCATCTCCATGTCTTGAATTTATATTTTATTTTAATTATTTAAGAAAATTTAGAGGAGGGGAAGAAGCCATGAATCTTAGCAGCATAAGGATAGAAGAGAATTGGTGCAAAGAGAATGAAGACTAGGGTTGTTTATATAGCTGCTCAAGACCTTATCGTACACGCAGCGCTGAGTCAGCATTGAACCCAGTTAAGAAAATAGTCCAGGTACGTAGATGAATCTAGCCAAACCTTATCATACACGCAGTGCTGAGTCAGCATTGGGTCCCACAAGCTATTTTGGCGTAGAAATTTGAATTTCGAATGAATTGTTTTGGCGTAGAAGTTTGATTTTCGAACTTTTGAATTTCTGGAATTTATTTAACTGTTTTATTCACCTGAAATATTCTTATATGTATACAATTCCTCTAACGACCATTTTACGCGTATATATATACGCACAACTTTCATTTTATTTTCAAAATTCAAATGATGTTGTCATATTTCATTGACTGTAGCCTTATCTTGAATTTTATCTTTCGTATACATATATTTTTGCATATATATATATATATATATTTATATTCTCATATGTATATATATATTTTCTTTATTTCCTTATATGTACGTTCTTATCCTTTCAAATTTTGAATTTGTATACGTACATATATTTGCATGTTCAGTTGGCCCTCTCTAAAACAAAGATAAAAAAAGTTATGCCGCCGCCGGGGTTCGAACCCCCGACCTCCATGCTACAAATCCAATGCCTTAACCAACTGAGCTACAGAGGCTTTTGTTAATAAGTCTTAGAACAATAATAATTATTGTTCTCTCCTTACTTCTCTTTTTCATGTTAGTTACAATACTTAAATTAAACAACTGCATGGATCTTTTTCTTTTAATTTTTCTTTTAAAAATTAATTATACTTTAATTTGAGAATCTTAATGTCACAGAATTACGAGGTGTTACATTCTCCCCCACTTAAATGGATTTCGTCCCCGAAATCTTCAAGTTAGGAAGAATGTGTCCTACCATCCAATCACCCATCTACTCAACCATTCAATCACAGGCATTCATTGTCCTTAAATGATTTCTAATGCTTTCATGTTCATATGCATAGTGTGTGTATATGTCTCTATCTAATGCAAAATCAGGCGGTCTACTGATTCAGTTGACCTCCTTAATGCAAATCATGTTAGTGCCATGTGTCCAATCATGCATGCAAACATCCCTAGTCATGTAAATACTACATGTGTGCACAGCCATTCATCCATATGCAACGTCCATATGATATCATATCAAGTTCAACTTATAAACAAATGCATATATGTAAATGCAATATGAGAGCGTCCGAACTTGATCTAGTGCCTAATACATATGCATTTGCATCCACGAGCAACCATTTGCAACCACTTGCAACCATTCAACCATAACATGTTTCAAATACATGTTTACATCCATTGGCTTCTACCTAAGGATCGCAGATACGACCTAGAAGATATACTTTGAGAAACAATTATGCGCAAAGCTCCTAAACAAAGAAATCAAGGATACACTCTTAAGAAAAAGGGTATGACTCTAGTATCTTGCCTTCTTGAGCTTTACTCCACTGTATCTTAACTAATTTAACTTCACGATTGTGAAGTTTCCGACCTCCAATTCCAAAATAAACAGATGTCAATCATGGTACCAAGTATACGTACTAAGATGATTAGAGGTTTCCCTCTTATCCGTCATGCCATAACTATAAGAGTCGAAAGGTCACTACGTGCTCTTTGGAGTGCCTACCACAACTATTCATCTCTCCTGCAAACCATCCAAACCGAACTCGACATTCCTTAAGTACAAGCCCCAAAGGCCTAAACCAATATCAGACAAGCACCCAAGGAATATCTCCCCCGAATTTAGACGATCTATGTGAGATGATATAAGCAAACTCGATAGCTATTCTCAAATCCCTACTAATAAAAAAATAAACCGGTCGGACCACCAATTGGATTTGAGACTCTAGAGGGATCTTTCTACTATACAAGTACTATGGTGCAGAGACCCAACTATGGAAGTGGATATGAACAAATGAGAAGCGCTAGAGCCTAAGGAAATAGCACGAACAGAAAACTAGACTCTTCCAACCGGACTACCTTTCTCCTAGGTACGCTTGGTGGCGAAAGCATGTACTTGTCCTTCTGAAAATCTCGTCCTCGTTCTTGCCCTTGTCCTTAAGTATATGCCCTATCATACCCTATTAAAGATACTTCCTCTTGTCTTAGGTTTTATAATTTCTTCCTCCTTCATGTGCTAAGTCTACATCCATGAATTCCTCATCCTAGGGTTATGCTCCTTAGCCAAACTCCTCATCCCCTTCCGTGTGTAGTCATGTTGACAAATCTCTCGAAAACTGCCTCTATCGTCCGGAAAACCTTATAAGCTTTGAAAGAAAACTGCCCGTAGATGAAACAACTACGGCTATGGATGGAAGCCGGGCACTATTTTGCCCTTCGATGAGGTTACCTCCCAGAAAGCCAGGAGCCCCAGAGACTCAAGAAAGAAGGAGACAAGAATTTAAACAGAGGAAGAGAAGATAGTGCGTATGGCTTTGGGGAATATGCCTTTAAAAGAAAGCCTTTAAAACAAATCCTTTCTTTTAAAAATGCTTCTTTAAAAACCTTTTGAAAATAATTTTTCAAATCTTTTATCTGATCCGGTAACCTTCAGCTCTGATACCACGTGTAACACCCCACGTCCGTTAGTGTCACTCACAAAGGGAATGCACTAAGTTCTGTGGAGCATTTAGGGTAAAAGATGCAGATAAATTACGAGACAGACAGAAATTAAACAGCGGAAAATAAAACTTTGCTTTATTGATAAAATAGTTTGTACAAAGATTTCTTTACAATATCAGAGTGTCATCTATCTTACAAAATAAAGAAGCATCAAACAACATTTATATTTCCCCAAATTTTAGCAAGAGCCAGCCATAGCATCTGATAAGAGAATCCAAGCAAACTTCGACAAATCTTCAAGCTGGGAAAGAGTGACAGTCCAACTTGACCTGAGCTATACTACTCCCTCCTCTACTACCTGGGGGGGAAACGGAAGAAAAGAAGACGAAAGAAAAACAGAGTCAGACATAAAGCTTGAGTAAGTTCAATAACTTCTAGCATGTGAACATGGAAAAACAAAACGACATGAATTAACTGAATACAAGATTACACCATGACGATAGGGTCAACAAGATTAGACAAGGTAATCACAAGATATGCTAAGATAAGACTAACTGGATATGCTTTAATACTTTCGCCGCTTCGCTATTTCCTTGTTATACTATATCTCTGCACCTCCTAACTAGTGTCCCTACTAGTAACGATAACGTCATCCCAATCCCTGTAGTTTCCGTCGCCTTTAGGCATCCATTTATTATTTAATTACCTAGATCTAATCTAGGGTTTTCTATCAAGTGCCTTCTAGATTCAACTAGAACTCGCTATTTTTCTGAATTCTTCTTGGATTCAGGGTTTATGCCACCTAGTTCCAAACTAGGGATTATGCCACCTGTCGAACGATGCCCTTTAGTCTAGGACACACCACCTAGGGTGGTACATGTTCCTAGACTTTTCCCACGCATGTATCGCGAATCGTTATCGCTTGTCTAGATGCACATGTCTAGTAATGTGCGGTCCGAGTTCCGCTGTCAAGGCTACTCTAGAAATACGGAACTCGGTCGGGAGCTTTCAATATCTGCCGATGCAGATGCTAAGGTCTGTTTTTTCCAGTGGCTATGGTCCCACTCGACCCCTCCCTCAACTAATGGAAGGCCACCTTTATAAAATGAGAAATGTACGAAGGCCCCTATCTGCCCCACTAATTCAATGGCCAACAACACCCCGCAACCACAACTAGATAGCAAGTATGTGGTCCGTATGAGTCCTCCAGCATTCCCGCTTTACGTGTCTCGCTTGACTGAAGATGGTAGGTAGACGACGAGTTGCTATCACAGGGCTTCCGTCTTCTCGCCGAATCACACTGGTCCATCCTAGTCTTTTGGTTGCCATATATTGCAACCAAGGCATACCCTTGGCTCTTCTACCGCAGACCTTAACCTCTGTGCGCCCAGGCGGATCATCTGCAGCCTCACAGAGGGATACCAAGAGTACCGTCACGTCCCCTCGAAGCCTCGAGCTTCGTATCCCAATTCGTTGGAGTCTTCTTTAAAATCAGATGGACGTCCGCTCCTTCATGTTATACTAAGAATTACTACTTAGTCCCCTTTTCAACTGAGGTTTACTACTTAGTTTTCTTTCTCGCCAGGTTGGATTGGTTAAGTGTCTTTAGTCGATTCAAGCTATCTTAACCCTCTTCCCTTATCCTGTTAAACTGGTTAAGTGTTATCCCTTTATGCTTTTTTACTTAACCGTATTCATTTATCATATTCTGATGGTTAAGCATTCAAGTTTACTTAACCCTATGGTCTAGTCCAGCTAACATATTAAATTGGCTAAGTGTATTACTTAACCCCAACCTTCAGTCTAATTAACATGTTAAATTGGCTAAGTGTATTAACTTTACTTAACCCCACCTTCTAGTCTAGTCAACATGTTAATTTGGCTAAGTATTCCCATGGACTTAATCCTTCCATTCTAGCTTTAACTGTGCTAAGTTGGTTAAGTGTTCCTTAACCTTCCCATTCTAGCTTAACTGTGTTAAGTTGGTTAAGTGTTCCTATGGACTTAACCTTCCCATTCTAGCTTAACTGTGTTAAGTTGGTTAAGTGTTTCTATGGACTTAACCCATCCATTCTTGCTTAACTGTGTTAAATTGGTTAAGTGTTTCTATGGACTTAACTCTCCCATTCTTGTTCTAGCTTTAATTAATAAATTAAAGCCGCAACCTTTCACATTAGACAGATATTGCTGCGGTTACTGGATGTGCCGGTCGGTTCCGGGCAGGTTTACACCGCAACTCAGTCTAACCTCGGGCTAGGCATATTCATGTTTTCTAAGTTCAAAGGGTTTTTGATTAATTTCCAAATCTGGTTTCGAAAACAACCATCCCGTCCTTTGGATCAGTTAGGGATAGCCAGGGAGGGCAGGAAACTTGTATTTTCCAAACCCAAGCCTAGACACTATCCTCTCTGTCACCCTAGAACTTTCAGGTGTATGTGTTATTCAAAGAGAAAACCTTTCTTTTGTCCATATATAAATTGTCAACAATTTATCTTCAAAGTCCATTTTCCCTTTTTAAATAAACTTGGCCTATACCATTTTCATTTTGTCCTGCCCACTAGTATACTTATATTCTAGGCCCAATTCCTAACCCAACTTGCAGTTCAGGCCATTTCCTATTTCATTGCCAAAACTAGATTAAATATCCTAGTTTATAATTTATGGCCAAAACTTTACCTACATGCAAGTTACATATTTTGTGGTAATTGAACAATTTATCATTTATGACAAATTCTATAAGTAAATTTACTCCTAATTTACTTATTTCATTATTACACTTTTAATGTACATTGTCACATTTATTATTATGGCTCGTTCCCTCTTATTTATCATATTTATACTTTTTGATATGTAAATTATACCAAATTAAGTGTCACTAACCATAATTTATTCTAAACATGACAATTTCTCACAATTATGGCTAAATTCAAAATTGTGCTAATATACTTATTCCAAATCTTTAATTAATACAATTTTGATTTAACATTCCTAATTCACAGTTTATGGTAAGACTAGAATTATTATTCTTGTTTACATTTGCTAATACTAAATTTAATATGTCAAACTTATCCAATTTGCATTCCTATGAACATGCCATAATACATATTCCCAATTTATGCCAATTTCCAAGCTTATAACTACATTTATGTTCATTTTCATATTTTCCCCAAATTGCATTCCCACCGTTCGTATAATCGTGATTTAACCTAGTTTGTAAATAAATCTAGATTCGTAGAAAATAGGGAATGAACCAAAGATGCTATGAAAAGGGATAATAACTGGCATAAAAGGTTTGGATAACGACGTAGGTTCAAGAATATGGGTAGACCTAACTTAATAGGTAAATTCCCACGGTCTAAAACCAATAGATAGAATAGGTTCAAGAACATGGGTAGACCTAACTGAATAGGTAAATTTCCATAGTCTAAAACCAAAGAAAAACAAGGAACAGATAAAATAGATAATCGGGTTTAGACCCAATTTCATAGCCACAAAACTTAAGCAACAATTTTCCTAATTATGAATCATAGGCAAAGTTCATAGTTATAGGCAATGTTCATAGTCCGAAAGGGAAAATAATTCCCAAAGTCATAAGTCATTGTCATAGGCAATGTCATAGTCATATGTTGTATGTCCCAAATCAAGGTTCATGTTCGTAATTAAAAGGCAATAGGTTCATGGTCATAGTTCTCATAATCATGACCATAGGCATAGGCATATCCTCTTTGTTCAATAGTCATAGGCCGTCAATCAAAGTCATAGTATGTTCTGGGCCATAGTCAAGAATTAGATCCAAAAACTTAAATAAACACAGATCCAAGTGAAGAGATTAGGCATTTTTCTTATATCCTTTTAATTTCATGTCACAAATAAAAATAAAACGTTCAAGTCTAGAAATAACCAACTTACAGAAATTAGATCTAGAATAGAAGAACGGCGATGCTAAGATTCGTATGTCGTTGCTCGAGGTTTGTTGATTTAGCCTTTGAATTCTTCACTTTGATTTGAATCTTCTCTTTAACAGATTTGAGCAGCATCTCCATGTCTTGAATTTATATTTTATTTTAATTATTTAAGAAAATTTAGAGGAGGGGAAGAAGCCATGAATCTTAGCAGCATAAGGATAGAAGAGAATTGGTGCAAAGAGAATGAAGACTAGGGTTGTTTATATAGCTGCTCAAGACCTTATCGTACATGCAGCGCTGAGTCAGCATTGAACCCAGTTAAGAAAATAGTCCAGGTACGTAGATGAATCTAGCCAAACCTTATCATACACGCAGTGCTGAGTCAGCATTGGGTCCCACAAGCTATTTTGGCGTAGAAGTTTGATTTTCGAACTTTTGAATTTCTGGAATTTATTTAACTGTTTTATTCACCTGAAATATTCTTATATGAATACAATTCCTCTAACGACCATTTTACGCGTATATATATACACACAACTTTCATTTTATTTTCAAAATTCAAATGATGTTGCCATATTTCATTGACTGTAGCCTTATCTTGAATATTATCTTTCGTATACATATATTTTTGCATATATATATATATATTTATATTCTCATATGTATATATATATTTTCTTTATTTCCTTATATGTACGTTCTTATCCTTTCAAATTTTGAATTTGTATACGTACATATATTTGCATGTTCAGCTGGCCCTCTCTAAAACAAAGATAAAAAAAATTATGCCGCCGCCGGGGTTCGAACCCCCGACCTCCATGCTACAAATCCAATGCCTTAACCAACTGAGCTACAAAGGATTTTGTTAATAAGTCTTAGAACAATAATAATTATTGTTCTCTCCTTACTTCTCTTTTTCATGTTAGTTACAATACTTAAATTTAACAACTGCATGGATCTTTTTCTTTTAATTTTTCTTTTAAAAATTAATTATACTTTAATTTGAGAATCTTAATGTCACAGAATTACGGGGTGTTACAATAGGCATAGTCTTATGTTCACAGTCATAGGCATAGTCTTATGTTCTCAGTCATAGGCATAGTCTTATTTTCTCAGTCATAGGCATAGTCTTATGTTCTCAGTCATAGTCCTTGGCCATTAACAATAGTTCCAACGTCGTAGGCATGTTAAAGTTATAGACATGAAAGAGTTTGATTTACAACATGAATAGGCCCAAAGCAATATTCACGAAAGTCAAGATACAAGATGAACAAGAATAGATATGAATCAATTATCATACATAGATCCAATTCCAATTTACAACATGGATATTAAGTTTACAGCTTTTATCTAAAAGTAACTTGAACTTACAGATCGTGGTCTAAGAAAGATGTAGAAGTTAAGTCTAGAAATTAGTCGTCGAATAGTTGAATCGTTGAATCTTGCTTTGATTGTAGAAGCAAATCCTCAATTCCTAGCCATAGTCTTCAAGAAATAAATCTTCACGTTTTAATTTAATTAATTTAATTTAGAGGAAGAAGAAGAAGCAATGATCATCAAGAGTTTGAGCAGCATAAGGTTAGAGAAGAATGGTGTAAAGAGAACGAGGCTAGGAGGCTGTTCAAATAGGATTACGGAGACGAATTTGGACAGAAAACGAGGTCAGATACATCAGGATGCATCTGGTTCAAAAAGTGGGTTCGGGAGGCAGGTCGACCCCCAGGTCGACACTATGGTCGACCAGGTCTGACCAGGTCGACCCTATGTGAGACGACCCGAACTTCCCCGGTCTCCGAAGAGAAGAGAAAGAACGAATTGTTTTGAGAACACGACAAAATAGAACGCACACGGAAGAACATTTCATTGTATATTACAACAATACCATCAGATTACAAGAATATACAGAGTATAAATGAATAAACACAAAAATATCAGAGATTTAAATTACATTTAAATACATAGCAGCGGAAAATAATACAATACACAACTAGAAGAGATATACGGATACAAAGCTTTCCGGATATCGTTCCAGCTGTAAACCAGGATCTTGTGAATATAAATCTGCAAAACCAAAACTACTAGCTGCCCGTGTCAAAATAAGGGCACCCAGAGTTTAGGTTAAAACAATAAACTCCAGGTCAGTCATGGGACTGGTGTGAGAACTAAAACAGTTATTAATCTTTATTTCAAAGTTAGGTAAATCAAGGGACCACGCCGTATAACACGGAATGGGTTTCCTCCCAAGAATACCAGTGCATAAAACAAACAGCGCAATGCTAAATAGAGAAAAATGAAGCTGTTATAAGACCCAGGTCCTATCACACAATGCAACGCAAGCCGGGGGATAGGGTTTTCCCTTATAACAGCCAAAGAATGCTTGATACGTTTTAAAATAAATCATTTGATAATATTATCAGTGTATGGTGTATAAAACAACTTCAAATCATAAGTATCAATCATAGGCGGCATGGGTACCATATATCATGTCGCCATACTAGGCACTACAAATAAAACCGCAAATGTCACGTATTGGAAGTTGGATTTCCATCTGTGAACCGAGGCAAAATATAGTCCTCTACCGATTTTAGACATTCTAGCCCATGTCTAGGAACAGCCGCAACTGCCCCTTGGATCGTCAGGGCCGGTCCACCGATGTGGATTATTATGCCTGAACACTACGTTTCCCCGCCCTTTGGGGGCATAAATGAGCCAACGAATGGCTCCATCAGACCCGGATCGTCCGATCTAACCGAGGCGCCTCGCAACAGCAACAACCACACAGGTGAAAAGTATATAAATGTCAGGGCTGGTAGGTCACTGACACCACCCTAGCTAGAAGGAAACTCATGCCCTCCCTGAGGTCCTCTCCCGTTTCTGGTTCACAACCGGGGTGTGAGCCTCGCGAATTCACGTTACACAAAGCTATGCCACACAGGCGGTGCTTTGATCATCAACCACAAGACTTCTCTTTTCAACAGAAGCCTTGATCATTTGCCACTTAGGCATGCAACACAGGTAATTCACTCCATGCGATTGATATCCATCAGTATATAACCCCTGAGCTCGTACGTCTCAGAGAAGGGCGTTAAGCAAGAGAATAAATTCTCCACCGCCAAACAGATATATATTTAATATAAATCAATCATACATACTAAAATCCAATGTCAGACACACAGTACATTTACAAGTTCGTTCTGGGTCTGAACGAAACCGGAGGCACCTAGTACCCCGCATATCCATCGATCTCCAAGTACGTCTGGACGATCACCAACTGTTTCCATCTTCTTGGGTGTACATCCCAATCAAGATCATCAGTAATCACCCAAACGATGTGAAGACCTACGGTCTTCGATCACCGTCTTCATCTTCGACTTATCGTCGTATCAGTTATTCAGAATGGGATAAACCCGGTCTTTCTGAATAACTCGCGTATATAATAAACATGTGTTACACAAACACAATATATGCCTCATTCCAATTCATCAGTCACTAACCGTAAGTTAATCAAGAGAATAATCCCCCAAATATTAACCCCGAAGGCCGAAACCAACATCAGATCAATATCCAGAAAACCATTCTGCTTAGCTAACCGACAGTTAGTTTCTAAATTTCACATTCATAGGGAAAGGTTCCCATTAATTTTATCAAAGATAAATCCTTTAAATTTATTCTTTAATCTACTTTTGAATTTCGATTCAACTAGTCGGTATTAACGAACCTTACCGAAGTAATCATTTGTTTTAATTTCCCAATCCCAACCTATTCATCCCATAAAGTAAAACTGGTTATACTTCATATCTAACACCACGGTGTTATCGGTAAATTCAATTACCATTTCACGTTCAAATCTAATTAAAGATTTAACTAACACCTGGAGCAAAACTGGTGATACTCCATCCTCGATCATTTCAATCTAGTTAAATATTCATTAAAGCTCCACTTAGTTTTAATCTTTGACGGGGTTAAAGAATCAGTGTCATTTAAAAACACTATTCACGTTAAACCCCAAAATCACATCACATTTCAATCAGTCCCTAACCGTAAATTAGCAAGTGAGCAATTCCCAAAGTATTAACCCCGAAGGTCGAAACCAACATCAGATCAATACCTCTGAAACCATTCAACTTAACTAATCTCCAGTGAGTTTCTGATTTTCTTAACTCCTTTAGGTCTAAGAACAGTATTATTGAAGATACCGTTCACGACAACCCAAAATCACATTCCATTAATTATCGGGTTAAAGAACAAGTGTTATTTAAAACACTGTTCACGATAAACCCAAAAATCAATACAAATTCGATTCCAATTAAATATTATTTAATTGGTTCACTTCATTAAATCTAAATAAAAAGATTTAATCTTTTCTCAATTGGGTTCAAGAACAATGTTAATAAAGACACCATTCACGAGAAACCCAAATCACATTTGACATTAACTACAAGGCTCTGAATAGAAAATATACCGGCTTATATTCAATATCAAATTCTACGACCAACAAATATCGTATTGGAAATAACGATATATATATATCTTTCAAATTCCCATAACAATATCTGTATCATCACGAAATCCAACATCGAAATATTCCGAAGACAATTTCGATTCAAATCCATTCCAATATAATTATTGGAAATTCTGGTTATTTTAAAAACCATTTCAAATCCAATTTATTTATTTAAAAATAAATAGAATTATTATTCTAGTTCAAAACTAGTTCATTTCGATAAAAATCTATTTTTATCTTTTTAAATATGGGATTTTTCATCCCAGTTCTTCCCAGATCATTTCTTATGATTTTACACAAATTATTACTACTTTTAATAATTTTATCAAGGCCCGTACAGTCGATTTCCATCAACGGCCATCGAACTGCACTTACAGCGACCTTTTCCAAATTTGATTTGGGCATAATTCCAAATCCAACCGTTAGATTTCAAATTCCTGATATTCGTTAGAAAGCTCTTTTCGATACGAACCCACGATTCCGGTTTTAGGAGAATCCGACGGTCGGATCTCCCGTAATATCCGTTCGAAGTCAATGGTCGAAATTCGCGAACTGCCGCGGCGCGGCGCGTTCTATTCAGGCCAATATAGTATATATATCATATATATAATATATACTTCGTCGATTTCAATTCAAAACGTGCTTTATAAATCGTTTTAAATTCATTTTCAAAACGGTTTCAACTTCATATTCAATTTCAAATAAAAATTGAATATTCCAATATAAATTCGTTTTAAATTCATTTCAAATCGATTTCAATTCAAATTGATTTCTAATTCAATTTCAGTTCGTTTTCAATTCGATTCAATTTCAATTCGAATTCATTTATTTTCAATTTCAATTCGAATTCATTTATTTTCAATTTCAATTCGAATTCATTTATATTCAATTTCAATTCGAATTCATTTCTATTCAATTTCAATTCGAATTCGTTTCTATTCAATTTCAATTCTTCTCAAAATATCAGATTTTGAAATCACTTTCGATATTCATTATAAAATGAATAAAATCGATATAAATATCGTTCACGTCAAAATGGCGTCAATCTAATCAACATGGTTTCATATATTTTCTATTTCAAATATTCTATTTCAAATATTTCTTTTTCAAAACTGTAATGAGGCCCAATCAATTACCATAGGTTTTATTTCTATGGATTTCCTACGACACATGTATACTATAACAACAATGAATAATCAACCATCATCCAAAGTGCATTCTACACTGTATAAGCATCAAATATAAATATTCAATGCTTATAACAGCCTGTCAATCAATCGATCAACATACAATTAAACAATCGGGATTAGTGTACGTCAAATATCATCCCAATACCCGTGTGGGGTTTCAAACAATCAAACACAGATTTTCTTTGTGCAGTTGGGCGATGTGTAAAATTTATCGTCCCAATCAATATCAGTCAAATGTGTGTATATAAACAAATCGGCCGATTTGTTTATTTTTATTTCATTTCATACACATTAAAAATTCTATTTTTAACTATAAAATATTTTCAACTATATAAATATTTTATTTCATTTCACATCACATAACACAATCAACTACACATCAAAATCAAACAGCCAAGCATACAAGCCGTCCATGGTCTGTGGACGACGGGTGTCGGGTGCTACTAAACACCGTCTGCATCCTAGTATATATTTATAACTAGAAAAAGAAAATTAAAAGGAGAGAAGTTCTCATAGAAGGTTCCACTCCGCCGTGGTTTGCTTTTGAACTGCTGAACATCTGGATTTGATTTGAAATTCTACCGCAGTCCTTTTCACGCTGTTCATATAAAAATTATATTTTTATTGCTTCATTTCAATAAATAAACATTCTATTTTTATTTCTCCTTTATATATATTTTTACAACGCTCCATTCTATATGAAAATTATATTTCTATATTTCTACCTCATATATAAAGATCGAATTTTTATTTCATTATATATATAAAGATAATATTTTTATATTTCACATATGATAAAAAATCATATTTTTATTATTCCTATGATATAAAAATTATATTTTTAACATTCCTATCATATAAAAATTATATTTTTATATCCTACATTATGTAAAAATTATATTCTGACACTATATACATAAAGACTATATTTTTTCTTAGCTACTCAAACAATAAAGATCCCATTTTTAACTTACTAAAAATCATATCTTATAAATTGAAAATGGATTTATATATAAGCTTAAAAAAACTGATTTCATATAATTAAAAAAACTGATTCCATATAATTTAACCTATAGAAAATCGGATTTAAATAAAATAAAATAAACAAAACTCACCTTGGCTGAAAACAAGTCTTTATCGAAGGAAGGGGGACTTCATTGTCGGCCAAGGGGGGGTCAATCGGAGGCGGAGGGTGGCAAAGGGTCGGGAGGCGGCTGGAGTTGCGGCGGGTGGTCGGAGGAGGTCTCGAAGTCGGCGCTGGGGTTGTGGTTCGATCGAGAGAGGGGGGTGTCGAACGGCAGCGGCCTGTACAAGAGGGGGGGCCCGCGACGGTGATGTGGAGGAGGGCGGATGGGTCTCGACGGCGATGTGGAGGAGGGCGGACGGGATCTCGAATGTGCGGTTTTTTTTTCTTTGTTTAATTCTGAAATGAACGAGAGGGGGGGTAAAGGTAAAAAGGAGGAGAGAGAAAAGGAGTGGAGAGGATTTTATATATTTTATTTTATTTTCCACCAAACGTAACTTAAAATTTCGGACTCGAAAAGGGACCCACCGCCTGTCGTCCTTAGCTAATTACTCCCATTCCAAACACAATGGGATATGTACCGTAAGCTGATTCGAGCGTTTCGATCAATTTTCGTCAAAATCAACATATAACTATATATATTGAATTTGAACGCGCATTTCAATTTACCGGGCCCATATACTAACTCGAAAAATTCCCAAAAAATATTTTCTAGCTTCGTATAGACGATACGGTCTTAACAAAACTAGTTTCGTCGAATTCCGAGACTGTTGGAAAAATGGCCATTTTTTTTAGTCGATTAAAATCAACTGAAATTGGTCAAACGCGTTTTCCTTCGCCACGCTCACATATTGATTCGAAAAATTATGAAATTTGAAACCTAGCAATTATTTTACATCAGGGACCCAACAAAAGTGGTTTCGTCGAAATCCGAGGTCTTTTGCAAAATTTCCATTTTTAAGGGCCTGAATTCCCTAGCGACTATTCAGAATTTTCAACTGGACATATCTTTTGATTCCCGCTATGAAATTTATATTTGTCGGATTCGTTGGAAAGATATTCTAAAATAGATCCTAATTTTTTTGGTTTCACTAAAATCCGGTTTATTTTGCACCTGGTACATTCAATTGAAGTTTGAAATCGAATTATCAAACTACTGCGCCATTTTCAATTCCTTTTATAATTATTTATATTCTAACGACGATGTATATAATATATACATTCGAATTATATTCAAAATAAATTTCTCGTCGATTCTATTTAAAATATTCTATTTTAAATGTACAAAATTCGCTAAAATAGCCAAAATAAAAAATTTAAACTGTACCGGGAGCAACGGGAAAATCCTGAAATTGCCATATAGGCCTTCTGATCTCAAAAAGAAAAAGAAAAAGCCAAGCGGCTAGCCAATAGGCTCATAAAATCATCATCACCCAAACAAAACAGTAAATTATAGTAAACATGTACCTATTTGTCGGGCAAACAAATTTTATTCTCTGCTCTAGCCTCCTTGCTATGACCAGTTTAAGGTAAGTACATGTATATGCAAGCAAATGCGACCGATTTCAATACAATTCACTGTTTGGTTCAAATTGGCTATATGGTTCAAATTTTAATTAATCCAACAATAATCAAACAACACAACCATCAATCAATTAGTTGATGTAACACCCCACACCCGCTACGGTCACTCACTAAGGGAATGCCATAACATCGGTGGAGTATTTTAAGTGAATATAGAACAGAAAAATTACAACAAGACAGATATAAGTAATACTTGAGAATTTAAAACATCATTTCATTGCAGCGCAAAGTAAAACATGTTTGGTTACACCAAAACCATAAACAAGAGTCAAGTACATGATATCCATCCTGATAAAACAAAAGTACATAATCCCACTACATAACTTAATAGCCATAATAGAAAAGATAAACTGAGCTTTACATCCACGGTCCAAGCTCCAAAAGATAGATAAAGCAGTCTGATCAAAGCCCACTAGTGCTAGGCCCACTCTGATAACCTGAGGGTTGGGAAAAAGATAAAAACAACGGGGTCAGACATAAGTCTGAGCGAGTCCTATAACTTTAACAATACAATCATTAAAGTAACCAGAGTAAGACATGAGCTTGATATACGGTAACGACTGGGGATAAATGGCTACACTAAGCAGCCAACTAGACTTAGAATGAACTAAGATAACCGTAAAGACGCATCTACCCACCCAAGGATAATTACTACACTGCACCACACCAGTCATTCCCAATTTAAAGGTTGATCCCACTAAGTATACTTAGTAATCTATAATTAGTAGTTTCGTGTACCCCTAGCTGACTACATAGGTGTCGTCTGCCCCTATTTCCACTAGGTGTACCCACTACCCCCCCATTCGATCGGCTCCCTAACGTAGATACCCATGCTGGCCCCACAGTGGGGTGTATCATCCCCCAAAGTGGCAACCTGATAATATCAACGGTGCACGGCTTATACCTACACGATGCAACAACGTCTTACTTACCAGCCCGGGTCCACACACGCATATGAAACCCGTTGGACTTGCGTTGCCACCGCTAACCTGTTTTGGCCTCTTACAGTCAAGCCCAATATGCGTGTCCCGTCCTCGACTTGGGTCGAGCCCACAAAGATACGTTTGGGATATTGGTTGAAATGGGCCCCCACAAGCTACCCACCTAAGCTTGTCATTTCTAGTGAATCCCACTTAACCCTTTAACCATGTCCACTTACATGTTATAAATTTTGGTTAAGTCATTTAATCATACTTTAATTGCCACTCAAGGCACCCACTAGATTTCCACATGCCACCCAAGGCACTTACTTGATTCCCACATGCCACCCAAGGCACTAACTTAACCCTTTAATCATGTTTAATTACATGTTCCACTTTGGTTAAGTATTCTAATCGTATTTCTATTGCCACCAAGGCAACCCACTAGTTTCCTCATGCCACCCAAGGCACCCCCACTAGTTACTACATGCCACCCAAGGCACCCACTTAACCCCTCATGCCCCACTACATGCTAATTTGGTTAAGTGTTTCTTAATTAATTAAGATCGTTACCTTTGTAAAGACCTCTCACATTAGACTGTCTTTTATGGCAGTTGGATATGCCGGTTGGTTCCGGGCAGCCTTACACCATAACAGAGTCTAACCTCGTGTCTTTACACTTGTCACGTATTTAGTTTATGACTAAGACCTCTCACATTGGGCCAATCATTTGTAGCCGCTGGATTTGCCGGTCGGTTCCGGGCAGTCTTATGCTATAAAAGGGTCCAACCTCGTGTCTTAGTCGATTAATTACACCTAATTAATCGCCCCCATAATTTGTATTAATTATCCCTAATTAATTACAAATATTTAAGAATATGGGTAGACCTAACTCAATAGGTAAATTCCCAATTCCATAATATGGGTAGACCTAACTTAATAGGTAAATTCCCAATTATGTCCATCCACTTTATGGTATGTTTAATCATACCCACTTCACACAATTTTATGTGTTCATTAATTTTTACCCCATCGTCCCCACGTAAATACGTTAACATGACATACTTTAAAAGAGAAGATTCATCATACACACAATGGGTTCAACTTAGCATATCATTAGCATTATCATGGGTTTAAAAGGTGTCAACTTGCATATATGACCATAAACCCAACTTGCATAAATAACCAACCCAAACTTGCATGAATCACATATGTCATAAAGATGGTAACTTGCTTAAATGTTCATGTCATAGACCTATCATAAAGGTGTCAACTTGCATACATGTCATAGGTCTAAAAGGGATGAACTTGCACATGTACTTATGTCATACAAAGGGGTAAACTTGCATATGTATGTATGACATACAAAGGTGTAAACTTGTACATATAATCAACCACCAAACTTGCATAACATGTCATATATGGACTTGCATATAATCAAACACCAAACTTGCATAACATGTTACATATGAACTTGCATATAATCAACCACCAAACTTGCATAACATGTTACATATGAACTTGCATATAATCAACCACCAAACTTGCATAACATAGTGTCATCATGAATAAGTGTTAAACATAGTGATTAGCAAACTAGCATCATAACATATGACCTAAAACCCATTGATCCGCAAGCAAAACCATATGATCTCATCACATCTTATCTACTTAGTTTAGCAATTGGTTATTAAAGTGATAGAAACTCACAAACTCCAAGATTAGCTCCTTAGATAGTTGCTGGAGTTGAAGTAGAGGTGGATTAGTAGTTGATTAGCTTGCAATCCTCTTCTCTAATTAGTGGAGGCTCCTTCTAAGTTGCATTTTGGCGGCATGATGGCATAGATTCTATTTTTAGTATGGATTAGGGTAGTCTTAAGGTGTATTTATAGGATTAGGTTGTGTTTTAGACCCTTAGATTAACCCTAGGTTAGTTTAGGTCCGTCAGATTTCGTCCCAAGCCCTCCAACCCAGCCCAAAACTCAACCAGGTGCACCCAGGCCGGAATCAGCCGACAGGGCAAGTCGACAGCCCTGTCGACTGCCAAGTCGACAGGCATATCGACAGGCAAGTCGACAGCCCTGTCGACAGCCAAGTCGACTTGGCTAGGCGGGAGTTTTCCCGCCTGGCCCCCATTTCTGCATGTTTCGAAATTAAATTTCCCGAAAACTTCTTTGGGCCTTAACCGGGTCATACGGACTCCGATTTACAAAATTTCGGACTCTATTTCGCGTATTTTTCCGAGACGAACACAATGACGTAACCCGTTTCCCCTGATTCTCACATCTGAGATTATTAATTATGTAATTAGTGAATATCAGTGTTAACTGAAATTCGGGGTGTTACATTCTCCCCTCCTTAAAGGATTTCGTCCCCGAAATCTCCAAGTTAAGGAGAATGCATATCCTACCATCCAAACAACCATCTACTCAATCCATCAAACACGGGCATCCATTGTCCTTAAAACAATTTCTACTGATGTATGAGCATATGCAAAAAGTGTGTGTATATGTTCCCTATCTAATGTATGAACATATGCAAACCGTGATAGTGCCATGCATCCAATATGTATGCGAAAGAACCCTATCGACACATACTATATCTACATGAGTGCACAATCATTCACCAAAATGCATCATCCATATGATAACACAACCATTATACATCCATAAATATAGCTACCTACACACAATTATATGCAATATGAAGTGATTGAGACGATCTAGTGTCTAGAGTGTGTGTATATGCATCCACGAGAAACCACTAGCAAACACTTGCATCCACATGCATCCATCAATCATAACATGTCTCAAACACATGTTTCAACCATAGGTTTACCCTATCTAAAGGTCAAAGGCACTAACAAGAGGACATACTAAAGATAAGATAAGTACTAGACAAACGATAAAGGAGAAGTTAAAAGACATACCCTCAAAAAGGAATGGGTATAATGAACGCATTTTCGCTTCCGTCTCCCAAGTAGCGTTGCTCTCATCTTCTCCCCATTGCACTTTGACTAGTTGAACCTCCCTGTTTCTCAACCTCTTAATCTCTGACCCAAGGATGCGTGTAGGAGCTCGTCGAATAGTCGCATCACGCTCTATCTCTACTTCTCTAAGCAAGCTCGGCTCTACCACCTCTGCGGTCTCATGTAGGCACTTCCTCAAATGTGACACATGGAATACATCATGTACACCACTAAGTCTGTCGGGCAACTCCACTCTATAGGCCATCTGTCCAATCCTTTCCTTAATAGGAAACGGTCCAACAAACCTTGGTGCTAACTTCCCAACAGATCCAAAGCGAACCACATTCCGTAACGGAGATACTTTGACAAAGACCATGTCCCCAACATCAAACTCAAGCTCTGTTATCCTCTTGTCCGCATAAGATTTCTGTCTGTCTTGCGCCGCTTTCATCCTTCTTCGAATCAAATCAATCTTTTCTGAAGTCTCTCTAACCATATCGGGCCCAAGTAAGATCTTATCCGTAGATTCCCACCAACATGTAGGTGATCGACAAGGCCTTCCATAAAGAGCTTCGAAAGGAGCCATGCCAATACTAGACTGAAAGCTGTTATTATATGCGAACTCCACCAATGGAAGATGCTCTTCCCATGTACCTCCAAAATCCAAGATACATAGCCTCAAAAGGTCTTCTAAAATACGATTCACCCTCTCGGTCTGGCCGTCTGTCTGAGGATGATATGCGGTACTCAAACACAACTGAGTCCCTACCGCCTCTTGCAAACTCTTCCAAAACTCTCTAGTGAAGATAGGATCTCGATCGCTCACTATACTGGAAGGTACACCATGCAATCTAATAATCTCTCGAATGTAAACTGAAGCTAGCCATAGAGCAGTTCTCTTACTCTTCACGGGTATAAAATGGGCGCTCTTAGTAAGTCTGTCTACCACAACCCAAATTCCCGTATTACCCTTCCTCGATCTCGGTAATCCATCGAGACACTATCCCACTTCCATAGCGGAACCTCCAATGGGTGAAGCAACCCACCGGGTTTCTTCTGCTCCACTTTCACTTGCTAGCACACCAAGCATCTAGCGACATACTCGGCCACATCTTTCTTCATACCGGCCCAAAAGAAAACTCGCTTCATGTCTTGGTACATCTTGTCCCCACCGAGATGAATGGTCATCTTCGACCGATGTGCATCATCAAGTATAGCCTTCCTCAAACCCTCGTCTTGCGGTACACAAAGTCTACCGTCTCTACGCAACCACCCCTTACCATCTAGGGTGTACCTACTCAAATGGCTGGACGACTCCCCCCCTTATGAGCTTCTCTACTAACTCAACCAACTGTGGGTCGTCTCGCTGTGCCTCGCCAATCCGTCCCAAAAGAGTAGGCCTAACCTCCAAGGAGGCTAGCAAACCGGGTATAAAGTCAACGGAGGGTCTAAAGTCAAACATAGAAATAAACTCCAAGCTTCGCCATTCCACGAACAATGGACTCAAAGACAGCCTTTTTCTGCTTAAGGCGTCTGCCACCACGTTACCCTTGCCAGGGGTATACGCTATCTCAAACTCATAGGATGCTAAGAATTCCATCCACCTTTGTTGTCTTAAGACAATGCGCTCAAAGAGTCTCCAACACTTCCCTAAGATGTAGGGCATGCTTTTATCCACTTCTAGAGAAAATCAGGATATTCTCCCATGCAAAATCGTCACAACTATCCATCTCTCACGCAGACCACCCTAGTCGAACTCGACATCCCCCAAATGCAAGCCCCAAAGGCCTAAACCAATATCAGACAAACACCCAAGGGATACCTCCTTCGAATTCAGAAGACCTACGTGAGATGATACTAGTAAAAACGGCTAAATAATTAAGCCCTTGTCCAACTCTGGATGTCCTCGCCAGTCTCGCTCCAAAACCACCGTTTATCCCATAACTGGCTTTGCTCAACCTATTGAGCCCATACGAAAACTTATTTCGCTCCTAGAAAAGACCAAGATGTCATTTACAAAGACCATCATGAACTTATTTAGGTAATCCCTGAACACCCTTCTCATCAAATCAATAAAGTATGTGGGGGCGTTCGTCAAACCAAATGGCATCACCAGCCACTCATAAAAAACCATCCGGAGTCCTAAAGGCAGTCTTCTCTATACTATCCTCAGCCACTCTCAACTGACGAAACCCCGTGGCTAAGTCCAACTGCGAAAATACTGAGGCGCCAACTAACTGATCAAAGAGATCATCAATCCTCGGCAATGGGTGTCTATTCTTCTTTGTGAGTTTATTTAGTTCTCTTTAGCCTACACAAAGTCTGAGGGACCCATCCGCCTTCGTGGCAAAAACTACTGGAGCACCCCACTCCGATATACTTCGTCTTATGAACCCCTTCTCAAGCAAATCGCCTACTTTCTTATGGAGTTCCCTCCTCTCACGAGGAGCCATGTGGCACACTGGCCAAGATACTGGTTTGGCATTGTCTACCAGATATATTCGGAAGTCAATCTCTCGCTCCGGAGATAACCCTTCACCTCCTCAAATACATCCGAGTATTCCCGGACCACTCTAACAGACCGCAAACTCTCGACCAACGTGTCAAGCGATTCTAGATAACTTAGCATAACAGATTCCATGGGATTACAAGAGATCTCGAGAGTGTTACCCAAGCGGGTCATAAGCCTAACAACTCTCCCTTCAAAATCAAGAACGGTACCCCTACTGGATAACCAGTCCATGCCCAAAACTAACCCATAGCCCGTGAAGCCCAAAAAGAATCACATCTAAACTCAACGCTAAGTATAGAAACTTTCAAACCCAAACACATCATGGAGCCCCAATTGGGTTTGAAACAACTAAGGGATCATCTACTAAACTGGTGTCTAAGTGCAGTGACTCAACTAACAATGATGAGATAAACGAACTCGATGCGTCAGAATCAAATAAAGTTCGAACCGGATAATAAAGAAATCCAAATTCCAACCTAGACGGTCCTATCCCCATCTGGTACACTAGCCGTGAGGGAATACAACTACCCTCCAGGAGATTCCGTACCTTGCCCTTGCCTCTTTGGACAATCCTAATAAGGTGTCCTATTCCTCCCAAAAGGATAACTACTAGCCCTCTTCTTCCCATTCTCCACTCGTAACCTCCCATCAAAATGAGGTTTCGCTCTTCATTAACCAAACAACTATTTGAGCCTTCCTCCCATCGTCTATCCAATAGGTACCTACAAGTCCTCCTCCTTCTTGAACCAACTTCTAGTCCGACTAATGTCTAAGTCCCTTGAAGTGGTTTTCCATTCTTATCTACCTAGAAAGATCATCTATACGCGGAGGGGAAACTCAAAACGAGAGAGGAAGAGATTCAAAACGGAGAATTTGAAAGATATAGATATGGCTATTGGGGATTATGCTTTTCTTTCAAAAACTTTTCTCTTAAAAGACATGTTTTTGAAAATACTCCTTTCAAAAATATTCTTAGAAAATAGTTTTTTCTAAAAAAATTATCTGTTCTGGTAACCTTAAGCTCTGATACCACGTGTAACACACCACACCCGCTACGGTCACTCACTAAGGGAATGCCATAACATCGGTGGAGTATTTTAAGTGAATATAGAATAGAAAAATTACAACAAGACAGATATAAGTAATACTTGAGAATTTAAAACATCATTTCATTACAGCGGAAAGTAAAACATGTTTGGTTACACCAAAACCATAAACAAGAGTCAAGTACATGATATCCATCCTGATAAAACAAAAGTACATAATCCCACTACATAACTTAATAGCCATAATAGAAAAGATAAACTGAGCTTTACATCCACGGTCCAAGCTCCAAAAGATAGATAAAGCAGTCTGATCAAAGCCCACTAGTGCTAGGCCCACTCTGATAACCTGAGGGTTGGGAAAAAGATAAAAACAACGGGGTCAGACATAAGTCTGAGCGAGTCCTATAACTTTAACAATACAATCATTAAAGTAACCAGAGTAAGACAAGAGCTTGATATACGGTAACGACTGGGGATAAATGGCTACACTAAGCAGCCAACTAGACTTAGAATGAACTAAGATAACCGTAAAGATGCATCTACCCACCCAAGGATAATTACTACACTGCACCACACCAGTCATTCCCAATTTAAAGGTTGATCCCACTAAGTATACTTAGTAATCTATAATTAGTAGTTTCGTGTACCCCTAGCTGACTACATAGGTGCCGTCTGCCCCTATTTCCACTAGGTGTACCCACTACCCCCCATTCGATCGGCTCCCTAACGTAGATACCCGTGCTGGCCCCATAGTGGGGTGTATCATCCCCCAAAGTGGCAACCTGATAATATCAACGGTGCACGGCTTATACCTACACGATGCAACAACGTCTTACTTACCATCAGGGTCCACACACGCATATGAAACCCGTTGGACTTGCGTTGCCACCGCTAACCCGTTTTGGCCTCTTACAGTCAAGCCCAATATGCGTGTCCCGTCCTCGACTTGGGTCGAGCCCATAAAGATACATTTGGGATATTGGTTGAAATGGGCCCCCACAAGCTACCCACCTAAGCTTGTCATTTCTAGTGAATCCCACTTAACCCTTTAACCATGTCCACTTACATGTTATAAATTTTGGTTAAGTCATTTAATCATACTTTAATTGCCACTCAAGGCACCCACTAGATTTCCACATGCCACCCAAGGCACTTACTTGATTCCCGCATGCCACCCAAGGCACTTACTTAACCCTTTAATCATGTTTAATTACATGTTCCACTTTGGTTAAGTATTCTAATCGTATTTCTATTGCCACCCAAGGCAACCCACTAGTTTCCTCATGCCACCCAAGGCACCCCCACTAGTTACTACATGCCACCCAAGGCACCCACTTAACCCCTCATGCCCCACTACATGCTAATTTGGTTAAGTGTTTCTTAATTAATTAAGATCGTAACCTTTGTAAAGACCTCTCACATTAGACTGTCTTTTATGGCAGCTGGATATGCCGGTTGGTTCCGGGCAGCCTTACACCATAACCGAGTCTAACCTCTTGTCTTTACACTTGTCACGTATTTAGTTTATGACCAAGACCTCTCACATTGGGCCAATCATTTGTAGCCGCTGGATTTGCCGGTCGGTTCCGGGCAGTCTTATGCTACAAAAGGGTCCAACCTCGTGTCTTAGTCGATTAATTACACCTAATTAATCGCCCCCATAATTTGTATTAATTATCCCTAATTAATTACAAATATTTAAGAATATGGGTAGACCTAACTCAATAGGTAAATTCCCAATTCCATAATATGGGTAGACCTAACTTAATAGGTGAATTCCCAATTATGTCCATCCACTTTATGGTATGTTTAATCATACCCACTTCACACAATTTTATGTGTTCATTAATTTTTACCCCATCGTCCCCACGTAAATACGTTAACATGACATACTTTAAAAGAGAAGATTCATCATACACACAATGGGTTCAACTTAGCATATCATTAGCATTATCATGGGTTTAAAAGGTGTCAACTTGCATATATGACCATAAACCCAACTTGCATAAATAACCAACCCAAACTTGCATGAATCACATATGTCATAAAGATGGTAACTTGCTTAAATGTTCATGTCATAGACCTATCATAAAGGTGTCAACTTGCATACATGTCATAGGTCTAAAAGGGATGAACTTGCACATGTAATTATGTCATACTAAGGGGTAAACTTGCATATGTATGTATGACATACAAAAGTGTAAACTTGCACATATAATCAACCACCAAACTTGCATAACATGTCATTTATGGACTTGCATATAATCAAACACCAAACTTGCATAACATGTTACATATGAACTTGCATATAATCAACCACCAAACTTGCATAACATGTTACATATGAACTTGCATATAATCAACCACCAAACTTGCATAACATAGTTTCATCATGAATAAGTGTTAAACATAGTGATTAGCAAACTAGCATCATAACGTATGACCTAAAACCCATTGATCTGCAAGCAAAACCATATGATCTCATCACATCTCATCTACTTAGTTTAGCAATTGGTTATTAAAAAAATAGAAACTCACAAACTCCAAGATTAGCTCCTTAGATAGTTGCTAGAGTTGAAGTAGAGGTGGATTAGTAGTTGATTAGCTTGCAATCCTCTTCTCTAATTATTGGAGGCTCCTTCTAAGTTGCATTTTGGCGGCATGATGGCATAGATTCTATTTTAGTATGGATTAGGTTAGTCTTAGGGTGTATTTATAGGATTAGGTTGTGTTTTAGACCCTTAGATTAACCCTAGGTTAGTTTAGGTCCGTCAGATTTCGTCCCAAGCCCTCCAACCGAGCCCAAAACTCAACCAGGTGCACCCAGGCCAGAATCAGCCGACAGGGCAAGTCGACAGCCCTGTCGACTGCCAAGTCGACAGGCATGTCGACAGGCAAGTCGACAGCCCTGTCGACAGCCAAGTCGACTTTGCTAGGCGGGGGTTTTCCCGCCTGGCCCCCATTTCTGCATGTTTCGAAATTCAAATATCTCGAAAACTTCTTTGGGCCTTAACCGGGTCATACGGACTCCGATTTACAAAATTTCGGACTCTATTTCGCGTATTTTTCCGAGACGAACACAATGACGTAACCCGTTTCCCCTGATTCTCACATCTGAGATTATTAATTCTGTAATTAGTGAATATCAGTGTTAACTGAAATTCGGGGTGTTACAGTTGATTAGCATTTCAAATGCATAATTTTGTTATATAGTCAAAAATCACATTTTTGATGCCAAATCACAACAATAGGCCCTATCTAATTTTGGTTCTCACACCAGTCAATAGGAAATATATAAATATCACACCTTCGACACTCGAACACTAATTCTGATGATATAGCTACAATCATCAGAATCATCTCCGGGCGACTAGAGTGTGAATCTACATCTATCCAGTATATTAAAACTTCGAATAGACGCTTGCTAGGCGCATACGCAAAATCTTTATATATTGGATTGTCCTAATCAATATGAAATAAATAATCAAATATGAATAATTGATTTTAAATTTTCAAAACAAAATTCGTTTCATCTTTAAAAATATACTCTTCACACTCGTTCTAGGATACTACTGATCCCATCAATAACGAGTCATTCTCATTGGATATTACTAATCCAATATCTGATGAATTCTTTCGTATGGTTCTAATGTGCCTTGTTCTCTGAGCTTTGTAAACCTCGCTCTGATACCACGCTGAGACGACCCGAACTTCCCCGGTCTCCGAAGAGAAGAGAAAGAACGAATTGTTTTGAGAACACGACAAAATAGAACGCACACGGAAGAACATTTCATTGTATATTACAACAATACCATCAGATTACAAGAATATACATAGTATAAATGAATAAACACAGAAATATTAGAGATTTAAATTACATTTAAATACATAGCAGCGAAAAATAATACAATACACAACTAGAAGAGATATACGGATACAAAGCTTTCCGGATATCGTTCCAGCTGTAAACCAGGATCCTGTGAATATAAATCTGTAAAACCAAAACTACTAGATGCCCGTGTCAAAATAAGGGCACCCAGAGTTTAGGTTAAAACAATAAACTCCAGGTCAGTCATGGGATTGGTGTGAGAACTAAAACAATTATTAATCTATATTTCAAAGTTAGGTAAATCAAGGGACCACGCCGTATAACACGGAACGGGTTTCCTCCCAAGAATACCAGTGCATAAAACAAACAGCGCAATGCTAAATAGAGAAAAATGAAGCTGTTATAAGACCCAGGTCCTATCACACAATGCAACGAAAGCCGGGGGATAGGGTTTTCCCTTATAACAGCCAAAGTATGCTTGATACGTTTTAAAATAAATCATTTGATACTATTATCAGTGTATAGTGTATAAAACAACTTCAAATCATAAGTATCAATCATAGGCGGCATGGGTACCATATATCATGTCGCCATACTAGGCTCTACAAATAAAACCGCAAATGTCACGTATTGGAAGTTGGATTTCCATCTGTGAACCGAGGCAAAAGATAGTCCTCCACCGATTTTAGACAATCTAGCCCATGTCTAGGAACAGCCGCAACTGCCCCTTGGATTGTCAGGGCCGGTCCACCGATGTGGATTATTATGCCTGAACACTACGTTTCCCCGCCCTTTGGGGCGTAAATGAGCCAACGAATGGCTCCATCGGACCCGGATCGTCCGATCTAACCGAGGCGCCTCGCAACAGCAACAACCACACAGGTGAAAAGTATATAAATGTCAGGGCTGGTAGGTCACTGACACCACCCTAGCTAGAAGGAAACGCATGCCCTCCCTGAGGTCCTCTCCCGTTTCTGGTTCACAATCGGGGTGTGAGGCTAGCGAATTCACGTTACACAAAGCTATGCCACACAGGTGGTGCTTTGATCATCAACCACAAGACTTTGCTTTTCAACAGAAGCCTTGATCATTTGCCACTTAGGCATGCCACACAGGCAATTCACTCCATGCGATTGATATCCATCAGTATATAACCCCTGAGCTCGTACGTCTCAGAGAAGGGCGTTAAGCAAGAGAATTAATTCTCCTCCGCCAAACAGATATATATTTAATAGAAATCAATCACACAGACTAAAATCCAATGTCAGACACACAGTCCATTTAAAAGTTCGTTCTGGGTTTGAACGAAACCGGAGGCACCTAGTACCCCGCATATCCATCGATCTCCAAGTACGTCTGGACGATCACCAATTGTTTCCATCTTCTTGGGTGTACATCCCAATCAAGATCATCAGTAATCACTCAAACGATGTGAAGACCTCCGGTCTTCGATCACCATCTTCATCTTCGACTTATCGTCGTATCAGTTATTCAGAATGGGATAAACCCGGTCTTTCTGAATAACTCGCGTATATAATAAACATGTGTTACACAAACACAACATACGTCTCATTCCAATTCATCAGTCACTAACCGTAAGTTAATCAAGAGAATAATCCCCCAAATATTAACCCCGAAGGCCGAAACCAACATCAGATCAATATCCAGAAAACCATTCTGCTTAGCTAACCGACAGTTAGTTTCTAAATTTCACATTCATAGGGAAAGGTTCCCATTAATTTTATCAAAGATAAATCCTTTAAATTTATTCTTTAATCTACTTTTGAATTTCGATTCAACTAGTCGGGATTAACGAACCTTATCGAAGTAATCATTTGTTTTAATTTCCCAATCCCAACCTATTCATCCCATGAAGTAAAACTGGTTATACTTCATATCTAACACCACGGTGTTATCGGTAAATTCAATTACCATTTCACGTTCAAATCTAATTAAAGATTTAACTAACGCCTGGAGCAAAACTGGTGATACTCCATCCTCGATCATTTCAATCTAATTAAAGATTCATTAAAACTCCACTTAGTTTTAATCTTTAACGGGGTTAAAGAATCAGTGTCATTTAAAAACACTATTCACGTTAAACCCCAAGATCACATCACATTTCAATCAGTCCCTAACTGTAAATTAGCAAGTGAGCAATTCCCTAAGTATTAACCCCGAAGGCCGAAACCAACATCAGATCAATACCTCTGAAACCATTCAACTTAACTAATCTCCAGTTAGTTTCTGATTTTCTTAACTCCTTTAGGTCTAAGAACGGTATTATTGAAGATACCGTTCACGACAACCCAAAATCACATTCCATTAATTATCGGGTTAAAGAACAAGTGTTATTTAAAACACTGTTCACGATAAACCCAAAAATCAATACCAATTCGATTCCAATTAAATATTATTTAATTGGTACACTTCATTAAATCTAAATAAAAAGATTTAATCTTTTCTCAATTGGGTTCAAGAACAATGTTAATAAAGACACCATTCACGACAAACCCAAATCACATTTGACATTAAATACAAGGCTCTGAATAGAAAATATACCGTCTTATATTCAATATCAAATTCTACGACCAACAAATATCGTATTGGAAATAACGATATATATATATATCTTTCAAATTCCCATAACAATATCTGTATCATCACGAAATCCAACATCGAAATATTCCGAAGACAATTTCGATTCAAATCCATTCCAATATAATTATTGGAAATTCTGGTTATTTTCAAAACCATTTCAAATCCAATTTATTTATTTAAAAATAAATAGAATTATTATTCTAGTTCAAAACTAGTTCATTTCGATAAAAATCTATTTTTACCTTTTTAAATATGGGATTTTTCATCCCAGTTCTTCCCAAATCATTTCTTATGATTTTACACAAATTATTACTATTTTTAATAATTTTATCAAGGCCCGTACAGTCGATTTCCATCAACGGCCATCGAACTGCACTTACAGCGACCTTTTCCAAATTTAATTTGGACATAATTCCAAATCCAACCGTTAGATTTCAAATTCCTGATATTCGTTAGAAAGCTCTTTTCGATACGAACCCAACTGTTCCTGTTTTAGGAGAATCCGACGATCGGATCTCCCGTAATATCCGTTCGAAGTCAATGGTCGAAATTCGCGAACTGCAGCGGTGCGGCGCGTTCTATTCAGGCCAATATTATATATATATATATATATATATATATATATATATATATAATATATACTTCGTCGATTTCAATTCAAAACGTGCTTTATAAATCGTTTTAAAATCATTTTCAAAACGGTTTCAACTTCATATTCAATTTCAAATCAAAATTGAATATTCCAATATAAATTCGTTTTAAATTCATTTCAATTCAAATTGATTTCTAATTCAATTTCAGTTCTTTTTCAATTCGATTCAATTTCAATTCGAATTCATTTATTTTCAATTTCAATTCGAATTCATTTATTTTCAATTTCAATTCGAATTCATTTATATTCAATTTCAATTCGAATTCATTTCTATTCAATTTCAATTTGAATTCATTTCTATTCAATTTCAATTCTTTTCAAAATATCAGTTTTTGAAATCACTTTCGATATTCATTATAAAATGAAAAAAATCGATATAAATATCGTTCACGTCAAAATGGCGTCAATCTAATCAACACGGCTTCATATATTTTCTACTTCAAATATTCTATTTCAAATATTTCTTTTTCAAATATTTCTGTTTCAAAACTGTAATGAGGCCCAATCAATTACCACAAGTTTTGTTTCTATGGATTTCCTATGACACATGTATACTATAACAACAATGAATAATCAACCATCATCCAAAGTGCATTCTACACTGTATAAGCATCAAATATAAATATTCAACGCTTATAACAGCCTGCCAATCAATCGATCAACATACAACTAAACAATCGGGATTAGTGTATGTCAAATATCATCCCAATACCCGTGTGGGGTTTCAAACAATCAACCACAGATTTTCTTTGTGCAGTTGGGCGATGTGTAAAATTTATCGTCCCAATCAATATCAGTCAAATGTGTGTATACAAACAAATCAGCCGATTTGTTTATTTTTATTTCATTTCATACACATTAAAAATTCTATTTTTAACTATAAAATATTTTCAACTATATAAATATTTTATTTCATTTCACATCACATCATACAATCAACTACACATCAAAATCAAACAGCCAAGCATACAAGTCGTACATGGTCTGTGGACGACGGGTGTCGGGTGCTACTAAACACCGTCTGCATCCTAGTATATATTTATAACTAGAAAAAGAAAATTAAAAGGTGAGAAGTTCTCACAGAAGGTTCCACTCCGCCGTGCTTTGCTTTTGAACTGCTGAACATCTGGATTTTACTTGAAATTCTACCGTAATCCTTTTCACGCTGTTCATATAAAAATTATATTTTTATTGCTTCATTTCAATAAATAAAAATTCTATTTTTATTTCTCCTTTATATATATTTTTACAACGCTCCATTCTATATGAAAATTATATTTCTATATTTCTACCTCATATATAAAGATCGAATTTTTATTTCATTATATATATAAAGATAATAATTTTATATTTCACATATGATAAAAATCATATTTTTATTATTCCTATGATATAAAAATTATATTTTTAACATTCCTATCATATAAAAATTATATTTTTATATCCTACATTATGTAAAAATTATATTCTGACACTATATACATAAAGACTATATTTTTCCTTAGCTACTCAAACAATAAAGATCCCATTTTTAACTTACTAAAAATCATATCTTATAAATTGAAAATGGATTTATATATAAGCTTTAAAAAACTGATTTCATATAATTAAAAAAACTGATTCCATATAATTTAACCTATAGAAAATCAGATTTAAATAAAATAAAATAAACAAAACTCACCTTGGCCAAAAACAAGTCTTTATCGAAGGAAGGGGGGACTTCATTGTTGGCCAAGGGGGGGTCAATTGGAGGCAGAGGGTGATAAGGGGTCGGGAGGCGGCTGGAGTTGCGGCAGGTGGTCGGGGGAGGTCTCGAAGTCGGCGCTGGGGTTGTGGTTCGATCGAGAGAGGGAGGGAGGGTGTCGAACGGCATCGGCCTGTACAAGAGGGGGGCCCGCGACGGTGATGTGGAGGAGGGCGGAGGGGTCTCGACGGCGATGTGGAGGAGGGCGGACGGGATCTCGACTGTGCGTTTTTTCTTTTCTTTGTTTAATTCTGAAATGAACGAGAGGGGGGTAAAGGTAAAAAGGAGGAGAGAGAAAAGGAGTGGAGAGGATTTTATATATTTTATTTTATTTTATTTTCCACCAAACGTAACTTAAAATTTCGGACTCGAAACGGGACCCACCGCCTGTTGTCCTTAGCTAATTACTCCCATTCCGAACACAATGGGATATGTACCGTTAGCTGATTCGACCGTTTCGATCAGTTTTCGTCAAAATCAACATATAACTATATATATTGAATTTGAACGCGCATTTCAATTTACCGGGCCCACATAGTAACTCGAAAAATTCCCAAAAAATAGTTTCTAGCTTCGTATTGACAATACAGTCCTAACAAAACTAGTTTCGTCGAATTCTGAGACCGTTGAAAAAATGACCATTTTTTTCAGTCGATTAAAATCAACTGAAACTGGTCAAACGCGTTTTCCTTCGCCACGCTCACATATTGATTCGAAAAATTATGAAATTTGAAACCTAGCAATAATTTTACATCACGGACCCAACAAAAGTGGTTTCGTCGAAATCCGAGGTCGTTTGCAAATTTCCATTTTTAAGGGCCTGAATTCCATAGCGACTATTCAGAATTTCCAACTGGACATATCTTTTGATTCCCGCTATGAAATTTCGATTTGTCGGATTCGTTGGAAAGATATTCTAAAATAGATCCTAATGTTTTTGGTTTCACTAAAATCCGGTTTATTTTGCACCCGGTACATTCAATTGAAGTTTGAAATTGAATTATCGAACTACTGCGCCATTTTCAATTCCTTTTATAATTATATATAATTATTTATATTCTAACGACGACGTATATAATATATACATTCGAATTATATTCAAAATAAATTTCTCCTCAATTCTATTTAAAATATTCTATTTTAAATGTGCAAAATTCGCTAAAATAGCCAAAATAAGAATTTTAAACTGGCCTAGATTTTCGGGTTGTTACACTATGGTCGACCTGGTCTGGTCAGGTCGACCCCATAGTCGACCTGGGCTCTGGGCGGGAATTTTCCCGCCCAGCCCGCTTCTGGGTCTAGAATTCGAATTTGAATTTGAATTTCTGAGCTGTTTCTGATTCCGAAAATTCGTGAAACTTCTAGAGGTCATATCTCCCTCGTACGGACTCCAATTTTCGAAAACTCGGACTCGTTTCCAAGCAGAATTTCGAGATGAACGCAATGGCACAACCCGTTTCCCTTGATTCTTATTTTAAAAATTAATTCTTCCTTGATTTATGGTTTTAGCACATTATTAAAATTCGGGTTGTTACATTCTTCCCTCCTTAAAGTATTTCGTCCCCGAAATCTTCAAGTTAAGAAGAATATGTCCTACCATCCAATCAACCATCTACTCAGCCATCATCCACAAGCAACCATTGTCCTTAAAAGATTTCTAATACTATATGAACATATGCAGAAAGTGTGTGTGTATATGTCTCTTATCGAATGCAAATGATCAAGCCTGATTGATCTTCTTAATGCAAAATATGTTCAGTGTCATGAATCCAACATGTATGCAAATAGTCCTAGTCACATAAACACTATATGTGTGTACAAACATTCATCGATATGCAACATTCACATGATAACACATTCAATTTCATCCATAAACAAGTATAAACACTCATGCATATGCAATATGAAAATGTGTCTGAGCCGATCTAGTGCCTAATGTGTGTTATGCAACCACGAGCAACCACTTGCAACCATTTGCAAACATCAACCATAACATGTTTTCAAGCACATGTTTGCATCCAAAAGGGTTCTACCTAAGGTTCTCAATATAGGATTGAGAAGATAAGCAAGATAAAACAAAGCATTAAGGAGAATAAGTTAAAGATGTACCCCCAGAAGGTCCTGCTTGTGAGGCTTGCCCTTGCTTCTTAGAACAGTTCTTGCTGATAAGTCTAAGCTCACCACATTGAAAGCACGCACCTATCTTCTTTTCCCTTCTTTTACAATCCTTGATTAAATGAACAACTATGCCACAGAAGTTGCACTTCCTCTTATCAAGTGACTTGTTATTATTGTTGTCGTTATTCTCGCCTCCCTTCTGGAAGTCTTTCTTCTCGTTCTGAGACTCATCCGCCTTAACTTATCACTCATACCTTTCCTATGTAACATGTTAACAAGCCTCACGGAAACTATCTCCATCGTACGGAAAACCCTCTACGAAGCTAGAAAGAAGATTAGCCGCAGGTAAAAACTACTGCGACTACAGATGGAGAAAAGAAAGGAAAAGAGATTCAAACAAGGAAACAAAGGATAGTGCTAATGGCTTTTGGGGAATAGCCTTTAAATAATACAAGACTTTTCTAAAAAATGCTTCTTTGTAAACGGTTTTGAAAATAGTTTTAGAAGGTTTTAAAAACTTTTGCCCAGTCTGGTAACCTTCTGCTCTGATACCAAATGTAACACCCCACCTCTGCTAGGGTCACTCACAAAGGGAATGCATTAGTTTTGGAGGAGCGTTATCGAGGTAAACGGACATAGAAATATTACAAGACAAAACATAGGTAAAACAGCGGAAGAATCAAAAGATAAATTTCATTACTTTCAAAATAGTCAAAGCCTTTTACATTCAAAGTACCAAATAGCCAAAGTCATTATTCTCCATTACAACAAATTCTGTCTTGCATAAACAAAGGAGCATAAACTTAAAATAACAAAAGTAGCTTAATTCCCCAAAGGTAGCAGAAATGCAGCCAGAGCATAACTCAAGATCAAACCGTACATGAGCTGAATCGAAAGCAAGCGAAATGCAAGCTAAGTGCTAGAGTTTCCTCCCTGAGAACCTGGAGGGAGGGAAACGAAAGAAAAAGAGGCGAAAGAAAACGGGTCAATCATAAAGACTGGTAAGTCCAAGTGACTTTCAGCATAAAAACAGGTAAAGGTAACATGACATGTATAAACTGAAAGTAACCATAAGGATTCTGACAAGATGGGCAAGATAGACTAAGATAACATGATAAATCAAGTATAAATCAAGTATAGCATCACGTGTCCAAGGTTCGCTGCACCAACTGTACTAGTATCCCAAACCCATGTCTTATATTAATCATGAAATGATCCCTTGGCCCAATATCATGAAATAACCCATTTCTAGGTCCAACGAAACGATCCACTAGTTGATCGGCTCCCTACAAGTTCTAGCTCGTCATGTGTCTGTGTCATACGGCCCTATCACGAATGTAGTCACCTGTGCTAGGTCCACCATAGGGTGTATCAAGCCCTATGGTGCCAACCACCGACACGAATCAAGAATGCACAGATAAACCTACTGATGCCCAATGCCTGCTTTTTCAACTCCGGACCACGTGCACGACCATAGCCCGCCTGAACCTACACTGGCGCACCAACACAGCCGTCGTTCTGGTCGCTCACAATCAGCCCAGTAATCATGCCCCACCCTGCCTAGTTCCAGGGTACCATGATACATCTAGTGGGTTACTGCTGAAATGGACCGCGTAACTAGGGTTTCCATCCAATAGATTAAGTGTTGTCATTTAAATTCATGACTTAACCTCTGTCAGTCTAGCATGTCAAGTTGGTTAAGTGTTTGTCTTTCAAGTTCATGAATTAACCCGCCTACGTGTCATGTCAAATTTGGCTAAGTGTTGTCGTTCAAGTTCATGGCTTAGCCCTACGAATCATGTGTCAAGTTGGTTAAGTGTTGTCTTTCATGTTCATGACTTAACCCTATCATGTGGCATTAATTCATTAATGCACCCCAACCTCTCGCATCAGACCTGTTGTTGTGGTCACTGGATATGCCGGGCGGTTCCGGGCAGATTTACACCACAACTCAGTCTGACCTCGGGTTTTCAAGTGCGATATGACCAACTACTCACATTAGATCCTATTTTTTGCAGTAACTGGATTTGTCGGGCGGTTCCGGGCAGAATTACACTGCAAACTCAACCCAACCTCGACTTGGCCATTTTCAAGTTCATTCTAGTGTCATGTCCATGCTCAAAATTCATGTCAAGTTCGTGTCAAGCTTCAAGGATAAGTTTCATGCCCACATCCAGATTCAAGTTATAACAATGTTCATGTTTCAAGTTTTTTGCCTATTATCAAGTTCATAATTCATGTTCATAACCAATTTATGTTTTTCCTAATCTACCCAAATCGTATTCCCATCGCACATAAACGTGAATCGATCTATACTACAAATAAATCCAAATCCCGAGATAAAGGGAATAACATCAAAACTATGATAGGAAAAAGGGACGAGCATAAAGCGATAAAAGGGATTACAAGACTAGCATGATATAACTTGAGATAATTGGTTACAACATCACTAGCATATAGGGTTTCAAATCTAGCAAGATAAGGCGATAGTCATGATAAAAGTTGATATAAAAGAATAGGCATGCAAAAGCAAGCCAAATACAAGGATAATGGATCCAATGGTTTTAGTGTACATAATAGCGAATAAACTAAGCAAGTCATACCCTAGGTATGAGATCCAACAACTGCAAATTCGGTGTACAACATGGGTTTCAACTATGGGCATGAACAATCAACTATAATAGTCGTAGGCAATTAACCCCAATAGTCGTAGTCATGGTCATAGGTAGAAATCTCATAATCAAGAACCATAAGCGATCAATCACAATAGTCATGGATAATTATCCAAAATAGTTCTAGGCAAATAGTCATAGGAAATTAACAGTAATAGTTTCAAAGTCATGGTCATAGATAATAGCCTTATGTTCATAATCATAGGTAATAATTCTCATAGTCAAGAGTCATGATTAGCCACAATTGTCCTTGTCATAGTCATAGGCAATAGTCTTATGTTCACCGTCATAGGCATAGGCATAGTCTTATGTTCACAGTCATAGGAATAGTCTTATGTTCTCAGTCATAGGCATAGTCTTATGTTCTCAGTCATAGGCATAGTCTTATGTTCTTAGTCATAGGCATAGTCTTGTATTCTCAGTCATAGTCCTTGGCCATTAACAATAGTTTCAACGTCATAGGCATGTTAAAATTATAGACATGAAAGAGTTGGATTTACAACATGAATAGGCCCAAAGCAATATTCACGAAAGTCAAGATCCAAGATGAACAAGAATAGATATGAATCAATTATCATACATAGATCCAATTCCAATTTACAACATGGATATTAAGTTTACAGCTTTTATCTAAAAGTAACTTGAACTTACAGATCGTGGTCTAAGAAAGATGTAGAAGTTAAGTCTAGAAATTAGTCGTCGAATAGTTGAATCGTTGAATCTTGCTTTGATTGTAGAAGCAAATCCCCAATTCCTAGCCGTCGTCTTCAAGAAATAAATCTTCACGTTTTAATTTAATTAATTTAATTTAGAGGAAGAAGAAGAAGCCATGATCATCAAGAGTTTGAGCAGCATAAGGTTAGAGAAGAATGGTGTAAAGAGAATGAGGCTAGGAGGCTGTTTAAATAGGATTAGGCAGACGAACGTGGACAGAAAACGAGGTCAGATACATCAGGATGCATCTGGTTCAAAAAGTGGGTTCGGGAGGCAGGTCGACCCCCAGGTCGACACTATGATCGACCTGGTCTGACCAGGTCGACCCCCAGGTCGACCCTATGGTCGACCTGGTCTGGTCAGGTCGACCCCCTAGTCGACCTGGGCTCCAGGCGGGAATTTTCCCGCCCAGCCCGCTTTTGGGTCTAGAATTCGAATTTGAATTCGAATTTCTGAGCTGTTTCTGATTCCGAAAATTCGTGAAACTTCTAGAGGTCATATCTCCCTCATACGGACTCCAATTTTCGAAAACTCGGACTCGTTTCCAAGAAGAATTTCGAGACGAACGCAATGGCGTAACCCGTTTCCCTTTATTCTTATTTTAAAATTTAATTCTGCCTTGATTTATGGTTTTAACACATTATTAAAATTTGGGTTGTTACACTTAAAGAATTCCTTAATTTCACAAATCATCGATGATGAGGTAGAATATTACCAAAGAAACGAGATAATTCCCACTTCTGTTGATCGGAGACGATGCCAAAAAGGTACTAGGAACTGTGATCTCGAGATGGACAGTAAACACAATTTCTATTGATCTCGAAGATGCCAGAAACGTGATCATCAACTCTCTGTTAATCATACTCGATGCCGAAAAGATGATCTTCTAAGTCGTTGATCCACAAATGGATATGTAAATGGGGGTGGAGAAACGAAGCTCCCAATAATGGAGAACGCCAATATTTTCAATTTCAAAATTCAACTACCTTTTACAACTCACACATCGCCTATTTATAGGCTTCGGACACACATAAGACGACACCGGCAACATTAAAGAAAGGAAACCGGGACTAACAACTGGCATTGAAAGTAAAGAAACAACAACACAAAGAAATAAAAGGATAACACCAAAAGCCCTAAAGCGTGAAACCGGAACCCTAGATGCCGAGAGACTCCTTCTGGAAGCATGTATTCCTAGTGTTGAAATTGAACCCGAAAGCTCTATCGCAAACCGAAAGCAGAATTTCCATCTGGAATCTTTATTGATAAACCTAAAGACTTTATTAGCGGAACCGAAACAGAAACAATACTTGCGGAAGACGGAAGCAATTTAACTGGCGGAAACCTAAAGCCGAAAGGTTTATTATGAATTGATAGTAGAAAGAGGCCGAGACCCCTACCGGTTAGAAGAAACCGAGACCCTTGCCGGCTTAAGTAATATCTCCGTTCTTGACAGAAGCCGAGAGGCCCGTCGTTTCGATACCATAATGCAGTTATGGGTTTCGGAATGACTGTTTTCCAAACCGTCACCTTCCTGCGCTACATCACATATGGTTGATGAAAGATAAAGTAAGGAACCATAATAAATGATAAATGAATGGGTTATGTTTGGGATAATTATATTTTACCGCAAGGATAATTGAAATCTCTAATCAGATTTCAAATGATTTCCAAGGAAAGATTTAAACAAGAAGTTTAAAGAATGTAAATCTTTGATAAGATTTGAGGAAGTAGTTCCCAATATGAAGAATGATTTGAGTAAAATGAATACTTTGAAATGGAATGAGACTCATGATATGTCTATATATTAATTGATTGCAAAGATGCGCTAGCTATTCGGAAAGACCTGGTTTCGACCCATTCTGTAACAACCCGGAAATTCTGAGCCAATTTAAAATTTTTATTTTGGCAATTTTAATGAATTTTGAATATTTAAAATGAATTATATTAAATAATAACGACGAGAAATTTATTTTGAATAGAATTAGAACGTGTATATTTATATAGATCGTCGTTAGAATATAAATATTTATTTATAATTATAAAAGGAATTGAAAATGGCGCGGTAGTTCGATAATTCGATTTCAAACTTCAAATGAAAGTACATGATTCGAAATAAACCGGATTTTAGCAAAACCAAAAATATTAGAATCTAATTGAAAATATCTTTCCAACGAATCCGAGAAATCAAAATTTCATAGTGGGAATCAAAAGTTATGTCCAATTGAAAATTTAGAATAGTCGCTATGGAAATTATACGTGGCCCAAAAAGTCATATTTTGCATACGAATGAATTTGGACTCGAAACCACTTCCATTGAGTTCAAAATGTCGTTTAGAACTCCGAAAAGTATAAGCTTCGATATATTATGAGATCCGGAATAGTGGCAATTGGCAGGAGCTTTTCGGTTAGCAAAACATAGCCCTTAAAAAGTGAAATTTTGCATATGAGCTCAGAATTCGACAAGATAAATTTTTATGGATTCATAATTGCAAATTATTGTTGAGTTCCAAAGGGCGCGTCGAACGGAGTTAGTATGTGGCCGTGCGAGCTAAAACAGTTCAGGGTAAAACAGGTAGTCATTTTACAAAGGAACGTTATTGATACGACCTCAGAATTCGATTTCGTTTTTTTTTTTTTTTGGATTCGTATCGTCGACTAACGGTTAAATCCAAAAGGGCATGATCTTTGGAGTTAGCATGTGAGCGTGCAAGAAGAAATGGTGCGCCAAAATCGCATTTTTAGAGCTTATCTGGGCATTTTTGAGAATTTTAACGGACGGTCAAACGAATTCGGAATTCGACGAAACTTGTTTCGTTGGACTCGTCTTCACGTCTACTATGTCGTATCCGAAATCCGCGGCATTTGGAGATCGTCGGCATTTGGATGATTGGAGAGAAACAGGCGTATAAGCCACTTTCCTTCCTTTTCTTTCTCACTTTCTCTCTTCTCTCTTTTCTTCTTTTTCCTCTTTAATGGGGAGCTCCACCCCCTTTGCCGCTGCTCCTCCCTCTCCCAGCCACCGCCGGCCTCCATCAGCGCCACCACCTACATCCGGCCACTCCCCTCCTCCTCTCCTCCTCTTCTTCCTCCTCCTCTTTCCCTCTTTCAATTAGCAAACCCTAGGAGCCAACCACCACCGTGGCCCCACCGCCACCAGCGCCCTCCCCACCTCCAATAAGGTCCGGCGCCGCCACCCCCCAGCCCAGCTCCGGCCGTGGGCCCCGCTACACCCAATAACCCATTTTCATCAAAAATCCCGTTTTGCAAATAACACCGTGTCCTTATTTCGCCAATAACTACCAAACCGTGCATTTTTAGCCAAAACTCCTCTAGACCAAAATTGTAGAGCACGATTTTCTCTTCGATTTGGCTATATGGAAGTCGTGTTTTGGAGTTCGGAGCTGCTCGGAAAACGCGTTCAAAGTATGCTGTTCAAAAGCTGAAAAAATCGTGTACTTTCGCGAATTCTGGCGAATTGGAGCATTTTTGGCAAAAAGTCTCTTAGGCGAAAGTTGTCCGGAATGGCACGTTTAAGCTAGAGAACAAAGTTGGTGTGAAGATTGGAGCTCATTTGCAAATTCTAGAACCAGAACAACAAATCCGGGCGATAGAAAATATGTGAGTTTTTTCCGTTTTAAAGCTTCTATGGTTTTTGACGAATGAAGTATATAAAAATATGATTTTTATATTATAGAAAGAATAAAAATATTATTTTTATATAGTAGAGATAATAAAAATACGATTTTTATATTAAATAGATAATAAAGATTTGATCTTTACTGTATGAACAACGGTATAAAAATAGAATTTTTATCTATATAGTAGTAGTATAAAAATGTGATTTTTATATACATAGCAACAATATAAAAATGTTATTTTTATATATGTAGTGACTACGGGCAGTGAAATTGGCAAAAAAGGCGAGCACGACGAAGATTTCTACATAAGAAGAATCGTGGCGTCGGATTAGCTAGTCGGTGAGAACTTCTCACTTTAAATCTTCTTTTCTAGTTAAAAATATATACTAGGATGCAGACGGTGCTTAGCAGCACCCGACACCCATCGTCCACAGACCACGGACGGCTTGTATGTTTGATTGCTTGATGTGTTTTGAAAATTGATTGTGTGACGTGAAATAAAATATTTATATAGTTAAAAATATTTTATCGTTAAAAATATTATTTTTAACGTGTGTGTGAATAAAAATATGTGTTTGTTGATTTGAAACCCCACACGGGTGTTGGGATGATATTTGAAGTCCACTCATCCCGATTGATTAGTTGCATGTCGATCGATTGAATGACAGGCTATTATAAGCGTTTAATATCTATATTTGATGCTTATACAGTGTTGTGCACTTTGGATGATGATGATTATTTATTGTTGTGATTATATACATGTGTTGTATGGAATCCATATAATTAACATTATATGGTAATTGATTGGGCCTCATTCCAATTGGGAAAATAAAGAATAGGATGAAGTATATATTCATGTGTTGAATAGAATAAATAATCATGTGTTGAAAATTATCATGTGTTAAAAGAAATATTTTAATAATAAAATTTACACCTTTATCATATTTAAAATAATAGCTACCTCACGGTGAAGTCTAATTAAAAATCAAACGATAGATACCGTAATTTTATAAAATATATTACATTACAAAAATAGTCGTGTGTTGACAGTACTCATGTGTTGAGATCAGTCATGTGTTGAAAGAAATATAGATTCATGTGTTGAATAGAATGAATATTCATTTGTTGAATAGAATAACGAATTTATTGAAATTTATAAAGCCGTGTTGATTAGAGATGCACCATTTTGACGTGAGCGATATTTATATCGATTATATTCGTTTTTATAATGAATATAGAAAAGGAAGTGATTTCAAAATATAACGTTTTGAAAATATTATCATTTGTATATCGAAGATGTGGAATATTCAAATTTGATTCAAAATTGAATATGAAGTTGAAATCGTTTCGAAAACGAATTTAAAACGATTTATAAAGTACGTTTTAAAAGGAAATTGATGAAATATATATATTATATATATATATAATGGCTGAATAGAATGCGCCGTGCTGCGGTAGTTCGTGAATTTCGACCATTGACTTCGAATTGATGTTGCGGGAGATCCGACCGACGGATTCTCCTGAAACCGGAACCGTTGGGTTCGTATCGAAAATAGATTTCCAATGAATATTAGAAATTTGAAATCTAATGGTTGGATTTGGAATTATGTCCAAATCAAATTTGGAAAAGGTCGCTGTAAGTGCAGTTCGATGGCCGTTGGTGGAAATTGAATGTACGGGCCTTGATAAAATTATTAAAAATATCAATAATTTGTGTAAAATCATAAGAAATAGTTTGTGAAGAACTGGGATGAAAAATTCTACATTTGAAAAGATAAAAATAGATTTTTATCGAAATGAACTAGTTTGAACTAGAAATAAAATCAATTTATTTTTGAAATAAATAAATTGAATTGGAAATGATTTTAAAATAACTAGAAATTTCCAATTCGTGAATTGGAATGGATTTGAATCGAAATTGTCTTTGGAATATTTCGAAGTTGGATTTTGTGATTATACAGATATGGTTGTGGAAATTTGAAAGATATATTTTATATCGTTATTTCCAATACAATATTTGTTGGTTTCAGAATTTGATATTGAATATAAGCCAGTATATTTTCTATTCAGAGCCTTGTATTTAATATCAAACGTGATTTGGGTTTGTCGTGGATGGTGTCTTCATTAACACAGTTCTTAAGCCCAGTTGAGAAAAAAAATTGAATCTCTCTATTTAGATTTAATGAAGTGTACCAATTAAATGATGTTTAATTGGAATTGAATTTAAATTGATTCTTGGGTTTATCGTGAGCGGTGTTTTGAATAACACCTGTTCTTTGACCCGATTAACAATAGAATGTGATTTGGGTTTATCGTGAATCGTGTTTTAGAAGACATTGGTTCTTTAACCTAGTTAAAGGCAGGATATTGATTTTTGAAAAGATTAAAACTAAGTGGAGTTTTAATGAATCTGTAATTAAAGTGAAATGTGAATTGATAATTTAAATTATCAAATCTGAAAGGTGGTCGAGAATGGAGTATCACCAGTTTTGCTCCAAAGCGATAGTTAAATATTTAATTAGATTTGAACGTGAAATGGTAATTAATATTACCGATAACACCGTGGTGTTAGATATGGAGTATTACTAGTTTTGGTCCATGGGATATATAGGTTGGGATTGGGAAATAAAATAAAATAAATAATTACTTCGGTGTGGTTCGCTAATCCCGACTAGTTTGAAATGATATCCAAAGGAAGATTTAAGAATAAATTTAGAAGAATTTATCTTTGATAAAATTAATGGGAACATTTCCCTAAGAATGTGATTTTGTGAATAAAAGAATATTCTGAATTGGAATGAGGCGTTTGTTGTGTTTGTGTAACATTTGTTCATTATATACGAGGGTTATTCAGAAAGGCCGGGTTTATACCCATTCTGAATAACCGATTCGGCGATAAGTCGAAGATGAAGACGGTAGTTCAAAACCGGAAGTCTTCACATCGTTTGGGTGATTACTGATGATCTTGATTGGGTTGTACACCCAAGATGAGAGAAACAGTTGGTGATCGTCCAGACGTACTTGGAGATCGATGGATATGCGAGGAAAGTGCCTCCAGTTTCATTCAGACCCAGAACGAACCTGTAAATGGACTGTGTGTCTGACATTGGATTTTATTCTGTGTTGATTGATCTCTATTAAATATACATCTGTTTGGCGGCGGAGAATTTATTCTCTTGCTCAACGCCCTTCTCTGAGACGTACGAGCTCAGAGGTTGTATATCGATTGACATCAGTCACATGGAGTGAATTGCCAGTGTGGCACGTGTAAGTGGCAACTGATCAAGGCTTCTGTTGAAAAGCAAACTCTTGTGGTTGATGATCAAAGCACGGCTTGTGTGGCGCAGCTTTGTGTATAGCGTGAATTCGCGAGCCTCACACCTCGGTATGAGTCAAAAACGGGATAGTGACTGCAGGGAGAGCACGACGTTTCTTTCTTGCTATGGTTGGTGTCAGTGCTTAAACTGGCTGACATGTATATACTTTTCACCTGTGTGGTTGTTGGATACGAGGCACCTCGGATATAGGTCTGTTAGGACCGGGAAACGTGTGCTCAGGAATTGCCAATCCTCAAAAGTAAGAGAGGACCGACCTTGAAGATCCAAGGATTGCTGTATGCGGTCCTGGGACATTTGCTAGAGTGTCTCGAACGGAGAGGAGCTTGCCCCTTGCCTCGGCTCATGACGGAAATCCAATTTCCAATACGTGATATTGCGGTTTTAATTGTAGAACTAGTATGGCGACATGATATATGGTACCCATGCCGTCTATGATTGATAATTATGATTGAAATTGTTTTGACACTATACACCTATAATAGTATCAAATGAATTGTTTTAAACGTACCAAGCATGTTTGGCTTTTATAAGGGAAAACCCTATCCTCCGGCTTGCGTTGCATTGTGTGATGGGACCTGGGTCTTATAATAGCTTCATTTTTTCGAAAATGCATTGCGTTGTTTTGTTATATGCACTAGTGTTCTTGGGAGGAAACCCGTTCCGTGTTATACGGCGTGGTCCCTTGAATCGCTCTCTTTTAAAATAAAGATTTATAACTGTTTTAGTTCCCACACCAGTCACATGACTGACCTGGAGTTTATTGTTTTAACCTAAACTCTGGGTGCCCCTATTTTCCACACGGGCAGCTAGTAGTTTTGGTTTTGCATATTTATATTCACAGGATCCTGATTTACAGCTGGAATGATATCCGAAAAGCTCTGTATCCGTATATCTCTTTCAGTTGTGTATTGTATTATTTTTCCGCTGCTATGTAATTTATTGTAATCTCTGATATTTATCGAATGTATTTTATTCATTTATACTCTATATATTCTTGTAATCTGATGGAATTGTTGTAATATACAATGAAATGTTCTTCTGTATGTGTTCCGATGTGTGTTGTTCTCAAAGTATCCGCTCTTTCCTTCACGCGGAAGTTATGGGTCCTTACAGCGGTATCAGAGCTTTGGTTTACAGAGCTCGAGAACAAGGCACATTAGAACCATACGAAAGAATTCATCAGATATTGGATTAGTAATATATCCATTTAGAATGACTCTTTAGAGATAGGATCAGTAGTATCCTAGAACGAGTGTGAAGGGTATAATTTTCAAATGAAAACAATTTTGTTTTGAAATTTAAACCATCTTATACGTATTTGAATTATTTATTTATATTGATTTGGACAATCTAGTATATAAAGGTTTTGCATATACGCGTCATGAACGTATATTCGAAGTTTTAATATATTAGATAGATATAGAGTCACACTCTAGTCGCTCGGACATGGTCGTGATGATGAAGTATACCATCACCAGTATTTATTTTCGAGTGACGAAGGTGTGATATCTATATATTTCCATTAGACTGGTGTAGAACCAAAACTAGATAGGTTTATTGTTGTGATTTGGCATCAAAAACATGTTTTTTGGTATATATATCAAATTATGATTTTGAAAAGCTAATTCACTAATTGATTGATGGTTGTGTTGTATGATTATTTATTTAAACCATTATGTGAATGAATGGTGAATTTAGGCCTAATTGAACCAAATATTGAATTGTATTGTAAATTATTTGCAAATGCATGCATATACATATATATGTTTGAACAGGTAAATGGATTAGCTGTTGAGTAAAGAATTTATTTGCGTGCCCGACAAATAGGTAAACCTTAATGAGTTGGATGCGCACTTTTATTATTATATCAACTCTTGTGAGTGCCATTGGATGCGGAGTGCTGGTTATTCTGTGTGTAATTAATAAATGTCGCCATAGGATAGTAACAATTAATTTTGAACTACACTGCATGGCATACTTCCTGAAGATGGCATACTTCTTAATATCGCATACTTCATCATATACCACACAAGCATTTGGAGCTTGTGTGACGAGGTGGAAGATTTACCATACGAGCGAGAGGCTTGTATGACGATGACTATATATTACAGGTTGAATTGATGACAGATATGGACTATATATTACAGGTTGAACTGATGACTGATATGGACAATATAAATTTGTAACGGTAAAATTGCCAGATTAATAAAAACCCCACACGGGTCTGGAGTTGACAATAATCACGTCTCTCTAGTCATTAGATATGGCACATGGATTATTTATTTCCCACACGGGACGAGGTGACGAGAATTTATTCTCTAGAGCAATTAAAATACACACTCCCTCAGGCTTTGACAGGGTGACGAAAATTTATTTTCTGGAGTTATTATCTACACACGCTCTCCTGTAAGCACCAGAATATATCACTATAAATATGTGTATGCTTTATAGGATTTATTGGGTACCTAATACGGCCCAATAAATTTCCAAACCCCTCCCCGTACAAAGGAGGTTATGGCGAAATTTTTCGAAAATTCCGGGTGTTAGCCAAATTTTTAAAGAATTTGAAAATTCTCATAAATTGAAAAGTTGGAGAATGGAAGCCAGAATGAACGCTGAGTTGGTTTTTAAAACAACTTTCGGCTTCGTTTCTTTTCGGGGACGAAAAGTTTTAAGTGGGGGAGAATGTAACAAACCGGAAATTCTGAGCCAATTTAAAATTTTTATTTTGGCAATTTTAATGAATTTTGAATATTTAAAATGAATTATTTTAAATAATAACGACGAGAAATTTATTTTGAATAGAATTAGAACGTGTATATTTATATAGATCGTCGTTAGAATATAAATATTTATTTATAATTATAAAAGGAATTGAAAATGGCGCGGTAGTTCGATAATTCGATTTCAAACATCAAATGAATGTACAGGATTCGAAATAAACCAGATTTTAGCGAAACCAAAAATATTAGAATCTAATTGAAAATATCTTTCCAACGAATCCGAAAAATCAAAATTTCATAGCGGGAATCAAAAGTTATGTCCAATTGAAAATTTAGAATAGTCGCTATGGAAATTATACATGACCCAAAAAGTCATATTTTGCATACGAATGAATTTGGACTCGAAACCACTTCCATTGAGTTCAAAATGCTATTTAGAACTCCGAAAAGTATAAGCTTCGATATATTATGAGATCAGGAATAGTGGCAATTGGCAGGAGCTTTTCGGTTAGCAAAACATAGCCCTTAAAAAGTGAAATTTTGCATATGAGCTCAGAATTCGAAGAGATAATTTTTTATGGATTCATAATGACAAATTATTGTTGAGTTCCAAAGGGCGCGTCGAACGGAGTTAGTATGTGGCCGTGCGAGCTAAAACAGTTAAGGGTAAAACAGGCAGTCATTTTACAAAGGAACGTTATTGATACGACCTCAGAATTCGATTTCGTTTTTTTTTATGGATTCGTATCGTCGAATAATTGTTAAATCCAAAAGGGCATGATCTTTGGAGTTAGCATGTGAGCGTGCAAGAAGAAATGGTGTGCCAAAATCGCATTTTTAGAGCTCACTTGGGCATTTTTGAGAATTTTAACGGACGATCAAACGAACTCGGAATTCGACGAAACTTGTTTCGTTGGACTCGTCTTCACATATACTATGTCGTGTCCGAAATCCGCGGCATTTGGAGATCGTCGGCATTCGGATGATTGGAGAGAAACAGGCATATAAGCCAATTTCCTTCCTTTTCTTTCTCACTTTCTTTCTTCCTCTCTTTTCTTCTTTTCCCTCTTTAATGGGGAGCTCCACCCCCTTTGCCGCTGCTCCTCCCTCTCCCAGCCACCGCCGGCGTCCATCAGCGCCAGCACCTACCTCCGGCCACTCCCCTCCTCCTCCACTCCTCCTCTTCTTCTTCCTCCTCTTTCCCTCTTTCAATTAGCAAACCCTAGGAGCCAACCACCACCACCGCGGCCCCACCACCACCGCCACCAGCACTCTCCCCACCTCCAATCAGGTCCAGCGCCGCCACCCCCCAGCCCAGCTCCGGCCGTGGGCCCCGCTACCCCCAAAAACCCATTTTCACCAAAAATCCCGTTTTGCAAATAACACCCTGTCCTTATTTCGCCAATAACTCCCAAACCGTGCATTTTTAGCCAAAACTCCTCTGGATCAAAGTTGTAGAGCACGATTTTCTCTTCGATATGGCTATATGGAAGTCGTGTTTTGGAGTTCGTAGCTGCTCGGAAAACGCGTTCAAAGTCTGATGTTCAAAAGTTGAAAAAATCGTGTACTTTCGCGAATTCTGGCGAATTGGAGCATTTTTGGCAAAAAGTCTCTTAGGCGAAAGTTGTCCGGAATGGCGCGTTTAAGCTAGAAAAAAAAGTTGGTGTGAAGATTGGAGCTCGTTTGCAAATTCTGGAACCAGAACAACAAATTCGGGCGATAGAAAATATGTGAGTTTTCTCCGTTTTAAAGCTTATATGGTTTTTGATGAATGAAGTATATAAAAATATGATTTTTATATTATAGAATGAATAAAAATATGATTTTTATATAGTAGAGCTAAAAAAATACGATTTTTATATTATATAGATAGTAAAGATTTGATCTTTACTATATGAACAGCGGTATAAAAATAGAATTTTTATCTATATAGTAGTAGTATAAAAATGTGATTTTTATATACATAGAAACAATATAAAAATGTGATTTTTATATATGTAGTGACTACGGGCAGTGAAATTGGCAAAAAGGCGAGCACGACGAAGATTTCTACATAAGAAGAATCGTGGCGTCGGATTAGCTAGTCGGTGAGAACTTCTCACTTTAAATCTTCTTTTCTAGTTAAAAATATATACTAGGATGCAGACGGTGCTTAGCAGCACCCGACACCCATCGTCCACAGACCATGGACGGCTTGTATGTTTGATTGCTTGATGTGTTTTGAAAATTGATTGTGTGACGTGAAATAAAATATTTATATAGTTAAAAATATTTTATCGTTAAAAATATTATTTTTAACGTGTGTGTGTGAATAAAAATATGTGTTTGTTGATTTGAAACCCCACACGGGTGTTGGGATGATATTTGAAGTCCACTCATCCCGATGGATTAGTTGCATGTCGATCGATTGATTGACAGGCTGTTATAAGCGTTAGATATCTATATTTGATGCTTATATAGTGTGGTGCACTTTGGATGATGATGATTATTTATTGTTGTGATTATATACATGTGTTGTATGGAATCCATATAATTAACATTATATGGTAACTGATTGGGCCTCATTCCAATTGGGAAAATAAAGAATAGGATGAAGTATATATTCATGTGTTGAATAGAATAAATAATCATGTGTTGAAAATTATCATGTGTTGAAAGGAATATTTTAATAATAAAATTTACATCTTTATCATATTTAAAATTAGAAGCTACTTCACGGTGGAGTCTAATTAAAAATCAAACGATAGATACCATAATTTTATAAAATATATTACATAACAAAAATAGTCGTGTGTTGACAGTACTCATGTGTTGAGATCAGTCATGTGTTGAAAGAAATATAGATTCATGTGTTGAAAGAAATATAGATTCATGTGTTGAATAGAATGAATATTCATTTGTTGAATAGAATAACGAATTTATTGAAATTTATAAAGCCGTGTTGATTAGAGATGCGCCATTTTGACGTGAGCGATATTTATATCGATTATATTCGTTTTTATAATGAATATAGAAAAGGAAGTGATTTCAAAATATAACGTTTTGAAAATATTATCATTTGTATATCGATGATGTGGAATATTCAAATTTGATTCAAAATTGAATATGAAGTTGAAATCGTTTCGAAAACGAATTTAAAACGATTTATAAAGTACGTTTTAAAAGGAAATCGACGAAATATATATAATATATATATTATATATATAATGGCCTGAATAGAACGCGTCGCGTTGCGGTTGTTCGTGAATTTCGACCATTTACTTCGAATTGATGTTGCGGGAGATCCGACCGACGGATTCTCCTGAAACCAGAACCGTTGGGTTCGTATCGAAAATAGCTTTCCAATGAATATTAGAAATTTGAAATCTAACGGTTGGATTTGGAATTATGTCCAAATCAAATTTGGAAAAGGTCGTTGTAAGTACAGTTCGATGGCCGTTGATGGAAATCGACTGTACGGGCCTTGATAAAATTATTAAAAATATCAATAATTTGTGTAAAATCATAAGAAATAGTTTGTGAAGAACTGGGATGAAAAATTCCACATTTGAAAAGATAAAAATAGATTTTTATCGAAATGAACTAGTTTGAACTAGAATTAAAATCAATTTATTTTTTAAATTAATAAATTGAATTGGAAATGGTTTTAAAATAACTAGAAATTTCCAATACGTAAATTGGAATGGATCGAAATTGTCTTCGGAATATGTCGAAGTTGGATTTTGTGATTATACAGATATGGTTGTGGAAATTTGAAAGATATATTTTATATCGTTATTTCCAATACGATATTTGTTGGTTTCAGAATTTGATATTGAATATAAGCCGGTATATTTTCTATTCAGAGCCTTGTATTTAATATCAAACGTGATTTGGGTTTGTCGTTGATGGTGTCTTCATTAACACCGTTCTTAAGCCCAATTGAGAAAAAAATTGAATCTCTCTATTTAGATTTAATGAAGTGTACCAATTAAATGATGTTTAATTGGAATTGAATTTAAATTGGTCCTTGGGTTTATCGTGAGCGGTGTTTTGAATAACACCTGTTCTTTGACCCGATTAACAATAGAATGTGATTTGGGTTTATCGTGAATCGTGTTTTAGAAGACATTGGTTCTTTAACCCAGTTAAAGGTAGGATATTGATTTTTGAAAAGATTAAAACTAAGTGGAGTTTTAATGAATCTGTAATTAAAGTGAAATGTGAATTGATAATTTAAATTATCAAATCTGAAAGGTGGTCGAGAATGGAGTATCACTAGTTTTGCTCCAAAGCGATAGTTAAATCTTTAATTAGATTTGAACGTGAAATGGTAATTAATATTACCGATAACACTGTGGTGTTAGATATGGAGTATTACCAGTTTTGCTCCATGGGATATATAGGTTGGGATTAGGAAATAAAATAAAATAAATAATTACTTCAGTGTGGTTCGCTAATCCCGACTAGTTTGAAATGATATCCAAAGGAAGATTTAAGAATAAATTTAGAAGAATTTATCTTTGATAAAATTAATGGGAACATTTCCCTAAGAATGTGATTTTGTGAATAAAAGAATATTCTGAATTGGAATGAGGCATTTGTTGTGTTTGTATAACATTTGTTCATTATATACGAGGGTTATTCAGAAAGGCCGGGTTTATACCCATTTTGAATAACCGATTCGGCGATAAGTCGAAGATGAAGACGGTGGTTGAAGACCGGAAGTCTTTACATCGTTTGGGTGATTACTGATGATCTTGATTGGACTGTACACCCAAGATGAGAGAAACAGTTGGTGATCGTCCAGACGTACTTGGAGATAGATGGATATGCGAGGAAAGTGCCTCCGGTTTCGTTCAGACCCAGAACGAACCTGTAAATGGACTGTGCGTCTGACATTGGATTTTATTTTGTGTTGATTGATCTCTATTAAATATACATCTGTTTGGCGGCGGAGAATTTATTCTCTTGCTTAACGCCCTTCTCTGAGACGTACGAGCTCAGAGGTTGTATATCGATGGACATCAGTCGCATGGAGTGAATTGCCAGTGTGGCACGCGTAAGTGGAAATTGATCAAGGCTTCTGTTGAAAAGAAAAGTCTTGTGGTTGATGATCAAGGCACGGCCTGTGTGGCGCAACTTTGTGTATAGCGTAAATTTGCGAGCCTCACACCTCGGTATGAGTCAAAAACGGGATAGTGACCGCAGGGAGAGCACGACGTTTCTTCCTAGCTATGGGTGGTGTTAGTGCTTAAACTGGCTGACATTTATATACTTTTCACCTGTGTGGTTGTTGGATACGAGGCGCCTCAGATATAGGTCTGTTAGGACCGGGAAAAGTGTGCTCAGGAATTGTCAATCCTCAAAAGTAAGAGAGGACCGGCCCTGAAGATCCAAGGATTGTTGTGTGTGGTCCTGGGACATTTGCTAGAGTGTCTCGAACGGAGAGGAGCTTGCCCCTTGCCTCGGATCATGACGGAAATCCAATTTCCAATACGTGATATTGCGGTTTTAATTGTAGAACTAGTATGGCGACATGATATATGGTACCCATGCCGTCTATGATTGATATTTATGATTGAAATTGTTTTGACACTATACACATATAATAGTATCAAATGATTTGTTTTAAACGTACCAAGCATGTTTGGCTATTATATGGGAAAACCCTATCCTCCGGCTTGCGTTGCATTGTGTGATGGGACCTGGGTCATATAATAGCTTCATTTTTTCGAAAAAGCATTGCGCTGTTTTGTTATATGCACTAGTGTTCTTGGGAGGAAACCCGTTCCGTGTTATACAGCGTGGTCCCTTGAATCACTCTCTTTTAAAATAAAGATTTATAACTGTTTTAGTTCTCACACCAGTCACATGACTGACTTGGAGTTTATTGTTTTAACCTAAACTCCGGGTGCCCCTATTTTCCACACGGGAAGCTAGTAGTTTTGGTTTTGTAGATTTATATTCATAGGATCCTGATTTACAGCTGGAACGATATCCGGAAAGCTCTGTATCCGTATATCTCTTTCAGTTGTGTATTGTATTATTTTTCCGCTGCTATGTAATTTATTGTAATCTCTGATATTTATCGAATGTATTTTGTTCATTTATACTCTGTATATTCTTGTAATCTGATGGAATTGTTGTAATATACAATGAAATGTTCTTCTGTCTGTGTTCCGATTTGCGTTGATCTCAAAGTATCCGCTCTTTCCTTCACGGGGAAGTTACGGGTCCTTACACATTCTGAACAACTATTTGATGATTATTGAAGATACTGAAGACGGCGGCTAAAGACCGAGGATCTTCACATCATTTGGATTATTGTTGATGTCTCAATTGAGGAGTACAACCCAAGACGAGGTTATAAGCGGCAGTCGTCCATACTTACTTGGAGATTGTCCGGATTTGCAAGGGCCTCTCTCCTTTAATGGACGAGGAATAAGGTGCCTTCAGTTTCGTTCACAAACAAGAACGAACTTGTAAATGGATGTGTGTCTGACGTTGTATTTTACAATATAACCAATTGGTTTCTATATATGTTATATCAATTAGTGGCGAGGATTTATCCTCTTAGCTTAACACCCTCCTTTGAGACTTATGTACTCAAAGGGTTATATATTAATAGGCACCGATTATATGTTGTGAATTGACAATGTAGTGTACTAAGTGTTGAGACAATCAAAGTTTTTTGTTGAAAAGAAGAGCTTTGTGGATGATGATCAAAGCATGGATAGTGTAGCGTAGCTTTGTGTTGAAACGTGACTTTAGATCCTCACAACCCGTGAATGGCCAAAACAAGATGTTATATCATTTGTTGAGTTGATCCTAGGACACCGCGATAAAGGTATTCCAAAAGATCTCAACTGTATAGTGTAAATCGCATGGTTGAGAATGCCTATTGCAACAGATGTTTCCTCGGGGAGCCAGGCGTAGCTATTGTGTCTGTTGCGATCTATGGTCGATGTCGTAATCCGCAAAGCTGAGGAAGGCTTAAAGGTACGGATGTTTCCTGGGGGATTCAGGCATAACCATTGTGTATCTGCAGTCCACAGAAAGAGATGTAACCATTAGAGTTACTAAAGATAGAGGTGTCACAACTCACAAGTTGAGTTGATCTTGGGACACCGTCAATAAAGTTGTCTATGCATTGAGTCCTGGGACATCCAGTTGTAGAGGTGTTCTGACCGGTTAAGAAAGATCCTTTGCTTTAGTCATTGATGGAACACAACTTAAAATACAAACCTTTATGGTTTTAGTTGTAATCTATGTATGTAGACGTAGTACCTACGTATGCTAAGATTTATACATTTACTTTCGAAAGTAATTTCGACACTATGCACTAGTAATAATAAAAGAGACTTTCACGTATCAAGCATATTTAGTTATCATAAGGCAACCCTCAGGTGTGTGTTGCATTGTGTGATAGGTTGCGGATCTTATGTTAGCTTCATTTTTTGATAAAGCATTGCGAGTACTTATGATTTGGTATTCATGTGGAGAAAACTCGTTCCGTGTATACGACGTGGTCCTGTGATTCACCCATCTTAAAAATAAAGGTTAATAACTGTTTTAGATTTCATACCAGTCCCACGACTGATCCGGAGTTTATCTTTTCCTACCTAAACTCTGAGTGCCCATATTTTCCACACAGTCGGCCTACTAGTTTTGGATTGCAGATATTTTAGAGAGCATGTGCTGGATTGAAGCTAAAGCTGTGTCCAGAGCATTTTATTTCTTTAACTAAGAGTTCATGTTTTCTATTGCATACATGTTGTACTCAGATATAGTTATTTCCATTGTGATGTATTTATTATTGTACTCTGATATATTTCTATACTCTTATGTAAAAGTTATTGTAATAATAATGAAAAAGTTGTTTTGTTCTGTGTTCTTATGTATCGTAACCCCAAGCGATACGAATTCCAACGTTTGAATCTCCGACATTTGTTTTTTTGATATGCGTCGAATGCTGATTTTCGAAATCCGAAAATCTGTTTCATCAAAGTTTATACATCCAATCGACGTATTTGATACTCATCTAATACGAAATTAAGGATGGTTACACTTAACCAACCCTATTCTCTACTCTGTAGGTAGTGTTATTCTGTAACGCTATTTATTTGGGTGGGTATCGGGGTGTGGCATTACAATTTGGTATCAGAGAAAAGTTCAGACCAAGTACGTTGAACACATAATAGAAGCGGGACAGTACATGTGTTACAATAAGGAAGGATAACATCCGTGTTTACTTCTATCACTTCATATTGTTATCCTTAATCCGTTTTCTTGGATATCCAAGTCTCTCGTGAATATTAACTTTGGGATTACATCTAGGAATGTATATCTTCCCCAGTATTTCATTCCCTAGTATTTCATTAGTTTAACTTGATTATCTGTGATCTATCTTTGTAGACATTTCCATCCTCTTAAATTCTCTCAGTATTCGTAATCTTAGGTTTAAAAATTTCATGTAATTAAAATCCTATCTTTTTTAGTATAGTTAAAAATTGAGTGAAATGAATTAAATCCGAGATATTAAAAGTGTAATACATTTATGAGATAAAGAATGTTAATTTGAGATTAATCGGAGTGGCACCGCAGAAGCAAGCGGATTATTTTAGCTGTTCTAAACTTAATGAATTTAAAAAGGGGATTTAATAGATGAAATATAAATAAATAATTTTTGAGACTTGGTGTTGTGCTGAGTTCTTTATTTAAAAATAAATCAAAATTTTTTGTGAAGATAAATACAAAGTGTAATCTTGAGCAAACCCAAAAATTTGTGATTATTTAATATTAAAGTATCCGTTGGGTACTTTAAAGGGCTCTGATCGATACGTCAGATCAAACATATTGATAAGAATTTCTTAAATGCTTATCTGAGACAATCGAGCACATTATTTTTTATATGATAAAATAAATTATTGGGAAGGAGTAATGAAAAACATTCATAAGAATGTTGTTAAACTACTATGTGGGACATGTAATAGAAATATTGGCGAGGCAATTGCAATTTTTTTACCGATCTTGTAGCCAAGTTGCAAGATGAACTATGTTATATGGATAGTTTAATATTATTCGAAACGAATAAAAAATTTATTTGATGAAAATTTATGTTTTGAGAAGTTTGACGAAAATAAATATAAGTTTTTTGTGAATGAAAAGTGCTTTAAATTTGTAACTATCTTCAACATGAGTATTATTTTTGAGATACATACTCTCATAATTGAGTTAAGTGAAAGTTCTAGCCATCAAGTGGGTGATATGAAACAGTGGATGGCGAGGCTGTTTGATATTATAATCAAATTAGTAGCCATCTTTCAGGTAAACTAAAATAAATTTGATTGCCTGACAGCATTGCTACTGATTGGAAATTGGAGATGGGTGTGTATTTCAAATAATATGCTATGAGAAAGATATGTTATAATAATTAAATCATTAGGGTATGTTATTTAGGATGAGAATATAAAATTTTGTGTAAACTAAGTATTTAAAATTTCAAACTTTGTGTTATAAATTATGAAAAAATGAGAAAAAGAATTTGAGTAATATATGTTTGATAATTTAAACTAAACTTTTTCGGAAAAAATAAAATTTAGATATTTGAAATAGAAAAAAAAATTAACTAAAGAAAATTGCGAGGACACAATTATTTTTTTAACGGAGCAGCCTGTAACAACCTTTGTTTTTTGGTATCCGAGACAGACTATGTGTAACGTATTTTGGAGTTTAAAACTATATAAAAGAACAAATTACGAGTTTAATAGCCAAGCTTGTATGATTCAAAGCGATGAGTAAATCAAAATTTGGAATTTTATTAGAAGGTGTATGTACTAGAATAAATTGAATTCAATATGTAATAAGGAAAATTCATTCCAACTTGTGTTTGCTAAACAAACTTAAGATGATAATAATGAAGCTGGTGAAATATTATAAATTGTGTTTGATAAATTTATTTATTAATGTAATAATTTGTAATTATTACATAGCAACCTTTCCGGTTATTAAAGTAAATAATTAAAACATATAATATTGATTTCAAATCAATATTTTAATATTGTATGTTTTTAATATGAGCTTTGAAGCTATTTGAAATATTTGAATAAGTACTTTGTGTAAAATAAGGTGGAGAAAATATGACAAATTAGAATAATTATAAATAAATATTAGGATAGTTCATTGGTCTAGAAACAATATCTTTGTAAATTATTGTAAGCAATGAGTTTTGATGAAAATGGGTATTTCATAGATTAATCGAGTTGTAAATAAAATATGAAAAATGGAGAATGTTGATATCAAATTGTGTTAATATACTTTGACAAGACTTAGTGTTTTTTACAAGAGAATGTAATTTATATAAAGTTAAACACAAAAATGTAAGTTTCATATAAATAAGGCGTGAGGTGTGTGTTTTAATGAAAAGGTGAATTTTTGGTATGTAATATATTTAAATTAATGCCGAAAATATTTTTAAGTTGCTTAAACATATGTATAAAGTTTTCATAAAAGTAAATAGAATACTAATATTTGTGTGTGGCATTGAAAAAGGGTTGATATAGTATAAAATAGTGTTATAAGTGTCTAAAGTGGTATAAATTAGCTTATTTAGCCTAATTAATTATCACTTAAGCCTAACAGGGTCTAATTAAGGCCCAAACCTTAACTTAAAAAAAATGAAATTGTCAATGATAATAAGGAGGATTATTGGTCATTCGGTGTTCCTCCGAGAAATATTTATTCTCGGGGATTGTTATTGGCACTCCAACTATTGTTACGGGGGGATCATTATTTTTTTGTCGGTTTGCCGAATTATGTAAAGGAAGGTGAAATGTTAGTTTTGGAGGTAAGCGACCGTAGTTCTTTTTTTTTTTTGGGCAGAGTATTGCTGTACGTAATGTAAATTTTCGTTCGGTTTCAGTGAACAGAACAATGAAATTAGACTTAAAAGAGTATTACAACAAAATTAACTTTATTTGTTAAGAGGATGCTCTTTTTATTCGTACTTCCCTTAACAATTAATAACTTTTTAAAAGGATTCCCCTTAACAATAATTGGAGTATCAATAAAAATCCTCTTATACTTTTACTTCTCCTTTCAATTCTACGTTTAAATGGGCTTAACCTGTCTAGAAAAATTATACTGTGCGAAAGAATTCATTTACTATATGCTTAGCTTGTATTAACTAGGCTTAATACTCTTGATAAATTAAGCAGATGCCATTAATAATATATGCAAGCTATGTAACAGAGTAGAGGAGGATAGGAATCACTCTTTTTTAAAGTGTGGTGCTAAAAGCACCGCAATTTGTGTTTCGGAGTAGTACTGTCGAACGCTTTGTTTTTTTACCGCGTTAATTTGGCGTATAACTGCCATTCAAACGCTATTCGACCGGCGGTACTGTGGTACTTCTAGCACTTTCTGCGATGGCCTAATCACCACATTTTTTAAATGCAATTACTCGAGTTTCAACCGGGACTTTATCAATCTGCAGATTAATACTCCTCCCAGTCATGAAATCTTCACCAAAATCACTGATTTACTCAACTCTTCCCTTCGAAAGAAAGATCTTCAAACAAAATACAGGATAACTATCACTATAACAATCAACAAGATCTGGAAAGAGCGGTGCAATCGTGTTTTCTTTATTCTTATGTTGCATGTTTTCTTTGTACCGTTATTTAAAAGTGAATCTTTTCTTGGCTGCAAATAAAACTTTTTTCTTTAAGTCTCTCTTTTCCTCCTAAAAATATTCAACACCAAGGCAGTTAACTGGCCTGCGTCAGAGGTTTCCTATTTAATCCTACTGCTAGTGCTACTTTATACCTTTAACACTTATAAACATCTTTCGTACAAGTCAAAATGACTCGTTGTCTCCACCATTTTTGTAACGACCCGTATTCTACGCATCATAGGATCGTAGGATATTTATTTCTTTCACATACGAAGTCGTATGGTCATGTAACTTTGGGGGACGACTATTGGGGTCATTTCCCATGTTCATGATTTTTCCCAATTTTTAAATGACCATTTTACCCCTAGTTGGTACTGTTTTGGCCATAACTTCTGACTGGAAAGGAATTTTGACCTAAAACCACTTCCATTAGCTCCGGACGATGGTTTCTCTTTCCGTAGAGTGGTCACATTAGCCAAACGGACTCACCGTTTGGGAGATATGGCTGAAACAAGTTTCAGATGGTGAAAAACAGCTTAATTGGGCTTAACCGGGTGATTAGCAGCTAGGCCCAGAGGGAAATTTCGGGTTTAGAGGTATAGGAGGACTGATTAGGGTTAGGAAATCACTTTCATTTCAGTTTTGAGCTGCCACAAACCTTCTTGAGACCTTAGTAATGGCTTCCATCCTCTAAAACCTCTCCAAAACACATTTTAGTGAAGATTAAGCCTAAACCACATCAAGACAAGGCCAAATAGCATCAGATCAAGGTTGGAGCTGCTGCTATACATAGGAATTCGACCCAAACAGAGAGTATTTCAGATTTGGTGTTTCATTTGTGGCCAAGGTGAGTGATTTGCATAGTTTTTGCACTAATTACGGTAGTTAAGGGTAATTAGTGAAGATTAGCGAATTTATACACTAATAAATTTTGGAAAAATGTTTAGAAATTCTTAAATAATGTTTTATACTTCTGTTAGAAATTTGGTTCAATTTGATTAAGTTTTGTTAACCCTATGATTAGTTTTACTTAAACATGCTTAAGGGAAAATAAGGAGTTTTGGCCACTTTTGATCCGTTTTGATTCATTTGAATTGTTGTTTGGTGTTTGTGGTTGCTCTTACATGTTGATATGACTCTATGATATGCTTTATGATTGATTAGAATAGTTAGATTAGTCGAAAACGCTGTCGAATGGCGTAGAAAGCTCGCTGGAAAGTTGCAGAAATGTGCAGGTTCCGAACCGGATCGGATCGGAGTAGGGGTCGGATCGGATTTGTGAACTGACCAAGGGAATTCGAACTGGATTGGAACTTGTCACTGGAGGAGGATTGGCGAGAAGGAAGGCCGTTTACTTAGAGTTGGAGTTGGGCAGAGGATCGGATCGGAGCCATGGAGCAGGATCGGATCGGAGTAGACTAGAGAGCGGATCGGATCGGAGTAAGCTAAAGAGCGGATCGGATCGGATCGGAGTAAGCTAGAGGGCGGATCGGATCGGAGTAAGCTAGGGAGCGGAGCGGATCGGGGCAAACAAGCGAGTGGGAGCGGATCGAGCAAATGGAGAAGGACAGGATCGGATCCAGGAACTTAGAAGGGAGTAACCACCGAACCAAGCAGAGAATAGGCACTACACTTCCGAACCGAACCGAGTGGAGAGCCCGAACCGAAGGAGCACCGAACCGAATGGAAAGATGACTACCGAACCGAACCGACGAAGGTGATGACTACCGAACTGAACCGAATTCTAGGACTGTTAATACGCGACAACTCTTCTGAAGACCCACTCCAATTCGACCAAACCCGAGATGCAAAGGAAGTCCAAATGAGAAGTTAGAGCTCAAGATTCAGATGGGAATCAACGAGTTCGCTTCATGGTTGGGCTTTGCTGCGGGACGCGTGCCAAGTGGTTATCGACGTCTATAGCTTTGGACCACTATGGTAGAAGGTATGAAGGCGGATTCAGGGCCATTATGGCATCGGTAGAACCAAGGGCTATGACCAATGAAGTGGGTCATTGAGATGTTTGGTCATGACTCCATGTGTTTAGCTTGGTCACAGCAGGGTTTCTACAAGTCGGGATTTGTCGTTACCTCAAGTCGTCTAGTGTCACAAAGTGGTAGATATCGTATGCTTTACGCACTGAGTGAGAGATGTGAGGATGGTTGCTATGGATGATTTGTTTGCTATCATTGTGACATGTACACCCCACCCCCGTATTCTTACACTATTTATTATGGCACCTTAGAGTATTGTACGGTATGTGGTACTAACTCTTTGGTTGCAGGTCCAGGTTCAGGTATGGTTTAGTATACCTGTTATCATTCTGTTTAGATGCTTATCGCTCATACCAGGCTTTATGTCTGACCCAGAGTTTTATGTCTCCACTTATTACTCTGGGTGCTCACACGAGCAGACTAGAGGCAGGTTAGCTGGTGATGCACGGGTAGATGATCCGGAGACGAGCAGGAGGCTTCCACGTAATATATACATAATATTCTCCCTGTGTTGTTGAAGATCACTTCTTGGGCATTGGTGGTGCATCTTCTACTTTAGCTTTCTTTTGTTTAGAGACAGTAAATTTGGAAAATTGTAATAAGCTGTATTTGAATTTCGGCTGCTCTGATGATTGATGTTGATTTTAGTTATCAGCTTATGCACTGTCTCACCTGTTTTATGTCAAGTATGTTATTATTATATTTTATTCCATGCGCTGTGAGATATTCTACAGGTTCCTTGATTAGTTCATTCCCTTCTTTCCTTTCTTTGGCGACCGTTCCGTGCTAGTCGGGACATGTGTACTGCGCACTTCCGGAGGAAATGCAGGCTGGTGCGGAGCGGGCCGTCACATTTGGTATCAGAGCTCTAGGTTGCGTAGTTAACCTAGGGAAGTTATCAGGGAGAGATAATATACGTATACGAGAGAGCGTATTTGTGATTACTTTGGTTTTTAAAAGCTATATATACTATTACTAGTATAAGGATGAAGTCGTACTGCACTAGCACCACTATGGAGTCGTTAATCGTTTCCTTTTTCAGATTGACGATGAGCCGATATACTAGAGGTGCTGGTAGGAGAGCCAATAATGGGAATGCTGCTGACATGAGGACGATGTTTACTGACCTCATGAGAGAGATGCTTAGAGATGTATAGAGGGCAGCTCCCAATGGTGGAAATGGTGGTGGTCCAATAGTGCAGGCGCCAAGAGTCGACTTTGCCAAGCTGAATAAGGATTATACTAGTCTTGGTGGGAAGTCGTTCCACGGAACGGAGTCGGCTACGGATGTTCAGGATTGGTTGGATAGTTGCGAACGTATCTTCGAGGATTTGGGTATCGAGGATGCGATGAAGAGAAAGCTAGCGTCCCGTCAGTTGCAAGGGCGGGCAATGAATTGGTGGAATGCTATAAAGGCAGCTACTCCCGAAGATCAGATTACTTGGGAGCAGTTTAAGGCTCGATTTAGCGAGAAGTTCATTCCAGCTGCTCAGAAGTCAGTGCTGTTTAAGAAGTTCTTGGAGCTCAAGCAGAATGGCAGAGCTGTCTCGGAGTATATTGCTGAATTTGACACTTTGTCAAAGTATGGGTTATCTCTTATTGATACTGCCGAGAAAAAGAATGAGAAATTCATAACTGGTTTGGATCAGTACTTGGGGAAAAAACTTATTAACCACATCGATGAGACGTTTGAATCGATTGTGGGGAAAGCATTAAGATCAGAAAGTCTCTACCCTAAGCCGAAGACTGAGGTTGCATCCGCAGATGAGCCAAAGCCACAAGCAAGTGGTGGAGGCAAGGGTGGTTCCCAGAATAAGAGAAAGCAGAATCAGACTAAGGATGGCCAGAAGAAAAAGAATAAGCAAGATGTGGAGTGCTTCAGCTGTGGTAAGAAGGGCCATTATGCTAGTAATTGTCGTGCCAAGCCAGCGGATAGGAAGTGCTTCAACTGTGGCCAAATGGGACATCACAAGAACAAGTGTCCGCAGCCCCCTAAAGAAAAGCAAATAGTGAAAGCCTACGCCCTTAATGCTATTCCTTCTTCGTCGAATGCCCCAACAGCGGCGGAGAAGGGAAAGAATGTCGTCATTCAAGGTATGCTTTCTGTTTATGATGTTCCTGTTAGAGTTTTGTTTGATACCGGAGCTTCCAGTTCTTTCATATCTAGTGATCTGGTAGATAGGTTGGGATTGGAGCCCGAGATTGTCGATAGACCTTTAGTAGTGACGAACCTGATTGGTGGTTCGACTAGCCTTACCATGATTTGTTGTAATGTGGTCTTATCGAGTCATGGATGCATGTTTGTTTGTGATTGCTTTGTTTTGGGCTTTACTGGGTTTGGCATTATTTTGGGAGTAGATTGGCTCCAAAGATACGGGGTGGTGGTATACTGTGAGGGCTTTTTAGTGACAGCTAGAGCGGATGATGGGCGGAGGATAGTGTTTGGTGGTCTACCCAGTAAGGGGGTATTGGCTAGTTTTCTAAATTCCCTCGACATTCCGCATAGTGAGTTATCAGGTTTGCCCGTGGTTGGCCAGTATCCAGATGTTTTCGAAGAAGTGACCGGACTTCCACCACACCGAGAGATTGAGTTTCGTATTGATTTGGTAAAGGATGCCAAGCCCATAGTGATGCCACTTCGTCGTATGGCACCAAGGGAGCGGCGAGAGCTCGAGGTGCAAGTCAACGATCTTTTGAGGAAGGGATTTATCAGAAGGAGTGTTTCTGAATGGGGAGCACCAGTTGTATTTGCTACCAAGGCGGATGGTTCCCTTCGGTTGTGTGTAGACTACCGCGAGTTGAATAAAGTGACGAGGAAGAACAAGTATCCTCTACCGCGGATAGATGATTTGTTCGATCAGTTGAGTGGTGCGAGAGTATTTTCTCAGTTGGATCTCGCGACAGGTTTTCATCAGCTTAGAGTGGAAGCTGAGAGTATAGCTAAAACGGCATTTCGAATGCCGTCCGGATTTTATGAGTGGTTGGTCATGCCATTCGGGCTGACCAATGCCCCAGCATATTTTGTGGATCTTATGAATAGGGTATTCAGAGATCAGTTGAATAAGTTGGTCCTTGTGTTCGTTGATGATATTTTGGTCTATTCGAGGACAGAGGAAGAACACAAGGAACATTTAAGAGTAGCGATGGAGGTGTTGAGAAAACACCAATTGAAAGCAAAGTTTTCTAGGTGTCACTTCTGGAAGAGGGAAGTAAGGTTCTTGGGCCATGTTGTATCAGAGAATGGTATTGCCGTGGACCCGGCGAAGGTGGCTACGGTACAAGATTGGCCTACGCCCAAGAACGCAACATATGTAAGAAGTTTCTTGGGATTAGCCGGATATTATCGTAAGTTTATCCAAGGTTTCTCCAAGATAGCAGCACCATTGACCCAGTTGACCAAGAAGAATCAAGCTTTTGTCTGGGATGAAAGGTGCGAGAATGCATTCAAAAGTCTAAAGGACAAGTTGACAAGTGCACCAGTGTTAGTCATTCCTAAGGGGGATGAAGAGATGACGGTATACACGGATGCCTGTGGTACCGGACTGGGTGTTGTATTGATGCAAGGCGGTAGGGTTGTAGCTTACGCAAGTCGGCAATTGAAACCGCATGAGAGAAGATACCCTACCCATGATTTAGAATTGGCAGCGATCGTGTTCACGTTAAAGATGTGGAGACACTATCTCTTGGGAGAAAGATTTGAGCTGTTTACAGATCATAAGTCGTTAAAGTATCTCTTCTCTCAGAAAGATCTGAATCTCCGTCAGCAGAGATGGTTAGAGTTCTTAGCTTCCTATGATTTTGACATCGCATACACACCGGGAAAGGGCAATGCAGTGGCTGATGCATTGAGTAGAAGACAGGCCAGTTTAGGGGCTATGTTCCTTGAATGGAAGCAACTGGAGTATATCGCGGGGTTTGATTTCAGACCAAAGTGCGAATTGGATCCAGAAATGTTAGCAAGTTTGATGATCAGACCCACTTTAATTGAGCGGATCGGCTCTAGTCAGAGGGACGATCCTAACCTATTGGAAATCATCTCCAAGTTAGAGATGTGTGTCGATGAGGGGATGAACAAGTATGGGCTTGATCGAGATGGATGGCTTAGAAAGAATGGAAAGCTTGTTGTACCCAATGTCAATGGATTGAGATATGAAGTGCTTAGAGAATGTCATCACTCAAAACTGACTATACACCCCGGTGGTAATAAAATGTATCGAGACATGAAGCAAACCTACTACTGGGAAGGGATGAAAAGAGACATTGGGAAGTTTATATCCAAGTGCATGAATTGCCAGCTAGTTAAAGCCGAGCAAAAGAAGCCTAGTGGGTTGTTACAGCCCTTAGAAATTCCTGAATGGAAATGGGAGCAAGTCTCGATGGATTTTATTGATGGTTTACCAAGGACTAGACCGGGACACGATAGCATTTGGGTAGTTGTGGATCGACTGACTAAAAGTGCAAGGTTTATACCAGTCAAATCGACCAGAACGGCAGCTAAGTTAGCAGAATTGTATATGAAGTGGGTAGTGAGATTTCATGGAGTACCTAAAGGCATTGTGAGCGACCGAGACCCGTTGTTCACTAGTGGGTTTTGGAAGAGCTTACAAGAGGCTCTAGGGTCAGAGTTACATCTCAGTACCGCATATCATCTTCAGACCGAAAGTCAGACGGAGAGGGTGAATCGTATTTTGGAAGATCTCTTGAGAGCTTGTATATTGGATTTTGGTGGATCATGGGATGACCATTTGCATCTAGTAGAGTTTGCATATAATAATAGCTACCAATCCAGTATCGGTATAGCTCCGTTTGAAGCTTTGTACGGAAGACCATGTAACTCACCATCATGTTGGATAGAGACTGGCGAGAAGTTTATGCTTGGACCAGATGTGGTGAGGGAAACTTCAGATAAGATCAAGATCATTCAACAACGAATGAAGGCAGCCCAAGATAGGCAGAAGAGTTATGCTGATAAGAGAAGAAGAGACTTAAAATTCTCCGTTGGTGACTTGGTGTTTGTCAAGATTTCTCCGTTGAAGAGCATAATACGATTTGGCAGGAGAGGCAAGTTGGCACCAAGATTCGTTGGCCCATTCCCTGTTCTTGAACTAGTCGGGAATTTGGCATATAGAATTGACTTACCAGAGAAGATGGCGGGAGTTCACAACGTATTTCATGTTTCCCAACTAAGGAAGTTCGTTCACGACTCAGATATGACTATTTCACCTGATCAGTTAAAGGACTTCGAAGTAGAACCCGAGGCGGTTGGGAACCGCAAGCCGGCCCGTATTGTCGTGCACGACATGAAGCAACTTCGAAGGAAGGCGGTGAAGCTAGTCAAGGTACAGTGGAGCGAGGACGAGAATGATTGTACTTGGGAGACAGAGGAGGACATTAGGAAGACACACCCAGAAATCTTTGCCTGGTAAGATTTTGACTTCGATTTAGTTTTCCGCATGCTAGGATATGCTTGTTTGCTTGTTTTGCATGTTTGATTGTTGTATGTGGTTGTTAGGCATGCGGGATCCTTTGTGTGTTTAGGGTTAAGGAATTTCGGGGACGAAATTTCTTAAGGGGGGGGGGGGGGGTGTAACGACCCGTATTCTACGCATCATAGGATCGTAGGATATTTATTTCTTTCACATACGAAGTCGTATGGTCATGTAACTTTGGGGGACGACTATTGGGGTCATTTCCCATGTTCATGATTTTTCCCGATTTTTAAATGATCATTTTACCCCTAGTTGGTACTGTTTTGGCCATAACTTCTGACTGGAAAGGAATTTTGACCTAAAACCACTTCCATTAGCTCCGGACGATGGTTTCTCTTTCCGTAGAGTGGTCACATTAGCCAAACGGACTCACCGTTTGGAAGATATGGCTGAAACATGTTTCAGATGGTGAAAAACAGCTTAATTGGGCTTAACCGGGTGATTAGCAGCTAGGCCCAGAGGGAAATTTCGGGTTTAGAGGTATAGGAGGACTGATTAGGGTTAGGAAATCACTTTCACTTCAGTTTTGAGCCGCCACAAACCTTCTTGAGACCTTAGTAATGGCTTCCATCCTCTAAAACCTCTCCAAAACACATTTTAGTGAAGATTAAGCCTAAACCACATCAAGACAAGGCCAAATAGCATCAGAGCAAGGTTGGAGCTGCTGCTATACATAGGAATTCGACCCAAACAGAGAGTATTTCTGATTTGGTGTTTCATTTGTGGCCAAGGTGAGTGATTTGCATAGTTTTTGCACTAATTACGGTAGTTAAGGGTAATTAGTGAAGATTAGCGAATTTATACACTAATAAATTCTGGAAAAATGTTTAGAAATTCTTAAAAAATGTTTTATGCTTCTGTTAGAAATTTGGTTCGATTTGATTAAGTTTTGTTAACCCTATGATTAGTTTTACTTAAACATGCTTAAGGGAAAATAAGGAGTTTTGGCCACTTTTGATCCGTTTTGATTCATTTGAATTGTTGTTTGGTGTTTGTGGTTGCTCTTACATGTTGATATGACTCTATGGTATGCTTTATGATTGATTAGAATAGTTAGATTAGTCGAAAACGCCGTCGAATGGCGTAGAAAGCTCGCTGGAAAGTTGTAGAAATGTGCAGGTTCTGAACCGGATCGGATCGGAGTAGGGGTCGGATCGGATTTGTGAACTGACCAAGGGAATTCGAACTGGATTGGAACTTGTCACTGGAGGAGGATTGGCGAGAAGGAAGGCCGTTTACTTAGAGTTGGAGTTGGGCAGAGGATCGGATCGGAGCCATGGAGCAGGATCGGATCGGAGTAGACTAGAGAGCGGATCGGATCTGAGTAAGCTAAAGAGCGGATCAGATCGGAGTAAGCTAGAGGGCGGATCGGATCGGATCGGAGTAAGCTAGGGAGCGGAGCGGATCGGAGCAAACAAGCGAGTGGGAGCGGATCGGGCAAATGGAGAAGGACAGGATCAGATCTAGGAACTTAGAAGGGAGTAACCACCGAACCAAGCAAAGAATAGGCACTACACTTCCGAACCGAACCGAGTGGAGAGCCCGAACCGAAGGAGCACCGAACCGAATGGAAAGATGACTACCGAACCGAACCGACGAAGGTGATGACTACCGAACCGAACCGAATTCTATGACTGTTAATGCACGACAACTCTTCTGAAGACCCACTCCAATTCGACCAAACCCGAGATGCAAAGGAAGTCCAAATGAGAAGTTAGAGCTCAAGATTCAGATGGGAATCAACGAGTTCGCTTCATGGTTGGGCTTTGCTGCGGGACGCGTGCCAAGGGGTTATCGACGTCTATAGCTTTCGACCACTATGGTAGGAGGTATGAAGGCGGATTCAGGGCCATTATGGAAACGGTAGAACCAAGGGCTACGACCAATGAAGTGGGTCATTGAGATGTTTGGTCATGACTCCATGTGTTTAGCTTGGTCACAGCAGGGTTTCTACAAGTCGGGATTCGTCGTTACCTCAAGTCGTCTAGTGTCCCAAAGTGGTAGATGTCGTATGCTTTACGCACTGAGTGAGAGATGTGAGGATGGTTGCTATGGATGATTTGTTTGCTATCATTGTGACATGTACACCCCACCCCCGTATTCTTACACTATTTATTATGGCACCTTAGAGTATTGTACGGTATGTGGTACTAACTCTTTGGTTGTAGGTCCAGGTTCAGGTATGGTTTAGTATACCTGTTATCATTCTGTTTAGATGCTTATCGCTCATATCAGGCTTTATGTCTGACCCAGAGTTTTATGTCTCCTCTTATTACTCTGGGTGCTCACACGAGCAGACTAGAGGCAGGTTTGCTGGTGATGCATGGGTAGATGATCCGGAGACGAGCAGGAGGCTTCCACGTAATATATACATAATATTCTCCCTGTGTTGTTGAAGATCACTGCTTGGGCATTGGTGGTGCATCTTCTACTTTAGCTTTCTTTTGTTTAGAGACAGTAAATTTGGAAAATTGTAATAAGCTGTATTTGAATTTCCGTTGCTCTGATGATTGATGTTGATTTTAGTTATCAGCTTATGCACTGTCTCACCAGTTTTATGTCAAGTATGTTATTATTATATTTTATTCCATGCGCTGTGAGATATTCTACAGGTTCCTTGATTAGTTCATTCCCTTCTTTCCTTTCTTTGGCGATCGTTCCGTGCTAGTCGGGACATGTGTACAGCGCACTTCTGGAGGAAATGCAGGCTGGTGCGGAGCGGGCCGTCACAATTTTACTCTTGATTGTCTCATCCTTGATTTGAAACATATTGCGTCATCAAAATTTAATAGTAATTGATCCAAATGTTAAAATAGCTGATTTATTTTACTTCAAAAACTAATACATCAAGAAGGCTAATTATATTGTAGTTAGTGACTTTGTACAAAAACTAATACTTCAAAAACTGAATAACATTAATATTCTTGGAAACTTATCCGTGAGTACATGAAACAACGACGAGATATAATTTGCATGGTTAAAGACAAGTAACATAGGATTAGGGAAATGGCAGGACAAAAATAGTGCAAAATAAAGACGAGTTAACAGGCCTTACTCTTAGCACCTACCGAAAGTCGAAACTGATAGAATTCAATTTTTGCTTGGCATTTCATTATTCTCATCTCCTTTATACAGAAGTTTAGTGCTACAAATGTTTGTAGGAATTTTTGCAATCAAATAGACATTAACATAAATAATATATATACTAACATAAATGATAGATGTCAAATATTCTATCATTAATATATATATATATATATATATATATATATATATATATATATATATATATATATTACCATATGTAATATATATATATATATATATTAACATAAATGACATATATCAATTAATATATATTACCATATGCAATATATATTAACAAATATCAAATATTCTAACACTCCCCCGTAGTTGAAGCAGGACATTGTCGGATGTTGAGGCTGTCCCGAAATTCATCAAATAGTACACGCGGAATACCTTTTGTAAAAATATAAGCATGCTGATAACGGGTTGGAATATGAAGGACTCGAACTTCACCTTTAGCTACTTTTTCACGGACAAAGTGAATGTCCATCTCAATGTGTTTAGTGCGTTGATGCTGAACTGGACTACCGGATAAGTAGATTTGACTTACATTGTCACAATAAACCAGGGTGGCTTTCTGAATGGGAACATGCAACTCTAATAACAAATTTCTAATCCAACAAGAGTCAGAGACAACATTAGCAACTCCTATATACTTAGCCTCTAGAGTAGAACGAGACAATGTAGGCTGGCATTTAGAGGACCAAGAAATAAGATTATCTCCAAGAAAAACACAATAACTTGAGTTAGAGAATCTAGTATTCAGGAATCCACCTCACTCAGCATCTATATAGGCGATGAGTTAGTCAAAAGAAGACTTATACAGATGCAAACCATAAGATAATGTACCCTAAATATAGCGCAATATGTGCTTGAGAGCAGTCACGTTTTCAACTTTTGGATCATGCATATGAAGGCACACATGTTGTACTGCATAAGAAATATCAGGCCTTGTGAAGGTAAGATACTGAAAAGCACCAGCGAGGCGACGATACTTAGTAGGATCCCCATACGGGACATCCTTAGTAGCACTAAGTTTAGATTTAGTGTCAACAAGAGTAGGACAACGATTGCAGTTAGACAATCAAGCTTTGTCAATGATATCTGCAGCGTACTTTTTCTGAGGTAAAATAGGCCATTTGCAAGATGAGTAACGGCAATACCCAAAAACGAAACTTAACCGACAAAGATCTTTCATAGCAAATTCAGAATTCAAAAGAGTAATGAAAGAATTATGAAAACAATTTGAAGAAGCAGCAAAAATTATGTCATCAAAATACAACAGTATATATGTCATATCCGAACCTTGTCTATAAATGAACAAAGAGTGATCAGATTTACTATCAATAAATCCAATGGATGCAACGAAGTCCGCAAATCGTTGATACCAAGTCCGAGGAGCTTGTTTTAAACCATATAGAGATTTCTTTAGCAAGCAAACATAATTTGGATGTTTCTTATCTCAAAACCCCAGGAGCTGATGCATGTAGACTGTATCATCAAGATGACCATGAAAAAAGGCATTCTTGACATCCAGTTGATGAATGGTCCAAGATTTTGAAAGAGCGATACTAAGAACTGCTCATTTTTAGGGATTGCGGAATGGATCGTTAACACAAAACAAAACTAGAGAGGGGTGAATAGTGTTTTTGAGAATTAAAAAAAAAAAATCTAAACTTATATGAAATAATATATGAATCAAACACCACGTAAACAATCATGGACACAAAATCAAACATAAATGCAAAGATAAACAAAAGTAAAGTGTAGAAAAGGAAAGAACATGCCAGATTTTATACTGATTCGGAATTTCTCCCATGTCCATTCCAATATAACGCTGGATTGTGCAGAGTTTTATTACTATATTAATATCCAATTACAACCCTCCTTGATTTCACGGCTAAAAGGGATACCACTGATAACCCGTCGTTGATTTCACGGCTACAAGGGATACCAATGATTCCTTTACTCAACTCAAACAATTACAAACGGCCCTATAACTCTTCAGTATCACTTGATTCAGAGAGTAATGAGTGGAGAGTGTAGAGAAAAGAAGATTAGTGAAAAAAGAATTGAATTCGGCCGTGTATAAGTGTAGAAATCATAAAAATGAGAAGATGTAATGGTGTAAAGAAAGGGAATGAAGATGGAGAAGAAGAAGTGATTAAAAATTCGAAATCAACCCCATTTTATAATGTGTGAAATGTTGCAACGTCTCAGAACCATCACAAATATTGAAAAGACACTTCCTTTCAAATTTGAAAAAATGACAATTATATGTCGACATGTATATATATGTATGTCGACATATACATGTTCAAAATTGAAATTTGAATATTTTTCAAGTGTTTTGATATATATATATATATATAATTCTTAAATTAAAATATAGTGTTATAAATAAATATTATAAAGTAGAAATCATATGAAAACATAAATATAAACTATATAAACATATTTATAAAATTATAGAGTTTAAAACTATATAAATATAAAATATAAATATATAAAACTTGTAAAGTATAAACTTATAAAACTTAAGTTTAAAATCAAATAAAAATAGAAAGTAAAATAGAGAAGAAAGAGATTGAAGAGAGAATTTGAAAAATAGAATTTGAAATTATTTTGAATTTGAACCTGGATTTCTATTCAAAGTCTTACATAATCTAGACTCTATAACTATATTTATCTTGAACTCTTGGAATATTGAATACCCATGAGTCTTGAAACATCTCTGAATTTTGAATCTCTAGCATCTTTAAACTGTACAGTCTTCAATAATAGTTCTTGTATATAAATCCTGCACATGTATGTATGTGTGTGTGTGTGTGTATATATATATATATATATATATATATGTATATTCTAGACATAAGTGTTAGTATATATTTTATAATCAATTAATATTGAAATAAGATTGTTGTCATCAAAACTCTTTCTCCAACAATTTCACCTTTTTGATGATGACAACCTTAGTTTATAAAATATCATACCTTTATATGCTTGTTGATGATGATCCTTCAAATACCCCCTGTCTATATGAATCCTATAAATTATGTCTATATTTTATAATTTCTCCCCCTTTGGCATTATCCAAAAGAAATTATAAAACTACTCCCCCTAAAACGTATAACTATCTAAATAAAACCTATAAATAACTAAGCAATTCCTAAATCAAAGTAGTTACTCCCCTTAAGAAAAGTATTTCCATTTATAATTCTAACATACTCCCCCTTAATTCTATATTTATCCATACATATCCTATGATTCATATAATTGATTCTATACTAAAGTATATATAACTTCCCCTAAACTCATGCCTATATAATATCCTTATATCTATAAATTTCTGTAACTCCCCATAAATCTATGACTATGCTAGTCTAATAAACTAAATGAAAGGATAATAAACTAAGCAAACCAATCAATATTTATAATCAATTCAAACAAGCAAATCAATCCAAACAAGTAATTCAAACAAACAAGCAATTCAAGTAAACAATTCAAGCAATTCATACAATCAATTCAAACAATCAATCTAAACAATTAAATTAACCAAAGCATTTACTTAGAAACTCTGAAACTCTCCCTTAATCTAATACAAGACTAAACCTAACATATACTCTAATTTCCTTAAAGTTATAATAAGACTTTAATCTAGACTAAGAAATAACTCTAATATAATATCCTTACAATTATGATATAAGCAAAGCAATTTTGTCCAAACAATCAATCAATTCAAACATAAAACCAAACATTTCTTATATTTGTATTTTTTTTAAAACTTATAAAGGTCCTATCAACCACTATTGAAATTTAACCATGTCAAGTAAGTCAATCAAGTTATTTAAGTCAAACAAATCAAACAAACCAAACAAGTCAATTAATCCAATCAATTTAATCAAGCCAAATAAGTCAATCAGATTAATCAAGACAAAGTAAATATGTTATGTGTGGAGTTAAAGTTAACATGTAATGCAGTGTTTTGGTAATAATGCAGTATGACATATGCAACACTATATGAAGTGATATACTGAATGAAATGCAATTTGTGATGTAAATGATTTTAATTTGAGATGTACTATAATTTGTAATAATGATGTATGAAATGAAATAAGATGTGTAATGATAGTATGCAGAATGATTTGGTAATTATATCTATTTAGGTAGTTAGGGATTGCAGAATGGGTCGTTAAGACAAAACAAACACTAGAGGGACGTGAATAGTATTTTTGAGAATTTAAACAAAATCTAAACTTATATGAAATAATATATGAATCGAACACCACATAAACAGTCATAGACACAGAATCAAACACAAATGCAAAGATAAACAAAAGTAAAGTGCAGAAAAAGAAAGAACACACCAAATTTTATATTGGTTCGGAATTGCTCCTACGTCCAGTCCCAAACAACTCTGGATTGTGCAGAGTTTTATCACTATAACAATATCCAATTACAACCCTCCCTGATTTCACGGCTACAAGGGATACCATTGATTCCACACACACTTGATCAAGTATACCCATCCTTGATTTCATGGCTACAAGGGATATCACCGATTACCTGTCCTTGATTTCACGACTACAAGGGATATCACTGATTCCTTTACTCAAATAAAACAATTACAAACAACCCTATAACTCTTCAGTAGCACTTAATTCAGAGAGTAATGAGTAGCGAGTGTAGAGAGAAGAAGATTAGTGAAAACAGAATTGAACTCGGCAGAGTATAAGTGTAGAAATCATAAAAATGAGAAGACATAATGGTGTAAAGAAAGGGAATGAAGATGGAGAAGAAGAAGTGATTAAAAATTAGAAATCAGCCCCTTTTTATAATGTGTGAAAGGTTGCAATGTCTCAAAACCATCACAAATAGTGAAAAGACACTTCCTTTCAAATTTGAAAAAAATGACAGTTATATGTCGACATGTATATATATGTATGTCGACATATACATGTTCAAGATTGAAATTTGAATATTTTTCAAGTGTTTTGATATATATACAATTCTGGAAATTCTTGAATTAAAATATAGTGTTATAAATAAATATTATAAAGTAGAAAATCATATGAAAACATAAATATAAACTATATAAACATATTTATAAAATTATAGAGTTTTAAAACTATATAAATATAAAATATAAATATATAAAACTTATGAAGTATAAACTTATAAAACTTATGTTTAAAATCAAATAAAAATAGAAAGTAAAATAGAGAAGAAAGGAATTGAAGATAGAATTTGAAAACAGAATTTGAAAAATAGAATTTGAAATTATTTTGAATTTGAACCTGGAGTGCAGTTCAGAGTCTTACATAATCTTGACTCTATAACTATATTTATCTTGAACTCTTGAAACCTTGAATACTCGTGAGTCTTGAAACATCTTTGAATTTTGAATCTCTAACATCTTTAAACTGTACAGTCTTCAGTAATAATTCTTGTATATAAATCATGCACATGTGTATGTGTGTGTGTATTCTAGACAGAAGTGTTATTATATATTTTATAATCAATTAATTTGAAATAATGTTATTGTCATCAAAACTCCATTCTCCAACACTCTAATGGTTGTTGGTTTTACCACTGGGCTAAAAGTTTCTTCACAATCAATACCCTACTGCTGAGTTTTACCATCACCTACAAGACGGGCATTATGTCACTTAAAAGAACCATCAGATTTGTACTTGTAACGAAAAATCCACATATATCGAATTACATTCACAATAGGTGGCCTTGGCACTAACTCCCAAGTATTATTATCAATTAAAGCATTAAATTCATCCACTATTGCACTATTCCAGTTTTGGTCATGAAAAGCACTAACGGGGTCCTTAGGTATGGGAGATATGTTTCTGGTAGATGTGTGTAAACTGGTAGTGTATTTGGAATTTGGTTTAAAAATGTCATTCATTGCTCGAGTTTTCATACGATGTAATATTGGGTTGTTAGGCTAAGGAGAGTTTTGTGAGCTTTGGGTTTGGTTCGTTTGAGCAGTTGAAATGGAGGTGTTTGGCGAAAGAGATGCTGTTGACTTAGAGTTGTAAGATCGGGCAGCAGTTTTGTTAGGGTGAGTGGGCTGTGTTTGTGGACTGAAAAGAAGAGAAGTGGTTTGTGGGCTTAGCTAAGTTTGTCGACCAACCCGAGTGTTGACAACACATGGAGTCATTTGTTGGGGAATTGAGCTCGTGGGAGCTAGTGGCGCAACAAAAGAGGATGCAACTGGGTTCGTTTGAGGCCATGGACCAGTAAAGGGAGGCTGATTTAGTGGGCTAGAATGAGGCGTGGACTCAGTTATGTTTAGAGGCTCTGAAGTAGAATGCAAATAATTCAATGAAGAATTAGAACTATTGACAATTAAAAAATCATACGTTGTATTTGTGGTTTTGTGAATTTGTGCAAATGAGAATTTGGTCTCAATGAATTTCACATGACTACAAATAATGTTTTTGCCACTTTCCATATCGTAACACTTTGAGCCTCTATGGTTGGAGTGGGACCATGAAAAGCACATAGAGTGGATCAAACTTGCAATTTATGGATAGAAGTGGTTGGAAACAAAGGAAAGCATAGGCAACCAAATACACGCAATGCCGAATATTTGGGATCACATTGGTATAGAATTTGAGTGGGGTACTGAAATCCTAAGACTTTTGTTGGAAGTATGTTAAGAAGATATGTGGCCATTTCTAAAGCAAGGTGCCAAAAAGAAGGTGGCATAGAGGCTTTAGTAAGCAAGGTGCGAATGATGTTGTTTATTGATTTAATGTGTTGTTCGGCTATGCCATTTTGAGGAGAGGTGTGGGGACAAGAAAGGCGGAATAACATTCCATTATGATCAAAGAATTGTTTAAAGGTGCCATTTATGTATTTTGTACTATTGTCACATTGGAATGTTTTAATATTACCTTCAAATTGAGTTTTGATTAGAGCATGAAAAGTTTGGAATAAATGTTTGACTTGTGATTTTTTGGCAATAGGGAAAGCCCACAAAAATTTGCTATAATCATCAAGAAAAAGAACAAAATAACAGTGACCAAGAGAACTAACAACAGGCGATGTCCAAAGATCGCTGCGAATAATATCAAAAGATAGCAAAGTGTATGACAGAGAATCATAAAGTGGTAATTTAGAATGTTTTCCAAGAGGACAAGAAGAACAATAAGTTTTACGAGACTTATAACAATTAATGAAGTTTTTATGATTTAACGATCTGAGCACAGCGACGCCAGGATGTCCTAAGCGGTTATGCCAAAGATTTCGAGAGAGAAGTAAAGGCTGACTGATTCATAAAGGGAGTGGTTTGGTTATTGGAGAAGAGAGGATAAAGATCCCCGCTGCCGTCACATCTCATAAGTTTGGTTTCCATTTGTAAATCATTAATAGAAAATCCAAACGGATCAAATTCAACATAAACCATATTATTAGTGGTGAACTTACGAATGAATATCGGGTTTTTAATAAGTTTAAGAGCATGTAAAACATTATTTAGGCTAAATGGAGGGTATGATAAGGGTAAATCAGTGCTACCGTGACCAACAATTGGAATTAGATGACCATTGTCAACAACAAAGTTTTGATAATTGTTGTTGGAATTGAAATAAGAAGAAAGTACATCTTGATCCGCTGTCATGTGAGAAGTGGCACCGATATCCATGTAAAAAAATTCATCAACATGCATAGCGACCATTGGTGGTGATTTAACAGGAAAAGAGATAGTTGAAGATGGAGAGAAGGATGGAAGAGCAGAGGTTTAGATATTCGAAACATGCTCTGATACCATGATATAATTCAATTTTTGCTTGGCATTTCATTATTCTCAGCCCCTTTATATAGAAGTTTAGGTCTACAAATGTTTACATGAATTATTGCAATTAAATAAACATTAACATAAATAATATATATAGTACCATATGTAATATATATATTAACATAAATGATAGATGTCAAATATTCTATCATTAATATATATATATATATATATATATATATATATATATATATATATTAACATAAATGACAGATATCAATTAATATATATTACCATATGTAATATATATTAACAAATATCAAATTCTCTAACAGAAACGAAGCAATCTGATGTGTGAATGCCAAAAGTGAACACTATGGAAAGTAATATATTTCTTTAAAATAAATATTTATAGTTGTTCCAAATTTATTTAAGGTGCAATTTACTAGGACACACAACCGACTAATTGGTTCTAATAGATTTATCTTCATGGTCTACAGAAATAACAGAAAGGAGTTTTGATGGGGTCGACTTAAGTATATAAATAAGTGTTTTCATGACCCTACCATGCCGCGGTCCGACCTCGAATAACCCTGAACCTTGAATCATCACGGTGCGGAACTCAATCAGACATCATTCATGCATGAATCCTGATCGAACTTTCAAACTAGCGGTCCAACCTTCAATTTTATAGGGTTAAACCAAATTTTTTTGTTTTTCTCTTATGCTTCTCATTACGTAATTCTCTCTGATCATTCCAATTTTTCCATGTAGTTTGTTTGCTACAAATTGCATCTCAATGCATCCAATTTATAAATTCAAAAGCCGTGTGTAGTTTGTTTGCTACAGATGGTATATATGGAGATGATGAAAGATACAATTATCACTTCAACACACCATGCATGTGAGGAAAAGTAACCAGTAAAATAGTAATTTATATCAAAAACAAAGAAAAAAATATATATCAACATTGCACTTGAATCGCATGTTCTCAACTGAATAACGTTAATTAAAATTCTTGGAAACTTATCCGTGAGTACATGAAACAGCGACTGAGATATAATTTGCTTGGTTGAAGACAAGTAACATAGGATTAGGGTGGTGGCAGGACAAAAATAGTGCAAAACAAAGATGAGTTAACAGGCCTTATTCTTACCACCTATCGAAAACAAAGCAATCTGATGTGTGAATACTGAAAGTAGACATTATGGAAAGTAATATATTTCTTTAAAATAAATATTTATAGCTGTTCCAAATTTATCAAGGTGCAATTTACTAGGACACACCACCGGCCAATTGGTTCTAATGGATTTATGTTCATGGTCTACAGAAATAATAGAAAGGAGACAAAAAAAAATTAAACAGGGCTTTATATTAACTAATTAGCATTTAAATTGTTTGAAGAAGTGCATTGTGGCTTATCTTTTTCTATGTTTCAAGTTTGAACGGTTGTCTTCGTGTGCTTGTCTTCTTCTTCGGTGGACAAGCAATCACGTTTGAAACTTTGAATTCATTTAACCAGATTCTAAAGGGGCAAAAAACCAACAAAAATATCGAAATGCAATATTTTCTTGTATATTAAGATTAAATGGTAGTATATTAAATGTAAGAAACTGATATGTTACATAATATGATAATGGAGCAGTTAATAACACTTTATTAGGACATAAATAAAGAATAATTAAGAAAATATATAACATATTGTAGTGAACCAGTGTCTGCATGCAAGGGGGACATGGATTTATGATAAATCATCAAAATCGATTATTTGAGCATATTTGATGTCCTATGCTAACATATTTTTTTATCAACTTTGTAGTAAAGCTGAAGATGAAATATCGTTTCTAACAGAATTTTCGAATTTCAAGCAAAAGTTTGGGTTTTATATTACAAGTTTTACAACAATACACATATACTTCGGCTGAATCCCAGTTAAGTCAAATATACAGACAACAGAGTTGGCCTAAATTACCAAACTTGTAGTTATGAGTGCACATTTCCTTGCTCAAGCAAATAAATAATGTAATGTAAAGGTCAAAATAGCATAACCAGTATCATTAATAGTTTGCCAATATAGTGGCTTATCGTATACGTATTGAGATAATTTTCTACTGTCTTTCACTCAGGTAGACGTAGAACAGCTTCTACAACGGCTCAAAATATTTTATTTGATTGTATTGAGTGTATATTCCTGAATCTGCAGGAGTCTTGTAAGAATCTTAATAGCAAAGACGTATCCACATGGACATAGGTAGCATCAATGATGCTCAGATTCAACAAAATAAAAAATAAAAAATCAAGAACTACAAATTGTAAAAACAATGATTACGACGTTTCTTGGTAGAAACTATAAATTTTCACACCATCCAGCTGTCTAAGATAAACATGTTAAACAAATCTTCCTCCTTTCTACGTACTTCTATATAAACACAGTCTTGCAAACACACATTTCCACAAGGGGGAAAATGAAGACAAACACTTGGTTCCTAGGCACATTCCTAACTAGTGTAATATTCCTAAATGCTACTAATTCATTTTGTAAGGCTGACCCTACAAATGGGTTCACCGCAATGCCATTAACAGAAAAAGATTTTGTCATCCAATGGCCATACAACTTACCACAAAGTGAAAGGTACAGTTATATCGATGGAGTACATAAGCTGTGGGTGTATTCAACTGACAAGCCATTCAAACCTGACACAACAACTAAACCCCGCACTGAAATATTCATCAAGGTGACCACTATCTACCAGTGTTTTTTTGCGCGTGTGCGTGCGCGTGCGCTTATGTGTGTATACTTCTCAAATTCAATATAATTTCTGTGGTGCAGGGATATGAATACACATCAGGTGTGTGGCAATTTGAGGGCTATGGCTTCGTGCCCGATGGAACAAGCGGTGCAGCAGTTGTGCAAATACACCGTACCACAGCACCTGCAACTGTGCTAATGTTGGATGCTGTTGATGGCGACTTGAAACTTTACCATAGCACAGTAGTAGAATCAAACATCTATAATAGGTGGATGAGAGTAAATGTGATACATGATGTGGACGATAATAAAATTACAGTGTTTGTCGATGGGGTTCGGAAGTTGAAAATCGAGGGAAATGGAAAGGACAAGTTTTATTTCAAATGTGGAGTCTATGGCCAAGTTGATGAAACAAAATACATGGAATCGAGATGGAGGGATATTAAAGTACTAAAGAAAACCGATTAGATTGTATTTGTGTATTGTATGTCAAATTAATGGGTGTATCACTTTTGTTTGCAAGAAGCATGTAATTATTTACCAATACATAATAAGCTGCAAGCACTGCCCCTGCTTTCTATAGTGATGCACTTAATTATATTAGTTTTGGAATTTATGTGTTGTATACATATGCTTACTATATACGTGATTAATTAATAATTTTCTGTCGAGGAAAACAATTATGGATTATGAGATATTAGATTATATCTTATTGTATCTATCTCATTTCAGGTCGGGCTATATAGTTTGTCCATTATTGTTTCAACTATGCACTTGCCTACAAATAAATCTTTACTTAGATGGTTTAATTCTCAGTGGAAATTTTCCACGTATAATACAGTAAATTACAATATATTTTTGTTAATAAAAAAGGGAAAAAAACACCGCACAATGTTTCTCTATGTGTGAGGGGCCTGAGAAAGTTACCTATTGAATACCAACATTAATTACCATTGAGCTAGGATTCCAACCCTCCTTGTTTAACCCCCTCATTTTGTCCACTGAGCTCAGTGCCATTTAAAGAGAAAATGACATGTTATATATATTTTACTGCAATGATAAGTTACCTATTGGTCTATCTCATTTTCCACATTTCAGTGACAACATCACTGTCAATATTGCCTCATGCTTTGTGAAATCATCTACAGTTTATTAGTGCTTGTGTCTTTCATCCATATATACCAAAGCCTATTATTTTACTGATTTTGAACTCAACCCAATGCTGTAGAATATGAGAACACATGCTAAAAATTAGAATCGTGTGGAATCGTTCTGATAATGGTTTATATGTGTTGGGAATCAAAAAACAAATTTAGATCCAAATCTAAACAATTCATAGGTAAGTATAGTACCAAAATTACTAATAATCACACCAATCATGGTTATTATGGTCAAAATCGCACTGATTACGGTAATTATGATAAAAATTTCCTGAGATAGGCTAAACTGCACGAACTTTTTTTACATTTGCTTTATAGCATACAAATGTTATTTATGCCAAAGCAGTTTGTTCTTTGACGTTATTTTCTACCCCCTCCCTAATCATGTTTCTACTGAAAAAATTTCCGTACCCACGACGTCCTCACTTGTCGTTCAGCGTAGATGAAGCAAGACCACTAAACAAAGCTTTCATGTATTACAAGGGGAACACTGTGTTCCGACGGTTGCCGATGGAATTTCCAACGACCATCGACGGGTGCTTCTTTCCATTGTATTTTTGTAAATAAATTATAGAACCTCAGAAACCGTTGATCTGTATATCATTGACGGTCGTCGATCGCTGTTGGAGACTTACGGGATATCCAAACCCGAGACCTGCTTTTTCCCTACTTCCTTCTCTTCTCCATGTTGAATATTTTCAAAATAGCTTTGGGTTTTGGGGTTTGTTAAGGGAAAAAAGGTAAGAAATGATTAGTCCCACATTGTCACTACAATAAAAATACCATATTATAACTAGCTATTTGCAACTGGCGACATATGTAGTTGTAATAAATGATATTTAGCAACAGTTATTTTTTAGCAGTTGCGATAAATGTGATTTAACAACCAATATTTTCAGACTGTTGCGAAAACATGTTTTTGCAACAACACTAACATGTCAATTGCGAAAAACTTATTTTTTACAACCGGATTTCCGTGCCAATTGCAAAAAACATACTTTTAATTAGCAACTGCCCTATAATGTCATTTGCAAAAACACATTTTAGCAAGTTTTTTTTTAGCTTGTTGGGAATTGCGATAAATGTGATTTTTTACAATTGGCATTTCCAGCCACTTGCGAAAAACTTATTTTTAATTAAAAAAGGAAATTCAATTATGCAATAGACATATTTTTAACAGCATTAAACAATAAAAGCTAAATATGTAATAATTGATAGTTATTATTAATAAACAATAATATATTCATAATGATCAGTATTTAATAAATAATATTCAATTACAGTCATGAAGTAATAAATAATAGGTAACAAATAAAAAGTTACATTTTAATAATTACTACTAGATAATAAATATTTAATATTTAAAACTAATATTTAATATATTTAATAATTAATAGTTTATAATTATTTCTAATAATTATAAGTATAATTAATTAAAGAACTACTAATTTTTGGTAGTGATGTATAAATAATAGTGTTTACAAACTAATTGTTTTATGTAAAACTTTTATGTTAAATTATGATTTATACCTAATATTTTTAATAATTAATAAGTAATATTTTAATAGTTTATAATTAACTAACTAATTGATAATTTCAAATAATAATATATCTTTACTAATAATCGGAATAGTTTGGTATTACACTTTTTTGGTGTACACGCAAACTACCGAAAATGCCCTTTATTCGAAATTATGTTCTACATTTTCTCTTTGCTGAATCAAAATTAATTGCTCTATTTCCAGAAACAGTCAATTCCTTAAATTTCTCATACTCATTCCTATAATATTAATTTCTCTATTTTCAGAAATAGTCAATTACTTAAAATTCTCATATTCATTCCTATAATATTAATTGCTCTATTTCTAGAAATAGCCAATTTCTTAAAATTCTCATATTCATTCCTATCTTTATTAATAGTTCAGAATATCACCTTAAATTTTGCAACTTGATGGTTTCTTATTTTTAAATGCTCTTTTCTAGCATTTACTGCATTTCCGATAAGCATTGAACCGGCTAAAATTCGGTTACCCGTGCATGAACAGTTCAAAATATCACCTTAAATTTTGCAACTGGACGGTTTCTTATTTTTAAATGCTTGAACTCTATAAATATCGCCTAAGATTCTTCACTATTTCTCCACTCCACCATTACTCCTACTGTGCTCTACCGTTTCTCTTTATAATAATAAAAAAAGAGCTTTGTAAAATTTTACAGTATTTTACATCGGCTTACACTGCAGCAAAGAAGACAAACGTGTTTTGGGGAGGATAACGTCATTAACAGGTGAGAATCCACTCGCAAATATATTTTGATAAATTAGGATGTTTTGCCTTTTGCTTTGTCTCTTTACTGCACTTATTGTTTGAGTGATGCTGAGCAAAGTTGGTGTTTTCAGACAACTTTTCTACTTTAATAAATATAATTAAATTTAAAATATTCGGTTGCTTTATTAATTTGATGAAGCTTCTCATTTTCTAACATGACTGGAAGGAGTTTGGTGATTTCAGTTGGAGTCGCGGCTGAGAAGTGTGATGGTAGCAGGGAAGATTTGCTTCCTGTGTACGTTGTAGTAATTATGATGAGGTGGGTTCATTCAGGATGTGGCCATTTGTGCTGGTAGGGGAGGCCACAGTGACTTTCTTGGGACGGTCAATGGCAAGGAAGTTGATGATCAGCTAGCTCAGTGACATTTTAACGTTTACAGATGGGGAAGAGGATCCAGTAGAAGGCTTAGAGGTCGGAGGTGCGGGTGTGCGAGGGAGGGATGGTGGAGAGGGTGCAATGTGCTTAGATGAGAAAGTTCAAAACAACTAGGAATTGAGAGTACTCTATGTTTGGTAGTATTTTTATACATGCCTTTACTTCGTAGACCAAATCAATTTTTTATTGTATATTTTTACATTTATTGTATAATTTTTTTAATATTATTAAGCTCCTTATGCATGCATCTGTTCCACTCCTTTAGTCTGCTTTTAGTTATTTTGAGCACATGCCCCACTCAGTAAAAATTGAATCCTTCCATCTATTCATGCATTTCCATATTTATTGCATTATGTCAATTATTGGCATAGCGGAAAAACTCTCTTTTCTTTAATTTTTTGCCTTTTTAAATCAAAAAAATATGCCATGGATTATGCTTATCTATAGAAGTATTTAAAATATTGACTTTGATATTTTAAAAATAACAATCCACGCATGAAGCGTGTGCCATGATCACGCGCGAAGCGCGTGCCATGACGCTCGTATTAATATACACTTTTAGAAAAATTAATACTCGCAAATAATATAAAAAGATCAAAAAATCTAAAATAAGCCTAGAAATATTCATAAAATTTAAAAACAAAATTTCAGAATTTTTAAAAATTAAAAAATAAAAGATTTATATATTACAAATTTCAGAAAACTTTAAAAGTTAAAGCAATTTAAAGCCCAAAAAATATAAATATTACTGTACAGAATTATTAATTTCAAACGCATTTTGGTTCAACAACAAAATTTTGGCCCTATTTCCATAATGTTCCCACCGACCAAAATATTTCACTCCCTCTACTTTAACATTTCAAAGCCGCCAATTCCTTAGAACCCCCAATTTATGTAATCTTCACACCAAAACCCCCAGTTCCTTAAGACTGCCTCCAGATCCAAATTGAAACCCTTCCGTTGTTCACCCATCATCCAAATTTACGTAGTTTTCATAACAAAACCCCCAGTTCCTTGAGATTACCTCCAGATCCAAATTGAAACCCTTCTGTTGTAAGCCCTTTTATGCTTACCAAGGTATAATAGGAGGTAACGTAATCCCTCTTATGTTACCAATAAACCTTAACATTATAAGCCCAATCATTTTTCCATCTATTTATAAATTCATTACTTGTGACGAATTTTTTCCCCATTTCTTTTCTTTTTTATAATGTTGTCTGGTTAGGAGGTAAGGGAACGCTGAAATTCCTCTTGAACTTTGATATGTATGAGAGGCGTTGATTGTAAGGGAATTTAGTACAATTATTTTTTCACTTTCTGGAAATTTTTAACAGTTATTTTTCAAATTTAAATGATGTAGTTCAAAACTTATAATCAATTCTTTTACATAACAAAAATGTTTGTTCATTTGAAGTTCTTATACGTATAAGCTATTGCTTAAGATATAAGTGTAATTCGAGTTGAACAATAGTTTCTTTTAGTGGCTATGTTTATGAATTTCAAGTTCATGTACAATACCTCCAGATTCTACGCTTTTATTTAATGTGGAGTTCGCTAGCAAGGAATAATGCTACATATTCCTTGATAGGCATATGTATGTTCATGATAGGTAGCTGGAGCAAAACTGCAGATTTGTTCTGATGAATTAGTGAAATCGATTATTTTGTTATAATATTTGTAAATTAACGAGAGAGTAGAAATATGATTAGAAAATATTCTATTTAAAAAAAGTATGTTGTATGAGAGTAGAAATTGTTATATATGGATAGTGTATGAAAAATATGGGAAATTTTGTTGTAATTTTTTGTACTATTAAAATTTTGTTGAAATTATATAATTATTTATTTATTTCATTTTATGATATATGGTATTAATATGTATATTTATTTGGTGCAATTAAATTTTTTTATTGTTAAATTTCCAATTGGTATTTATAGTAATAAAAGAAAATATTGCAATTGGCATTTATAGTTGTAAAAGAACCTTTTGCAACAAGCACTTAAAATTGTAAAATGTATTCAACCTATTGCAGCTTCCCATATCTAGACTGCTGGATTTCCGTTGCAATATATTTATTGCAATTGGTGTTGCCACTTGCGAAATGCGTATTTTGTTGTAGTGATGTGGAAATTTGGGGACCATACACTACAACAAAAATACTTTATTAGTCCAAAAACAATGTACCAAACGGTGGAATAAATTACAAAAGAGGGGATATTGAAAAAAAAATATTATTAATTGCAAAATATATTATAACATTAATAAAACGTTTTTGTATGGTACAAAAAATTACAACAATCAAGCTAAAGTGGTTAAACATTTTAACTCTTTATAATATTTATAGTTTGTTGTCCCTTATTATGAAGTCTAACGATAAATTATAAAAAGTTATAAAGCATGCTTTTGACAATGTTACTAATATGTTAATTATAATATTAAAATCAACAATATCAATCAAAAGTTGTTAGTATAGCGTTGTTAACAATGAAAAATATACATTGTTCTAAATATGAATAGTGATAACCCTATAGAGATGTTGTAAAATATAAATTGAATATAAATTTGTAACACCCCGCATTTTTAACTCAAGATAATAAAATGAGAATAACTTAATTTACTATTCAGATTTAAGTGAAACAGACTGCGCCATTACTTTCGTCTTGGAATTCTGGTCAAAATAGAAACCTGACTTGCATAAAAACGGACACCGTATGAAGAATTTATTAAGGTTGAAATTTGTATATGCATAAGAAGAGTATATATGAATAAAATAATTCTAGAAATTCAAAATAGTTCAAATTCACATTGAAAAAGGGGAGCGGGAAAATTCCCGCCCAGGGGTGTCGACCCCATCAAGGGGTGTCGACCCCTGGATCGACCCCATAAGGGGGGTGTCGACCCTGGGTCGACCCCAAAAGAGGGGGGTGTAATGACCCGCATTTTTAGAGATATATAATTAATTTATTTAATTATATAATTGGTGATTTAGAGAAGTTAATGATCGTTTAATTAAATAATATTGAATATTTAACTAATAATTATAATATAATAATATATTATAATGTCGAAATAGTTAAAGATAGCTGAATTCACAATACAGTGTGAATTGGATTATATATAAGGTATAATTCAGTTTGGAACTGAATTAAAATGACGAATATATTTCATTAACGAAGTTAGAGCGTATAAATTATAATATAATTATAATTGAGCTTGAAATGGCGCGGCGGTTCGCTATTTGGTGATTCAAACTTCAACTGAATGTACAGGATTCGTTTTAAGCCGGATTTCTATGAAACAAGAAACATGTGGAGCTGGTGGAGTATATCTTTCTAGTGGAAGAGAAAAATCAGGATTTCGTCGCATAGATTTTGATATATGTCCAAATCAAATTTTAAAATAGTCGCTATAGAATCGTTTATCGACCGTAACGGATTATTCGATATAACTAGAGATCGGGTTTGAATTTAGACAAGGTTCTGTTGGGAAGTAGTGATAATTTAATTTTTAGAATTTTATGGAAAATTTTAATTAATTAAATAAGCGACTTTTTATTTGGAGTATTTTGCACCCTGTAATCAACATTTTGGGGTTTCACAATATGAGCTCACCTACAGGTATTTTTATATTTCTGTGATCGTGACACATTTCTAGACATGACCGTACTTTTATTTCTGTCTGTAGCAGCTCGTATATGAACAAAAATTTATATAACAATGGAAATGCCATTGTATCAACATGACTTCACTAACTTTAGAATACAAGCCACTGTATACAAAATATATAATACAAGAGATAGAGTTGGACACCATTTGACTGATTTCACAAGAAAATACACTTTAATATAATTAGTAAGGCAAGGTACTTGGACCTTTGTTACTCAGTTTGAAGCCTTACGTGTACCATGCAAAGGCATGTTCCCTTTTTACTAAATAATTACTTCCTTAAAACAAACAATCAAATACCTATACGTGGTTGCTTGACAACAAAGGAAATCGGATGGTAGGCGTCGAATACTTTGCAACTAAGAGAGTGTACACGTATGAATTTTCACCATTCCTTCCATAATGTAGACGTGTTTCAGCTACTACCTAACGCTGTACCTAACCTTAGCACTAAAGTTTTCTTTGTATATAAAATACATACGCAAGGCTATCCGAACTCCTTTTCTACTGCAAACTTTAAATGGCTTCAAGAGGTTTAAGAAATCAAATAAAATATATATAAATATATATGTATAGCTGTATATATAATAGCACCAGGATTTCCGAGAGCGTGAGTATATACCATCGGGTCAGTGACTGCGTTCATGGGTACGAGAGAAGGGAGGCCAGTTCGAAGTGGAAACAGATCTGAAACCGTGAAGGACTGGAAGAAGGCATTCATGTTTTGGCGTGGAGTTGAAGAGTGCGGGGTTGGTTCAGAAGGATGCATGGCGCTAGAAGGAGTACGTGAGGTAGGAGGAAGTGGCGTTCAAAGGGGCCGTGTTTCTTTGTTCTTGGAGTTGGCGAGTTCATTTGGGGATGAAGACCTGAAATGCGTTCAGCCTACGGAGTTCGAGTGAGCAATGTGGATATGGGAACCGAATATGTGAAGGTAACAACAGAAAGAGGAGATAGGGGTATGGTGTTGCAAAGATTTGAACGAGAAAAGTGTGGGTGATTTTTGTTTAAAACTTTGTTGAAGAATGAAAGAGGTTGGTCGATGCAAAAGGACACGGTAATGGCTACTGTAAGGAGCTTCAGCGCCTGTTGGTTTGGAAGAGAAGGAGTATGTTTAAACGGGTTGTGATGCAGAAGGGTTATTGGGCAGAGGTTGAAGAGGCATGGCCCAATTCAGGGAAAATAGTTAGTTTCAAAGTTTATTATATAATCAAACTTGCATAAATCATATCTCATGCATACGAAATCAGAATTGGGCAAAACAAGATCCGTTGGGATCGTATGGACGGGAGCAACACAATGAGACTGACTGGAAGTCCATCGGAGACAGTTACAATTTATGGCGAAATAAATTGTCCGACTGAATCAAATAACGCAAACTGTTATTTAACGGTTAACGCGCAATGTGAGTAAAACTCACTAACTCTCCTCAATTTATATTTTAATATAAATTGTACTTTATTTTGTTGACTGCTGTATATTGATCGTTAAACTGGACTGTTAAATAGATTTGATTGAAAACGTAGATATAGTCGTATATTATATCGTTAATCAAATATTGATTCTGTCCAGTAGAATATTTCATATTGAAATGAAATTTGATGTATATTATACTGTGTAACATCTGTGGATGCAGGGAGACAGGTTGGAGGAATCCGACTGGGTTCCTCAACAATTATTTTACTGTTTTCATATATTGTGATATATGTTGTGATTTATAATCTGTTATTGATTATGGATGTTAGAACGATATTGATCATCGTTGTTTGATATTTTAAATATCATAAGAAACCCTGGGATGTAAAAAGGAATATTTCAATGTATATTGAAATAAAGGAATTTTATAAAATCACAGAGTTTTATAAAAGGGAAATTATTTATAAAACGAACACGGTTTTATAAAAGGAAGGTACTTATAAAACGAATAGAGTTTATAAAAGGAAAAAAAATGTTGATAAAACAAATAGATTTTTATAAAAGGGATATTTATTTCGAAAATAAATAGAAATAAGGAATATTTATTTAGAAGAGAAATAAACAGTTAAATAGGAATATTTGCAACGGTAAATAGAAGTTGTAAATAGGAAATATTTGCAACGGTAAATATAAGTTGTAAATAGGAAATATTTGCAACGGTAAATAGAAGTTGTAAATAGGAAATATTTGCAACGGTAAATAGAAGTTGTAAATAGGAAATATTTGCAACGGTAAATAGAAGTTGTAAATAGGAAATATTTGTAATGGTAAATAGAAGTTGTAAATAGGAAATATTTGTAACGGTAAATAGAAGTTATAAATAGGAAATATTTGTAACGGTAAGTAAACGTTAAAAAAGGGAAATAGTTGTAACGGAAAACGTAGTTTATCAAAAGGAGTTAATCAAACGTAGTTTATCAAAAGGAGTTAATCAAACGTAGTTTATCAAAAGGAGTTAATCAAACATAGTTTATCAAAAGGAGTTAATCAAACGTAGTTTATAAAAAGGGGTTAATCGAATATAGAAATTAAGAAGTGAAGTTAAACAAAAATTAGAAACTGACTAGAGATTAGTAAGTTGAATAGTTTTCTGAGTGTTGATCTGATGTTGGTTTCGGCCTTCGGGGTTTATACTTAGAGAATTGTTCTCTTACTAGTTTACAGTTAGGGACTAATAGTTGTGGAATGATAGTGATGCGTAAATGAGGATTGGAAATGTTTTCCAATGTTGAAAATGTATATTTTCTAGTTTTAGAAAATAAGGAAATATGAATATATATATATATATGATTGATGATTGGATCGATAATTCCATTTGGAATTAAGATCGTTGTTTGTACACCGACATATTTTCATTTGATAGTTAAATCACAGACTATCGAAGTTTTGACCATTTTACGTTGTTAATATGGAGAGACCGGTTGGATTATTATCCGAAGAACCACTCCGTATCGACATAAGCGTTGTGATCAAATACGATGAAGAAATTGAAGACGGAGTAAAGTGCAAGGGCTGTCCTGTTTACATAATAGTGCCTTCGGTTTCGTTCAGTCCCAGAACGAACGTATATGGACGAATGTCCGACATAATAGTTCCAATGATCGAAAGAGTTGGACTGTACAAATATATATGGTGGCCAACGGATTTATTCCCTTCGCATAATATCCAGAATCTATTTGTGCAGATCCAACTAATGATTAACGGATCTGATAATGTGGCATTCAAAGTGATCGTGTTATCAATGAATGGAAAGTAAGCGTCGCTTCTAGCCTCACATCTGGTAAATGACAAAAATCGGGCAGGCAGCATGGCTAAGTCGGTCGCACCGAAGTAGGGTGTATAATCACCTATCTAGAGAATATTCATTTGCTTCTTTAATCTATCAATTCTGTCCCATATATATACGGGAAACGGTTGCTGATCCCGACCGTTGGTGATGTACATTCGATACACTCAAGCGAAATGAGTGGTCGGTCATGTGTGGCTGAGTTGCAAGATGTTCTTGTTGAACTCCAGTGTATCGTTCCTAGAGTACACTGATCGGAAGGTGGTTCCATACCTTGTCATAGTTGGAAACCCAATCATCCAATACGCACCTGCGGTTTTGATTGTATACTATATATGTAGAACGTGAGATGCAAGCGTTTCTACTAGACTGATATCTATTTGTATTTAGACATTATCATAATATCAGAATGATATTGCTTTTCAAAGATGTTTGGATTCTCATAAGGGAAAAACCCGTTCCGTATTCACGGCGTGGTCTTTTGAGATATCATATACCTGTTTAAATGATTTGAGTTTACTCACACCAGTCACATGACTGACCCGGAGTTTATTTGTTTTGTCTTCCCTAAACTCTTGGGTGCCTAAATTTGTACGGGCAGTCAAGTAGTCGGGATTTACAGATGCACTTGGAGAGCTTGGAGCAGGAGGCTTCAGCAGTCGATAGCTATTATTTATTCCGCTGTGATGTTATATGTTGTACTCTGAAAATGGTATGTATAAACAGTTATAACTTTGTATTTCAAAAGTTATGTTATATTTTATTCGTTCCGCTGTGAGATTCGTGTTACTCTGATGTTGTTGTTGTTGTCTTCTTCTTCTTCTATTCTAAGTTTCTATCTTATCTATCCTCACTCTTTATCTTCTTTCTATTAGTTTCTTGAATTTCTAGTGCAATTTGGAGTTGGACTTGTGTTATTTAGTCAGCTCAAATTGGGCTGGATTTTCGGGTCACTACAGGGGGTCAACCCCCTACTACAGATCTGGGTAGATTCTTCTGCAGCGAACATGGACTATTTCTTTTACCAAATACGTTGTTGAACACCTATAAATAAGTCTTTAGAGCCAACCCTAAATCTTATATTTCTGAGACAACGCAGAAGCTCTGCCATTCCTCTTCCTCCTCAAATCCATTCAGAAAATTAAGATTATTTGTTTAGGAAAAATTCTAAATGCACATCTAAAGGAAAGGAATGTATGTTTATAAATGGGTGTTCAGATCTCTTATCGAAGTGAGGTAATTCCTATATCTAGTCTATTTTCAATTCTCTTCTCTTTCTTCCCCTTTTCTTTTAGTAAAAATTATGAATCCATGGTTGTTAGGTTCTAAATCCAATTAGGCGAAAAACCATGGAATGGTAGATCTGGACCAGATCCAGGATTTGGAAAGCATATGAGGTGAGTGGATTTAAGTTATATCATTTTGATAATGATATATTATCGTTTAACATTCCCCGTTATTGTACAATGTGAATTGGCTAGAATAATTAGAAGTATTGAGATGTTATTATGACATGTGAAATGTTTAAACATATGGTAAAAAAAAGATTAAAGTGACGAATATGACATGTTGGAATATTAATATGCTAAGATATTAATATGTGGGAAAATTTATATGTTGAAATATAAACTTGTCAAAATATGTGTAGCAATTGTTGTTGTTTCAATTCCATGTTAACTTGTGACATTTATGTACCTGGACCATTAACGGTAGAAATTGAGAAAATTACATCTTAGTTTGTTTGATTTGAACAATTACATGATTAAACGATTACATGTTAGAATAAAATTTATTGTATGTTAGGAGAACATGCGATATAAAATGGGTTTAATATGATGACATGTAAAATATAGACTTGAAAGAATAAACATGCCTAAATTATATAGAAATTTTATAGTAAATAGGAAACTGTAACCGCGCTTAGACACGAGGTTAGATTACACATGTGGTAGAAGTCTGTCAGAACCGCCCGGCATATTTGGCATCCACAAGTGGTAAATCTAATGTGTGGGGTCTAAGTGCATAAATAAAACATGTAACGATGCTAAGACATGAGGTTAAGTCAACTTGTGGAAGAAGTCTGCCCAGAACCGCCCGACAAATCCAGCATCCACAAGTGTAGGCTTAATGTGAGAGGTCTAGTGCATAAACATATATTTAAATATACGTAAATGGCAGGATTGATAAATGGCATTAATATAATTAATGGGAGTGAATCGAATTGAATGAAATCTAATTACAACAGTAAAAGAAAATGGAAATGAACGGGGAATGATAATAACCTATTATAAATAAATTACATTAATGAGAATGTTATATAATAGGTAAACTTGTCCTAGGGACAAGTGAAGATTATAACTTAGGTTATAATAAACTAGTAAGGAAATGAGATAACTGGTGAAATGATATAAGTGGCACTTGATTGTAAATTAAGTAATTATTAATGGGGAAAACCTGAAACTAGTAGTTTGTAATAAGTAGATAAAAGGGGGAAGTTTATGAAATATAAGAAGATGTACTTAATTATAAAGTTAATTAATTTGTAAACTTGGAAGTCTGAAATCTGCTGGTAAGAATAACATGTTTAGGCTTGTTCTAGGGACAAGTGGAAATTATAACTTAGGTTATAATAAACGATAAAGGAAATGGAATAACTTATGTAAGGAGATAAGTTATACTTAACTGTAAATTAAGTTATTTATAAGAACAAGAATCTGAAATCTACGGATGAGGACAACATAAGTTATATTTATGGGAAGAGAAACTTACTAGTGGACCTTAGTTAAGAGAACTAAGTTAGTAAGTAAACAACGATAAGTTGTAGTGACAATGTAAGATGGAATTATGATTAAATAGGAAAGAGTGAGGCAAACTTATAAAATGAAATAAGTTATATTTAATCATAAATGATAAGTGACATGTTAGACAGAAAACATGTAAATTGAGATATACTTAATTACGTATTAAGTAGAACATGTTATTGTAACCTTGAATCAAACAAGAATATAAAGGGATTGTGGACTACAGACCTTAGATCTCAATCTAGAGAATAACATGTTGTGGGCTTATTAATAAACTTAAATGAGTTAAGTTATATGATTGAAATTAATAAGAGAGGGCGGGGGGGGGGGGATTCCTTAGAAATATAAGGGGCTAGAAAGAACTTGGTAACCTGAATAAAAAGTTAATATGATAACCAAGTTAAATGAAAACCTGATGTGGTAAAACAAGCGCATAAAAGAATGTTTAGATATATGGTCTAATAACATATTAAAGTAAGGCGCTTGGACTAGTCCACATGTTTGAGGGTGAATAACCCAACGGGATAGATCATTGTGGTGTCATAAGGCACGAGGGGAGCGCACGTTCATCTGATTATTCTGTCGGTTCCGAAGGACTGGAAGGGGAAGCATGCGGCTTCTTGAGGTACGTAAGGTGCTCCTGGTAGTCCTCTGTGTGGTGGCAGATGTTTAGGCTGTGCCCGCAGAAGTTGGGTCTGCGCGTAACTACCAGGTGGGTGGGCCTTGACTGCAAAAGTAGCTCTGCAGTCAGAATGCTATAACGTGGTGACACTAGAGTGATTCGACGGTCGCCTCAACGGGAAGGCAGTGGGTCACGACCAACAAGGATAGTAGATTGTCGAATGGCCATCATCGACAACCAGTAGGATGTGAAAAGACTAGAGCTAAACCCAATAGACCATTCACCTTTCACTATCGAGGTACGGTGGTTGAGAGGAGAGGCCAACTGGATGTTTAGATTGTTTGTTGTTAGGGGCATGTCGCTTAGCTCTTGTAGTCTTTACTAGTTGAGGGAGGAGCCAAGGTGGGGCCATAGCCACCATGAAAAACAGACCCTAGGAATATATGTATTTTGAGGCTCTTAAAGGCAAGCCTGTACAGATATGGAAAAGCTCCCAACCGAGTTCCGTGTTTCTTGCATCGCCCTGCCACGGAACTCGGTGCACATTATTGGGCGTGCAGTTAAGGCATCGAGCTACAATTAACGATACATATGTGGCAAAGTCTAGATACATGCATGTTTGCTCTGGGTGGTGTATCGTAGACTTGAGGGCATTACTCCGGTATGGAATCTGATTCGATCGAAGGTGGAAGTCCGTACGCTTACGTAGCATAGAATTGACAGATATATGCGAAACGTAACATTGTTATATAGAGATCCGTATGTCACTCCAACGTTGGATGAGGGACTGCATATATTTCGGTGATATTACGGTGGAGACCATGTGAGTGGGGACCATGGGGTGTACCTTAATATTGGGGGTAGCTACATATATACTATGTTAATCCACTGAGAAGTAAATGGGTACGACGTGTGTGTAAGCCTTGAGTGCTGTTAACCCAAGTAACCTAATAAATAAGAAAATGTGATTGAACGGTATATGTAGGATTATCCAAAGTGTATAGTTTAAATCCAGTCACTAGAATATGTGTTCTGACCCCTTCCTCATAACATACTCGCAATTTAGATTTGTGGCAGAGACATGTTGGATACTGGTTAGGAAGTATTATTACTACGGTAAGGCTATATTTTGATTACATTATATTTTATCCATTCCGCTGTGAGATATTTTCTGGGCTCTGACATATTTTATGTCTTTGTCTTTTCTGCAGGGTACTAGAGCAAACCAACACGTGTTTCGATAGATTAGAATTAAAAAAAATCGGCCTGTTGGAATTCGGGTTGTTACAAAATCACCACTATTCTTTGGTGCTGTTTAATATTGAATTTAAGACCTTTAACAAATATTGTTGAAGAACTAAATTTACAATGCTTAAACATTGTTGTTTTACTTGCATATTTCAATAACTTTACGTATATGTTGTGAAAAGGGAAATATAATACAACGTAAATAAGTAATTGCTATAGTTGTTTTTTACAACAGTTTAAATGAACATTATAAATATCTTTTATTCTACAACATTTGTATAGAGAACATTTTTTTTTGGAGAAATCAATAACAACAATTTTCTTAACAGATGTTAAGAAAGATCCACCATTTTTACAACACTTCGGTTAACTGTTGCAAAACAAGTGTTGTAAAATGGTATTTTTGTTGTACTGTCGTTCTTTGACCTTTTTTCTACCCCGTCCCTAATCATGTTATAAGTATAGCTTTCTCATGAGGATGTTAGGGCCTTGGGGATTCTAAATGTTTGCTATGTTGAGAGGAGGGAAGTCGTGCATCACCACTACATACACACGCACTGCTGCCATCGGACCGAACCAGGCTTTGCATAGGTTCATTAAACAATTTTGGATTAAGTATAAACAGTAACGGACCAGATTTCAACCCGTTATGAACTCATAACCAAATTTGAATAAGGCTGGAATATGAAGAGTCGTGCTCGTTTGAATTTGAATGGATGTAGCGTTTGCAACAGTTGTGAACTGTTACAAAAAGTCGTAACACTTGGTGAAAAGTCACCTCCTTCCGCAACTATAAATTGCAACACCCAGAGACATTGCAAAACGCTCAGAACATTCTTCTTCTTCGTAAATATTTTGCAGCACCTCCATTACCAACACCCAGAAAGTGTTACAAAATTCTCGATTTTGCAACACTTGTAAACCATTGCAGAATACAATATTTTTTCTTCACTCTATTCTGCATCTGTAACTACATCGTCAGAATCAGAAACGAAGTGTTCTTGGTCGGATCAAAATAGTACAAACTTTGAATTCGATTACATTGTTTCAAGACTTCATTGAATCCTGAAAGTCGATAGTTCGATAATTCATTTGTATTTGGTTGGTTGAACTAGTATCTGAAATAATCTATTTCGTAGATCCTTGAAATTTCAAGTATGACATTATTTTCAATAGAGTCATCCCGAACTGCAAAGTTTTCAATAAATTTCAGATAATATACTTCAACAATGGAAGAATCGAGCACATTACAAGTAATGAATCAACATTTAACTCGATTGGGGCGGTCTTATGGAGCTCGTTGGCAAAAGATAATGAAATTATTTTTAATGACCATTAAAGTATTCTAAATTTTGGAAGATGGATTGGAAGCGATACCAAAGGAAACTAACAAATATGATGTTGCTTTAAAGGCGAAAACTGCAAAGCGCAAAGAGGACAATTTTCCATGCAGATGACACATTCTGAATGCATTGTCTACTCCAGTCTACAACGCTCATACGACCTTAGAAACTGCAAAGGCACCCTAAATTGCCATAAAAAGAAAGTACCGCATATTCGATGCAAGTAATAAGAAATTTCTTATTTTTAATTTTATGGATTTAAAAATGGTCGGAAACAAGTTCATAGTTGAACAACTAAGCGAAATCTTACTGTTGGTGATTCAACTAATATATGTTGGAATAGATCACCCAGAATCTTTCATGTTGGAGTTATTATTTCAAGACTCCAACATTCTTGGAATAATTATAAGAAAATATTAAAACACGTGGAAACAGATTATGATTTAGATGGTTTACAACATCGTTTTCTTGTTGAAGACGATTCTCGTTAACTCGAACTAATGATAATACGCAAACTAAGTGTCATCCTAAGGCAAACAATGTTGGAATTACTGAAAAGTTAATGCCTAAGAATGAGACATAATTTAAGAAGAAAAATCATTCCAAGAAAACAAAAAGAAAGTGTCTGTTGCTACTATAACAAACTCATCCACTATTCCCGAGACTGCCATCTACGGAAGAAACAACAAAAAGTGAATGTAGTCGAAGACTCGCATATGGCTATAATACAAGAGGCTAACTTTGTTAGTGGCATTGATAATGATTGATGGCTTGATACTGGAGCAACCATTTAGTTTGCAAAGATCGTAATCTATTCAGTATTTATGAAGAGAATAATGGAGAAATCGACGAAGTTACTGGTACAAACAAGGTTGCAAGCAAAATTCTGGGGAAAGGCACATAGAACTTTCATTCACCTTTGGAAAAGTTCTTACATTAGTCAATGTATTTTATGTACCTAATATGTGTATGAGTTTGGTTTCTAGATGTATACATTTTTAATAAAGAAGGATTCAAGATGGTGTATGAGTATGATAAGTTAGTGTTGTCTAAGAATGACAAATTCATTAGATATGGACACTCTTCTAACAACATGGTTAAGTTGAATTTAATAAGAAATCTTTTGTTTATATTGTTGACTCTGTTAGTTAATTGCATGATAGATTAGGACATGTTAATTATAAATCCCTTGAAAATATGCTTAAATTTGGAATAATTTCTGATTATGATTTCGATACTATCTCAAAATGTGAGATATGTGTTTAAGCAAAGTACATCGGAAATCCTTTAAATATGTTGAAAGGAAAACAAGTTTGCTTGATTTGGTATATAGTGATATGGGTTACTTAAAAGTCATATCACCTATAGTGGTAACCAATACTATATGACATTTATTAATGATTATACTAGATATGCATACGAATATCTAATGAAAACTAAATATGAGGCTTTTGATAAATTCAAAATTTACAAAGCATAGGTCGAAACATAATTAGGAGTTAAAATTGAAGTGTTACATTCAAATCGTGGTAGTGAATATTTTTCAAATGAATTCACCTTATTTTGTAAACAACGTGGTATAGTTCAACAATATACTTCCCCGTATACACCACAAGAAAATGGTGCCGCTGAGTGGAAAAATATAACTTTAGTAGAAATGGTTAATGTCATGCTCATAAGTTCGAATTTACCTTCTAACCCATCGGGTATGCTATGTTATCTGCATGTTACATTTTAAATAGAGTACCACTCAAAAAGAATAACATTTGCCCTTATGAACCATGTTTAATAGAAAACCTAACCTCTCTAGACTTAAATTTTTGGGTTGCTTAGCATATGTTAGAAAACCAGACTCTAAATGACCAAAGTTAGGAAATAGGGAATTTAATGGTTTTTCATAGGATATTCACCTAATAATATAACTTATAGGTTTCTTATTCTTGACACCATAGAAGTTATAGAATCCGTAGACGTAGAATTCTTTGAAAAAAGTTAAATGAGATCATCTAGTCTAGAACCTAATATGACTGATGATATCAACGACGATGACTATGCTCCTGCTCAAAACAGCAAGGAATTATCAGTACCAGATAATAGTATTGAACAAAGAAGCAAAAGAGCGAGAATAGAGAAGGACTATAGTCCTGACTTCATAACATATTTTGTAGAAGGCAGTGAGGACGAAGTCCGTAATGTGAAAAAATATGTAATGAATGTAAATGAGGATCCCAAAACTTATTCTGTGGCTATGAATTCCAGATATTCTGGAAAGAAGCTATAAAAGATGAAATGGATTCCATAATGTTTAGCCAAACTTGGGTTTTAATTGATTTACCTCCTAGTGCTAAACCTTTAGGATGTAAATGGATATTCAAGTAAAATCTAAATACAAATGGATCCATTGATAAGTTTAAACCTAGATAGTTGCTAAGGGATATAAGCAATGACATGGAGTATATTATTTTGATATATATGCTTAAGTTGCTTGCATATCTTTTGTATGTTGTTTAATAGCACTTGCATCAATTCATAATTTGGTCATACATCAAATGGATGTAAAGATAGCTTTTCTAAATGGAGATTTAGAAGAAGAGATATATATGGAACAACCTAAAGGTTTAAAACCCCAGGCCAAGAAAAAAAATTCGCAAATTAAAGAAATCTGTTTATGGCTTGAAGCAAGCTTCCATGCAATGGCATGAAAAAATTGATAAAGTTGCACTGGCATATGGTACATTGTCAATTATGCTGATAAATGAATTTATAGCAAATCAGATAACAACGGTTATGTTATAATATGTTTATACATTGATGACATGCTAGTATTTGGTTCTAATATATCTTGTGTGAATGAAACTAAGAAGTTTCTATCTTCTAAACTTGATATGAAAGACCTAGGAGAGACTGATGTAATTCTGGAAATTAAAATCATTAGAAAAGAGGGGGAGTTATTACTAATTCAATCTCATTACATTGAGAAGTTAATGTAGAAATATGGTCATTATAATGACAAACCCGCACCATCTCCTCTAGATGCTAGTATTAAATTAGAAAAGAACACTGAACATACCATATCTCAACTAGTGTATTTTAGTTTATTGAGAGTCTTATGTATGGTATGCATTGCACTAGAAGAGACATCGCACATGTTATAATCATATTATGTCAATTTACGAGTAATTTAAGTTTTGAATATTGGAAAGTTATTTCTAAAGTTTTAGCTTATATAAAAGGAACCATTACCTATGGTTTATCTTATAAAGGATATGTAATGACCCAGGTTTTTGTCGACTTTGGTTATCCGATATACAACACATATCGAACATCCAAGGATCGAAAATACCGGTCATAAATGAAAGAAATTAGAGGGTGAGGAAAGATAAGATAGAAACTTAGAATAGAAGAAGAAGAAGAACACAATATCAGAGTAACACGAACCTCACAGCGGAACGAATAACATATAATATATATAACATAACTTGAAATATACATCTGTACTTGAATATACATCATTTTCAAAGTACAACACTTACAACACAGCGGAAAAAAACTATAGCTATATGATCCTGAAGCCTCCTGCTCCAGCTCTTCAAATATCTGTAAATCCTGACTACTTGACTGCCCGTATAGAATTGGGCACCCAAGAGTTTAGGGAAAACAAACAAAATAAACTTCGGGTCAGTCATGGGACTGGTATGAGTAAAACAGTTAAAAACAATTTGAACAAGTAAACGATATCTCATAAGACCACGCCGTATAACGGAACGGGTTTTTCCCTTATGAGAATCCAAAATATCTTTATATCAAAAATCTTTTGATATTATAATAATGTCTATCAACCACAATATAATAATCATCTAGCAGAAACGCTTTCATCTCACGTTCTAAATATATAGTATACAATCAAAACCGCAAGCACGTATTGGGTAATGGATTTCCAACTATGACAAGGTATGGAACCACCTTTCACTAGTGTACCTCTAGAAAGGAATACACTGGGTTCAACAAGAACATCTTGCAACCCGGCCACACATGACCGACCACTCATTTCGCTTGAGTGTATCGAATGCATATCACCAACGGTTGGGATCAGCAACCGTTTCCCGAATGGGACAGTATCGACAATAGATTTCTAGAAATAAATGAAATTATAGATCAGGTGATTATACACCCTACTTCGGAGCGACCGACTTAGCCATGCTGCCTGCCCGATTTCTGTCATTTACCGGTTGATGAGGCTAGAAGCTATGCTTTATCATCACACCAGATTCACTTCGAATGTCACATCGTCAAATCCATCAAACCACCGATTGACGTCTACAACAATACATTATGTGTTAGCTAAAAGAAGTTTCCTTCTCCGCTTCCACTCTTGGTACGGTTGGAGAAATCAATATATGTGATCGTTTGGAAATACTCTGTCAGACATCCATCCATACAAGTCATCCAGGAACAGGATGAACCGAAGGCGCTATTCAGTACATCCATCTTAGGCACTGTTATCTAAGACTTATACAATAGCCCTTGCACTTTACTCCGTCTTCAGTTTTCTTTGGCATATATGATTCGCAACGCTTATGCCAATACAGAGTGGTTCTTTGGATAATAATCCAACCGGTCTCTCCATATTAACAACGTTAGAATGGTCAACACTTCGATAGTCGGTGAGTTAACTATCAAATAAAAACACGTGTGCAAACAACGATATTATTTCCAAATGGAAATTCTATCAATCAATCATCAATCATATATATATATATATATATTTCCTTATTTCCTATGTTTAGAAAATATATGTTATCAACCCTGGAAAACATTTCCATTTGTTATTTACATATCACTATCATTTCACAACTATCAGTCCCTGACTGTAAACTAGTAGGAGAACAATTCTCTAAGTATAAACCCCGAAGGCCGAAACCAACATCAGATCGATACTCAGAAAACTATTCAACTTAACTAATCTCTAGTCAGTTTCTAATCTTGTTTAACTCTATTTCTTTACCTCCATTCGATTAACCCTATTTGATTAACTCTTCTATTTATTTTCTAAAATAGAAAATCCTTTATTCCATTTATTTTACTTAACATCTCTTTTATAACTTATTCAATTTCTAAGTCAATATCCCTTTATCATAACTTATTTATTTCCTAAATAAATAATCCGTTTAATATCCTATTTATTTATTCTAAATGTTTCCTTTAATAACCCTATTAATTTATCAAATAAATATGTCCTTCCTTATTCTATTTATTTTCTTTTATTCTATTCTATTTATTCTAACCAATAATATTTCCTTTTATCTCTATCCTATTTATTTAACAAATAAATATTTCCTTTTATTCTATTCTATTTATTCTAACCAATAAATATTTCCTTTTATATCTATCCTATTTATTTAACAAATAAATATTTCCTTTTATTCTATTCTATTTATTCTAACCAATAAATATTTCCTTTTATATCTATTCTATTTATTCTAACCAATAAATATTTCCTTTTATATCTATCCTATATATTTAACAAATAAATATTTCCTTTTATAACTTATCCTTTGATTTTATAAATATTTTCTTTTATAAAAATCCTTTTTCTTTTCTATATAAAATCCATCGATTTTATATAAATAATTCATTTTCAAAATACACTTTGAAAATCCCCTTTCCCACATCCAGTATTTCTTATAGTATTTAACATACCATATAACAACGATAAATATCGTCCAAACACACATAATCAACAACATATTATATATATCACATCATATATCACAATATATGAATCACAGTAAAATAAATGTTGAGGAATCCAGTTGGATTCCTCCAACTTGTTTCCCTGCATCACAGATGTTAAACAATATAGATAACATCACTTTCAGTTCCATATGATATATTCTATTAAACAGAATCAATATAGAAATCCAACTAACCGACTAGCAGTTCAATTGAAACAGTCAACACACAGTCAATCAGCCAATATTTAACAGTTCTAAAAATACAACATGAAATTATAAACTGTTCAGAGTTAGTGAGATTTACTCACTTTTGCAGTTCATCGTTAAAGAATGATAAACTGTTGTTTGATTTGAATCAAACAGTTTATCTCGCCATAAATTCAAACGAGCCCCAATCCACCTCTAGTCAGCTTCATTGTGAAGCTCTCGTCCATACGATCCCAACGCAACTTACGGTTCGAAATTCTGATAAAGTATGATAAAGTTATGCCATTTAGAAGTTGACATATATTTAAATTAAACCTAACTAAATAAATTTAATTCATTTGGGCCTTTACCGTCTTTGATTACCTTGGCCCATTAAATACCCAAGCCCAGACCTGCTATACCCCTGTCTTTCCCAAAACAAACCAGCATGACCTCCAGGAACTAATCCTCTCCACTTCACAACCTTCCATCCGATCCATTCCCTCACATACTCAACTAAACTCGAAGCAAACCTCACCATTCAACTCGTCGGCAAAAACTCCACCACCCTGACCCCTTCATGAACAGCTCGACGTGATTTTGGTGAACCGCGATTCTCCTGTCAGGACAGAAATTACTGTGTAATCATCGACGCTTTTCATCACCAAATCCCACCAAATTTCCACAACTTAATCTCCTCAACATCACTAACCCAATTTCAAACCCCAAATTTACAATCGTTTCCCCAAATTCCAGATAAATCGAACCCTATCTCGCTGTAGGAAAACCCAAGTAAACAAACTGAAGTCGAACCCATAAATGTGTATACCAATGTGAAGAGGATCTTCCCAGAAATCCATATATACATAAATTAGGATTTATAAGAATTTATTTTGATTTCTTGGATTTTTGGAAGATCGCAAAATCATTTGCTGGAAAAATAGGTGACGGCGGAACCCGTTTGACCAAATGAGGATATGGATTTAGGTTTAGGAAGTTAATGATATTATATAGGATATTTTAAATAATTTAATATTCGATTATTTTATTAAATTATAAGCAAACGCTATTTTTCTGTGTCCTCTAAAATTCCTATGATTACATACGATACCTAAAAATCACGAAACTGGACATGCAGCTACTGTCTGACATTACGGTCCCAACGAAACTGGTTTCGTCGAATTCCGACTTCGTATGCTCACACAACGTATTTTTAACTGTCAAAATACCGACTGTTTTTCACTCTAAAAATCCGTACGACCACACAGTGACCCCAAAAATCACGAAACTTGGAATCTAACAGTAATTTGACGCTGCGGATCCAAAAAAATTAGTTTCGTCGAATTCCGACTTCGTTTGCAAAAGTGGCTATTTTTAAAGCTCTGAATAACCCATTTAAATATATAAATATATTTAAATTTAATTAAATTTAATATTTAAAAATAAATATTATCGTCTATATTCACAGTGGAATACCATACAGCTCAGAATAAATCCTATATGGATTTCTAACTCGATATTCACTTCTGGGTCAACCCGATATTCGATTTATATTGAAATTCCTTTTTTTAAAATATAAATAATTCCTTTATAAATTATAATGGAATTCCACAGCGACTTTGCTAAAATTTGATTTGAACATATCTCAAAATCTATACGACGAATTCCTGATTTTTCTCTTCCACTAAAAAGATATACTCCACCATCTCCACACGTTTCTTGTTTCACAGAAATCCGATTTAAAATGAATCATGTACATTCAGTTGAAGTTCAAATCGCCAATTTACGAACTACAGCGCCATTTCAAGCTCGATTTTAATTATATTATAACTCTACGTTCAAACTGTCGTTTATATAATATATTCGTTATTCAAATTCAATTCCAAACTGAATTAAATAATTTGAATTGCCCAATTCACACCATATCGTCATTTCAGCCTATTCTGATTATTTCAGAATTAAATATATTATTTAGTTTATTATTTTAAATTAAATATTCACCATTTTTTAATTAAACCACCATTTAATTCACTATATCACTATTTATATAATTAAATAAATTAATTATAATACCTCTGCAAATGCGGGTCATTACAGGATATACTGCTGCAATAAAAGGATATAATGATGCAACTTAGAACAAGGTTGAATCCAAATCCAAGTCTACAACTAGATGAATATTTACATTAGGAGGCATTGCCATGTCTTGGGATTCCAAGACGCGGACCTGTATATCTAGCTCAACAATGTTGTCAGAAATGATTGCATTAGCAAATTCATGTAAGGAAGTAGAATGACTTAGGAATTTTTCAATGGAAATACGATTACGGAAGAAGACATCTCCATCAGTTTTGATTAATTATGACAATCAAGCGACGATATACAATGTATCTAGTAAGACATATAATGGGATCTCAAGGCATGTGAGTCCAAGACATCAAATGGTAAGACAGTTACTTAAAAGTGGCGTAATAATTATTGATTACATAGAAGCAAATAAAAACTTGGCTGACCCATTCACAAAGAGTCTTCCAAAAGAATGGTTTCTATAAAGTCTAAGGAAATGGGACTAATGTCAATGAATGAAGGTTGATCATCCTTAACAGAAACCCAACTTATGTCTTGAAAAGGATAGACAAAGTTCAATGGTACCAACAAATTAAGCGAATGGTTATGGAGCACCAAATCAATAATTCCATAATATATAGTGTTGGATTATACAAGAACAATGGATGAATAAATTCCCTTAATAAATTTGTAAACCTCAAAAGGTGTATCGCAAAAACACCTAAAGAGACTTACCTATATGAGTATGGAAATCAGTCCATATCCTAGGAAAGTAAGACCGCTTTCTAAAGTAGACTCATGAACCTAGAGTAAAAGCACGTGACCATTAACATGCTGAGCAATACATAATACTTTACCTAAGGAAATCACCATGTGTGATTTTTCTGCTTTTATCATTGGAGATATTTTGATCAAGATTCGTTCACCATAGGATCTCGATGAGTCTTTCAGTGGTCTACATTAAGTAAAGGTTCAAATCCAAAAGATATCATTTAATTATGTGTTGGTTTCCACAATGACGCAAAACTTGGTCTTAGAGCTAATTAGCTTGATCCCACTTGGGTATGTACTATATAGGAAGTCACTTCAATGATTTAGTCATCCACTTTACTCTTTTTTTTTTTTTTTTTTTTTTTTTAAAATAGGGGAGATTGTTGAATATTTGGGGTTTTGTTTTTGAAGAGAGAAGAGAGGGAAGAAATAAATAGTCCCACATTATGGAAATTTGTGGAACATACTTGTATAGGTATGGCTTTCTCATGAGGAGGTTGAGGCCTTGGGGCGTCTTAATGTTTTCTTTGTTGTGAGCAGGGAAGTCATGCATCACCACCATATACTTATGCGCTGCCGCCGTCCGTCTGACCAAACCTAGTCGGACTGGGTACGTGTTTTGGGTTTTAGATCCATTACATAATTTTGGATCAAGTATAAACAATAACGGGTCAGATTTCAACATATTATGAATTCAGAACCAAATTTGAATAAAGTGGAAATTTTTGGTAGTTGGAATATGAAGAGACGCGCCGGTTTGAATTTGAATGGATGTAGCTAATAGTTGTGAACTGTTACAAAAACTCACGATGCATGGTGAAAAGACATCTCCTTTCACAACTATAAATTGCAACGCATGGAGACATTGCAAAACACTCAGAACATTCTTCTTCTTAAAAATTCTGCAGTGCCTCCATTATCAATACCCATAAAGTGTTGCAAAATTCTCGATTTTGCAACATTGTAAACCGCTACATGATAATTTATCCTTTTCTTCACTCTATTCTACGTCTACAAACTACATCATCAGAATTAGAAATAAAGTGTTCTTGGTTGAATCAAAGTCGTATAAACTTTTAATTCGATTACTCTGTTTTAAGGCTTCATTGAATCCTGAAAGTCGATAGTTCAATAACCCGTTTGTACCTAACAGGTTGAACTATTTTCTGAAATACTCTATTCCATATATCGTTAAAGTCTGAAGCACGACATTATCTTCATTAGAGTTGTCACGAACTGCAAAATTTCTAGCACAAAACAAAGATAAACCCCCTCCCCGTTCTCCATGTTTCCGCTAGCCTTCCTCCACACCTCCGAGAGCATCTCCAACCCCTCCAATCCATGCTTTCTTCATCCACAACCTCCTAACCACCTCTAATTAGGTAAATTACCTAAACCCTAATTACTTCTAATTTTGTTAATTAGGGTTAAATTGTTAATCTACTTGTTTGCATTATCGTAACGATCTGCAAATTTAGACGATTTTACTAATGTGCTTAACTGAAATTTTACTTAAGAAATGAAAACTTAATTAATTTTACATTATATGGAATGTGTGTAATGGATTTTTGAACATAAAATTAAATATGACGTATAATTTGAATAATAATAATTAGATCGATCGTTATTTCAAAATTTATTTGTTTTGAAACTAACGTTAAATCGATTAGCAATGAAATGATGAAATATTGATTCTTAAAACATAATATTTTTATATAAATTTGATTTTGTAAATTTTAGATTAAAAACGTCAAAATTTGCTCACTTCGTCTAAATCGATTTATACGATAGATTTAAGGTAACGACAACCGATATAGCGCAATTAAAGCCAAAAACTTATAATTTGAATTAAATTTAGTAATTTTATATTTGAGATACGGTTAACTAGACATAGCTTAGAAATAATTTTCGTAGTAAAATACGCAAGTTTGTTACTTTTGCTTTATTTTAGTTAAAATGAATAAATCATTTTGAAAATAAAACGTTCCCGGAATTGAGTCGTTTTCTTTCTAAAATACTAGATTGTTTTGCAAACAAAACGTCATTTTTTCATTTTGTGAAATCCGAATGTTTATTTATTCGGATATTATATTTTGACTGAAAATGTATGAAATCGGTTAATGCACATATATATAAGTATCTTTAGCCATTCTCTCAAATCTCTTGTATGTCTGTTCATATGTTAGCTCATTGAATCGAAGAAAAGCAAATTTCTGTGTACCTAGTATTATGGACCGTTCCTTATATTTTGCGCACTGATATTTTCATGCATTATCAGAATCATTTCGGAAGCCACGTTCTTTTGAATCCACTACTCTTCTCCATGTTCCTCTTCTCTTCTTTTATATTTTCCTGAAACCATTATCACATTTTTTCACAAAAGGAAAAAATAAACAAAATTCTGCCATAAAAATGCAAACAAGAATTGCGACAATCAAAATCCAGAAGCATGGATTACCTTCTTTTTTTTCCCAATTGCATACGTGTTTGTCTAATGCATGCGCCTGAATTAAGCTACCCGCTTTCTTCGTTTTCTTTTGTCATTCTTCTTGCATTTGTAAATACGAAACCCATGAACTCATTCGGCCTCCTCACAAAAACCATCAACAATCTGAACCCAAAGTTGGACAACGCCCAAGACTCGATACCATACTTCCACGGGTACCTGAAGACATCATCCGAGATCCGGACGCTGCCTTCGTCGGAGACCGTCTGACCACCTCCAACTCTGACGTGGATCTGAGTTGCCAACCTCTTTCCCTTTTGACGTGGTTTTGTAGTGGTATTCCATGTTCCTATTTTTGCTTCTTTATATCTTTATCTTTATAATAAGGAGATTGTTAAAGAGACTCCATTTTTTGTTAAGGGGAGGACAAAATTTAAATTGTTGTTCAATTGTTAAGGGGAGGATCAAAAAAATTAGCTCTCCCTTAAACATTTAATTAAAAATTCCAATATTAACCCCATAATCTTATTTAATGTAAATTTTAAAAGCTAAAACCTAAATAATGAGCACAATTTAATGAAATAAAAAAAAGATATAATTAACATAATGGAGACATAAAAAGTTGTGTGGGTGATCAGAAGATATCAGATCAGGTAAGTTAATGGATATCATTTTGGAAATCGACGGTTCAATTTAAAATACTTAAATATTCATGAACAAATCTGATTGAATATGTATAATTGGAACTTTAATTGAGATGCAGATGTTTTTACGCCTTGAAAATGATAAGAAATTGTATTCATGCGCATGCAAACCAGCGTGAAATATAAATGGAACGATAGTGAATTGTATGTTGTGACAAGGGGTAGTTTAGTCTATGTTTCTTCTAAAATAAAAAAACCAAACCCTCCCGTAACAATTTTTTTTTTAAAGTGGAGTCCCCTTAAAATTGTCCTCCCCTTAACCAAAAGTGGAGTCCCTTTAACAATCCCCTATAATAATAGGAATACTTTGGGATGATGAAGCTTTTTAGCTGTTCCAAAAAAGTCCCTATCCTTATCCCAGCTGAATGCCAAATTATTAATGTGTTGGGGGTAAACGTGTCTTTGTCGCAATTTAGACTAACCACTACTTGCCGTTAGTCAAACATGTCTACTGCGGTTTCTTTTTTTTCCACCACTTCTCACTCCGTTATTCACGTTTCCCCTTTTTCTTCTCCGGATCTCTTCCCCACTTAAAAAAACCCTAAATTGCAGGAAAAACTCTTCCTTCATCAACGACTGATTCCTCCGCCTATTCCAGTCTATGCTGAAGACCACGGTACAAAATTCACTTCTCTTTAGATCTATCGCTCCTCCCCACTTCTTGCAGTGGACGATCCGTTCTTCCGCGTCGACATCATGGGTAAATTCTTCATCTTTTTCATTGTTGCTTTAGCTTACAAGATTAAACGATTAAATCATTCCTGCTTACGGTTGCCACTCAATTAAACGATTATTGCTTCAGATCTGACAATACGTTAGCATTTAAATTTTCTGTATTTCATTTCACTTGCTAATGCGTTATTATGTTACGGGTTACCACTAATTGCTACTATCTATTCTGATTTATTTGTCGTTGTCATGTTTGGATATTTTAAAATATCATTCCTATTAATTGTTACGACTTGCTACTAATTTGTATGTTTTATTCCTTGCTTCGTATGTTCTATTCCTTGCTTCTGCTATATGTTATGAGTTACCACTCCAAAAAAGGATTTTATCTTTAGATCTGAGAGTAGGTTAGTAGTTTATTCATCTATATTTCTTTTAACATATTTATTATTGTATTTAATGTTGTCATGCTATGTAGAATACTTATCTTTGTTTCTGCTCCACATCTGGCTACTCTACTCCTCGCCTCTGCTTCGGGTATCCTTATTTTCGTACAATTTTTTTTGTTATACTTCTTGTAACACCACGTATGTTGAATAACTTGCTATAATATAAAACAGGGCAGAATTAAATTTTAAATTCTGAATCAGGGGAAACGGGCTATGCCATTGCGTTCGTCTCAGAAAAATACGCGAAATAGAGTCCGAGTTTTCGAAAATCGGAGTCCGTATGACCCAGTTAAGGCCCAAAGAAGTTTTCAGAAATTCAAAACAGGTTTAAAAATAAAAATTCAAACATTTCAGAAGTGGCGGGAAAATTCCCGCCAGACCCAGGGGGTCGACCAAGGGGTCGACTGGGGAGTCGACCTGCCCACCAGGTCGACTGGGGAGTCGACCCTAGGGTCGACCTCCCTGGTCGAGCCCAGGTGACCTGGGTGCATCAGCTTGGCTTTTGGGTTGTGTTTTGGTGGCTAGGACGAGATCTGACGGCTCTAATCTAATTTAGGGTTAATCTAATGGCCTAAAACACCTAACTACTCTATAAATACACCCTAAGACTACCGTAATTCATACTAAAAATAGCTACAACACTATTATGCCGTCAAAATGCAACTTGAAGGAGCCTCCATCAAATTAAAGAGGAAGATAGCTTCTCAAATCAACTTCTAATCAACTCTAGCAACTTAATCTTCTTCTTAGGAGTGCTAATCAACAAGTTGTGAGTTTCCTATAGCCTTAATATCCAATTGTTGAATTGATTATGATAGGATATAATGAGGTTATGGCTATGAATGTGGATCAATGCAAGTTATGCAAGTTATATGCTATGTGTTAATGATGTTATGCATGTTATGCAAGTTATATGCTATGTGTTAATGATGTTATGCATGTTATGCAAGTTATATGCTATGTGTTTGTGATGTTATGCAAGTCATATGCTACATGTTCATGATGTTATGCAAGTTATGCAAGTCATATGCTACATATTCATGATGTTATGCAAGTTATGCAAGTTATATGCTACATGATCATGATGTTATGCAAGTTATGCAAGTATTAGGCTATGTGTTCATGATGCTAGTTATGCAAATTGCTATGATAAACATTGATCCATTATGACACCATGATTATGCAAGTTTGGTGTATGATTATATGCAAGTTCATGTATGATATGTATGCAAGTTTGGTGTATGAATATATGCAAGTTCACATATGACATGTTATGCAAGTATGGTGTTTGATTATATGCAAGTAACATGTGCAAGTTTACACCTTAGTATGATATGCATACATATGCAAGTTAACCCCTTTATATGTCATACATACATATGCAAGTTTACCCCTTTGTATGACATAAGAAACTTATGCAAGTTAACCTCTTTATGACATATGTGATTCATGCAAGTTTGGGTTGATTATTTATGCTAGTTGGGTTTGATGCTATATGCATGTTGACACCTTTAAACCCATGTTGATGCTAATGTGTTATGCAAGTTGAACCCATTGTATTTGTGATGAATCTTCCCATTTATGTCATGTTAGCGAATTACGTGGGGAACGATGGGGTTAATAAACATGTTAATGAAATTGTGTGAAATTGGTATGATTATGCATACCATAAAGTGGATGGACATAATTGAGTCAATTATGTACATCGTTAAAAATTGGAATTAATTAGGGAAAATTAATTCGGGGGTGATTAATTAGGTGTAATTAATCGACTAAGACACGAGGTTGGACCCTTTTGTAGCGTAAGACTGCCCGGAACCGACCGGCAAATCCAGCGGCTACAAATGATTGGCCCAATGTGAGAGGTCTTAGGCACAAACCAAATACGTGACAAGTGTATAGACACGAGGTTAGACTCGGTTATGGTGTAAGGCTGCCCGGACCCAACCGGCAAATCCAGCTGCCATAAAAGATAGTCTAATGTGAGAGGTCTTTACAACGGTTACGTTTTTAATTAATTAAGAAACACTTAACCAAATAAGCATGTAGTGGGCATGAGGGGTTAAGTTGGTGCCTTGGGTGGCATGTGGAAATCAAGTAAGTGCCTTGGGTGGCATGAGGAAATCTAGTGGGTTGCCTTGGGTGGCAATAGAAAATACGATTAGAATACTTAACCAAGTGGAAACATGTAATTAAACATGATTAAAGGGTTAAGTGGGATGCACTAGATATAATGACAAGCTTAGGTGGTAGCTTGTGGGGGGCCTCATTTCAACCAGTAACCCATATGTATCTTATTTGGCTCGACCCATGTCGAGGACGGGACACGCGTACCGGGCTTGATTATAAGAGGCCAAAACGGGTTAGCGGTGGCAACACAAGTCCAACGGGTTTCATATGCGTGTGTGGACCTGGGCTGGTAGGTAAGACGTTGTTGCATCGTGTAGGTATAAGCCATGCACCATTTGTTGTATCGGGTTGCCACTTTGGGTAGTGATACACCCCACTGTGGGGCCAACACAGGTATCTACGGTAGGGAGCCGATCGCTTGGGAGTATTGGGTACACCTAGTGGAGATAGGGGCAGACGGCACCTATGTAGTCAGCTAGGGGTACACGAAACTACTGGGTAAATTTTCTAAGTCCTTGGGAGGGATCAACCTTTAAGTAGGAATGACTGGTGTGGTGCAGTTAGTAATTACCCTTGGGTGGGTAGATGCGTCTTTACCGTTATCTTAGTTCATCCTATGTCTAGTTGGCTACTTAGTGTAGTCATTCATCCCCAGTCATCCCGTACCAAGTTTATATCATACCCTAATTACTTTAATGATTGTGTTGTTAAAGTTATAGGGCTCACTCAGACTTATGTCTGACCCCGTTGTTTTTATCTTTTTCCCCCTCAGGTCCTCAGGTTGGGCCTAGCACTAGTGGGCTTTGATCAGATTTCTTTATCTATCTCTTGGAGCTTGGACCGTGATGTAAAGCCCAGTTTATCTTTTCTTTTATGGCTATTGTTTATGTAGTGGGATTATGTACTTATGTTTTTATCAGGATGGATATTTAGTACTTGACTCTTTATGGTGTTGTAACTAAACATGTTTACCTTCGGCTGCAATGAAATGATGTTTTAGATTTTCAAGTATTTATATCTGTCTTGTGTAATTTTTCTGTTCTATATTCACTTAAAATGCTCCACCGAAGTTAAGGCATTCCCTTAGTGAGTGACCTTAGCGGGTGTGGGGTGTTACACGTGGTAACAGAGCGAAGGTTACCAGAACAGATAAAATTTTTAGAAAACTATTTTTCTAAAAACATTTTTGGAAGAAGTATTTTCAAAAACATGTCTTTAAATAGAAAGGTTTTTGAAAGAAAAGCATAATCCCCAATAGCCATATCTTTATCTTTCGAATTCTCCGTTTTGAATCTTTCCTTTTTCGTTTCAGCATGCCTGAAGATCTTAACTTTCCGGAGGGTGTGACGATACCAATATGGTATAGGAGATTGATGGAGGCTAGGGCTGCCACTGCGGGTCCAGCAAATGTTCCTCCACCAACCGTAGCACCCGATCTTCCTCCTCCCCCTCCTCCTCCTCGCACGGATACTTTTGCTAAGACTTGCAAGGAATTTAAGGCTATGGGAGGGAAACCTTTTCAAGGATCAGAAACTTTTGTGGAGGCTAGAGATTGGCTTAAGGAGGTGGAACAGTTGATAGACATCTTTGAGATGGAGGAAGGAAAGAAAGTCAAGTTAGCTGCTTGGTTAATGAAGGGTGAGGCCTCATTCTGGTGGGAGGTCACTAATGGAGAACGCCCTGTTGACTCTTGGGCGGATTTCAGGCAAAGATTTGTGGCAAAGTTTCTCTCAAGGGCGGAGGAAAACTTATATATGGAAAGGTTCTTGACTCTAAAGCAAGGAAACCTCTCGGTGAAGGAATATGTCAACAAGTTTAATCAATTGGCAAGATTTGGCATAGACATGGTGAATACACTGGAGAAGAAGGCTTTGAGGTTCGTTAAAGGCTTGAATGAACCGATGTATGGATTGGCTATGACTCACATCCCTATGGGGGCCACCTTTGAGAAGCTAGTAGACATGGCACTCATGCATGAGGAAGAGAAGGGTCCCAATGCTAATAAGGCACCCGAGAAGAAAGTAGATCAAAAGAGACCTCAACAGCAACAAAGCAAAGGTGGAAAAGGCAACGGTGGCAAGGGGAAGAAGAAGTGCTTCAATTGCGGGATACCAGGCCACCTAAGCAAAGATTGTCGCAAGAAGAAGAAGACTGGCTGCTACCACTATGGTGAAGCAGGGCATCTAGTGAAGGATTGCCCTAAGAAGGGGCAAAGGACGGGATCTACCTCAGGAGGACAGGTGTAAGCTATTATGGCACCGGGTCAGGCAAGGGGGCAAGTTCAGGCTCTCGCGGTTCCACCGATTCAGGAAAGAGGTGGAACTATTTCCGTTGAAAGTCTGGTTTTTCTATTTGATCATCCTGTCCGTACATTGTTTGACTCTGGCGCATCGCATTCATTTATCTCATCATCATTAGTTGAGTCACTGCACTTAGACACTAGTCTAGTAGATGATCCCTTGGTTGTTTCAAACCCAATTGCGGGCTCCACTTATTTGTCCATGATATGTTTGGGTTTGAAGATTTCTATACTTAGCGTTGAGTTTAGATGTGATGCTTTTGTTTTGGGCTTCACGGGCTATGGGTTGATTTTGGGCATGGACTGGTTATCCAGTAATGGTGCCGTTCTTGATTGCAAAAGGAGAGTTGTTAGGCTCATGACCCGCTTGGGGAACACTCTCGAGATCTCTTGTAATCCCATGGATTCTGTTATGCTAAGTTATCTTGAATCGCTTGACGCTTCGGTCGAGAGTTTGCGATCTGTTAGAGTGGTCCGGGAATACTCGGATGTGTTTGAGGAGGTGAAAGGCTTACCTCTGAAGCGGGAGATTGACTTCCGAATATATCTAGTGGATAATGCTAAACCAGTATCTTTACCCGTGCGCCACATGGCTCCTCGTGAGAGGAGGGAACTCCATAAGCAAGTAGGGGAGTTGCTTGAGAAGGGGTTCATAAGACGAAGTATATCGGAGTGGGGTGCTCCAGTAGTTTTTGCCACGAAGGCGGATGGGTCCCTCAGACTTTGTGTAGACTATAGAGAACTCAACAAGCTCACAAAGAATAATAGACACCCATTGCCGAGGATTGATGATCTTTTTGATCAGTTGGTTGGCGCTTCAGTATTTTCTCAGTTGGACTTAGCCACGGGGTTTCATCAGTTGAGGGTGGCTGAGGATAGCATAGACAAGACTGCCTTTAGGACTCCGGATGGTTCCTATGAGTGGCTGGTGATGCCATTTGGTTTGACGAACGCCCCTGCATACTTTGTTGATTTGATGAGTAGGGTGTTCAGGGAGTTCCTTAATAAGTTCGTGGTGGTCTTTGTGGATGACATCTTAGTATTTTCTAAGAGTGAGGAAGAGCATGCCCTACATCTTAGGGAAGTTTTGGAGACTCTTCGAGCACATAGCCTTAAGGCTAAATTTTCTAAATGTCACTTCTGGAGGAAGGAAGTGCGGTTCTTGGGGCACGTGGTCTCCAAGGAAGGGATAGCTGCGGATCCCGCGAAGGTAGTGTCCATTCAAGATTGGAAGGTTCCGAAGAATGCTACCGAGGTGAGGAGTTTATTGGGGTTGGCTGGCTACTATAGGAAGTTTATCAAGGACTTCGCGAAGATATCAGCCCCATTAACTCGCTTGACAAAGAAGAATCTAGTCTTCACATGGGACGTAGATTGTGATGATGCGTTCCGACGGTTAAAGAGAGCTTTAACCACAGCTCCAGTCTTAGTGTTGCCAGATGGGAGTAAGCCATTTGTTGTATATACCGATGCTTGTGGGACTGGACTGGGTGTAGTCTTAATGCAAGAGGGAAGGGTAATAGCCTACGGTGGAAGGCAGTTGAGAAAGCATGAGAAGATTTACCCTACCCATGATCTAGAGTTGGCCGCTATTGTTTTTGCGCTTAAGATTTGGCGCCATTATCTTCTTGGTGAGAGATTCGAATTGTTCACTGACCACAAATCATTGAAGTACTTGTTTTCTCAGAAGGATTTGAACTTGAGACAGCAAAGGTGGATGGAGTTCTTAGCATCCTATGATTCCGAGATAGTGTATACCCCTGGCAAGGGTAACGTGGTGGCGGACGCCTTGAGTAGAAAAAGGTTGTCCTTGAGTCCATTGTTCGTGGAACGACGAAGCTTGGAATTTATCTCGATGTTTGATTTCAGACCTTCCATTGACTATATACCCGGTTTGCTAGCATCCTTGGAGGTCAGACCTACTCTTTTGGGGCGGATTGGAGAAGCACAGAGGGACGACCCACAGTTGGTTGAGTTGGTAGAGAGGCTCATAAGGGGGGAGTCGTCCAGCCATTTGAGTAGGTACACCCTAGACGATAAGGGGTGCTTGCGTAGAGACGGTAGACTTTATGTACCGCAAGACTAGGGTTTGAGGAAGGCTATTCTTGATGATGCACACCGTTCTAGGATGACCATTCATCCCGGTGGGGACAAGATGTACCAAGACATGAAGCGAGTTTCTTTTGGGCCGGTATGAAGAAAGATGTGGCCGAGTATGTCGCTAGATGCTTGGTGTGCCAACAAGTGAAGGCGGAGCAAAAGAAACCTGGTGGGTTGCTTCACCCATTGGAAGTTCCGCAATGGAAGTGGGATAGCGTCTCGATGGATTTTATTGATGGGTTACCGAGATCGAGGAAGGGTAATACGGGAATTTGGGTTGTTGTGGACAGGCTTACTAAGAGCGCCCATTTCATACCCGTGAAGAGCAAGAGGACTGCTCCATGGCTAGCTTCAGTTTATATTCGAGAGATAGTTCGGTTGCATGGGGTACCCTCTATCATAGTGAGCGATCGAGATCCCATCTTCACTAGCGAGTTTTGGAAGAGTTTGCAAGAAGCAGTGGGGACTCAGTTGTGTTTGAGCACCGCATATCATCCTCAGACGGACGGCCAGACCGAGAGGGTGAATCGTGTTCTGGAAGACCTTTTGAGGCTTTGTATCTTGGATTTTGGAGGTACTTGGGAAGAGCATCTTCCATTGGTAGAGTTCGCATATAATAACAGCTTTCAGTCCAGTATTGGTATGGCTCCTTTTGAAGCTCTTTATGGAAGGCCTTGTCGATCACCTACATGTTGGTGGGAATCTACGGATAGGATTTTTCTTGGGCCCGATATGGTTAGAGAGACTTCGGAGAAGATTGATTTGATTCGAAGAAGGATGAAAGCAGCGCAAGACAGACAGAAATCTTACGTGGATAAGAGGAGGACGGATCTTGAGTTTGATGTTGGGGACATGGTCTTTGTTAAAGTATCTCCATTACGGAATGTAGTTCGCTTTGGGTTCGTTGGGAAGTTAGCAACAAGATTTGTTGGGTCGTTTCCTATTAAGGAAAGGATTGGACGGATGGCATATAGAGTGGATCTACCCGAGAGACTTAGTGGGGTGCATGATGTATTCCATGTGTCACATTTGAGGAAGTGCCTACATGAGACCGCAGAGGTGGTAGAGCCGAGCATGCTTAGAGAAGTGGAGGTAGAGCGTGATGCGACTATTCGACGAGCTCCTACCTGCATCCTTGGGTCAGAAATAAGGAAGTTGAGGAACAGAGAGGTGCGACTAGTCAAAGTGCAATGGGGAGAAGATGAGAGCAATGATACTTGGGAGACAGAGGCAAAGATGCATTCACTGTACCCATTCCTTTTTGAGGGTATGTCTTTTAACTTCTCCTTTATCGTTTGTCTAGTACTTATCTTATCTTCAGTATGTCCTCTCATTAGTACCTTTGACCTTTCGATAGGGTAAACCTATGGTTGAAACATGTGTTTGAGACATGTTATGTTTGATGGATGCGTGTGGATGCAAGTGGTTGCTAGTGGTTGCTCGTGGATACATATACACACACTCTAGGCACTAGATCGGCTCAATCACTTCATATTGCATATTGCATAAAATTGTGTGTAGGTAGCTATATTAATGGATGTATAATGGTTGTGCTATCATATGGATGATGCATTTTGGTGAATGGTTGTGCACTCATGTAGAAATAGTATGTGTCAATAGGGTTCTTTCGCATACATATTGGATGCATGGCACTATCATGGTTTGCATTAAGGAGGTCAACTGAATCAGTAGACCGCCTGATTTTGCATTAGACAGGGAACATATACACACACTTTTGGCATATGTTCATACAGCATTAGAAACTCTAAGGACAATGGATGCCAGTGGTTGATGGTTTGAGTAGATGGTTGTTTGTTGGTAGGATACGTTCTTCTTGACTTAGAGATTTCGGGGACGAAATCCTTTAAGTAGGGGAGAATGTAACACCCCGTATGTTGAATAACTTGCTATAATATAAAACAGGGCAGAATTAAATTTTAAAATCTGAATCAGGGGAAACGGGCTATGCCATTGCGTTCGTCTCGGAAAAATACGCGAAATGGAGTCCGAGTTTTCGAAAATCGGAGTCCGTATGACCCAGTTAAGGCCCAAAGAAGTTTTCATAAATTCAAAACAGGTTTAAAAATAAAAATTCAAACATTTCAGAAGTGGCGGGAAAATTCCCGCCAGACCCAGGGGGTCGACCTGGGGGTCGACTGGGGAGTCGACCTGCCCACCAGGTCGACTGGGGAGTCGACCCTAGGGTCGACCTGGGGGTCGACCTCCCTGGTCGAGCCCAGGTGACCTGGGTGCATCAGCTTGGCTTTTGGGCTGTGTTTTGGTGGCTAGGACGAGATCTGACGGCTCTAATCTAATTTATGGTTAATCTAATGGCCTAAAACACCTAACTACTCTATAAATACACCCTAAGACTACCCTAATTCATACTAAAAATAGCTACAACACCGTTATGCCGTCAAAATGCAACTTGAAGGAGCCTCCATCAAATTAAAGAGGAAGATAACTTCTCAATTCAACTTCTAATCAACTGTAGCAACTTAATCTTCTTCTTAGGAGTGCTAATCAACAAGTTGTGAATTTCCTATAGCCTTAATGGCCAATTGTTGAATTGATTATGATAGGATATAATGAGGTTATGGCTATGAATGTGGATCAATGCAAGTTATGCAAGTTATATGCTATGTGTTAATGATGTTATGCATGTTATGCAAGTTATATTCTATGTGTTAATGATGTTATGCATGTTATGCAAGTTATATGCTATGTGTTTGTGATGTTATGCAAGTTATGCAAGTCATATGCTACATGTTCATGATGTTATGCAAGTTATGCAAGTCATATGCTACATATTCATGATGCTATGCAAGTTATGCAAGTTATATGCTACATGATCATGATGTTATGCAAGTTATGCAAGTATTAGGCTATGTGTTCATGATGCTAGTTATGCAAATTGCTATGATAAACATTGATCCATTATGACACCATGATTATGAAAGTTTGGTGTATGATTATATGCAAGTTCATGTATGATATGTATGCAAGTTCGGTGTATGAATATATGCAAGTTCACATATGACATGTTATGCAAGTATGGTGTTTGATTATATGCAAGTAACATGTGCAAGTTTACACCTTAGTATGATATGCATACATATGCAAGTTAACCCCTTTATATGTCATACATACATATGCAAGTTTACCCCTTTGTATGACATAAGAAACTTATGCAAGTTAACCTCTTTATGACATATGTGATTCATGCAAGTTTGGGTTGATTATTTATGCTAGATGGGTTTGATGCTATATGCATGTTGACACCTTTAAACCCATGTTGATGCTAATGTGTTATGCAAGTTGAACCCATTGTATTTGTGATGAATCTTCCCTTTTATGTCATGTTAGCGAATTACGTGGGGAACGATGGGGTTAATAAACATGTTAATGAAATTGTGTGAAATTGGTATGATTATGCATACCATAAAGTGGATGGACATAATTGAGTCAATTATGTACATCGTTAAAAATTGGAATTAATTAGGGAAAATTAATTCGGGAGTGATTAATTAGGTGTAATTAATCGACTAAGACACGAGGTTGGACCCTTTTGTAGCGTAAGACTGCCCGGAACCGACCGACAAATCCAGCGGCTACAAATGATTGGCCCAATGTGAGAGGTCTTAGGCACAAACCAAATACGTGACTAGTGTATAGACACGAGGTTAGACTCGGTTATGGCGTAAGGCTGCCCGGACCCAACCGGCAAATCCAGCTGCCATAAAAGATAGTCTAATGTGAGAGGTCTTTACAACGGTTACATTTTTAATTAATTAAGAAACACTTAACCAAATAAGCATGTAGTGGGCATGAGGGGTTAAGTGGGTGCCTTGGGTGGCATGTGGAAATCAAGTAAGTGCCTTGGGTGGCATGAGGAAATCTAGTGGGTTGCCTTGGGTGGCAATAGAAAATACGATTAGAATACTTAACCAAGTGGAAACATGTAATTAAACATGATTAAAGGGTTAAGTGGGATGCACTAGATATAATGACAAGCTTAGGTGGTAGCTTGTGGGGGGCCTCATTTCAACCAGTAACCCATATGTATCTTATTGGGATCGACCCATGTCGAGGACGGGACACGCGTACTGGGCTTGATTATAAGAGGCCAAAACGGGTTAGCGGTGGCAACGCAAGTCCAACGGGTTTCATATGCGTGTGTGCACCCGGGCTGGTAGGTAAGACGTTGTTGCATCGTGTAGGTATAAGCCGTGCACCATTTGTTGTATCGGGTTGCCACTTTGGGGAGTGATACACCCCACTGTGGGACCAACACGGGTATCTACGGTAGGGAGCCGATCGCTTGGGAGTAGTGGGTACACCTAGTGGAGATAGGGGCAGACGACGCCTATGTAGTCAGCTAGGGGTACACAAAACTACTGGGTAAATTTTCTAAGTCCTTGGGAGGGATCAACCTTTAAGTAGGAATGACTGGTGTGGTGCAGTTAGTAATTACCCTTGGGTGGGTAGATGCGTCTTTACCGTTATCTTAGTTCATCCTATGTCTAGTTGGCTACTTAGTGTAGTCATTCATCCCCAGTCATCCCGTACCAAGTTTATATCATACCCTAATTACTTTAATGATTGTGTTGTTAAAGTTATAGGGCTCACTCAGACTTATGTCTGACCCCGTTGTTTTTATCTTTTTCCCCTCAGGTCCTCAGGTTGGGCCTAGCACTAGTGGGCTTTGATCAGATTTCTTTATCTATCTCTTGGAGCTTGGACCGTGATGTAAAGCCCAGTTTATCTTTTCTTTTATGGCTATTGTTTATGTAGTGGGATTATGTACTTATGTTTTTATCAGGATGGATATTTAGTACTTGACTCTTTATGGTGTTGTAACTAAACATGTTTACCTTTTGCTGCAATGAAATGATGTTTTAGATTTTCAAGTATTTATATCTGTCTTGTGTAATTTTTCTGTTCTATATTCACTTAAAATGCTCCACCGAAGTTAAGGCATTCCCTTAATGAGTGACCTTAGCGGGTGTGGGGTGTTACACTTCTTATAATTGTTAAGTTATATAAATTGGATGAATGGCATCACTGCTTATAAAGGAGGAAGGACGGACCAGGACTGCTGCTGAGACATCTGGATTCCTTTTTTGATATAATCAGTTTCAGGTGGTTTTAATTTTACTTAAAAGATGCAATTTTTTCAGTTAATCATGTACTTTATGCCTAATTTATAGTTTTAGTTTCCTGTATGTGAACATCGTTGAATGAACAATCAAAATTTGGCATGATTTAAAAAAAAAGTCTAGCAGAAAACAATTTTAGTGGTACTAAAACCAGTTCATCGATAATGGATACTTGCCGAACTTTTACCACATTCACTCGGGTCTTCTAACGGATACATCCATGTTACTTTTATTACTTGGAATTTTTAATTTTTGGTTTTTATATTTGTCGGCAGTAGTTTTATTCTCCACATTATATCTAAGACTTATATAGAAATCAGTTTTTTTTCCTTCTTTTTATGCTATGGTTATTGGTGAATTGTTTTATTATATAATTAGCAATATCTCATGAATTACAACTTCATTTTTGATGACTGCTTACCAATTAATTTACGGGATTCATCCAACTTGATTTTTGGTAGGGTATTAACCATATGCCAAAATCCAATTCTAGACATTCTCTATTTACCTTTCTGATGACCAACTTGGTTTTTGGTAGGGTATTAACCATCCCCTTGACTGTCCTAAAATTGTAAGTATATATCACTGTATTAATGATGCAACTTTAACAGAGCAAAGTTTTGAGTGTGTTTAGTTTATGTATGCGGAAATTCAAGAGCAAATTGATTTTGCTAAAAGACAATGACCTATTTTAATATACAATTTTTTTTGTTATTACTGCCAAGCACAAAACTTGATTTCCTATATAAGTTTGTTTCTTAATTTTTCATATTTGTTCACGTCAAACCAAATATTTAGAGTGAGTTGCCTCCATTTTATATATTTCAGTCATGGTTTAAACAATGCATAACTCATAAGTGTAATATTTTTACCTCACAACCAAATTGGACCTCACAACCAAATTGGAAACAGAGAAGTTGCTGCAATTATTGAATTTTAAGTCCCAGAATATAATAGCGAAAATCCTTGCCATTGCGAAAATTCGTTTTCCTATTAATATTGTATAATCTTGGCAGAGCTCAAATATATGAACTATGATCAATATTAATACAAAATATTATCCTTTTAATATTGCAATTTATGCAGGCATGTGGAACTTGCAAATCTAATTACATAAGCATGGAAATGGGATGATGTTCCTTTCTCACCTAACTCATAATGTTATCTTCTATTTAAATTTTATTTTTGTTTTTCATATTATGAATAATCCATTGTTTTCACTTCCTAGCATTCCATAGGACCAGTTATCTTTCACTTGAGCTTATCTATTCTCATATGCATTTTGAAATTTGTTCTGTTCTTAAAAAATAACTTATTTGAAATTTGTTCTGTTTTTAAAAAATAACTCATGAATGGTATTATATTATTTTGTTAAAAAAAATGAAAATACAAACTACAGGATATGCCATGGTCAACATGAGTTTGATAAATAAACGTGAAGAGATGTACTTTGTCTTTCATTCCTTTTGTTTTCAGATATGGTAATCAGTAGAACTTTCGTGAAAGTTGACAATAAATGGGCAATTTCCTTATCTTCATTCCCAGGTTGAAACGTTCTAAATTTTGTATAAGGTTACCTGAACTAATGAATGCGAGGAAAGAATTTTTAAAATAACCATAATGCATATGGCTCCTTTAAGAATAAAATTTCAGTTTCCATATCTAATACCACCATTTTCAGTTTCAAATATTTATTACCCATGGACTATTACATATGTATTCAAATAGAAGGGTGCTAGAGGGCCCAAAATACTACATGTACGAAATTTCAGAATTGGCATCCAATGGTTGAATTCAGAGGGAGGTGTATTATCCAGTGGCTAATAAGCATTCGGGCTTATTCCCTGACATAATATCCGGGCTCTTTAGACTTGCTGATTCAAATAATATCAATTTAGGCTCATATATGAATATACTCATTAACTAAATTTCTTTAATGTGTTTATTTTTTTTATAGATTTAAATACTTTTTGTTATTTAAATCTCCATGCTTGGTATTTAAATACCATTTTCATTATACATTTCTTTAATGATAAGAAATTTTTTAAATGCGATCTTTTCCCCACAAATTAGGTTATATCTCCATTGTTTACATACCTCAAATCTAATTCCCATATATTTAGCAATTAATTTCTATAAATTGTTTTACATATAATTTAAGAATGTCCTTATTTTGCATCAATTCCCTGTCATATTACATTTTCATCGTTAGTCCACTGTTCTGGAGAAATAAATTGAATGATCATATAAATCAGATTATTTACTGGAATAAAATAAAAATATAATGCTTTTTATAGCAGTGGTGCATTTTATCTCTAATGCTTGGGTAACTTATTATTCCAGTTATATTTCAGTATCACCAATAGATTATTAAATGGTAGTATCGTATTCATTATTGATAAAAAAAAATTGCATTCAACTCCTCTCAACCTTCCTAATGCTTCACATGGTCAGATCATGGAAAAAAGTGACATCGTAGAATACATTATATGCTAATTGTTAATTTTTCCAAGAGTAAATTACTATTTCAATTTGCAGGTTTAAGTAGATACTTTATTGTTTCATCTTCTCCATGGATATGAAAACTATTTTTAGTAAACTGTAATTTTGAATGACAAATATAAAATTTGTTTCACTACGACTTTCAAACTCCTTAGTTCAACAATGATGTGAATCTTGGCCATCGAATGGGAACAAAAAGCATCAATATGATGGCATCATGAGAGGCTTGCAAGAAGTTGAATGACCACAGAAGCAAAAGCATGTTGTAATGGTTGATTTTAACACTCAAATTGGATGAAATTTTTTATGTGAAATTTTTACATTAGTAAAAGAAAAATATCATGCCTTGAGATGCAAAGTTAGGATGATTAAAAAGGCAGGTTTCGGGCAGGTGCCGCCTTCTGCTGCTGCTGGAGGACAAGGGCACCCTAATTTTAAGGCCATGTTGAAGACCAAGCTTTGTGATAATTTCAGCGAAGGCACATACATCTTTGGTGATCAATGCAGTTTTGCTCATGGTGAAAGCAAGTTGTGCCAGTAAGCAATGTAGAAGATAGTTCTAAAAGTTTTTGAAAGTTTGGTGTTTAACTTTTGGTTTTGTCGATTTTTCCTAGGTCAATGAATCAAACAAAATCGAAAAGAATTTTGACCTAATATCGAGTGTGGACACTACGATGGAGTTCAAACCAACCAACCACGAGATTAACAATCCGGCTACCTACATGACTGCTAAAAAAATTATGAAGAAGACGGTCGCGTCCACCAGAATGGATGTCCGTTGGTAACTTGCATAATTCACACTGCTTTCATTAGTTATGTACACAACACGTGTGGCTTGCATCGTGTAGAAGAGAGGCAGACATGGGTTTTGGAAGCAGCAAGAATTCCTAGACAATTTCAGCCATTACCATTCTATTATGTTGAAATATCAAGCCTTTTATTTGACCATGACCGTGATGACTTCCAAAATATGTACATGGTGCGGTCTCCGACTGAGGACATATGGGATGTTAGATTCCATAAGGTTAAAGCTGGCTTAGAGACTATTTCTGGCCGAACACATGCTGTGAAGCTCAAAAATCTATCTTCTATGGAAGTGAATATAGTGCGGCCATTTATGGTGAGAGCGTTGCAAGCTTTCTATAAACACGACAAACCTGAAGTGGTTCAGCATACTCAGACTATGGGTGCCCGATGGGAATAAGTTGTCGATCAAGGGCCACGACGAGATCTTCGGCCACAATAGATTGTCCAGAGCATTTTGTTTCTATGCTCCTACTATCAACCAATCACTATATTAGCAAAGTATTCCTACAGATGTGTAGAAAAATGGTTGGTCAATGGCCCATTAGCAAAGGTATCACTCATCAGTCTGCATCAATTAAGGATGGCGCAGAGTGCTTTCGGTTGATCGGAAATGAATGCCTATTGCTTAACATCTATTTTAAAATTTTGAATGGTATGTATGTTTGTTGCCTGTCTGATCTTGCCATATGCTTCTGTGATTTCGTAAATTTTCTATACTGTGCCGTTGTTTGCAGTGAAAATCTGATTTTTATTTGACGAAAAAAAATTTGGTCAAATTTATCTATGCACACGTCCAACGGACGTGCCACCGTACTGGTTTGTATATATATATATATATATATATATATATATATATATATATATATATATATATATATATATATATATATATATATATTAACAGACACCCCTGTTTCGTAGCACCCATTTAGCACTCCTATCCATTCGTGAGCTACACCAATCCAAATCCAATAAGAATTTGTAGATGTTCAATCCACACATATATAATCATCTATCCAAAATTTGATTGCATCCGACTTTTGCAACATTTTCAAAATATTAGCTAAATTATTCACCTTTCAGACATTTATTCGAACCATTAAATTTAAACATAAAATATATTATTCTATGAATGTCGAAACAAGCTCAAATTTTGGATAGATGATAATATTTGTGTGGATTGAACATCTACAAATTCTTGTTGGATTTGGATTTGGATTAGTGTAGCTCACGAACAGATATGGGGTGCTACAAAACAGAGGTGCTCCGGATTGCTCCGCTCTCTCTCCCTATATATATATATATATATATATATATATATATATATATATATATATATATATATATATATATATGCATGCATGCTCTATGGCACCCTTAATTTCGAGCACCCATATTGCTTCTCAGCTCCTCATTTATATCAACCCATTTATAATTAAATATGTTAGTGGAAGGAGAGAGAATTAGTGGGAAGAAAGAGAAACATGAATGCTGAATGGAAATCAAGGGGCAATAGTGGTGCTGAACTATTTGGGGTGCTCTTGATCCTATCTCATATATATATATATATATACTTATATATATATGTATATATGTATATATGTATATATTATATAATAGAGAGACTACTGTGTTGAGTTGTTTCATAATCACCCATAACGTGTATATATCATTTGTAGTTAAGCCTTCTGCGCGCATATCTTTCTATTGTGAGTGTTTACAGTGGAGATTTTCTTTTGCTAAGTGTCCTTGTTTCTTTCAAAAAAAAGTTATATTAAGAGTTATAGTTGGTTGGCCAATTGAGGCACTTAACAAATTTGTTCCATTTTTGTTCTCTGTAGCATATGTTTTGTTTGTGTAAGTATTTTGGGTTCCGCTTTCTTTATATTATATATGTTTGTGTGTGTGCGTGTGTGTGTGCGTGTGTGTGTGTGTGTGTGTATATATAGGCAGGTTCAATGGCACTCCAAATAGTGAGCACCCCTTTAGCCTACCACTTTTCCACCACTCATTTCCCACTAACTCCCCTTCTCTCTCCTTCCACTAACTCTCTCACTTCCTACTCACTTTCTTTAATATAAATAAGAGGTGGAAATCAGGTGGCTTTTGGGGTGCTCCATTTTTGGGGTGTAACGGAACGCTTGCCATATATATGTGTGTGTGTGTGTGTGTGTGTGTGTGTGTGATTATGCTAGGAGAGACAAGTTGGAAAGTTGTTTCATATTTTCCTAAAGTTTGTTGAAGCTTCGTTTTGCTATTTTTGGTCTGAATTGTCACCGATTTAATTCATTCTATTTGGCGTGTTTGACCGATCTCAAAGTTGTATTTGTTCTCGTGGTCTCCATCGGATTTTGTCATTTTATTTTATGTATGTTCGTTGTCACTTCTTTTTCATGCCACGGAAGGTGAGTATATCTTACACTAGACTGACATTTTTGTAAAATATATTTCGACACATTTGATTTGACTAAATGAAATATTAGGATTTGTGTAACAACCTGAAATTTTAGTCAATTTCAAATTCGATAATTTAATAGCCTAAAAATAAACATTTTGTAAAAGATCTCAGATTTCAAAGAAACCTTTTTCATCAGATCCGGAACGTTAAATTATTGTAAGATTACAAATTTCACGTCAATCGGAGTTAGTATGTGGTCGCGCGCAATTAAAATGCGAACCAATCAATATATTGAACTCGAACTTGATCTTTTGAGCAAACGGTCTCCAAATTCGACGAGACTAGTTTCATTGGATCTGTATTTATGGAATATAGCTATGTTTCAAATTTCGTATCGATCGAACATAACCGTTTGGCTATGCGAATAGTAAACACGTAGGTAGATTTAACGTAGTTTAAGTTAAGTATTCATACTTAGCTAGTTAAGTGGAATTGTGCTTTCTTTGAGTTGTCACCCAATGAAGCATCCAAGGTGTGTTTTCTCCAATTTTATCTCATGCCAACACCTTACCAATCCAATGCATTTCCATTCCTATAAGAAGAGGCCTCCCTCTCTACTAATTCACTTTCCTTCATACTTTCTCTTCTCTCCATTTTCTTTCTTCCTCTCCTCTTTCCCCACCCGTCGACCAAACCACTCATCGCCAGCCACTTTCACCTCCTCTGTAACACCCCACCTCCGTTAAGGTCACTCACAAAGGGAATGCCTTAACTTTTGTGGAGCATTTTAGTAAACAGAACAGAAACTTACAAGACAGATAAAACAGTACTTGAAAAATTTTAACTTTATTACAGTGGAAACAGAAAATTAATATGGTTACATCCTTTCAATTTAAGAATTCAAGTACAAAATATCAGTCTGGTACAAAAGCCTTCAAAATGCATAGTTTAAAATCATAATCCCTATGGAACGGAAGCTATACAGAGCCGAGCCATACTTTAAGCACTTCAAGCAAAGAGAAATCCGGATCAAGCTAAAGTATTTCCCTCCTTGGATAACCTGGGGGGGGGGAACGGAAGAAAGGAGGCGAAAACAACAAGGGTCAGAAAAAAAGTCTGGCAAGTCCAGTGACTTTCAGCATATGAACAGATAATAATAATATGATATGAACATAAAACTGGATGTGAGATAACTATAACAGGTGTAGCAGATATAACAGAAAAATAGAATGATATAAACTATTGTTTTACACTTCTCTGCACTAATACTAGTATAGCAGAATTAGGTGTCACCCTAATGTCTAAATTGAAGCAGGAACGGGTACAGAATACTTTAACAGAAACAGAATGCTAATAATGGGCCTTTACTACCCGATCAGAAACAGACAGAAGAAGAAACAGATTTATCCCTATGGAAACAGAATGTGGAATTAGGTGTACACTAGTAATGGGCCTTTACCACCCGAACAGACGGTACCACACAGAAACAGACAGGTGTTACCACCCAACAGAAACAGACGGTACCAACAGAAACAGACAGAACTAAGCGTACCCTAAAACCCTACCCCAAGCGATCGGCTCCCTAATACATAAATATCCTGTGTCGGCCCCACAGTAGGGTGTATCACTCCCTAAAGTGACAACCAATTGGCACAGACCTATTTACAGATGTCATGGCGTCTTACATCCTCAGAGGCAGACCGGGATCCATGCACGCACATGACCCGGTTGGAACGCACCATCAACACCCCTCGCCATTATCAGAATGAACCACTTATAATTAGTTCAGTAAGCGTGCCCGGACCCTACCTACTGTTGGGTCAAAGTTTTGATACCAGAAAGGGTTACTGACTAATATGGGTCCCAAACAACAGATGACACAAGTAATTCCCCTCCTAACCTTGTGTCCCCAGACTAACAGATTTCAGATTAGCTTGTTTACAAGTTCAGACATACAGAATTCAGATTTACTAATTCACAAATTAAGTTAACGAGTTTTCAGACTAACAGGTCAGATGTACAGATTTTTCAGATTTGTCTAACTTTGTATTGGGCCTACAAATTCATGGACGGGTTTTTCTACATTTATTAATCCCTTTGGTTTAACCCTATTTTTCCCCAATACGTTTTAGACGTCATTCTTATCTTAGATTTGCATTAATTAATTATTAATGCACAGACCTCTCACATTAGGTCGGTAGCTTGTGGCCGCTGGATATGCCGGGCGGTTCCGGGCAGACTTCTGCCACAAGCCAGACCTAACCTCGTGTCTTACGCATGTTATGACTAACTTCTCACATTAGAACCTATTGTTTGCGGCCACTGGATGTGCCGGGCGGTTCCGGGCAGATTTACGCCGCAAACTCATTCTAACCTCGAGTTAGCCATGTTTATCTTTGCGGCCAATTAATTAATAATTTACCGTTTATGCGCGTGCCCAATATATATATGCCCATTCAGATTATATCAATCACAGGATGATTATATCAACATAGCAGATAACAGATTTTATATGACCTAACGGATTTAACAGATTTAGCAACTTAGCAGATTTTGGCATATAACAGATTAGGCATTTCAACCGACAAATTTAACAAATTAGGCATTTCAATCTAATTAGCAGTCTAGGCAATATAACAAAACTAGTAGTTTAGGCAACTAGTCAAATTAGCAGATTTAGCAAATTTAATATTTCCAAAAGTTCTATTTACATGCCTTGCCCAATCATAAATTGGCCTAAATTCATATGCTTACATAATTGTCATGATTCACAACATATACTCCATGTTTGCATAAAGTTACATAGCACAGAATATGGACATAATTTGCCATATAACATATGTTCCAATTTTTGTTAAACTAGCATCTTATAGCAGATTCACATATAAATTATACCAAATATAACCATTAATTTCAATGCATGCCATATATCCAAAAATCCCTATTTAGGTGTAATCACAATAATAGATATCCTAATTAATGCAAATCTTTTACACCTAAGCTTCCATATCTTCTTCTTTTTAAGTCATGAATCATTATGCAAACTATACCCAAAAATCTAAATCTTTAAATCATATCTTCTAAAAATCCAATCTTGACTTTTATATGCATTTTATCCAAAGTCTCAAATCATATGTAATCTTACAGTGGTTCCTCTTCTTCTTTTATCCCAGAATATGCATAGGTCTAAAACTAGTTTATATGCTTATTTTCTAATTAATTACCGATCTAAATTACAACATAACTATGCATACAACATGCATAAATTATATGTTCATCGTCAAATTTATGCATCCAGTCCCAAGTCACATGTCCAATATATTTTATGCCTCAGACCTCAAGTCATACATTCAATTCAGTCTAGTCAAATTTCGCATCATTCATTAATTGTCCCAAAATTTGCGTTCATACGTTAATCTCTTTATGAGATTGGGCACAGGCTCGTGGTAGCCTGGCTATAGAAACAGAAAAGAAGAAAGGAATACAGAACAGTCACAGAAAACAGATCCAACAGAAGAGAATATATATACAGCCTCAAACTCAGTTTTAAATGCATATCAAAATTATAATTAACGTTTATAGCGGAGAATAACTGTACTTGCCTTGATTGGATTAAAGAAAGAACTTGTTGTAGAATCTTCGCAGAAACTTTAATCTCTAGTTTGAATTGAGTTGCTTAGGCTGATGTTGATTATCTTCTAGTTTTAATTCCAGCAGAGCAGAGACGCCATTTTTATTTTTTTATTAGAAGAAGAGAGCAATGGAGGCTGGAGAATTGTGTAGGAAACCTAGGTAGAGTCCAGGGTCATTTTTATAGGGGTTATGAACTGATTAGGACCATTGATGTCGCTTGGATTGATCGTAGCCATTCATCCTAAGGAGAGACCAATTAGAGCCTGCCACCTAGCCCTAATGACAAAGCAGACCACAGAAAATCGACCAACAGAGAATAGGCCAGCCGGGTTAGACTGGGTTCGACCTGTCTCTGGACCAGGTCGACACCCCTGTCGACAGCCCTGTCGACAGGCCTGTCGACCTGGTTAGACCAGGTCGACAGCCCAGTCGACCTGGGTGCGTCAGGCGGGACTTTTTCCGCCCTGGCCCATTGGGCCCCATTTTTGTTTCCTGAGCTTATTTTATTCTGTTTGAATTTTAAATTTAATTCAGAAACTTCCGAAGGCCATATCTTCTTCATACGGACTCCGTTTTTCGAAAACTCGGACTCTATTTCGCGTATTTTTCCGAGACGAACGCAATGGCGTATCCCGTTTCCCTTAGTTCTTTGATTACAATTAATTATACTTTAATTTGTTAATTCCATAGTTATAGAATACACGGGGTGTTACATTCTCCCCTACTTAAAAGGATTTCGTCCCCGAAATCTTCAAGTTAAGAAGAATGTGTCCTACCATCCAATACCCATCTACTCAACCATCATCCACAAGCATCCATTGTCCTTAGAAAACTTCTGATGTTGTATGAACATATGCAAAAGTGTGTGTATATGTTCCTTACCTAATGCAAAGATCAGGCGGTCTACTGATTCAGTTGACCTCCTTAATGCGAATTATGTCAGTGCCATGAGTCCAACATGTATGCAATAGAATTCTGATGATATAGTATTTCTATATGAGTGCACAACCATTCACTCAAATGCAACATCCATGTGCTGAATCAACCATTTTGCATCCACAAGAATTGAAAAATGCTCACTCATCCATATGCAGTATGAGAGTGTTTTCGAGCCGATCTAGTGCCTAGTGTGTGTATATGCATCCACGGGCAACCACTAGCAACCACTTGCATCCACTTGCAACCATCAAACATAACATGTCTCAAACACATGTTTACACCCATTAGTTTCTACCTAAAGTTCAAATATTCGATCGATAGGATACAGTCGAATGATGGAAGCGAGTACAGATAGAACGAAAATTTGGTTCCCATTAGACATGGGTCCTAGGTATCGGCCCCAAAGACCGAAACCAACATTAAATTAATGCCCCATGAAAACTCAGAATGTATGCGTCATACTTGACGCCTAACTCAGATATCCCTCAAACCCCAGTCTCAAACAGATGATCCATAACCCTTATGGGTCTGAGTCTATAGCGGAATTCAGAAATAATACTAGCATTAAAGTGCAGAGTATCGATTACAAAATCAAAATCCCAGAATCAGAAAAAGTCTTAACTCCATAATCAGATAAAGAAATTAAACCTACTATAGAAATTTTCCTATTTCTATCCTAGCCACTAGCCTCAAGAGTGTTCGCCTGCCTTCCTTGTCCTCGTCTCTTCGGGCAGTCCCTAGTGAAGTGTCCCATCTCCCCACAGTTGAAGCAAGCGCCCTTCCTTTTTCTGCAATCCTTGTTCAGATGAGTTGAGCTCCCACAAGTAAAGCACTTTTTCCCCTTCTTATCTTCAGGCTTCTCATCCTTCTTTTGTGTTTCCTTTTTGGGCCCCGCTTTCTTATTCTGTAGTTCTTCCTTCTTTGTCTCTTTCGGGCCCTTGTCTTCCTCGTGTAGTAGTGCCATATCCACCAATTTCTCGTAAGTTGCTCCCATGAGTACATGGGTCATGGCTAGGCTGTGCAGTGGCTCATTCAATCCTTTAACAAAGCGGAGAGCCTTTTTATGCTGAGTGTTGACTAAATCCAATCCGAATCTTGCTAGTTGGTTGAACTGGTTGACGTATTCCTTGACCATCATACTTCCTTGCTTAAGAGACAAGAACTTTTCCAATTGTAAACTTCGTTCAGCTTGCGAGAGGAATTTTGTCTCAAACCTTGTTCTGAAATCCATCCATGTCTCAACCGGCCTCTCGGCGTTAGTGACTTCCCACCAGTAGGAAGCTTCATCTTTGAGCAGCCATACTGCCAACTGTACCTTCTGCCTATCGTCCACCTCGAAGATAACGAATAGATCCTCAGTTTCTTTGAGCCAATTCCTTGCTTCTACGAATGATTCAGTTCCTTTGAAATCCTTCCCACCCATGGCCCTAAAATCTCTACAGATCTTTGAGAAAGCAATTGCACGAGGAGGGGGTGGAGGAGGGGGATCATTTGCTGGACCTGCAGCGGCGGTCCTAGCCTCAAGATATTGACGAAACCAACCGGGTACATGAACACCCTCTGGTATCTCAGATGCTTCAGACATGCTGGAACGAAAAAGGAAAGGTTCAAAACAAAAAGGACTGAAAGAAAGATATATGGCTCTTGGGGATCATGTTTTTTTCAAAATAAGCTTTACTTTGTGAAAATACTTCCTTTTTAAATCTTTTTTTTTTTTTTTGAAAATAGTTTTCAAAACTTTTTATCAAATCTGGTAACCTTCAGCTCTGATACCAAGTGTAACACCCCACCTCCGTTAAGGTCACTCACAAAGGGAATGCCTTAACTTTGGTGGAGCATTTTAGTAAACAGAACAGAAACTTACAAGACAGATAAAACAGTACTTGAAAATTTTTAACTTTATTACAGTGGAAACAGAAAATTAATATGGTTACATCCTTTCAATTTCAGAATTCAAGTACAAAATATCAGTCTTGTACAAAAGCCTTCAAAATGCATAGTTTAAAATCATAATCCCCATGGAACGGAAGCTATACAGAGTCGAGCCATACTTTAAGCACATCAAGCAAAGAGAAATCCGGATCAAGCTAAAGTATTTCCCTCCTTGGATAACCTGGGGGGGAACGGAAGAAAGGAGGCGAAAACAACAAGGGTCAGACAAAAAGTCTGGCAAGTCCAGTGACTTTCAGCATATGAACAGATAATAATAATATGATATGAACATAAAACTGGATGTGAGATAACTATAACAGGTGTAGCAGATATAACAGAAAAATAGAATGATATAAACTATTGTTTTACACTTCTCTGCACTAATACTAGTATAGCAGAATTAGGTGTCACCCTAATGTCTAAATTGAAGCAGGAACGGGTACAGAATACTTTAACAGAAACAGAATGCTAATAATGGGCCTTTACTACCCGATCAGAAACAGACAGAAGAAGAAACAGATTTATCCCTATGAAAACAGAATGTGGAATTAGGTGTACACTAGTAATGGGCCTTTACCACCCGAACAGACGGTACCACATAGAAACAGACAGGTGTTACCACCCAACAGAAACAGACGGTACCAACAGAAACGGACAGAACTAAGCGTACCCTAAAACCCTACCCCAAGCGATCGGCTCCCTAAAACATAAATATCCTGTGTCTGCCCCACAGTAGGGTGTATCACTCCCTAAAGTGACAACCAATTGGCACAGACCTATTTATAGATGTCACGGCGTCTTACATCCTCAGAGGCAGACCGGGATCCATGCACGCACATGACCCGGTTGGAACGCACCATCAACACCCCTCGCCATTATCAGAATGAACCACTTATAATTAGTTCAGTAAGCGTGCCCGGACCCTACCTACTGTTGGGTCAAAGTTTTGATACCAGAAAGGGTTACTGACTAATATGGGTCCCAAACAACAGATGACACAAGTAATTCCCCTCCTAACCTTGTGTCCCCAGACTAACAGATTTCAGATTAGCTTGTTTACAAGTTCAGACATACAGAATTCAGATTTACTAATTCACAAATTAAGTTAACGAGTTTTCAGACTAACGGGTCAGATGTACAGATTTTTCAGATTTGTCTAACTTTGTATTGGGCCTACAAATTCATGGACGGGTTTTTCTACATTTATTAATCCCTTTGGTTTAACCCTATTTTTCCCCAATACGTTTTAGACGTCATTCTTATCTTAGATTTGCATTAATTAATTATTAATGCACAGACCTCTCACATTAGGTCGGTAGCTTGTGGCCGCTGGATATGCCGGGCGGTTCCGGGCAGACTTCTGCCACAAGCCAGACCTAACCTCGTGTCTTACGCATGTTATGACTAACTTCTCACATTAGAACCTATTGTTTGCGGCCACTGGATGTGCCGGGCGGTTCCGGGCAAATTTACGCCGCAAACTCATTCTAACCTCGAGTTAGCCATGTTTATCTTTGCGGCCAATAAATTAATAATTTACCGTTTATGCGTGTGCCCAATATATATATGCCCATTCAGATTATATCAATCACAGGATGATTATATCAACATAGCAGATAACAGATTTTATATGACCTAACGGATTTAACAGATTTAGCAACTTAGCAGATTTTGGCATATAACAGATTAGGCATTTCAACCGACAAATTTAACAAATTAGGCATTTCAATCTAATTAGCAGTCTAGGCAATATAACAAAACTAGTAGTTTAGGCAACTAGTCAAATTAGCAGATTTAGCAAATTTAATATTTTCAAAAGTTCTATTTACATGCCTTGCCCAATCATAAATTGGCCTAAATTCTTATGCTTACATAATTGTCATGATTCACAACATATACTCCATGTTTGCATAAAGTTACATAGCACAGAATATGGACATAATTTGCCATATAACATATGTTCCAGTTTTTGTTAAACTAGCATCTTATAGCAGATTCACATATAAATTATACCAAATATAACCATTAATTTCAATGCATGCCATATATCCAAAAATCCCTATTTAGGTGTAATCACAATAATAGATATCCTAATTAATGCAAATCTTTTACACCTAAGCTTCCATATCTTCTTCTTTTTAAGTCATGAATCATTATGCAAACTATACCCAAAAATCTAAATCTTTAAATCATATCTTCTAAAAATCCAATCTTGACTTTTATATGCATTTTATCCAAAGTCTCAAATCATATGTAATCTTACAGTGGTTCCTTCTTTTATCCCAGAATATGCATAGGTCTAAAACTAGTTTATATGCTTATTTTCTAATTAATTACCGATCTAAATTACAACATAACTATGCAAACAACATGCATAAATTATATGTTCATCGTCAAATTTATGCATCCAGTCCCAAGTCACATGTCCAATATATTTTATGCCTCAGACCTCAAGTCATACATTCAATTCAGTCTTGTCAAATTTCGCATCATTCATTAATTGTCCCAAATTTTGCGTTCATACGTTAATCTCTTTATGAGATTGGGCACAGGCTCGTGGTAGCCTGGCTATAGAAACAGAAAAGAAGAAAGGAATACAGAACAGTCACAGAAAACAGATCCAACAGAAGAGAATATATATACAGCCTCAAACTCAGTTTTAAATGCATATCAAAATTATAATTAACGTTTATAGCGGAGAATAACTGTACTTGCCTTGATTGGATTAAAGAAAGAACTTGTTGTAGAATCTTCGCAGAAACTTTAATCTCTAGTTTGAATTGAGTTGCTTAGGCTGATGTTGATTATCTTCTAGTTTTAATTCCAGCAGAGCAGAGACGCCATTTTTATTTTTTTTATTAGAAGAAGAGAGCAATGGAGGCTGGAGAATTGTGTAGGAAACCTAGGTAGAGTCCAGGGTCATTTTTATAGGGGTTATGAACTGATTAGGACCATTGATGTCGCTTGGATTGATCGTAGCCATTCATCCTAAGGAGAGACCAATTAGAGCCTGCCACCTAGCCCTAATGACAAAGCAGACCACAGAAAATCGACCAACAGAGAATAGGCCAGCCGGGTTAGACTGGGTTCGACCTGTCTCTGGACCAGGTCGACACCCCTGTCGACAGGCCTGTCGACCTGGTTAGACCAGGTCGACAGCCCAGTCGACCTGGGTGCGTCAGGCGGGACTTTTTCCGCCCTGGCCCATTGGGCCCCATTTTTGTTTCCTGAGCTTATTTTATTCTGTTTGAATTTTAAATTTAATTTAGAAACTTCCGAAGGCCATATCTTCTTCATACGGACTCCGTTTTTCGAAAACTCGGACTCTATTTCGCGTATTTTTCCGAGACGAACGCAATGGCGTATCCCGTTTCCCTTAGTTCTTTGATTACAATTAATTATACTTTAATTTGTTAATTCCATAGTTATAGAATACACGGGGTGTTACATTCTCCCCTACTTAAAAGGATTTCGTCCCCGAAATCTTCAAGTTAAGAAGAATGTGTCCTACCATCCAATCACCCATCTACTCAACCATCATCCACAAGCATCCATTGTCCTTAGAAAACTTCTAATGTTGTATGAACATATGCAAAAGTGTGTGTATATGTTCCTTACCTAATGCAAAGATCAGGCGGTCTACTGATTCAGTTGACCTCCTTAATGCGAATTATGTCAGTGCCATGAGTCCAACATGTATGCAATAGAATTCTGATGATATAGTATTTCTATATGAGTGCACAACCATTCACTCAAATGCAACATCCATGTGCTGAATCAACCATTTTGCATCCACAAGAATTGAAAAATGCTCACTCATCCATATGCAGTATGAGAGTGTTTTCGAGCCGATCTAGTGCCTAGTGTGTGTATATGCATCCACGGGCAACCACTAGCAACCACTTGCATCCACTTGCAACCATCAAACATAACATGTCTCAAACACATGTTTACACCCATTAGTTTCTACCTAAAGTTCAAATATTCGATCGATAGGATACAGTCGAATGATGGAAGCGAGTACAGATAGAACGAAAATTTGGTTCCCATTAGACATGGGTCCTAGGTATCGGCCCCAAAGACCGAAACCAACATTAAATTAATGCCCCATGAAAACTCAGAATGTATGCGTCATACTTGACGCCTAACTCAGATATCCCTCAAACCCCAGTCTCAAACAGATGATCCATAACCCTTATGGGTCTGAGTCTATAGCGGAATTCAGAAATAATACTAGCATTAAAGTGCAGAGTATCGATTACAAAATCAAAATCCCAGAATCAGAAAAAGTCTTAACTCCATAATCAGATAAAGAAATTAAACCTACTATAGAAATTTTCCTATTTCTATCCTAGCCACTAGCCTCAAGAGTGTTCGCCTGCCTTCCTTGTCCTCGTCTCTTCGGGCAGTCCCTAGTGAAGTGTCCCATCTCCCCACAGTTGAAGCAAGCGCCCTTCCTTTTTCTGCAATCCTTGTTCAGATGAGTTGAGCTCCCACAAGTAAAGCACTTTTTCCCCTTCTTATCTTCAGGCTTCTCATCCTTCTTTTGTGTTTCCTTTTTGGGCCCCGCTTTCTTATTCTGTAGTTCTTCCTTCTTTGTCTCTTTCGGGCCCTTGTCTTCCTCGTGCAGTAGTGCCATATCCACCAATTTCTCGTAAGTTGCTCCCATGGGTACATGGGTCATGGCTAGGCTGTGCAGTGGCTCATTCAATCCTTTAACAAAGCGGAGAGCCTTTTTATGCTGAGTGTTGACTAAATCCAATCCGAATCTTGCTAGTTGGTTGAACTGGTTGACGTATTCCTTGACCGTCATACTTCCTTGCTTAAGAGACAAGAACTTTTCCAATTGTAAACTTCGTTCAGCTTGCGAGAGGAATTTTGTCTCAAACCTTGTTCTGAAATCCATCCATGTCTCAACCGGCCTCTCGGCGTTAGTGACTTCCCACCAGTAGGAAGCTTCGTCTTTGAGCAGCCATACTGCCAACTGTACCTTCTGCCTATCGTCCACCTCGAAGATAACGAATAGATCCTCAGTTTCTTTGAGCCAATTCCTTGCTTCTACGAATGATTCAGTTCCTTTGAAATCCTTCCCACCCATGGCCCTAAAATCTCTACAGATCTTTGAGAAAGCAATTGCACGAGGAGGGGGTGGAGGAGGGGGATCATTTGCTGGACCTGCAGCGGCGGTCCTAGCCTCAAGATATTGACGAAACCAACCGGGTACATGAACACCCTCTGGTATCTCAGATGCTTCAGACATGCTGGAACGAAAAAGGAAAGGTTCAAAACAAAAAGGACTGAAAGAAAGATATATGGCTCTTGGGGATCATGTTTTTTTCAAAATAAGCTTTACTTTGTGAAAATACTTCCTTTTTAAATCTTTTTTTTTTTTGAAAATAGTTTTCAAAACTTTTTATCAAATCTGGTAACCTTCAGCTCTGATACCAAGTGTAACACCCCACCTCCGTTAAGGTCACTCACAAAGGGAATGCCTTAACTTTGGTGGAGCATTTTAGTAAACAGAACAGAAACTTACAAGACAGATAAAACAGTACTTGAAAAATTTTAACTTTATTACAGTGGAAACAGAAAATTAATATGGTTACATCCTTTCAATTTCAGAATTCAAGTACAAAATATCAGTCTTGTACAAAAGCCTTCAAAATGCATAGTTTAAAATCATAATCCCCATGGAACGGAAGCTATACAGAGCCGAGCCATACTTTAAGCACTTCAAGCAAAGAGAAATCCGGATCAAGCTAAAGTATTTCCCTCCTTGGATAACCTGGGGGGGAACGGAAGAAAGGAGGCGAAAACAACAAGGGTCAGACAAAAAGTCTGGCAAGTCCAGTGACTTTCAGCATATGAACAGATAATAATAATATGATATGAACATAAAACTGGATGTGAGATAACTATAACAGGTGTAGCAGATATAACAGAAAAATAGAATGATATAAACTATTGTTTTACACTTCTCTGCACTAATACTAGTATAGCAGAATTAGGTGTCACCCTAATGTCTAAATTGAAGCAGGAACGGGTACAGAATACTTTAACAGAAACAGAATGCTAATAATGGGCCTTTACTACCCGATCAGAAACAGACAGAAGAAGAAACAGATTTATCCCTATGGAAACAGAATGTGGAATTAGGTGTACACTAGTAATGGGCCTTTACCACCCGAACAGACGGTACCACACAGAAACAGACAGGTGTTACCACCCAACAGAAACAGACGGTACCAACAGAAACGGACAGAACTAAGCGTACCCTAAAACCCTACCCCAAGCGATCGGCTCCCTAATACATAAATATCCTGTGTCGGCCCCACAGTAGGGTGTATCACTCCCTAAAGTGACAACCAATTGGCACAGACCTATTTACAGATGTCACGGCGTCTTACATCCTCAGAGGCAGACCGGGATCCATGCACGCACATGACCCGGTTGGAACGCACCATCAACACCCCTCGCCATTATCAGAATGAACCACTTATAATTAGTTCAGTAAGCGTGCCCGGACCCTACCTACTGTTGGGTCAAAGTTTTGATACCAGAAAGGGTTACTGACTAATATGGGTCCCAAACAACAGATGACACAAGTAATTCCCCTCCTAACCTTGTGTCCCCAGACTAACAGATTTCAGATTAGCTTGTTTACAAGTTCAGACATACAGAATTCAGATTTACTAATTCACAAATTAAGTTAACGAGTTTTCAGACTAACGGGTCAGATGTACAGATTTTTCAGATTTGTCTAACTTTGTATTGGGCCTACAAATTCATGGACGGGTTTTTCTACATTTATTAATCCCTTTGGTTTAACCCTATTTTTCCCCAATACGTTTTAGACGTCATTCTTATCTTAGATTTGCATTAATTAATTATTAATGCACAGACCTCTCACATTAGGTCGGTAGCTTGTGGCCGCTGGATATGCCGGGCGGTTCCGGGCAGACTTCTGCCACAAGCCAGACCTAACCTCGTGTCTTACGCATGTTATGACTAACTTCTCACATTAGAACCTATTGTTTGCGGCCACTGGATGTGCCGGGCGGTTCCGGGCAGATTTACGCCGCAAACTCATTCTAACCTCGAGTTAGCCATGTTTATCTTTGCGGCCAATTAATTAATAATTTACCGTTTATGCGCGTGCCCAATATATATATGCCCATTCAGATTATATCAATCACAGGATGATTATATCAACATAGCAGATAACAGATTTTATATGACCTAACGGATTTAACAGATTTAGCAACTTAGCAGATTTTGGCATATAACAGATTAGGCATTTCAACCGACAAATTTAACAAATTAGGCATTTCAATCTAATTAGCAGTCTAGGCAATATAACAAAACTAGTAGTTTAGGCAACTAGTCAAATTAGCAGATTTAGCAAATTTAATATTTCCAAAAGTTCTATTTACATGCCTTGCCCAATCATAAATTGGCCTAAATTCATATGCTTACATAATTGTCATGATTCACAACATATACTCCATGTTTGCATAAAGTTACATAGCACAGAATATGGACATAATTTGCCATATAACATATGTTCCAATTTTTGTTAAACTAGCATCTTATAGCAGATTCACATATAAATTATACCAAATATAACCATTAATTTCAATGCATGCCATATATCCAAAAATCCCTATTTAGGTGTAATCACAATAATAGATATCCTAATTAATGCAAATCTTTTACACCTAAGCTTCCATATCTTCTTCTTTTTAAGTCATGAATCATTATGCAAACTATACCCAAAAATCTAAATCTTTAAATCATATCTTCTAAAAATCCAATCTTGACTTTTATATGCATTTTATCCAAAGTCTCAAATCATATGTAATCTTACAGTGGTTCCTCTTCTTCTTTTATCCCAGAATATGCATAGGTCTAAAACTAGTTTATATGCTTATTTTCTAATTAATTACCGATCTAAATTACAACATAACTGTGCATACAACATGCATAAATTATATGTTCATCGTCAAATTTATGCATCCAGTCCCAAGTCACATGTCCAATATATTTTATGCCTCAGACCTCAAGTCATACATTCAATTCAGTCTTGTCAAATTTCGCATCATTCATTAATTGTCCCAAATTTTGCGTTCATACGTTATTCTCTTTATGAGATTGGGCACAGGCTCGTGGTAGCCTGGCTATAGAAACAGAAAAGAAGAAAGGAATACAGAACAGTCACAGAAAACAGATCCAACAGAAGAGAATATATATACAGCCTCAAACTCAGTTTTAAATGCATATCAAAATTATAATTAACGTTTATAGCGGAGAATAACTGTACTTGCCTTGATTGGATTAAAGAAAGAACTTGTTGTAGAATCTTCGCAGAAACATTAATCTCTAGTCTGAATTGAGTTGCTTAGGCTGATGTTGATTATCTTCTAGTTTTAATTCCAGCAGAGCAGAGACGCCATTTTTATTTTTTTATTAGAAGAAGAGAGCAATGGAGGCTGGAGAATTGTGTAGGAAACCTAGGTAGAGTCCAGGGTCATTTTTATAGGGGTTATGAACTGATTAGGACCATTGATGTCGCTTGGATTGATCGTAGCCATTCATCCTAAGGAGAGACCAATTAGAGCCTGCCACCTAGCCCTAATGACAAAGCAGACCACAGAAAATCGACCAACAGAGAATAGGCTAGCCGGGTTAGACTGGGTTCGACCTGTCTCTGGACCAGGTCGACACCCCTGTCGACAGCCCTGTCGACTGGCCTGTCGACCTGGTTAGACCAGGTCGACAGCCCAGTCGACCTGGGTGCGTCAGGCGGGACTTTTTCCGCCCTGGCCCATTGGGCCCCATTTTTGTTTCCTGAGCTTATTTTATTCTGTTTGAATTTTAAATTTAATTCAGAAACTTCCGAAGGCCATATCTTCTTCATACGGACTCCGTTTTTCGAAAACTCGGACTCTATTTCGCGTATTTTTCCGAGACGAACGCAATGGCGTATCCCGTTTCCCTTAGTTCTTTGATTACAATTAATTATACTTTAATTTGTTAATTCCATAGTTATAGAATACACGGGGTGTTACATCCTCCCCCTCTGGCATGACATCACCAGCATCCTCCCCCTCCTCCCCGTGGACCTCACCACCTCTAAACACCTTAAATGTGATAACCCGTAACTTTTTATTTCGACCTCGAAATCGAACCCACCGACTATCGTCCATAGCTAATTACCCCCATTCCGAACACAATGGGATATGTAGCGTAAGCTGATTCGAACGCTTCGATCAGTTTCCACCAAAATCAAAATATAACTCTATATATTGAATTTGAACGCACATTTCAATTTACCGAGGCCACGTACTAACTCTAAAAATTCCCGAAAAATATTTTCCAGCTTCGTGTTGACGATACGGTCCTAACAAAACAAATTTCGTTAAATACTGAGACCGTTTGAAAAATGGCCATGTTCCAGTCGATTAAAATCAACTGAAACTGGTCAAACACGTTTTCCTTTGCCACGCTCACATATCGATTCGAAAAATTACGAATTTTGGAATCTAGCAATACTTGACATAACGGATCCAACAAAAGTGGTTTCATCAAAAACCGAGGTCGTTTGCAAAATTTCCATTTTTAAGGGCCAGAATTCCATAGCGACTATTCTGAATTTTCAACTGGGCATAACTTTTGATTCCCGCTATGAAATTTCAATTTTTCGGATTCGTTGGAAAGATATTCTCAATTAGATTCAAATATTTTTGGTTTCGTCAAAATCCGGTTTATTTTGAATCCTGTACATTCAATTGAAATTTGAAATCGAATTATCGAACTACCGCGCCATTTTCAATTCCTTTTATAATTTAAAACAAATATTATATTCTAACGACGATTCAAATAAATATACACGTTCTAATTCTATTCAAAATAAATTTCTCTTCGTTATTATTTAAAATAATTCATTTTAAATATTCAAAATTCATTAAAATTGCCAAAATAAAAATTTTAAATTGGCTCAGAATTTCCGGGTTGTTACAATCTCCCCCACTTAAAAGTTTTCATCCCCGAAAAGGAACGAAGCTGAAAGTTGTTTAACTAATCAACTCAACTTCCAATATTTTCTTTACGGCTTAAGTTCTTCAACTTTTCAGTTTCTAAGAACTTTTCAAATTTTCCAAAAATTTGGCTAACACCCTAAATTTTCGAAAAATTTCGCCATAACCTCCCCTGCACCGGGGACTTCGGGATATTTCATATAGCCTCCCATGGCCTTCTTCAATCCAAAAGAAAAAGAAAAAGCCAAGTGGCTAGCCAATCGGCTCATAAAATCATCCAAAATCCAAGAAATACAATAAACATGTACCTATTTGTCGGACAAACAATTTTATTGTTCTGCTCTAGCCTCCTTGCTATGACCTGTTCAATGGATATACATACATTTCCAAATAATTTTCGATACAGTTCAAAATTTGGTTCAATTAGGCCTAAATTCACCGTTCATTCACAGAATGGTTTAAATAAATAATCACACAACATAAACATCAATCAATTAGTGAATTAACGTTTCAAACTCATAATTTTGATATATATATATACAAAAATCACATTTTTGGTGCCAATTCACAACAATGTATTCTATCTAGTTTTGCTTCTCACACCAGTCTAATGGAAATATATAGATATCTCACTTTCGAAGCTTGAACATAAATGCTGATGATGTTTCGAACCACCATCAGAACATCTCCGGGATGCTAGAGTGCGGCTCTATATCTATCCAGTATATTAAAACTTCGACTATACGTTCATGACGCGTATACGCGAAATCTTTATATACTCCATTGTCCAAATTCAAAATAAATAAATATTCAAATACGTATAAAACGATTTAAATTTCAAAACAAAATTTGTTTTCATTTTTATTTGAAAAATATACTCTTCACACTCGTTCTAGGATACTACTGATCCCAGCTCTAACGAGTCATTCTCATTGGATATTACTAATCCAATTTTTGATGAATTCTTTCATATGGTTCTAATGTGTCTTGTTCTCGAGCTCTGTAAATCAGAGCTCCGATACCACTGTAATAACCCGTAACTTTTTATTTCGACCTCGAAATCGAACCTACCGACTATCGTCCATAGCTAATTACCCCCATTCCGAACACAATGGGATATGTATCGTAAGCTGATTTGATCGCTTCGATCAGTTTCCGCCAAAATCAAAATATAACTCTATATATTGAATTTGAACGCACATTTCAATTTACCGAGGCCACATACTAACTCTAAAAATTCCCGAAAAATATTGTCTAGCTTCGTATTGATGATACGGTCCTAATAAAACTAATTTCGTTAAATTCTGAGACCGTTTGAAAAATGGCCATTTTCCAGTCGATTAAAATCAACTAAAACTGGTCAAACACGTTTTCCTTTGCCACACTCACATATCGATTCGAAAAATTACGAATTTTGGAATCTAGAAATAATTGACATCACGGATCCAACAAAAGTGGTTTCGTCGAAAACCGAGGTTGTTTGCAAAATTTCCATTTTTAAGGGACAGAATTCCATAGCGACTATTCTGAATTTTCAACTGGCCATAACTTTTGATTCCCGCTATGAAATTTCAATTTTTCGGATTCGTTGGAAAGATATTCTCAATTAGATTCAAATATTTTTGGTTTCGTCAAAATCCGGTTTATTTTGAATCCTGTACATTCAATTGAAATTTGAAATCGAATTATCGAACTACCGCGCCATTTTCAATTCCTTTTATAATTTAAAATAAATATTATATTCTAACGACGATTCAAATAAATATACATGTTCTAACTCTATTCAAAATAAATTTCTCGTCGTTATTATTGAAAATAATTCATTTTAAATATTCAAAATTCATTAAAATTGCCAAAATAAAAATTTTAAATTGACTAAGATTTTCCGGGTTGCTACATTAAAACACCCTGAATACCCTTAAAACCCACTAAAAACCCCTCCTTTAAACCACCACCACCAAAATCAAGCCTTCCCGTGGACCCCACCTACTGCATGAGCACCTCCAACTCCCCCATGCTGCCTACATCAGCACAGCCCCTTCCCCTCCTCCCTATAGACCCCACTACCCCTAAACACCATCTAAACGCCCTAAACCCCCTTTAACACCATTAAAGGTCCCTCCTTTAGCCTCCTCCCCCCAAAACCAGCCCTCCTCCAGCCTTGGTCAACCCCACCAACACGCCTACAGCCCAAGTGGACCCCACACCCTCCTTGACCGAGCTTCCTCTTGCCAAAGATTCCACCTTTACCCCCTTAAATGCTTAAAAATTTCACCTTTCCACCATTAAACACAAACGTATACATATATCTTGTGTTAGTTGAAATATTGAATTGAAATAGTGTTAGTTGCTTGCTAGGTGGAGCTAGAGTAGTCCTATATGTGGAAGATACGATGGCATGGGCCCCTCGCTGAGAAACCTGAATTCGTTAAATATAGTTATGTGAAACTATGCAAGTAACTAGTTAAGTAGTTATGGTTATTTAACATTGAATCACATTATTTTAATAATGTTTGGTGAAGTAAAGATGTGATTTTAAGTGATAATGATATGATTGTGATGAATGCTTATGTTGATTGATAATTGTGTTTCGTGGTTAATCTGTTGATTGACAAAAACATATAAGCATTAATGGTTTAAGGTTTATATGGTATGAACTATGCCACGATATGTGTGATGGATGTTATCATGGTTGTGAATGATGTGGTAGAGATTACCATGATGGATTATACCTAAAAAGTTGAAATATTAGGTATTAAATAAGTTTCAATAATTTAAATGAATATTTATTCATTTAAATAATAAGTGAAAAAAATTGAATTTTTAAATTCAAAACGATTTGGAAATAAAGTTAATTGTTTATGAAAAACTTTTAACAGAACGCAAAATTATTTGGAATTTTTTCAAGTACAAATAGCAGTTTCAATTTTGAATTCGAAAATGAATTGTAATTTTAAAAAGTGAAGTTTGATTTGAGTATATAGAAAGCATTTTGACTCGATTTTATTTCATTAACTATCTTATTTATTTTTATAATGGGACTTCATGAAAGTTTGGGCTTAAACGAACAAGTTCTGAAAAAATAATATTATTTTGATAACAAAATAATTTTATAATATCCATCTAATAGAAATATTAATTTCAAAGGTAATATTTGAAATATTATTTTCAAGTGAGTATATATGTATTTTGAAATGATTTATAAACTATTTCAAATTTAATCAGATATATTTTAATGTAAAATTATAATATAGTCTGAATAGGACTTGTCGCGCGGGGCAGTTTGCGAATTTTGACTATGAAGTCTAAACGGTCATAACTTAAGAAAATTTAATCGGGTTTCTTCGAAACAAAATATTTTTGCTTTCAAATGAAAGAGAAGTTTTCAAAATATAATATGATTTCAAGTTATGTGTAAAAAAAATTGAAAAGGTCGCTATAGGTGTAGTTTAGTGACCGAATTCGGAAATCAATAAAAATGGACTATTTTAAATTATTAAAAATAGGGACAAATTCTTATAAATCATAATAAATAGTTTCAAAGTGATCTGAATCAAATTTATGAAGATTTGAAGTTGATTTGATGAAAATGTGAAAATTTTGAGTAGCCTTTGGTAATGCTTTTTAATGTTATTACCAAGAATGAAGTTTTAAAAGGATTTAAACTTCATAATTCCTAACTTTAAGAAATAATTTAATATGAAAATTGGAATATTTTAATGAAGATTGAAGTGAGATTTGAATGAAGACATATACACCTATAAGTTTTAAAAGACGGTTCTATTTAGAAAGACCGGGATCGGATTTTGGACCGAAGACCATTCCATATAAGAATAAGACATGGTGAAAGATATTTAAAGATGGTGTTGACGACCGCGAACCTTCACATCAAAAGGAATGCTTGCTGAATGTCTCAATGGTTAGCTTCCATTTGAAGATGAATTTTATATTAGTTAAGTGGCGGTGGCCTGACGTATTTGATGGAATTTCGGATTTGCAAGGGCCTCTCTCTCCTTATTGGATGAGAAATAAGGTGCCTTCGTTTTTGTTCGGACCTAGAACGGACTTATATGGATGTGTATCTGATGTGGTATCTTGTAATATGAGATTTATTTTTGCTAAACATGTTTTTGTTGGTGGCGGAGAATTTATTCTCTTAGCTTAACACCCTTCTTTGAGACGTACGAGCTCAAAGGTGATATGGTTAGCGATTATTGGTTATATTTATAGGATGATGGTGTGGAATGCCAAGTGATGTGCTATGATGATCAAAGCATGGATTAATGTAGCATAGCTTTGTGTAGCGAGACTTCGACAAGCCTCACACCCCGGTAAATGACCGAAACAGAAAGATGCGACGAGGTATTGGTTATCGTCTCTTTCTAGATAAAGAGGTGTACCATGTTATAGAGCCCAGGTATTACCTTAGTGGCGACTTCTACTTTTATGTGGTTGTTGATGTTGCGAGGGCCCCCTATTTTATAGGTCGGTGACGACCGAGAGATGGTATACTCATGGTTGATCCAGGTAAGGAGATTTCGCCTTGTGTTGGCAGAGGACATTGTGTTGTTCTCAAACGTCCCTCTAGAGGTGCCCGAATTCGGAAGGGAAGTTCCTTAGCCCGGTCATTTGTTGGAAAGCAATTCTCTACTACGAGTTTGTACGGTTTTGGTTGTAAACCTATATGTCAGCATAGTGGTATGGGACATTCATGTCATCTAGGATTGATACATTTATTTGTGAAAATGTTTCAACACTATGCACTAATAATAATATAAAAGAGAATTTTATGTATCAAGCATGTTTAGCTATCATAAAGGTGTAACCTCTCCTAATTTGCGTTAGCATGTGTGTGTGACGAGAGACCTTATGGTAGCTTTATTTTCCAAAAGCATTGCGAGTTTTATGACTGGTATTGATAAGGAGGAAACTCGTTCCATGTTATACGACGTGATCCAATGATTTACCAAACTTTAAATAAATGTGAATAACTATTGTTTCCCATACCAGTCTCATAACTAACCTGGAGTTTATTATTTTTTCCCTTAAACTCTGGACGCCCATAATTTTTGCATGGGAAGCCTAAGAGTCAGGTAGTAACAGTTTCTGGAGCTAGTATTTGGAGCATTATCTTTTCTGGAGCACTTAGCTATTTTTTGGATCTAGAGGTGAAGATGGAAGCATGTTTTTGATTCACTCTCTTTTGTTTTATTTCCACAGTACTTTTATCTAGTGGTTCATGCAACTGGATATGTACATTACTCTGAAGTAACTCTGACGTACCTAATATTATGTAATAAGATGTTGTTTTATTTCATCGTGATTTTTTCTGATATGTTGTAACTGTTGTATCTAAAAATTCTACGATTTTTGGTTTATGATAACAAACATATATTTATTATTATAATTGTGCCTACAATTGTACTATTCTACTATATCACAGACATAATTAAATATTTATATTTAAATAGAATACTACAGTACAAGAGTTTAAATATTCAAACAATATTTTGTTTAAATATAATATTTTATTTCTATATTTGAATTGTACAAATTTATAACTCCATTATTTGTACATCTCACGATAATGTTGTACATTCAATTTCAATTTCATTCGTTACATTACTCCTCATTACAACACTCAGTTACATTCACTCTGTTATACAGTCACTCATTCGTATACATTGTTGCCTCACTACATTTCTCTCAATAACTCAGTTACATATATTCTTACATTCACCGACGCTCACTCTATTTTCATACTTGTCTTCTGCTTGCTTCTCTGTCAGTCCAGTCTTCTGCATACCTGTCACAGGAACACACAGTAAACAGGAACAAATATATTTTTAAATTCTAGTTGATATAATTTAATTTTAAAATTTATTTGCCTCAGAATTTTGGTGTGTTTCTCATCATATTTCTTGACTTGATCTATCATGCATAGATATATATCCATCTATGTCTAGGCTGCTTGTGATATTCACAGTGATTCAGTGTAAATACCACAAGGTAGACAGTATTTTCAGTGCTCAATATATATATATATATATATATATATATATATATATATATATATATATATATATATATATATTCTGCCTGGTCCGCAGTTGTAGCTCAGCTGGTAAGGACATGCGGCGCTCACTTCGAGGGTTCGATTCTCACTTGCTAATGTTATAGCTGAAATTTACCTGGAGTACGTGGAGGGGGCATTTACATACTTCCTCAGAGTTTACAAGCGATGCTTGGTTCTCTGGGTATTCAAAATATATGTATATAATACATGTATACACATACATGTATGTGTATACATGTATTTCTTTTCAGGCATACAGGGGAAATATAGTCTGCAAGGGACAAATATATAGTATGAGGTGTTCAGTGACACACACACACACACACACACACATATATATATATATATATAGATAGACATTTGTGCATATATACATGAATGTATATAGTGACATGTCAAGGTAGAGCTCAAAATACTCAAGTCAACATGTGTACATAGTCATGCACAGATTCTGTAAGTACAAGTTCAAGTGCCAAAAGCCAAACAAATTGTACTAGCTCGACCAAGTACATATGCAACATGCCAGTGACACAATTCAGGCAGAATACACATGCAACATGCCAACAAGCCATGAACAAGGTGAAACAAATTACATGCACTCAGCAGCTCAAACAAATAAAGCCAATCAAGATATACATGTGCATGTACAAGGAAATAACTCAAGCCAGAATGGACACAAAACCAAAAGCAACTCACATGAGAGGATTCCCACAGCAATATAAATCGATAGAAATCATGAAGATTATGGCACATACACACACACAAACCCACACACACACACACACGCACGCACACACACACACACACATATATATATATATATACACACACAGATCTGTATGTATATATATATATGTATATATATGGTGCTAGAAAAATGGACAAATCATTATGCTCCATCAAAACAACACAAAGAGTTCAAGCCTATGTCAAAGTCAAGCATCACAAATCTGCACATGACTCGAACGCATGCACAACAAGTATAAGGGGATGCAAAAGAACAACAGGTGGGCAGAATACAAATTCCAATATACAAGGCAGAGCCAAAATAACACAAGGCAAAAGATACATGACAGAGCAACATGTACACAAGCAAGTAACTCAAATGTTAGGTTCAAGTTCACATAGTGAAGTGCAAATCAGAACAATTCAAGTAGTCTCAAGCATTATGTGACAAGGTTCAGGTCAAAACAGCAAAGCCAAAACATGTCAACCCAGATACACTAGACAAGTGCAAGAACAGCCAAGTCATGTAACACAACAACAACATGCATTACTCAAGAACAGGTACAGTGATGAAATTAAAAGAATGTGCAAATACAAAGCCAGGTTGTTAGCTAGCATTCAAGAGCATAGTTGTGCCATGCATGATTAATCCTGCACAAATGCAATTAACAAGTGAAGCTGGTAAAAAAATCAGATCAGCGCATGCGTGTACATAAGAGATGCTCCAAACACATGAAAAGGAAGAATGCTTTTGATTGGCAAGATCATTAATTACTTTTTAGTAAATTCGAAGAACAAATTTTAGGTAGAAAACATTCAAATTGTTTCTAAGACAATTAGTTGAATCTCGGCCATATATTTCCATATTTCAATTGGGATTCAAATTGAAATGTTTCCAGTTTTGAATAGTGTGGAAAACTAGTTTTGTAAATCAATTCATAGAGGGCCAAAATAAGATCCAGAAATCACAAAGAATTATTTTGGCAAGGATCATTCGAACGATATATTGAATCCAATCAAGCAACATTCATGGACAATCAGGGTTCCAGAAATGTACATATATGGAATGCAAAGAAAATCATCACAATTTATTTCTAGGTTTCGAAAAATGAAGTATTTGTCAAAACAGTTTTTGGAAATGTTTTTAATCTATCAGAAATCAAGTGTGGTGTAACGACCCGGATTTTTGACGATCTTGGTTGTCCGATATACAACACATATCGAACATCCAAGGATCGAAAATAACCGAATGGTTAATGAAAGAAGTTAGAGGGTGAGAATAGATAAGATAGAAACTTATAGAATAGAAGAAGAAGAAGAACATCAGAGTAAACACGAATCTCACAGCGGAACGAATAAAACATAACATAACTTTTGAAATACAAACAGTATATGTATACAATAGCATTGCAGAGTACAATACTTACAACAACAGCGGAAATAAACAATAGCTATATAATCCTGAAGCCTCCTGCTCCAAGCTCTCCAAGTGTATCTGTAAAATCCCGACTACTTGACTGCCCGTACAAATTTAGGCACCCAAGAGTTTAGGGAAACAAAACAAAATAAACTCCGGGTCAGTCATGGGACTGGTGTGAGTAAAACAGTTTTAAACAGTTTGAACAAGTAAACGATATCTCATAAGACCACGCCGTATAACGGAACAGGTTTTTCCCTTATGAGAATCCAAAATATCTTTATATCAAAAACCTTTTGATATTATAATAATGTCTATCAACCACAATATAATAATCATCTAGCAGAACCGCTTTCATCTCACGTTCTACATAATCAAAACCGCAAGCACGTATTGGGTAATGGATTTCCAACTATGACAAGGTATGGAACCACCTTCCGATCAGTGTACTCTAGGAACGATACACTGGAGTTCAACAAGAACATCTTGCAACTCAGCCACACATGACCGACCACTCATTTCGCTTGAGTGTATCGAATGTATATCACCAACGGTTGGGATCAGCAACCGTTTTCCCGTATATATATATATATATATATATATATATATATATATATATATATATGTGGGACAACATTGATAGATTAAAGAAGCAAATGAATATTCTCTAGATAGGTGATTATACACCCTACTTCGGAGTGACCAACTTAGCCATGTTGCCTGCCCGATTTTTGTCATTTACCGGATGTTGAGGCCAGAGGCTACGACTACTTTCCATTCCTTGATAACACAATCACTTTGAATGCCACATTGTCAGATCCGTTAATCACTAATTGATTTGCATAAATATTCTGGATATTATGCTAAGGGAATAAATCCGTTGCCACCATATATATTTGTACAGTCCAATCATATTCGATCATTGGACTTACTCTGTCAGACACTCGTCTATATATGTTCATTCTGGGACTGAACGAAACCGAAGGCACTATTCGGTACATCCATCCTAGGCAATCTCTACCTAGGACTTATACAACAGCCCTTGCACTTTACCCCGTCTTCAATTTCCTTTGGCATATATGATTTGCAACGCTTATGCCAATACGGAGTGGTTCTTTGGATAAGAATCCAACCAGTCTCTCCATATTAACAACATAAATATGGTCAAACTTGATAGTCTGTGATTTAACTATCAAATGAAAACATGTCGGTGTACAAACCACAATCTTATTCCTAGATAGAAATTTGATCGATCAATCGTCATCATATATATATATACATATATATATATATATATATTCATATTTCCTTATTTTCTATATTTAGATAATATACGTTATTAACACTGGAAAACATTTCCATGGCATAATTACGTAACCCTATTCTTCCACATCTATCAGACTCTAACTATAAACTAACAAGAGAACAACTTCCTAAGTGTAAACCCCGAAGGCCGAAACCAACATCAGATCGATACTTAGGAAACCATTCAACTTATTAATCTCTAGTCAGTTTCTAATTTTTGTTTAACTCCATTTCTAAATTTCTATGTCTGGTTTAACTCTATTTCGAATAACTAACATTCGATTAACTCTTACTCGATTAACTTCATTTGATTTAACTCTAACTCGATAAACTCCAACTCGATTAACTTAATTAGATTAACTCTAACTTGATTAACTTAATTCGATTAACTCTATTTTTGAATGACTAAATTCGAATAACTCTAATTTGATTAACTCTAATCTGATTTACTTTAATCCGATTTAACTCTTATCGATTTCTAATTCGATAATTCTATTTCGATTAACTCCATACGATTAGCTTAACTCTAATCGATTAACTCAAATTCGAATAACTTATATTCGATTAACTTCATTCGAATAACTAAATTCGATTAACTCCTTTTAATAACATTTATTCATTTATAAAGAATTACTTTTAGTAACGGTTTTTCACTTTAAAAATGCCCTTTTTATAACATCCTATTCCATTATAAATATTTTCCTTTTTATATTCTATTTATTTTCTAAATAAATATTCCTCTTATAAAATCCTATGATTTTATAAATATTCATTTCTAATATACGTTTTGAAATTTTCCTTTTTACTTTCTAGTATTCATTATGGTATTTTAAGTACCATATAACCATGATTACTATCAACCAAGCACACATAATCAGTAAATATTATATAACACATCACATATCACAATATATGAAACAAAGCAGTATTTAAATGTTGAGGAATCCAGTCGGATTCCTCCAACCTGTTTTCCTGCATCCACAGATGTTAAACAAAATAGATACATATCTTTTATTTCAAGAAGAAATATTTTGATCGACAGAATTAATATTTAATAACGATATATATATGTATATATATGTATATATATAACCATAACTGTGTTTTCAATCAATTATTTAACAGTCCATCTAAACAGTCCATACACAGCAATCAATCAATATTTATCAAAAATAAAGTACAGTTTATAAAAATATAAACTGAACAGAGTTGGTGAGTTTTACTCACTTTGGCAGTGCATCCTTAAAGAACGATAAACTGTTGTTTGATTTGAATCAAACAATTTAATTTTCCGTATATTCAAACAAGCTCCAATCCACTCCCAGTCGGTCCCATTGGGTAGTGTTCGTCCATTCGATCCCAACGGATCCTGTTTCGTTGAATTCCGTCAATCTATGAACAAGTTACGACCTTACGAAGTTAATACACATTATATAAAAATAAAAACTTGGATTTTTAGATTTCAAATGGGCCTTGCCCTTTTATAAACAGTCGGCCCACTTACCAAAATACCCAACCTGCTATTTTATTGACAACGTGGCCTTTCTTCCTCCACAAAGACAGTCACTGCTCCCTTAACACCATTACCGAATACAACTCCACCTCGTTCTCCCTCCATATTCAACCGAATCACCAACCACCACCACCATTGTTCTCCTCTTCACGAGCCGTTCCACTTCACCCCAATTTCACAACACTCGACGTCCATCTCCTCGCAACCCTTCCAGGTACAGTACGACGTCGGTACCCCCATATTGCCACCGTACTTCACCAAAAACACCAGGTTCCTACTAAATCCCACCCCGAACTCAAATGCATACTCGGATTCACGTATTATTGCCTCACTTTGCCAAAAACCCAAGCCCTAAACCCACTGTTCGAAAAACCCCAACCACCCCAAAACTGAATCGCAAGCCACAAAACCAGCACCAAACTGAAGAGGAAGCAAAACCGAATTCGAATATATGTATGGAATGATTTATAGGATTTTCTATGAATTTTACTTTGATTTTTATGTGGATCGAAATGTTTACATGAAGAAAACATTGGAGGTGCGATTTTTGTTTGACTGGAGAATGACTTTAGGGTTTAGGTAGGATGTTAGTGGTACTTATAGGAAGATAATAAATATTTTTATATTTATTATTATATTAAATATTAAGCGGTCGCTACATATATTTGTCTCTAAAAATTCCTATGACCACATACGATACCCAAAAATCACGAAAATGGACAAGCAGCTACAGTTTGACATTACGGTCCCAACGGAACTGGTTTCGTTTAATTCCGACTTCGTTTGCTCACACAGCGTATTTTTAACTATCGAAATACTGACTGTTTTTCACATTGAAAATCAGTACGGCCACACAGTGAACCCAAAAATCACGAAACTTGAAATCTAGCAATAATTTAATGTTGCGGATCCAACAAAATTAGTTTCGTCGAATTCCGACTTCGTTTGCAAAAGTAGCTATATTTAAATCTCCAAATAACCCATTTAAATATATTAATATATTTAAATATAATTAAATTAAATATAAATAAATTTATATTATCATATATATTCACACCAGAATACCATACAGCTCCAGAATAATTATATATAGATTTACAGCTCGATATTTCATTATCAGAGTTATATCGATATTTGATTTATAATGAAATTCCTTTTATAAATATAAATAAATCGTTATAAATTATAAAGGAATTCCACAATGACTTTTCTAAAATTTGATTTGGACATAAATCAAAATATATACGACGAAATCTCGATTTTTCTCTTCCACTAGAAAAATATACTTCCCCAACTCCTAACGTTTCTTGTTTCACAGAAATCCGATTTAAAACGGCTTATGTATATTCGTTTAAAGTTCAAATCGCCAAATCGCGAACTACAGGGCCATTTCGAGCTCGATTATAATATAATTATACCTTCAAACTTCATTTAAATAATATATTCGTTAATATAATTCAACTCTAAACTGAATTATATATTCTAAATAATCCAATTCACCCAAGATTGTGAATTTCACCATTTTCGATTATTTCTGATTATATATATTATTCGATTATTTATCTTAATTAAATATAAATATTGTTTAATTCCAGTTATCGATATCGCCAACTCGATATTTAATAATTAAATAAATTAATTATTCGACAGCTAAAAATGTGGGTCATTACAATCTTCCCCCCTCAATATAATTTCGTCCTCGAAATTGCTAAGCTAGAGGAATGCTATCAACTCTACCAACTAGATTCAAATATCTTCTGGTTTACTTATTAACTTCAGTTTCAACTGAACCTATTAATTCCAATTAAATTATTAATTCACTCCGGCTAACTAAAATTTCCAGAAATCATGAAAATTTTCTAACGCCTTAAATTTTTGGAAAATTTCGCCATAACCTCCTTTGTACAGCCCTATCGGTAAAACTACAACTCGCCTCTCTGGGCCATCTCCAACCAAAAAGAAAACCAAACAGCCAAGCGGCTTGCGAAACAGGCTCATAAATCACCAAACTCATATAAAATAAACTTGTACCTTTTTGTCGGGCATATGACTATATCCCTTCCATCTGCTGTTAATTCAGCATATACTCATGTCATCCGAATCAAATTCCAATCTGTGTTATCCACAAATCCAACCATTCGCTTAAACCTAAGTCGAATTTCATTTCCAACCAAAATTTCCTTCTCGATTTTTAAATTCTTAACTCATCAATCCAATACCATTTCATATTCAAATCTCACAAATCCAGTTTGTCTCATTATCATTCTAATCCCGTTCAATTTCAATTTCAGTTTGGGTTTCCCTAATTCTACTTAATTTGGTTTTAATTCGAATAATCTTTTCTTGGGTGTTTTTAAATAGCTTCACTTTTCAAAAATCAATATTCCCTTTCGAAGTTCAAAACAACTTGTTTTTCTAAACAACTTCAAAAACAATCTCTTTGGTAGTAATCTGTCACTTACAACTCGAAAATGAACACCGATGATGGTCGACTTCATCATCGGAATTTATTTTCCAGCGATCGAAGTGAGTTCAATACTATAACACTTTTCAACACTATTTCTTAAACATTTCCATTTTGAAATCAGTTCAAAATATTCTTCCAATGTTTGTAACCAAATTTAAAATCTCCCAGGATTTTTAAATTTTCATATATTATACTTATATGAATTCTACTTGGTTACTTATATAACCATTTCAACTATAATCTCATTCGATTATAACAACCAACACATCCAATATATTATATCAAAACATACTGTGTCAGTCCATCGTACTCAAGTGTTTAGAAATCCCTATCGATATTGTGGTGCCCCACTATCGACTAGAATTTATAAGCCACTCAACTAATAAACCTCCACAATATAAAACCATTTTATATTAAATAACAAATACGTTCACTCGTATATATACACTCAACTCAATCTCGGGTATAACTAACCCCATCTCTACTGAGTAACGCCACAGAGCCAAGGTAATTACTTAACCTTAAGCTCTGATATCAACTGTAACGACCCGGATTTTTGACGATCTTGGTTATCCGATATACAACACATATCGAACATCCAAGGATCGAAAATAACCGAATGGTTAACGAAAGAAGTTAGAGGGTGAGAATAGATAAGATAGAAACTTATAGAATAGAAGAATAAGAAGAACATCATCATCAGAGTAAACACGAATCTCACAGCGGAACGAATAAAATATAACATAACTTTTGAAATACAAACATTATATGTATACAATAACATTGCAGAGTACAATACTTACAACAACAGCGGAAATAAACAATAGCTATATAATCCTGAAGCCTCCTGCTTCAAGCTCTCCAAGTGTATCTGTAAATCTACTTGACTGCCCGTACAAATTTAGGCACCCAAGAGTTTAGGGAAACAAAACAAAATAAACTCCGGGTCAGTCATGGGTCTGGTGTGAGTAAAACAGTTTTAAACAGTTTGAACAAGTAAACGATATCTCATAAGACCACGCCGTATATCGGAACGGGCTTTTCGCTTATGAGAATCCAAAATATCTTTATATCAAAAACCTTTTGATATTATAATAACGTCTATCAACCACAATATAATAATCATCTAGCAGAAACGCTTTCATCTCACGTTCTACATATATAGTATACCATCAAAACCGCAAGCACGTATTGGGTAGTGGATTTCCAACTATGACAAGGTATGGAACCACCTTCCGATCAGTGTACTCTAGGAACGATACACTGGAGTTCAACAAGAACATCTTGCAACTCAGCCACACATGACCGACCACTCATTTCGCTTGAGTGTATCGAATGTATATCACCAACGGTTAGGATCAGCAACCGTTTTCCCGTATATATATATATATATATATATATATATATATATATATATATATATATATATATATATATGGGACAACATTGATAGATTAAAGAAGCAAATGAATATTCTCTAGATAGGAGATTATACACCCTACTTCGGAGCGACCGACTTAGCCATGTTGCCTGCCCGATTTTTGTCATTTACCGGATGTTGAGGCCAGAGGCTACGACTACTTTCCAATCCTTGATAACACGATCACTTTGAATGCCAACATTGTCAGATCCGTTAATCACAAATTGATTTGCACAAATATTCTGGATATTATGCTAAGGGAATAAATCCGTTGCCACCATATATATTTGTACAGTCCAATCATATTCGATCATTGGAAATACTCTGTCAGACACTCGTCCATATACGTTCATTCTAGGACTGAACGAAATCGAAGGCACTATTCAGTACATCCATCCTAGGAAATCTCTACCTAGGACTTATACAACAGCCCTTGCACTTTACTCCGTCTTCAATTTCCTTTGGCATATATGATTCGCAACGCTTATGCCAATACGGAGCGGTTCTTTGGATAAGAATCCAACTGGTCTCTCCATATTAACAACGTAAATATGGTCAAACTTGATAGTCTGTGATTTAACTATCAAATGAAAACATGTCGGTGTACAAACAACAATCTTATTCCTAGACAGAAATTCGATCGATCAATCACCATCATATATATATATTCATATCTCCTTATTTTCTATATTTTGAAAATATACGTTATTAACACTGGAAAACATTTCCATGGCTTAGTTATGTAACCCTATTCTTCAACATCTATCAGACTCTAACTATAAACTAACAAGGGAACAACTTCCTAAGTATAAACCCCGAAGGCCGAAACCAACATCAGATCGATACTTAGGAAACCATTCAACTTATTAATCTCTAGTCAGTTTCTAATTTTTGTTTAACTCCATTTCTAAATTTCTATTTCTGGTTTAACTCTATTTCGAATAACTAACATTCGATTAACTCTTACTCGATTAACTTCATTTGATTTAACCCTAACTCAATAAACTCCAACTTGATTAACTTAATTCGATTAACTCTAATTTGATTAACTTAATTCGATTAACTTTATTTTTGAATGACTAAATTCGAATAACTCTAATTCGATTAACTCTAATCTGATTTACTTTAATCCGATTTAACTCTTATCGATTTCTAATTCGATAATTCTATTTCGATTAACTCCATACGATTAGCTTAACACTAATCGATTAACTCAAATTCGAATAACTTATATTCGATTAACTTCATTCGAATAACTAAATTCAATTAACTCCTTTTAATAACGTTTATTCATTTATAAAGATTTACTTTTAGTAACGGTTCTTCACTTTAAAAAATGCCCTTTTTATAACATCCTATTCCGTTATAAATATTTTCCTTTTTATATTCTATTTAATTTTCTAAATAAATATTCCTCTTATAAAATCCTATGATTTTATAAATATTCATTTCCAATATACATTTTGAAAAATTCCTTTTGACTTTCTAGTATTCATTATGGTATTTCAAATACCGTATAACCATGATTACTATCAACCAAGCACACATAATCAGTATAGATTATATAACACATCACATATCACAATATATGAAACAAAACAGTATTTAAATGTTGAGGAATCCAGTCGGATTCCTTCAACCTGTTTTCCTGCATCCACAGATGTTAAACAATATAGATACATCACTTTTATTTCAAGAAGAAATATTTTGATCGACAGAATTAATATTTAATAACAATATATATATGTATATATATATATAACCATAACTGTGTTTTCAATCAATTATTTAACAGTCCATCTAAACAGTCCATACACAGCAAACAATCAATATTTATCAAAAATAAAGTACAGTTTATAAAAATATAAACTGAACAGAGTTGGTGAGTTTTACTCACTTTGGCAGTTCATCGTTAAAGAACGATAAACTGTTGTTTGATTTGAATCAAACAATTTAATTTTCCGTACATTCAAACGAGCTCCAATCCACTCCCAGTTAGTCCCATTGGGTAATGTTCGTGCATACGATCCCAACGTATTTTGTTTCGTTGAATTCCGTCAATCTATGAACAAGTTACGACCTTACGAAGTTAATACACATTATATAAAAATAAAAACTTGGATTTTTAGATTTCAAATGGGCCCTGCACTTTTATAAACAGTCGGCCCACTTACCAAAATACCCAACCCACTCCTTTATTGACATCGTGGCCTTTCTTCCTCCGCAAAGACAGTCGTTGCTCCCTTAACACCATTACCGAATACAACTCCACCTCGTTCTCCCTCCATATTCAATCGAATCACCAACTATCACCACCATTGTTCTCCTCTTCCCGAGCCCTTCCACTTCACCCCATTTTCACAACACTCGACGTCCATCTCCTCGCAACCCTTCTAGGTACAATACGACGTCGGTACCCCCATATTGCCACCGTACTTCACCAAAAACACCAGGTTCCTGCTAAATCCCACCCCAAACTCAAATGCATACTCGGATTCACGTATGATTGCCTCACTTTGCCAAAAACCCAAGCTGTAAACCCACTGTTCGAAAAACCCCAACCACCCCAAAACTGAATCGCAAGCCACAAAACCAGCACCAAACTGAAGAGGAACCAAAACCGAATTCGAATATATGTATGGAATGATTTATAGGATTTTCTGTGAATTTTACATTGATTTTTATGTGGATCGAAATGTTTACAGGAAGAAAACATTGGAGGCGCGATTTTTGTTTGACTGGAGAATGACCTTAGGGTTTAGGTAGGATGTTAGTGGTACTTATAGGAAGATAATAAATATTTTAATATTTATTATTAAATTAAATATTAAGCGGTCGCTACATATATCTGTCTCTAAAAATTCCTATGACCATATACGATACCCAAAAATCACGAAAATGGACATGTAGCTAAAGTTTGACATTACGGTCCCAACGAAACTGGTTTCGTCTAATTCCGACTTCGTTTGCTCACACAGCGTATTTTTAACTATCGAAATACTGACTATTTTTCACATTGAAAATCCATACGGCCACACAGTGAACGCAAAAATCACGAAACTTGAAATCTAGCAATAATTTGATGTTGCGGATCCAACAAAATTAGTTTCGTCAAATTCCGACTTCGTTTGCAAAAGTGGCTATTTTTAAAACTCTAAATAACCCATTTAAATATATTAATATATTTAAATATAATTAAATTAAATATAAATAAATTTATATTATCGTATATATTCACACCAGAATACCATACAGCTCCAGAATAATTATATATAGATTTACAGCTCGATATTTCATTATCAGAGTTATATCGATATTCGATTTATAATGAAATTCCTTTTATAAATATAAATAAATCGTTATAAATTATAAAGCAATTCCACAGCGACTTTTCTAAAATTTGATTTGGACATAAATCAAAATCTATACGACAAAATCCCGATTTTTCTCTTCCACTAGAAAAATATATTTCCCCAGCTCCTAACGTTTCTTGTTTCACAGAAATCCGATTAAAACGGCTTCTGTATATTCGTTTAAAGTTCGAATCGCCAAATCGCGAATTGCAGGGCCATTTCGAGCTCGATTATAATTATAATATAATTATACGTTCAAACTTCATTTAAATAATATATTCGTTAATATAATTCAACTCTAAACTGAATTATATATTCTAAATAAACCAATTCACCCAAGATTGTGAATTTCACCATTTTTGATTATTTCTGAATTATATATATTATTCGATTATTTATATTCAATAAATATTATTTATTTCCAGTTATCGATATCGCCAACTCGATATTTAATAATTAAATAAATTAATTATTCGATCGCTAAAAATGCCGGTCATTACATGTAGACTCACAGAAACAATTTTTTATTTTTCCCAGAAATAAAAGTGAAGAATTTTAGGCAAGTAACAATTTGAAATCATTCCAAGAATTCACAGAGGAACGAAATTTGTTTTCAGAAATTTGGCATAAATGAAAAATAGGGCTCGGCATCTTCTAATTTTGGCAAAGGTGATTTCAAGTTTTTAAATGTTCTCAGAAATCAACATGCATGTTTTGGGCAAGAAAACTTTAAAATTATTTTCAGAATTCAATCACAACATTCACGGCAAGTGTAACGACTCGACTTTTCGGCTCTCGAAAATCAACACTAATACATCCTCTGTATTCATGTATCTCAAATCAAGTACAATAAAGTCTGATAGTTAGGGGAAAAGAAAGAAGATAGAAGAACAGAAAAAGAGGATACAGAACAGAATCTCACAATGGAACGAATAATCTATAATAATAACAGTGCTCTTTTACAAAAAGAAGAAAAACTTTAAAATATGCATACATCAATCAGAGTACACAATGAATCAGCCTGTACAGTTATAACAGTCTGTCCTTACAATTGCCGATACATACAATAACATACACAACGGGATAAAATGAAAGAGTACGAGTATACGTCTCGTCACCAACTCCACTTCTGAAGCTCCAAAGCAATCTAAATCCGATTTGTAAATATACTCGGTCTGACCCGAGCATTATCGCAAAATAACACCCGGATTAGGCTAGCAACCGTGTGAGATAACTCAACGTTTAAGTTACACATATCACAATACATTTTGAGGCCGTATGCATGTTCGTAATGGTTATCCCCTCAATAACATCCAACCATTAATTAGGAGAGGTATAGTTGTATATAGATAATGTCTAGGGTGTAGAATATAAATAAATTCACATAGAAGGAATGGTTACATTGGTTACATTCGATAACTATTAAGTGTACAAACAAAACCGATAAGGCACGTTCGCATATTGGAATTTCAATCGGAGTTCTCTCAATACAGATCTGAACTCCATGCACAAGGGTCATAAAGTACTTTCGAGCAATGTATAAGATAAAATATACCATAAGGTAAACACAACTGGCCCACGCACGAAAACACCAAAGTGTACCACATGGTACAAAATGTACCCAACTCCCGCGCGCAACTTCAAATAGCTCCCGCAACGATTCAATAATAAGCATACACTAGATATGGAGTCAATCTATCCTGTCGCGGGTTAGCAGAACTCCAGATTGTGCTTCTACTCTGTTTTTAGCCATTTCCGATGTCGAGGTTTCGTTCGGCATCTTTCACATGAGTCTTTATCACTCGAATAGAACAAGAACTCCCAGATGGAATCCCACAGCTCAATAGATCTTGGAATCACACATTTATTCCTTCACAGATCTCGGAATCACACGTGGATTCCAATACATCACTAGATCTTAGAATCACACATGGATTTCTTCACAGATCTTAGAATCACTATATGTGTTCGAGCATCACAACAGATCTCAAATCGCCACATAGCCTTCACTTCACAACCGCTTTCAAAACATAGAACCTGTATAATAGTTTTGAAGTGGCTTTCGATAAGTAGAACACTTACCAATCCCGGTCTCCTCAAAACCAGTCGCTAGATTTACGGTCAAGTTCCATAGTCAAAACCGATAATAATTCATACAATAGACGATTGTATATGGAAAACAACCCTGCTTAATTTCCATAACAAACGAATAAACATTTAAGGCACTATCAAGATCACAAAGCATGATAAACAGTCAAAGCACAGTTCACTCATATAAACAACTTCTAATCCCATTCCCATTTAATTAATCTTTCATTAATTAAAACTTCTGTTATTAGTAAAAACTCCTTTTTAACTAATAAAACTCATTTGTCAAATACTACTCGCTTATTAATCAATAACTCATACTCGATTAATATTCCTTTATTAGTGAAACTTCTTTTTACTAATACAACTTCATTTGATAAATAAGACTTCACTTATTAATCAATAACTCATACTCGATTAGTATTCCTTCATATACTAGCGTATATATTCAACTTATCCATATAACAGACATATGTATATATTCTATGAATTCCTTATTCCTTTATAGCCTTAATACCTAAAAAGTATTAATATACTTATCCCTCCGGTATAAGTACAAACATAATTCATTTTCAAAATTTCCTTTCTAACTTTAATACATCAAAACTTATTTATATACTTTTCCCTCCGGTATAAGTAAAACTATAATTCATTTCTAGGATTTCTTAAAATATAATCAAAGATGTTAAACCATTGTTTAATAAACAACCTCTTCTCTTTTATAACTTAAACATCTTATTCCATTTCTTTATCCTGAAAGATTTCTGTACTTGTTTATATCTTTAAAATCCATTATTAAAGATCTAAGTAAATTTAAACTCATTAAACAGTATATTTCCAGTTTAACTATATTCCAAGGGTTTAAAAACAAGTGTTGCTAAAACACCGTTTACAACAAACCCAAAACTATTCCTTTAATATAATTATCTGCAAACGTTTGTTTAAAGATTCGATTATATTAACTTCGATGATATATCCGAGTAGGTTAAAGACGAATGTAAATAACACATTGTCACGACAAACCTAAAACCATTTCTATATTTATCCACATCTTTAAAATAGTCCTCTAAAGATGTAAATATCGATAAATATTCAATACGGTGAAATACCGTGATTTCAAAATCATTGATTATTACAGATGCGTTATAATCCAAAATCATTTCCAAATCTTATAAAACCATTCACTTCCAGTTTCCCAATTCCCGTTCCTATTCGTATAATTTCCCAATTCAGTCCAGTTATGTCAAACGCACCAAATTATGTGTAATAGACAAACTCAATATATTATATGAAATAATATATTCACTTCACGATAATTTCACATATAACAAAGTTATATAGTCAATGGGGTCCATAGTCAGGTTTAACACACAATCAATTCAGAATACTACATATGAATATAAATACGATAACAATAATATTGAGGAATCCTGTTGGATTCCTCCGACCTGTCCCCTGCATCACAGTTCATATATCAACACATATATAGGTAATACAGTTCAATAACAGTCAATACTATTATATGGTACAATAGCATAGCAATAAACGTGAGTTAAACTCACCTTCCATTCCCACAACGATAATACGTTATTTTATCTAATTTCAAACTGGCATTTGAAATTAGATAAAATTCCAAACTGCTCGGAATGCTACCAATCCATAGCGTACGCGTAGTACTCTTGCTACGAACCCAACGCAACTGACGGTTCGCGAATCCGACCTTGTACGAAATAGTTATGGCGTTTACAAGTTTACACATGCCTTGCATACAATTAAATGAATTTAACACTTTATTTAAATAAAAACCCATCCTTATCACTCGATCCACACACCCCTTTCTTCCCCAAATCTGAAAACCCGCACCCTCCTTCAGTGATACCCAGTATCATGCGTGCACCATTTCCAGTGACACCCCCATTCTCTCGACGAAATCAAAATCCGACCACACCAACATTTCTCTCGTCTCGAACCAAACCTGCTCGACACCACCACTTTACCTCCGGCGTCTCATGGTATTTTCCGTCGTGCTTCCCCCCTTTTCCATGAACGTTGACCCATTTTGACCATCAACCGCCATCTCCCCAGTAACCGAATGCCAGCTCCGACGCCACCATTAGATTTCTCACCTCCAGCCGTACCCGTCAGGCACCCTCTCACCACCTCCGATGTACCCCCTCAAATAGGGCTGGCAATTAGAACCGAGAACCGAAAAACCGAACCGACCCAACCCGAAAAGACCCAGACCGAACCGAACCCGATGGGTCTTGGGTCGGGTCTAGGTGATGAAAAATACAATAAAGACCCGATAAAACCCGACCCGAATTGACTCGACCCGAAAGATCCCACCAAAAAACATTGAAATATGTGTATTTTTAGTGTTGTTACCCAACAAAACCCGAACCAGCCCGAACCGAAGCTCGGGCCGGGTTAGGTCCAGATTCTGGAATGCATGGTTTAGACACGACAAAACCCGACCCGCCTAGACCCGAGACCCGACGGGTCGGGTCTGGGTCTAATTGCCACCCCTACCCTAAAAACCGACCTGCTGCTGTCCTTGAAGTTGCATTTCGCCTGAGACCGCCGGAGCTCCTCCAACCTGCCTCACCTGGTGTGCCTTGCCACCACGAACGTCATGCTGACCTCCGTTCAACCCAGTTCCACCTCAACTGCACAAAGACTCGAGCCCTAGCACTACCGTGATTTCTCGAGCATCAGGAAATTGTCACCACAACCTAAAATGTGAATGCTGAATCAATGCCCTCCCTTATACGAGTTTAAGGGACCCATCCACGCTCCATTCTGTGGAGTAATGGATTTTATAAAATTGTTTGAAGAATTTTAAGAGGAGGCAGCCTATTGAAATGTTTCAAAATATGGAAATTAGTTAGGTCGTAAGGAGGGAGTAAAGTATTATTTATAGAAGAGGGGCTGCGATATTTATTAAGATATTTTGGTTAGGATATTTTCTTTGTATAATCAATTATGCTTGCGTCAAGTAATTTAGCTCGCATGGCTTCATAACAAACCGGAATTCTCCAAAATTTATTATTCTACTATGTTATAATATTCCAGACTTAAAAAATCTAGTTTCGATGAATTCCGGTAACTTTTACGAAGACACTATTTTCATGTGTATATAAAATCGAATAAATACCAGTTGATTTCCAAACACTTCTATTCTTCGATAATAAATTTATATTATCATTTACATTAAAATATGATTTTCCATAAGCTTCGAATTCAATTTAGTTTCATATTAAATTCCGGATTCGATTCAGTTATTTCTAATAACTCGTATATTCTGAATTTAAGTTATTCAACTTCTAATTCATTCATATTCATATTTAAATAGATTAAATATTCAGAATTGAACAATCCGGGTCATTACATTCTTCCCCCTTAAAAGGATTTCATCCCGAAAACATAAGTTAAGTCGAATGTCAATAAACCCACTAACTTTACATCAAATTTTTTTTTTCAAATTCTTGATAAAATATTTTTTTCTAATGCCCGAAAATTAGGAAAAAATTCACCTGTACCTCCTTTGTACGGTTCAATCCGAAAATACTAAATTCCACGCAGGGCCCCATTTAATCCAAAAAGAAAAAATGCCAAGCGGCTACCCATATCCAGCTCAAAAATCTATCAAACCCAATCATACCATAAATCTGTACCTATTTGTCGGGCAAACAAATCTCTACTTATGAAATCAAAAAGCGACAGCGCCATTTTCTTTCATAAGCATGTATATACTTACATAACCCAAAAGAGAGTTAAGCAAATAGACAAGTACATAATAATCCCCAACATGTGATAAATAATCATAGCAATCATATGCGATAACCAAATATGATGCAACTGGTAATAATGGTGCAAATCCATAAGCAACACTCATATAACAGTATCATATGACAACAATCATAACTCATGAATAATCAAGTTCTGAAATCTCATCATCGCACAAGGATGATAAACAATCATTTAAGCATCACCTTATGCCCAACAGCCTCAGGTTAACACTTAACCAATCATTCATGCTACCTCAAACAATTCAAAGATCCAATTCCAAATTCCCCACAAGCCAATAACATTGCATGAATCATTCTCAAAGCCCATATGATATAAATAATCCATTCGTATGCAATATCGAATTCAATCCTTTATTTGATCACATAATTACATTTCCAGACTAGTATCGTTCACTCGATCACTCTAGTGCAGATTCAGAACTGGTTTCTTGATTAGAAACCGCCATTCTCCTTACATAGCCATATACTACGACAGAGAATTTCAGAATCATATCAAAAATCCTGTATCTAACTTCGTCGTCAAGAATCGAGTAAAAAATATCAACTTTGATTGGTATTAGCTACCACAAAATCACATACTTGAATCTGGGTCAAATCACAAAGCGAATAAAACGACCTACGTAAACTTACGTATTCATTCCAGTTGGTTTAGTATTACTCCAATTATTTTATTCAACTTCATTCTCAAACTTAGTATGTTATTCTATACTAATCTCATTTATGAATTATTTCATAAAATTTTCTTTAAGTGTTATATAAACTACCCACAATTCACAACACTTGACTTTAGAACAACTTTTATAATCAACACGACTATGTTTCTATGGTTCATCCTTACTAAAATTCTTATTATAAACATATTCGATTTCACATATGTTTATAATTCATTAAATACTTATAATCATATTTTAGCATACACTTATATTCTCTAAGTGTAAAAATCCTTATAAACAAGTTAAACATTCAAATTCAACTTCGAAATATTGTCTATCCAAAACCGTCGAACATTCCATTCTACTAATAGATGAAATCTATCAAACATCAAATCAGGTAAGATGCAAAACTATATAACTCCAATATATAGTTTATATGCATTCACGTTATACTTAGTTGAAAACTTCAAAATTTAAATCCCGGATTTTATACTTCAAGGAATCTAGATTCAAACATAAATCTATTCAAATCCAAACTACTATCCATGGTAGCAAGTTCTTACTTAGAAACTCGAAAATAAATCTCGATGATGCTGCATTCATCATCGACATTATTTTCCAGGGACCAAAGCATGATCAACTCTTTTCTAATCTTTTAAAATCGTTAAAAACCCTTAAACACTTTCAAACCAACCTCGTATATATTTCAAGCTTTGAAAATCAATTTCAAACTTACTGGAATTCCAAATCTTTGATTCTCAACTCAAATCCATCTCATATTTCTAAATCTCATTTAAAAATTACACTTTAATAATTTCCTGTTTAAATTCGTTTTAAACAATTCACATTCAGTTTGAATACATACCCCACATCATCTTCGTATGCCTTATAGCAAAATCGTGAAACTGAATTCACAAGATGTTCGTTTCCGATGTTTACAAATTATAAGTCTACCCACCCCATGCAAGCAAATGGATAAGATTACTCTTATCCTAACACAGTAGTCAAAACTCATAAACTGGTCGGGCATAACTGCAAATCAGTCAATAAATGATAATAAATATATATCATCACTCTTAACAAACAGCTCATCCATATAACTGAATTTAGATACAAAAACTTCCTTTATATATAAAATATATAATTCTTGGTAACTTATTCCATTTACAAGTTCAAAACAATATTGAATCGAATGACTTGTTCGAGTGTTTCGAAATCTTTATCAAAACGATGATCAATCGATTGATTCGGATCCAAAATTCAGACTTACAAGTCAAACCATCCAATACAAAGTATTTTGTTTTCACTAATAAGTACGTGCTTATATATATAATATATATACTCTCAAAACTCAATCTAGGGTATTACTAACCCTATCTCTAGTGAGCTATAACCCCATACAAGCCAAGTTGTTCGTTAAACCTATGCTCTGATACCAAATGTAATGACCCGACTTTTCGGCTCTCGAAAATCAACACTAATACATACTCTGTATTCATGTATCTCAAATCAAGTACCATAAATTCTGATAGTTAGGGGAAAAGAAAGAAGATAGAAGAATAGAAGAAAGAGGATACATAATAGAATCTGACAGTGGAAGAATAATATATAATAATAACAGTGCTCTTTTACAAAAAGCAGAAAAACTTTAAAATATACATACATCAATCAAAGTACACAATGAATCAGCATGAACAGTTATAACAACCTGTCCTTACAATTGCTGATACATACAATAACATACAGAGCGGAATAAAACAAAAGAGTACGAGTATATGTCTCGTCAACTCCACTTTGAAGCTCTAAAGCAATCTAAATCTGATCTGCAAATATACTCAGTCTGACATGAGCATTATCGCAAAATAACACCCGGATCAGGCTAGCAACCACGTGAGATAACTCAACATTTAAGTTACACATATCACAATACTTTTTGAGGTCGTACGCATGTTCATAACGGTTATCCCCTCAATAACAACCAACCATTTATTAGGAGAAGTATAGTTGTATATAGATAATGTCTAGGGTGTAGAATATAAATAAATTCACATAGAAGGAATGGTTACATTAGTTGCATTCGACAACTATTAAGTGTACAAACAAAACCGATAAGGCACGTTCGCATATTAGATTTTCAATTGGAGATCTCTCAATACAGATCCGAACTCCATGCACAAGGGTCACAAAATACATCCGAGCGACGTATATCTCTAGACAAAATATACCATAAGGTAAACACAACTGGCCCACGCACAAAAACACCGAAGTGCACCACGTGGAACCAAATATACCCAACTCCTGCGCGCAACTTCAGTGAGCTGCCACAACGATTCGATAATAAGAAACACTAGATATGGAATCAATATATCCTACCGTGGGTTAGCAAAACCCCAAATTGTGCTCCTACTCTGTTTTTAGCCATTTCCGATGTCGAGGTTTCGTTCTGCATCTTTCATACGAGTCTTTGTCACTCGAACAGAACAAGAACTCCCAGATGGAATCCCACAGCTCAATAGATCTTGGAATCACACATGGATTCCTTCACAGATCTCGAAATCACACGTGGATTCTAATACATCACTAGATCTTGGAATCACACATAGATTCTGTAACACCCCGTGATTTTAAATATTAAAATTAACGAATTAAGGAATACTTAATTTCAAATGTGGGAATGAAGGGAAAAGGGTTGCGCCATTGCTTTAATCTCGGAATTCTCCTTGAGATAGAGTCCGAGTTTGTGTGAATTGGACTTCGTATGAAGAAGTTATGGTGCTCAGAACTTTCAGAAATTTAAATAAAAACAATTCAGAAAATTTAATACAAGGGCAGGCCGACCTGGGGGTCGACCTACCCCGGGTCAGGTCGACCAGGGGGTCGACCTCCTTATATACAGGTCGACCTGGGGGTGACCTCCCCTTCGGGTCAAATCTGAAATCTGACGTTTTTCTTTGTGTGACGATTCTGACTCTTTGCTGAGTCATTTAGGGCTGATGTGGCTATTCTATCTTGTCTGAATGGCTTTGATTTTCTCTAGGTTAATCTGACGGTTCCTATTAAATCAAACTTCTATATAAGCAACATAAATCCAAACCCTAAAGCCACACAAAAGTATCCCTAAGACCGTCATGCCGTCGATGGTAAACCTAGAGTAGCCGCCGCTCCCTTTCAACTCAAAAGCAAGATAGAAGCAAGAAGCCAATTAAATCAAATCAAATCTAATCTAAATAACAATCAGTCTACATCAAAGGCGAGCAATTCAGTTTCAGAATACATATCCCAGATAAACAAGACTGTTCTCTTGTTGTGAGTACTATTTCTTTCACAATATAATTAATAAATTAGTTATGATGGGTTGTAATTGGATTATGAGGACATGTATGTTGAAACATGTGATGTTATTGTCTGTTTGTGAACATATGATAGATTTGTTATTGTATGTTGGTAGATCTATTTATATGTACAATTATACATGTTTAACTTGATTCATTTTATGCAAGTTTACATATGTTAATTGGTGAATCTTATGCAAGTTTATGTTATGTGAATCTTATGCAAGTTTAGGATGTTAAATCATATGCGAATCTTATGCAAGTTTGGGATGTTAAAACATATGGATGCAAGTTTAGGATGTTAAAACATATGTATATGAATCTTATGCAAGTTTGGCATGTTAAATCATATGCTAGATTATGAATTTTATGCAAGTTTGGGATGTTAAAACATATGTGGATCCTATGCAAGTCTGTAGGTAGATTATACACAAGTACATATGTGAATCATGTATATACATATGCTAGTTTATTTGACATTGATTTATATGTTTAGACCCATATGCAAGTTCACATCTTTATGTTTAGACCCATATGCAAGTTCATATCTTTATGTTTAGACCCATATGCAAGTTCACATCTTTATGTTTAGATCTATATTTAGATCCATGGCAGTACATAGTTATGAAAATTTATGTTCTATATGCCCATTGCCTATGCTAGTTTTGTATGCGAATCATATGCTAGTTTGAATGAAATTCATATGCAAGTTATAGGCAAACCATATCCATACATGCAAATTTATGTACTGCCTATGCAAGTTATCAGCTATGCAAACTTGTGTCATGATTCTTAGATCTATTTTGTGTGTTATGCAAGTTGTGTTGTTTCTTTTCTTTTTATAAGTTAGACTATTTGCAAGTCTAACAAATGTCATATTAAAATGTACGAATAACATGGGGACAATGGGAAAATATTAAATATTAATATTGTGAATTGGCATATAATGGCCTGAAAAGGGCATATAATTAATTTGAGACATCAATTGGCCTATTTTATATGCATAGTAATTATGGACATAATTTAAGTGACAATTATGGACATGGATAAAAATTGGAAGTTATTGACAATTTAAAATGGGGATATTAATTCAAATTGGGGTTGAATAATAATGTGTGATAATTAACTGCCTAAGACACGAGGTTAGACTCGTTTGTGGTGTAAGACTGCCGGACCCGCCCAGCAAATCCAGCAACCACAAACGGTAGTCTATTGTGAGAGGTCAAAGGCACAAATTAAATGGGTAATAAAGGCCTAAGACACCAGGTTAGACTCGTTTGTGGTGTAAGACTGCCCGGACCCGCCCGACAAATCTAGCAACCACAAATGGTAGTCTAATGTGAGAGGTCAAAGGCATAAATTAAAAGATGCTTAGACACGAGGTTAAGTCTTTCTTGTGGTGGAAGTCTGCCCGGAACCGCCCGGCATATCCAGGGGCCACAAGCAATCTACTTAATGTGAGAGGTCTGTGCATTAATAATTAATTCATGCCGATCAAAGACGAATATGAATGACAAACAGAAGTTTGGTTGAGTGAATAATTCTCTGAGTACCAATCTGATGTTGTTTTCGGTCTTCGGGGTTGATACTTAGGGAGTTATTCTCTTAACCAATGTATCTATGAACTAAGATGTACTTAATTATAAATTAAGTAAAGCATAATATATAAGTGGATAGGGTTAAGACCAGCTTAACCAATAATTTGATAGGTGGGTAGGGTTAAGACAAACTTAACCAATAATATACATTGATCTGGTAGGGCTAAGACAAGCTTAATCAATAATATATATTGATCTGATAAGTGGATAGGGTTAAGACCAACTTAACCAGTGGATGGGGTTAAGACCAGCTTAACCAATAATATATTGATCTGATAAGAGGATAGGGTTAAGACAAGCTTAACCAATAACACATGTTGATTTGTTGAGTGAGTAACATAGGTTACATGTGGGATAATTATAAACACTTAACCAAGTTGAAAACATGTAAGAAAACATGAATAAGAATGGGGTTAAGTGGGAAACCTTAGTGGGAACCAAGCATAGGTGGAAAGCTTGTGTCAGGCATGGGGGGACTTTTCAAACCAGTAACCCATTTAGTATCTTTGTGAGCTTGACCCAAGTCGAGGATGGGACACGCTTACTTGGTTTAATTGTAAGAGGTCAAAACGGGTTAGCGGTGGCAACGCAAGTCCAACGGGGTCATGTGCGTGCGTGGGCCCGGGCTGGTAGGTAAGACGTTGTTGCATCGTGAAGATATAAGCCGTGCATCTTTAGTGATATCGGGTTGCCACTTTGGGGAGTGATACACCCCCACTTTGGGACCAGCACGGGTATCTACGGGTTAGGGAGCCATCGAATGGGGAAGGTAGTGGGTACGACAAGCGGAGATAGGAGCAGACGACACCTATGAAGACAGCTAGGAGTGTAACTACCATATTATGAATAAACATTGTAACTTGAATGGGGAGGATAGTGGGTACAACTAGTGGAGATAGGGGCAGACGGCACCTATGAAGACAACTAGGGGTACACAAACTACCATTATTATTATTTTGTTCAGTGGGCGGGATCAACTTTAAGGATGACAAGTAATGGTGCGGTGTAATTAGTATTGGTGCAGTATAGTAATTATCCTATAGTGATTAGGAACGAGATTAACGCCAGAATATTCCTCTTGTTTGTTTTGTCATGCCCACTTGCTTCACAGTCATTCCTTGCTTTACCAGTTTATGCATTATCCTAATTACTTTAATAATTGTATTGTTAAAGTTATGGTACTCGTCAGACTTCATGTCTGACCCCCTTTGTTTTCGCCTCTTTTCTTCCTTCCCCTCCCCCCCCCCCCCAGGTTCTCAGGGTGGGACTAGTACTAGTGGAGCTTGATCTTGGATCTCTTTCTCTCTCATTTGGAAGTGCTTGGATTACTGAAAGTAAAGTTCATCTCATCTCTTTTATGGCTACTTGTGTTTGGGGTTATGCTTTTTACTTTATGTACTCTGAAAAACAATTTTTTTCAAGATGGATATGAAGTGCACTTGGTTTATGAAGTTGTTGTAATCAAACTATTTCTCCGCTGCAATAAAAGTTGTTTTAAATCTTTCAAGTACCAATATATGTATCTGTCTTGTTATATTCTGTTCTATACACTAATAATGCTCCATTGAAGTTAATGCATTCCCTTTGTGAGTGACATTAATTGATGTGGGGTGTTACACGTGGTATCAGAGCTGAAGGTTACCAGAACATATATGAATTTTGAAAAACTGTTTTTCAAAAGCATTTTATAAAGAAATAATTTCAAAAGTATGTTTTAAGGAGAGTACTTTCAAGAGAAAAGTTTATTTTGAAAAACATAACCCGCAAGAGCCATATATCTTTCCTTCGATTCTCTGTTTTGAATCTCTTCCTCCTTCCTTTTTGAATTTCTTCCTCCACGTATAGACGCTTTTTCTAAGATATGTAAGAACTTTCGTACGATGGGCGGAAAACCACTTCATGGGACTGGGACGTCTGTCAAAGCTAGAAGGAAGTGGAGGACTTGTTGGTACCTTTAAGGTAGACGGTGGGAGGAAGGTTCAATTAGCTGCTTGGTTAATGAAGAACGAAGCCTCATTTGGTAGGAGGTCATAAACAGAGAATGTGTAGGATAGACATGGAAAGGACACGCGATAAAGTAGATCCAAAGAAAGGCGATAAGGATAACAAGGGGCCAAGAGAAAAGGAAGGGCCACATTTGTGAAATACTTGACTACTTAAATAAAGATGTTAGAAAGAAAGAGAAGACTAGTTGTTATCATTACGGAGAAACAGGACATCTTATTAGGATCGTCCAAAGAAGCAAAGGGCAAAAGGACAAAGTACGGAATCTTCTGGAGGGCAGACGCGTTCCCTCATGGCTAGTATACCTAATAGAGGTAGAAATATCTTGGTTGGAAGTTTGGTTTTTTTTTCTTTCTTTTTGATCATCCTGTTCGAACTTTGTTTGAATTCTCGCGCTTCACACTCGTTTGTATCTGCTTCGTTAGTTGAAACACTACACCTAAATACTAGTCTAGTTATGGATCCCATAGTAGTCTCAAATCCTATTGGTGGTTCGGCTCATCTTTCAATGATTTGTCGGGATTTGAGAGTGTCTATCTTGGGCGTTGGGTTTGAATGCAACGCCTTCGTTCTTGGCTTCGTGGGCTACGGCTTGATTCTAGGCATGGATTGGCTAGCTAGATACGGGGCCATCCTAGGTTGTGAAAGAAGGGTAGTTATATTGTTGACTCGTTGTGGAAAGACCATCGATATTTCTTGTGACCCTAGAGGTCTGGTAATGCTTAGATCCTAGAATCCCTTGACGCATTCAATGATGATTTGGAATCTGTTCGTGTGGTCCGTGAATATAGTGACGTCTTCAATGAGGTTCGAGGTTTACCCCCGAGGCGCGAGATAGGCTTTCGTATATACCTTGTAAATAATGCAAAGCCAGTTGCATTACCGGTGCGCCACGTGGCTCCGAGAGAGAAAAGAGAACTCAGTAAGCAAAGGAGTTGCTTGAGAAGGGGTTCATAAGAAGAAGTATTTTGGAGTGGGGTGCTCCAGTCGTTTTTGCTACAAAAGCTGATGGTTCACTTAGATTGTGCAGAGCTGAATAAGCTCACAAAGGAGAACAAACACCCATTGCCGAGGATAGATGATTTATTCGAGCAGTTGGTGGGTGCTTCGATTTTCTCGCAACTGGATTTGGCTACAGGATTTCATCAGCTAAGGGTGGCTGAAGACAGCATAGATAAGACTGCATTTAGAACTCCTGGCGATTTCTTCGAGTGGCTCGTCATTCCTTTTGGTTTGACGAATTCACCCGCATACTTTGTTGACTTAATGAGTAGGGTGTTTAGGGAGTTTCTAAACAAGTTTGTGGTAGTCTTTGTGGACGATATCTTTATTTTCTCTAGAAGCGAAGAAGAATACGCCCTACATCTTAGGGAAGTCTTAGAGACCCTACAAGTACATCAACTCAAAGCTAAGTTCTCCAAGTGCCATTTTTGGAGAAAAGAAGTGAGGTTCTTAGGACACGTGGTCTCTAAGGAAGGGATAGCTGTGGATCCCGCAAAGGTGATGGCAATCCAAGATTGGAAAATTCCTAAGAACGCAACAGGAGTAAGAAGTTTTTTAAGGCTAGCTGGTTATTATAGGAAATTCATTAAGTATTTCATGAAGATGTCAGCCCCACTTACTTGGTTAACGAAGAAGAACTTGAATTTTTCTTAAGGATGTTGACGACAGCTCCAGTTTTAGTTTTGCCAGATGGAAGTAAGCCATTCGCAGTGTATACCGGTGCTTGCGGGACAGGGCTTAGAGCAATTTTCGATGCAAGAGGAAAAGGTGAATAAAATCCTTGAAGATCTTTTGAGGTTATATATCCTAGATTTTTGAAGGACATGAGAAGAGGCAACTAGCTTAGTGATGTTCCTGACATGTTTTCACGTATCGCATTTGCGGAAGTGTTACAAGATACTGCGGAAGTAGTGGAGCCGAGCATGCCTAGATAAGTGGAAGTGGAGTGAAACGCCATGATTAGACGAGCTCCAACATGCATCCTTGGATCGGAGGACATAAAGCTACGCAACAGAGAGGCCAAGATGGTGAAAATCTAATAGGGAGATGATCATGGAGATGCAACTTGGGAGACGGAAAGCGAGATGCATATGTTGTACCCTTTTCTTTTTGAGGATATGTTCCTAACATCTCCTTTTTCTATCGCTTTGTTTATACTTGTCCTATCGTTTAGGATGTCTTAGCGTTGATATCTTCGATCTTTAGTTAGGAAAAAACCCTACGGTTGTAAACATGTATTTGAGACATGTTATGTTTGGTGGATGCAAATGGATGCAAGTGGTTGCTCGTGGATGCATGTACACACACATTAGGCACTATCGTCTCAATCACTTTCATATTACATATAAATATGTGTGCATATTTAAATTAATGGATGTATAATGGTTGTGTTATCACATGGATGCTGCATTTGGATGAATGGTTGTGCACACATGTAGAAATAATGTTTATCGATAGGATTCTTTCGCATACATAATGGATGCATGGCACTATCATGATTTGCATTAAGGAGGTCAACTGAATCAGTTGACCGCCTGATTTGGCATTAGATAAGGAACATATACACACACTTTTTGCATATGTTCATACAACATTAGAATCTTGTAAGGGCAATGGATGCCAATGTTTGATGGTTGAGTAGATGGATGATTGTATGTTAGGATATGCATTCTCCTTAACTTGGAGATTTTAGGGGCGAAATCCCTTTAAGGAGGGGAGAATGTAACACCTTAAATATTAAAATTAACGAATTAAAGAACACTTAATTTCAAATGTGGGAATGAAGGGAAATGGGTTGCGCCATTACGTTCGTCTCAGAATTCTGCTTGAGATAGAGTCCGAGTTTTTGTGAATTGGACTTCGTATGAAGAAGTTATGGCCCTCGGAACTTTCAGAAATTTAAATAAAAACAATTCAGAAAATTTAATACAACGGCAGGTCGATCTGGGGGTCGACCGACCCCGGGTCAGGTCGACCTGGGGGTCGACCTACCCCGGGTCAGGACGACCTGGGGGTCGACTTGGGGGTCGACCTGGGGGTCAACCTCCCCTTCGGGTCAGATCTGAAATCTGACGTTTTTCTTTATGTGACGATTTTGACTCTTTGCTGAGTCATTTAGGGCTGATGTGGCTATTCTATCTTGTCTGAATGGCTTTGATTTGCTCTAGGTTGATCTGACGGTTCCTATTAAATCAAACTTCTATATAAGCAACCTAAATCCAAACCCTAAAGCCACACAAAAATATTCCTAAGACCGTCATGCCGTAAATGGTAAACCTAGAGTAGCCGCCGCTCCCTTTCAACTCAAAAGCAAGATAGAAGCAAGAATCCAATTAAATCAAATCTAATCTAATCTAAATAACAATTATTCTACATCAAAGGCGAGCAATTCAGTTTCAGAATATTGATCCGAGAAATACAAGACTATTCTCTTGTGAGTATTATTTCTTTCACAATATAATTAATAAATTAGTTATGATGGGTTGTAAGTGGATTATAAGGACATGTCTGTTGAAACATGTGATGTTATTGTCTGTTTGTGAACATATGACAGATTTGTTATTGTATGATGGTAGATCTATTTATATGTACAATTATACATGTTTAACTTGATTCATTTTATGCCAGTTTACATATGTTAATTGGTGAATCTTATGCAAGTTTACGTTATGTGAATCTTATGCAAGTTTAGAATGTTAAATCATATGCGAATCTTATGCAAGTTTGAGATGTTAAAACATATGGATGTAAGTTTAGGATGTTAAAACATACGTATATGAATCTTATGCAAGTTTGGGATGTTAAATCATATGCTAGATTATGAATTTTATGCAAGTTTGGGGTGTTAAAACATATGTGGATCCTATGCAAGTCTGTAGGTAGATTATACACAAGTACATATATGAATCATGTAGATACATATGCTACTTTATGTGACATTGATTTATATGTTTAGACGCATATGCAAGCTCACATCTTTATGTTTAGACCCATATGCAAGTTCACATCTTTATTTAGATCTATATTTAGATCCATGGCAGTACATAGTTATGAAAATTTATGTTCTATATGCCCATTGCCTATGCTAGTTTTGTATGTGAATCATATGCTAGTTTAAATGAAATTCTATGCAAGTTATAGGCAAACCATATCCATACATGCAAATTTATGCATTGCCTATGCAAGTTATTAGCTATGCAAACTTGTGTCAAGATTCTTAGATCTATTTTATGTGTTATGCAAGTTGTGATGTTGATTTTCTTTTTATAAGTTAGACTATTTTCGAGTCTAACAAATGTCATATTAAAACATACGAATAGTGTGGGGACAATGGGAAAATATTAAATATTAATATTGTGAATTGGCATATAATGACCTGAAAAGGGCATATAATTAATTTGAGACATTAATTGGCCTAATTTAGATGCGTAGTAATTATTGACATAATTTAAATGACAATTATGGACATGGATAAAAATTGGAAGTTATTGGCAATTTGAAATGGGGATATTAATTCAAATAGGGGTTGAATAATAATGTGTGATAATTAACTGCCTAAGACACGAGGTTAGACTCGTTTGTGGTGTAAGACTGCCCGGACCCGCCCGACAATTCCAGCAACCACAAACGGTAGTCTAATGTGAGAGGTCAAAGGCACAAATTAAATGGGTAATAAAGGCCTAAGACACGAGGTTAGACTCATTTGTGGTGTAAGACTTCCCGGACCCGCCCGGCAAATCCAACAACCACAAATGGAAGTCTAATGTGAGAGGTCAAAGACATAAATTAAAAGATGCTTAGATGCGAGGTTAAGTCTTGCTTGTGGTGGAAGTCTGCCCGGAACTGCCCGGCATATCCAGCGGCCACAAGCAATCGACCTAATGTGAGAGGTCTATGCATTAATAATCAATTAATGTTGATCAAAGACGAATATGAATGACATACATAAGTTTGGTTGAGTGAATAATTCTCTGAGTACCAATCTGATGTTGATTTCGGTCTTCGGAGTTGATACTGAGGGAGTTATTCTCTTAACCAATGTATGTGTGAACTAAGATGTACTTAATTATAAATTAAGTAAATCATAATATATAAGTGGTTAGGGTTAAGACCAGCTTTACCAATAATTTGATAAGTGGGTAGGGTTAAGACAAACTTAACCAATAATATACATTGATCTGGAAGGGTTAAGACAAGCTTAACCAATAATATATATTGATCTGATAAGTGGATAGGGTTAAGACCAACTTAACCAATAAGATATATGTGGATGGGGTTAAGACCAGCTTAACCAATAATATATTGATCTGATAAGCGGATAGGGTTAATACAAGCTTAACCAATAACACATGTTGATTTGTGGAGTGAGTAACATGGGTGACATGTGGGATAATTATAAACACTTAACCAATTTGAAATCATGTAAGAAGACATGAATAAGAATGGGGTTAAGTAGGAAACCTTAGTGGGGACCAAGCAAAGGTGGAAAGCTTGTGTCAGGCATGGGGGGCCCTTTTCAAACCAGTAACCCATTTAGTGTCTTTGTGAGCTCGACCCAAGTCGAGGATGGGACAAGCTTACTGGGTTTGATTGTAAGAGGTCAAAACGGGTTAGCGGTGGCAACGCAAGTCCAACGGGGTCATGTGCGTGCATGGGCCCGGGCGGGTAGGTAAGACGTTGCATCGTGCAGATATAAGTCGTGCATCTCTAGTGGTATCGTGTTGCCATTTTGGGTAGTGATACACCCCACTGTGGGACCAACACGGGTATCTACGGGTTAGGGAGCGGATCGAATGGGGAAGGTAGTGGGTACGACTAGCGGAGATAGGAGCAGAAGACACCTATGAAGACAGCTAGGAGTGTAACTACCATATTATGAATAAACATTGTAACTAGAATGGGGAGGGTAGTGGGTACAACTAGTGGAGATAGGGGCAAACGGCACCTATGAAGACAGCTAAGGGTACACAAACTGCCATTATTATTATTTTGTTCAGTGGGCAGGATCAACTTTAAGGATGACAAGTAATGATGCGGTGTAATTAGTATTGGTGCAGTATAGTAATTATCCTATAGTGATTTGGAACGAGATTAACGCCAGAATATTCCTCTTGTTTGTTTTGTCATGCCCACTTGCTTCACAGTCATTCCTTGCTTTACCAGTTTATGCCTTATCCTAATTACTTTAATAATTGTATTGTTAAAATTATGGTACTCGCCAGACTTCATGTCTGACCCCCTTTGTTTTCGCCTCTTTTCTTCCTCCCCCCCTCTCCCAGGTTCTCAGGGTGGGACTAGTACTAGTGGAGCTTGATCTTGGATCTATTTCTCTCTCTTTTGGAAGTGCTTGGATTGCTGAAAGTAAAGTTCAGCTCATCTCTTTTATGGCTACTTGTGTTTGGGGTTATGCTTTTTACTTTATGTACTCTGAAAAACAATTTTGTCAAGATGGATATGAAGTGTACTTGGTTTATGAAGTTGTTGTAATCAAACTATTTCTCCGCTGCAATAAAAGTTGTTTTAAATCTTTCAAGTACCAGTATATGTATCTGTCTTGTTATATTCTGTTCTATACACTAATAATGCTCCATGGAAGTTAATGCATTCCCTTTATGAGTGACATTAATGGACGTGGGGTGTTACAGATTCCTTCACAGATCTTAGAATCACTATATGTGTTCGAGCATCTCAACAGATCTCGAATCGCCACATAGCCTTCTTTTCACAATCACTTTCAAAACAAAGAACCCGTATACTAGTTTTGAAGTGGTTTTCGATAAGTAGAACACTTCCAATCCCGGTCTCCTCAAAATCAGTCGCTAGATTTAAGGTCAAATTCCATAGTCGAAACCGACTATAATTCATACAATAGATGATTGTATATGGAAAACAGCCCTGCTTAATTTCCATAACAAAGGAATAAACATTCAAGGCACTATCATGATCACGAAGAATGATAAATAGTCGAAGCACAGTTAACTCACATAAACGGCTTCTAATCCCATTCCCATTTAATTAATCTTTCATTAATTAAAATTTCTGTTATTAGTAAAACTCCTTTTTAACTAATAAAATTCATTTTTCAAATACTACTCGCTTATTAATCAATAACTCATACTCGATTAATATTCCTTTATTAGTAAAACTTCTTTTTAACTAGTACAACTTCATTTGTCAAATAAGACTTCGCTTATTAATCAGTAACTCATACTCGATTAATATTCCTTTATATACTAGCGTATATATTCAACTTATACATATAAAAGACATATATATATTCTATGAATTCCTTATTACTTTTTAGCCTTAATACCTAAAAAGTATTAATATACTTATCCCTCTAGTATAAGTATAAACACAATTCATTTTCAAGATTTCCTTTCTAACATTAATACATCAAAACGTATTTATATACTTATCCCTCCGGTATAAGTATAACTATAATTCATTTGTAAGATTTCTTAAAATATAATCAAAGAGGTTAAACCATTGTTTAATAAACAACCTCTAATCTTTTATAACTTAAACATCTTATTCCATAGCTTAATCCTGAAAGATTTCTATACTTGTTTATATCTTTAAAATCCATTATTAAAGATCTAAGTATATTCAAACTCGTTAAACAGTATATTTCCAGTTTAACTATATTCTAAGGGTTTAAAAACAAGTGTTGCTAAAACACCGTTTACAACAAACCCAAAATTATTCCTTTAATATAATTATCTTTAAACGTTTGTTTAAAGATTCGATTATATTAACTTCAATGATATATCCGAGTGGGTTAAACACGAATGTAAATAACACATTGTCACGACAAACTCAAAACCATTTCTATATTTATCCACATCTTTAAAATAATCCTTTAAAGATGTAAATATCGATAAATATTCAATACGGTGAAATACTATGATTTCAAAATCATTGATTATAACAGATGCGTTATAATCCAAAATCATTTCCAAATCTTATAAAACCATTCACTTCCAGTTTCCCAATTCTCGTTCCTATTCGTATAATTTCCCAATTCAGTCTAGTTATGTCAAACACAACAAATTTTGTGAAATAAACAAACTCAATATATTATATGAAAAAATATATTCACCTCACGATAATTTCACATATAACAAAGTTATATAGTCAATGGGGTCCACAGTGAGGATTAACACACAATAAATTCATAATACCACATATGACTATAAAGACGATAACAATAATGTTGAGGAATCCTGTTGGATTCCTCCAACTTGTACCCCTGCATCACAGTGCGTATATCAACACATATATAGGTAATACAGTTCAATAACAATCAATAATATTATATGATACAATAGCATAGCGATAAACGTGAGTTAAACTCACTATCCATTCCCACAACGATAATACACTATTTTATCTAACTTCAAACTGGCGTTTGAAATTAGATAAACTTCCAAACTCCTCAGAATGCTACCAATCCATAGAGTACGTGTAGTACTCTTTTCTATGAACCCAACGCAACGGACGGTTCCCGAATCCGACCTCGTACGAAATAGTTATGGCATTAACAAGTTTACACATGCTTCACATACAATTAAATGAATTTAACACTTTAATTAAATAAAAACCCACCCTTATCACGTGATCCGCACACCCATTTCTTCCCCAAATCTGAAAACCACTCCCTCCTCCAATGATACCCAGTATTGTGCGTGCACCATTTCCAGTGACACCCCCATTCTCTCGACGAAACCAAAATCTGACTGCACCAACGTTTCTCTCGTCTCGAACAAAACCTGCTCGACATCACCACTTGACCTCCGGCGTCTCATGGCATTTTCCGTCGTGATTCCCCTCCCTTTTCCATGAACGTTGACCCCATTTTGACCATCAACCTCCATCTCCCCAGTAATCGAATGCCGGCTCCGACGCCACCATCGGATTTCTCACCTCCAATCGCACCCATCAGGCACCCTCTCACTACCTCCGATGTACCCTCCTCAAAAACCGACCTGCTACTGCCCTCGAAGTCGCATTTCGCCTAAGACCGCCAGAGCTCCTCCAACCTGCCTCTCCTGGTGCACCTTGCCACCACGAACGTCGTGCTGACCTCCGTTCAACCCAGTTCCACCTCAACTGCGCAAAGACTCAAGCCCTAGCGCTATTGTGATTTCTCGAGCATCAGGAAATTGTCACCACAACCTAAACTGTGCACGCCGAATCATTGCCCTCCCTCATACGAGTTTAAGGGATCCATCCACCCTCGATTCTATGGAGTAATGGATTTTATAAATGTTTGAAGAATTTCAAGAGGAGGCGGCCTATTGAAATGTTTCAGAAGATGGAAATTAATTAGGTCGTAAAGAGGGAGTAAAGTATTATTTATAGAAGAGGGGCTGAGATATTTATTAAGATATTTTGAGATATTTTGGTTAGGATATTTTGTTTGTATAATCAATTATACTTGCGTCAAGTAATTTAGCTCGCACACTTCATAACAAACCGGAATTCCCCAAAAAAAATTATTCTGCTATGTTACAATATTTCGAACTCAAAAAATCTTGTTTCGACGAATTCCGATAACATTTGCAAAAACACTATTTTCACATGTAAATTAAATCGAATAAATACTAGTTTATTTCCAAGCAGTTCTATTCTTCGATAACAAATTTATATTATTGTTTACATTCAAATACGATTTTCCATAAGCTTCGAATTCAATTTAATTTCATATTAAATTCCGGATTCGATTCAATTATTTTTAATAACTCGTATATTACGAATTTAAGTTATTCAACTTCTAATTCATTCACATTCATATTTAAATAGATTATATATTCAGGTTCGAAAAATCCGGGTCATTACAGCAAGACAAGTAAGTCACGCAATAATTAAGCCAAGCCATCATGTGAAATCAGAGAGTAAATTGGATTTGTAAATCCTATAAATTACACCTACTTCATCACTCGCATGACGATCAAACCACAACAAATTCAAGAGCGAAAATGGTTCAAAATCAGAAGTTGCTCACAACATTTTCGATCGCAAGAAGGACCACGACTAACAAGCAATAAGGATTCGAGCTTAGAAGAAACATTCCAAGCTTCCATTTTCATAATGCGATTTGATTTGGATGAGAAACCCTAATTTCAAAGAATCGACCATTAATGAAAGAAAGGGGACAATTGTGTTTAAGTGTTGGCTAGCCATTCCATTCCTATTTAGAAAGGGGTTTTTATTTTTGCTTTTCTTTAATTTGTATTGTTTTATTTTCCATTTGTAATCGTCCATCTGTATTCTAGTTTACCTATAAAACCATGAGTTTTCTAGTTTGTTTGTAAAACTAGGGTTTACTAGCTATATGTTTTATAGTTAAGGTTTACGAATTACGGGTTTGTAATTTGGGGAAAATCTGATCTTGGGATAAAGAAAAGTCTAGGGTTTTGTGCATAGGATTAGAATAGGAGCAGGGTTTGCGAGTTTACAGGGTTTTGTAAGCAGGATCTGTTTTAATACCTAGTAGAAATCTTGGGAATGCAGCAGTAGGGCAGGATTGCCGAAGCTGGGTAAAATCTATGTTATTTACTTTCTGCATTTATTTTCTCTATTATAATTTGTGTTGTGATATTTTTTAATATGTTGTTAAAAATCAATAAACCCTATTCGCCACACCTCTAGGGTTAATCCAAATCCAATAAGTGGTACAGAGCCTGGTAATTTCTTTTACTCTAGAGTCATGGTTTCTAGTTGTCAATCCATTGAGGGTCAGTCCGGTTGTATTCCAATCGTTTTTAATGATACAGAATTTTTAAATTGGAAATCAAAAATGGAATCCTATTTAAAATATGTTAATACTAGATGTTGTAATATTGTTATTAATGGGTATGACATGGTAGATATGAATGATATTGGATTTAATTCTCGTGCTACTCATATTTTATATTCTTATATTGATGATGACCAACATAACCATGTCTCCCACTGTTTGACTGCACAGAAAATTTGGAATACTCTTGATACGAAGTATGGAAGAATTGACAACAGCAGCTCAAAACCCCAGAAGGTCAACTCATATTTAGATCTATGCTTGAATGGAGAAACAGATAAAAATTTAGATATATCAAATGATGGAGACTCAACAGACGATGAGACAAGAAATTTCTCATACGAAGAATTAGTTTATATATGTACTGATTTAACTAAATCTGCTGATAAACTCCAACAGAAAAACAAATATCTGAAATCTAAAAATCATGATTTGACCAGTAAAATTAATGATGTGGAATTAAAACTAGAATACTCTAAAAATTATTCAAACTCTGATTGTCAAAATTGTTTGAATTTGAAAAGCAATCTTGTTCATCTCAATAAAAATATTCAAAAGCTTGAGAATGCAATTCTAATCTTAAAAGAGAACAAGATTGATCTTGTAAGTACAAAATTTTTTTTATAAGAGGAATTGAATAATTTTAGGACATCTGAAAATTCCAAACTTGAAGTTCTTGAGAAGGAAAATTTGGTGAAAATTAAATCTATTTTGAATGAGCTTGAAAATGATATTGAAATATTCAACAGTTTTGAAAAACAACAATTTGAAAAACGAAATCAGTTTGAGTCTCAGATTTTTGATTCCAAGACCAAAATCAAATTGCTTGAAACGAAAACTTGGTTTTGAAACAAAATGATGCTGAAAAGAGAAAGATCAACATTAATCGTTGTTCAAATTTAATGAAAGAGAATAGTAATCTTAAATCCAAAATTCAACGACTAGAATCAACTTTGGATAAATTTTCTAATGGGGAAAAATCGTTGAATATGTTGGTACAAAACCAAATTCCTGTTGGAAATAAAAGTGGTCTTGGCTTTGGAAAACTTGATAAATTTTGCTCAAAAGCCGAATTCAAATGATTTTAAAAATCCTTCAAAATACTTTGAAAAGAATCGATTTGAAAATTTGAACTCTAATAATTTCAAAGGATTTTTAAATCATAAACGAGATGTAAACTTGTTTTGTAACAAATCGTTTAAAAAAATTTGGATCCCAAAAGAAAATAAAATGAATTCGGTTAAATTCAAACAGATTTGAGTTCCTATGGGTACAAAGGTAAATTCCAATTGATTGTTATATAAACAGGTTTGGGTACCAAAACGTGTAAACAAAATTATGAGTGGTTTTACAAATTTTGTTAGACCACTTGACCCTCTAAACACTTAGGTACCAAAGGCTGGTAGAGGAATGACCTTCTAAAAGAATCAAAGTCTGTTCCATATTTGAATTGAGGCTATTCGATATATGTACCTTAGTCAAGTTTGCCGAGTTAGTGATTCATTGGTTCACATTTATTACAGGTGTGATCTCTAAACTCATTTATGTATATATTCTTGTTTTTATTTTGTTGCTCTCTATTCCTCCTTAAATGTTTTTAATTCTGATTTGTATCGTCTCTACCACATTTTTTTCCTTCTTGAGCTTTCTCAACTTCAAATTGCAGAATTCATGATTTTCTAGAAATTTGCTTCATTTGTATAATATTCTGATGTTTTCCAAATCTTGAATTTAAAATTGTAAATTTTTGCAATTATTTTGAAGTTTAATTCTTTTCTGTTTTCTGAATTCCTAACAGCTCTGAAGCATTCTTATCATATCTTGAACATTGTTATTTGAATTCAAAATTTTTTGAAGATCCGAAATACTATTGAAATTTCACACATCTATGCCGTTTCGAGTTTCTTCTAATTTATTTTGAAAAGACTTAAAAAATTATACTCATTACAACACACTACTATTTTTCAGTTGTGATAATTTCATTGGTTTTTGGTTTGGCTTGGATATTTTTGAATTGAAAAACATTTGGCTTGATTATTGTGAGTAGAAAATCATTTTGAATCAATCATTGTGCTGTAACTTGAAATTCATTTTTATTCATGATCATTTGGGTTGGATATTTAATTTGTTCGAAATGATTTGAAATTGTTGATCTCGTGTCTCACACACATCTTGGATTTAAAATTAGCAATCTTGTATGATTGATTCATTAAATCCAAAAATTTACACGTCTATTCAAGTCATTTCAAATAAACTATCTTTTTAATCTTGGATCATGAATCACCACTTGTGTTGGCTAGAAATATTCTAAAAAAAATCTCTTGTGCATCTCTGATCTTTCTCTTGTGCTTGTCAGAAATAAATGTGAATTTTTTTCCTTAATAATCTTGTTCTGAAACTGTTTGTTCTGCTTCTCTGATAAAAGGAATCATTTTGAAAATGTTTTGATGACTGCTTGTCTTGGTAAAAATTGTTTCCTGATCTGATAGATGGAACTACTTTGTTAGAATTGATTGCTTGGGCTTGGTGTTTTGGTATTTTTGATTAAGACACCTTTGTTAGCCATCGGAGTGGTAATAAAATCCTCGTTAATGGAGATAACAAGTGGTATCAGTACTAGAAGTGTTTGAATTTTTTTCACAATCATCTATTTTTGATTGATCTAATTTAAACTGATTTTCAAACCGTATAGATCTTTCAAATCCCTCTTGTAATTGATTTTCAATTTTAAAATAATTTATTTATTATTTATTCAAAAATTGAAATCAATAACCAAATAGAACTGTATTTAGAATTCATCAAAATTATTATCAGATTTTCGAAATTGATGAGTTATGACTATAGTATATTTCACAAGAAGAGGAAATTTTATTTCAATTTTCATGATGATTGAACAAGTTTTTATAATATCTTTGAATTGACATTTATTTCACAAACATCTTATTGTCTATCATCATTCTGCCATCCATCATGATTTTATATTAATGTGGAGAATTTAATAATTTTTAAAATCATCTTAAACATGCTGCTTCAAAATTTGTGATGGAAATGTGACTGTATTAATTTTTTCAGAAAAAGAGACAATTGAAAATATTTCCAGAATCCCGGTGCAGTTGAGCATATTTCATAATGTGATTATTTTAGAAATTTATTTCACAATCATTTTTGTACCTACCATGTTTCTATCATCCATACTGGTTTTATATACTTAGGAGTTATTTTTTTAAACAGAAAATGATAACTATATAATATACATAAGTGTTTCACTAACCTCATTTAAAAATCCAAGATCTAGTCATGCGTGGTTAAAAGATTACTTATAACTTAAGTTGCGACTGACCTCATTTAAAAATCCAAGATCTGGTTATGTGTGTTTAGTGTGCTCTTAGATGAAAAAAAAAAAAGAAAAGAAAATAATTTGATATAAATAGATTTTTTTGAAGTCTTCCTTGGTGTGTTAAACCAGCCTATCAATCCATTCACTAATCTGTGAAATGTGTTAATATATTATGGTATATTAAGATGTGTTGATTGATAGTTATTGGGATTCAGGATTATTTGATTGCGTCACTTAAATTGAATTTATAATTGTATTCCAAATCCATCACTGTTTTTATGCTCGTTTTTAAAATTTTATTTGAAAATAATTGGAAATCATATGTTTCTAAAACTCTTTCCATTTTTATAAATTTCATCGTAAATCCATCATTCCAGAGTGTGAAATTTGCTTCTAGTTCTCATAATATTATGATTTTTGTTTGATTGAACGAGACTTATAATGACGATTCTCTTTCGTAAGCTGATGTTATTTTTTGACATTTTTTCGTTGCTGTTTTAATTTCTGTATCCTTTTGATGATAAAAAAAGTAGGAGAATGGGTTAGATTTGTATTTGTGAGTGAATATTTTATAAGTATTTTAATATTGATATTTCATTCGATTTATTCTTTTCATTCATGCACATATCTAGGGGGAGTTTTGTTGTAGGGGGAGCATACATATAACGGGAGTTCAAACATTCACTGTTAAACACATTTATTTATTCAAAATCTTATCATATGTTTGTCATCATCAAAAGAGGAGATTGTTATATCTAACAGTTCTATGATTTTCGTTTGATTATAACAGACATATATTTGTTATTATAAATGTGTTTACAAATGTACTATTCTGCTACATCATAGACATAATTAAATATTTATATTTAAATAGTATACTACTACACAAGAATTTAAATATTCAAACATTATTTTATTTAAATATAATATTTTATTTCTATATATGAATAGTACAAATTTATAACTTCACTATTTGTACATCTCACTACAATGTTGTACATTTAATTTCAATTTCATTATTACATTACTCCTCACTACAACACTCAGTTACATTCACTCTGTTATACAGTCACTCATTCATATACATTGTTGCCTCCCTATATTTCTCTCAATCACCCAGTTACTGATGCATTGTTGCCTCCCTATATACATTGTTGCCTCCCTATATTTCTCTCAAACACTCAGTTACAAATGCAAAGATCAAGTGAAGCAGGTAAAAAATCATATCAGTGCATGCATATACACAACATATGCTCCAAATACATGAAAAAGTAAGAATGCTTTTGATTGGCAAGATCATTAATGGCTTTCCAGTAAATTAGAAGAACAAATTTTGGGTAGAAAACATTCGAATTGTTTCTAAAAAAATAGTTGAATCTCAGCCAAATATTTCCATATTTCAATTGGGATGCAAATTGAAATGTTTCTAGTTTTGAATAGTGTGGCAAATTAGTTTTATAAATCAATTCATAAAGGGCCAAAATCAGATCCAGAAATCACAAAGAATTATTTTGGCAAGGATCATTCGAATGATTTATTGAAACCAATCAAGCAACATTCATAGACATTAGGGTTCCAAAAATGTATACATATGGAATGCAAAGAAAATCATCACAATTTTTTTCCATTTTTTGAACAATGAAATATTTGGCAAAACAATTTTTGTAAGTTGTAACACCCCACGTCCGTTAGTGTCACTCACAAAGGGAATGCACTAAGTTCTGTGGAGCATTTAGGGTAAAAGATGCAGATAAATTACAAGACAGACAGAAATTAAACAGTGGAAAATAAAACTTTGCTTTATTGATAAAATAGTTTGTACAAAGATTTCTTTACAATATCAGAGTGTCATCTGTCTTACAAAATAAAGAAGCATAAAAATACATTTATATTCCCCAATGTAGCAAGAACCAGCCATAGCATCTGAAAAGAGAATCCAAGCAAAACTTCAACAAATCTTCAAGCTGGGAAAGAGTGACAGTCCAACTTAACCTGAGCTATACTACTCCCTCGTCTACTACCTGGGGGGGGGGGGGGGGGACAGAAGAAAAGAAGACGAAAGAAAAACAGAGTCAGACATAAAGCCTGAGTAAGTTCAGTAACTTTTAGCATGTGAACATGGAAAAACAAACGACATGAATTAACTGAATCCAAGATTACACCATGACCATTGGGTCAGCAAGATTAGACGAGATAATCACAAGATATGCTAAGATAAGATAAACTGGATATGCTCTAATACTTTCGCCGCTTCGCTATTTCCTTGTTATACTGGTTTCTATATCTCTGCACTACCTAACTAGTGTCCCAACTAGTAACGATAACGTGATCCCAATCCCTGTATTTTCCATTGCCTTCGAGCATCCATTTATTATTTATTACCTAGATCTAATCTAGGGTTTTCTATCCAGTGCTTTCTAGATTCAACTATAGTTTATGCTATCTGCTGAACGCTTCTCGGATTCAGGGTTTATGCCCCCTAGTCCAATCGATGCCCCCAAGTCTAGGACACACTACCTAGAGTGGTATATGCTCCTATACTTCCCCACGCATGTATCGCGAACCGTTATCGCTTGTCTAGATGCACATGTCCTGTAATGTGCAGTCGGAATCCTGTGTCAGGGCAAGTCAAGGAATATAGAACACGGTCGGGAGCTTTCAGATATCTACGGATGCAGATGCTAAGGTCTGTTTTTATTCCAGTGGCTATGGTCCCACTTGACCCCTCCCTCAACTAATGAAAGGCAGACCTTGTAAAATGAGAACTATACGCCGGCCCCCGGTGCCCCACTATCCTATGGCCATCCGCAACCATAACTAGACAACAAGTATATGGTCTTTTGGAGTTCTCCGCCTTTCCGCTTCACATATCTCGATTGACTCAAGATGGATGGTAGACAACGAGTTGCTATCACAGGGCTGTCGTTTTCTCGCCGAATCACGCCGGTCCATCCTGGTCTTTAGGTTGCCATGTATTGCAACCAAGGCATACCCCTGGTTCTTCTACGCAGACCTTAACCTCTGTGAGCCCAGGAGGATCATCTGCGGCCTCGTAGAGGGATACCAAGAGTACCCTCACGTCCCCTCGAAGCCTCGGGCTTCGTAACCCAATTCGTTGGAGCCTTCTTTCTACTCAGACGGACATTCGCTCCTTCCCGTATTATACTAAGAATTACTACTTAGTTTTACTAACTAAGATTTACCACTTGGTTTCCAGAATCGTTGTTTTCTTAACTAAGGTTTACTACTTAGCTCCTTTTAAATTAGGTTTACTACTTAGTTCTCTTTCCCGTCAATTTGGATTGGTTAAGTGTCATTAGTCAATTCCAGCCATCTTAACCCTCTTCATCTACCCTGTTAAACTGATTAAGTGTTATCAGTGGCTCATGTTGACTTAACCCTACCACAAACCAAGTTATATTGGTTAAGTATTTTTTACTTAACCCTACCCATTCACCCTGTGTTGGTTAAGTGTTCCTTTTTATCTTAACCTTGCCCGTCTGTTTTAACTAACATGTTATTATTAATGGTTAAGTATTATCCCTTCATGTTTTAGACTTAACCCCATTCCTTTATCACAACCTGATGGTTAAGTGTTCAAGTTTACTTAACCCTACGGTCTAGCCCAGCTAACATATCAGATTGGCTAAGCGTATTAGATTATACTTAACCCCAACCTCTAGTCTAGTTAACATGTTAATTTGGCTAAGTGTATTAACTTTACTTAACCCCTACAAGTCTCGTTTTGCTACCTTGAGTTTGGTTAAGTGTCTTTATGGACTTAGCCCTCCCATTTTAGCTTAACTGTGTTAAGTGTCAGTCTGAACCTATCCCCACCCATCAGTTTAGTTATCATGTTGAACTGGTTAAGTGTCTTAGTTAACTTAACCCAACCATAGATTAAACCCGCGACCACTCACATTAGACAGATATTGTTGCGAATACTGGATGTGCTGGTTGGTTCCGGGCAGGTTTACATCGCAACTCAGTCTAACCTCGGGTTAGGCATATTCGTGTTTTCTAAGTTCAAAGGGTTTTGATTAATTTTCAAATAAGGTTTTGAAAGTAACCATCCCGTCCGTTGGATCAGTTAGGGATAGCCAGGGAGAGCAGGAAACTTGTATTTTCCAAACCCAAGCCTAGACACTATCATCTCTGTCACCCTAGAACTTTTTGGTGTTTCATTAAAAGAGATGTCGTTAATAAATCTTTAATTTGTCTAAATTTACATTTCTCATTTAGGACAAATTCTATAAGTAAATTATTCCTAATTTACTTATTTCCCAATTACTCTTTTAATGTAATCTGTCAACATCTATTACTATGGGCCATTTCCCCCTCTAAATCATATTTATGCTTTTTGGTATGTAAACTATACCAAATTAAGTGTCACTAACCATGATTTTGCTAAACCTGCCAATTACTCCCAATTATGGCCAATTTCACATTTACGCCAATATACTTACCGTGCCAAATTAGCTAATCCAATTCCGATTCAACATTCTAATTCACGTCAAACTAGACTTATTACTCTAGTTCACTATTCATGTAAATGCTAGATTTACATGTCAATACTAGATTCAAATTACACATCTTATAATTTATGTCAAATTTATCCAATTTGCATTCCTATGAACATGTGCCAAATTTATGCCAATTTTCAAGTTAAACTACGTTTTTAGTAAATTTCATGTTTTGCCCAAATCGCATTCCCATCGTTCGTATAATCGTGATTCAGTCTAGATTATAAATAAAGCTAGGTTCGTAGAAAATAGGGAATGAACCAAAGATGCTATGCAACAGATAGACATACTAACTGGCATAAAGAGGGTTGAACAACGACGTTGGTTCAAGAACATGGGTAGTCCTAACTTAATAGGTAAATTCCCAAGGTCTAAAACCAAGAATAGACAGAATAAAGGCGTAGGTTCAAGAACATGGGTAGACCTAACTTAATAGGTAAATTCCCAAGGTCTAAAACCAAAGAAAACAAAGAACAGGCAGAATAGATAATCGGGTTTAGACCCAATTTCACAGTCACAAAACTTAAACACTTTCCTAGTCATGAATCACAGGTGTTTAGTCATAATTGTCCTTGTTATGTCATAGGCAATAGTTTATGTTCCCTAATCAAAGGCATAGGCTTAGTCAGGGAAATAGTTCTCATAGTCATAGTCATAGTCATAGGCAAATGTCCATAGTCATAGGCAATGTTCATAGTCATAGGCAATGTTCATAGTCAAAGAGACATATGGTTCTAAGGTCCATAGTTTCATAGTCACAGTCTTATTTGTCCTCGAATCATAACAGTTCTTAATTTGGTCCAAAGAAATAGGCATTGATTCAATAGAAAGAATTGGCATACTCTTTTATTCCTTTAATTTCATGTCACGAAAAGAGAAACGTTCAAATCTAGAAATAACTGACTTATAGAGATTAGATTAGAAAAGAAAGATGGCGTTGCTATGATTCGTGCGACGTTGCTCGAAATAGTTTGAGATAGCCTTTGATTCTTCACTTGAAATTCTAGCCTGACTTGAACCTCTTCTTGAAAGTCTTTTAGCAGCATCTCCTCGTCTTGATTTATTTTATATATATTATTATATTTATTATTTATTTTATGTGGAGGAGAAGAAGTCATGTTCACTAAGAATCTTTGCAGCATAAGGGTAGAGAAGAATTGTGAATAGAGAAGGAGACTAGGGCTGTTTATATAGTGTAGAAGTCAACGAATCTGGTCAGAAGGGCGTCCGGATACAGAGAAACGAATCAGGTTCAGAAAGCTGGAAAAAGCGGGGGGTCGACACCCAGGTCGACTCCCCAGTCGACCTGGGGGGGGGGGGGGGGGGGGTCGACACCCAGGTCGACTCCCCAGTCGACCTGGGCGGGAAATTTCCCGCCAAGCCCGCTTCTGAGCCTGGTTTGAAATTTGAACCTTGTTGAAACTTCCGGAGGCCATATCTTCCTCATACGGACTCCGATTCATGCAAACTCGGACTCGTTTTCATGCAGAATTCCGAGATGAACGCAATGGCGCAGCCCGTTTCCCTTGATTTTGATTTTAACTTTTAATTCTGCCTTGATTTGTGAATCTTAGCATTACGGAATTACGGGGTGTTACATTCTCCCCCACTTAAAAGGATTTCGTCCTCGAAATCTTCAAGTTAGGAAGAATGTGTCCTACCATCCAATCACCCATCTACCCAACCATTCAATCACAGGCATTCATTATCCTTAAAAGATTTCTAATTCTTTCATGTTCATATGCATAGTGTGTGTATATGTCTTTATCTAATGCAAAATCAGACGTTCTACTAATTCAGTTGACCTCCTTAATGCAAATCATATCAGTGCCATGCGTCCAATCATGTATGCAAGCATCCCTAGTTATGTAAATACTACTTGCGTGCACGGCCATTCATCCATATGCAACATCCATATGACACCATATCAAGTTCAACTTTCAAACAAATACATATCTGTAAATGCAATATGAAAGCGTCTGAACTGATCTAGTGTCTAATACGTATGCATATGCATCCACGAGCAACCATTAGCAACCACTTGCAATCATCAACCATAACATGTTTCAAATACATGTTTACATCCATTGGCTTCTACCTAAGGATCGAGGATTCGACCTAGAGGATATACTATGGAAAGAGAGAAACAATTATGCGTAAAGCTCCTACAAAAATAGAAATCAAGGATGCACCCTTAAGGAAAAGGGTATGACGCTAGTATCTAGCCTTCTTGAGCTTTACTCCATTATATCTTAACTAATTTAACTTCACGATTGTGAAGTTTCTGACCTCCATTTCCAAAATAAACAGATGTTAATCACGGTACCAGGTATACGTACTAAGATGATTAGAGGTTTCCCTCTTATCCGCCATGCCATAACTATAAGAGTCGAATGGTCATTACGTACTCTTTGGAGTGCCTGCCACGACTATTCATCTCTCACGCAAACCATCCAAACCGAACTCGAGATTCCTCAAGTACAAGCCCCAAAGGCCTAAACCAATATCAGACAGGCACCCAAGGAATATTTCCCCCGAATTTAGACGTTCTACGTGAGATGATATAAGCAAACTCGATAGCTATTCTCAAATCCCTACTAACCAAAAATAAATTGGTCGGACCACCAATTGGATTTGAGACTCTAGTGGGATCTTTCTACTATACAAGTACAATGGTGCAGAGACCCAACTATGGAAGTGGATATGAACAAATGAGAAGTGGTAGAACCTAAGGAAATAGTACGAACAGAAAACCAGACTCTTCCAACCGGACTACCTTTCTCCTAGGTACGCTTGGTGGCGAAAGCATGTACTTGTCCTTCTGAAAATCTCGTCCTCGTTCTTGCCCTTGTCTTTAAGTATATGCCCTATCATACCCTAGTAAAGATACTTCCTCTTGTCTTAGGTTTTATAATTTCTTCCTCCTTCGTGTTCTAAGTCTACATCCATGAATTCCTCATCCTAGGGTTATGCTCCTTAGCCAAACTCCTCATCCCCTTCCGTGTGTAGTCATGTTGACAAATCTCTCGAAAACTGCCTCCATCGTCTGGAAAACCCTATAAGCTTCGAAAGAAAACCGCCCGTAGATGAAACAACTACGGCTATGGATGGAAGTCGGGCACTACTTTGCCCTTCGATGAGGTTACCTCCCAGAAAGCCAGGAGCCCCAGAGACTCAAGAAGGAAGGAGACAAGAATTTAAACAAAGGAAGAGAAGATAGTGCATATGGAATATGTCTTTAAAACATATCTTTTCTCTTGGAAATGCTTCTTTAAAAACCGTTTTGAAAATAATTTTTCAAATCCTTTATCTAATCTGGTAACCTTCAGCTCTGATACCACGTGTAACACCCCACGTCCGTTAGTGTCCTCACAAAGGGAATGCACTAAGTTCTGTGGAGCATTTAGGGTAAAAGATGCAGATAAATTACAAGACAGACAGAAATTAAACAGCGGAAAATAAAACTTTGCTTTATTGATAAAATAGTTTGTACAAAGATTTCTTTACAATATCAGAGTGTCATCTATCTTACAAAATAAAGAAGCATAAAAATACATTTATATTCCCCAATGTAACAAGAACCAGCCATAGCATCTGAAAAGAGAATCCAAGCAAAACTTCGACAAATCTTCAAGCTGGGAAAGAGTGACAGTCCAACTTAACCTGAGCTATACTACTTCCCCCTCTACTACCTTGGGGGGGAACGGAAGAAAAGAAGATGAAAGAAAAACAGAGTCAGACATAAAGCCTGAGTAAGTTCAGTAACTTTTAGCATGTGAACATGGAAAAACAAACGACATGAATTAACTGAATCCAAGATTACACCATGACCATAGGGTTAGCAAGATTAGACGAGATAATCACAAGATATGTTAAGAGAAGATAAACTGGATATGCTCTAATACTTTAGCCGCTTCGCTATTTCCTTGTTATACTGGTTTCTATATCTCTGCACCACCTAACTAGTGTCCCAAGTAGTAACGATAACGTGATCCTAATCCCTGTATTTTCCATTGCCTTCGAGCATCCATTTATTATTTATTACCTAGATCTAATCTAGGGTTTTCTATCCAGTGCTTTCTAGATTCAACTAGAGTTTACGCTACCTGCTGAATGCTTCTCGGATTCAGGGTTTATGCCCCCAGTCCAATCGATGCCCCCAAGTCTAGGACACACTACCTAGAGTGGTATATGTTCCTATACTTCCCCACGCATGTATCGCGAACCGTTATCGCTTGTCTAGATGCACATGTCCTGTAATATGCAGTCCGAGTCCTGTGTCAGGGCAAGTCAAGGAATATAGAACTCAGTCGGGAGCTTTCAGATATCTATCGATGCAGATGCTAAGGTCTGTTTTTATTCCAGCGGCTATGGTCCCACTTGACCCCTCCCTCAACTAATGAAAGGCAGACCTTGTAAAATGAGAACTATACGCCGGCCCCTGGTGCCCCACTATCCTATGGCCATCCGCAACCATAACTAGACAGCAAGTATATGGTCTTTTGGAGTTCTCCGCCTTTCCGCTTCACGTATCTCGATTGACTCAAGATGGATGGTAGACAACGAGTTGCTATCACAGGGCTGTCGTTTTCTCGCCGAATCACGCCGGTCTATCCTGGTCTTTAGGTTGCCATGTATTGCAACCAAGGCATACCCCTGGTTCTTCTACGCAGACCTTAACCTCTGTGAGCCCAGGAGGATCATCTGCGGCCTCACAGAGGGATACCAAGAGTACCCTCACGTCCCCTCGAAGCCTCGGGCTTCGTAACCCAATTCGTTGGAGCCTTCTTTCTACTTAGACGGACATTCGCTCCTTCCCGTATTATACTAAGAATTACTACTTAGTTTTACTAACTAAGATTTACCACTTGGTTTCCAGAATCGTTGTTTTCTTAACAAAGGTTTACTACTTAGCTCCTTTTAACTTAGGTTTACTACTAATTCTCTTTCCCGTCAATTTGGATTGGTTAAGTGTCATTAGTCAATTCCAGCCATCTTAACCCTCTTCATCTCCCCTGTTAAACTGATTAAGTGTTATCAGTGACTCATGTTGACTTAACCCTACCACAAACCAAGTTATATTGGTTAAGTATTTATTACTTAACCCTACCCATTCACCCTGTGTTGGTTAAGTGTTCCTTTTTATCTTAACCTTGCCCGTCTGTTTTAACTAACATGTTATTATTAATGGTTAAGTATTATCCCTTCATGTTTTAGACTTAACCCCATTCCTTTATCACAACCTGATGGTTAAGTGTTCAAGTTTACTTAACCCTACGATCTAGCCCAGCTAACATATCAGATTGGCTAAGCATATTAGATTATACTTAACCCCAACCTCTAGTCTAGTTAACATGTTAATTTGGCTAAGTGTATTAACTTTACTTAACCCCTACAAGTCTCGTTTTGCTACCTTGAGTTTGGTTAAGTGTCTCTATGGACTTAGCCCTCCCATTCTAGCTTAACTGTGTTAAGTGTCAGTCTGAACCTATCCCCACCCATCAGTTTAGTTATCATGTTTAACTGGTTAAGTGTCTTAGTTAACTTAACCCTACCATAGATTAAAGCCGCGACCACTCACATTAGACAGATATTGTTGCGAATACTGGATGTAACACCCCACCTCCGCCAGGGTGACTCTTGCAAGCACTCTGACTTTGGAGGGGCGTTTAAATCAGGTAAACATGCATAATGATATATCAAGGCAGAACAAGAACATGTGTATATGCGTAAACAGAGTAAATAACATAGATAAAACAGCGGAAGATTTTAAACCATTTCAAAACAAGTCTGTTACATCATAATGTCAACTTTCCAAATAAACAAGTCTAGATAAAAACAACATCAACTGAAAAACTGAAATACATAAATACTAATCCCCAAAAGAAGTGATAGCCATAGCTAGATTCATGTCAAACCGTACATGAGCTAAATCCCACAAGCAAGCGGTCAGAAATCCAAGCTAAGCTCCAATATTCCCTCCCTGAGAACCTGGGGGGGGGGGGGGGGTGGACGGAAGAAAAGAGGCGAAAGAAAACAGGTCAGTCAAAAAGACTGAGTAAGCCCTACTACAATCAATGTAAACTGATAAAGTTAACTGGCATGAGCAGCAGGTATGATCATAAGGATACTAGCATGATGATTAACTAACAAGGTAGATAAAGGTGTCATCGCATAATCAGGATTAAGGTTTTTAACCACAGGTGTACTAGCAAACTAACATGACTTGAACATACAAGTATTGATCCCTTGGCCCATGCTTTGGCCCAATAACATGACATGACGCTAATACAAGGTCCAACCAAACGGTCTAGTCGATCGGCTCCCTAAGCCTAACTCGTCACGTGTTGGTGTCAATACGGCCCAAACATAATTGTTGTCGAACTATGCCGGGTCCACCCTTCGGGTGTATCAAGCCCTAGGGTGCCAACCCCTGGACACCATAAACATGAGTGCACAGTCTCGATCTACTGGTACCCATGGGTGACTTCTCCAAATACGGACTACGTGCACGACCATAGTCCGTCTGGAACTACATCGGCGTACCACACGGCCGTCGTTTATTGGGTCGCTTACCTCCGGCCCAGTAATCGTGCCCCCTCCCTAGCCTAGTCCCTAGGGCCTTAATGATACCAATTTTGGGGATTTACTGCGGAGTGGGCCCCCTATTGCTAGGATTTTCTAGTGGGTTAAGTACGGATTAACCCTCTTGCTAATCATGGATTAACTTGGTTAAGTGTAACGATGAGTTCACGACTTAACCCGATTAATCTACCAAGCCCAAGTTGGTTAAGTATTCAGTGGACCATGACTTAACCCTAATCACGAGGCATTAATTAATTTAATGCGCCTTAACCTCTCACATTAGACATTGTTGTGGTTACTAGTTAAGCCGGGCGGGTCCGGGTAGCTTTACACCACAACTTGGTCTAACCTCGGGTTCAAGGTACAACATGGCCAACTTCTCACATTTGGTCCTATTGTTTGTAGCAACTAGTTAAGCCGGTCGGTTCCGGGTAGGTTTACGCTACAAACTCAACCCAACCTCGAGTTGGTCACACTTATCTTTTCTAAGTGTCATGTCCATCATGTTTCCAAAACATGTTACAAATTTTCAAGCAATTGGGTAGACCTAACTTAATAGGTAAATTCCCAATGGGTAGACCTAACTTAATAGGTAAATTCCCAAGCTTATGTTTTTATGTCTTTTAAGTTTACCCAACCCCAAACGCAATCCCATCGCTTACATATCGCAATAGCGCATAAAGGATAGAAAGAGGGAACTTGGCATAATCATGACATAAAGGTGTTGAAGCCACAAGTTCAACATGGTGGCATATGAAATGTACATGTGTTCATATACTTGCATATTACATTTTTAGGCCTCAAAAACATGCATAAAACCAAACTTAGCATATTGGTGATACATAGTGCTAAATGACATGTAGAAATGGCCATAAGTTCGCATCTAGCCTCACATGCAAGTTATCATAAGAGATATGATAACTTACATGTTGCCAAAATGCAACCTTTGGCATAAAGCTTGAAGCTTTATGTTCATAAACCCAAGATAAGCTTGCATAACATGATAGCATGAACAAAATGTTCAACCCAAACTTGCATAACATAACTTGGCATACTTGCATATAAACTTGCATATCACAACATGATAAACTTGCATATAAACTTGCATATCACAACATGATAAACTTGCATATCACAACATGATAAACTTGCATATAAACTTGCATATCACAACATGATAAACTTGCATATAAACTTGCATATCACAACATGATAAACTTGCATATCATACATTTAACTTTAGAGTTTAAGTATGAAAGTAGAATAGGGCTTACAATGCTTAAGAAGTCACAAAAATATGACAAAGCCCTTATGAAATCAATCAAACCCAAAATGCAAGCTCTAATATAAAACCCCTTGAGCCAAAATGATCAAAACTCTTTCTTTATGATGCAAATATAGAAACTTGACTTGAATGCAAGCTAATGATGCTCATACAAGTTTGAAAACACTTGTATGCATGGAAAATCACTTAGAAATTTATTTAGGAATTGTATGAAGAGAGTGGAGGCCATGAGAGGATTGATTTTGCCATAGTTTAGTTGTAGGATAGATTAATGATGATTTAGGGCTAGGTTAGGGCCTTATTTATAGATTAGGCAAGTGTTTTAGGACATAGGATTAAACCCTAGCTGCAATCTCAGCCCTTAAAACCGAATCTGGCCTCCAAGCTCAACACAATCTCTAAATGGTGCACCAGGCTAAACAGCCCGGCTGAGCCAAGTCGACAGGGCTATCGACTTGGTCCAACCAAGTCGACTCCCAAGTCGACAGGGCTGTCGACTTGGGTGTTCTGGCGGGAATTTTCCCGCCTGGCCCAAATTTTCAAATTCAAACTTGAATTTGAAATCTGTTTTTGCTTTGGAATTTTCTGAAAACTTCGTTGGGCCTTAATCGGGTCATACAGACTCCGATTTTCGAAAACTCGGACTCTATTTCGCGTATTTTTCCGAGAAGAACGCAATGGCATAGCCCGTTTCCCTTGATTCAGATTTTAGAATTTAATTCTGCCTCGATTTATGTTATAACAGGTTATTGAAAATACGGGTTGTTACAATGGATGTGCCGGTTTGTTCCGGGCAGGTTTACATCACAACTCAGTCTAACCTCGGTTTAGGCATATTCGTGTTTTCTAAGTTCAAAGGGTTTTGATTAATTTTCAAATCAGGTTTTGAAAGTAACCATCCCGTCCGTCGGATCAGTTAGGTATAGCCAGGGAGAGCAGGAAACTTGTATTTTCCAAACCCAAGCCTAGACACTATCCTCTCTGTCACCCTAGAACTTTCTGGTGTTTCATTAAAAGAGATGTCGTTAATAAATATTTAATTTGTCTAAATTTACATTTCTCATTTAGGACAAATTCTATAAGTAAATTATTCCTAATTTACTTATTTCCCAATTACTCTTTTAATGTAATCTGTCTACATCTATTACTATGGGCCATTTCCCCCTCTAAATCATATTTATGCTTTTTGGTATGTAAACTATACCAAATTAAGTGTCACTAACCATGATTTTGCTAAACCTGCCAATTACTCCCAATTATGGCCAATTTCACAATTACGCCAATATACTTACCATGCCAAATTAGCTAATCCAATTCCGATTCAACATTCTAATTCACGTCAAACTAGACTTATTACTCTAGTTCACTATTCATGTAAATGCTAGATTTACATGTCAATACTAGATTCAAATTACACATCTTATAATTTATGTCAAATTTATCCAATTTGCATTCCTATGAACATGTTCCCAATTTATGCCAATTTTCAAGTTAAACTACGTTTTTAGTAAATTTCATGTTTTGCCCAAACCGCATTCCCATCATTCGTATAATCGTGATTCAGTCTAGATTATAAATAAAGCTAGGTTCGTAGAAAATAGGGAATGAACCAAAGATGCTATGCAACAGATAGACATACTAACTGGCATAAAGAGGGTTGAACAACGACGTCGGTTCAAGAACATGGGTAGACCTAACTTAATAGGTAAATTCCCAAGGTCTAAAACCAAGAATAGACAGAATAAAGGCGTAGGTTCAAGAACATGGGTAGACCTAACTTAATAGGTAAATTCCCATGGTCTATAACCAAAGAAAACAAAGAACAGACAGAATAGATAATCGGGTTTAGACCCAATTTCACAGCCACAAAACTTAAACACTTTCCTAGTGATGAATCACAGGTGTTTAGTCACAATTGTCCTTGTTATGTCATAGGCAATAGTTTATGTTCCGTAATCAAAGGCATAGGCTTAGTCAGGGAAATAGTTCTCATAGTCACAGTCATAGTCATAGGCAAATGTCCATAGTCATAGGCAATGTTCATAGTCATAGGCAATGTTCATAGTCAAAGAGGCATATGGTTTTAAGGTCCATAGTTTCATAGTCACAGTCTTATTTGTCCTCGAATCATAACAGTTCTTAATTTGGTCCAAAGAAATAGGCATTGATTCAATAGAAAGAATTGGCGTACTCTTTTATTCCTTTAATTTCATGTCACGAAAAGAGAAACGTTCAAATTTAGAAATAACTGACTTACAGAGATTAGACTAGAAAAGAAAGATGGCGTTGCTATGATTCGTGCGATGTTGCTCGAAATCGTTTGAGCTAGCCTTTGATTCTTCACTTGAAATCCTAGCCTGACTTGAACCTCTTCTTGAAAGTCTTTCAGCAGCATCTCCTCGTCTTGATTTATTTTATATATATTATTCTATTTATTATTTATTTTAAGTGGAGGAGAAGAAGCCATGTTCACTAAGAATCTTTGCAGCATAAGGGTAGAGAAGAATTGTGAATAGAGAAGGAGACTAGGGCTGTTTATATAGTGTAGAAGTCAACCAATCTGGTCAGAAGGGCGTCCGGATACAGAGAAACGAATCAGGTTCAGAAAGCTGGAAAAAGTAGGGGGGCTCGACACCCAGGTCGACTCCCCAGTCGACCTGGGGTCCTGGGTGGGAAATTTCCCGCCCAGCCCGCTTCTGAGCCTGTTTTGAAATTTGAACCTTGCTGAAACTTCCGGAGGCCATATCTTCCTCATACGGACTCCAATTCACGCAAACTCGAACTCGTTTTCATGCAGAATTCCGAGACGAACGCAATGGCGCAGCCCGTTTCCCTTGATTTTAACTTTTAATTCTGCCTTGATTTGTGAATCTTAGTGTTACGGAATTACGGGGTGTTACATAAGTGCTATTAAAACTATTAGAAATCAAGTGTGGACTCATAGAAACAATTTTTATTGTTTCCAGAAATAATAGTGAAGAATTTTGGGCAAGTAACAATTTAAAATCTTTCCAGGAATTCACAAATGAACGAAATTTGATTCCAAAAATTTGGCATAAATGAAAAACAGGGCTCGACATCTTTTAATTTTGGCAAAGTCGATTTCAAGTTTTTAAATGTTCTCAGAAATCAACATGCTTGTTTTGGGAAAGAAACATTTAAAATTATTTTCAGAATTTAGTCACAACACTCACGGCAAGACAAGTAAGTCACGCAACAATCAAGCCAAGCCATTGTGTGAAATCTAAGAGTAAATTAGATTTGTAAATCCTATACATTACACCTATTTCATCACTTGCAAGATGATCGAAACCACGACAAATTCAAGAGCGTAAAATAAATCAAAATCAGAAGTTACTCACAATGTTTCTGATCGCAAGAAGGACCAAATCAATCGACGAACAAGCAACTAGGATTCGAGCTTCAGAGAAACTTGCCAAAGCTTCCATTTTCATAATCGTGATTTGATTTAGATGAGAAACCATAATTTCATAGAGTCTGCCATTAAAGAAAGAAAGGGGACAATTGTGTTTAAGTGTTGGTCGGCCATTCCATTCCTATTTTATAAAGGGTTTTTTCATTTTATTTTTCTCTATTTTGTATTGTTCTATTTTCCATTTGTAATCGTCCATCTGTTTTCTACTTTGTCTATAAAACCTGGATTTACTAGCTATAGGTTTTACGGTTAGGGTTTACGAGTTATGGGTTTGTAATTCAGGGAAAAACTGATCTTGGGGGTAAAGATCAGTCTAGGGTTTTGAGCATAGGATTAGAACAAGAGCAGGGCTTGAGTGTTTACATGGTTTTGTAAGCGGGATCTGTTTTAATACCTAGTAGAAATCTTGGGAATGCAACAGTAGGCAGGGTTTGCCGAAACTAGGTAAAATCTGTGTTATTTACTTACTGCATTTATTTCCTCTGTTATAATATGCGTTGTGATATTTTTTAATATCTCGTTAAAATGTAATAAACCCTATTCACCCCCCTCTAGGGTTAATCTAGATCCAACAATAACCCCAAGACTACCAGGGATTAGGCATTTGGAGTCTGACATTTGACGCTTGAGTTGTGTCGAGCTTCGAGCACCGAAAGCCCAGGCCGTCACAGTTTGCTTGTAGAAAACCGTATTATATAACATGTATACGGTGCGCATATGACAACACATTGTTCACACGTGATTTATGACAAAAATTTGCGCAAGTAATATATATTGTTACATATATGTTTTGACATGTTTATTTATGTTGCTCTCACATTGCAAGTTCCCGTAGATTTAAGAAAATCACTATAAGTTAAAATATTATATACCTGAATCAATATACCATTTTGGTATTTAATTGGTATGCAATTTGAAATGATGTATACCCAGAAATTTAATTAAACGGATTGAAATGATACATACCCAATTTATTTGACCATAGGTTAGAAATTTATATATTGACACTATTGGTCAACAAAAATTATTTCTAAATTCATGCATTTAACTAATTTATGAACTTAAAGTAAATTGATTTAATGAAAAATTTGGTATATTTTTTATTTAAACTAGATTTGTAGTTAATATAATTTATAAATTAAATTAATTTTTAAGATTTAAAGTTAAGGTTTGTTTGATTTCAAAGGATTTAATTTGTCATAAAAGATTTTATTTAATACCCATTTAATGTAATAATTTATATAAATATAATTTAAAGAAGAATTCAACTTTAAAGATATAATTTATAAATTTTTAAATTGAGAATTTAGTTCAAGAAATTAACTTGATAAATAAAATTAGAATGGTATTCGAAAAATAATGAAATGAAATGAATTTGGAATTTAAGTTTTAAAACTAGTTTAGAATTGTAATTCTAGTTATAAACTAATTTAATTATAATTTATTCCAGTTGACTTTAAGTTGATTTAAATGGAAATGTTAAATCCGAATAAATGATAAATCGAATTTTGAAATACAGATATTTGGTTTGGATTGGATTACTATATTTAAATTATTTTAGATTTATTATTTATATCAAATATTTTACATAAACTAAACTTTTCTTACGAATTATTTTCATAACCATTATTTTTATTACTATTTAAGTTCAACTATTTTATTTATTAAAATTTAATAAGTATTTTTAATAAACTATTTTATATATTTTTGACTACTATAACTATTTTGATAAAATACCTTTTATAAACTATTTTATATTAAGTTTATTTTTTATATACGTTTTAACTATTTAAATTTAAACTATTTTTAAATATATTTTACTATTTTAAATATAGTATATCCCTAATCCAGGCTATTAAGTCCAAATTGTTTTACGATAATGATTTCAGTTAATGATACTTATGGAATATAAATAAAAAAATTAAATCTAAATCTGGTAAAGAACCATTAATAATACATGATTGGAAAATTGAAATGAACCTAATACTTAATTGTTTACGTAAATGATTATTAAGAAATCAAGGCTTGAATTTAATTTGATGTACAACACATGAATATGACTTTAAACTTAATGGCTATGTGTGAAATAAGTGTTTAGTTGTTAAAGAGACCAGGGCCAGATATTGACATACTATCTTCCAATATTGGAACTACTTTAACAACTGTGTACATGGTGGAGAATCCAGAATGAAGTAGGATGGATTTGGCGAATGCTATTAGAATGAAGTAAAAGAACGATGATGGATATCCTTGACATTTGGGTCGTAAATAAAATGACTAAAACATGAGTTATACCATGATTAAGTGGGGTCACTCCCCCTATCGGACACAATTGTTCGATTATTTGTTCCCCTGCCTTGTTCCTTTTCGGGGACGAAAAGGTTTGTATGGGGGAGATTATAATGATCTGTAAATTTAAACGATTTTAATAACGTGTTTAACTGAAACTTTACTTCGGAAATTAAAATTTAATTAATTTTAAATTATAAGGAATGCGTGTAATTGATTTTTGAACATAAAATAAAACACACGCGTCTAACTTGAATAACAATAATCAGATCGATCGTTATTTCAGAACTTATTTGTTTTTAAACTAAACTGGAATTGATTAATGATGAAATATTAAAATACTAATTCTTAAAACATAATATTTTACATAAAATCAATTATGTGAATTTTATAATGAAAGCATCTAAATTTGCTCGCTTTGTTTTAATCTATTTATGGTAGCGGCAAATGATATAACGCAATTAATGTTAAAAACTTAAAATCTGAATTATATTAGGAAATTTTATATGTGAGATATGTTAACTAGACATAGCATAGGAATAAATTTTATAGTAAAATACGCAAGTTTGTTCCATTTGCTTTATTTTAGTTAAACTGAATAAATAATTTTGAAATTAAAACGTTCTCGCAATTGATGTGTTTTCCTTCTAAAAATACAAGATTGTTTGCTAATAAAACATCATTTTCGTTTTATGAAAATCTAACATTTATTTCTCCGAATATTAAATCTCGACGGAAAAATGTGTAAAATCGGTTAACGCACATAGGTGTAAGTATCTTTAGCCATTCTCTTAAATCTCTTGTATGTTAGTTCATGTGTTAGCTCATTGAATCTGAAGAAAAGCAAATTTCTATGTACTTAGCATTGTTGATCATTCCTTATATTTAGCACACTGATATTTTCGTTTGTTATCAGGATCATTTTGGAAACAACATTTTTTCGAATTAACTACTCTTCTCTATGATCCTTTTCTCTTCTTTTATATCTTCCTGGAACCATTACCACTTTTTCACAAAAAAAAAATGCCACAAAAATGCAAACAAGAATTATAACAACCTAAATCCTGAAGCATGCATTAACTTCTTCTTCTTTTTTCAATTGCATACGCATTTTTCTAATGCATGCGCCTGAAGCATGCTACTCGCTTCTTCCCTTTCTTTTTCCATTCTCCTTGCATTTGTAAACTGAAACCCATAAACCCATTCAGCCTCCTCACAAAAACCATCAACAACCCGAACCTGAAGTTGAACAACGCCCAAGACCCAAAACCATACTTCCACCCGTAATCGAAGACATTGTAACAAACTGAGTTTTCGGTAATTACCTGCTACATTAAAATAAAAATAATTGGTTAATAATTAAGTTGAAATATATCATTAACTCGATTGTTTGATATAATTGTTCATGTTAATAATCTATTGGCGCTTTGAGGTTTGATTTTGGAGTTTAATCACGTTTAATTGATTATATTTAAAGCTTAGGTTAATTAAAATGTAAAATTTGTGACAAATTGTGAACTATTGGTTTTGGGGTGAAATCTTGATAATTTGACAACTAAAAAAATTCAACAAGTATAAATATATGTCGTAATATAGGAATATAAGGTTAAAATATTTTTTATGGGAAACTAATAGTGTCAAACCCATAAAAAATATTTTTGTGTTGATAACGTGACTTTTAAGATTAAAAACTCAAATATTGAATATTTAGGTTAATAATGAAGTTTAAATAAGAATGTGAAGTGATAAATATACATAAACATGTAGAACTTATTGTAATTAATAGTATATGTGAAAATATGTGTTTTAACAAGTTTTGGTAACTTATTGTGTCAAAATAAGTCACTTGAAATATTTATTTTGGGTATATTGTGATTATATACAAATACAAATAATATGCTCGCATTTGTGTAAGTTTTTTGTATATGAAATGAAAATTTTAAAAAGCTTTGAAATATTTTAAGACTGTTGTAAAAAAACTAATAATATTGTTAAAATTTTTGTTATCGTGTAAATTTTGACAAAATGTCTATATATTGTGAAATTTGATGTAAATTTAAATTTTTGATGTTAAAAGGCTTTAAAAAATTTTTGTACATATTCACAAATTTTACTCCTTTAAATTGTGTTATGACTTGCAAATTTTGGTTGAAAATGGTGTAAAACTTGGTTTCACGGGATAAACATAGGCTAAATTAGCCTAAACACTCAATTAAAGGCTTAATTAAGGGATTATGGGCTTAACTATTCATTAGAGTTCCTAATCACTTACTTAATTTAGTGAAATTATGGATAAAGAAGGAACTATGTACATTCCTTGTTCCCCTTCTTCTCCAGTGAACAAAAACTAAGAAAACAAGGAAGCCGCTTACTATAAAATCCTGTTTGCCTCAAAATCACATCAAAACTAAAGCTCTTAGTTGTTTAAATCATATACAGCAGGTAATTAATCCTAAACTCAATTCTAATCCATGGTATTATATGATTTTGTTGGGAATTTCATGTTTATAATGAACTATATGTTGTATGTCTCAGCCATTACATCTATAGGAAGAAAAGCTCATTCTTCTTAGCAATTGAGCTAATTAAAGTTTCAATCTGACCTCCATCTTGCAGCAAATCAAAGGTGAGGTTCCTTCACTCTTCTAACTTGAATTCAGTAAGTTTCTATGTGATTTTGGTTTAGCAAATTGAAAAATACGAAAGTTTATTCTTAAGTGTTTCTGAGTTGTAAATCTTGCTGAAAGCCCATGTTCAAGGCTAGGTAACTTCTCTAGTTCTTGAAAAAATGGAGAAATTCTTTTTTTGGTGTGTTCATGATGTTTTCTAGTTGTGGCATGTAAATTTTCAAGTAATTCTAAGTTGTTTTGATCGTCGTAATTTGACCTTAAAGTGGAGACTTCGTCAGGAAATTGACCTTGGCAAAAACCTGCGGCTTGGGTCAACCCAGAATTGAGCTAGGTCGATGAAACACCCCACCTCCGTTAGGGTCACTCTCAAAGGGAATGCCCTAATTTTGGTGGAGGTTTATAAGTATAAGTCACCGATATACAAGACAGATATAAGAACACATAATTTTGAACAGCGGAAAACAACAACTTTTATTTCATTAAAATACGTGTTACACAAACCATGTCATAATTTGTTTTACAATACTTCCAAAAACTTAACATCTTCATAACTGTCTTGATTACATTATTTAAAGAAGCATAAAGAAAACATAAATAAACTGCATAAGTCCCATAATCTCTGTCCAAAGCCATAGCCCAAAACGGAAAAGATCCAAGCAATGCATTCTTTCTCTTCAAGCTGGATGTGAAAGCTGGTCAAGCTGCGGTATTCCCTCCCTGTGGACCGGGGGGGAACGGAAGAAAAGAATACAAAAGAAAAGTAGAGTCAGACATAAAGCCTGAGTAAGTCTAGGACTATTCGGTCTATGAATAAAGAACTGAGTATGATATGTATAAACTAGAAATGGGAAAGCACCATAAACTTAGTTAAGTTGTCTAGGGTCGAATATACTATCGTACCCCATATTAATCTCTATACCCATATAAACTAGTTCCCAACAGGCACCCCATAATCAGGGTGAAGTGATCCATTTCTGGTGATCGGATCCTACTCGCATAGTTACATGTGTCTTACGGCCCCCGTTGTTGTAGTTACCTATGCTGGTCCCACCATAGGGTGTATCAAGTCCCATGGTGGCGACCCGACACAATCCTAGAATGCACAGGTATGCTACTGGTGCCCAGTGCCTTATTTTTCTGCGCCGGAGTGTGTTCACGCCCGCACCCCGTTAGAACCTACACTGCTGCACCACCGCCGTCGATTTGACCTCTTACAGTCAGCCCAGTAATTGTGCCCCACCCTGCCTAGTTCAGGGTATCCTGATACACCTTGTAGGGTTACTGCTGAAAAGGGTCCCCCGCTACCAGGTTTTCTATTTCTAGTCAACATGCTAAGTTGGTTAAGTGTTTTATAAACCTAACCCCCAAATCAGTCTGTTTAGTTTAGCATGTTCCATTTTGATTAGGTATTAATTTAATTTACTTAATCCTATCAATCCAGACTCGGCCTTAATTGTCTTATTAAAGCCTTGACCTCTCACATTAGACATGTATTGTTATGGCTGCCTGTTGCCAGTTGGGTGCGGGCAGTCTTATGCCACAACTCGGTCTAACCTCGGGTCCTTATTGGGCTCCGTGTTTAACCACCCACATTGGATAGGTATTGTTGTGACTACTGGACAGCCGGGCGGTTCCGGGCAGGTTTACATCACAACTCAATCCAACCTCGGGTTAAACACATCGTATTTTCTACATTTACATATTTTGTCTCTTTTCTTTTTATATGTAAATATTTGCGGCCCATTATTCAAATTCATCTTTATTGGTTAAATTTCATTTATGCCACTTAATTGGTTTTCAAGGTTGTTGGCATGTGTAAAACATGCCAACACATATGTTCTATATTTTAACCCAAACGTCATTACCCCCGTTTTACACGTTCGCTAAATTATAAGACATGTTGGGTTTAACATTTAAACCTAACTTAGCCATATGAAAAAGGGGAGGCTTATAACATTGTGTTTATGAGGTAACATAAAAAAAAAGGGGAGTGTGAACGCATGAACTTGCAACGAATGATTCAATTAACATAAAGTAGGCACATGTGAACTTGCAATTGTAACATCATATAATCATGGCATAACATGAATCATTTTATCCATATAATCATAGCATAAACAATACTTAAACATGAATCATTCTATTCATATAATTATGGCATAGAAAATACTTAAACATGAATCATTCTATTCATATGATTATGGCATAAACAATACTTAAACATGAATCATTCTATTCATATGGTTAATGCATAGACAATACTTAAACATGAATCATTCTATTCATATGATTATGGCATAAACAATACTTAAACATGAATCATTTATTCATATGATATTGCATAACAATACTTAAACATGAATCATTCTATTCATATGATTATAGCATAAACAACACTTAAACATGAATCATTCTATTCATATGATTATGGCATAAACAATACTTAAACATGAATCATTCTATTCATATGGTTAATGCATAGACAATACTTAAACATGGATCATTCTATTCATATGATTATGGCATAAACAATACTTAAACATGAATCATTTATTCATATGGTTAATGCATAGACAATACTTAAACATGAATCATTCTATTCATATGATTATGGCATAAACAATACTTAAATATGAATCATTTATTCATGTAGTTAATGCATAGACAATACTTAAACATGAATCATTCTATTCATATGATTATGGCATAAACAATACTTAAACATCAATCATTTATTCATATGGTTAATGCATAGACAATACTTAAACATGAATCAAACTAACATACAAATATAGATTATTATCACCACAATTCCATTTCGTTGTTAACTTCCAACGCAAATCACGTACTTGCAAATATCCAATCTTATACCATAATATTACCAAATCGTTTAGAATCAAAATAACATACAAATATAGATTATTATCGCCACAGTTCCATTTCTTACTTTACACAAATCAACACAATTATTTAATTCACATCGGAATAGAACTCTACTTACAACGTATGATGAATCTTCAATTCAGGAATCTGAATTCTGAATTTGGAGATGCTATCCTTTGTTGTAGGCGTTGCTTTGATTCAATTAACGTTGCTTTAAGCTTTTGATTTATCTCCTAATTGTCTCTCTATTTCTGATGGCTATCCTTAGTCTCTCCTCAGCAACATGACGGTCTCATCTCCATTTTAGTTTGTGTGAATTAGGGTTAGTCTTAGGTCCTTTTTATAGAGTTTGTGAGTTGATTTAGACCGTCGATGGAGCTTGGTTCAATAATAGCCGTTCGTTTGAAGGAGAGACCAACCAGGAGCTGACACCTAGCCCTAGTGACAAGGCAAGGATCAGAAAATCGACCAGACCCTGATCATGCCAGCCAAGACCTGACCAGCAGGTCATTCTGACCTGGGCGCACTTGGCAGGTGCGCCAGGCTAAAAATGTACTGGCGCACTTCCCAAGTGCGCCAATTCATTTCTGTTCTGGCGCACTTCCCAAGTGCGCAAGTGCATTCTGACCCGTTTTCTGGTTTTTCGCCCATCTTCGTTCGTCCATATCTTCTTCATACGATATCTGTTTTACGCAAACTCGGACTCTATCTCAAGCAGAATTTCGAGACGTACGCAATGGCGTAACCCATTTCCCTTGATTTCGTCATTTATAATTAATTATACTTTTAATTCGTGAAGCTTAACGTTATAGAATACACGGGGTGTTACATTCTCCCCCACTTAAAAGGATTTCGTCCCCGAAATCTTCAAGTTAGGAAGAATGTATATCTTAACATCCAAACATCCATCTACTCATCCATCAAACACGAGCATCCATTGTCCTTAAAAGACTTCTAACGCTTCATGATCATATGCGAAGTGTGTGTACATGTACTTATCTAATGCAAAATCAGGCGGTCTACTGATTCAGTTGACCTCCTTAATGCAAATTATGTAAGTGCCATGAATCCATTATGTATGCAAATTCTCGTATTCATGATTCTACATGAGTGCACAATCATTCATACAAATGCAACATCCATATGACAACACATTAAAGTTCAACCATATACGAATGTAAACATATATGCATATGCAATATGAAGTGATTGAGACGATCTAAAACCTAGATTGTGTGTGTATATGGAACCACGAGCAACCACTAGCAATCACTTGCAACCACTTGCAACCATCATCCATAACATGTTTCAATTACATGTTTTCATCCAAAGAGTTTCTACCTAAAAGATAAGGTCGAGGAAATATACCTAAAAAGATAGATAAAAGCGCAACTTAAGGAAAGAGAAAGATCAAAGATGTACCCTCGAAAAGAAAAGGGTAGGCAGCGCGTATTCTAGCTTCAGTTTCCCAAGTTGCGTCTCCCTCAGCGTCGCTCCACTGAACTTTGACGAGCTTGACTTCGCGGTTGCGTAGCTTCTTCACTTCCATTCATAATATGCGGGTTGGAACTTTCATCATGGTTGCTTCGCGTTCCACTTCAGCTTCTTCTAGGATATTTGGCTCTACCACTTCAGCAGATTCATGTAGACATTTTCGGAGATGTGAAACATGAAAGACGTTGTGAACTCCGGCCAATTTTTCGGGTAGCTCTAATCTATAGGCCATTTTCCCAATTTTCTCGATGATAGGGAATGGCCCTACGAACCTTGGTGCTAGCTTTCCTGTGGTTCCAAAACGAACCAAAACGAACAACGTTCCTTAGCAGAGATACCTTAAGAAAAACTCTGCCCCCAACTTAAAATTCAAGGTCGGTCCTCCTCTTGTCGGCGTAGGATTTTTGTCGGTCTTGGGCTGTCTTCATTCTTCTTCGTATTAAGTCTACTTTCTTTGAAGTCTCTCGGATCATATCTGGTCCAAGTATGAGCTTATCAGTAGACTCCCACCAACAAGTGGGCGATCGTCACGGTCTTCCATATAAAGCTTCGAAGGGCGCCATTCCGATGGTTGCTTGATAGCTGTTGTTGTAGGCAAATTCCACCAAAGGAAGATGTTCTTCCCATGTCCCTCCGAAGTCAAGGACGCACAGTCTTAAAAGGTCCTCCAAAACTCTGTTCACTCTTTCTGTTTGGCCGTCGGTTTGGGGATGATAGGTTGTGCTCAAGCATAACTGCGTGCCTACCGCTTCTTGTAGACTCCGCCAAAACTCACTTGTGAAGATAGGGTCTCGGTCACTAACAATGTTGGATGGTATTCCATGGAGTCGAACGATTTCCTTGAGGTAAAGAGATGCTAGGAATGAGGCGGTTCTTTTACTTTTGACAGGTAAAAAGTGGGTGCTTTTAGTAAGCCTATCCACTATTACCCAAATGCTAGTGTTGCCTCTCCTAGACCTAGGCAGCCCATCAATGAAGTCCATTGAGATGCTATCCCACTTCCACTGCGGGACCTCTAGGGGATGTAGCAGACCGCTAGGCTTTTTCTGTTCCGCCTTAACCTGTTGGCACACCATACACTTAGAAACGAATTCTGCCACGTCCTTCTTCATGTCGTTCCAAAAGAAAGTTCTTTTTATGTCCTTATACATTTTATCTCCGCCTGGGTGTATCGTCATCTTGGAGTGATGTGCTTCCTCAAGAACTTTCTTTACTAAATCCCTTGTCTGTGGGACGCATAGTCTTCCGTCTCGCCTTAGCCAACCCTTATCGTCGATGGAGTATCTGCTGAGGTGACTTGAAGTCTCACCCCTAATTAGCCTATCAATCGTCTCCACAAGCTGAGGGTCTTCGCGTTGTGCTGTCCCTATTGAGTCCACTTAAGTCGGGCGTACTTCGAGAGATGCTATCAAGCCTGGTACAAAATCGGAGGAGGGCCTAAAGTCAAAGCTGGCTATAAACTCTAGGCTTTGTCTTTCAACAAACAACGGACTTAGGGTCAGTTTCTTTCGGCTCAACGCGTCTGCCACTACGTTGCCTTTGCCCGGAGTATAGGAGATCTCGAAATCATACGAGGCAAGAAACTCCATCCATCTCTGTTGCCTCAAGTTAAGATCTTTCTACGAGAAAAGATATTTCAATGATTTATGGTCAGTGTAAAGTTCGAACTTCTCACCTAGGAGATAGTGTCGCCAAGACTTGAGTGCAAAGACGATGGCAGCCAACTCAAGATCGTGGGTCGGGTAGTTCTTTTCGTGCACTTTTAATTGTCTCCCGCCATAAGCTACTACCCTTCCCTCTTGCATTAAGACGGCGCCTAGCCCTGTCCCACATGCATCTGTATAAACTGTGAGCATCTTGCTTCCATCTGGCAATGTCAGAACCGGGGTTGTTGTAAGAGCCCTTTTTAGTCGTTGGAAAGCAAACTCGCAATCCAAGTCCCAATTGAACACTAGATTCTTCTTGGTCAACTTTGTGAGCGGAGCTGATATCTTAGCAAAGTCTCTGATGAATTTCCGATAGAAGCCTGCTAGCCTTAGAAAACTTCGGACCTCAGTTGCATTCCTTGGTGTCTTCCAATCCTGTACCGCTACTACCTTAGTAGGGTCCACAGCTAATCCTTCTTTGGATACTATGTGCCCAAGGAACCTCACTTCTTCTCTCCAAAAGTGGCATTTGGAGAATTTGGCTTTTAGCTGATGGGCTCGCAGAGTTTCCATGATTGGCTTTAGGTGCTGGGCACGCTCCTCTTCGCTTTTTGAGAAGATCAAGATATCGTCTACGAAAACCACTACGAACTTGTTGAGGAAATCTCTGAACACCCTACTCATTAGGTCCACGAAGTAAGCGGGTGCGTTTGTCAAGCCAAAAGGCATGACAAGCCATTCAAAGAAGCCGTCTGGGGTTCAGAATGCCGTTTTATCGATGTTTTCTTCAGCCACCCTTAGCTGATGAAAACCGGTCGCTAAATCGAGTTGGGAGAAAACAGACGCTCCTACAAGCTGATCAAACAGATCGTCAATTCTGGGGAGAGGGTGCCTATTCTTTTTCGTTAGCTTGTTGAGCTCCCTATAGTCAACGCATAGACGGAGTGAACCATCCGCCTTTGTAGCGAACACCACTGGAGCGCCCCATTCTGAAATGCTCCTTCTAATGAACCCCTTCTCTAAAAGCTCTTTAATTTGTTTACTGAGCTCTTTCCTTTCCCGTGGAGCCATGTGTCTAATGGGCAACGCAACGGGCTTTGCATTATCTACAAGATATATGCGGAAGTCTATCTCCCGCTTTGGAGGCAAGCCCTTCACCTCTTCGAAGACATCCGGATATTCCCGGACCACTCTAACCGATTGCAAATTTTCAACGGAGGCTTCTAGCGATTCAAGATAACTAAGCATAACCGCATACGAGGGATTACAAGAAATTTCCAAAGGGTTACCGAGCTGGGTTAGGAGCCTAACAACCCTTTTCTCACAATCAAGGATGGCCCCATTACTGGATAGCCAATCCATGCCCAAAATCAAACCATATCCCGAAAAGCCCAAAACAAATGCACTACATTCAAATTCTACGCTTAGAATAGAAATTTTCAATCCCAAACAAATCATAGACAAATGAGCTGGGCCCCCAAATGGGTTTGAAACAATTAAGGGGTCCTCTACCATACTAGTTTTTAGGTGCAGAGATTCTACTAAAGCAGACGAGATAAAGGAGTGTGATGCGCCAGAATCAAATAAAGTACGAACGGGGTGATCATAAAGATAAACTACACTTTCTACAGAAGTATTTATACCTCGCTATTGCAGAGGTGGCGCCTCTAGCACATGAACCTGTGCCCCTGTGGTGGATCTAGCCCTCTGCCCCTTTCCTCGTTTCTTTGGGCAGTCCTTAGCCATGTGTCCTGTCTCACCGCAAGAAAAGCACCCACTATTCATCTTGGCCTTCTTTTTCCGGCAATCTTTTACTAAGTGCCCTACTTTGCCACAGAAATTACATTTCCTCTTCTCTTGGGACTTGTTGTCTTTCCCGCCCTTCTTAAAGTCTGTCTTCTCAGGGCAGTCCTTGCTGATGTGTCCAGTCTCCCCACAATGAAAACATTCTCCTTGCTTTCTTTTCCTCTTTCTACAATCCTTGGCTATGTGCCCTTCCGTACCACAAAAATTGCATTTCCTTTTTTCTCATTTCTTGTTATTACTGTTACGATCCTTTCTTGTTTGACTATTATTCGTCTTCCTACTCTGGGACTCTTCCGCTTGCTGGTTCACGTGGAGGAGGAGGAGTGAAAGCGTCAGCAGCTGGGGAGTAAGGTCTCCAGACATGCTGAAACAGAAAGGATAGATTCAAAACGAAGGATAGAAGACAGTACCTATGGCTTTGCGGGGGACTTTGCCTTTTTTTTAAAATAAAATAATATTTTATCTTTTAAAAATGCTTCTTTAAAATTTTTCTTTGAAAATAAATTTTCAAAACTTTTATCTTATCTGGTAAACCTATGCTCTGATACCAAGTGAAACACCCCACCTCCGTTAGGGTGACTCACAAAGGGAATGCCCTAATTTTGGTGGAGGTTTATAAGTATAAGTCACCGATATACAAGACAGATATAAGAACACATAATTTTGAACAGCGGAAAACAACAACTTTTATTTCATTAAAATACGTGTTACACAAACCATGTCATAATTTGTTTTACAATACTTCCAAAAACATAACATCTCCATAACTGTCTTGATTACATTATTTAAAGAAGCATAAAGAAAACATAAATAAACTGAATAAGTCCCATAATCTATGTCCAAAGCCATAGCCCAAAACGGAAAAGATCCAAGCAATACATTCTTTCTCTTCAAGCTGGATGTGAAAGCTGGTCAAGCTGCGGTATTCCCTCCCTGTGGACCTGGGGGGGGGGGGAACGGAAGAAAAGAAGACGGAAGAAAAGTAGAGTCAGACATAAAGCCTGAGTAAGTCTAGGACTATTCAGTCTATGAATAAAGAACTGAGTATGATATGTATAAACTAGAAATAGGAAAGCACCATAAACTTAGTTAAGTTGTCTAGGGTCGAATATACTATCGTACCCCATATTAATCTTTTTACCCATATAAACTAGTTCCCAACAGGCACCCCATAATCAGGGTGAAGTGATCCATTTCTGGTGATCGGCTCCTACTCGCATAGTTACATGTGTCTTAAAGCCCCCGTTGTTGTAGTTACCTATGCTGGTCCCACCATGGGGTGTATCAAGTCCCATGGTGGCGACCAGACACAATCCTAGAATGCACAGGTATGCTACTGGTGCCCAGTGCCTTATTTTTCTGCGCCGGAGTGTGTGCACGCCCGCATCCCGTTAGAACCTACACTGCTGCACCACCGCCGTCGATTTGACCTCTTACAGTCAGCCCAGTAATCGTGCCCCACCCTGCCTAGTTCAGGGTATCCTGATACGCCTTGTAGGGTTACTGTTGAAAAGGGTCCCCCGCTACTAGGTTTTCTATTTCTAGCCAACATGCTAAGTTGGTTAAGTGTTTTATAAACCTAACCCCCAAATCAGTCTGTTTAGTTTTGTATGTTCCATTTTGATTAAGTATTAATTTAATTTACTTAATCCTATCAATCCAGACTCAGCCTTAATTGTCTTATTAAAGCCTTGATCTCTCACATTAGACAGGTATTGTTGTGGCTGCCTGTTGCCGGTTGGGTCCGGGCTGTCTTACGCCACAACTCAGTCTAACCTCGGGTCCTTATTGGGCTCCGTGTTTAACCACCCACATTGGATAGGTACTGTTGTGACTACTGGACAGCCGGGCGGTTCCGGGCAGGTTTACATCACAACTCAATCCAACCTCGGGTTAAACACATCGTATTTTCTACATTGACATATTTTGTCTCTTTTCTTTTTATATGTAAATATTTGCGGCCCTTTATTCAAATTCATCTTTATTGGTTAAATTTCATTTATGCCACTTAATTGTATTTCAAGGTTGTTGGCATGTGTCAAACATGCCAACACATATGTTCTATATTTTAACCCAAACGTCATTACCCCCGTTTTACACGTTCGCTAAATTATAAGATATGTTGGGTTTAACATTTAAACCCAACTTAGCCATATGAAAAAGGGGAGGCTTATAACATGGTGTTTATGTGGTAACATAAAAAAAAGGGGAGTGTGAACGCATGAACTTGCAACGAACGATTCAATTAACATAAAGTAGGCACATGTGAACTTGCAATCGTAACATCATATAATCATGGCATAACATGAATCATTTTATCCATATAATCATAGCATAAACAATACTTAAACATGAATCATTCTATTCATATAATTATGGCATAGAAAATACTTAAACATGAATCATTCTATTCATATGATTATGGCATAAACAATACTTAAACATGAATCATTCTATTCATATGGTTAATGCATAGACAATACTTAAACAAACATCATTCTATTCATATGATTATGGCATAAACAATACTTAAACATGAATCATTTATTCGTATGATTATGGCATAACAATACTTAAACATGAATCATTCTATTCATATGATTATGGCATAAACAACACTTAAACATGAATCATTCTATTCATATGATTATGGCATAAACAATACTTAAACATGAATCATTCTATTCATATGGTTAATGCATAGACAATACTTAAACATGGATCATTCTATTCATATGATTATGGCATAAACAATACTTAAACATGAATCATTTATTCATATGGTTAATGCATAGACAATACTTAAACATGAATCATTCTATTCATATGATTATGGCATAAACAATACTTAAACATGAATCATTTATTCATATGGTTAATGCATAGACAATACTTAAACATGATTCATTCTATTCATATGATTATGGCATAAACAATATTTAACATCAATCATTTATTCATATGGTTAATGCATAGACAATACTTAAACATGAATCAAAATAACATACAAATATAGATTATTATCACCACAATTCCATTTCATTGTTAACTTCCAACGCAAATCACGTACTTGCAAATATCCAATCGTATACCATAATATTCCCAAATCGTTTAGAATCAAAATAACATACAAATATAGATTATTATCGCCACAGTTCCATTTCTTACTTTACACAAATCAACACAATTATTTAATTCACATCGGAATAGCACTCTACTTACAACGTATGATGAATCTTCAATTCAGGAATCTGAATTCTGAATTTGGAGATGCTATCCTTTGTTGTAGGCGTTGCTTTGATTCAATTAACGTTGCTTTTAGCTTTTGATTTATCTCCTAATTGTCTCTCTATTTCTGACGGCTATCCTTAGTCTCTCCTTAACAACATGATGGTCTCATCTCCATTTTAGTTTGTGTGAATTAGGGATAGTCTTAGGTCCTTTTTATAGAGTTTGTGAGTTGATTTAGACCGTCGATGGAGCTTGGTTCAATAATAGCTGTTTGTTTGAAGGAGAGACCAACCAGGAGCTGACACCTAGCCCTAGTGACAAGGCAAGGCTCAGAAAATCGACCAGACCCTGATCAGGCCAGCCAAGACATGACCAGCAGGTCATTCTGACCTGGGCGCACTTGGCAGGTGCGCCAGGCTAAAAATATACTGGCGCACTTCCCAAGTGCGCCAGTTCATTTCTGTTCTGGCGTACTTCCCAAGTGCACAAGTGCATTCTGACCCGTTTTCTGGTTTTTCGCCCATCTTCGTTCGTCCATATCTTCTTCATACGATATCCGTTTTACGCAAACTCGGACTCTATCTCAAGCAGAATTTCGAGACAAACGCAATGGTGTAACCCGTTTCCCTTGATTTCATAATTTATAATTAATTACACTTTTAATTCGTGAAGCTTAACGTTATAGAATACACGGGGTGTTATAGTCGACCCATGCTCAACAGTGGGTCGACCCACCTAGGAAAAAATTGCCCATTTTAAGTCTTCCTCCTTCTTTATTTTTCTGTATTGATTCGTGCAACTCTTGTGTCCAGTTCAATGCGTATTCGTGAAGTTTTTGAGCATGATCCATGCTCCAGTGCAACACCTTGAGTTAAATTCTCATGAATTCATGTGTGAATATTGTAGTTGTTTCAGCAATAAAGAATCAATGCTTCTTGCCGATTTCCAGTGATTTTTGGTGACTTTACGCCAATATTTTTCCATTGATCGATATTTCTTGTGATTATATGACACATGCACGATTTTTATAACTAGTTTTTTAAAAAAAATTAAAAAGCTTTTGAAAATAAATATTGTTCACAAATATTTCCTAAGTAAGGATTTTTCAAACTATTCGCTTTTCAAAGATTTTTCCTAATAAGTTATGTTTTTCTTGGTATCTTCGTAAAGTATAATTTTTATTAAAACCCACACACATTTACACTCTTCGTGAAGGCTTGTTGGCGATCAAACAGTATCGGATACCCTGCGGTATGGGATGTGGCAGTATACGTTATTATTCAATCCCAAATCTGTCTAATCAAAGCAACGAATCTCCGTGATTTTCTGTATTTTAGTGATCCTTTGTAATCTTCTGAGGTATTTAGTGATTTCTTGTTTCCGTGTTTCCTAGTATGGAACTAACTTATAGTGTGTAAACTGTTAAGTGTAAATTTGTGGTATGGAATGCTCGATTACCATTTTTCGGGTTGCTATCTGAGGGTCTGTGACACATTCTTGTTTGACCGCCAGTACTAAGCCTTTGGATCAATTCTGTGTGAACTCTGTGTGGACCTTTAGGTTGATCCTACGTGAACTCTGTGGATATTCAGATCATTAAGTACCCTTCTGTGTGATATATTATTGGTTATGGCTTTAAGTCATCCTATGGGGACTGCACATGTAGGCATCGCTTTGGCTTTGCCACTCTGTGATGGATCCATACTTAGTGATTTTGTATTTTGTGTTTTTATTGATTTCACTAGAGTGATTTTTAATATTGGTGATTTCATTAGTGGCTTAAACTTTTATTGGACTTCCATGGTTTTTGTGAATCTATGATTCGGTGATTTCTGCGAATTTGGTCTTTGTGAGATTTTGTGAATTCTTCACATGAATTTCAATGATGTTCCTGAATTGTTTTAAGAATTAAACCCTATGGAAAAAAATCGTGACACTTCATTTATTATGATTTAAAGGAATGACCCCCTTAGAGAATTACCCCTTATCATTCTTATATTAATCATCCAACTCAAGTTAGACTGACCCGTATGTGTTCCTTGGGTCAGATCGAGTTGTAGGTTAAGGTCTTTCTTTATGTGCTTAGTTGTTCACTATGGATATTCTGCCTCGCTTTAGTGGATCACATAGTTTTTCCTTTGTCTTTTGGGGTTATCTTGGACATGGTGATATGTATACTTATGTAGGGGTTTTGATGTTCCAATGTATGTATATATTTTTTGGAGTGACTTGTAGACCTTATTATGTATTGTGAATTGTATAGTATGTATTCGTATGTATGTATGTATATCTATGTCTGATGTTTTGTATTCTATGACATTATATTGTACTTGTTCTGACTAGATCATGAAGCCACCATAGTAGTGTATTAAATAAATATTAGGTATGTCGTTACGAAGAAAACTAGACATACCGAATACTTATTTGATACAATATTACGGGTGGTCGCTCCTAACATTCCTTATTCTCTGTATTAACAGACAGTATTACAAGTTAATACTCTTTGTCAATATGGGTCGCGGACTGGGGTGTCACAACTTGGTATCAGAGCGAGGTTCAGAACAAAATGTGATATAACATACATAACAGTATATTCCTTGCGATACATTAATATACAATACTAATACAAACATCATACCTCGGCCTAAGTGATCATTGTCATGTCTTTAATTTCCTTTGCACCCGATTGAATTGTTTAATGAAATACGTCTAGGAGTATGAATTTTCAATTCCGCGGTTCTTCTTTCGTTCTTTTCGTTAATGATATCATATCCAAGTGAATAATCCTTCCTTATTTCAACTTTTTAGCTATGTCTGGCCGTGGTAGGAGGCATACATCGGGTGCTGGACCGTCCAGTGGCCTACGTGTAACGATTGCACTACACCACCAGTGCCCATACACCCAAATAGTGGCATCAAATCGATGTAGAACGGTTGTTAAGGGAAATAAATGGAAAGAAAGAAGGAAGGAGGAAAGGAATAGAAGAGAAGAGAAAGGAAGAAACACAAGTCTAAAACACATATACAGTGGTACATCTCACACGCATCGGATAAAATATAATAGAAAGCATATGTATAAAACATGCGAGATAGCAATGACTATATAATCAAAGCATGATAAAGATAAATATACTCACCATAAAATATCTCAAGATAAGTAGCCAACATTGTCATGGCTCCTCATTGTCGCATGGCGTAATAATCAATAATACAAATAATATGAGAAGATGCTACCTCATGCTAATCCACTTGCGCAGCTTCAGATAGTGTCCCTACCTGCTACCAAGCCTACTCATCGATGTGTTTGATAAATACCTAAGGTAATAAGAGGGAACATAAACCTTGAGTTAGACAATAGTCGGGTGTGAGCAATAATGAATCCCAAAATATGTAAATTTGGCAATAATATACGGTACAGATAGTATGAAGAATCATACCTGGCCTGTCCTTGCACCCACAGAGTCAGGACATATAATAAGATAATATATGCTACTCAAGCAAAACAACAAAAATAGATACTGATCAGAATAGGATTCCCAATCTATCACTTCTCTCTAGTATCCTATGATAATAGCCTACCCAGAGAAATAAGAGATAGGACATGCAAAACAACCATAGCATCCAACAAACAATACTCTAGCTATCACCATCTAAATCCTTAAATCTATTGATATTTGTATGACTGCTCAATGCCAATGGAAAACACTGGACCTAGATAGACTATCGTACGCCCCACGTACGTTTGCCTTCCCAAGGCAACTAGATCACCTCCCGAGCGAAACTTGGTTCACGATCTCTTAGATCCTAATGGGTGTCCCCATGATATCCCTTCTCTGAGTCTACTAGAATACTCTGAACAATCGATGATTCTTTGACACTTCTAATCATATGAGAAATCCAAAACTCTCTTTTTATGTCGAGACCCACTCGATTCAGTCAATTATCCCACAGCCTCGTTCCATCTTTAACTGCCTATTATGTTTACCTTCGACCACTCCATCTGAGTTCACAATTGAAGGATATACACTTCCCAAGTATATTGCTTTCACTACATGGAAGTGATTTATGAACCACAGCCTCCAGCATCACCTTTGTGATCCAATAGCATCATTTCATGGATTGTCTGATCTGTCTCTATAAAACATTCATCTTGTTTCACACCCAGGCCATGCAACAAAGACCCATCGTCTCAAAACAACCATCGAACAAATCCTCATATCATGCTCCTCGAAGCCGCGCCATCATCAATGTCAAATTGGCCAAAATGGCCAACACCAATAGTAGTGAATATCGATCACTTCATAGAAATCGTTAATGACCACTCAAATCTTGTGTTCAACCAAAATTAGTTAATACACATCCAATGAAAACGTCTGACATCCCTTTGGAAATCGACGCTCGCCATTGAATTGATTCCCCATCATCAGATCCGCCACCAAATTCCAATATTGCTCCGTACTCTGATCATTCACCTTGCTCCGATGCAGATCCATTATCAAATCGGTCCACACGTTCCGATACTTCTTTGTGAATCTATCTTGCCCATTCGAGCCTTGTGCGTCCAATCAGTGCACACCAACTTGTATGTCCGATTAATAACACTAAACTCCAGCAGACAAGGTTTCCTAGTCCTATTTCACCAATAAATGACGTTTACAACCAACTACGCAAACAACAACCATGCAACCAATAATCCTAAAATTGACTCAAATAACATGCAAATATCTATACTAGCATTCACAACATAAATTGAACCTTGAATTTGGTGTCAAAATAGTTCAGTTTGATAATAATGTCAAAATAGCATGAAAATGAGTATAAATATGTTATTTGGGTCTAAACTAACCAAACTACATTATAATCTACTTATTTATTAATTACTAGGTCCAGATATCCTACAAATTGTAAATTCAGGTTATAAGTCATTTTAAAGTGTTAATTTTTCACCATACAAGTAAATACAGTTCAGTGAGAGACAATATCACTCACCTTAGACATATCGGCCCAAATCAACGCTAAATGTAGATCTCTTCAAAACGAGTCTATAAAAAAAACTGCATTCAAAACGGATCTCATATGCAAAAATTATGCTAATAAGAAGTTTGTAGATTTGAATGAACATTGAAACAACACATTTGACCTTTGACCAACTACCACGGCATCCTTCGACCTCCGGTCGATACCAAACCACCGCCATCTGAAGCGCTTCCCTCCAGGCTGCCTACTCTAGAAACTTCGTCGTCCGACTATGCTCTGTTCAGTGGAAAAAGCTAAAAAACCAAAGTACCAAGTCACAAATTTCTCTTTCATACGAACTCCAATTGACCTCAAAACATCGCTACTCTTTTCGTTTTTCCAATCCTCTATATTTTTCCTTTCGCTGCGAAAGCCAATTCTCAATGGTTTGGCCGTAGATTGCAAAATACTAAAACGGACCTGAAACCGTTCTACATCGATTTCCGTGCACTCAAATGATCTGATCGACGAACGGACGCCATGGATGACATATTATCGACGATACAACCAACTTTCGTGTTGAGAGTTTTGGATAAAAATAGACGAATTATAAGTAGCAATGTAGACCATTAAAAGTTAGGATTTCACGACGGCTAGGGTTAGGATTTAAGAATAAAATAACATTATCCTCTAACTATGTACCCATATTTGTGGTTGAATGTCCAAAATGGGCCCGAACTTCGTATGACATGAGCCGACAAGTGATATGTACATAAAAACGCCTTCTAAACGCGATGTAGTTTGTTTCAAGGCCAAATTCCATCATCTGTGGCACCTAAATTTTTTATTTCAAACAAACAATTTCCAAAATTTGAAATAGACAGACGTTTAGAGTTTGCATGACCAAACGGTACATCCGATTGGTACGAAATTGGATAGCGAGAAACTATTTTTTTGTGACAATTCCAAAGATATAAATTTCGTCATAATCCGTCATTGTGTCTAAAACGACAAATTTTTGCACGTATTTCTATACTATTTTGCCCCTGGAGCATCAAATCTTGAAATATAATGATCCATATACTTTTTCTCCACCTGACGAGCTATCTTAATTCAGAGGAAATAATGTCGAGTTCTGATTCGATCATTTATCAAAATATCACTATGGAATGGTCAAATAGTTAATGATTAATATTTAAATATCGACTCGTCAAAAATACGGATTGTTACATTCTTACCACTTAAAGTATTTCATCCTCGAAATGCTCAAGGATAGAATAACACAACCCAACATTCTTGCATGAGTGAGGAACTAATACCAATCGTCGCTCAACGTTCTCATGCGTAAGTGACGACCCAAGACCAATCGTCAGTCATAGCTTTCAAAAACAACCACTGAAAGTGGTCACTACAAGGAAGTAGACTTGGTTTTGGCATGAAAGCAATATTCCCCATCCCTAAGTACAATCTCCACCAACATTTAAGATCGATATAACTAAGCCAAGCACCCACATTATTCACTTATTTCCGAACGAACAAACAATGGAAGATATAAGTGATGACCCCTTAGTTGGGGGACAAATTTGACTAAGCAAATCCCCTCAACCACTGGCTTAGATCATGGAAAAACTCTGATAATATCTCCTTTGTGCGGCTCGATTTGTAAAACTATGACTTGCCAAATCCGGCTCAATCCAAAAAAAAAAATTCCCAAAGTGGAATCTCATATCTATGGCACTAAATCAACTAAAATTCACTAGAGCGAAACCTTAACTCAGAATGACCCTTATTGCCAAGTCGTGCATGGAAACAAAGAGACTACTAAGATAGGGCTACCCCGCATGCCTAACAACCATGAAAGTATAAGCACTCATGCGAACAACAACAATCAAACAAACATAGGTAAATCAAATATGAGAGCAAAATCAATCAAACATACATGGGAAATATAATTGCAGTCAATAAAATAATATCTAAGCCTAATCTAGCATGCAGGATACTATTTTACATAGTAAAACATTGAATAGGACATCTAATCCATATATGAATCGACAAACCTGGTTACCACCTTATGGGAATAATAAATCCAACATATCTAGTCAAAAAATCGGATATGAATCGAGTGTCGCACACTATCCTCAATTCATTGGAAACCAAACGATGAAACCATCGACAACTATTCTCGCATCCCTACAAAAATTTCGAGCAATCATAAGGAACTACTCGATGCTTCCTACTTAGTGTTAACCCATTAATCGCTCATCCATCTTGATACGAATGGTCAACACCCTCCTTTAATGATGCCGAGAACAATAACACCTTCCGCACGGAACCGACCACCCCGGTCGAGTCCGCATCACACCACTCCAAGCTTTAGGGTCATAACCACTAACAAGTATGAGCAATGTCCATTAATAGAAGATTTCTCCTAAACTGGAACATCTCCAACACAAACACAGTAACTGCACTAGGAGGCCAGAAGCCTTAACCGTCATTACCAACGAAGGTTAATATCACCCTAGGAGAAGAGAAACCCAAAAATGTGATGTCATTAAACAAAACTAGATCCTTTTATAATAATTAGTGTGTCCAAGTCTCCAAAGTGAACACTATCTCTTCCAACGACAAATCAAGAGTCGGATACTCCTCCCTATGCGGTTTTGGGTCATCGACTAAGGATGTAACAACTTCCTTTTACCCTCGACACTGCACTACACAAATAAAGGAACGTTATCGACTCCTCATTCTCGCAAGGAATGAGTACGTCGATACGCTCACCAACTTCTAACCAAACTTCAAATATGCAACTCTAATGGGTCAACTCGAACTCCAAACTTTCGTAACCTTCGTAGGACCAACAGGGACATACCAACCAAGGTAACTTGACCTAAGTATATGCTTCTACCATCATATGGCAATACCCCAACAAACCAAACGATCAATTGGTGTCTTCTCCATATGAACAACTCAACATCGCTTATGCTTCGCACTTTCTCCTCGTCAACGAAAATAAGAATAAGATAAGTTGCATAAGCATAACTCCTCATCACCATATCTTGGAAAACCATCCAAAAAACTATTTGAATGTGTCGACTTTCGGTCAACCGAATGACATAACTAACCAATCAAAAGCTAAGTAGCGTGTAAGACGCTGCAATCGACACACTCCATCCAACTACTTTCCATCTACTTTCCATCGACTAAATCTCTTAGGAAAGTTCAACATAGGTCACCCACACTCCACGAGGCTAATCTTACAAGCCACCATGAATGGCTTGCCTCCCACTCCACGGGTACCACATGCCCTAGAGGCAAGACTATTGGTTCAACATCAAAAACTAGGTCGATATGGAATTCAACTCAAGTATGGTGGTGATCTGGGCACCTCATCAAATATGCCCAAATACCCTCGAACTACAATTTAAGATGGTGACTTACTACTAGGAAACCTCGTGGTATGGGATGTGGTAGTATACGTCAATATTTAATCCCAAATCTGTCTAATCGAAGACATGAATCTTAGTGGTTCTTTGTGTTTCATTGATCTTCCGTGATCCTCTGAGGTATTTAGCGATTTCTATGATTTCTTGTGAATTTTTGTGTTTTTTAGTGTGGAACTTACTTACAGTGTGTAAGCAGTTAAGTGAAAATGTGTGGTATGGGATGCACGATTACAATTTTTCGGGTAACTAGCTAAGGGTCTGTGATACATTCTTGTGTGATCACCATTATTAGGCCTTCAGATCAATTTTGTGTGAACTCGGTATGGACCTTTGGGTCAATCCTGTGTGAAATCCGTGGACTTTGGGTCATTTAGGTACCCTTCTGTGTGATATAGTACTGGCTATGGCTTTAAGCCACCCTATTTGATTGCACGTGCAGACATAGTTTCGGCTTGCCACTCTGTGATGGATCCATAATTAGTGATTCCGTATTTTGTGTTTTATTGATTTCACCAGAGTGATTATTTATATTGGTGATTTCATCAGTGGCTTAAGCTCTTAATGGAGTTTTGCGATTTTGGTGAATCCTTGATTTTGTGATTTTTGTGAATTTGGGATTTTGAATTCTTCACGTGAATTTCAGTGATGTTCCTGAACTGTTTTATAGAATTAAACATTGTGGAAAGAAACAATGAAACTTCATTATTTTATTATTTAAAGGAATAACCGCTTAGAGAATTACCCCATATCATTCTTATACTAATCATCTTATTCAAGTTAGACTGACCTATGTGTGTGTTTCTCGGGTAATACCGAGTTGCAGGTTAGGGTCTTTATTTATGTGCTTAGCTATTCACTATGAATATTCGGCTTGGCTATTTCTATTCGTACACCTATAATTTCTTAACCCACACCGTAAAATGAAATAAAATAGCATACACCAAGAATTTCTTTTCATACACCATGCCTTTCACGAAATTACCCTTTTGTATTTTCATCACCTTTCCTCTTTAGCCTTAAAATTAAATTACATAAAACTGGGAATTCATTGTAATATATTTACCTAAAATAAATAAAAAACTTTAATTTTTAACACTAGTATTTTAAATTATTTGATTTTTTTTATTTTTAAATCACTTTTAATTTTAGATGATGGAAATTTGAACTTATTTTTTTAAATATTAGAAAGTTAAACTAGTTAAGTTTTGGTGTTAAATTTATGGATAATTAGATTTTTGATAAATGATTAAAGAATTTAGTACTATGTATAACATTAATTTTAGTATTTAGTTCTAAATTTAAATTTTTATATTTAATCAAAGTGAAAACTATTAAAATTGATTGTATATAAATGTTGCTTGTAATGATATGAATATATTTTAATCCTAAAAAAAATATAAATTTAATTTAACCACTGATATGAATTAATTTATAATTTGCTAATTTTAGATGAGAAATTATATTGAGTATACATAATGCAAACAAGGGAGAATTGTATATATTTTCATTTTTTAATATTGATTCTTTTTTAATAAGGTCATTTTGGTCTAAATTTTTATTTAAAATCTCATGGTGTAAGTAAAGCAATTTACGGTGTTTGAATAGAATTTGCCATTCGGCTTTTCTGTTGTGGATCGCATAGTTTTTGCCTTCGTCTTTTGTAGTTATCTTGTACATGATGATATATATACTTTTGTGGGTGTTTTTGATGTTCCTATGTATTTATGTATTTTGTGGAGTGACTTGCAGACCTTATTATGTATTATGTAGTATGTATTCGCATGTATGTATATCTATGTTTCATGTTCTGTATTCTGTGACATTATATTGTAATAACTATGAATAGATGATGAAGCCATCGTAGTGGTGTATTAAATAAGGATTAGGTGTGTCATTTTGAAAAAACTAGACATACGTAATACTTATTTGATACAATATTACGAGTGGTCGCTCTTAACATGCCCTATTCTTCGTATTAACAAACAGTATTACCAGTTAATACTCTTTGTTAATATGGACCTCGGGGTGGGGTGTCAAATACATCATCTGAGATTCAAACGCTGCCTTCACTGGAGACCCTCTGACCACCTCCAACTTCGACGTGGATCTGATCTGCCAAGCTCCTTCCCTTTCGATGTGGTTTTGTAGTGTTATTCCCTTTCCTACTCTTTTTTCATATTATATATACATATTGTATACTAGGCCACTACAAGATAACATGACTATTCCAATGGCTCAGAGCCGTTAGTGACCTTTCAAAGCCTTTGGTATATGGTTCATGATTTCAATCGGTTTCCAACGAAAACAACAAACTCTTCCCAACGGCTATTCCAACATCTACCAATGGCTACTAATGGCAAACAGCCATTGGTATTTATTGGAAGCCGTTTTAAATATATGACCCGAAAATCGCTGCTAACCGTTGGTAATCTGGGTAATTTTTTATAACAACAAGCCTATTATGTTCCAGCCACACCATTTCAATTTCCATTCCATTCCATTCCACACATATATAACAATAACAATATAAACATCCAACATAAATCAAATCAACACTAATATCTATAAAATTAACTGTCCAAACATCTCAAACCTAATCATCAACCTCACACGTCAACAAACCAAGTGTATACCATCAAAATACATCCAAATGACATCCTCGCTGAGTCTAAACCAATATATACAACATCAAAACACAATCCTCACTCAGTCCAAGTCAATATAAACATCATGCAACCATAAAGACAATAAAATATAGCTCTCAAGCATCTTCATCGCCTCCGAAAGCACCAAACGATGAAGGAAAGGAACCATGCTGCTCCACATACTCCGCTAGCTTTTTATTCAACTGCTCAATCTATATAGCTCAAAGATGATTCTCCTCCTGCAGCTGCTCAACCATTCCTTTAAACTCATTTATTTCAGCTTTGTCCTGAGCTTTTTCATAATCCTTTTGAGCTGCTCTAGCCTGCAAATAGAATGAAAGATATTCAGATTTATATTAAAATTATTTTCTTACTAAACAATGCGTATTTCAAAATATAGAAATGTAAACACCATTAGAGTATTTATCATCTAAACTACGTAAAATAATTAACATCTTGAAGCGAGAAATAATATGTAAATATGTTAATCATCTAAACTTTATCTACATTTTAAATTATTGTAAATATGTAAATGTTTACATAGTCTAAATGATTTGATAACCTAATAATAATATTTTCTACATGTCTGCAAAGAAATAAATAAATGAATTGTTGTTTTCATACTCAAGGCACATTAAATAGTTGCATAATAGTCAACTTTGTACATATTAACATTAAATATAATATTGCAGTGTTTTTTAGGTTACTTCTTGGTTCCCATAGCCATAACGCCTATTGCGCTGCCTCGGATCTATGATAGAGTCGAAAAGATCATCTTCTTCCTCTCGCGTCAACTCATCGCGATCGGATGGTTGTGTTAACATACCTTCTTTAGGTGTTCTCACACTGTACAGAACTTCTTTTCCGTTCTATTTCATTGGCTTGTATCTTTCTTGATTGCATATTTTACAATTTCTAAGGTTGATGTCTTCTTTCCAAAACAACATGCAACTATTTAAATGTGTATCTATTTTTTGATGAGCCAAACTAAAAGATGACAAAAGTTTTTTCATTTCATAATAATTTTCACACATTAGATTATCGGATGACATATGGCATTTAATAGCTTGAACAACAGCCATTAATCCGGCTTCCATAAGTTTGTATTTTTATTTCACTGCAATGTACTTTGCAGTGATAGATAATTGAGTGTCGCTTGAACATCCATTCCAAAGGGGTTTATTAGCAGCATCCAATAAATCATATATTTTTTTGCTCCAACATTTGGTTCCTCTTTGAAGTTAACATCGTCGTTATCAATTTCAATAGTAGGGAACATTGATCGTGCTGCATCTTTGACCATATGTTCTATGAAATTCGTCGTACTAACATAATCACCAACGATCTCCATTGGCTGTTCTTAATTAAGAGGTAAACTTTCTCCATGAGGATCCCACACCAAATAATCGGATACGGAACCATATTGGCGCAAATGAACCCTTGCCATATCCGGTATTTAATGTTTCAATAATTTGCACCTACTATATAGACAATGAATTTCTGCATCGTTTCAAATATTACTTAAAGCAAATTCGATAAATACATTTATCCCGTTAAGAAAATGTTCACTTCTTGAGATTCTCATTTCCCTTCTTTGATACATTCAACTCCGATCAATCAATAACTGGCCATTTTTCCTAATTTAAAACCTATGATAAAAAGTAAAAAAAAAATAGTTCATTTTTTTTTTATATATTTTACTGTTTTAGTAAACATATACTTAATTATATATATGATTTTTACAGCTTCACAAATTATCAAAATAAATAAACGATTAAGGGTTCATTACCCTTTTTTGTGCCCTCTCTAATGGTCGGTTATCCTACTTCCCATTACAAATACAATAGTAATTGCATTCCTTAAATCATATTATTTTAAATGGTTTCCGAAGTTTCTCCAACACTTCCCCCATGTTCCTCATATTGTACACAAATGCGTGTACACAAGGAACGAAAAGGAAATATCATTGAAAATTTTGAACCATTCAAAATTATATGATTTACGAAACGTAATTACTTTATAGTGTTTATAACTTGTCCAATACATGGACAAATCCTACAAATGTTGTTTCAGATGAATAGGGATGTCCGTTTTGTAAAAAAAATGAATATTCATATAACGATCATATACAACACTTATCAAATGGGACCAAATAACATCTAAGAGTTTTAATATTTTTTTATATTAAATTTAAATATTTAATTTGTTTATATTTTACCATTTTATAAAAAATGTTCTAAATTATATTTTTTTTACAATTTCGTATAATATATAACTCAAATTTTCTTATATACTAAATTAAATAAATAATATGTTTATATACTGAGTTATACTATTTAAGAAATTCTAACTACGATTAATCCTAACAAAATCACCTAAAATCATTAAAAATTTATTAAATACCAAATCAATTCATGTGTCCGCATAAATATATAATTCGTAATTGCATAAATTATTCAAAACTATGATCAATCCTAACATAATATATAACTCGTGCTCGCATAAATTATACTGTTTGCATAACTTATCACACACATACGATTAATCCTAATAAAATCATTATAAGCATATATACAATAGGGCTAAATTTGAAAATCTAACTATTAGTAATAACTTGAACATTTTGATGATAATAAAAGTAATTAGAATGTAATATGATATAATAATCATTCACCAACTATTAGGAACAAGTATAATACAAAGTTAGGGCCAAATCAGAAAACCTAAATAACCAGGGTTTAAGTGAAAAAACCTGATTTTGAGAGGATTAAAGGGTGAAGAGGGGCAGCACGAGAACCTTAGTGGAACCTGAGGTGATTTGGAGGGGTGCACTGTTTGGGGAGGAGCAGTTTTGGGTGCTTTTTCGCTTTTTTGGGGGAGAAGCTGAAATGGTTTTCTCACGGGTTATAGCAGATGTGTTCTGGAAATTTCCAGCGGCTATCAACATTCGCAAATGAATGATATTGCAACGGCTATCAACATCTTGAGACGACCAATTTATTAAAATAACATTTTTTGCATGAAAACAATAGGTCGTTGCTAGCCATTGGAAATGTCATTGACGACCGTTGGAAATTGGGTGTGGCTATATGCTATAGTTCTAGCAGTGGGTGAGACTATTGTGTTCAGTTGTTCATACTTCAAAAAAAATATACTAAGAGTTGTAGTTGGCATGGGTGATAGTTAAAGTTCCTACTAAATTTTCTTATCCTGGTAAAATTCCAATTCTATCTGAAGATGATAATTTAATTATTGTCGAGTATGAATGGTATCCCTCTGAATGCTCGAGTTGTCATAGTTTTGGACATGTAAGTATGCATGCCTAAATAAGTTTATATACAAAGTTCTCATCTCAATTCGATGGAAATTGATGACAATGTGCAACTCTCTAATTTGCAAGATCTTGTAGGTTTATCTTCTCAAGTCCTTGATGATTCTACAGTTCAACATGATTATAGTACAGATACCCGAAAGCAGGCTCCTGAACCAAATGAAAATGATATGAATTCTTCTGAGCCTGATGATATGGATTCCGTGGCTACTGCGCAGGACATGGAAGCTTCAAAAGGCTGCAACATGGACAACAAAGCTATTGATCATATATTGACAAGATCAAAGACGGTACGTAAGGATAGGATTGATGAAGTGGATGTTGGATTCCAAGCAGACATGAAATCTGGAGTAATTGACAACCCTGAATGGAATTCTATGGTCAACTATATAAATGGAAAGAAGAAAAGAGCAAAGAAATTAAAGAAGCTGGCATATTTACTTGTCTCTTGTCCAACTTTCTCTTCTGGTGTTTGGTGTTTTCACTCTTTAGGGAGAAGAGTCCTTTTTCTATTTCTTGAGTTATGGATTTGTCTTATAATAGGTCTGGTTTAAAAGTAGACTAATATTGCTTTTGGATTATGTATCTTTAGTTTGAATGAGTTTTAAGTACGAGTGATATTTTTTGAGTGAGAGTTATGTCACTTGTTCTGAATTTGTACAACTATAGATGTAAAATATATATAAATAAAGAGAGAGAGGGAGGGAAATGGAGAGGGATAGGAGCATTCCAAGGCACCCCTGTTTTGAAATACCCCTACCCGTTCGTGAGCTACACCAATACAAATCCAATAAGAATTTGTAGATGTTCAATTCACATATATATAATCATCTATCCAAATTTTGAGTTTGTTCCGACATTCACAATACTTTCAAAATCTTAGCTCAATTGTTCACTGTTCAGACATTTATTCACACAATTAAATTTAAACATCAAATATATTATTCTACGAATGTCAGAACGAGCTCAAATTTTGGATAGATGATAATATATATATGTGGATTGAACATCTATCAATTCTCGTTGGATTTGGATTAATGTAGCTCACGAACGAGTAGCGGTGTTACAAAATAGGAGTGCCCCGGAACGCTCCTCTCCCTCTATCTCTCTCTCTCTCTCTCTCTCTCTCTATATATATATATATATATATATATATATATATATGTATGTATGTATGTACAGTTAATAAAGAACCAATTAAAAAAACACTTTGACTACTCCTTTAGTAGTATCATGGATGACATTTACTTCAAACCATCTTCTCCTTAAATTTCATCAGCCATTAGCACTGTTTATAGTACACTAGCACACCATTATATCTATCAGTAGCATTCAAATTATATGGCAATGACATATGAATTTGAAAGTTAGACGCATCTCGGAAGTGATTTGAAATTACGTGTAGGATGCAACTTATAAATTGTTACATGCACATTGAATAAAACCGTGTATGCTAGCCTGAAGATAAAGGACCAAGCCCTCATTTTTAGGTTTTGAAAACCTAAAATATTTACGGTGATGTCTCTTTTTCGTCCAACGTATTTATAGTAAAATTTTGATTATGCGTTCATAAGAGAATATTCAGGTCGTGCTAGCTTCCATATCAGCATATGACAAAACCTTTGTCATAAACTACAATAATTATTGATTTCTGGATGTACTAAATTCAAATTAAATGATTTTTTCACATGACATTGAGGTTAATTACGTTTGTGATAAACATATAAAAATATGTAAAATTCTCTTGAGCATTATTAAATATTTATTTGTTATGAATTTTTTTGTACCTTTTTAGAAAAATGGTACTTTATTATACATACATACATACATATATATATATATATATATATATATATATATATTTGTACGTATGTATTCTATGTCTTTAGTTGTACAATTCCAAAACAATTAACAAAACTCTCACTCTGAAAAATTCACTCATACTGAAAATTCGTACAAACTAGAGATACAGGATCCAAAGGCACTATTAGTCTCAAAACCAAGCTAGGCTAAATAAAAGACAAAACTATAACCCATATAAAACAAAATAGACAGTGCGGCCCCTTAAAGAGAAAAACACTAAGAACCGGAAGAAGAACCTAGACTAGAGACGGATATACTTGCGAACTTCTTAAAGTTCTTTACTCGGTTCTTCTTCCCCTGTATCTAGCTAACCATGTGGTTCCACTTGGGATTGTCCATCTTTGATATTGTGATAGCATAATCAGAAGTTTTGTTGTCTATGTTATTCCCATTAGAGGATTCCATATCATCGGCAAAGTCGTCGAATCCATATCATCAGGCTCATAAGACTTCATTACACATTGGTTAGGAATAGGATACTGCTTTCTGGTCTCTATGCTATTATCATACTGAACTGTAGGGCAGGCGGAAACATGAGCAGACGAGTTCACTGGATCATGTATATTATAGCACTGCATATTATTGTCAATTTCCATAAAATTAGAAGGATAAGATGGTGGAGCCGTTTGTTTGGAAACCCAAACTTTTGTGAATTGGCAAGCGTTTTCTACATGGTTAAAACTATGACAATTCGAGTATCGAAACCACTCATACTCAACTTCATGCATAGTCAACTAATATTCTTCTCACAAGACTGGAATTTTCTTAGGATATGAAAACAGGTTGGGAACCTCAACTAACACCCGAGATTACACAATCTTACTAATTCCTTTCGTAAACTTATCAAGTTTGAGAGGGATACCAAAAACAGACACAATACGGCTTATTCCGTCTTCTGTCCAATAATCTAGAAGAAACCCACGGAGATGGGCCCAAATGGGAATAAAATTTAGAATATCCTTATCAAGTTTAAGGCCCACGGTCGAAAGCTTCATCATCATTAACTTTCTATTATAAAAATTAAGGCTTCCTTCCAAAATCCTATCACAATCCTCTTTCCTATCAAATTTGATAATATAAAACCCACATTTATCGGTTTCCATATCATATGAATATAAGCTTTAAAGAAAGGGCAATGAGGTATGGAATCAACCACATAAATGACTATAGCATTATCCCATTGTTATCTACCTTTTTGGACTAGTTTCGGTTAACACATGACATATTTTGATATTTCACTACACCGCAAATGCAAATTAGGTAGTGCTTTGGGCCGTATTTAATGTGATTAGGCAATGCTCTAGACTGCATCAAATTTTCATGTGTTTAAACATTTGATACGGCCTTAAGTCGTATCTAACTATCAAAAAAGATAAGGCCTTAAGCACTGCCTGATTCTTAAAAAGATACGGCCTTAAGCACTGCATGTTTCTTAAAAAGATACGGCCTTAAGCCGTATGTAATTTATGTATTCCCTGACTGATTCTTAAATTAGATACGGCCTTTGGCCGTATCTATTTCATAAATTAGACACGGCTGAAGGCCGTATCTAATTTATAAATTGATGTTTTCTTTTACACAGCATCATAACTCATTCAAGCTGCTTCAATATACATTAAATGATGCTTGAGATCTCAAAAGTTGCTTCAATACACAAAGCATTAATCAAAAATATTCTACTAATACCACTTGAATTATTAAACACACCCATTAAATATGGTCAATATATAATTAAAGTGTACAAACAAACAACAAACTATTAAGTGTACAATTCTATTGTATCCTCTAGTCAGTAAATTAAGTTTACAACATAATAAGTTCTACAACAAATAACATAAGAGCTTGATATCTAATCTTAATATTATACAACCATTGTGATCTACCAATTTCACTAATCAAAAATCTACAAATGCAAATGTTTCTTTCTTCCACATCCATATCCCTACCAAAAGAAGCACGACCTGTCATAAATACAACGACATAGTTAAATATGAGTTATACGCAATGCACTAAAATAAATAGCTGTGAGTAGCAGGAAACAAAGATACATGAGCACAATAATTTAGTTGGGAAAATCGTGTGTGCTGCTTCTTTTTTAGGCTTCGATTTAGTGCGCTAATATGTTTTCTTTTACACCTAGGATACGTATTATGTGCAAACTTTTATAAATATCAATGACATACCGAAAATTCCATTGTCCGTGTTCAATTCAAACACCATTTCATTTTGTATCCACCTAACATTTCATTTTGGCAATGCTACTGGCATAGGTTGCATATATTTTAGTTAATGCACTACAATAGAACAACTATTTTTGTGTTGTTATTGGAAATTATTTAATTTAGGTTGTAATTTAGCAGAAAATAACTTGTCTGTTTATTGGTATTGGTCATACTCCAAGTACTATATAGCCGGGTTTCCAAATTAACGGCGAAGCAGAAATTATGTTTACATAAATTGTAAACATGGATGATACAGAGTAAACACACCATGATAACAGTTACATAGAATATATTTCTCATAATAGTAAATGAAATTTTGCGGCAACAAAAACTGTAACATAAGCAAAAAAGGTGGATAGAAAGTTGTGTTGGACCATCTGGACATAAAATACATAATTGCTATTATAAATGATGTTATAGGATAGAATCAGTTAAACAAGAGTTAATAAGGTGTGTGGCATGAAGTAATCTCTTTTTTATCTTCCATGTAATCAATCATCTCTTCTCTATTTGATATTCACCGCATCATAAAAATTCAGCATATATAGAAATGTAGTCATACCCATTAAGACAACTGACCTCAATTTACTGTGATTAAAGTTATATGATGCATATATTTTGAGCAGTCTTGTAAATTAGTCAAAGATAACATACATAGTCAGCTCCAATTGGTTTCAGCTTGAATTTGCCACATGAAATTCAGAGTTGAAAATATATGCATGAATTTAAACCGATAAATACAGGAAGAAAATAACATACTATTAACTCCCTAGAAATCAAGGATTGTATAAGGTCGTAAAGCATGGATCGTTAATCCAGAAGTATGGATTGCCCCGCCATGGTTCCATGGATCACCAACGATTCATGGCTATGGATCGTTCCATTCTATAGTCCTTTGGTGCACCCGCCTTCTCCTGATGGATCGCTCAGCTTTAAGCCTCATGGATTGTGCTGATGTTCAATTATATAGTTCTGCAATAAGCATGTTTGAATAAGCGCATAGCTGATGTGGCATTTATGAACAACGGCTCAACAACGATGGATCGGTCACTCTCTTCAGGGATGGGATGTGTGTAAAGTCACTGCGCAACATATGTGATGGAACGTGCATCACCGACAGCATGGATCATTCGTTATGTCTCTGGACAGTTACGCATGCAGAAATGTGTGGTGCAATTTAATATATGGATCGAATGTTATAGTTAACTATGGATCGTCAGGTCAAATAGATGGGTTTGCTCATGCTTGTTGTACATTATTTAATGGCTGCGCTAGCATGAGTTAATTCATACAGTTTGTATGGATCATTCTAGTTCAAATTATATGGGTCGGCTATGGTTTCAGCTCAGTAGTTGAGTAAATATCATGGAAACCATGTACACACATATTTACAACTCTACCACTCCGCTCGAACTAGATCTATAAATACCACACTTCCACACACATTCAGGGGACCGAATTTTCCAACAACGAAGTGCTTCCCATTTCATTTCTCAACAACTCAAGATCAACTCCAACTCCATTAAAGTTTTTCCAAGCTTTGATCCTCCATCTCAACCACCATAAAATCATCGAGAATTGTCCAAGTGCTCAATTATTGAAGATATACTCCAACAATCATCACAAACGAAGAGATCTCATCATTTCAACGGTGGATTCAAGAGAATTGAAAGATTGGAGATTGAAGAATTTAGAGAAGTTAGAAAAGAAGGAGATATTTTGATTGTAAAAGAGAAAATGTATAAAGCAATGAAAATTATGTACCTTGTAATTGTTGGAAAGCTTATGAAATCTCCTCACATAGTGGATATAGGTCGAAATTGAGACCGAACCACTCTAAATCTCCTCCACTTTACTTTTTCCTTGCATTTATTTTCTCTTAACTTTGTGTTTGATCAATTTTGAAGTGTTGATAACCATTTTGGGGTGTTAATGCCACTTTTTGCATTAACATTTTTGGCGCCCACCGTGGGGCTCGAACCCACTACCACAAGGTTAAGAGCCTTGGTGGGGGTTTGCTAAAGTGTTTTGTGAAAGCCTACTTTCTACAATAGGCTCTGGAAGTCTAAAGAGAAGGCCCGTTGAACAGTTTGCTTCAACGTTTAAGAAGTTTTTGGAATTAATGGCTGCTTCGAAGAAGAATAGCAAGTCTGCTAGAGCCTCCAGAAATACTAATAACGTGCGGCTACAACGCATACTCTGAATGAAGATGGCGGTCAATCGTCGAAACCTTCCATAACTCGAGAAGAATTGGATATGGTTGTAGCTCGTTTGAATGAGAGAATGGGTTCTACAACCAAGATGATGATGGAAAAGCTTGATGCCCTGCTCAATGCTCAAGCTAATCCCTCACTTCCAAAGGTTGTAGTTAATGTCGAAGAGAAAGAGGGTTCTTCTGCCTCGGATCCTAGTCATTCCAATTTTGAAGTTGAAGTCAATGATGAAGGCAATGGCAAACAGGAAGCTAAGGTTGAAGACTCCAAAGTTAAAGCGATACAACATGTTGAGAAGTATACTACTTGGAGCACTGATAGTCCCACCAAAGGGGCACCTCCCAAGAGAGGTCTAGGGCACCGGAACTCAAACCGTGATCAATCCGGTAAAAGGACTGGCGTCTTCTCCGCGTAGCGAACCAGTGACGAGCAGTATATCTCAAACATGGTCAAGCAGATAACGAAAGAGAGTACGCCTCGTGAAGAGGACGAGAAAGAATGGGAGTATTCTCCAAGTAAGAACCCGTTCACAGAAAGAATCCATAAGGCGAAATTCCCTAAGACATTTACACCAACAATAGCGGCTTATGGGGGGACCATAGATCCGAACATGTTTTTTTTCTAGTACGATCAGCATATGAACGAAGCTAGGGTTATTGATGAAATAAAGTGCTTGTACTTCCCAGTATACTTAGAGGGTGTAGCTTCATTATGGTTTACTAGACTGCTGCCAAAGTCTGTGGACCAATTTGCTGATCTAGCAAAGAAATTCAAAGAACAGTTCCGACTATACTCTACGAGAGTGAAGGATGTGATGTCACTCAATGACATGGAGCAGGATCCTGGAGAGTCAGTCAAAGCCTTCCTCACACGGTTTAATGCAGCACCAGCAGAAGTTGCAGATCTGAAACCTCGGTTTGTATTGATGGCATTGAAGCATGCTATAAACAAAAAGATAGAGTTTAGGAGGTGGGTCAAGATGAAGAAGCCTAAGACTCTAGAGAAATTCTATAAAAAATCATAGGAATTCATCAATGTGGTGGATGACCCTCCCCTTGTGCGAAATGTTGCGAAAAACAGCGCTGCTGCGACAGGGAAAAGTAGTGAAGTTCAAGCTGAGTAGAAAAATATTTCTGGGCAGAAGAGAGGGAACGAAGGGAAAGACAATAAAACTTATAAGAAGATGCGATTCTTTAAGCCTTCAGAGTTGACCCCTCTGAATGAAACTCCAGAAACTATCTACTTTTCTATGAAGGACTCAGGTATCTTTCCCGAAATGAAGCCACAGAGAATCACGGAGAAAAATGCTAATTCTGGGAGTTCTATCACTTTCATAATCAACTGGGGCATAATACCAATGAATGCAAGCACCTAAAGAGTCTGATTAAAGAGCCGACCAGGAAAAACCAGCTTCAGGAGTATGTGAGAAGTCAACAAAATGCTCAAGTTTCCCAGGGGAATAATGCATCCGCAAATCAATCTAGATCAGGAGAGAAAGCTCCAGCACTTGTCAACTCGAGACCAGTTATCAATACCATATCAGGAGGACCTCACCCAGCCGGAAAAAACTGGGGAGACATTGAGAGATATGCTGGCGAGTTGAAGAATGCTTCGAAAGAAGAGAAAAGCTTTGTCCTATGTAACACATTTTCGGTGAAGATGCCAAAGACTTCATATGAAGATGTGGTGTTAAAAGAAAGTGATTCTGACGGAGTGGTTACGCCAACGGTCGATCCTATGGTGGTCACAATTGGCATTAGCCCGACAATAGTGAAGAGGGCGTTGGTAGACTGTGGTTCTTCTGTCAATGCGCACTTCAGAATTACATTCAACAGAATGAGGCTCTCCATGTCAGATGTGCGGGCATGCCAAAACAAAATACATAGGGTTCACTGGTGAACCAAAGCAGCCAATTGGCGTGATTGACTTGCTTATGGAGCTTGAGGATAGAGAGAAGAAAGTGACAATGACGCAAACCTTTGTCTTGGTGGATGAACCCTCGGCTTATAATGCGTTCTTGGGAAGGCCAGCTTTGGCGGGTTTAAAGATTGCATTGGCTCTTGGTGTCTGACCATGAAGTTTCCAACTGAAAAGAGAGTAGGTTTAATCAAAGGTGACCAAGAGACACCAGGAATGCTACATGACAGAGTTGCGTGATGCTAAAAAGAAAGACTTGGGAATGAATGTTGTGGTCCCCTCCGCATTTATGATACCACCTTATATCAATTAGGGCGGGGCCCATGTACTGGTGAGCATAGCGTAGCATAGAAAGAGATGGATCCACGAAAAGCCAGTAAAGGGGAGGGAAGAGCGACTCCAGTTGAGATTACATTTTCTGTTGCGTTTCATCTTAAAGATCCCGATCGAGTGCTAAATATAGGATGTCAGCTGAGTCGGAGATTGCAAAATGAGTTGATTGTTTTCTTAAAAGAAAATCTGGATGTGTTCACATGGAGCCACTCGGACATGTGCAAAATATCTCCAGAAGTTGTGGTCCATAAGCTCAATATTGATCTGCGTGTTCCAACCGCGAAGCAAAAAAGGAGAATCCAAGGCCCGAAAAGATCGAGACTCTGAACTAGGAAGTTGACAAACTAATGGAGAATGGCTTCATTAGAGAATCTACTTACCCAGACTGGTTCTCCAACCCCGTGCTTGTGAAGAAGTCAAATGGCAAGTGACAAGTTCCCATAGACTACTCAGATCTCAATAAAGCTTATCCTAAAGATAACTTTCCTCTTCCCAGGATAGATCAGCTTGTGGATTCTACAGTTGGGCATGAGTTGCTTTCATTTATGGATGCTTATTCAGGCTATAATCAGATTATGATGTATGATTTAGATCAGGAAAATACAAGCTTCATCACGGATGTAGGCTTATATTGCTATAAAGTAATGTCATTCGACTTGATGAATGTGGGAGCGACTTACCAGCGACTTGTTAATGCTATGTTCAAAGCTCAAATTGGCAAGACAATGGAAGTATATGTCGACAATATGATGATCAAGTCAAAAAGGGCCACTGATCACTAAGAGGATCTGACCGAGATGTTTGACATTCTGTGCAAGTATGGTATGAAGTTGAATCCCTTAACGTGTTCATTTGGGGTCACATCAGGGAAATTTTTGGGGTTCATAGTAAACGCCAAGGGCATAGAAGCCAACCCATCTCAAATTTCAGCTCTGAGAGAGATGCGTGCTCCTAGAACAAAGAGAGTGCTCCAATGCTTGAATGGAAAAATTTCTGCTCTGAACCCTTCATATCAAGGGCAACTAACAGGTGTATTCCTTTCTTCAACGCTCTGATAAAAGGGAAGAAATATTTTCAGTGGACTCCTGAATATCAAAAGGCATTCGAGGATCTAATCCAGCACATAGCAACACACCAGATGCTATCCAAGAAGAATGATGGGGAAGACTTGTTCTTGTATCTAGCAGTGTCTGCTCTAGCGATAAATGCTGCTTTGGTAAGGGAAGAATCGAAGGTTCAAAGGCCAGTATACTATATCAGTAAAAGATTAATCGGGGTAGAGTTGAACTACCCAAAGTTGGAAAAGCTCGCTTACTGTCTACTCATAGCCTCAAAGAAGCTCAAGCCATACTTTCAAGCACACTCTGTTAAAGTCCTTACCAATCAGCCGTTAAAGCAAGTTTTGTTCCGTCCAGAAACCTCAAAGAGATTGTTGAAATGTAATATTGAGCTCAGTCAGTATGACATCACCTATCATCCCCGAAGAGAGATCAACGGATAGGCACATGCGGATTTTATCGCAGAGTTCACAGACCGAGGAGAGGAGAAAGAAGGACCTGTCAAAGTGTTAATTCAATGGAAGCTATTTGTTGATGGATCATCAAACGATTATTGTTCTAGAGCAGGAGTGATTGTGGAAACTCCTGGAGGAAGATTAATTTTCTATGTGCTAATGTTGTAATTCCCGTCAACAAATAATGAAGTTGAATATGAAGCCCTCATCATCGGATTAGGGTTGGTAAAAGTGTTGCAGTTGAAGACTTTGCAGGTACTCGGTGATTCGCAGTTGGTGGTATGTCAAGTTCGAAGAGAGTTTCAAGCTAAGGAGGACACCTGCCAGCTTATCTATCCAAGGCTTGGGAACTGCTCGACAGCCTGGACATCTACTCCATATCACATATTCACAGAGAGGAAAACATGAAGATGGATTTGTTGGCAAAGTATGCTAGTACAGGAGATGCACAATTGCTGGGGTTAGTTCCAGTCGAGGTCCTTTCCAACCTCGGTACAGAGCATATCGATGTGGATTGAATCATGGAAACAGTCGAAGAACCGGACTCATGTATGACTCCAATCACAGAATATCTCCTCAGTGGTGTGCTCCCGACGGACTCCAAGAAGTGAAGAAAGATATTACTGAAGGCCCCCATGTATCTCATTCAGGATAGTCGACTATACATGTCAGGATTCTCTATGCCTCTGCTCCGGTATGTCAAAAAGGAGGAATCGAAAGAAATTCTGATGGAATTGCATGAAGGAAAATGTGGAGGCCATACTGGTGGTCAGACATTAGCCAAGAAAATTCTGCGATATGGTTATTTCTGGCCATATGTGAATCAAGACTCCGCAACATACACTAGAAAGTGCGATAGATGTTAGAGATTTGCAAAGATTCCAAGAGTGCCATCCACAGTGATAACTCAGATGGCCAGTCCATGGCCATTTGCTGTCTGGGGCATCGATCTGATCGGGGAACTACCTATTGCAAAATCCAGCTTCAAATATGCCATTGTAGCCGTTTATTATTTCACCAAATGGGCTGAACAAGAACTGTTGGCCACCATCACCTCAAAAAAAGTCATCAACTTTGTCTTGAAGAGCATCATTTGCAGGTTTGGTGTGTCGTAGAAGATAATCATAGACAATGGGACCCAGTTTGAGAGTGAAGAGTTTCAGGGGTTCTGTGCTAAGTATAAAATCCAGAAAAGCTTCGCAGTAGTGGCTTATCCATAGGAAAAAGGGCAGGTAGAAGCAGTAAACAAAATCATAAAGTCAACCATCAATAAGCGTCTAGAGAAAGCCAAAGGTGGTTGGGTAGATGAGCTTCCGCTTGCACTATGGGAATACCGCACAACTCATAAAACTGTAACTAGTCATACCCTTTTCTCTCTGGCTTTTGGTACTGAAGTAATGATTCTATAGAGCTGGAAGTTCCCACTCATAGAAGGATTCACTTCAATCAGGAGGAAAATGAGAAGTTGCATCTTGAAGCCCTCGATCAGCTCGAAGAGAAGAGAGACGAAGCAGAGCTCAGGATTGCTGCTCACCAAAGAAGTGTAGCCGGGCATTTCAACTCTAAAGTCTGACAGAAGACCTTCGAGATCGAAGACCATGTACCGAAGAGAGTAATGACTGGAAACAGAGTCTTTGGGCCAAATTGGAAGGATCCCGTGTTATAAGCCAAAAGCTCCGAGATGGCACCTTCAAGTTATCGATGACATATGGAATCCAGATTCCTATAGCTTGAAATAGCGAGCATCTCCGCCGCTACTTTACATGATACTTTGTTCATACTTGTTGTAAAAGTTGTAAATAATTTCCAGGCATTGTAGTTGAACTTTGTATACATGAATGAGAAGTCTGATTGCTTGCTTGAATCGTATATTTACACTCTTGTTAATAGTTCAAAAGTTGCTAAAAACGACTTCTGATTGCAGGCTATATAAAGAACGCTAGCTCATTTACAATCCAACAAGACCTAGAAGCTTTCTAAGCATATCCCGATAGGGACAACTCAAGCGTTGAGTGCCGAAAGCATCATATGAAATAAATGAGATGATGTAGTGCACCGACTTGCAAATTGGAAAAGAAAGAGATATCCAGAGTCAAGTGGTGAAAAGCGCAGCAAATGGGCACAAAGTCAAAAAGCTGCACGTTTTATCAAGAGGGAAAATATCCAAATGTGACCGCTTGCCAAGATAAGCATCCAGTAGAAAGATTGGCATTGACCGCATGAAACGATGCAAAAGAGGAAGTTGCCCAACCAAGTTAATAACTAAAAGGTTGTAAGTTCCATCGTAGGGGAACCTTCCCAAGTGCAAGGTCCAGGACATCGGTTCTATAACCATGATAGCTTGCCAAGTCAAAGCATCCGACAGAAGGACTAGCATCATCCCCATGGAATGATGCAACACAACAAGAAAAGCTCACCTGTAGGAGGCATCCGGTTTAGCTTCGCCAATGCCAAATCTATTTGGCGGGAAGTGCAGCGAGCAGCGGATTCCTAGCCTAACGCGGGTGTTTAGGGAGGTTCCTTCGAGGTCTGGCTTAACAGGTCGACGGAAAGCTCACCTTGGATTCAAGCTGGAAAGACCAGCACGCACTGAAATCTTAGCCGGTAGGTGGAGTCCAGACCAATCCCTTCGAGGCTTGGCTTAGCAGGTCGGAGGAAAGCTGAGTTTGAGCTCACTGAACGGGGGTGTCCGGTTTAGTTTTGGCGATGTCAGATTTATCCAGCGGGAGGAGAAATAAATAGCGGACCAAATACTGGAAGGACCAGTAAACCTAAGCTGGAAGAACAAAAAAAAACAGAAATCCCGCTACACACCCGTCTTCCTAAAAAAACAAAAATAGAAATCCCATCCCAAAAGGAGGTATCCAATGTAGTCTGTGCAAGTCTTGTTTCATTAGGTCGGACAAGACAAACATTGGATTGAATTCAAATTCAAGACCTCTCCGGGGGCATGTGTTCAATCTGATCTCCAAAGAGCCTGGATTTCCAAGTCAGTAGGTCAAATGATTAAATATATTGTAAACATAAGACCTCCCATGCAGGGGCACAAAATCCGGAGACCTCCCCAAATGGAGGCACATGAACAAAATAGCTTATGCAGTTAGAAGTAATGCAATTAGAAGTTCAACATCGACCGACAAAGCCGAACTTCCTAAAAAGGCGCTAAGGCGAGCTCAAAGGCTTTGACCCAGTGGCAAGCACAAAAGGTTGTTACCCACAGAATAGAAGTCTCGAGGTCCTCAGCTAAAATCGAAAAAGTTCAGCAGCGTTGGTCACATAGACTCCAAGCAGCTCATGATGATCTATGGTATAAGGGCAACACAGGCAAACTGGAAGGACCAGTATTCACAAAACATACCACAAGCTCATCACGGAACTTGGCACTGCAGCAGTTAAAGACTTGTAATTTGAAAAGAAGTAAATACGTAGTAATGTACGACAGAGCTGAAATAAAAAGATAAAGTACATAAGGAAAAAACAACTTCATGTCATCCAAACACAAGTCATAGATACGAGTTTCTACAAATCACAAAACACAAGTCACAAACACAAGTTTCCTTCAAGTCATAGGCAAGGGCCCACACTCGCTTAAACATCCGGTCCAAATAAAAGGCATAAAGAAAAGCGAACAACCAAAAAGGCATCAGTCAGTCAGTCCTTCTTCCTACCTTTAGAGGAACTGCTGGATCGGGTTGAAAGCTTTCCAGGCCTGGAAGAAGAAAGATGAGTGTCTAGCAAGCTAGCATCCTTGTCTTTATCTTTGTCCGTCTTGGTGGCAAAAAAAGGAGCAAGTGACTTAATATGTGTTGATTGCTTCCCTTTGTGTTTTCTGTATGGAGGCTTGATCACTTTACCGAAAGAATCCTTTTCCCCTTTAGCTGGGCTATCATCCAAAGTCTCATCGTCTCTGTCTGTGTCTCCAGACAAAATGATTGTGTCATCCAGATCTCGGATAGCCACAACCATTTCTAATAAGACCTAGGCTATGAGGCAGAAGCTGGAGTCGATACCAAAGTAAGTGATGTATTGCCTTGCGAAGCAGTGGTAGCCACCAGGGTAGATTCGATAGTAACGGATCCAATCCCGGTTGAAGCGGGAGAAGGCTTCGGTGTAGCAGGGCCTATTGTATATGAATAATAAAAAAGGGAAATCATTGTACCCTTGTGGAGAGAATAAAGGACCAAAATCCAAGGATAGTGATTTAGTCCTGGTTTTACCTGGGGTGACTGGAAGAGTAAGTGATTCAGTCCCAGTTTACTTGGAGTGACTGAAGGGCTTCTGCTCCTTAGCACATATCGGTTCGCATCATCTTCCCCATCATCGTCATTCAAATACTCCTCAATGAGATCTTTTTACTGTTCAAGAGAAATGGATGGGTTGATGGCAGGGGATTCGGTAACCTTCGGGTCAGAAGCAGTAACATCAGTGAGAGCGTAACAACGACAGTGGTAGTCTCTATTTCTGAAACGGATCCCCTAGAGGATCCAGCCCCGGAATATGAAGCACGGTCTTTTTGGAGTTGTTCCCGACCTTTGGCAAGCGCCTCACGGGAGTCATCGTCTAAAAGGGCATCCACAAGATCCTCTTCCTTCTAACCAGAACCATCATACTTTCTAAGCACATTTTCCTAGACTTTAGCAAGTCTAATAGGGAACGCATCTTGTAAAAAGCACAAGTTGCCTCTATTCGCAACACTCAAAGTGTAAAAGTCAAATAAAGAGGCAATAAAGCGAGCTTCATCCTGAATGCGTGTGGCCTCAGCAATGGTCTTAGCCAATAGAGAGTTATCCCTTTCCTTTTCAATCTAGCAATCTGAACTTCTAGTTGAGAAATCTTCAAGTGTTGCGCACCTTTCTCCCTTAGCAAACTAGCATTAGATTCTCTATAGGACTTTGTAGATTGCAATAATGTATCCAATTTGAGCTCAACCTGTTTTTGAGCTAAGTGCGCATCTTTCACGTGGGAATGGAGTAGGGTCTCTCTGGTTCTAGCAGCAATAAGTTCATCCTTAAGACGCTGGTTTTCCGCCACGAGCTCGACATTCTGCTAAGAAAAGGATGCAATGTTGGCATTGCGAGAATTAAGTGTTCTCTCCCATTCAGCCTTATCGTTCTCCATCGTAAGCATAGCAGTAAGATGGCATTGGTTAGCTCGCTAAAGCTCATCACACAATCTGTACCATTCGGTCATCTTCTCAGCCTCCTTCCTGGCTACGTCCATATGCTTGTTCATATTGTCGTTCGTTGCGTCTATCTCCTTAAGTATATTATTCTTGTCCGAGGGATGGACATCTGCATTAAAACGAATCCCTCTGAAGAACCACTTATCACCGAATCTCTAGGAAAGCACATTTGGACCAGATCCAACACGATAAGGGGGTCTCCTAATGATTGTTGGAATGTCGGCAAGAGATGGTGCAACATCTAGGGGTTCGAGAGATAAGGTATGTGCAGAAGTAGCAGAGGCAGTAACCGCATCTTTGATAGCTCTGGAGCGCTTATCTTCAGTGATAACACCCATGTCGGTTTTAGAATGCTTGTCTTCAGCCGTAGTGCCTTCATCACCTTTGGGATGCTTTCTTTCTCACACTTGATCTCTATCTTTATCATCATTAAGCCTCTTCCCTTTGCGTTCAATTGCAGCGCACTTCTTGCGATCATGCTCATGTTGCATTTTACGATCATGCTCATGTTACTTCTCGCGATCATGCTTGTCATAGCCATGCTTTTCGTGCCGGTATGGATCATCCCGGGGTTGCTTATCTCGTCCCTCCTGGCCCTGGTAATCATGGTCTCTGGCTTATTGTTCCTTCCTCGCTCTTCTCTGAGCCTCGGTTTTTGAGAGGTAACGACAAGATTGCGCCGCGTGTCATAGGAACTCGAATAACTGTTGAGATCGCCTATATAAGAGCGGTGCATGGTTGGACCTGAAAAAATGAAAAGCAGGAAGTTCAGTTTTCTAGGAACAGCAATTTATGGGGTAGAACAGTAAACACACGAGCAAGGTAGGAATCCTAAGTGTGTGTAGCATGCAGTCTAGCGCAACAAACTACTCGATGTTATTGGAGATAGAGATGCTCCAATTTCTATGATAGGCTTAACAAGTGGAGTTCGTGAAGTTCAGACAGGCTGAGAAGACATTTTCATGATCACTGTGGAAGAAGTTCTAGGAGGCAATACAAGTTGTGAGGTGTGTACGTCTCTTGTGAACTCTTCACCCAAAGTCACGTTGAGGTCACTTAAATCCGCAAATGTGTCGGAAATGACATCCTCTGTATTTACGGGAAGTGTGGGATCAACTTTAGTCATCTCAACATCAATGCTGCCTCCAGTTGCAATCTATCCTTTGTTGGGTTGCACACTAATGTCAGTTGAACCCTTACCCTCATGATGCTCAGTATCCACTTCTTCAGGAAAAGGCAGTTCAGGCTGACTTGATGTCTCAACTCCAGTAGCGGCATCCGAGCACTTCTTTAAAGAACTTTCTCCCGTAGAAGTTTTATCAATTGTATCATCTTTAGCACTCAGGGAATCAGATGTTTCAATCGTCGAAGGCAAATCCAAGGGTTGACCAGAAGCAAAGGATCTTGAAGGTGCAAGCAAAGCAAGTTCGCGAAGGGACTCTTCTGTGATAAGAATTTTTTTGGTTCTCTTCTTCTAATCTACAGCCTTTAAAGACTCAAGCATAGAACTGCGAGCTTCAGAATCTTTAATGAGCAATGGAACATCTGTAAAGAGAAAGAAGGAGGTTCAATAGTCGAAACTCAGAACAAGCTGGGTATGCAATTTAAAGTAAATATTTTCACCTCCATCCATCTAAGTGTTGTGAAGCTCTCAGGACATCGAACATAAAAGAATTGACTTACAAACCTAGAAACACTCTCTGGCCGGCCAAATACAACTTTATGATTCCGGGCAGCTTCAGCGAAGAAGATAAAGGGGTGATCCTTCCTTGTCTTGAAAACGCATAGATAACAGAGGTCTTCAAAGGTAGGCGCATAATGTCATGTCCTCATGAGCAGTATATATAGCCCCAACAAAGTGACATACCCATTAGGATGTAACAGATAGGAGCGATGGCTAAGCGACCAAGAACCATCTGTAAAATACATTGAAAGGAGGAACAACCCCACTAAGTAGCATCTGACGGTTGATAGTTACGAACCCAGGAGGTGGTTGGTCAAGGTTGTCGTCTTTTCCTGGAATAATGGCATCATCCTTAGGGATGCCAAACTGCTTACATGTCTGTTTATAAACACGTAAATTCATGGTTGTAGAGCATCTTTCCGGAGGTTGCTTGCTCAAAGGTCGAGGATCGGGAAAAAGTTGGTCTTCCACTGGTTCAGGTTGCATAGTTATGGCAGTCTCAGAGTCTTGTAGAGAAACTCCGGTTTGACTAGAAGTTGTTTCCTCTTTATCCTCATGACAACTCGAATTTTGGGGAGTCTCCATTCTATATAAACAATCTGGTTTACAAACACATCACAAGTGCGCGTTTCCTATGGGTGAAGTGCAATGTGTGATTGCAGTTGTAGTTTAATGCTTTAACTGATCATGTTGTCGATACGGGCGGTCGATGGCAAAATATTGGGCCCAAATCTTGTGTAAGTTCTAGTTAATCACAAGTATTTGGAAAAGGAAGAGATGTATCTAGAATCTCAAGTCGAAGTTTTAAAGTAATCAAGGCCTGGTTGCTCAAAGGTCGATGCAACGTTGATCACCAAGGGTTCAGATGCATTGGAGAGGTCAAATGATTGTTCTCCATTATGTCATTGTGCCTTGATTCTTCTATGTATCGCCTACGGCCCATACATGGATCACTGATGATCCATGGTTCGCACACGACCCATGGATCACAGGCAATCCATGGATGGATCGTGCACGATCCATGGATTATAGGCGGTCCATGAATGGACCGTGTTCGATCCAGGGATCGAGAACTATCCATCATTGGATCTTGAGAACTCCACGAACACAACAAAAAGATCAAGCTAGCCACTGAAGCATCACAAACTCGAGATCAGCATTGAAGATCGATCATTAACAGCCAAGTCTTCATCTCTTCAACACTTTGGCAAGACTTTTTGCATCACCAATTAGACTCGAGCACTTCATTTCTTCACAAAGCACACAATGATCCATCAATCTTTGGTGATCAGTGAGATACTTGCACAAACATCGATCAGTCAGTTTCAATCAACAACAACGACATTTGGATCGCGACACAATTCATCCAACTCTAATGATCAACAAGTCATCCACATGCATGTTGATTGGCTCTGCGTCATACAACATTCGCCGTGGTTCAATTTGATATTGAGGATCAATCACATAATATCAGGTTTTTGGTTCAAATCAGGGTTGCGGAGCAATCACGCAACAGTGAAATGCAGACCAACATCATCTACAGTAGAAGTTGCATATGAAAGCAATACAAGAATTCTATGCAAAATCCAACAAACATCAAATTATTTCAGCAGTAAAATTCATGGATGTCATAAGAAATTCTGAACACACCATACAAATGCAAATGCAAATTCAAATTAAAGTTGCAGATCAATCATGCAACGTCAACATAAAGACATGCAAAAGTGGTTCGGAATCAAACTCTTGGTTATGTTGAAGAAAATAAAAAGTTGGAAAACAGTTTTGGCACAAGATTAGCAAAAGGACGATACAAAAATTCTGTGCAAATCATGCAAGTTCAAACTCAAAAGTGAAGATTGCGAATCAATCACGCAATGCCAAAACGAAGTTCAATATAACTTGAGTACATAAGAACAACTCAAAATAAAAAACCCATGAAAGTCTTGACTGTTTTTTATTAAAAGGGAAAAATCTACAGCAAGCTAGATACAAAATCTCAAAATTCAAGCCAAAACCCTGGATCACACGATTCCAGATCGTTCTTCAGCTGAAAGGGATTAAAGCAGTTTGGTATAAAACTCATTGCAAAAAATCCCAATCCTAACCTAAAATCACCTCAAACAAGTTGCCAAACTAGTTTACTCAATACAGATCTGAACAATCGAATTCAACACACCACAAAACTTAATTTCAAGTCCTCGAGCATAACTCAACACCCAAAGTTCACCTTAAAAAAACCATTTCAACCTTGCGAATCCACAGATATCCCAAAACCCTAGGAGGTTCTACAGAAAACCCATAGAGGGGGTATAAAAATAAAAATAAATAATACAATACCCTACGGTAACAAATTTGATCTGAAGCTGGACGTAGGAAGGTTGTATGACTTGGATTAGTTGAACTTGAGTAGATCTGCGAAGCTTGAAGCCCGAGTTGGCTCAAATTAGAGGTTGCAATGACAGGCTCTTGAGGCTGACAGCAAGGACGACGAACTCGATTTCAATAGTGATTGAAAGTAAAGTTGAAACTGAAGGCGACTGGGTGTTTTCTGGCAATCAACAAAGCTTTGATGAGCTGTAGCATCAACGTTGATGAACTCGGCTGGAGTAAAAACCACGAAATCAAGTGCGAGAATTTTTCTTCAGAGAAGCTTATCCACCGTTAATTTTCCTTTTTACTGAGGAAGATGAAGGTGCGGAAATGAACCAAGGGTCTGTTCTTTGCAAGCGGAATCGCAGATTTTGAGCAAATGGCAGGTAGCGAAGAATGTGTTCTACGCGTTAAGCGGAGAATTTAAGCGGAGCATTTAAGCTGAGTATTTTATTTTTATTTTGTAATTTAATTATTAAATGATTAAAACTTAACAATATGATTAATGCAAAATAACACATTTAACCATAAATAACAGTTCAGTACATAATAATATTTCAAACCAGTTCACTACATAATAATAGACACATGCGAGCAACTACCTAATAAAAACATAAAAACGTACAACAAACTACTACTGTCTGCGGAATCTAGAAAGATGATAAGTCATGTACCCCAACAACTCCAAATCAAACAAGGTCTCAACCACCTCCAAAATAGACCTGTCGAGATGAAAAATCTCAATAATCTCCCACTGGCTGATATCAGTGATGGGCGAGAGAAGGGCATAGCATTTGTCCACTGCCGCGGAGAAACGCTCTATCTGTACGAAGGCCGGTTCGGGAGGAGCGGGTTCGGGAGGAGCTGCCCTACTAGATGTAGCCCGCGTCGACTGCCTCCGTGCAGACTGAACCGGCGGCGGACTATCTGAGGCGGCCTCTGGAGCGGGGGGATCTCATAACTGCAAGTTCCTGTGCCAATGCAGCCCCTAAAAAGCTGGTCCTGCTCACGAAACTTCAGAGGTGGTTGTCTCCTAAACCTTTGGTACAAGCGTGCAGGCCCATGCCACCAGTCATCTGATCCGTCCAAGCGGTCCTGCGAAGCATCCCAAAAACCGCCAGGAATCTGTAAAAGTGCATTCCATGAAGTCCATACCCTCTTCAAATTATTCCATTTGTTTTTTATTAGTATCTGCGTCAACTCGTCTTCAAACATCTCATTGAACTCAGCCTGCACCGCACTGAGGAATCTGTTGGTTCCTCGAAGACCAATATTGTTGAGGCAAATATCTATAAAAGCCTCAGTGCGATCCACTGGCCATAAAGCATTTGGGGCATTGGCAGAGCCAGAAGCAGAAGCAGACGAATGTGCCATTAGACTGGAAAAAGGAAAAAAATGAACATAAAAAAAACGTAAATAAAAAAAAAGTACCTAATCCCAAGCAGAAAGCAGAAGAAGGAGGAAGAAGGTAGGAGAAGTGAGGAGAAAGAAGGAAGGGGGGTTTGAAGGCAAGGAGCCAACGGCCCAAATTGAGCCGTTGGCTCAACGGTCCAAATATGACCGTTCGCCAACGGACGCGTCCGACGCGTCGGAGGCGTCCGTTGGCCAAACGGTCCGTTTGGACCAAAAGAACGCCCCCTAAGTCCAGGAATATAAGGAGACACGGTGAAGGGAAGCTGACCAATCCATCAAAATTGGGTCGGGCAAATGCCCATTTGAAATATGCGATATACTTCAAAACAAGGCAGATGTAATCCGATCATTCAAAAGACAGGCGATCAAATGAAAAATGATCAGAGTCGTTGATTTTTCGAAGTCCACGTTTTTCAAGAAAAATATGAGCTTCGAGGGGCAAATGTTAACTCCCTAGAAATCATAGATCGTATAAGGTCGTAAAGCATGGATCATTAATCCGGAAGTATGGATCAGCCCGCCTTGGTTCCATGTATCGCCAAGGATTCATGGCTACGGATCGTTCCACTCTCAAGTCCTTTGGTGCACCTGCCTTCTCTGATGGATCGGTCAGCTTTAAACCTCATGGATCATGTTGATGTTCAATTATATGGTTCAACAATAAGCATGTTTGAGTAAGCGCATAGCTGATGTGACATTTATGAACAACGTCTAAACAACGATGGATCGGTCACTCTCTTTAGGGACGGGTCATGTGTAAAGTCACTGCGCAACATATGTGATGGAATGTGTATCACCAATAGGACGGATCATTCGTTATGTGTCTGGACAGTTACACATGCAGCAACCTGTGGTGCAATTTAATATATGGATCAAATATTGTATTTAACTATGGATCGTCAGGTCAAAGAGATGGGTTCGCTCATTCTTGTTGTACATTATTTAATGGTCGTGCTAGCATGATTTAATTCATATAGTTTGCATGGATCGTTCTAGTTCAAATTATATGGGTCTGCAATGGTTTCAGCTCAGTGGCAGTTGAGTAAATATCATGGAAACCATGTACACACATATTTACAACTCTACCACTTCACTCGAACTACATCTATAAATACCAAACCTCCACACACATTCAGGGGACCGAATTTTCCAACAATGAAGTGCTGTCCAATTCATTTCTCAACAACTCAAAATCAACTCCAACCCCATTAAAGTTTTTCCAAGCTTTGACCCTCCATCTCAACCACCCTGAAATCATCGAGAATCGTCCAAGTGCTCAATTGTTGAAGATATATTCCAACAATCATCGCAAACGAAGAGATCTCATCATTTCAACGGTGAATTCAAGAGAATTGAAAGATTGGAGATTGAAGAATTTGGAGAAGTCAGAAAAAAGGAGATATTTTGATTGTAAAAGAGGAAATGTATAAAGCAATGACAATTGTGTACCTTGTAATTATTGGAAAGCTAATGAAATCTCCTCTCATAGTAGATGTAGGTCGAAATTGGGACCGGACCACTCTAAATCGCCTCCACTTTACTTTTTCCTTGCATTTTTTTCTCTTAACTTTGTGTTAGATTAATTTTGAAGTGTTGATAAGCATTTTGGGTGTTAATGCCACTTTTTACATTAACACATACCTTCTATATATAGTGGAATTGTCTCCTATCTCGGCCCACTTTCACTAAAATTATGGAAGTAAATATTCATAAAACACAAGTGAATATAATATAACAAAAAAAATGAAAATCTTAATGACTTAAAAGCTAACCTGGATGCATATAACCTTTTTCGCTGCCTCACTGCATATAAGGTCAAAATAAGGAAAGGTAAATCTAGGGAAAATTCAGAAGAAAAAAAATCTATTATAAGGCTTTATTATCAGATAAGGTGCATACTCTATCAATAGAGTAGCGCTTCCAGTAACTTTGTCTTCCCTGAGTTAGTGAAAATGCATTTCCTGTGCGTGTATATTGCTCCTAACAGAATAGAAGATGCCACAACATTAAGAAAATGCACAGTTCAACTTTGAGTCATTCTTGAATCATTGCTATGTTGATTACCCCCGTTGATGGTTAAATTGGTTAACCATCCAAAGATTTTCTTCACGTTCCACCTATAACAGCACAATAAACAACATCATGCACTTTCATAGCATTTTCTAGCTGCCAAATACAAAATGGAAATGGTCCTAATGGAAGCTCCTTGTTTTTCTGCAACCTATTTTGGCCTTTTCCTAAAATCAAAAACTGTATGTTATAATAGTGCTAGATGCCATTTTGATTAAATAAAAAATGGAAAACAATTTGCAAAATTTATTTCTATAAACATAAGAAGGTAAAGATTAAAATACCTAATTCCCAGTAGAATACAGAAAATTTACTAAGTGTTTTTATCCAAGTTTTGTAACAAACTCAATAACCATTTTTAAATAGAATGCTTTAAAATTTTAAATATACAGTGTTTTAAGTAAAAACAATATTGCATGGTTTTCAATCTTGCAAATTTCTTTATGTATAACAACTAATTCAAAAATATGTGAAGGAAGGTGAGACGACCCGAACTTCCCCGTGAAGGAAAGCGCGGATAGAATTGAGTACAAGACAAAATAGAACGCAAACAGAAGAACATTTCATTGCTATTACAACAATTCCATCAGATACAAGAATATACAGAGTATAAATGAATAAATTACATTCGACAAATATCAGAGATTACAATAAATTACATAGCAGCGGAAAATAATACAAAACACAACTGAAAGTAATACACGGATACAGAGCTTTCCGAGCATCGTTCCAGCTGTAAATCAGGACCCTGTGAATATAAATCTGCAAAACCAAAACTACTAGCTACCCGTGTGGAAAATAGGGGCACCCAGAGTTTAGGTTAAAACAATAAACTCCAGGTCAGTCATGTGACTGGTGTGAGAACTAAAACAGTTATTAATCTTTATTTTTAAAGTTCGGTAAATCACGGGACCACGCCGTATAACACGGAACGGGTTTCCTCCCAAGAATACCAGTGCATAAAACAAACAGCGCAATGCTAAATAAAGAAAAATGAAGCTGTTATAAGACCCAGGTCCCATCACACAATGCAACGCAAGCCGGAGGATAGGGTTTTTACCTTATAACAGCCAAAGCATGCTTGATACGTTTAAAACACATTATTTTGATATTACTATAGGTGTATAGTGTCAAAACAATTTCAATCATAAATATCAATCATAGGCGGCATGAATGACCCATACCACTATGTCGTCATACTAGGTTCTACAAATAAAACCGCACTATCACGTATTGGAAATTGGATTTCCGTCATGAGCCGAGGCAAGGGGCAAGCTCCTCTCCGCGTTCGAGACACTCTAGCAATGCCTCAGGACCCCACTCTGATCCTTTGGAACCTCCAAGGCCGGTCCTCTCTTACTTTTGAGGATTAATTATTCCTGAACACACGTTTCCCGGTCCTTACAGACCTATATCCGAGGTGCCTCGTATCCAACAACCACACAGGTGAAAAGTATATAAATGTCAGGGCTGGTAGGTCACTGACACCACCCTAGCTAGAAAGAAACGTCGTGCACTCCTTGGGTCCGTATCCCGTTTTTGACTCATACCGAGGTGTGAGGCTCGCGAATTCACGTTATACACAAAGTTATGCCACACAGGCCGTGCTTTGATCATCAACCACAAGACTTTGCTTTTCAACAGAAGCCTTGATCAATTGCCACTTACGCGTGCCACATAGGCAATTCATTCCATGCGACTGATGTCCATCGATATACAACCTCTGAGCTCGTACGTCTCAGAGAAGGGCGTTAAGCAAGAGAATAAATTCTCCGCCGCCAAACAGATGTATATTTAATAGAGATCAATCAACACAGAATAAAATCCAATGTCAGACACACAATCCATTTACAAGTTCGTTCTGGGTCTGAACGAAACCGGAGGCACTTTCCTCGCATATCCATCCATCTCCAAGTACGTCTGGACGATCACCAACTGATTCCCTCATCCTGGGTGTACAGCCCAATCAAGATCATCAGTAATCACCCAAACGATGTGAAGACTTCCGGTCTTCAACCACCGTCTTCATGTTCGACATCTCGTCGAATCGGTTATTCAGAATGGGTATAACCCGGCCTTTCTGAATAACCCACGTATATAATAAACAAATGTTACACAAACACAACAAACGCCTCGTTCCAATTCAGAATATTCTTTTATTCACAAAAACACATTCTTAGGGAAATGTTCCCATTAATTTTATCCAAGATAAATTCTTCTAAATTTATTCTATAATCTTCCTTTGGATATCATTTCAAACTAGTCGGGATTAGCAAACCACACCGAAGTAATTATTTATTTTATTTCCCAATCCCAACCTATATATCCCATGGAGAAAACTGGTAATACTCCACATCTAACACCACGGTGTTATCGGTAAAATTAATTACCATTTCACGTTCAAATCTAATTAATGATTTAACTATCGCTTTGGAGCAAAACTGGTGGTACTCCATTCTCGATCACCTTTCAGATTTGATAATTTAAATTATCAATTCACATTTTTAATCTAATTAAAGATTCATTAAAACTCCACTTAGTTTTAATTATTTCAAAAATCGATATCTTGCCTTTAACTGGGTTAAAGAACCAACGTCATCTAAAACACGATTCACGATAAACCCAAATCACATTTGATATTAAATACAAGGCTCTGAATAGAAAATATATCGGCTTATATTCAATATCAAATTCTGAAACCAACATATATCGTATTGGAAATAACGATATAAAATATATCTTTCAAATTCCCATAACAATATCTGTATAGTTACGAAATCCAACATCGAAATATCCCGAAGATAATTTCGATTCAACTCCAGTCCAATCCACGTATTGGGAATATTGATTATTTTTAAAATCACTTTCAAATTCAATTTATTTATTTCAAAAATAAATTGATTTTAATTCTAGTTCAAAACTAGTTCATTTCGACAAAAATCTATTTTTATCATTTCAAATGTGGAATTCTTCATCCCAGTTCTTTCCAATTCACATGTTATGATTTTACACAAATTATTAATATTTTTAATAATTTTATCAAGGCCCGTACAGTCGATTTCCAACAACGGCCATCGGACTGCCCTTACATCGACCTTTTTCAAATTTGATTTGGACATAATTCCAAATCCAACTGTTAGATTTCAAATTTCTAATATTCATTAGAAAGCTCTTTTCGATACGAACCCAACGGTTCTGGTTTTAGGAGAATCCGACGGTCGGATCTCCCGCAACGTCAATTCGAAGTCAATGGTCGAAATTTACGAACTGCCGCGGAGCGGCGCGTTCTATTCAGGCCATTATATATAATATATATATATATTATATATATTTCGTCAATTTCCTTTTAAACGTATTTTATAAATCGTTTTAACTTCGTTTCAAAACCATTTCAACACTATTTCAATTTCTAATCAAAACTGAATATTTTATATCATTACTATATAAATGATAATATTTTCAAAACGTTATATTTTGAAATCACTTCTTTTCTATATTCATTATAAAAACGAATATAATCGGTATAAATATCGTTCACGTCAAAATAGCGCAACTCTAATCAACACGGCTTTATATATTTCAATAGATCCGTTATTCTATTCAACAAATGAATATTTATTCCATTCAACACATGAATCTATATTTCTTCCAACACCTGATTAATCTCAACACATGAGTACTGTCAACACATCACTATTTTTGTTATGTAAAATATTTTATAAAACTATGGTATCTATCGTTTGATTTTTAATTAGACTTCTACTGGGAAGTAGTTCTAATTTTAAATATGATAAAGATGTAAATTTTATTGTTAAAATATTTCACTCAACACATGAACATCGTCAACACATGACTATTTTTATATTCAACACATGAAATTTCTTTTATAATATTCATTATTTCCCCGATTGGAATGAGGCCCAATCAATCACCATATAATGTTAATTATATGGATTCCATACAACACATGTATATAATAGCATTGAAAAATAATCAATCATCAACCAAAGTGCACTACACTGTATAAGCATCAAATATAGATATCTTACGCTTATAACAGCCTGTCAATCAATCGATCGACATATTTTATCAATCAGGATGAGTGAACTTCCAAATTTCATCCCAACACCCGTGTGGGGTTTCAAACAATCAAACACAGATTTTATTTGTGCAGTTGGGCGATGTGTAAAATTTATCGTCCCAATCAATGTCCTTCAAATAGGTGTACATAAACAAACCGTCCGGTTTGTAAATGAATATTTTATTTCATTCACTTCCACGTTAAAAATTATATTTTTAACGATAAAATATTCTATTTCAACACATGAATTTCTATTCAGTTCATTTACACAATAAAAATGATATTTTTATTTTTCTAACATATTTTGGGAAATTTCGGCGGCATAACGGCACAATACTAGAAACGGGACGAGACCTAGCCTTATCCCCGGTCTAGTGAAGGCCCATGCCATTCACACATCAATCAAATCCATTCTATTTCACCAAACAATTCAATTCAAACCAATTAGACTAGCCAACTACACAACCAATCAAATAAGTCCATGGTCTGTGGACGATTGTGTCGGGTGCTACTAAGCACCGTCTGCATCCTAGTATATATATATAACTAGAAAAAGAAATTTGAGTGAGAAGTTCTCACCGACTAGCTAAACCAAACGCCACGACTCTTCTTATGTAGAAAATCTTGTCGTTCTCGCCTTTTGTCACTTTCACCGCCCGTAGTCACTACATATGTAAAAATCACATTTTTATATTATTGCTATGTATATAAAAATCACATTTTTATATTGTTGCTATGTATATAAAATTCACATTTTTATACTACTATTATATAGATAAAAATTCTATTTTTACAACGGTGTTCATATAATAAAGATTATATTTTTATATCGCCACTTATATAAAAATCACATCTTTGCTCCTTTTACATAATAAAGATCAAATCTTTAATACTTCAATAATGTAAAAATCATATTTTTAATCTTCTACTAATATAAAAATCATATTTTTATTAACTTCATATGTCAAAAATCATAGAAGCTTTAAAGCGGAGAAAACTCACTTTTTTTTTTCTAACGCCTTTTCTGAACTGCTGAATTGTTGTTCGAGCTCCAGACTTTGCAAACAAGCTTCAATCTTCACACCATCTTTTTTTCTAGCACAAGCACGCCATTCTGAACAACTTTTGCCTAGTGGTCTTCTTGCCGAAAATGTGGCATTTCGCCGGAATTCGCGAAAGTACACGAATTTTGCCGCTTCCGGACAGCAGACTTTAAACGCGTTTTCCGGGCAGCTCCGAATTCCAAAGCATGACTTCCATATAGCCAAATCGAAGAGAATTTCGCGCTCTACAACTTTGGTCTAGAGGGACTTTGGCCAAAAACGCACCGTTTGGGAGTTATTCACGAAATACGGTCAGGGACTTATTTGCAAAACGGGTAATTTTGGTGAAAATGGGTTTTTGGGTGTAGCGGGGCCCACGGCCGGAATTGAGGGGGCTGGAGGGGGGCGCGGGCCTGATGGACGTGGGGGAGGGTGTGGGTGGCAGTGGTGGGGCCCGTGGTGGCCGCGGTGGTGGTGTTTGGGTGTAGGGTTTGCTAATTGAAGAGAGAGAGAAGAGGAGAGAGAGAGGAGGAGGAGGAGGTGGCCGGAGGGGGGTGGAGGAGGCCGACGGCCAGTGGTGGCAGCGGGGGAGGAGGGGCAGCGGTGGTGGTGGAGGAGGAGGCCATTTTTGAGTTTTTGTGGAGGAAGGAGGAAAAGTGAATTTATGAAATAGAAAAGGAGGAAAAGTGATTATATGCTAGTTTCTCGCGTATCGTCCGAACACAAACGATCTCCGATGGCCGCGGATTTCGGACATGAGATAGTAGACATGAAGACGAGTCCAACGAAACAAGTTTCGTCGAATTCCGAGTTCGTTTGACCGTCCGTTAAAAATCACAAAAATGCTCAGATAAGCTCTAAAAATGCGATTTTGGCGCACCTTTTCTTCTCGCACGCTCACATGCTAACTCAAAAAATCATGCCCTTTTGGATTTAACCATTATTAGATGATACGAATCTAGAAAAAAAAGTAGAATTGAATTCCGAGGTCGTATCAATAATGTTCCTTTGTAAAATGACTGCTCGCTTTACCCTGAACTGTTTCAGCTCGCACGGCCACATACTAACTCCGTTCGACGCGCCATTTGGAACTCAATAATGATTTGCCATTATGAATCCATAAAAATTTATCTCGTCGAATTCTGAGCTCGTATGCAAAATTTCACTTTTTAAGGGCTATGTATTGTTAACCGAACAACTCCAGCCCATAGCCACGATTCCGGATATCGGAATATATCGAAGCTTATACTTTCCGGAGTTCCAAACGGCATTTTGAACTCAATGGAAGTGGTTTCGAGTCCAAATTCATCCGTATGCAAAATATGACTTTTTGGGCCATGTATAATTTACATAGCGACTATTTTGAATTTTCAACTGGGCATAACTTTTGATTCCCGCTATGAAATTTCAATTTGTCGGATTCGTTGGAAAGATATTATCAATTAGATTCTAATATTTTCAGTTTCACTAAAATCCGGATTGTTTTGCACCCGGTACATTCATTTGAAGTTTGAAATCGAATTATCGAACTACCGCGCCATTTTCAATTCTATTTATAATTATATATAAATATTTATATTCTAACGACGACGTATATAAATATATACGTCCTATATATATTCAAAATAAATTTCTCGTTGTTATTATTTAAAATAATCAAAATTCGCTAAAATTGCCAAAATGAAAATTTTTAAACTGGCTCAGAATTTCCGGGTTATTACAGAAGGAATCTACACTGTCTGATTTGAAGTCAAAAATAGTAAAGAAATAATTTTTGTTCAGGTAATAAAGGATTTTTCTGAATCACACATTAAAACAGGAAAGATTAATTTGAGTACATCCAAGAAAATTATGCATATTTAGGTAAATAAATAAATTAGTTTACAAATTTACCCTAATCAATTAACTTAGGTAGTTAGGTAAATAAAATGGCAAAATATTATCATCTACAAAAAATCAATAACTGGTTGCATATGTTAATACTAATTCATGTAAATAAACAAGGTCACCATTTGAATCTTTGCATGTTCCATAGAATTGTGTGAATCCAAAATAATAAAGAACGTACAACATATTGTTATTAGTTTCACATAATAAAAGTTATTCAAGTCAAGTTGTGATTAGAAGCTTTGTTTGTTCCGAATAATTGTGTGAATCCAAATTAATAAATAAAATATAGCATATTTCTTTAATAGTTATGCAATCAAGGAGAAATAAAAAACTAAGCTGGACAATTGATTAATCTAAGTTATAAATTGAGATTAGACTCTTAGAACGAACATAATATAGCAAGAACCCAAAATAATTTAAGGAACATCACTTGACTATTTTGAAGCATTATTTTAGGCTGCAAATAAAACAAAATCAAAAAATTTGGAAACTTTATAAAGGGAAAGATGAAAGGTATAAAATACTAATTTATGGAAGCAAAGCAATTTTCTTTTTTTATGTGTTCAAGAATAAAAGGAGGCAATATTTGGCTATGCATATAAGGAATTTTGGCAAGAAAAATGTTACCCAAGGCATGCAACCATTATATAGCACATAAAAAATATAACTAAGGAAAGAGTCTACTGAAAAAATGAATTGTTAGGCAATAAAATGGCTAAGTTTTACAATGCACCAAATCGTTGATTAAATATAGAAAGTTAAGCAATGTTAAATATAATGGTCCCATGTACTAAATATACAAACAAAAATAGAAAATTAGCCATGATGGTAAAGTTAAGCAATGTTATATTAGTAGTAAGTTATTACCATTTGGATATTTATGAACAAAATTATCTCTCTTCCGAAATTCACAATATTAGCCCTGATAGTAATCCTCCCAAAAAGCTCATTGTGTGCCACTTACAAATTTGTCCCTACATCTCCAAAATATGATATTATTAAAATGGTAGATGTAGGGTGCGTTCGCAGCAAATAAATGGCACGTTGGAGTTTTTGTTCGCGTCCGACGTGTCCGACGCATCGGAAGCGAATACCATCTTCCACGTTCAAATGAAACGATTGCTGAACGTTGAAAATCAAGCCGTTGGCGTCCGACGCGTCCGACTCGTCGGATGCCAACGACTTGATTTTCAACGTTCCTCCCACACACCTATAAAACCCTCTCACCTACACCTTCCTCTTCATCCACACTACACTCCTCCATTCCTCTTCTAAAATTTTCTTCTACATTATTAAATTTTCCATTTTTTAGTATGACCAATCGAAAGGTTGCACATCACTGGTCGTTTACTGCAACTCAGATTATGCTGCAATGTTCGGTTGATGCATATGGTGCTTGTGGCATCAACAAAAAAGGTGTACATAAAGCAATTACAGAAAAGTTCAACGATGCAATAGAAACCATTCCAGACATCGTACCGATTGACGAAACCAAGATCCGAAACAAATATGACAGTCTTCGACGGGATTGGATGAAATGGGATTCACTGATGAACAAGACTGGCGCGGGTTGGGATGCATACAAAGGAACGGTGTCTGGAAGCGATGAATGGTGGGAAGATCGTGTTAAGGTCTGTAAATTTATTTTGTTACCATTCCTTTGTAGACAGTTTCTTACAATTTATTTCTTACATTTAGGAATTTGGAACGAGTGTCTTGAAATATAAGAAACGACCAATAGAAAACTTAGCTCTGATGCAACAATTATTTCGTGGGACGAATGCAACTGGTCAATCGTCATACACTCCTGCTGCTAGTGTACAACCGTCGCAGACTAGCACGCCGCCATCAACACAAAGCACGTTTGACAGGACATGGAATTTCGATGGGTTTTTGGAACCATTGGAAGACACGCAAAATAATCATATTCCAAACTTGAATTCGCCATCAAATCCTCCAATGCAACAAACTTCAATGAATACACCAAATTGTGAAGCTCCAAGAATCCCTCCGTCAACCCAAATTCCAATGAATCCGCCCATTCAACCAACTGCACGTCAAAATTCAAGAAGAAAATGTGGTGAAAGTGACGATAAGATGACTATGCTCATTGACCTAATGCACGAGAGTCAGATGAAAAAATCTCGGACGCATTCTGATAGTCCTAATACGGGTACTAGCGTGGAATCAACGGGAAGTTCTACAACTTATGCAAATACGGTAGCTCGTATGCAACGTCTTAGAGCAACGGGTGAGTTTGATGTTGCAGACGCACTATTATTTGTGTTGGACCCCAAAATAAATGATATGTTCACTGCTCTTCCGGATGAGATAGCGAAAAGCTGGTTGATTAGAGGGCTTGCAGACAAACGCCACGACCAAGAATACCAAACTTATCTGATAAATAGCAACAAGTAGGAAGTTCATGTCATCGTGTTATTGTATTTCTGTCGTATTTATGTTTGTATTTTCTTTTGTGTAATGAAATGTAGTCATTTTGTTCAACTGAAATTAGTATTTAATTAACTCAAAACAAACAAATTAACAATTAAAATACCACGCTCAAATACCCCGTTCGTAGCTAAAAACACATTTTCCCTTCGCTACAGTACCACGCTCAAATGGCACGCTCAAATGCCACGCTCACGTTCGTTAAGAACGCACCTGTAGTAGTTACTATCACAAAGATATGTTATGTGTTCACTTCACCATCATAGATTTTTAATGCATAAATGATCACACAAAATATTTAGCTCTATACTGACAAAAGTCAGCATAAATTATTCACATAATTTAAGCACCAGATTGAATAAAAGCCTATTATACAACAAATTAGCATCCAAGTTAAAGACTATTATGGATAATCGAGATTCAAGAATATCTGGAATTGGGACTATAGTAAAATTTGTGTAATCTGTTGTCACTACCACATTTAAGTTAATATCTAACGAATAAGCTGATGAAGCAAAAAAAGCTGTCAATATTTTTGCCATCTTGGATTTATATTACCAAGCTTTACTATTGTTTCAATATAGGCCCGGGAAGCAATTCCAAATTTCATGTCAACCTTATGTTTGTTCATGAGATATAGCATTCATGCTTGGTTCTCCCCCGAGTTTGAAAAAAGAATTTCTTTGAATACTTGTTTGATTCACTATGGGTTATGGAGAAGATGGGTCATGGGTTAACATATGATATTGTTAAATTTAAAGGAGCTAGATTGTATGTGAAATGAAACTTCTTTCATTGTGTTATTGAAATAAGTGTTTTATTTATGATACAAATGAACACTATCACCGTGCCAACATTTAGTAACTGGCAACATATTTTTATTTATAGTCAATGTTTGCTATTTATCATACCCCATTCTAACAAACCCAAAGTTTGTTGAAATAAAAATCATGAACAAACAAAGTAAATTAATTAACACAAAGCCATGCCATAGGTGGACACAAATCTGAAACTCTATTGTTTCTATAACAAAAGAGCAAAAGAAACATTATTATCAATAAAGGAACAGTATTTAAGTACCTTCCATAACTCTAAAATCTCCTCAATATCTTCGAAATATCTAAATATAATACAAAACCATAGGTTAACCAATGGATATTCAACTTTGCGAACCTTACTACATGGATAAATTGACTACACTGGATTAATTAAATAATTTAGATAAGGACTTAATTGATATATGGAGGGAATGAAAGACTATAGCTTTTGGAATATGGTTCACGCCTGCTGTATGCAGCTGAATACATGTTTTAGTGCAATGTTTTTTATGTGGGCCAAATACTAGTTAAAGCCCTAGTAAACCAAATATATGTGCTGGCTTTTCACGCAAGAAATGTGAGAGTGCCTGAATGAGTAACTGTGAGAAACAAATGGTAAGGTTCAGCTTCCATGAGAGAAATTGTGTAAGCTTCGTTTGTATCTCGCGTTTGCTTCTCCACCATGGTAAATAAAATCGCTCTCTCTTTGCTCAAGGACGTAGGCTATTTGCCGAACCTCGTTAAACTTTGTGTTCTCTCATTTGTTAGTTTTTATTTGTTACTCTATAGATACTTTATAGATACTATCAAAAGTATGCTTCCGTTGTATAGAAACTCAGATCTACAATTAGTATCAGAGCACCCTGTTTCAGTTTCTAGAGTTGTGATGCTGTTTAGTTGAGTGCACAGAAGATGTTTGTGTTTATTCCTGAAAGCTATTTGTGTTGAATATGAACGAATCGAGTCCATCTGAGACTGTTGAAATTGTTCAAGTACCAAAAGATGAAAGAACGGTTTATCATAGAGCAAAGTTAGAGGTAGACAAGTTCAGTGGTACCAATAACTCCGGCTTATGGAGGAATGGTGTGGCTGATGCTCTTGAACACTTGATTTAGAAGCATGTTTGGGAACAAAGAAGCCTGATAAGTGGTCAGATGAGCAGTGGGAGAAGAATCAAAGGCTTTGCTTGGCTACGATCAGGGGCTGCCTGGAAGCCATATTAGAGTAAACTACCAACATGAAACCTCGCCCAAAATACTATGGAAGAAGCTTGAAGCTAAATATATTGTGAAGAATGTGGCAAATAGAATTCATTTGAAAAGAAATTTGTACCGGTTCAACATGAAGAACGGTGCATCTCTAACCGAGCACATAGAATCATTTAATAAGCTTCTAACTGAGTTGGTCAACTATAATGAGATCACTCCAGATGAAGAAAAGGCTATATGTTCGGTGAATTCTCTTTCTGATAAGTATGAACCCGTAATCAAGTCTTTGATTCATGGCAAATACAATCTCACTTATGATGAAGTTGTCACTGCATTACGCAGTGAAGAATTTCGTAAGATGGACAGAGATGATATTTCTAGAGAAGATAGTGGTGATACACTATTAGTGAGATGTAGGAAAAATGATCGCAAGAAAAATGTTGGCCAACATCGTGATAAGAGTAGAGCACATTCAAAAGTAAGGGGGCGTTTGGCTAAAGATGAATGTGCTTTGTGTCATGAGAAAGGCTATTGGGCTCAAGATTGTTCCAAAGTGAAGGAGCAAAAAAGAAAAACAAGAGTGCAGCAAAGGTTGTGCAGTCCAACAAAGATGCAGGGGGCTGAATCGGACTTTTCCTTAATCACAGTGCCTTCAATTCTTTTGGGAAAAGATGATGATATGTACAAGGCTTGGGAGCCAATTTTCATGTGACTCCCAATAGAGAATGGTTCTCAAGCTTTACAAAATTTGATGGTGAAGTATTGATGGGAAATCATCATTCTTGTAGCAATATGGGGATTGGAAGTATTCGGCTAAGGTTGCATGATGGGGTGATTAAAGAACTGAAAAATGTGAGGTGTGTGCCAAGTATGAAAAAGAACTTGATTTCTTTAGGAATGCTTGAATCCAAGGGGCTTAGACTTGATGGTCGAAATTGTGTTATGAAGGTGATCTCTGAAGCTATGGTTGTCATGAAAGGCACACGTCGTCACAACTTATATTACTTGAATGGGAGTACGGTGATTGGTGATGTAGCTACAGCTGAATAAGGTGAAGTTGAAGCTAAAGAAACTGCCATGCTATGGCACATGAGACTTGCACATCCAGGTGAAAAATCTTTGAAGACTTTAATACAACAAAATTCATTGAAAGGGGCTGCTACTAGTAAGCTCGGTTTCTGTGAACATTGTGTAAAAGGCAAGAAGACCAGGTCTCATCTCATTAAAGGAATGCATAAATCTAGTGGTGTTTTGGATTATGTACACTCGGATGTATGGGGTCCTTCCAAAAATGCATCTTTGGGAGGTAAGCATTGGTTTGTGTCTTTTATTAATGACTATTCTATGCATGTATGAGTGTATGTTATGAAATAGAAAAGTGATGTTCTGGAAATATTTATGAGATGGAAGAAAGCAGTTGAAACTCAAACGGGTAGAAAACTCAAAGTGCTTCGTTCAGACAACGGTGGAGAGTACACAGTGATCCATTTCACAAAGTATGTCAAGATGAGGGAATCAAAAAGACATTTTACAGTTAGAGACACACCACATCAGAATGGAGTTGCAGAGAGAATGAATCATACATTGTTAGAGAGAGTACGATGTATGTTATCAAATTCGGTTTTGAGCAAAGCATTCTGGGCTGAAGCTGTTACATATGCATTTTTCCTTATCAATCAGTTGCCTTCATCTGCACTAAAAGGAAAAACACTTATGGAAGTGTGGTATGGTAAGCCTACTTATGACTATGGTATGATCCATGTGTTTGGTAGTCCTGTTTGGTATCATGTAAAGGATAATAAGCTTAGTGTGCATGCCATTGAGTCAATATTTGTTGGCATGAAGAGTGGTGTCAAAGGATTCAAGCTGTGGAACCCTGTTGAAAAGAAGATGATCATAAGTAAGATGTTACATTCAATGAAGATGTCATGTTGAAGTCAAATGATGCTAAACTCACAGAAGTTAGCACTAGAAGCCCCAGCAGCTCCAACAGCCCCAAAAATATGCAGCGTGTGAAGTTTGATGTTGTAACGCAAGCTCCAAATGTTATTGAAATGTCAAAAACTGCTGCTGAAATGTCAAAATGCTACTGAAATGTCAAAAATTGCTACTGAAATGTCAAAAACTACTGCTGAAATGGCAGAATCTGATGCTGAAATTGATGAAAGCTCAGCTGATCCAAGCAATGCTGGTGATGCAGAAATTGGATCAGAAAAAGCAGTGGATACAGAGATGAATATGCACGAATCAATTTCTACAAGCAGGCGAAAAAGGGATATCAAGAAACCAAGTTGGTTTCGAGATTTTGTAACCTATGCTTTGTCAGTTAATGATGAAGGAGTTCCTGAAACTTATACGCAAGCTATTCATAATGTTGAATGTGAGGAATAGCAAGAGGCTATGAGTGAAGAAATGGCATATCTTCAAAAGAATGACACTTGGTTTCTTACCAAACTTCCAAAAGGCAAGAAATCAACTGGATGTAAGTGGGTATATACTAAGAAAAAAGGAGCAAAGAAGAATGAGGTCCGCTACAAGGAGAGACTAGTTGCAAAAGGCTATGCTCAAAAGGAGGGAATTGACTATAATGAAGTGTTTTCTCCGGTTGTGAAACACTCCTCTATTCGCATTTTGTTAGCCTTGGTAGCACAATTTGACTTGAATCTTGTTCAAATGGATGTAAAACAACGTCCTTACATGGAGACTTAGAGGAGGAAATTTATATGTCTCAACCAAGTGGATTCAAAGCTTTCGGTGGATAAGATCTTGTATGTAAGTTGAAAAGATCATTGTATGGATTGAAACAATCTATGAGGCAATAGTATAAACGATTTGATCGCTTTATGTTTGATCAAGCATACACAAGGAGTCATCATGACCATTGTGTTTATTTGAAAAAACTAAGTGACGGTTCTTTCATTTATTTGCTTTTATATGTAGATGATAGGCTCATTGCATTGGCTTGCAAATATGAAATTAACAAATTAAAATGTAGGTTTTCGGCTGAATTTGAAATGAAGGATCTTGGAGATGCTAAGAAAATTCTTGACATGGAAATTCATAGAGACAAGGTGAATGGAAAAGTATGTTTATCTCAAAAGGCACATTTGAAGAAGGTATTAAAGAAGTTTGGCATTAATGAGAGCACCAATACAATAAGCACACCTTTGGCAGCTCATTTTAGATTAAATGCAAATATGTGTCCTTCTTCCAATGATGAAATTCAGTTTATGGAAAATGTACGGTATGCTAATGTCGTGAGGAGTCTTATGTATGCGATGGTATGTACACGACCTGACATTTCACATGTCGTGAGTATGGTTAGTCGTTACATGCATGCTCTTGGAAAAGAGCATTGGAATGCAGTCAAATGGATTTTGAGATATCTTTTGGGAACTATTGATGTTGGTTTGGAATTTGTGAAATACATAAACACAAATCAGTTATGTGTTGGATATGTAGACTCAGATTATGCTGGTGATTTGGATAAGAGACGTTCCACTACTGGATATGTGTTTACATTGGCTGGTGGTCATATATGTTGGAGATCGAGTCTGCAGTCGATGGTAGTGTTGTCTACTACCGAGGTAGAGTACATGGCTGTGACTGAAGCTTTTAAAGAGGCTATATGGCTATATAACTTGTTAGATGACTTGGGAGTGGTGCAAAATCATCTTGTTGTGCATTGTAATAGTATGAGTGTCATTCACCTAGCAAACAATTAAGTTCATCATGCCAGAACAAAGCACATAAATGTGCGCTATCATTTCATCAGAGATGTATTGGTTGAAAATCAAATTTTGTTGGTGAAAATTGATACAAAAGAGAACCCAGCAGACATGTTGACTAAAGTAGTTCCATATGCCAAGTTCAAGCATTGTATTGACTTGATTATTGTGGTTGATGTTTGATATATGATACCCAGATTTGGTGGTGGTTCTTCGAAACATTATGAAGTCTCATTTGAGACATGAAGAAGAACTACGGCAGCTTGATCCTCATGGGTAGTAGACAACTACTATTTTTGGTGTTGCAGCTGGTTATGAGGTAATTTGGAGTATTTTTTGTGTGATCATCTCATGCTTTTGAGCATGATCTGAGGTGGAGAATTGTGGAATATGGTTCACGCCTGGTGCACGCAGCTGAATACATGTTTTAGTGCAATGTTTTTGTATGTAGGCCTAATACTAGTTAAAGACCAAGTACACCAAATGTATGTGTTGGCTTTTCATTCAAGAAATGTGAGACAGCCTGAGTGAGTAACAGTGAGAAACAAATGGTTAGGTTTAGCTTCAGCTTCCATGAGAGAAATTGTGTAAGCTTCATTTATATCTCTTGTTTGCTTCTCCACTGTGGTAAATAAAATCACTCTCTTTTTGCCCGAGAACATTGGCTATTTTTCGAACCTCGTTAAACTTTGTGTTCTCTTATCTTTCAGTTTTTATTTATTACTCTATAGACACTTTTATAGATACTATCAAAGTATACTTCCGCTGTATAGAAATTCAGTTCTACATAGTTCACACAGAAATTCATTTATTACACTATTACTGGATAAAACTAAAATTATATAATTACCGTAGTACACCGTAACAATAGCTCACTAATGATATAAATATTTGTTAGTTAAGTGATGTTAGATCCAAAAATGGCTCTAACACCCAAACTAGCAATAATTCTAAATGAAAATGAAATCAAAAAGCAAAGGAAAACACACGATTTATAGTGGTTCGGCGTTAAAGAGCCTACGTCCACTTTCTACTTTTTGAATTGATGATTTTGATATAAGTACACTAATGATTCTCACTCAAATTCACTCATACAACACATAGATCCACTCAATTCTCTCAAAAATATAGTTTGAAAGATGATTATGATCTGAATATGGTGATGAAATTCGGTTGACAAGAGGGTTTGAATTCTGAATTTGCCAAAAGATCTCTTCAAATGACCCTTGGAGGTGTATTTATAGGTGAAAAATCTCCTTAGAGTGGCTCCGGTTCGAGGACACGTGGCAGGCATCCAATGAGAATCGGGTTCGGATAGAACAAGATGATGACAACACAACTGTGTCGTGGGTGAACGTGGGGATGTGGCCATCTAACCGCTCCGAGTTTCCAGAAATTGTGGGGTGTAACCACCACCCATCTGTTCACGGCTTGGTCCGGATGTACAAAGGAAAAGAGGGGCGGATCGGGCTCCCTCGGCCCGATCCGAATTTGTCCCTGCTTCTCTGATTTCTGCTTCGCTTCATTTTGTTTCGGCTTGAGACCCCCGATCCGATCCTAACTTCAAATGCATGTTCTTCTAACCAACATTCTTCAAGAATTGGATCTGTGTCTTTGTGTAGCCTATTTCACAAAGTAGGATAACATTTTGCCCCCTCAAAGTACGCATTTATTGAAGATAAAGTGTGCTTCGAAATTGTCAGCTCACCGATTTCTGAAACAAAGGCCATTGAATAACTGCTTCTGAATTAGCACCATTGAATAGTTGTTTCCCTTCACTTGTAAGGTCGTGTTGCTTTGCTAAGTCACATCTCTTGTTGCCTATAAATACATTCTGAAATACCCAAAATTGCTTCCGTTGTTCTAAAGTTACTTCGAGAATTCTGTTTAATATTTAAGTATCTCCTCTAGGTAAGCCTTTATATGTTTCTCTTTAGATTCACTTCATGTGTTGAATTAATGTCTATGACTCTGCTTGGGTTCGGATCCGATCCGTATGGCCTTATCTGCACTCCAGTGCCGTTAGGCTAATTGGCCACATGACCATGGTCCATCTTTTCGGTCCGATCGGAGCAGGATGCCACGCTGGTAGGAATACAAAGGGCCGCTCCATACCTATATAAATTTACTACTTCTCCATATCTTTCTTCTTCCTTTCATTTCCATCGCTTTCCAAGTTTTGTACGCACGAAAAAACCCTAGTTCCTGAAACTTCAAAATTCCCCCTTAATCCTCAAATCGATCACATAGGTGGGTCAATAACTTCGATTAACTCCATTTTACTTGATTCCAATTCGAATTCATCGTTAATTTGAGCGATTTCAGCATGATGTTTCGTTGGTTTTGACGCCGCGCCTTCCACCTTCTCGTTATCGTCGTTGATGGCCTCGTTGCCATCTCGATGCAGTGGTGGAGGGGACTTAAAGCAGGCATTGGTCATACCAATTTATAAATACTTTACTTGGTAATAATTTGGCCATTGGCAAGGGGAAAGATTGTGTCAACGGAGCGGAGTGGAAGTAGGAAGGAGAAGAAGGGTTAGTTCGAGTTGAATGCTTCACGAAGATAAGGAGTAGCCATTAAGGACAGTGGGTTGGACTAGTTCGAGTCGGAGGAAATAATTAATGTTGTGGTGGGAGGTTGAGATGAGTGGACAGGTCTCGTGGTGCTGATATGGTTCGGGTCGATGTCAATCGACCCGGTTAGATCTGTCTTTCACTTAACTCCTCCTATCCGATCCCATTCCTTTCCTCGTTCCGAACCGATTCGCCGAAGTGAAGCATCCGAACCGATCTGATCATGATATGGACATCGAACCGATTTGATTATGACGTTAAGAAAGGGGACTTAAACCGAACCGATTGTAACATACTCACTCGAACCGATCCGAAGACATTCAACTTAACGTGTAAGATCTGTCCAACTAACTCAATTAACATTGACTTTGGTCTATGACTTTGTGGACAGTTAGGATAGAGCCCTTTTAGCTGGACTTTGTAGATTTAGCTAACATGCAACTTTACTTCATATTGCTTTTAATTGATGCTGACTTCTTATCTTTTCACTTTAGCACTGCATTCATACCAGCATAATTTAGTTCACACACATACACAGAGGGACACGGGCAACTTTACTCTAATCCTTGCTATTATTTCTTCAATAGTACATCAGATATGACCGAGAGACGCTCATCTAGATTAGCAGAGAGAAGAGAAGTTGTGGGGACATCCGAGAATCCTGTCATTGAGGATGTATCTTCTACCTCCGATCCAGACTAGGATAGTGAAGGCCCAGATTATGAAATGGGGACGCATGATAGTGAAGCATCGTCCAGGGGTAATGTTTCCCTAGGCGAGGAAGAAGAAGGAGGTGTAGGAGATAACCGTGCCCCTGACGAATTTAGGGATGCAATTATCTTGGAATCGCCTAAAGACTCAGTCGAATCAACGATTGATAACGACAGACTTGCACGGATATGTCTAAAACACGGGATTCTTCGGAGAGATACTGAGGTGCCATCAAAAACAGATCGTCCTCATAATCCACCGGAAGGGTATATGGCCATCACCAGACTAATGTGTCTTGTTGGAGCAATACCTCAATTCCCTCCATTTATCGTCGATTTTCTGAGACAATTAAGGATTGCCCCCATGCAGTCTCTTCCCAACTCTTACGCCTATTTGTATACTCTGTATATAGCTTATAAAGAAATTCTTGGTGAAGAGTTGACTTTCGAAGATGTTCATTTCTTTTACAACTTCAAGCATCGAAACAATGACATTTCGTCCTTCGTATATTTTGAATCGGTGCCGAAAAGGAAAATTATCACCGTTCCGTTTAGTAGTAATGCTGGGGATCCAAAACCCGAATGGTTTTATATCAAACAAGAGCCCGGGTGTGCCAGAAGATGGATCAAATCAAGTAGGGACTTAGAATTTTTCGATTTTCAATTCCAGCCTTTATCTTACATTTATTAAACGTTTCTTGTTTTTTTTTACAGTTCCTAATCCTCCACAAGAAAAGCTTCCAATACAATTTGATTGTTTGAATCGATTACTTAATGGTGACCAAAAGTTCTTGACCATTAAGGATTGTTTGGTGGATGAATATCTACATCGGCACTGTCTACTTGCTATAACCCGTAGCATAGGACATGGAGAAGGCCCTTATGTGTACATACCCCTGGTCGATATTATTCCTGAGATGGGAGATAGCTCGAAAGTCCAACAGTACACCTTAGGGACCCTCCTTCTCCGTCTTTGACTCAGGATGACGAACTAGCTAACATAGCTGAGAAGGACAGGGATACATATATCACTCCTGAAGACGTGGCTACCCCTGAGAGGCCAATTTCTCCAAAAGAGTTGCCGTCAGTCATTCCTTTAGGAGATAAGACTACAGTTGATGACCCTATTTATCGGGATTTAGGAGATCTTCCCTTTCCCGAGACCTTTTATACTGCAGATGATTTTGCGACCAATCCTCTTGCTCTCACTTCTGAGGAAGAAGTTACTCCCGTAAAGTCCAGGGAGACTACACATACCGGCCTCAGTCCGAGCTCTGTTCGGTTTGGGGGGAATCACCACTTCAGGAAACACACAGCACTCTAGTACTGCACATCACAGTACTTGATTTTTATGTTAATTTTAACTCTAATATTCTTTCATTTCTTCTTATAGGACAAATGGTGAGGCAGCGTTACTATATGAGGGATGTTCGTTCGAGTATGCCCCCAATGGATCCCGATGAAAGGCATGACCAGCGTGAAAGTAGGGGCAGAGATGACAGGAGGGATCGACCTCCTAGGCCTTATCAGTCTTCCCGTTCTTGATCCCCACACCACAAAGATTCGGACAAACACAAGAGTCAGCCTTCACATCATGAGAAGGATAAGTACAACGCTAAGCCTCCTGCTCCATCTAAAGGCAAGACTCCTCAAGACAGTACTTCAAAAAGGGTTCCTGATCCAAAAGAGAAGCAACCAGAATCGGGGAAAGATGCAGGAAAGAACCGACCTATCATGAAACTATCTCGTCGCACTGTTGACATAACTACCACAAGGCCGGTTATTCTCAATGACGAGAACCAGGCCAGACTAGAAGTTATAAGGCAGCAATTTCCTGATCACCATTTCGGGCACATGCACTTTGTCCCAAAACTCAAACAGGTAAAACCTTATTGGACCAACGATGTCAAGGCAACTATAGATTTCATGGATGAACAATATAAGGAAATGAATAAGTATGCAAAGACTCTCTCTAAAATCATTAGCGATCTGATGGCAGATGTGAAAACCATGGCCGATGCTGCTGAGTATGATGCGAGGGCTATCGAAAACTCTGAAAAAGATCTGGAGGATGCCCAAGCTAAGCTCGCTCTTGCACAACACGACGCAGATAATTATAAGAAGCAGCTCGAAGAATTACAAAAGCGCTATCATTCCGAGCTTGAATCCCACAGTCAGGAACGAATAGATTTAAAAAAGCAGGCCGAAGATGCTAAGTCCAAGAGCACTCGTCTCGCCCAAGAGAAGGCGGACTTAGCCAAAAAGAACATAGAGCTTGAGGCTAAATTACTAGAGGCTGAAACAAGGGCAGTTCTTGCCGAAGGAAATGCAAATACGGCTTTGCAGCAAGTTGAGGAAGTCAATGAACAGCTTAAAGACGCTCAAAGGGAGCTGGACGAGAGTGGTGAAACTATGGTTGGATTTTTTGCTCAGGTGATTCGTCACCGAAATGTTGCTTGGCTAAAGGACTATCCTCTTCCCCTCGTTTATGCATGGGACCAATTGGTCGAGTGGGAAAAAGCAAAACTTGGGGTTGACTCGGTCGATGGGAACAAGCTGATGGAGAAGTACTTGAGAGGTGAAGAAACAGCCCGCTTAGCTGAAGGGCAAAAACTTATTGTCTCTGCTATGGAGGAGGAAAAGCGTTAAGCCAAGAGAAAGGATACCATTGAAACTGGTTCTTCTTCTGCCATACCCGAGACTGCTATAGTAGAAGGGTATGATCCAGAAAGGCCAGAGATCCCCGAAGCTTCTTCCTTACCTTCTATTGTCGGATTGTCTCCCGAAATTCCTGCTGCTCAAGTTGAGAAATCTACTGATTGTATTTCTACTTTTTCACCTCAATTTGCCAAGGCTATCTCAACCTTTAGCCACATTATTGGACAAACACTTGAAAGTCCAGCGTTTTCTCCTGAGTTGATAACTGTTACTTCTCATCCTGCAGGTACCAACTCAACTAATAAAATTGATGACTCACAGAAGACAACTCCAGGTGAAGGGTCTACTGGAGAAACTCGGGAGAAACGGGATGAAGTCACTGTCCCCAAATCTGCAGGAGGAGCTGAGGACAAGAAAGAGGAGGCTACTGACAAAGCTCCTATGCCACCCATCACCGAAACTTCTCACCGTGGGGAGATGATAGATGCTCTGATAGAAGATGATAGTGACGAGGGACATGAAGAGGAGGATGATGTTGTTGTAACTGGAGATTCGGGGAACGTCGATGACCTGACCTTGGCTAAGATAAAGGCCAAACAAGACAAGTGCATGCAGCTAAAAGTTGAGGAAACAGACCCCGAAAGTATTAAGCCTCTTGCGATGTTGCCTTCCGGATCAAGGTTAGTTTCAAACTTTCAACTCGGTCAATTACAGAGGAGCTTGCTAAAAAATCTTCTATTGATCCCAGTGCTCCAATTCCTGGGAAGAAATCTGCAGACTCCAGCACTCCAATTCCGGAGAAGAAGAAGCAAAAGCGTATCATTAGTGAAGCTGATAAGGAGGAGAAAGAAAAGCTTAAGGCTGCCAAGAAGGCAAAGTCTACTCCGAAGTCCAAATGAAGAGTGGCTTTGTTCTTTGCTTCGTTTTATCTCCTTGTTCGTCGTTGTTGTAGCGAGCGCGGCCCTCGCATCTTTTGTTTTAATTTTCCTATGTAAATCCACGTATTTGTAAATAAAATAGTTTATTTCCTGCAACATCACATGTTTGTGAATTCATTACTTAAGAAAGAATGTAAATAAACAACAGAACATATTTAAAATCACTACTATTTAGATGATAGACAATATATGCGGGGGATGTGCATGTGTATGCCCCCTATCAATCTTGAATAAGTAGCCTATCTAAAGCTTTGTTCAAGATTGATTAGCTTTAATACTTAGTTGCCCCTAACTCTCTGGTGGGGTCAAGTTCCCTTTACCAGGGATGCTTATTCTTTCGAGCATCTTTATACTCTCCTGTTTTGTGATCAGGTTAGAGTATCATCGAGGCGGTTTCTTGTCGGGTGCACCATCACGCCTCGGAGGACGTCGTCTTCCCGTCCTTTATACTCTCTTTCATTTCATGAGAGTTAGAGTTAGGAATGTCATCTTCCCATTCCTTTAATTCTGTTATGCAAACGGTCGTTTCATTTGCTCCTACAATGAATTGTTTCCAATTTTTATGCTTAATATAATGTTTAGCATTTCATAATCAGGACAGAACAGTCACAGAACATAAGAATAGTGCAGGAAAATAAATGACACACGATGTTTTTATAGTGGTTCAGCTAAGTCGTAGCCTACATCCACTTTATAATCCTTTGTTCATATAAACAGACTTTTCAAGGCAAGTCGGGCCTCTTTACATAGTTCATAAAAAACAAAAGAAAGTAGTACATATCTAACTCAAATATCGCAGCAAATGCTGAGCATTCCAAGCTCTGGGAATCTCTTCACCATCCATGGTCGTTAGCTTGAAGGCTCCTGTATCAAGCTTCCGTTGGATGGCATATGGCCCTTCCCACTTTGGACTCAATTGGGATGGAGGCGGGAAGACTCGCTTCAACACTAAGTCCCCTGGTTCGAAGGTCCTAGTGCGAACCTTTCTGTCAAACGTGCTACTTGGCGTTGATGCCTTGAGGCACGCAAGTTTGCTTCGTCTCTTTTTTCTTCAACCATGTCGAGGGACTCTAGGAGGAGTGTTCTATTCGTCATTGGGTCATAGTATGTCACCATATGAGAGGGGACTTCGAGCTCCACCGGGATCACTGCCTCCGATCCGAAGGAGAGTGAAAAGAGAGAATGGCCAGTTGTTGTCTTAAAGGTTGTTCTGTAGGCCCACAAAGCTAGCGGCAACTCATCCACCCACTTGGCTTTGGCCCGCTCCAACTGCTTCTTAAGAATAGATTTAATGACTTTGTTTATCGCTTCAACCTGTCCATTCGACTGCGGGTGAGCGACAGCGGTATAACTTTTATTAATCTTGTATTTCTGACATAAGTTTTTCAACTCGGCACTGTCGAATTGGGTTCCATTATCAGTTATAATGGCTTTTGGTATCCCAAATCGGTAAATAATATTTCTGACCACAAAACTTATCACCTTCCTTGCTGTGATCGTGGTTAAGGGTTCAGTTTCCACCCACTTCGTGAAATAATCCACGGCGACGATTGCGAACTTTTCTCCTCCTTTGGCGATGGGCAAAACACCAATAATATCAATTCCCCACACAGAAAACGGCCATGGGCTTACCATTGACTTAAGCTGAGTCGGAGGCGCTCTAGGAATTTTAGCGAATCTTTGACATTTGTCGCAGCGTCGTGAATAATCAGCCGCATCTTTATTCATGGTAGTCCAAAAATATCCGTACCGCAATACTTTCTTCGCTAAGGTTTGACCCCCGGTATGGTCCCCACACTCACCTTCATGTACTTCTAGCAGTACACGCTTGATGTCATCGTGTGCTATACACCGTAGCAGGGGCATGGAAAACCCTTAGCGATAAAGGACGTCGTCCTGTAAAACATATCTTGTAGCTTTACGTGTTACAGCTCGTCTCTCTCTCTTCTTTGATGGGAGAATTCCGTTCTTGAGGAAGTTCTTTATTGGTGTCATCCATGACTCCCTCTCTGGCTCAGTTTCCAAGGCTAGTTCAATTTCCATTAAGTCGAAGCTTAGGGATTCCAGTATCTCTATCGGAACTATTTCGGTTTCCTCTGGGTTTTTAGAACTCACTAGCTTAGCCAGTCGATCCGCCTTTTGATTTTCCGCTCTTGGAATCTGTGTTATATTGCAATGTTCCAATATTCCTAGCAGCTCTTCCACTTTTCCAAGATAAGTAACAAGCCGAGGTCCCTTGGTCACAAATTCCTTCCGAACATGGCAGACAACTATCTTGGAGTCACAGAATATATCCAGTCTTCTTACTCCTAACTCCTTGGCGAGTTTTAGCCCGACAATCAGGGCCTCATACTCGGAATCATTATTGGTGACAGGAAATTCCAATCGCATGGCATGGTAAATGGATCGTCCTTCAGAAGTGATTAAAACAACTCCGGCGCCGGACCTTCAATCATTCTTGGCCCTATCCGTATATAACCTCCACGGGTAAGCTCTAACTCATGTTCTGAAGCAACAACCTTGTCATCCACTATTTCTTCTTCGCGGATCGTGAATTCCGCTATGAAGTCGGCTAAGGCCTGCCCCTTTATTGATCTCCGCGGTTGAAAATTCAAATCGAATTGGCTCAACTCGATATTCCACTTAAGTAACCGCCCCGATGCTTCGGGTCTTTGATCTTTGCAACACTTGTCTTAGAGGTTGATTAGTGTATGCAACTATCGGATGAGCTTGAAAGTAATGACGGAGCTTTCTGGAGGCAATCAGGAGGCTATAAGCAAGCTTTTCTATTCTTGAATAATTACGTTCTGCAGCGGCTAGCTTCTTGCTTACGTAGTATACAGGCCTCTGGACCTTATCTTCTTTACGCACCAATGCTATGCTGATAGCATGAGACGACACCGCCAGGTATACGAACAAATCCTCATGGTCCATAGGTTTTGACAATATCGGGGGCTTTTCTAATAAGCCCAATAGGTTTTGGAAAGCCTCCACACAATTGGGAGTCCACTCGAAGTTATGTTTCCCCCATTTTATCAAATCGAAGAAAGGGACACACTAGTCCGTGGCTTTGGAGATAAACCTGCTTAATGCGGCAACCTTCCCTACCAGGCTATGAACGTCTTTAATCTTCCGCGGTTCTTCAATTTTCCTTATTGCCGCTATCTGGCTAGGATTAATCTCAATCCCTCGAGAACTTACAATGAACCCAAGGAATTTCCCTGATGCGACCCCAAACGAGCATTTTAAAGGGTTCAACTTCATCCCATACCTTCACAGAATGCCAAACATCTCTGCCAAGTCCTTTGTATGATCGGGAGATTGTCTACACTTCACGAGCATGTCATCCACATAGACTTCCATGGTTTTTCTGATTTGATTATAGAACATGCGGTTGACCAAACGTTGATATGTGGCTCCTGCATTCTTTAATCCAAATGGCATTACCACATAGCAATATAACCCTAAGTCTGTGATGAAACTTGTATGCTCCTGATCTGGTATATGCATGGGAATTTGATTGTATCCCGAATAGGCATCCATAAAGGATAGGAGCTCGTGTCCGGCCGTTGAATTCACCAGTTGATCAATCCTGGGAAGAGGAAAGCTATCTTTCGGACAAGCCTTGTTTAATTCAGAGAAGTCAATGCACGTTCGCCACTTCCCGTTAGATTTTTTGACCAGGACAGGATTCAATATCCAGTCGGGATATTTCGAGTCCTTGATGAATCCATTTTCCTTCAATTTCTCCACTTCTTCTTTCGAGGCTGCTGGCCGCTCTGGTCCTAACATCCGCCTCTTTTGCTCGACTGGCGAGTGTTTTGGGTTGACACTCAAAGAGTGGCTCATAATAGCAGGCGATATCCCACACATGTCAGCACGAGTCCAGGCAAACACATCCAGATTTGCCTTCAAAAAGAGCCAACTCTTTCGCTCGAATTGGGTTTAGCTACGATCCAATCTTCAATACTTTTGTCGAATCTTCATCGTCAATGGAGATGTCCACTGTCGTTTCATTGGGAGTCGTGTTTCGGTCCTCAGGTTCCTTATCATCTCTGGGGTCTATATCCTCGAGCGCATCTCTGGGCGACTCTCCTGAGGCTAGACCCTTAATTGCTATGCTGAATTTTCCTTCGAAGGGGGAAAAGCGTCCTTGGGTTCTATACTCAACCCCTTCATTAGCATCTTCAACTCTGTCATGTAGCAAGTTCGTCCCGTAGCTTGATCACCTCTCATCACTCCTACTCCTGCGTCAGTTGGGAATTTAAGCCTTAGGCACTAAGGTGCAATACATGCCCTAAACTCTGCGAGGGCTGGTCGACCTAAGAAGGCATTGTAGGGTGATTCAACATCTAAAACTACAAATGGTAGGATTCTCACTCTCTGGCGATATCCCTGTCCTAACGTCATTGGTAATTCTACATATCCCATCGGAGCCGTCGACGCCCCATTGAAGCCTAGTATCCATCCTTCGTAGGGCTTCAAGTCTTTCGCTTCGAGTTTCATTTATTCAAAGGATTTCTTAAAGAGGATATTAACTGAGCTTCTGTTTTCCACTAACACCTTATGGACTAAAGCGGGGCCGATGGCTGTAGTAATTACCAGCGGGTCTTCAGTGGGTGATTGAATTCCAGTATCATCTCTAGTACGGAATATGACATCGTTTGACATCGTCTTCTGTTGCTTCACTGGAGTGATGTCTTCGAGGTTACTGCACTCTCCTACTTCAAAGTGCTTGGCGGCATTTCTTGATGGGGCCTGCCTATAATGGTATTGATAACTATCCCTTTACCTTTCTGTTGGGTTGTGGGTTTGGAAGTAGGCTGGTTTTGGTTTGGGGCTTACCCTCGGCCCTTGTCCCATGGGGCAACCTTGTACTCGTCTAGCTTCCCTTCCCGCAGCAATTTCTTAACTACATCTTTCAAATGGCGGCATTCGTTGGTAGAATGACCGTGAGTTCCGTGGAACAAACAAAACTTTCCTGTAGCGATCTCTTTTTCGGTTGAGTCTCTGGGTGGTGGCTTTTTATATTGCAATACGTTGTAAGTATCCAGGTAGATATTTTCCAATGTGTCACTCAACGGCGAATAGTTCTCAAAAGTTTGGAATCGAGATATTTTCCTGGAGTTGTTCCCTCGATTCCTATTCCTCCTATTACCGTTGCCTTTCCTGTTGTTATTGCCTTCGTTCTTGTTGCCGATGTTCACCTCAACCCTTCTTGAGCTGTCGCCGGACTGCTTTACTGCAACATTGCTTGGAATACCTTCCTTAGAAGCCCCTTCCGATTTTCTCTTTCTATTTGCATGGGCTTCCTCTCGTCTCAAGTGAATGTTGACTTTTTCGTAGAACAATTCCCTAGTAGGGGCGGTTTTCCGGATAAGTAATCCCTAAATTCTGTGTCAGGGTTGACTCCTTCTATCAAGGCCATCAAAATAGTAGGTTCGTGAGGGTCGCTGACTTTGGTAATAACAAGGTTGAAACGGTCTAAGTATGACTTCAAGGATTCACCTAGAGCCTGTTTAATCCTTGACAATTCAGTGACGCTTTTATATTTTCGAGCATGAAGTCGAAATTGGTTCATAAAGCGTTCACTTAGTTCTTTAAAGGTTGATATCGACCGTGGAGGGAGTCGGGTGAACCACATCAACGCCACATCTTCTAGATAAATCGGGAAGGCCTTGCATTTTACAGCGTCTGGAGCTGCTGCGACATTCATGAACCATGCATATCTCATCAGATGTTGTCCCGGGTCGGTTCTCCCTGAATACCGATCCATTTGTGGCAAATTAAATCACCGAGGGAATTGGAAATCCAATATGTCATCTGTAAAGGGGGTGTGACTTCGTTCAATGCCCAAGTACTCATTGGTGTAGTGTCGGCTTTCGGACATGATTTGGCGCACCATTGCCCATACATCAGCATTCGTTAATGTAGGCTCAGGCACTCTGACCCTAATGTTCGGATTACCCCTATGCTCCTGATTAGGGGATGTCCTCCCGTTTCTAGCGGTAGCTGCTCTACTTTGTTCCCAACGTTCCCGGTCAATCACGGGAGGAAAGGGTTGGAGGAGTTTCCCTTGTGTGGGATTAATAACATTAGTATCCCTGGGTAGAACGTGAGATCCGCACATGGGCAGCAACATAGGTTCTCTCAGGCTCGGGTCGTCAGGTCCTAGCACACGAGCAACATCTTCACGGGATCCTAAAGATCCAAAGGTCAACTGATCAAGATTTTCAGGCCATTCAAGTGGCCGTCTTTCACGAGGGAGCTCTTCATCCGAAGAGGATGACTGGTCTGCTGTAAGGCGGCGAGTTGGAGAGGGTGTCTTCTACCTATGAAGCTCGTTGATTTCCCTACTTATAATGATCATGTTCTCCTACATAGGAAGACTGTCATGTTTGTGAGCTTCCAAAGCATCCCTAGTACTTTCAAGCATATCAAGGAGGCACGAAAAATCTTTGTGTGTAACTGGTGCAGATGGAACGGGTTGTTCACTAGTCGTCGCGGCCGGTATCGGAGCATTGGTGGGTGCTCGAGTAGATGTACCAATTTCAGCCGCGTTCCGATCGGATCAGAGTAGGGAAGTGGAACCGGTTCCGTTCGGAGGGGGGTACAAGCAGTAGCAGCGTTTCTGTTTCGGTTCGGGGTCGAGCCATCCATTCTGTTCGGAGCAATTGGTTCGGATCGGTCTGCATCAGTGCTCTGTCCCCGCGACCTCATCACAATCATGGCTTGCAAATCTTCGTTAGCTTCATTCTCCCAAGCGCCTTGCACTTCTTTTCCTTTTCCCTTAGCCATAATGTCCAATTCTTCAGTGATTAATCAGCAAATACTTGAAAATGTTAGAAACAGAGGATTAACATCTTTGAAATTGAAGGTACAAATAGTAGAACGATAATCCCAAAAACCGGAGAATTCAAAGACTTCTCAGTGAAAGCACCAAAATGTTAGATCCAAAAATGGCTCTAACACCCAAACTAGCAATAATTCTAAATGAAACTGAAATCAAAAAGCAAAGGGAAACACACGATTTATAGTGGTTCGGCGTTAAAGAGCCTACGTCCACTTTCTACTTTTTGAATTGATGATTTTGATATAAGTACACTAATGATTCTCACTCAAATTCACTCATACAACACATAGATCCACTCAATTCTCTCAAAAATATAGTTTGAAAGATGATTATGATCTGAATATGGTGATGAAATTCGGTTGACAAGAGGGTTTGAATTCTGAATTTGCCAAAAGATCTCTTCAAATGACGCTTGGAGGTGTATTTATAGGTGAAAAATCTCCCTAGAGTGGCTCCGGTTAGAGGACACGTGGCAGGCATCCCATGAGAATCGGGTTCGGACAGAACAAGATGATGACAACACAACTGTGTCGTGGGTGAACATGGGGATATGGCCATCTAACCGCTCCGAGTTTCCAGGAACTGTGGGGTGTAATCGCCGCCCATCTGTTCTCGGCTCGGTCCGGATGTACAAAGGAAAAGAGGGGTAGATCAGGCTCCCTAGACCCGATCCGAATTTGTCCCTGCTTCTCTGATTTCTGCTTCGCTTCCTTTTGTTTCGGCTTAAGACCCCCGATCCGATCCTGACTTCAAATGCATGTTCTTCTAACCAACATTCTTCAAGAATTGGATCTGTGTCTTTGTGTGGCCTATTTCACAAAGTTGGCAAACAAGTGAATATTTCATAATTTGTTTGTATGAGGGAATCATTAAATATATTGTTATAATTAATGCATACGATGGGTATTTTAAATCTACATGTTCTTACTAATTGATACGATGACAGTTGAAAAAATATCAAAAAACCAACATCAATGAAATGATGTAATAAAAGACCATTCGCATAAATTACAATGGTGGATAGGTAATACTTGATTAACTTACAGTGAGAAGTAGGTAGTGGTAAGAGTAGAGAAGAATGGTAAAAATACAATGAAATGTTATATTCATATCATTGAAATGTGGTTGGAATCAACTTACTTAATGTCATAAGTGTATATAAGCTCGAAATTAGGATCTCTCTTATTCCCAAAAAAAAAGATCCGTGTACCAATATAGTGAAAAAAAATTCTTTACTATATATAGTTTGCTACATATAACCAAAGAACACATAAGTGGTATGTTGGATCAATTTGGCATATGTGGATTAAATCGCTCAAGGAACTAATATAATGTTGGCTCCACGTTACTGATGGCATTCCGTCAAACAAAATTGTTGACCATATTACAATATGCAAAGTTGTTAGACCAAAAAGTGGTTCTAACACCCAAATTGATTAAAAGCAGAATGAAATGAAATCAAAAATAAAAATGAACACACAGGATTTATAGTGGTTCGGCGAAGAAATGCCTATGTCCACTTGTCTTTCACTATTTTCTCTGATTTAATTGCAAGTACAATGAAATATTCACTTGATTTCTCTCACAACTCACTTACAATCACTCAATTGTCTGAAAGCAAATAATGAAAGAAGATTTGGATTTTCCGGGATTGCTGAAATTCAGGTTATAAAGGTGGTTGAGCTCTCAAAGTGCCAGAAAAAAGATCCTTTACTTTGTCTCCAGACGGGGTATTTATAGGTGTGAATTTGCTCAGAACCCGATCCGGATCGGAGCCACGTGTCATCCATCCCATCAGCCTCGGGTTTGGATGGATTTCTATGTTGACAACGCATCAGAGTAATGGACGTTGTGGGCAGGAACTGGTCATAGCCGATCCGGATATCCAGGCTCTCATGCAGGGGAGTGATGTGGAAAATGGGTTCGGGTCGGAGGGACATGTACAAGGGGTTCGGATCGGGGTATCCGATCCGACCCGGATTGACTTGGAAACAATTCTCTCTTCTCTTTATTCTGCTCCGCTCCGCTCCGATCTATCTCCATAGCAATCAAGTGGCTTCCCGATCCAATTGAGATTATACTGCCCTCCGATCCGAACAGCTGTGCCTTTCTAATTTCCTCAGCAATAGTCCACCGATCCGAACCGATGCGCTGCTCTGATCCGATCTGCTTCAGTACTTCCCAAGTTTTTCAAGTTCTTCAACATTTTACATTTTGACTTTGTGTTGCCCAGTCCACAAAGTGGGCTAACATTTTGCCCCCTCAAAGGATGCTTCTGTTGGAAACGGAGCATGCTTTGACTATCAATGCATAGCGCTCTTCGAGATAATTTCTTTTTTGACTTTCCTTGTGTTTTCCTCTTTTTCTTTAAATTTCAATTTAATTCGTTGCTGAGCTAAAGAACTCGGTTCGGTTCGGAATCCGATCCGAACAGACCCCCTCTTCTATCTATCTTTCACTGGAGTATTGGGCCAAGCTTTATTTCTGGACCACCGATCCGGTCCGAACGGGGAGACGAATAGTCACTCTGTTTTCCTATATAAGTCTAGCCTTCACCCTCCTCCACCTTTCTTTCTTTATTGATCTTCGTTTGAACGATTTCACTCTGAAACTCGAACTTTCAGAACCTTACAAAACCTGAAATTATCTCGCCAATCTTCGATTTAAACACCTCGGTAGGTTTTGAAATTTCAATCAATTTTATAACAACGGGTTTCAATTGAGATTTATGGTTAATTTTGAATGACTTGAACATGACTCCTCTCTTGCTTCGATATTGCGTCTTCCTCCTCCCTTGCCGTCGTCGTGGGTGGTTCTACCACCATCTCGAGGCGCTGAGAGGTTAGATGGGGAATGCGCTCGTCTTTAACGGGAGCTTTGGACATGGACATGGATTTGACTGTAACTGAGGAAGGGGAAGAAGAAGAAGAGGACTAATGGGATCGGTTCGGGCTGGAGTATCGATGGTGAACGAGAGGGAAAAGAAAAGTGGTTCAGGAAGTCTGATCGGGTCGGGGCAAGGCAAGTAAAGAAAGGGAAAAAGAAAAGAAATTCAGTAGATCGGATCGGGTCGGGGCAAGTATTTAAGAAAAAGGGGGGAAAAGAGCTTACCTAACCGGATCGGGTCGGACCGTAAGATGACGGAGGAGAAGTATAACTACGTGATCCGATCCGAACCGTTAGGGGACTCTGCTTCCGAACCGATCCGATTTCGATTTCTGAGTTTGAATGAGATATCCAAGCCTAAGGCCACGCCCCCGATCCGATCCTAATGAATGCACCCGAACCGAACCGAAGCACAATCTACTTTAACGCATGAAAACTCGTCTAACTGGCCCAATCAACCTTCGGCATAATCTTCAACCTTATGAACAGTTAGGATAGTGCCTTGCGAACGCAACTGGACATCAAGGATTACTTCAACTCTTTATATCTTGCCAAACTTTTTCGCCCCACTTTTAAACATTTACTTTGCACTTTCCGTATACACTGTTTACACTTTAGTTTGCACACATGCACGGGGGGATACGGGCTAATTTGCTCTAATTTGTGCTATTGCTTCTTCAATAGTTTTATGACCATGAGACCCAGACGCTCTTCCAGACTAGCTAAGATGAAGGAAGCCCCGGAAACCTCTCATAAGATTACCCTCGAGGACATATCTTCTCCGTCGGATCCAGAATGGGATAATGAGGGTTCGGACTACAATGTCGGAAATCATAAAAGTGACGAAGCGTCTTCAGAGAACGAAATTTCTTTAGGGTTTGAAGAAGAAGGAGGGGTTGGCGACGACCGGGCTCCTGATGAGTTTGAATCAGCTATCATATTGGAATCGCCCCAAGATTCTGTTGAATCAACGATTGATAATGACCGATTTACCCGAATTTGTTTGAAATATGGGATAGTAAAAAGGGACACTCTAGTGCCTTCAAGCTCTGACCGTCCCCACAACCCTCCAGAAGGATACATGGCGGTCACTCGGTTGATGTGTATGGTCGGCGCTATCCCTCCAATTTCTCCCTTCATTGTTGACTTTCTAAGACAAATGCGGATTGCCCCCATGCAGCTGCATCCCAATTCGTATGCCTACTTGCACACTTTGTACATAGCATATCGTGAGGTCTTAGGTATAGAGCTTACGTTCGATGACGTTCATTTCTTCTATAATTTCAAGCATCGGACTCGAGAAACTCCGTCTTTCTGCTATTTTGAGTCTGTTCCTAAGAGGAAGATAATCTCGACGCCATTCAGCAGTAAAGTTGGAGATTCCAGATTAGAATGGTTCTATATGCGGCAACAGCCTGGATGTGCCAGGAGGTGGACGAAATCAAGTAAAGCACTAATTTTCTAAATCCGGGCTCTATACACTTGAGTTATCACCTTAACCTGTTTTCCTTTTTGCTTGCAGTCGACAATCCAAAACAAATATCAGATCAGGCGTTCTTTGACCGGATGCACCAACTACTTAATGGCGATCAGAAATTCTTGACTATCGATGAAGTCCTTAAGGACGAATATCTTCACTTCCATGGGTTGTTATCCATTTCCCGTGGTATTGGTCATGGGGCTGCTCCATATGTATACATCCCACCAGTGGAGGTAGTCCCAGAGACAGGAGAAGGCTCGGGAATTCCTACAGTGCCTCTTCGAACTTCACCTTCTCCTTCTTCTACTCAGGATGACGAATTGGCTAACCTGGCCGAAGAGCATCGTGAAGGATATACTGCCCCCGAGGAGGCTACTTCTCTGGAAAAGTCAACATCCTCTCAAGAATCGCCACTTAATGCTTCTGAGGGAGACGTCCCTAGTACTGATGACCCCATATTTAAGGGCTTGGGGTATCTCCCCTTACCTGAAACCATATATACTTCAGAGGATTTTAGGAAGGATCCTCTAGTCTTCACCTCTTCTGAAGAGACCACTCCTGCTAAGGCCAAAGAGCCTGCCCATACTAGTCTAGCTTCAGATTCGGGTTGGTTGGGGGGAACACATCACTTAGGACACACTTTATACAACAGTATTAGCATTCATCGCACCTCTTTCTCCGTGAATCCATTGATTCTGAATTTCGTTTGTCTTATTGTGCAGGCACGATGTCTCGATCTTACTATGATATCAGGAAGCTTCGCCGCAGCATGTCTAATCCACCTCAGGATATCGAGTATGATCGCCGCGATGATCGCGGTAGGGAGGAGAGAAGGCCTTATGATCCCTATCGCTCTCGACCCTCACGTTCTCGCTCTCCCGTTCGGCCGGAACAAGAGAAATACAAAGGCTATCAAAGCCGTAGGGAGAGGATAGGCCACAATCTAAAGACTCCACTTCTTCCCATGAAAAGTGCAGTAGAGAGAGAAGTCCTCCAAAAGAAACCGGGTCTCGAAGTAAGCACAAGGTCCCTGCTACTAAACGACCTAGGACGGACAAAGAAACTACCGAATCCTCCTCACACAGGGACACCGAGTTGACAATCCCCACTCCTCCCCCACTAGATGCAGAAACTGCAATAAAGCGGGCATATTTGGAGGAGCAATTTCCCGAACACTACTTCGAGACTTTGAATTTTTTACCTGCCCTTGAACCTATTTCTTCTAAGTGGGCAGATGAGGCTAAAGCAAAGATAGATGCGGTGGAAAAACAATATTCTGAGATGTTTAAATATTCATGCAATCTTTCCAGAATCATCCGTACTCTAATTACGAATACCGACTCAATGCAAAAGACCGCGGAGGAGGATGCCAAGGCTTTAAAGGCTCTAGGAAAAGATTTGGAAGACACTCAATCTCAGCTAGCTGTCGCTCAAAGGGACGCTTCTAACTTCAAACAACAGTTTGAGGATATGCAAAAGCGCTATCGTGACTTGCTTGAATCTCACACACAAGAGCGTTCTGAGCTAAAAAAGCAAGCCGATGATGCTAAATCAGAAGTTGCTAAGACGCGCCTTGCTTATACTGACCTCGAACAGAAAAATGCCGAGTTAGCAAAGAGGAATGCTGAACTAGAAAAGAAGAATGCTGACTTGGCTTCAAAGCTATTGGAGGCAGAGAACAGAGCTGCCCTGGCTAAGGGCAATGTGGAGTATGCTATCAAATCTGCGGAAGAAGCCCGCAAACAACTGTCAGAGGCGGAGGCTGATATTCAGGGTTTCGGCGAATTAATGATTGAATTCTTCGCACATATCATCCGTCGCCGAAACATTTCTTGGATCGAGGATTATCCCTCCACTCTAGTTCAAGTATGGAATCAGATTGTCGAGTGGGAAAAAGAGGAGCTCAAAGTCGATTCCATTGATGAGGATAAGCTAATGGAAAAATACTTGAGGGATGATGAGCCAGAACGCCTAGCTGAAGGGCGCCGCCTCATTGCTGAGGCTATGGACGAAGAGAGGAGGAGGATTAAACAGAAAAACATTCCCGAGACTGGTTCCTCTTATGCTGCCCCCGCGACTTCGGAAGTTGAGGGGTATGACCCTAAAAATCCGGGAATCCCCCGAACAACTCTGCTATCTCCAATCCCTGAAATGGCATCAGAGACAGTGGTTACCCCCGCTGAGAAGTCTTCGGTAGGTATCCCTACCTTTTCTCCTCAATTTGTCAAGGCTATTTCTACCTTTCGCCACATGATTGAGCAATCGATGAAAAACCCATTGTTTTCGCGTGAGTTGTTAACTGTAGCTTCTCATTCTGTAGGTATTGAGCCATCCGGAAAGACAGATGTGACTCAGGGAGCCATCGCTGGGGTAGAGCCTACAGAAAAGGCGAAAGGAGGGGAGAATAAGGTTGCTCCTATAGACTTGGGAGGAAGTAGTGAACCGACTAAGGCCGACACTCCTCATGATGAAGAAATGATAGCAGCTTTAAAGGATGATGGTGGTGACGGAGGTCATGAGGAGGAACCCGAAGTTGTAATAGTCGGGGAGTCAAAAAATGATGATGATGTTACTTTGGCTGCAATGAAAGCTGATCAAGACAAACGCTTGCAATTAAAAGCCGATGAACTAGACCCCGAAGCCCTCAAGCCCCTCGCAGTTGTGGATGCGGGATCAAGGTTAGTTGTTAAGCTCTCGACTAGATCTATTACAGAGGAACTTCCTAAAAAAATCTTCTCTTGATTCCAGCGCTCCGCCCTCTGGGAAGAAGTCAACCGGTTCCAGCACCGCATCTTCAGGAAAGAAGAAATCTAAACGAATCTTGACAGAGGCTGAGAAAGAAGCAAAGATGCGGAGAAAGCCGCCAAGAAGTCCAAGGCTCACTCGAAACCTAAATAGTGGATTGCCTTGCATCGTTTTAGCATTTAGTAAACCAACAACTGCTGCTACAAGAGTGGCTCCTACACCTTCTTTTTTAGCTATTTTCCTGTACAAATTCATTCATTTGTAAATAAAAAATAATTCATTTTCTCCAATGTCTGTTTGTCAGTAGTTCTGCACTTATGTAAAAATGCATGTCTTGCTATAGTTATGAAATGAAGTTACGGAGGGAGGAAATATGCGTCTACATATATGCCCCCAGTCAATTATCACAAATTATTTAATGCTTAATCAAGCAATCTGAATGCTCCCGGTTTTCTGACGGGATGGCACTTCCTGTGTCTTCAGTACGTGTCGTTTTTTCTGGCATTTGTTTTATACTCTCTCTCTTTCTCTTGAGAGTTATAGTTCGAGTTCAGCAATCTATTCATTCCCCGGTCTTTCAGCAGGGAAGTATTTCTGTCTCAGCGCTCAGTCGGAGACGCTTTTATACTCTCTCTCTCTCTCTCTCTGGAGAGTTAGAGTTAGGGGAAGAATTTCTTTTTCAGTGCTCAGTCGGAGACGCTTTTATACTCTCTCTCTCTCTGGAGAGTTAGAGTTAAGAGAAGAATTTCTTTTTCAGCGCTCAGTCGGAGACGCTTTTATACTCTCTCTCTCTCTCTGGAGAGTTAGAGTTAAGAATGTCGTTTTCTCATTCTTTTACGTCTTGTTGCACAAATAGTCGCTGTGCTTTTTCTTATGTTTGAACTGTCTTCAACCTTTTCAGATTTTGAGTCATCCTGTATTCTATAATCACAACAGAATAATCGATGGATGTATATATGTAATGCATAAAAGTAAATAACACACAATATTTTTATAGTGGTTCGGCTAAGTCGTAGCCTACATCCACTTTATAGTCCTTTATTCATATCGTCAGATTTTCCCAAGGCAAGTCGTGCCTTATTACAGAGTTCATAAGAAAAATAACAAAGAGTACAGCATTTCTAATCCAAATAGCGCATTAAGTGTTGGGCATTCCATGCTCTAGGGACTTCTTCGCCATCTACGGTCGTTAACTTGAAGGTTCCTTTTTCAAGTTTCCGTTGGATGACAAAGGGTCCTTCCCACTTTGGACCGAGGTGAGGAAGGGATGGAAAGACTTTCTTTAGCACCAAATCTCTTGGTTCAAAAGTCCTGAGGCGAACTTTTTTGTCGTAATAGCGTGCCATCTGACGTCGATGTCTTGCCGCACGCAAATCTGCTTCGTCCCTTTTTTCTTCGACTTCATCAAGAGATTCAAGTAAAAGCGCCTGATTCGTCATCGGGTCATAATATGTCACCCTGTGGGAAGGAATTTCCAGTTCAACTGGAATTACTGCTTCTGAGCCAAAGGAGAGAGAAAAAAGGGTGTGACCAGTGGCCGTCTTAAATGTTGTTCGATATGCCCACAAAGCTAGGGGCAATTCGTCAACCCATTTTTCCTTTGCACGCTCTAACCGTTTCTTGAGGATGGATTTTATTACTTTGTTTATTGCCTCTACTTGCCCGTTCGACTGCGGATAGGCAACTGCAGTATATCGCTTGTCAATCTTATACTTCTGGCAGAAATTTCTGAATTTAGTACTATCAAATTGGGTTCCGTTGTCAGTTATAATCGTCCTTGGGATCCCGAATCGGCATATAATATTTTTGACCACGAAACTTATCACCTTTCTTGCCGTGATCTTGGTCAAGGGCTCAGCTTCCACCCACTTCGTAAAATAGTCCACGGCCACTATTGCATATTTCACTCCTCCTTTACTAATCGGTAGAACTCCAATGATATCAATTCCCCATGTGGAAAATGGCCGAGGACTCACCATTGATTTAAGTTGGGTTGACGATGCTCTGGGGATTTTGGCGAATCTCTGGCACTTATCGCAGCGTCGTGAATAATCAGCTGCATCTTTATTAATTGTAGGCCAGAAGTATCCGTATCGCAATATCTTTTTCGCTAAAGTCTGACCTCCTGTATGATCTCCACACTCACCTTCGTGTACTTCTCTTAGTACACGCTTGATGTCGTCGTGTGCTATACATCGTAACAAGGGCATAGAAAATCCTTGCCTATAAAGAGTATCATCTTGCATGACATATCTGGTAGCCATGTGAACTACTGCCCTTCTCTCACTCTTCTTTGATGGGAGTGTCCCATTCATAAGGAAGTCCTTAATCGGGGTCATCCACGACTCCTTCTCCGGTTCTGCTTCGAAAGCGAATTCAACTTCCATCGACTCAAAGCTTGGTGATTCCAACGTTTCAATTGGAATTATTTCAGTCTCTTCTGGAGTGTCGGAACTAGCCAGCTTTGCCAGCATATCCGCCTTCTGGTTTTCGGCTCTTGGGATGTGTGTTATATCGTACCGCTCCAAGCTACTTAATAAATCTCTCACTTTCCTGAGGTAGGCGATAAGTCAAGGTCCCCGAGCCACAAATTCCTCTCGCACTTGGCAAACAACGATTTTAGAGTCACAGAATATGTTCAACATTTTTATTCCGAGGTCTTTAGCAAGCTTTAGCCCGACAATCAGGGCTTCGTATTCAGAGTCGTTGTTAGTCGCCGAGAACTCTAATCGTAGAGAGTAATATAACGACCGTCCTTCTGGAGTGACTAAGATGATTCCAGCTCCGGACCTTCGGTCGTTCTTAGCTCCGTCCGTGTATAGCTTCCATGGATCTATCTTCAACTCATTCTCGGACTTGACCACTCTGTCATCGATTATTTCCTCTTCTGGGATGGTGAACTCTGCAATAAAGTCTGCCAGAGCTTGCCCCCTGATCGACTTTCGTGGTTGAAAATTTAAATCAAATTGGCTTAATTCTATATTCCATTTGATCAACCTCCCCGATGCTTCGGGCCTCTGTAATCCTGCCTCAAGGGCTGGTCGGTGTATATGGTTATTGGATGAGCTTGGAAATAGTGACGAAGCTTTCGGGATGCGATTAGGAGGCTGTAAGCGAGCTTCTCAATCTTCGGGTAGTTGTGCCCTGCCGCTACCAATTTCTTGCTTACATAATATACTGGCCTTTGTACTTTGTCTTCTTCTCGAACCAGGGTTGTGCTAACGGCGTGAGCCGAGACTGCCAAGTAAACAAACAATTCTTCGTGATCCACTGGCTTTGACAAAATCGGCGGTTTCTCTAGCAGTTCCAGTAAATTTCGAAAGGCCTCAACACAGTCCGGATTCCACTCGAAGTTCTTCTTTCCTCTTTTAATCAAATCAAAAAACGGAACGCATTTGTCTGTGGCTTTGGAGATGAATCTACTCAGCGCAGCTACTTTCCCTGCAAGACTTTGGACGTCTTTAATTCTCCTCGGCTCTTCAATGTTTCTAATCGCTGCTATCTGGCTAGGATTGATTTCAATTCCTCGGGAACTCACAATGAAGCCTAGGAACTTTCCGGATGCCACTCCAAATGAGCATTTCAGAGGATTCAACTTCATTCGATATTTTCACAGGATACCAAACATTTCCGCCAAGTCTTGCGTATGGCTGGAGGACTGTTTCGATTTGACAAGCATATCATCCACGTAAACTTCCATAGTCTTCCCTATTTGATTATAAAACATTCTGTTCACCAAGCGCTGATAAGTGGCTCCAGCGTTTTTCAATCCGAATGGCATTACAACATAACAATATAACCCTAAATTCGTAATGAAGCTCGTATGCTCTTGATCTGGCACGTGCATAGGAATTTGATTATATCCGGAATATGCATCCATGAAAGAGAGAAGTTCATGACCTGCTATCGAATCTACAAGCTGGTCAATCCTGGGAAGTGGGAAACTATCTTTTGGGCAAGCATTGTTCAAATCTGAAAAATCAATGCAAGTCCGCCACTTTCCATTCGGCTTCTTTACCAAGACGGGATTCGATATCCAGTCGAGATATGTCGAATCTCGAATAAATCTGTTCTGCTTCAGCTTCTCCACTTCCTCTTTGAGAGCAGCCGACCTCTCTGGGCCCAGCATACGTCTCTTTTGCTTCACAGGCGGATGTTTCGGGTTTACATTTAATTTGTGACTTATAATGGATGGCGATATCCCACACATGTCAGCATGGGTCTAGGCAAACACGTCCAAGTTTGCCTTCAAGAAGTCCGTTAGTTCTTTGGCTCGACATGGATCCAATTGAGAACCAACCTTCAAAACTTTTATCGGATCAGTTTCATCAATGGGAATTTCCACTGTCGCTTCATTAGGAGTTGCATTTCTAGCCTCTGGTTCCTCGTCTTTTCTGGGATCCAGGTCCTCAGGCGTTCCTTTGGGCAACTCCTTCGGGGTCGATTTCTCTAATTGCTATGCCGAGCCCCCCTTTGGGGGAGGCGAGGCATTTTTACTCTCAATGTTAGGTCCTTTCATCAACATCTTTAGTTCGGCCACATAGCAGGCCCGTCCGGAAACTTGATCCCCTCTCATTACTCCAGTTCTGGCTTCAGTTGGGAACTTAAGCAATAAACACCAGGGGGCGATACAAACTCTAAATTCAGCAAGGGCAGGCCTCCCCAAAAATGCATTATAAGGCGAATCTACGTCCAATACTACGAACTGAAGCATCCGCACTCTTCTGCGTTCTCCTTGCCCCAAGGTCACGGGCAATTCTATATATCCCATGGGAGCTGTTGACGCCCCATTGAAGCCTCTTATCCATCCTTCACATGGCTTCAAGTCTTCATATTCCAACTTCATCTGATCAAATGACTTTTTAAACAAAATATTGACGGAACTTCCGTTGTCTACTAATACCTTATGAACCAAGGCCGGCCCAATGGTGGTAGTAATAACCAACGGATCATCAGTGGGTGATTGGATCCCAGTATTATCTCTGCTGCGGAACACCACGTCGTCAAACATGGTCTTCTGTTGTTTTATGGGGGCGATATCTTCCAGATCATCACCTTCATTCACATCTATGTGCTTGGCAGCATTTACATATTGATCCATTGCTCTAAAGCTACGGATTGCTGGGTGAGGTCCGCCCACTATGGAGTTGATAACAATTCCCATGCCTTTCTGCTGCGCTGTAGGCTTAGGAGCAGGTAGAATCTGTTTTGGAGCTTGCTCTCCTTGCCCCCTGTCCCTCGGGGCAACCTTGTATTCATCCAGTTTCCCTTCGCGCAGCAGCTTCTCAATCACATCTCTTAAATGCCGACATTCATTGGTTGAATGTCCGTGAGTTCCATGGAACAAACAAAACTTCCCAGTTGCCATTTCTTTCTCGGTCGAATCACGAGGTGGCGGTCTTTTATACTGCAAAACGTTGTACGTATCCAAGTAAATATTCTCCAGGGTGTCGTTCAATGGTGTATAATTCTCGTAGGTCTGGAATCGGGGTCTTTTGTTGGGATCACTTCCCCTATTTCTATTTCTTCTGTTACCGTCCGTATTACGGTTATTGTTGTTGCCCCCGTTCCCAGCATTGTTGTTTCCACCCTTGTTTCCCACATTTACTTCAACCTTGCCGGAACTTTCCCCAGACTGCTTCACGGCGACGTTACTCTGCACATTTTCTTTTGAAGCCGCTTCAGACTTTCTCTTTCGGTTTTCCCTGGCCTCCTCTCGCCTTAAATAAATATCGGCTTTTTCATAGAATATCTCTCTTGTGGAGGGTGTCTTCCCAGAAAGGTAATCCCCGAACTCAGATTCAGGATCGACTCCTTCCTTTAATGCCATCAGAATGGTAGGCTTATGCGGGTCACTAACTTCAGTCACAGCTAAGTTAAAGCGGTCAAGATATGACCTCAAAGACTCTCCTGGTGCCTGCTTAATTCTTGACAATTCAATAACACTTTTGGACTTTCGGGCATGGAGTCGGAACTGATTCATAAAACGTTCGCTCAGTTCCCTGTAATTCGAAATTGAACGAGGGGGAAGTCGGGTAAACCAGAACAGCGCCACATCTTCTAAATAGATTGGGAATGCTTTACACTTCACTTCATCAGGGGCAGCTGCAGCATTCATGAGCCACGAGTATCGCATCAAATGCTGTCTCGGATCAGTTCTCCCGTTGTACTTGTCCATCTGTGGTAGGTTAAAGCGCCGGGGAAACTGGAAGTCGAGGATATCATCGGTGAAAGGAGTATGGCTTCTCTCAGTGCCATAATCTTCATTTGTATAGTTCCGGCTCTCGGACATGATCTGGCACACCATCGCCTGTACATCAGCATTAGTTAGGGGCCGCTCAGGTTCCCTGGCCCTAGTATCCGGGTTCCTTCTGGGCTCTTGTTCAGGAGATGCCCTTCTTCTTCGAGCTGCTTCTGCTCTATTCCGTTCCCTACGCTCCCGGTCAGTCTCGGGAGGAGGGGACTGGAGCCTTTGCCCCCGAGTGGGATTATTGTTTCCTAGTGCTCGTGCAATATCCTCGCGAGATCCCAAAGATCCAAATGTCAGCTGCTCCACATTCTGAGGTCGTTCGAGCGGCCTTCGTTCACGGGGCCGCTCTTCCTCAGAAGATAAAGACTGATCCACTGGTGTGTGACGAACCGGTGATGGGGTTCTCTGTCGACGGAGCTCGCTGATCTCCCTACTCATGAGCCTCATATTTTCCTGCATCATGAGGTTGGTGCGCTCGTGGAATTTCATAGTCTCCCTAGTACTTTCAAGCATATCAAGTAGGCGCGAGAAATCTCCTTGAGTAATGGGCGTAGATGGATTGACCTGATCACTGACCCTGGCAGCTGGAATCGGAGCATTTGTAGGGACTCGAGTAGAAGTTCCAACATCACCAAGAGTCGGATCGGATCGGAGATGGGAGGTCGGGTCGGGTCGGAGCTGGGGCGTCTGGTCGGGTCGGTACATGGCAAGCTGCTCGGGTCGGTTCAGATTGGGGGAATGCACTGCTTCAGAATCTCCTACCCGGATCGGATCGGAGCTCTCCCCCTGAAGACGGTTCGGATTTCCTGCATTGGTTCTTCCTGCTGCTGAACTTTGCCCACGAGACCTTGTTACAACCGCATTTTGCTGATCTTCGCCAGCTCCATTTCCTCGACCTGATTGAACTTCTTTGCCTTTTCCTTTGGCCATGATTCTTCGACAATCACTTCAACAAATATCCAAGGGCGTTGAAACTTGAGGATTAACTTCTTTGAACTCAACGGTCCAAAAAGTAGAACGATAATCCCGAAAAACAAAGAATTCAGATGAGCTCTCAGTGAAAGCACCAAAATGTTAGACCAAAAAGTGGTTCTAACACCCAAATTGATTAAAAGCAGAATGAAATGAAATCAAAAATAAAAATGAACACACAGGATTTATAGTGGTTCGGCGAAGAAATGCCTACGTCCACTTGTCTTTCACTATTTTCTCTGATTTAATTGCAAGTACAATGAAATATTCACTTGATTTCTCTCACAACTCACTTACAATCACTCAATTGTCTGAAAGCAAATAATGAAAGAAGATTTGGATTTTCTGGGATTGCTGAAATTCAGGTTATAAAGGTGGTTGAGCTCTCAAAGTGCCAGAAAAAAGATCCTTTTCTTTGTCTCCAGACGGGGTATTTATAGGTGTGAATTTGCTCAGAACCCAATCCGGATCGGAGCCACGTGTCATCCATCCCATCAGCCTCGGGTTCGGATGGATTTCTATGTTGACAACGCATCAGTGTAATGGACGTTGTGGGCAGGAACTGGTCATAGCCGATCCGGATATCCAGGCGCTCATGCAGGGGAGTGATGTGGAAAATGGGTTCGGGTCAGAGGGACATGTACAAGGGGTTCGGATCGGGGTATCCGATCCGACCCGGATTGACTTGGAAACAATTCTCTCTTCTCTTTATTCTGCTCCGCTCCGCTCCAATCTATCTCCATAGCAATCAAGTGGCTTTCCAATCCAATTGAGATTATATTGCCCTCCGATCCGAACAACTGTGCCTTTCTAATTTCCTCAGCAATAGTCTACCGATCCGAACAGAAAACTTTATCCGATCCGAACCGATGCGCTGCTCTGATCCGATCTGCTTCAGTACTTCCCAAGTTTTTCAAGTTCTTCAACATTTTACATGTTGACTTTGTGTTGCCCAGTCCACAAAGTGGGCTAACAAAAGTAAATTTAAAACAATCATATATAAAGTAAAAAATTGTTCGAAGTTGTCATTTAAACAACTAAACATTTCAGATGGAATAATCATTCATACCACATTAAATGGTATGTTATCAATAATGCATCGTTTCATATTAAAAGAAATATAAACTGAAAAGAAACAAAACATAAAAGTGAATACCCGCTAGTTTGATAGATTAAGGTACTTAACAATCCAAGCCGACAAAATTTAATAAATGAAAATTAAATACAGAATGATTATGTAGACATATCAGATGGTAGAAATGAAAACCATTAGAAATGGCATGAGAGTGATAAACATTTCAATCATTTTCCTAGTAAACAATTTAGTAAGAGTCAACTCAATAATCAAACAAAAGAAAATTTACATTTAAAGTGTTATGATTCACGTATGATCTAGAAATAAATTACCTCTTTCACTTCAACCTTCATAACAAACCGACTTCAATTTTGTCTAACCTGAACAAAGCCATCTTTGACCAGTAAACAAAAAAGAAATAAATAATAAAATATATATCGCATACAAATGAATTTCAAGTTAAATAAACTTTTGAATGAAAACTTTGATCTAGTTTCATTCAACATAAAAAGATCGAAAATATATCTACTCACTAAAAATTTGGCTAATTTTAAGCACCAAATCCCTGAAAAACTAATAATTTTGTGCTTTTAAAACTCACAAAGTACTTCCTCGTCTATCTTCTCTTTCAATCATCTCCATTTGCTCAATGCATCGGTTGATGATAACAATGCAGCTATAGAGACCGCTGACGCTATTCAGAGGAGAACTATTGTTTCTATGGTAGTGGCACATCCAATGACCCAATGTAAAGCCATTAATTTAGTCTCCTTATTTTCTGTTGGAATTTGGTGACCTATAAAATTAGGTGTCGTGAAAAGCCCTAATTTGACTTTGCTCGAGATGGTGTGGTGGGATGAATATTGGGTATTTTGCAGAGCGGGCCCGATAGGAAGCATAGTAGAATCAAACATTAGGGTTAAGAAAAGAAATAGGGGAAGAAGGAAGGAAGGAAAAAAGGACACAGTAGGTAACGGAGCAGGACTAAAAGAGGGCACAGTAGGTAACATAGTAGGACTAAAAGAGGGCACAGTAAGTAACGAACGATTTGTTGACTATGACGAAGAAGCCGATTTGTAGAGGATGATGAAGAAGCTCAACGAAGAGGGCACAGGACACTGATCTTCGAAGGAAATTAAAAAAAGAGCGAGAGTTGTGCGTTTTGGTTGAATTTTTTTATATAAAAAAGGCACCTAATTTGATGCGTGTTACAGCCGTATCAAATTTAAATAAGGCTTAAAACCGTATCTAAATATTTAGATACGGCTCTAAGCCATATCTAAATTTGATAAATTATTTGCATAGTGGAGTGACAAAATAAGCTTTGTGGTGTTCCTTAGGCTAGTAAAACTTAAAAGGAGTAAAGATAGGGATTTGATTACCAGATACAATCTCTTTCCATGTTCGACCACGTTTCATGGTAGAGTTCCAGTTATTAGAAGGTTGAGCGTATCCCGGTGTGCTGGTTGGGAACTGTGGAATAGGCGGTAGCATCCATGGATGATTAGAAGGCAGCCTCTTCACCAAATCTTGTTGTTCTAAGGGTACTGCAACAAAGTTCCTAACCAAGGAAGGCAGAATTTAGGGAAAGATGGGGTCTAATAGTGACTCGGTGCCTACGACACAAGAGGCACAGAGGAGTATCCAAATACCATCGATGATCTCTGATCGATGTGAATCTTTCTGTGTGTGACTAATTGGAACCCATCGTCATCAACAACAGACTGCGTTCTCGGGGGCGGGGAAGTTGGATCTGGAGGCGCAGGAGGTTGAAAGTTTGACGGCAATTGATTAGACGGAGGGGGGAAGGAGGGCGAAAATTGGGAAGGGGTCTAAGGATTGTTTGCCAACCACATGGCATATTTTCTATCACCATGGAGAATAAAGGGTAAAGTCGGTTTTTTATTATTTCTTTCAATTTTGTCTGAGCAGGGTAGGCGTATATTTTGTTGTTGTTGTTGTAGCTGTGGTTAATTCAAGCAATTCTTCTTTTAATTATTACCGTTTTCATATAATTATGTTAGTTTTTGTTTTATATGATTAGTTTTTCTGGTTTATAAGTCCAAAACAAGGTGCTCTGGTGTGCAAAATCATTTAGTAAGTGATACATGGACATTCATTTGCTAATAAAATCTAAGGTAAAGTTGAAATGGTAAGATCATTCCCGATATTGGGTTGGACCAGGGGTCCAATCCCGGTCGGTTGACCACCCGCCAACCCCCAACGAGAGAAAAACATATCAACCCCGGTGTGGGTTGTTGTGTTTCCTATACGACTTTTATAAACCCGCCTAAAGGTATTGGTGTGGATTACAATCCACACGGTGCAAATAAGCAGTTTTTATAAAACCGGCTATTTTTTCTGACTATAGCCGGCTATGTGAGGGAACCAACACCAGAATCCATTCCTCTCTTCTCCTTCCTCCGTCCCTCCTCCTCCACTAAATTCAACAGAAAAAAAAGAGAATATTTTTAGAGAAATCCGAGGTAGCGGATGTCACAATGCATGAATTGTACCGCCACAAGAAGAGAACGTTCCGATTGAAGAAGACATCATACCTTTGGGTCGATGAGATGTTACTAGACGACGGCTAGCTTCACGAGAAGTAGACCTAGATCCAAATATTTATTAGAATTTAGGATGCAACAAAGAACTGATCAATTTTCGTGAACTACCCAACGAAGGAGTGCATATAAGCACGCGCATTGAAGTTTCTGTAAGTTATCAACTTTTTGTTTATCAATAATAGTAACCTATGTAGACTAAAATTTAAATATCGTCCCACACATAACAAGGCATGGCAAGATATAACGCGTGACTCATGGCCAAATGTTGTTCGTTCATATGCCTCAATTTGTATTTAAGATACAACGTGTATTATACACATGTCAGTCGGTGAAATGAGACCTTTTAAATTCATATGTTCAGTTGACTAGGGCGTTAGCCTCCTGTTGGTCGAAGGCCACCCATACGTTTCATTTTGGGTTTGGAGAGTTAGGCATTACCCCTTTAGACTTTAATGTGCTTACCATAATTTTGGTAGAAATAGGTGAGTTGTTACCTTACGATGAGCACTATCAGTACTCTAACCTCTTATCTTCTCTACTCCTTCATTTTGATTTCCAAAATGGGTCAACTTATGGATTATGGTTAGTTATATTAGACAAAATGATCTTAGATTGCCCCGCCATGGTTCCATGGATCACCAACGATTCATGGCTATGGATCGTTCCATTCTATAGTCCTTTGGTGCACCCGCCTTCTCCTGATGGATCGCTCAGCTTTAAGCCTCATGGATTGTGCTGATGTTCAATTATATAGTTCTGCAATAAGCATGTTTGAATAAGCGCATAGCTGATGTGGCATTTATGAACAACGGCTCAACAACGATGGATCGGTCACTCTCTTCAGGGATGGGATGTGTGTAAAGTCACTGCGCAACATATGTGATGGAACGTGCATCACCGACAGCATGGATCATTCGTTATGTCTCTGGACAGTTACGCATGCAGAAATGTGTGGTGCAATTTAATATATGGATCGAATGTTATAGTTAACTATGGATCGTCAGGTCAAATAGATGGGTTTGCTCATGCTTGTTGTACATTATTTAATGGCTGCGCTAGCATGAGTTAATTCATACAGTTTGTATGGATCATTCTAGTTCAAATTATATGGGTCGGCTATGGTTTCAGCTCAGTAGTTGAGTAAATATCATGGAAACCATGTACACACATATTTACAACTCTACCACTCCGCTCGAACTAGATCTATAAATACCACACTTCCACACACATTCAGGGGACCGAATTTTCCAACAACGAAGTGCTTCCCATTTCATTTCTCAACAACTCAAGATCAACTCCAACTCCATTAAAGTTTTTCCAAGCTTTGATCCTCCATCTCAACCACCATAAAATCATCGAGAATTGTCCAAGTGCTCAATTATTGAAGATATACTCCAACAATCATCACAAACGAAGAGATCTCATCATTTCAACGGTGGATTCAAGAGAATTGAAAGATTGGAGATTGAAGAATTTAGAGAAGTTAGAAAAGAAGGAGATATTTTGATTGTAAAAGAGAAAATGTATAAAGCAATGAAAATTATGTACCTTGTAATTGTTGGAAAGCTTATGAAATCTCCTCACATAGTGGATATAGGTCGAAATTGAGACCGAACCACTCTAAATCTCCTCCACTTTACTTTTTCCTTGCATTTATTTTCTCTTAACTTTGTGTTTGATCAATTTTGAAGTGTTGATAACCATTTTGGGGTGTTAATGCCACTTTTTGCATTAACATTTTTGGCGCCCACCGTGGGGCTCGAACCCACTACCACAAGGTTAAGAGCCTTGGTGGGGGTTTGCTAAAGTGTTTTGTGAAAGCCTACTTTCTACAATAGGCTCTGGAAGTCTAAAGAGAAGGCCCGTTGAACAGTTTGCTTCAACGTTTAAGAAGTTTTTGGAATTAATGGCTGCTTCGAAGAAGAATAGCAAGTCTGCTAGAGCCTCCAGAAATACTAATAACGTGCGGCTACAACGCATACTCTGAATGAAGATGGCGGTCAATCGTCGAAACCTTCCATAACTCGAGAAGAATTGGATATGGTTGTAGCTCGTTTGAATGAGAGAATGGGTTCTACAACCAAGATGATGATGGAAAAGCTTGATGCCCTGCTCAATGCTCAAGCTAATCCCTCACTTCCAAAGGTTGTAGTTAATGTCGAAGAGAAAGAGGGTTCTTCTGCCTCGGATCCTAGTCATTCCAATTTTGAAGTTGAAGTCAATGATGAAGGCAATGGCAAACAGGAAGCTAAGGTTGAAGACTCCAAAGTTAAAGCGATACAACATGTTGAGAAGTATACTACTTGGAGCACTGATAGTCCCACCAAAGGGGCACCTCCCAAGAGAGGTCTAGGGCACCGGAACTCAAACCGTGATCAATCCGGTAAAAGGACTGGCGTCTTCTCCGCGTAGCGAACCAGTGACGAGCAGTATATCTCAAACATGGTCAAGCAGATAACGAAAGAGAGTACGCCTCGTGAAGAGGACGAGAAAGAATGGGAGTATTCTCCAAGTAAGAACCCGTTCACAGAAAGAATCCATAAGGCGAAATTCCCTAAGACATTTACACCAACAATAGCGGCTTATGGGGGGACCATAGATCCGAACATGTTTTTTTTCTAGTACGATCAGCATATGAACGAAGCTAGGGTTATTGATGAAATAAAGTGCTTGTACTTCCCAGTATACTTAGAGGGTGTAGCTTCATTATGGTTTACTAGACTGCTGCCAAAGTCTGTGGACCAATTTGCTGATCTAGCAAAGAAATTCAAAGAACAGTTCCGACTATACTCTACGAGAGTGAAGGATGTGATGTCACTCAATGACATGGAGCAGGATCCTGGAGAGTCAGTCAAAGCCTTCCTCACACGGTTTAATGCAGCACCAGCAGAAGTTGCAGATCTGAAACCTCGGTTTGTATTGATGGCATTGAAGCATGCTATAAACAAAAAGATAGAGTTTAGGAGGTGGGTCAAGATGAAGAAGCCTAAGACTCTAGAGAAATTCTATAAAAAATCATAGGAATTCATCAATGTGGTGGATGACCCTCCCCTTGTGCGAAATGTTGCGAAAAACAGCGCTGCTGCGACAGGGAAAAGTAGTGAAGTTCAAGCTGAGTAGAAAAATATTTCTGGGCAGAAGAGAGGGAACGAAGGGAAAGACAATAAAACTTATAAGAAGATGCGATTCTTTAAGCCTTCAGAGTTGACCCCTCTGAATGAAACTCCAGAAACTATCTACTTTTCTATGAAGGACTCAGGTATCTTTCCCGAAATGAAGCCACAGAGAATCACGGAGAAAAATGCTAATTCTGGGAGTTCTATCACTTTCATAATCAACTGGGGCATAATACCAATGAATGCAAGCACCTAAAGAGTCTGATTAAAGAGCCGACCAGGAAAAACCAGCTTCAGGAGTATGTGAGAAGTCAACAAAATGCTCAAGTTTCCCAGGGGAATAATGCATCCGCAAATCAATCTAGATCAGGAGAGAAAGCTCCAGCACTTGTCAACTCGAGACCAGTTATCAATACCATATCAGGAGGACCTCACCCAGCCGGAAAAAACTGGGGAGACATTGAGAGATATGCTGGCGAGTTGAAGAATGCTTCGAAAGAAGAGAAAAGCTTTGTCCTATGTAACACATTTTCGGTGAAGATGCCAAAGACTTCATATGAAGATGTGGTGTTAAAAGAAAGTGATTCTGACGGAGTGGTTACGCCAACGGTCGATCCTATGGTGGTCACAATTGGCATTAGCCCGACAATAGTGAAGAGGGCGTTGGTAGACTGTGGTTCTTCTGTCAATGCGCACTTCAGAATTACATTCAACAGAATGAGGCTCTCCATGTCAGATGTGCGGGCATGCCAAAACAAAATACATAGGGTTCACTGGTGAACCAAAGCAGCCAATTGGCGTGATTGACTTGCTTATGGAGCTTGAGGATAGAGAGAAGAAAGTGACAATGACGCAAACCTTTGTCTTGGTGGATGAACCCTCGGCTTATAATGCGTTCTTGGGAAGGCCAGCTTTGGCGGGTTTAAAGATTGCATTGGCTCTTGGTGTCTGACCATGAAGTTTCCAACTGAAAAGAGAGTAGGTTTAATCAAAGGTGACCAAGAGACACCAGGAATGCTACATGACAGAGTTGCGTGATGCTAAAAAGAAAGACTTGGGAATGAATGTTGTGGTCCCCTCCGCATTTATGATACCACCTTATATCAATTAGGGCGGGGCCCATGTACTGGTGAGCATAGCGTAGCATAGAAAGAGATGGATCCACGAAAAGCCAGTAAAGGGGAGGGAAGAGCGACTCCAGTTGAGATTACATTTTCTGTTGCGTTTCATCTTAAAGATCCCGATCGAGTGCTAAATATAGGATGTCAGCTGAGTCGGAGATTGCAAAATGAGTTGATTGTTTTCTTAAAAGAAAATCTGGATGTGTTCACATGGAGCCACTCGGACATGTGCAAAATATCTCCAGAAGTTGTGGTCCATAAGCTCAATATTGATCTGCGTGTTCCAACCGCGAAGCAAAAAAGGAGAATCCAAGGCCCGAAAAGATCGAGACTCTGAACTAGGAAGTTGACAAACTAATGGAGAATGGCTTCATTAGAGAATCTACTTACCCAGACTGGTTCTCCAACCCCGTGCTTGTGAAGAAGTCAAATGGCAAGTGACAAGTTCCCATAGACTACTCAGATCTCAATAAAGCTTATCCTAAAGATAACTTTCCTCTTCCCAGGATAGATCAGCTTGTGGATTCTACAGTTGGGCATGAGTTGCTTTCATTTATGGATGCTTATTCAGGCTATAATCAGATTATGATGTATGATTTAGATCAGGAAAATACAAGCTTCATCACGGATGTAGGCTTATATTGCTATAAAGTAATGTCATTCGACTTGATGAATGTGGGAGCGACTTACCAGCGACTTGTTAATGCTATGTTCAAAGCTCAAATTGGCAAGACAATGGAAGTATATGTCGACAATATGATGATCAAGTCAAAAAGGGCCACTGATCACTAAGAGGATCTGACCGAGATGTTTGACATTCTGTGAAAGTATGGTATGAAGTTGAATCCCTTAACGTGTTCATTTGGGGTCACATCAGGGAAATTTTTGGGGTTCATAGTAAACGCCAAGGGCATAGAAGCCAACCCATCTCAAATTTCAGCTCTGAGAGAGATGCGTGCTCCTAGAACAAAGAGAGTGCTCCAATGCTTGAATGGAAAAATTTCTGCTCTGAACCCTTCATATCAAGGGCAACTAACAGGTGTATTCCTTTCTTCAACGCTCTGATAAAAGGGAAGAAATATTTTCAGTGGACTCCTGAATATCAAAAGGCATTCGAGGATCTAATCCAGCACATAGCAACACACCAGATGCTATCCAAGAAGAATGATGGGGAAGACTTGTTCTTGTATCTAGCAGTGTCTGCTCTAGCGATAAATGCTGCTTTGGTAAGGGAAGAATCGAAGGTTCAAAGGCCAGTATACTATATCAGTAAAAGATTAATCGGGGTAGAGTTGAACTACCCAAAGTTGGAAAAGCTCGCTTACTGTCTACTCATAGCCTCAAAGAAGCTCAAGCCATACTTTCAAGCACACTCTGTTAAAGTCCTTACCAATCAGCCGTTAAAGCAAGTTTTGTTCCGTCCAGAAACCTCAAAGAGATTGTTGAAATGTAATATTGAGCTCAGTCAGTATGACATCACCTATCATCCCCGAAGAGAGATCAACGGATAGGCACATGCGGATTTTATCGCAGAGTTCACAGACCGAGGAGAGGAGAAAGAAGGACCTGTCAAAGTGTTAATTCAATGGAAGCTATTTGTTGATGGATCATCAAACGATTATTGTTCTAGAGCAGGAGTGATTGTGGAAACTCCTGGAGGAAGATTAATTTTCTATGTGCTAATGTTGTAATTCCCGTCAACAAATAATGAAGTTGAATATGAAGCCCTCATCATCGGATTAGGGTTGGTAAAAGTGTTGCAGTTGAAGACTTTGCAGGTACTCGGTGATTCGCAGTTGGTGGTATGTCAAGTTCGAAGAGAGTTTCAAGCTAAGGAGGACACCTGCCAGCTTATCTATCCAAGGCTTGGGAACTGCTCGACAGCCTGGACATCTACTCCATATCACATATTCACAGAGAGGAAAACATGAAGATGGATTTGTTGGCAAAGTATGCTAGTACAGGAGATGCACAATTGCTGGGGTTAGTTCCAGTCGAGGTCCTTTCCAACCTCGGTACAGAGCATATCGATGTGGATTGAATCATGGAAACAGTCGAAGAACCGGACTCATGTATGACTCCAATCACAGAATATCTCCTCAGTGGTGTGCTCCCGACGGACTCCAAGAAGTGAAGAAAGATATTACTGAAGGCCCCCATGTATCTCATTCAGGATAGTCGACTATACATGTCAGGATTCTCTATGCCTCTGCTCCGGTATGTCAAAAAGGAGGAATCGAAAGAAATTCTGATGGAATTGCATGAAGGAAAATGTGGAGGCCATACTGGTGGTCAGACATTAGCCAAGAAAATTCTGCGATATGGTTATTTCTGGCCATATGTGAATCAAGACTCCGCAACATACACTAGAAAGTGCGATAGATGTTAGAGATTTGCAAAGATTCCAAGAGTGCCATCCACAGTGATAACTCAGATGGCCAGTCCATGGCCATTTGCTGTCTGGGGCATCGATCTGATCGGGGAACTACCTATTGCAAAATCCAGCTTCAAATATGCCATTGTAGCCGTTTATTATTTCACCAAATGGGCTGAACAAGAACTGTTGGCCACCATCACCTCAAAAAAAGTCATCAACTTTGTCTTGAAGAGCATCATTTGCAGGTTTGGTGTGTCGTAGAAGATAATCATAGACAATGGGACCCAGTTTGAGAGTGAAGAGTTTCAGGGGTTCTGTGCTAAGTATAAAATCCAGAAAAGCTTCGCAGTAGTGGCTTATCCATAGGAAAAAGGGCAGGTAGAAGCAGTAAACAAAATCATAAAGTCAACCATCAATAAGCGTCTAGAGAAAGCCAAAGGTGGTTGGGTAGATGAGCTTCCGCTTGCACTATGGGAATACCGCACAACTCATAAAACTGTAACTAGTCATACCCTTTTCTCTCTGGCTTTTGGTACTGAAGTAATGATTCTATAGAGCTGGAAGTTCCCACTCATAGAAGGATTCACTTCAATCAGGAGGAAAATGAGAAGTTGCATCTTGAAGCCCTCGATCAGCTCGAAGAGAAGAGAGACGAAGCAGAGCTCAGGATTGCTGCTCACCAAAGAAGTGTAGCCGGGCATTTCAACTCTAAAGTCTGACAGAAGACCTTCGAGATCGAAGACCATGTACCGAAGAGAGTAATGACTGGAAACAGAGTCTTTGGGCCAAATTGGAAGGATCCCGTGTTATAAGCCAAAAGCTCCGAGATGGCACCTTCAAGTTATCGATGACATATGGAATCCAGATTCCTATAGCTTGAAATAGCGAGCATCTCCGCCGCTACTTTACATGATACTTTGTTCATACTTGTTGTAAAAGTTGTAAATAATTTCCAGGCATTGTAGTTGAACTTTGTATACATGAATGAGAAGTCTGATTGCTTGCTTGAATCGTATATTTACACTCTTGTTAATAGTTCAAAAGTTGCTAAAAACGACTTCTGATTGCAGGCTATATAAAGAACGCTAGCTCATTTACAATCCAACAAGACCTAGAAGCTTTCTAAGCATATCCCGATAGGGACAACTCAAGCGTTGAGTGCCGAAAGCATCATATGAAATAAATGAGATGATGTAGTGCACCGACTTGCAAATTGGAAAAGAAAGAGATATCCAGAGTCAAGTGGTGAAAAGCGCAGCAAATGGGCACAAAGTCAAAAAGCTGCACGTTTTATCAAGAGGGAAAATATCCAAATGTGACCGCTTGCCAAGATAAGCATCCAGTAGAAAGATTGGCATTGACCGCATGAAACGATGCAAAAGAGGAAGTTGCCCAACCAAGTTAATAACTAAAAGGTTGTAAGTTCCATCGTAGGGGAACCTTCCCAAGTGCAAGGTCCAGGACATCGGTTCTATAACCATGATAGCTTGCCAAGTCAAAGCATCCGACAGAAGGACTAGCATCATCCCCATGGAATGATGCAACACAACAAGAAAAGCTCACCTGTAGGAGGCATCCGGTTTAGCTTCGCCAATGCCAAATCTATTTGGCGGGAAGTGCAGCGAGCAGCGGATTCCTAGCCTAACGCGGGTGTTTAGGGAGGTTCCTTCGAGGTCTGGCTTAACAGGTCGACGGAAAGCTCACCTTGGATTCAAGCTGGAAAGACCAGCACGCACTGAAATCTTAGCCGGTAGGTGGAGTCCAGACCAATCCCTTCGAGGCTTGGCTTAGCAGGTCGGAGGAAAGCTGAGTTTGAGCTCACTGAACGGGGGTGTCCGGTTTAGTTTTGGCGATGTCAGATTTATCCAGCGGGAGGAGAAATAAATAGCGGACCAAATACTGGAAGGACCAGTAAACCTAAGCTGGAAGAACCAAAAAAAACAGAAATCCCGCTACACACCCGTCTTCCTAAAAAAACAAAAATAGAAATCCCATCCCAAAAGGAGGTATCCAATGTAGTCTGTGCAAGTCTTGTTTCATTAGGTCGGACAAGACAAACATTGGATTGAATTCAAATTCAAGACCTCTCCGGGGGCATGTGTTCAATCTGATCTCCAAAGAGCCTGGATTTCCAAGTCAGTAGGTCAAATGATTAAATATATTGTAAACATAAGACCTCCCATGCAGGGGCACAAAATCCGGAGACCTCCCCAAATGGAGGCACATGAACAAAATAGCTTATGCAGTTAGAAGTAATGCAATTAGAAGTTCAACATCGACCGACAAAGCCGAACTTCCTAAAAAGGCGCTAAGGCGAGCTCAAAGGCTTTGACCCAGTGGCAAGCACAAAAGGTTGTTACCCACAGAATAGAAGTCTCGAGGTCCTCAGCTAAAATCGAAAAAGTTCAGCAGCGTTGGTCACATAGACTCCAAGCAGCTCATGATGATCTATGGTATAAGGGCAACACAGGCAAACTGGAAGGACCAGTATTCACAAAACATACCACAAGCTCATCACGGAACTTGGCACTGCAGCAGTTAAAGACTTGTAATTTGAAAAGAAGTAAATACGTAGTAATGTACGACAGAGCTGAAATAAAAAGATAAAGTACATAAGGAAAAAACAACTTCATGTCATCCAAACACAAGTCATAGATACGAGTTTCTACAAATCACAAAACACAAGTCACAAACACAAGTTTCCTTCAAGTCATAGGCAAGGGCCCACACTCGCTTAAACATCCGGTCCAAATAAAAGGCATAAAGAAAAGCGAACAACCAAAAAGGCATCAGTCAGTCAGTCCTTCTTCCTACCTTTAGAGGAACTGCTGGATCGGGTTGAAAGCTTTCCAGGCCTGGAAGAAGAAAGATGAGTGTCTAGCAAGCTAGCATCCTTGTCTTTATCTTTGTCCGTCTTGGTGGCAAAAAAAGGAGCAAGTGACTTAATATGTGTTGATTGCTTCCCTTTGTGTTTTCTGTATGGAGGCTTGATCACTTTACCGAAAGAATCCTTTTCCCCTTTAGCTGGGCTATCATCCAAAGTCTCATCGTCTCTGTCTGTGTCTCCAGACAAAATGATTGTGTCATCCAGATCTCGGATAGCCACAACCATTTCTAATAAGACCTAGGCTATGAGGCAGAAGCTGGAGTCGATACCAAAGTAAGTGATGTATTGCCTTGCGAAGCAGTGGTAGCCACCAGGGTAGATTCGATAGTAACGGATCCAATCCCGGTTGAAGCGGGAGAAGGCTTCGGTGTAGCAGGGCCTATTGTATATGAATAATAAAAAAGGGAAATCATTGTACCCTTGTGGAGAGAATAAAGGACCAAAATCCAAGGATAGTGATTTAGTCCTGGTTTTACCTGGGGTGACTGGAAGAGTAAGTGATTCAGTCCCAGTTTACTTGGAGTGACTGAAGGGCTTCTGCTCCTTAGCACATATCGGTTCGCATCATCTTCCCCATCATCGTCATTCAAATACTCCTCAATGAGATCTTTTTACTGTTCAAGAGAAATGGATGGGTTGATGGCAGGGGATTCGGTAACCTTCGGGTCAGAAGCAGTAACATCAGTGAGAGCGTAACAACGACAGTGGTAGTCTCTATTTCTGAAACGGATCCCCTAGAGGATCCAGCCCCGGAATATGAAGCACGGTCTTTTTGGAGTTGTTCCCGACCTTTGGCAAGCGCCTCACGGGAGTCATCGTCTAAAAGGGCATCCACAAGATCCTCTTCCTTCTAACCAGAACCATCATACTTTCTAAGCACATTTTCCTAGACTTTAGCAAGTCTAATAGGGAACGCATCTTGTAAAAAGCACAAGTTGCCTCTATTCGCAACACTCAAAGTGTAAAAGTCAAATAAAGAGGCAATAAAGCGAGCTTCATCCTGAATGCGTGTGGCCTCAGCAATGGTCTTAGCCAATAGAGAGTTATCCCTTTCCTTTTCAATCTAGCAATCTGAACTTCTAGTTGAGAAATCTTCAAGTGTTGCGCACCTTTCTCCCTTAGCAAACTAGCATTAGATTCTCTATAGGACTTTGTAGATTGCAATAATGTATCCAATTTGAGCTCAACCTGTTTTTGAGCTAAGTGCGCATCTTTCACGTGGGAATGGAGTAGGGTCTCTCTGGTTCTAGCAGCAATAAGTTCATCCTTAAGACGCTGGTTTTCCGCCACGAGCTCGACATTCTGCTAAGAAAAGGATGCAATGTTGGCATTGCGAGAATTAAGTGTTCTCTCCCATTCAGCCTTATCGTTCTCCATCGTAAGCATAGCAGTAAGATGGCATTGGTTAGCTCGCTAAAGCTCATCACACAATCTGTACCATTCGGTCATCTTCTCAGCCTCCTTCCTGGCTACGTCCATATGCTTGTTCATATTGTCGTTCGTTGCGTCTATCTCCTTAAGTATATTATTCTTGTCCGAGGGATGGACATCTGCATTAAAACGAATCCCTCTGAAGAACCACTTATCACCGAATCTCTAGGAAAGCACATTTGGACCAGATCCAACACGATAAGGGGGTCTCCTAATGATTGTTGGAATGTCGGCAAGAGATGGTGCAACATCTAGGGGTTCGAGAGATAAGGTATGTGCAGAAGTAGCAGAGGCAGTAACCGCATCTTTGATAGCTCTGGAGCGCTTATCTTCAGTGATAACACCCATGTCGGTTTTAGAATGCTTGTCTTCAGCCGTAGTGCCTTCATCACCTTTGGGATGCTTTCTTTCTCACACTTGATCTCTATCTTTATCATCATTAAGCCTCTTCCCTTTGCGTTCAATTGCAGCGCACTTCTTGCGATCATGCTCATGTTGCATTTTACGATCATGCTCATGTTACTTCTCGCGATCATGCTTGTCATAGCCATGCTTTTCGTGCCGGTATGGATCATCCCGGGGTTGCTTATCTCGTCCCTCCTGGCCCTGGTAATCATGGTCTCTGGCTTATTGTTCCTTCCTCGCTCTTCTCTGAGCCTCGGTTTTTGAGAGGTAACGACAAGATTGCGCCGCGTGTCATAGGAACTCGAATAACTGTTGAGATCGCCTATATAAGAGCGGTGCATGGTTGGACCTGAAAAAATGAAAAGCAGGAAGTTCAGTTTTCTAGGAACAACAATTTATGGGGTAGAACAGTAAACACACGAGCAAGGTAGGAATCCTAAGTGTGTGTAGCATGCAGTCTAGCGCAACAAACTACTCGATGTTATTGGAGATAGAGATGCTCCAATTTCTATGATAGGCTTAACAAGTGGAGTTCGTGAAGTTCAGACAGGCTGAAAAGACATTTTCATGATCACTGTGGAAGAAGTTCTAGGAGGCAATACAAGTTGTGAGGTGTGTACGTCTCTTGTGAACTCTTCACCCAAAGTCACGTTGAGGTCACTTAAATCCGCAAATGTGTCGGAAATGACATCCTCTGTATTTACGGGAAGTGTGGGATCAACTTTAGTCATCTCAACATCAATGCTGCCTCCAGTTGCAATCTATCCTTTGTTGGGTTGCACACTAATGTCAGTTGAACCCTTACCCTCATGATGCTCAGTATCCACTTCTTCAGGAAAAGGCAGTTCAGGCTGACTTGATGTCTCAACTCCAGTAGCGGCATCCGAGCACTTCTTTAAAGAACTTTCTCCCGTAGAAGTTTTATCAATTGTATCATCTTTAGCACTCAGGGAATCAGATGTTTCAATCGTCGAAGGCAAATCCAAGGGTTGACCAGAAGCAAAGGATCTTGAAGGTGCAAGCAAAGCAAGTTCGCGAAGGGACTCTTCTGTGATAAGAATTTTTTTGGTTCTCTTCTTCTAATCTACAGCCTTTAAAGACTCAAGCATAGAACTGCGAGCTTCAGAATCTTTAATGAGCAATGGAACATCTGTAAAGAGAAAGAAGGAGGTTCAATAGTCGAAACTCAGAACAAGCTGGGTATGCAATTTAAAGTAAATATTTTCACCTCCATCCATCTAAGTGTTGTGAAGCTCTCAGGACATCGAACATAAAAGAATTGACTTACAAACCTAGAAACACTCTCTGGCCGGCCAAATACAACTTTATGATTCCGGGCAGCTTCAGCGAAGAAGATAAAGGGGTGATCCTTCCTTGTCTTGAAAACGCATAGATAACAGAGGTCTTCAAAGGTAGGCGCATAATGTCATGTCCTCATGAGCAGTATATATAGCCCCAACAAAGTGACATACCCATTAGGATGTAACAGATAGGAGCGATGGCTAAGCGACCAAGAACCATCTGTAAAATACATTGAAAGGAGGAACAACCCCACTAAGTAGCATCTGACGGTTGATAGTTACGAACCCAGGAGGTGGTTGGTCAAGGTTGTCGTCTTTTCCTGGAATAATGGCATCATCCTTAGGGATGCCAAACTGCTTACATGTCTGTTTATAAACACGTAAATTCATGGTTGTAGAGCATCTTTCCGGAGGTTGCTTGCTCAAAGGTCGAGGATCGGGAAAAAGTTGGTCTTCCACTGGTTCAGGTTGCATAGTTATGGCAGTCTCAGAGTCTTGTAGAGAAACTCCGGTTTGACTAGAAGTTGTTTCCTCTTTATCCTCATGACAACTCGAATTTTGGGGAGTCTCCATTCTATATAAACAATCTGGTTTACAAACACATCACAAGTGCGCGTTTCCTATGGGTGAAGTGCAATGTGTGATTGCAGTTGTAGTTTAATGCTTTAACTGATCATGTTGTCGATACGGGCGGTCGATGGCAAAATATTGGGCCCAAATCTTGTGTAAGTTCTAGTTAATCACAAGTATTTGGAAAAGGAAGAGATGTATCTAGAATCTCAAGTCGAAGTTTTAAAGTAATCAAGGCCTGGTTGCTCAAAGGTCGATGCAACGTTGATCACCAAGGGTTCAGATGCATTGGAGAGGTCAAATGATTGTTCTCCATTATGTCATTGTGCCTTGATTCTTCTATGTATCGCCTACGGCCCATACATGGATCACTGATGATCCATGGTTCGCACACGACCCATGGATCACAGGCAATCCATGGATGGATCGTGCACGATCCATGGATTATAGGCGGTCCATGAATGGACCGTGTTCGATCCAGGGATCGAGAACTATCCATCATTGGATCTTGAGAACTCCACGAACACAACAAAAAGATCAAGCTAGCCACTGAAGCATCACAAACTCGAGATCAGCATTGAAGATCGATCATTAACAGCCAAGTCTTCATCTCTTCAACACTTTGGCAAGACTTTTTGCATCACCAATTAGACTCGAGCACTTCATTTCTTCACAAAGCACACAATGATCCATCAATCTTTGGTGATCAGTGAGATACTTGCACAAACATCGATCAGTCAGTTTCAATCAACAACAACGACATTTGGATCGCGACACAATTCATCCAACTCTAATGATCAACAAGTCATCCACATGCATGTTGATTGGCTCTGCGTCATACAACATTCGCCGTGGTTCAATTTGATATTGAGGATCAATCACATAATATCAGGTTTTTGGTTCAAATCAGGGTTGCGGAGCAATCACGCAACAGTGAAATGCAGACCAACATCATCTACAGTAGAAGTTGCATATGAAAGCAATACAAGAATTCTATGCAAAATCCAACAAACATCAAATTATTTCAGCAGTAAAATTCATGGATGTCATAAGAAATTCTGAACACACCATACAAATGCAAATGCAAATTCAAATTAAAGTTGCAGATCAATCATGCAACGTCAACATAAAGACATGCAAAAGTGGTTCGGAATCAAACTCTTGGTTATGTTGAAGAAAATAAAAAGTTGGAAAACAGTTTTGGCACAAGATTAGCAAAAGGACGATACAAAAATTCTGTGCAAATCATGCAAGTTCAAACTCAAAAGTGAAGATTGCGAATCAATCACGCAATGCCAAAACGAAGTTCAATATAACTTGAGTACATAAGAACAACTCAAAATAAAAAACCCATGAAAGTCTTGACTGTTTTTTATTAAAAGGGAAAAATCTACAGCAAGCTAGATACAAAATCTCAAAATTCAAGCCAAAACCCTGGATCACACGATTCCAGATCGTTCTTCAGCTGAAAGGGATTAAAGCAGTTTGGTATAAAACTCATTGCAAAAAATCCCAATCCTAACCTAAAATCACCTCAAACAAGTTGCCAAACTAGTTTACTCAATACAGATCTGAACAATCGAATTCAACACACCACAAAACTTAATTTCAAGTCCTCGAGCATAACTCAACACCCAAAGTTCACCTTAAAAAAACCATTTCAACCTTGCGAATCCACAGATATCCCAAAACCCTAGGAGGTTCTACAGAAAACCCATAGAGGGGGTATAAAAATAAAAATAAATAATACAATACCCTACGGTAACAAATTTGATCTGAAGCTGGACGTAGGAAGGTTGTATGACTTGGATTAGTTGAACTTGAGTAGATCTGCGAAGCTTGAAGCCCGAGTTGGCTCAAATTAGAGGTTGCAATGACAGGCTCTTGAGGCTGACAGCAAGGACGACGAACTCGATTTCAATAGTGATTGAAAGTAAAGTTGAAACTGAAGGCGACTGGGTGTTTTCTGGCAATCAACAAAGCTTTGATGAGCTGTAGCATCAACGTTGATGAACTCGGCTGGAGTAAAAACCACGAAATCAAGTGCGAGAATTTTTCTTCAGAGAAGCTTATCCACCGTTAATTTTCCTTTTTACTGAGGAAGATGAAGGTGCGGAAATGAACCAAGGGTCTGTTCTTTGCAAGCGGAATCGCAGATTTTGAGCAAATGGCAGGTAGCGAAGAATGTGTTCTACGCGTTAAGCGGAGAATTTAAGCGGAGCATTTAAGCTGAGTATTTTATTTTTATTTTGTAATTTAATTATTAAATGATTAAAACTTAACAATATGATTAATGCAAAATAACACATTTAACCATAAATAACAGTTCAGTACATAATAATATTTCAAACCAGTTCACTACATAATAATAGACACATGCGAGCAACTACCTAATAAAAACATAAAAACGTACAACAAACTACTACTGTCTGCGGAATCTAGAAAGATGATAAGTCATGTACCCCAACAACTCCAAATCAAACAAGGTCTCAACCACCTCCAAAATAGACCTGTCGAGATGAAAAATCTCAATAATCTCCCACTGGCTGATATCAGTGATGGGCGAGAGAAGGGCATAGCATTTGTCCACTGCCGCGGAGAAACGCTCTATCTGTACGAAGGCCGGTTCGGGAGGAGCGGGTTCGGGAGGAGCTGCCCTACTAGATGTAGCCCGCGTCGACTGCCTCCGTGCAGACTGAACCGGCGGCGGACTATCTGAGGCGGCCTCTGGAGCGGGGGGATCTCATAACTGCAAGTTCCTGTGCCAATGCAGCCCCTAAAAAGCTGGTCCTGCTCACGAAACTTCAGAGGTGGTTGTCTCCTAAACCTTTGGTACAAGCGTGCAGGCCCATGCCACCAGTCATCTGATCCGTCCAAGCGGTCCTGCGAAGCATCCCAAAAACCGCCAGGAATCTGTAAAAGTGCATTCTATGAAGTCCATACCCTCTTCAAATTATTCCATTTGTTTTTTATTAGTATCTGCGTCAACTCGTCTTCAAACATCTCATTGAACTCAGCCTGCACCGCACTGAGGAATCTGTTGGTTCCTCGAAGACCAATATTGTTGAGGCAAATATCTATAAAAGCCTCAGTGCGATCCACTGGCCATAAAGCATTTGGGGCATTGGCAGAGCCAGAAGCAGAAGCAGACGAATGTGCCATTAGACTGGAAAAAGGAAAAAAATGAACATAAAAAAAACGTAAATAAAAAAAAAGTACCTAATCCCAAGCAGAAAGCAGAAGAAGGAGGAAGAAGGTAGGAGAAGTGAGGAGAAAGAAGGAAGGGGGGTTTGAAGGCAAGGAGCCAACGGCCCAAATTGAGCCGTTGGCTCAACGGTCCAAATATGACCGTTCGCCAACGGACGCGTCCGACGCGTCGGAGGCGTCCGTTGGCCAAACGGTCCGTTTGGACCAAAAGAACGCCCCCTAAGTCCAGGAATATAAGGAGACACGGTGAAGGGAAGCTGACCAATCCATCAAAATTGGGTCGGGCAAATGCCCATTTGAAATATGCGATATACTTCAAAACAAGGCAGATGTAATCCGATCATTCAAAAGACAGGCGATCAAATGAAAAATGATCAGAGTCGTTGATTTTTCGAAGTCCACGTTTTTCAAGAAAAATATGAGCTTCGAGGGGCAAATGTTAACTCCCTAGAAATCATAGATCGTATAAGGTCGTAAAGCATGGATCATTAATCCGGAAGTATGGATCAGCCCGCCTTGGTTCCATGTATCGCCAAGGATTCATGGCTACGGATCGTTCCACTCTCAAGTCCTTTGGTGCACCTGCCTTCTCTGATGGATCGGTCAGCTTTAAACCTCATGGATCATGTTGATGTTCAATTATATGGTTCAACAATAAGCATGTTTGAGTAAGCGCATAGCTGATGTGACATTTATGAACAACGTCTAAACAACGATGGATCGGTCACTCTCTTTAGGGACGGGTCATGTGTAAAGTCACTGCGCAACATATGTGATGGAATGTGTATCACCAATAGGACGGATCATTCGTTATGTGTCTGGACAGTTACACATGCAGCAACCTGTGGTGCAATTTAATATATGGATCAAATATTGTATTTAACTATGGATCGTCAGGTCAAAGAGATGGGTTCGCTCATTCTTGTTGTACATTATTTAATGGTCGTGCTAGCATGATTTAATTCATATAGTTTGCATGGATCGTTCTAGTTCAAATTATATGGGTCTGCAATGGTTTCAGCTCAGTGGCAGTTGAGTAAATATCATGGAAACCATGTACACACATATTTACAACTCTACCACTTCACTCGAACTACATCTATAAATACCAAACCTCCACACACATTCAGGGGACCGAATTTTCCAACAATGAAGTGCTGTCCAATTCATTTCTCAACAACTCAAAATCAACTCCAACCCCATTAAAGTTTTTCCAAGCTTTGACCCTCCATCTCAACCACCCTGAAATCATCGAGAATCGTCCAAGTGCTCAATTGTTGAAGATATATTCCAACAATCATCGCAAACGAAGAGATCTCATCATTTCAACGGTGAATTCAAGAGAATTGAAAGATTGGAGATTGAAGAATTTGGAGAAGTCAGAAAAAAGGAGATATTTTGATTGTAAAAGAGGAAATGTATAAAGCAATGACAATTGTGTACCTTGTAATTATTGGAAAGCTAATGAAATCTCCTCTCATAGTAGATGTAGGTCGAAATTGGGACCGGACCACTCTAAATCGCCTCCACTTTACTTTTTCCTTGCATTTTTTTCTCTTAACTTTGTGTTAGATTAATTTTGAAGTGTTGATAAGCATTTTGGGTGTTAATGCCACTTTTTACATTAACACATACCTTCTATATATAGTGGAATTGTCTCCTATCTCGGCCCACTTTCACTAAAATTATGGAAGTAAATATTCATAAAACACAAGTGAATATAATATAACAAAAAAAATGAAAATCTTAATGACTTAAAAGCTAACCTGGATGCATATAACCTTTTTCGCTGCCTCACTGCATATAAGGTCAAAATAAGGAAAGGTAAATCTAGGGAAAATTCAGAAGAAAAAAAATCTATTATAAGGCTTTATTATCAGATAAGGTGCATACTCTATCAATAGAGTAGCGCTTCCAGTAACTTTGTCTTCCCTGAGTTAGTGAAAATGCATTTCCTGTGCGTGTATATTGCTCCTAACAGAATAGAAGATGCCACAACATTAAGAAAATGCACAGTTCAACTTTGAGTCATTCTTGAATCATTGCTATGTTGATTACCCCCGTTGATGGTTAAATTGGTTAACCATCCAAAGATTTTCTTCACGTTCCACCTATAACAGCACAATAAACAACATCATGCACTTTCATAGCATTTTCTAGCTGCCAAATACAAAATGGAAATGGTCCTAATGGAAGCTCCTTGTTTTTCTGCAACCTATTTTGGCCTTTTCCTAAAATCAAAAACTGTATGTTATAATAGTGCTAGATGCCATTTTGATTAAATAAAAAATGGAAAACAATTTGCAAAATTTATTTCTATAAACATAAGAAGGTAAAGATTAAAATACCTAATTCCCAGTAGAATACAGAAAATTTACTAAGTGTTTTTATCCAAGTTTTGTAACAAACTCAATAACCATTTTTAAATAGAATGCTTTAAAATTTTAAATATACAGTGTTTTAAGTAAAAACAATATTGCATGGTTTTCAATCTTGCAAATTTCTTTATGTATAACAACTAATTCAAAAATATGTGAAGGAAGGTGAGACGACCCGAACTTCCCCGTGAAGGAAAGCGCGGATAGAATTGAGTACAAGACAAAATAGAACGCAAACAGAAGAACATTTCATTGCTATTACAACAATTCCATCAGATACAAGAATATACAGAGTATAAATGAATAAATTACATTCGACAAATATCAGAGATTACAATAAATTACATAGCAGCGGAAAATAATACAAAACACAACTGAAAGTAATACACGGATACAGAGCTTTCCGAGCATCGTTCCAGCTGTAAATCAGGACCCTGTGAATATAAATCTGCAAAACCAAAACTACTAGCTACCCGTGTGGAAAATAGGGGCACCCAGAGTTTAGGTTAAAACAATAAACTCCAGGTCAGTCATGTGACTGGTGTGAGAACTAAAACAGTTATTAATCTTTATTTTTAAAGTTCGGTAAATCACGGGACCACGCCGTATAACACGGAACGGGTTTCCTCCCAAGAATACCAGTGCATAAAACAAACAGCGCAATGCTAAATAAAGAAAAATGAAGCTGTTATAAGACCCAGGTCCCATCACACAATGCAACGCAAGCCGGAGGATAGGGTTTTTACCTTATAACAGCCAAAGCATGCTTGATACGTTTAAAACACATTATTTTGATATTACTATAGGTGTATAGTGTCAAAACAATTTCAATCATAAATATCAATCATAGGCGGCATGAATGACCCATACCACTATGTCGTCATACTAGGTTCTACAAATAAAACCGCACTATCACGTATTGGAAATTGGATTTCCGTCATGAGCCGAGGCAAGGGGCAAGCTCCTCTCCGCGTTCGAGACACTCTAGCAATGCCTCAGGACCCCACTCTGATCCTTTGGAACCTCCAAGGCCGGTCCTCTCTTACTTTTGAGGATTAATTATTCCTGAACACACGTTTCCCGGTCCTTACAGACCTATATCCGAGGTGCCTCGTATCCAACAACCACACAGGTGAAAAGTATATAAATGTCAGGGCTGGTAGGTCACTGACACCACCCTAGCTAGAAAGAAACGTCGTGCACTCCTTGGGTCCGTATCCCGTTTTTGACTCATACCGAGGTGTGAGGCTCGCGAATTCACGTTATACACAAAGTTATGCCACACAGGCCGTGCTTTGATCATCAACCACAAGACTTTGCTTTTCAACAGAAGCCTTGATCAATTGCCACTTACGCGTGCCACATAGGCAATTCATTCCATGCGACTGATGTCCATCGATATACAACCTCTGAGCTCGTACGTCTCAGAGAAGGGCGTTAAGCAAGAGAATAAATTCTCCGCCGCCAAACAGATGTATATTTAATAGAGATCAATCAACACAGAATAAAATCCAATGTCAGACACACAATCCATTTACAAGTTCGTTCTGGGTCTGAACGAAACCGGAGGCACTTTCCTCGCATATCCATCCATCTCCAAGTACGTCTGGACGATCACCAACTGATTCCCTCATCCTGGGTGTACAGCCCAATCAAGATCATCAGTAATCACCCAAACGATGTGAAGACTTCCGGTCTTCAACCACCGTCTTCATGTTCGACATCTCGTCGAATCGGTTATTCAGAATGGGTATAACCCGGCCTTTCTGAATAACCCACGTATATAATAAACAAATGTTACACAAACACAACAAACGCCTCGTTCCAATTCAGAATATTCTTTTATTCACAAAAACACATTCTTAGGGAAATGTTCCCATTAATTTTATCCAAGATAAATTCTTCTAAATTTATTCTATAATCTTCCTTTGGATATCATTTCAAACTAGTCGGGATTAGCAAACCACACCGAAGTAATTATTTATTTTATTTCCCAATCCCAACCTATATATCCCATGGAGAAAACTGGTAATACTCCACATCTAACACCACGGTGTTATCGGTAAAATTAATTACCATTTCACGTTCAAATCTAATTAATGATTTAACTATCGCTTTGGAGCAAAACTGGTGGTACTCCATTCTCGATCACCTTTCAGATTTGATAATTTAAATTATCAATTCACATTTTTAATCTAATTAAAGATTCATTAAAACTCCACTTAGTTTTAATTATTTCAAAAATCGATATCTTGCCTTTAACTGGGTTAAAGAACCAACGTCATCTAAAACACGATTCACGATAAACCCAAATCACATTTGATATTAAATACAAGGCTCTGAATAGAAAATATATCGGCTTATATTCAATATCAAATTCTGAAACCAACATATATCGTATTGGAAATAACGATATAAAATATATCTTTCAAATTCCCATAACAATATCTGTATAGTTACGAAATCCAACATCGAAATATCCCGAAGATAATTTCGATTCAACTCCAGTCCAATCCACGTATTGGGAATATTGATTATTTTTAAAATCACTTTCAAATTCAATTTATTTATTTCAAAAATAAATTGATTTTAATTCTAGTTCAAAACTAGTTCATTTCGACAAAAATCTATTTTTATCATTTCAAATGTGGAATTCTTCATCCCAGTTCTTTCCAATTCACATGTTATGATTTTACACAAATTATTAATATTTTTAATAATTTTATCAAGGCCCGTACAGTCGATTTCCAACAACGGCCATCGGACTGCCCTTACATCGACCTTTTTCAAATTTGATTTGGACATAATTCCAAATCCAACTGTTAGATTTCAAATTTCTAATATTCATTGGAAAGCTCTTTTCGATACGAACCCAACGGTTCTGGTTTTAGGAGAATCCGACGGTCGGATCTCCCGCAACGTCAATTCGAAGTCAATGGTCGAAATTTACGAACTGCCGCGGAGCGGCGCGTTCTATTCAGGCCATTATATATAATATATATATATATTATATATATTTCGTCAATTTCCTTTTAAACGTATTTTATAAATCGTTTTAACTTCGTTTCAAAACCATTTCAACACTATTTCAATTTCTAATCAAAACTGAATATTTTATATCATTACTATATAAATGATAATATTTTCAAAACGTTATATTTTGAAATCACTTCTTTTCTATATTCATTATAAAAACGAATATAATCGGTATAAATATCGTTCACGTCAAAATAGCGCAACTCTAATCAACACGGCTTTATATATTTCAATAGATCCGTTATTCTATTCAACAAATGAATATTTATTCCATTCAACACATGAATCTATATTTCTTCCAACACCTGATTAATCTCAACACATGAGTACTGTCAACACATCACTATTTTTGTTATGTAAAATATTTTATAAAACTATGGTATCTATCGTTTGATTTTTAATTAGACTTCTACTGGGAAGTAGTTCTAATTTTAAATATGATAAAGATGTAAATTTTATTGTTAAAATATTTCACTCAACACATGAACATCGTCAACACATGACTATTTTTATATTCAACACATGAAATTTCTTTTATAATATTCATTATTTCCCCGATTGGAATGAGGCCCAATCAATCACCATATAATGTTAATTATATGGATTCCATACAACACATGTATATAATAGCATTGAAAAATAATCAATCATCAACCAAAGTGCACTACACTGTATAAGCATCAAATATAGATATCTTACGCTTATAACAGCCTGTCAATCAATCGATCGACATATTTTATCAATCAGGATGAGTGAACTTCCAAATTTCATCCCAACACCCGTGTGGGGTTTCAAACAATCAAACACAGATTTTATTTGTGCAGTTGGGCGATGTGTAAAATTTATCGTCCCAATCAATGTCCTTCAAATAGGTGTACATAAACAAACCGTCCGGTTTGTAAATGAATATTTTATTTCATTCACTTCCACGTTAAAAATTATATTTTTAACGATAAAATATTCTATTTCAACACATGAATTTCTATTCAGTTCATTTACACAATAAAAATGATATTTTTATTTTTCTAACATATTTTGGGAAATTTCGGCGGCATAACGGCACAATACTAGAAACGGGACGAGACCTAGCCTTATCCCCGGTCTAGTGAAGGCCCATGCCATTCACACATCAATCAAATCCATTCTATTTCACCAAACAATTCAATTCAAACCAATTAGACTAGCCAACTACACAACCAATCAAACAAGTCCATGGTCTGTGGACGATTGTGTCGGGTGCTACTAAGCACCGTCTGCATCCTAGTATATATATATAACTAGAAAAAGAAATTTGAGTGAGAAGTTCTCACCGACTAGCTAAACCAAACGCCACGACTCTTCTTATGTAGAAAATCTTGTCGTTCTCGCCTTTTGTCACTTTCACCGCCCGTAGTCACTACATATGTAAAAATCACATTTTTATATTATTGCTATGTATATAAAAATCACATTTTTATATTGTTGCTATGTATATAAAATTCACATTTTTATACTACTATTATATAGATAAAAATTCTATTTTTACAACGGTGTTCATATAATAAAGATTATATTTTTATATCGCCACTTATATAAAAATCACATCTTTGCTCCTTTTACATAATAAAGATCAAATCTTTAATACTTCAATAATGTAAAAATCATATTTTTAATCTTCTACTAATATAAAAATCATATTTTTATTAACTTCATATGTCAAAAATCATAGAAGCTTTAAAGCGGAGAAAACTCACTTTTTTTTTTCTAACGCCTTTTCTGAACTGCTGAATTGTTGTTCGAGCTCCAGACTTTGCAAACAAGCTTCAATATTCACACCATCTTTTTTTCTAGCACAAGCATGCCATTCTGAACAACTTTTGCCTAGTGGTCTTCTTGCCGAAAATGTGGCATTTCGCCGGAATTCGCGAAAGTACACGAATTTTGCCGCTTCCGGACAGCAGACTTTAAACGCGTTTTCCGGGCAGCTCCGAATTCCAAAGCATGACTTCCATATAGCCAAATCGAAGAGAATTTCGCGCTCTACAACTTTGGTCTAGAGGGACTTTGGCCAAAAACGCACCGTTTGGGAGTTATTCACGAAATACGGTCAGGGACTTATTTGCAAAACGGGTAATTTTGGTGAAAATGGGTTTTTGGGTGTAGCGGGGCCCACGGCCGGAATTGAGGGGGCTGGAGGGGGGCGCGGGCCTGATGGACGTGGGGGAGGGTGTGGGTGGCAGTGGTGGGGCCCGTGGTGGCCGCGGTGGTGGTGTTTGGGTGTAGGGTTTGCTAATTGAAGAGAGAGAGAAGAGGAGAGAGAGAGGAGGAGGAGGAGGTGGCCGGAGGGGGGTGGAGGAGGCCGACGGCCAGTGGTGGCAGCGGGGGAGGAGGGGCAGCGGTGGTGGTGGAGGAGGAGGCCATTTTTGAGTTTTTGTGGAGGAAGGAGGAAAAGTGAATTTATGAAATAGAAAAGGAGGAAAAGTGATTATATGCTAGTTTCTCGCGTATCGTCCGAACACAAACGATCTCCGATGGCCGCGGATTTCGGACATGAGATAGTAGACATGAAGACGAGTCCAACGAAACAAGTTTCGTCGAATTCCGAGTTCGTTTGACCGTCCGTTAAAAATCACAAAAATGCTCAGATAAGCTCTAAAAATGCGATTTTGGCGCACCTTTTCTTCTCGCACGCTCACATGCTAACTCAAAAAATCATGCCCTTTTGGATTTAACCATTATTAGATGATACGAATCTAGAAAAAAAAGTAGAATTGAATTCCGAGGTCGTATCAATAATGTTCCTTTGTAAAATGACTGCTCGCTTTACCCTGAACTGTTTCAGCTCGCACGGCCACATACTAACTCCGTTCGACGCGCCATTTGGAACTCAATAATGATTTGCCATTATGAATCCATAAAAATTTATCTCGTCGAATTCTGAGCTCGTATGCAAAATTTCACTTTTTAAGGGCTATGTATTGTTAACCGAACAACTCCAGCCCATAGCCACGATTCCGGATATCGGAATATATCGAAGCTTATACTTTTCGGAGTTCCAAACGGCATTTTGAACTCAATGGAAGTGGTTTCGAGTCCAAATTCATCCGTATGCAAAATATGACTTTTTGGGCCATGTATAATTTACATAGCGACTATTTTGAATTTTCAACTGGGCATAACTTTTGATTCCCGCTATGAAATTTCAATTTGTCGGATTCGTTGGAAAGATATTATCAATTAGATTCTAATATTTTCAGTTTCACTAAAATCCGGATTGTTTTGCACCCGGTACATTCATTTGAAGTTTGAAATCGAATTATCGAACTACCGCGCCATTTTCAATTCTATTTATAATTATATATAAATATTTATATTCTAACGACGACGTATATAAATATATACGTCCTATATATATTCAAAATAAATTTCTCGTTGTTATTATTTAAAATAATCAAAATTCGCTAAAATTGCCAAAATAAAAATTTTTAAACTGGCTCAGAATTTCCGGGTTATTACAGAAGGAATCTACACTGTCTGATTTGAAGTCAAAAATAGTAAAGAAATAATTTTTGTTCAGGTAATAAAGGATTTTTCTGAATCACACATTAAAACAGGAAAGATTAATTTGAGTACATCCAAGAAAATTATGCATATTTAGGTAAATAAATAAATTAGTTTACAAATTTACCCTAATCAATTAACTTAGGTAGTTAGGTAAATAAAATGGCAAAATATTATCATCTACAAAAAATCAATAACTGGTTGCATATGTTAATACTAATTCATGTAAATAAACAAGGTCACCATTTGAATCTTTGCATGTTCCATAGAATTGTGTGAATCCAAAATAATAAAGAACGTACAACATATTGTTATTAGTTTCACATAATAAAAGTTATTCAAGTCAAGTTGTGATTAGAAGCTTTGTTTGTTCCGAATAATTGTGTGAATCCAAATTAATAAATAAAATATAGCATATTTCTTTAATAGTTATGCAATCAAGGAGAAATAAAAAACTAAGCTGGACAATTGATTAATCTAAGTTATAAATTGAGATTAGACTCTTAGAACGAACATAATATAGCAAGAACCCAAAATAATTTAAGGAACATCACTTGACTATTTTGAAGCATTATTTTAGGCTGCAAATAAAACAAAATCAAAAAATTTGGAAACTTTATAAAGGGAAAGATGAAAGGTATAAAATACTAATTTATGGAAGCAAAGCAATTTTCTTTTTTTATGTGTTCAAGAATAAAAGGAGGCAATATTTGGCTATGCATATAAGGAATTTTGGCAAGAAAAATGTTACCCAAGGCATGCAACCATTATATAGCACATAAAAAATATAACTAAGGAAAGAGTCTACTGAAAAAATGAATTGTTAGGCAATAAAATGGCTAAGTTTTACAATGCACCAAATCGTTGATTAAATATAGAAAGTTAAGCAATGTTAAATATAATGGTCCCATGTACTAAATATACAAACAAAAATAGAAAATTAGCCATGATGGTAAAGTTAAGCAATGTTATATTAGTAGTAAGTTATTACCATTTGGATATTTATGAACAAAATTATCTCTCTTCCGAAATTCACAATATTAGCCCTGATAGTAATCCTCCCAAAAAGCTCATTGTGTGCCACTTACAAATTTGTCCCTACATCTCCAAAATATGATATTATTAAAATGGTAGATGTAGGGTGCGTTCGCAGCAAATAAATGGCACGTTGGAGTTTTTGTTCGCGTCCGACGTGTCCGACGCATCGGAAGCGAATACCATCTTCCACGTTCAAATGAAACGATTGCTGAACGTTGAAAATCAAGCCGTTGGCGTCCGACGCGTCCGACTCGTCGGATGCCAACGACTTGATTTTCAACGTTCCTCCCACACACCTATAAAACCCTCTCACCTACACCTTCCTCTTCATCCACACTACACTCCTCCATTCCTCTTCTAAAATTTTCTTCTACATTATTAAATTTTCCATTTTTTAGTATGACCAATCGAAAGGTTGCACATCACTGGTCGTTTACTGCAACTCAGATTATGCTGCAATGTTCGGTTGATGCATATGGTGCTTGTGGCATCAACAAAAAAGGTGTACATAAAGCAATTACAGAAAAGTTCAACGATGCAATAGAAACCATTCCAGACATCGTACCGATTGACGAAACCAAGATCCGAAACAAATATGACAGTCTTCGACGGGATTGGATGAAATGGGATTCACTGATGAACAAGACTGGCGCGGGTTGGGATGCATACAAAGGAACGGTGTCTGGAAGCGATGAATGGTGGGAAGATCGTGTTAAGGTCTGTAAATTTATTTTGTTACCATTCCTTTGTAGACAGTTTCTTACAATTTATTTCTTACATTTAGGAATTTGGAACGAGTGTCTTGAAATATAAGAAACGACCAATAGAAAACTTAGCTCTGATGCAACAATTATTTCGTGGGACGAATGCAACTGGTCAATCGTCATACACTCCTGCTGCTAGTGTACAACCGTCGCAGACTAGCACACCGCCATCAACACAAAGCACGTTTGACAGGACATGGAATTTCGATGGGTTTTTGGAACCATTGGAAGACACGCAAAATAATCATATTCCAAACTTGAATTCGCCATCAAATCCTCCAATGCAACAAACTTCAATGAATACACCAAATTGTGAAGCTCCAAGAATCCCTCCGTCAACCCAAATTCCAATGAATCCGCCCATTCAACCAACTGCACGTCAAAATTCAAGAAGAAAATGTGGTGAAAGTGACGATAAGATGACTATGCTCATTGACCTAATGCACGAGAGTCAGATGAAAAAATCTCGGACGCATTCTGATAGTCCTAATACGGGTACTAGCGTGGAATCAACGGGAAGTTCTACAACTTATGCAAATACGGTAGCTCGTATGCAACGTCTTAGAGCAACGGGTGAGTTTGATGTTGCAGACGCACTATTATTTGTGTTGGACCCCAAAATAAATGATATGTTCACTGCTCTTCCGGATGAGATAGCGAAAAGCTGGTTGATTAGAGGGCTTGCAGACAAACGCCACGACCAAGAATACCAAACTTATCTGATAAATAGCAACAAGTAGGAAGTTCATGTCATCGTGTTATTGTATTTCTGTCGTATTTATGTTTGTATTTTCTTTTGTGTAATGAAATGTAGTCATTTTGTTCAACTGAAATTAGTATTTAATTAACTCAAAACAAACAAATTAACAATTAAAATACCACGCTCAAATACCCCGTTCGTAGCTAAAAACACATTTTCCCTTCGCTACAGTACCACGCTCAAATGGCACGCTCAAATGCCACGCTCACGTTCGTTAAGAACGCACCTGTAGTAGTTACTATCACAAAGATATGTTATGTGTTCACTTCACCATCATAGATTTTTAATGCATAAATGATCACACAAAATATTTAGCTCTATACTGACAAAAGTCAGCATAAATTATTCACATAATTTAAGCACCAGATTGAATAAAAGCCTATTATACAACAAATTAGCATCCAAGTTAAAGACTATTATGGATAATCGAGATTCAAGAATATCTGGAATTGGGACTATAGTAAAATTTGTGTAATCTGTTGTCACTACCACATTTAAGTTAATATCTAACGAATAAGCTGATGAAGCAAAAAAAGCTGTCAATATTTTTGCCATCTTGGATTTATATTACCAAGCTTTACTATTGTTTCAATATAGGCCCGGGAAGCAATTCCAAATTTCATGTCAACCTTATGTTTGTTCATGAGATATAGCATTCATGCTTGGTTCTCCCCCGAGTTTGAAAAAAGAATTTCTTTGAATACTTGTTTGATTCACTATGGGTTATGGAGAAGATGGGTCATGGGTTAACATATGATATTGTTAAATTTAAAGGAGCTAGATTGTATGTGAAATGAAACTTCTTTCATTGTGTTATTGAAATAAGTGTTTTATTTATGATACAAATGAACACTATCACCGTGCCAACATTTAGTAACTGGCAACATATTTTTATTTATAGTCAATGTTTGCTATTTATCATACCCCATTCTAACAAACCCAAAGTTTGTTGAAATAAAAATCATGAACAAACAAAGTAAATTAATTAACACAAAGCCATGCCATAGGTGGACACAAATCTGAAACTCTATTGTTTCTATAACAAAAGAGCAAAAGAAACATTATTATCAATAAAGGAACAGTATTTAAGTACCTTCCATAACTCTAAAATCTCCTCAATATCTTCGAAATATCTAAATATAATACAAAACCATAGGTTAACCAATGGATATTCAACTTTGCGAACCTTACTACATGGATAAATTGACTACACTGGATTAATTAAATAATTTAGATAAGGACTTAATTGATATATGGAGGGAATGAAAGACTATAGCTTTTGGAATATGGTTCACGCCTGTTGTATGCAGCTGAATACATGTTTTAGTGCAATGTTTTTTATGTGGGCCAAATACTAGTTAAAGCCCTAGTAAACCAAATATATGTGCTGGCTTTTCACGCAAGAAATGTGAGAGTGCCTGAATGAGTAACTGTGAGAAACAAATGGTAAGGTTCAGCTTCCATGAGAGAAATTGTGTAAGCTTCGTTTGTATCTCGCGTTTGCTTCTCCACCATGGTAAATAAAATCGCTCTCTCTTTGCTCAAGGACGTAGGCTATTTGCCGAACCTCGTTAAACTTTGTGTTCTCTCATTTGTTAGTTTTTATTTGTTACTCTATAGATACTTTATAGATACTATCAAAAGTATGCTTCCGTTGTATAGAAACTCAGATCTACAATTAGTATCAGAGCACCCGGTTTCAGTTTCTAGAGTTGTGATGCTGTTTAGTTGAGTGCACAGAAGATGTTTGTGTTTATTCCTGAAAGCTATTTGTGTTGAATATGAACGAATCGAGTCCATCTGAGACTGTTGAAATTGTTCAAGTACCAAAAGATGAAAGAACGGTTTATCATAGAGCAAAGTTAGAGGTAGACAAGTTCAGTGGTACCAATAACTCCGGCTTATGGAGGAATGGTGTGGCTGATGCTCTTGAACACTTGATTTAGAAGCATGTTTGGGAACAAAGAAGCCTGATAAGTGGTCAGATGAGCAGTGGGAGAAGAATCAAAGGCTTTGCTTGGCTACGATCAGGGGCTGCCTGGAAGCCATATTAGAGTAAACTACCAACATGAAACCTCGCCCAAAATACTATGGAAGAAGCTTGAAGCTAAATATATTGTGAAGAATGTGGCAAATAGAATTCATTTGAAAAGAAATTTGTACCGGTTCAACATGAAGAACGGTGCATCTCTAACCGAGCACATAGAATCATTTAATAAGCTTCTAACTGAGTTGGTCAACTATAATGAGATCACTCCAGATGAAGAAAAGGCTATATGTTCGGTGAATTCTCTTTCTGATAAGTATGAACCCGTAATCAAGTCTTTGATTCATGGCAAATACAATCTCACTTATGATGAAGTTGTCACTGCATTACGCAGTGAAGAATTTCGTAAGATGGACAGAGATGATATTTCTAGAGAAGATAGTGGTGATACACTATTAGTGAGATGTAGGAAAAATGATCGCAAGAAAAATGTTGGCCAACATCGTGATAAGAGTAGAGCACATTCAAAAGTAAGGGGGCGTTTGGCTAAAGATGAATGTGCTTTGTGTCATGAGAAAGGCTATTGGGCTCAAGATTGTTCCAAAGTGAAGGAGCAAAAAAGAAAAACAAGAGTGCAGCAAAGGTTGTGCAGTCCAACAAAGATGCAGGGGGCTGAATCGGACTTTTCCTTAATCACAGTGCCTTCAATTCTTTTGGGAAAAGATGATGATATGTACAAGGCTTGGGAGCCAATTTTCATGTGACTCCCAATAGAGAATGGTTCTCAAGCTTTACAAAATTTGATGGTGAAGTATTGATGGGAAATCATCATTCTTGTAGCAATATGGGGATTGGAAGTATTCGGCTAAGGTTGCATGATGGGGTGATTAAAGAACTGAAAAATGTGAGGTGTGTGCCAAGTATGAAAAAGAACTTGATTTCTTTAGGAATGCTTGAATCCAAGGGGCTTAGACTTGATGGTCGAAATTGTGTTATGAAGGTGATCTCTGAAGCTATGGTTGTCATGAAAGGCACACGTCGTCACAACTTATATTACTTGAATGGGAGTACGGTGATTGGTGATGTAGCTACAGCTGAATAAGGTGAAGTTGAAGCTAAAGAAACTGCCATGCTATGGCACATGAGACTTGCACATCCAGGTGAAAAATCTTTGAAGACTTTAATACAACAAAATTCATTGAAAGGGGCTGCTACTAGTAAGCTCGGTTTCTGTGAACATTGTGTAAAAGGCAAGAAGACCAGGTCTCATCTCATTAAAGGAATGCATAAATCTAGTGGTGTTTTGGATTATGTACACTCGGATGTATGGGGTCCTTCCAAAAATGCATCTTTGGGAGGTAAGCATTGGTTTGTGTCTTTTATTAATGACTATTCTATGCATGTATGAGTGTATGTTATGAAATAGAAAAGTGATGTTCTGGAAATATTTATGAGATGGAAGAAAGCAGTTGAAACTCAAACGGGTAGAAAACTCAAAGTGCTTCGTTCAGACAACGGTGGAGAGTACACAGTGATCCATTTCACAAAGTATGTCAAGATGAGGGAATCAAAAAGACATTTTACAGTTAGAGACACACCACATCAGAATGGAGTTGCAGAGAGAATGAATCATACATTGTTAGAGAGAGTACGATGTATGTTATCAAATTCGGTTTTGAGCAAAGCATTCTGGGCTGAAGCTGTTACATATGCATTTTTCCTTATCAATCAGTTGCCTTCATCTGCACTAAAAGGAAAAACACTTATGGAAGTGTGGTATGGTAAGCCTACTTATGACTATGGTATGATCCATGTGTTTGGTAGTCCTGTTTGGTATCATGTAAAGGATAATAAGCTTAGTGTGCATGCCATTGAGTCAATATTTGTTGGCATGAAGAGTGGTGTCAAAGGATTCAAGCTGTGGAACCCTGTTGAAAAGAAGATGATCATAAGTAAGATGTTACATTCAATGAAGATGTCATGTTGAAGTCAAATGATGCTAAACTCACAGAAGTTAGCACTAGAAGCCCCAGCAGCTCCAACAGCCCCAAAAATATGCAGCGTGTGAAGTTTGATGTTGTAACGCAAGCTCCAAATGTTATTGAAATGTCAAAAACTGCTGCTGAAATGTCAAAATGCTACTGAAATGTCAAAAATTGCTACTGAAATGTCAAAAACTACTGCTGAAATGGCAGAATCTGATGCTGAAATTGATGAAAGCTCAGCTGATCCAAGCAATGCTGGTGATGCAGAAATTGGATCAGAAAAAGCAGTGGATACAGAGATGAATATGCACGAATCAATTTCTACAAGCAGGCGAAAAAGGGATATCAAGAAACCAAGTTGGTTTCGAGATTTTGTAACCTATGCTTTGTCAGTTAATGATGAAGGAGTTCCTGAAACTTATACGCAAGCTATTCATAATGTTGAATGTGAGGAATAGCAAGAGGCTATGAGTGAAGAAATGGCATATCTTCAAAAGAATGACACTTGGTTTCTTACCAAACTTCCAAAAGGCAAGAAATCAACTGGATGTAAGTGGGTATATACTAAGAAAAAAGGAGCAAAGAAGAATGAGGTCCGCTACAAGGAGAGACTAGTTGCAAAAGGCTATGCTCAAAAGGAGGGAATTGACTATAATGAAGTGTTTTCTCCGGTTGTGAAACACTCCTCTATTCGCATTTTGTTAGCCTTGGTAGCACAATTTGACTTGAATCTTGTTCAAATGGATGTAAAACAACGTCCTTACATGGAGACTTAGAGGAGGAAATTTATATGTCTCAACCAAGTGGATTCAAAGCTTTCGGTGGATAAGATCTTGTATGTAAGTTGAAAAGATCATTGTATGGATTGAAACAATCTATGAGGCAATAGTATAAACGATTTGATCGCTTTATGTTTGATCAAGCATACACAAGGAGTCATCATGACCATTGTGTTTATTTGAAAAAACTAAGTGACGGTTCTTTCATTTATTTGCTTTTATATGTAGATGATAGGCTCATTGCATTGGCTTGCAAATATGAAATTAACAAATTAAAATGTAGGTTTTCGGCTGAATTTGAAATGAAGGATCTTGGAGATGCTAAGAAAATTCTTGACATGGAAATTCATAGAGACAAGGTGAATGGAAAAGTATGTTTATCTCAAAAGGCACATTTGAAGAAGGTATTAAAGAAGTTTGGCATTAATGAGAGCACCAATACAATAAGCACACCTTTGGCAGCTCATTTTAGATTAAATGCAAATATGTGTCCTTCTTCCAATGATGAAATTCAGTTTATGGAAAATGTACGGTATGCTAATGTCGTGAGGAGTCTTATGTATGCGATGGTATGTACACGACCTGACATTTCACATGTCGTGAGTATGGTTAGTCGTTACATGCATGCTCTTGGAAAAGAGCATTGGAATGCAGTCAAATGGATTTTGAGATATCTTTTGGGAACTATTGATGTTGGTTTGGAATTTGTGAAATACATAAACACAAATCAGTTATGTGTTGGATATGTAGACTCAGATTATGCTGGTGATTTGGATAAGAGACGTTCCACTACTGGATATGTGTTTACATTGGCTGGTGGTCATATATGTTGGAGATCGAGTCTGCAGTCGATGGTAGTGTTGTCTACTACCGAGGTAGAGTACATGGCTGTGACTGAAGCTTTTAAAGAGGCTATATGGCTATATAACTTGTTAGATGACTTGGGAGTGGTGCAAAATCATCTTGTTGTGCATTGTAATAGTATGAGTGTCATTCACCTAGCAAACAATTAAGTTCATCATGCCAGAACAAAGCACATAAATGTGCGCTATCATTTCATCAGAGATGTATTGGTTGAAAATCAAATTTTGTTGGTGAAAATTGATACAAAAGAGAACCCAGCAGACATGTTGACTAAAGTAGTTCCATATGCCAAGTTCAAGCATTGTATTGACTTGATTATTGTGGTTGATGTTTGATATATGATACCCAGATTTGGTGGTGGTTCTTCGAAACATTATGAAGTCTCATTTGAGACATGAAGAAGAACTACGGCAGCTTGATCCTCATGGGTAGTAGACAACTACTATTTTTGGTGTTGCAGCTGGTTATGAGGTAATTTGGAGTATTTTTTGTGTGATCATCTCATGCTTTTGAGCATGATCTGAGGTGGAGAATTGTGGAATATGGTTCACGCCTGGTGCACGCAGCTGAATACATGTTTTAGTGCAATGTTTTTGTATGTAGGCCTAATACTAGTTAAAGACCAAGTACACCAAATGTATGTGTTGGCTTTTCATTCAAGAAATGTGAGACAGCCTGAGTGAGTAACAGTGAGAAACAAATGGTTAGGTTTAGCTTCAGCTTCCATGAGAGAAATTGTGTAAGCTTCATTTATATCTCTTGTTTGCTTCTCCACTGTGGTAAATAAAATCACTCTCTTTTTGCCCGAGAACATTGGCTATTTTTCGAACCTCGTTAAACTTTGTGTTCTCTTATCTTTCAGTTTTTATTTATTACTCTATAGACACTTTTATAGATACTATCAAAGTATACTTCCGCTGTATAGAAATTCAGTTCTACATAGTTCACACAGAAATTCATTTATTACACTATTACTGGATAAAACTAAAATTATATAATTACCGTAGTACACCGTAACAATAGCTCACTAATGATATAAATATTTGTTAGTTAAGTGATGTTAGATCCAAAAATGGCTCTAACACCCAAACTAGCAATAATTCTAAATGAAAATGAAATCAAAAAGCAAAGGAAAACACACGATTTATAGTGGTTCGGCGTTAAAGAGCCTACGTCCACTTTCTACTTTTTGAATTGATGATTTTGATATAAGTACACTAATGATTCTCACTCAAATTCACTCATACAACACATAGATCCACTCAATTCTCTCAAAAATATAGTTTGAAAGATGATTATGATCTGAATATGGTGATGAAATTCGGTTGACAAGAGGGTTTGAATTCTGAATTTGCCAAAAGATCTCTTCAAATGACCCTTGGAGGTGTATTTATAGGTGAAAAATCTCCTTAGAGTGGCTCCGGTTCGAGGACACGTGGCAGGCATCCAATGAGAATCGGGTTCGGATAGAACAAGATGATGACAACACAACTGTGTCGTGGGTGAACGTGGGGATGTGGCCATCTAACCGCTCCGAGTTTCCAGAAATTGTGGGGTGTAACCACCACCCATCTGTTCACGGCTTGGTCCGGATGTACAAAGGAAAAGAGGGGCGGATCGGGCTCCCTCGGCCCGATCCGAATTTGTCCCTGCTTCTCTGATTTCTGCTTCGCTTCATTTTGTTTCGGCTTGAGACCCCCGATCCGATCCTAACTTCAAATGCATGTTCTTCTAACCAACATTCTTCAAGAATTGGATCTGTGTCTTTGTGTAGCCTATTTCACAAAGTAGGATAACATTTTGCCCCCTCAAAGTACGCATTTATTGAAGATAAAGTGTGCTTCGAAATTGTCAGCTCACCGATTTCTGAAACAAAGGCCATTGAATAACTGCTTCTGAATTAGCACCATTGAATAGTTGTTTCCCTTCACTTGTAAGGTCGTGTTGCTTTGCTAAGTCACATCTCTTGTTGCCTATAAATACATTCTGAAATACCCAAAATTGCTTCCGTTGTTCTAAAGTTACTTCGAGAATTCTGTTTAATATTTAAGTATCTCCTCTAGGTAAGCCTTTATATGTTTCTCTTTAGATTCACTTCATGTGTTGAATTAATGTCTATGACTCTGCTTGGGTTCGGATCCGATCCGTATGGCCTTATCTGCACTCCAGTGCCGTTAGGCTAATTGGCCACATGACCATGGTCCATCTTTTCGGTCCGATCGGAGCAGGATGCCACGCTGGTAGGAATACAAAGGGCCGCTCCATACCTATATAAATTTACTACTTCTCCATATCTTTCTTCTTCCTTTCATTTCCATCGCTTTCCAAGTTTTGTACGCACGAAAAAACCCTAGTTCCTGAAACTTCAAAATTCCCCCTTAATCCTCAAATCGATCACATAGGTGGGTCAATAACTTCGATTAACTCCATTTTACTTGATTCCAATTCGAATTCATCGTTAATTTGAGCGATTTCAGCATGATGTTTCGTTGGTTTTGACGCCGCGCCTTCCACCTTCTCGCTATCGTCGTTGATGGCCTCGTTGCCATCTCGATGCAGTGGTGGAGGGGACTTAAAGCAGGCATTGGTCATACCAATTTATAAATACTTTACTTGGTAATAATTTGGCCATTGGCAAGGGGAAAGATTGTGTCAACGGAGCGGAGTGGAAGTAGGAAGGAGAAGAAGGGTTAGTTCGAGTTGAATGCTTCACGAAGATAAGGAGTAGCCATTAAGGACAGTGGGTTGGACTAGTTCGAGTCGGAGGAAATAATTAATGTTGTGGTGGGAGGTTGAGATGAGTGGACAGGTCTCGTGGTGCTGATATGGTTCGGGTCGATGTCAATCGACCCGGTTAGATCTGTCTTTCACTTAACTCCTCCTATCCGATCCCATTCCTTTCCTCGTTCCGAACCGATTCGCCGAAGTGAAGCATCCGAACCGATCTGATCATGATATGGACATCGAACCGATTTGATTATGACGTTAAGAAAGGGGACTTAAACCGAACCGATTGTAACATACTCACTCGAACCGATCCGAAGACATTCAACTTAACGTGTAAGATCTGTCCAACTAACTCAATTAACATTGACTTTGGTCTATGACTTTGTGGACAGTTAGGATAGAGCCCTTTTAGCTGGACTTTGTAGATTTAGCTAACATGCAACTTTACTTCATATTGCTTTTAATTGATGCTGACTTCTTATCTTTTCACTTTAGCACTGCATTCATACCAGCATAATTTAGTTCACACACATACACAGAGGGACACGGGCAACTTTACTCTAATCCTTGCTATTATTTCTTCAATAGTACATCAGATATGACCGAGAGACGCTCATCTAGATTAGCAGAGAGAAGAGAAGTTGTGGGGACATCCGAGAATCCTGTCATTGAGGATGTATCTTCTACCTCCGATCCAGACTAGGATAGTGAAGGCCCAGATTATGAAATGGGGACGCATGATAGTGAAGCATCGTCCAGGGGTAATGTTTCCCTAGGCGAGGAAGAAGAAGGAGGTGTAGGAGATAACCGTGCCCCTGACGAATTTAGGGATGCAATTATCTTGGAATCGCCTAAAGACTCAGTCGAATCAACGATTGATAACGACAGACTTGCACGGATATGTCTAAAACACGGGATTCTTCGGAGAGATACTGAGGTGCCATCAAAAACAGATCGTCCTCATAATCCACCGGAAGGGTATATGGCCATCACCAGACTAATGTGTCTTGTTGGAGCAATACCTCAATTCCCTCCATTTATCGTCGATTTTCTGAGACAATTAAGGATTGCCCCCATGCAGTCTCTTCCCAACTCTTACGCCTATTTGTATACTCTGTATATAGCTTATAAAGAAATTCTTGGTGAAGAGTTGACTTTCGAAGATGTTCATTTCTTTTACAACTTCAAGCATCGAAACAATGACATTTCGTCCTTCGTATATTTTGAATCGGTGCCGAAAAGGAAAATTATCACCGTTCCGTTTAGTAGTAATGCTGGGGATCCAAAACCCGAATGGTTTTATATCAAACAAGAGCCCGGGTGTGCCAGAAGATGGATCAAATCAAGTAGGGACTTAGAATTTTTCGATTTTCAATTCCAGCCTTTATCTTACATTTATTATACGTTTCTTGTTTTTTTTTACAGTTCCTAATCCTCCACAAGAAAAGCTTCCAATACAATTTGATTGTTTGAATCGATTACTTAATGGTGACCAAAAGTTCTTGACCATTAAGGATTGTTTGGTGGATGAATATCTACATCGGCACTGTCTACTTGCTATAACCCGTAGCATAGGACATGGAGAAGGCCCTTATGTGTACATACCCCTGGTCGATATTATTCCTGAGATGGGAGATAGCTCGAAAGTCCAACAGTACACCTTAGGGACCCTCCTTCTCCGTCTTTGACTCAGGATGACGAACTAGCTAACATAGCTGAGAAGGACAGGGATACATATATCACTCCTGAAGACGTGGCTACCCCTGAGAGGCCAATTTCTCCAAAAGAGTTGCCGTCAGTCATTCCTTTAGGAGATAAGACTACAGTTGATGACCCTATTTATCGGGATTTAGGAGATCTTCCCTTTCCCGAGACCTTTTATACTGCAGATGATTTTGCGACCAATCCTCTTGCTCTCACTTCTGAGGAAGAAGTTACTCCCGTAAAGTCCAGGGAGACTACACATACCGGCCTCAGTCCGAGCTCTGTTCGGTTTGGGGGGAATCACCACTTCAGGAAACACACAGCACTCTAGTACTGCACATCACAGTACTTGATTTTTATGTTAATTTTAACTCTAATATTCTTTCATTTCTTCTTATAGGACAAATGGTGAGGCAGCGTTACTATATGAGGGATGTTCGTTCGAGTATGCCCCCAATGGATCCCGATGAAAGGCATGACCAGCGTGAAAGTAGGGGCAGAGATGACAGGAGGGATCGACCTCCTAGGCCTTATCAGTCTTCCCGTTCTTGATCCCCACACCACAAAGATTCGGACAAACACAAGAGTCAGCCTTCACATCATGAGAAGGATAAGTACAGCGCTAAGCCTCCTGCTCCATCTAAAGGCAAGACTCCTCAAGACAGTACTTCAAAAAGGGTTCCTGATCCAAAAGAGAAGCAACCAGAATCGGGGAAAGATGCAGGAAAGAACCGACCTATCATGAAACTATCTCGTCGCACTGTTGACATAACTACCACAAGGCCGGTTATTCTCAATGACGAGAACCAGGCCAGACTAGAAGTTATAAGGCAGCAATTTCCTGATCACCATTTCGGGCACATGCACTTTGTCCCAAAACTCAAACAGGTAAAACCTTATTGGACCAACGATGTCAAGGCAACTATAGATTTCATGGATGAACAATATAAGGAAATGAATAAGTATGCAAAGACTCTCTCTAAAATCATTAGCGATCTGATGGCAGATGTGAAAACCATGGCCGATGCTGCTGAGTATGATGCGAGGGCTATCGAAAACTCTGAAAAAGATCTGGAGGATGCCCAAGCTAAGCTCGCTCTTGCACAACACGACGCAGATAATTATAAGAAGCAGCTCGAAGAATTACAAAAGCGCTATCATTCCGAGCTTGAATCCCACAGTCAGGAACGAATAGATTTAAAAAAGCAGGCCGAAGATGCTAAGTCCAAGAGCACTCGTCTCGCCCAAGAGAAGGCGGACTTAGCCAAAAAGAACATAGAGCTTGAGGCTAAATTACTAGAGGCTGAAACAAGGGCAGTTCTTGCCGAAGGAAATGCAAATACGGCTTTGCAGCAAGTTGAGGAAGTCAATGAACAGCTTAAAGACGCTCAAAGGGAGCTGGACGAGAGTGGTGAAACTATGGTTGGATTTTTTGCTCAGGTGATTCGTCACCGAAATGTTGCTTGGCTAAAGGACTATCCTCTTCCCCTCGTTTATGCATGGGACCAATTGGTCGAGTGGGAAAAAGCAAAACTTGGGGTTGACTCGGTCGATGGGAACAAGCTGATGGAGAAGTACTTGAGAGGTGAAGAAACAGCCCGCTTAGCTGAAGGGCAAAAACTTATTGTCTCTGCTATGGAGGAGGAAAAGCGTTAAGCCAAGAGAAAGGATACCATTGAAACTGGTTCTTCTTCTGCCATACCCGAGACTGCTATAGTAGAAGGGTATGATCCAGAAAGGCCAGAGATCCCCGAAGCTTCTTCCTTACCTTCTATTGTCGGATTGTCTCCCGAAATTCCTGCTGCTCAAGTTGAGAAATCTACTGATTGTATTTCTACTTTTTCACCTCAATTTGCCAAGGCTATCTCAACCTTTAGCCACATTATTGGACAAACACTTGAAAGTCCAGCGTTTTCTCCTGAGTTGATAACTGTTACTTCTCATCCTGCAGGTACCAACTCAACTAATAAAATTGATGACTCACAGAAGACAACTCCAGGTGAAGGGTCTACTGGAGAAACTCGGGAGAAACGGGATGAAGTCACTGTCCCCAAATCTGCAGGAGGAGCTGAGGACAAGAAAGAGGAGGCTACTGACAAAGCTCCTATGCCACCCATCACCGAAACTTCTCACCGTGGGGAGATGATAGATGCTCTGATAGAAGATGATAGTGACGAGGGACATGAAGAGGAGGATGATGTTGTTGTAACTGGAGATTCGGGGAACGTCGATGACCTGACCTTGGCTAAGATAAAGGCCAAACAAGACAAGTGCATGCAGCTAAAAGTTGAGGAAACAGACCCCGAAAGTATTAAGCCTCTTGCGATGGTGCCTTCCGGATCAAGGTTAGTTTCAAACTTTCAACTCGGTCAATTACAGAGGAGCTTGCTAAAAAATCTTCTATTGATCCCAGTGCTCCAATTCCTGGGAAGAAATCTGCAGACTCCAGCACTCCAATTCCGGAGAAGAAGAAGCAAAAGCGTATCATTAGTGAAGCTGATAAGGAGGAGAAAGAAAAGCTTAAGGCTGCCAAGAAGGCAAAGTCTACTCCGAAGTCCAAATGAAGAGTGGCTTTGTTCTTTGCTTCGTTTTATCTCCTTGTTCGTCGTTGTTGTAGCGAGCGCGGCCCTCGCATCTTTTGTTTTAATTTTCCTATGTAAATCCACGTATTTGTAAATAAAATAGTTTATTTCCTGCAACATCACATGTTTGTGAATTCATTACTTAAGAAAGAATGTAAATAAACAACAGAACATATTTAAAATCACTACTATTTAGATGATAGACAATATATGCGGGGGATGTGCATGTGTATGCCCCCTATCAATCTTGAATAAGTAGCCTATCTAAAGCTTTGTTCAAGATTGATTAGCTTTAATACTTAGTTGCCCCTAACTCTCTGGTGGGGTCAAGTTCCCTTTACCAGGGATGCTTATTCTTTCGAGCATCTTTATACTCTCCTGTTTTGTGATCAGGTTAGAGTATCATCGAGGCGGTTTCTTGTCGGGTGCACCATCACGCCTCGGAGGACGTCGTCTTCCCGTCCTTTATACTCTCTTTCATTTCATGAGAGTTAGAGTTAGGAATGTCATCTTCCCATTCCTTTAATTCTGTTATGCAAACGGTCGTTTCATTTGCTCCTACAATGAATTGTTTCCAATTTTTATGCTTAATATAATGTTTAGCATTTCATAATCAGGACAGAACAGTCACAGAACATAAGAATAGTGCAGGAAAATAAATGACACACGATGTTTTTATAGTGGTTCAGCTAAGTCGTAGCCTACATCCACTTTATAATCCTTTGTTCATATAAACAGACTTTTCAAGGCAAGTCGGGCCTCTTTACATAGTTCATAAAAAACAAAAGAAAGTAGTACATATCTAACTCAAATATCGCAGCAAATGCTGAGCATTCCAAGCTCTGGGAATCTCTTCACCATCCATGGTCGTTAGCTTGAAGGCTCCTGTATCAAGCTTCCGTTGGATGGCATATGGCCCTTCCCACTTTGGACTCAATTGGGATGGAGGCGGGAAGACTCGCTTCAACACTAAGTCCCCTGGTTCGAAGGTCCTAGTGCGAACCTTTCTGTCAAACGTGCTACTTGGCGTTGATGCCTTGAGGCACGCAAGTTTGCTTCGTCTCTTTTTTCTTCAACCATGTCGAGGGACTCTAGGAGGAGTGTTCTATTCGTCATTGGGTCATAGTATGTCACCATATGAGAGGGGACTTCGAGCTCCACCGGGATCACTGCCTCCGATCCGAAGGAGAGTGAAAAGAGAGAATGGCCAGTTGTTGTCTTAAAGGTTGTTCTGTAGGCCCACAAAGCTAGCGGCAACTCATCCACCCACTTGGCTTTGGCCCGCTCCAACTGCTTCTTAAGAATAGATTTAATGACTTTGTTTATCGCTTCAACCTGTCCATTCGACTGCGGGTGAGCGACAGCGGTATAACTTTTATTAATCTTGTATTTCTGACATAAGTTTTTCAACTCGGCACTGTCGAATTGGGTTCCATTATCAGTTATAATGGCTTTTGGTATCCCAAATCGGTAAATAATATTTCTGACCACAAAACTTATCACCTTCCTTGCTGTGATCGTGGTTAAGGGTTCAGTTTCCACCCACTTCGTGAAATAATCCACGGCGACGATTGCGAACTTTTCTCCTCCTTTGGCGATGGGCAAAACACCAATAATATCAATTCCCCACACAGAAAACGGCCATGGGCTTACCATTGACTTAAGCTGAGTCGGAGGCGCTCTAGGAATTTTAGCGAATCTTTGACATTTGTCGCAGCGTCGTGAATAATCAGCCGCATCTTTATTCATGGTAGTCCAAAAATATCCGTACCGCAATACTTTCTTCGCTAAGGTTTGACCCCCGGTATGGTCCCCACACTCACCTTCATGTACTTCTAGCAGTACACGCTTGATGTCATCGTGTGCTATACACCGTAGCAGGGGCATGGAAAACCCTTAGCGATAAAGGACGTCGTCCTGTAAAACATATCTTGTAGCTTTACGTGTTACAGCTCGTCTCTCTCTCTTCTTTGATGGGAGAATTCCGTTCTTGAGGAAGTTCTTTATTGGTGTCATCCATGACTCCCTCTCTGGCTCAGTTTCCAAGGCTAGTTCAATTTCCATTAAGTCGAAGCTTAGGGATTCCAGTATCTCTATCGGAACTATTTCGGTTTCCTCTGGGTTTTTAGAACTCACTAGCTTAGCCAGTCGATCCGCCTTTTGATTTTCCGCTCTTGGAATCTGTGTTATATTGCAATGTTCCAATATTCCTAGCAGCTCTTCCACTTTTCCAAGATAAGTAACAAGCCGAGGTCCCTTGGTCACAAATTCCTTCCGAACATGGCAGACAACTATCTTGGAGTCACAGAATATATCCAGTCTTCTTACTCCTAACTCCTTGGCGAGTTTTAGCCCGACAATCAGGGCCTCATACTCGGAATCATTATTGGTGACAGGAAATTCCAATCGCATGGCATGGTAAATGGATCGTCCTTCAGAAGTGATTAAAACAACTCCGGCGCCGGACCTTCAATCATTCTTGGCCCTATCCGTATATAACCTCCACGGGTAAGCTCTAACTCATGTTCTGAAGCAACAACCTTGTCATCCACTATTTCTTCTTCGCGGATCGTGAATTCCGCTATGAAGTCGGCTAAGGCCTGCCCCTTTATTGATCTCCGCGGTTGAAAATTCAAATCGAATTGGCTCAACTCGATATTCCACTTAAGTAACCGCCCCGATGCTTCGGGTCTTTGATCTTTGCAACACTTGTCTTAGAGGTTGATTAGTGTATGCAACTATCGGATGAGCTTGAAAGTAATGACGGAGCTTTCTGGAGGCAATCAGGAGGCTATAAGCAAGCTTTTCTATTCTTGAATAATTACGTTCTGCAGCGGCTAGCTTCTTGCTTACGTAGTATACAGGCCTCTGGACCTTATCTTCTTTACGCACCAATGCTATGCTGATAGCATGAGACGACACCGCCAGGTATACGAACAAATCCTCATGGTCCATAGGTTTTGACAATATCGGGGGCTTTTCTAATAAGCCCAATAGGTTTTGGAAAGCCTCCACACAATTGGGAGTCCACTCGAAGTTATGTTTCCCCCATTTTATCAAATCGAAGAAAGGGACACACTAGTCCGTGGCTTTGGAGATAAACCTGCTTAATGCGGCAACCTTCCCTACCAGGCTATGAACGTCTTTAATCTTCCGCGGTTCTTCAATTTTCCTTATTGCCGCTATCTGGCTAGGATTAATCTCAATCCCTCGAGAACTTACAATGAACCCAAGGAATTTCCCTGATGCGACCCCAAACGAGCATTTTAAAGGGTTCAACTTCATCCCATACCTTCACAGAATGCCAAACATCTCTGCCAAGTCCTTTGTATGATCGGGAGATTGTCTACACTTCACGAGCATGTCATCCACATAGACTTCCATGGTTTTTCTGATTTGATTATAGAACATGCGGTTGACCAAATGTTGATATGTGGCTCCTGCATTCTTTAATCCAAATGGCATTACCACATAGCAATATAACCCTAAGTCTGTGATGAAACTTGTATGCTCCTGATCTGGTATATGCATGGGAATTTGATTGTATCCCGAATAGGCATCCATAAAGGATAGGAGCTCGTGTCCGGCCGTTGAATTCACCAGTTGATCAATCCTGGGAAGAGGAAAGCTATCTTTCGGACAAGCCTTGTTTAATTCAGAGAAGTCAATGCACGTTCGCCACTTCCCGTTAGATTTTTTGACCAGGACAGGATTCAATATCCAGTCGGGATATTTCGAGTCCTTGATGAATCCATTTTCCTTCAATTTCTCCACTTCTTCTTTCGAGGCTGCTGGCCGCTCTGGTCCTAACATCCGCCTCTTTTGCTCGACTGGCGAGTGTTTTGGGTTGACACTCAAAGAGTGGCTCATAATAGCAGGCGATATCCCACACATGTCAGCACGAGTCCAGGCAAACACATCCAGATTTGCCTTCAAAAAGAGCCAACTCTTTCGCTCGAATTGGGTTTAGCTACGATCCAATCTTCAATACTTTTGTCGAATCTTCATCGTCAATGGAGATGTCCACTGTCGTTTCATTGGGAGTCGTGTTTCGGTCCTCAGGTTCCTTATCATCTCTGGGGTCTATATCCTCGAGCGCATCTCTGGGCGACTCTCCTGAGGCTAGACCCTTAATTGCTATGCTGAATTTTCCTTCGAAGGGGGAAAAGCGTCCTTGGGTTCTATACTCAACCCCTTCATTAGCATCTTCAACTCTGTCATGTAGCAAGTTCGTCCCGTAGCTTGATCACCTCTCATCACTCCTACTCCTGCGTCAGTTGGGAATTTAAGCCTTAGGCACTAAGGTGCAATACATGCCCTAAACTCTGCGAGGGCCGGTCGACCTAAGAAGGCATTGTAGGGTGATTCAACATCTAAAACTACAAATGGTAGGATTCTCACTCTCTGGCGATATCCCTGTCCTAACGTCATTGGTAATTCTACATATCCCATCGGAGCCGTCGACGCCCCATTGAAGCCTAGTATCCATCCTTCGTAGGGCTTCAAGTCTTTCGCTTCGAGTTTCATTTATTCAAAGGATTTCTTAAAGAGGATATTAACTGAGCTTCTGTTTTCCACTAACACCTTATGGACTAAAGCGGGGCCGATGGCTGTAGTAATTACCAGCGGGTCTTCAGTGGGTGATTGAATTCCAGTATCATCTCTAGTACGGAATATGACATCGTTTGACATCGTCTTCTGTTGCTTCACTGGAGTGATGTCTTCGAGGTTACTGCACTCTCCTACTTCAAAGTGCTTGGCGGCATTTCTTGATGGGGCCTGCCTATAATGGTATTGATAACTATCCCTTTACCTTTCTGTTGGGTTGTGGGTTTGGAAGTAGGCTGGTTTTGGTTTGGGGCTTACCCTCGGCCCTTGTCCCATGGGGCAACCTTGTACTCGTCTAGCTTCCCTTCCCGCAGCAATTTCTTAACTACATCTTTCAAATGGCGGCATTCGTTGGTAGAATGACCGTGAGTTCCGTGGAACAAACAAAACTTTCTTGTAGCGATCTCTTTTTCGGTTGAGTCTCTGGGTGGTGGCTTTTTATATTGCAATACGTTGTAAGTATCCAGGTAGATATTTTCCAATGTGTCACTCAACGGCGAATAGTTCTCAAAAGTTTGGAATCGAGATATTTTCCTGGAGTTGTTCCCTCGATTCCTATTCCTCCTATTACCGTTGCCTTTCCTGTTGTTATTGCCTTCGTTCTTGTTGCCGATGTTCACCTCAACCCTTCTTGAGCTGTCGCCGGACTGCTTTACTGCAACATTGCTTGGAATACCTTCCTTAGAAGCCCCTTCCGATTTTCTCTTTCTATTTGCATGGGCTTCCTCTCGTCTCAAGTGAATGTTGACTTTTTCGTAGAACAATTCCCTAGTAGGGGCGGTTTTCCGGATAAGTAATCCCTAAATTCTGTGTCAGGGTTGACTCCTTCTATCAAGGCCATCAAAATAGTAGGTTCGTGAGGGTCGCTGACTTTGGTAATAACAAGGTTGAAACGGTCTAAGTATGACTTCAAGGATTCACCTAGAGCCTGTTTAATCCTTGACAATTCAGTGACGCTTTTATATTTTCGAGCATGAAGTCGAAATTGGTTCATAAAGCGTTCACTTAGTTCTTTAAAGGTTGATATCGACCGTGGAGGGAGTCGGGTGAACCACATCAACGCCACATCTTCTAGATAAATCGGGAAGGCCTTGCATTTTACAGCGTCTGGAGCTGCTGCGACATTCATGAACCATGCATATCTCATCAGATGTTGTCCCGGGTCGGTTCTCCCTGAATACCGATCCATTTGTGGCAAATTAAATCACCGAGGGAATTGGAAATCCAATATGTCATCTGTAAAGGGGGTGTGACTTCGTTCAATGCCCAAGTACTCATTGGTGTAGTGTCGGCTTTCGGACATGATTTGGCGCACCATTGCCCATACATCAGCATTCGTTAATGTAGGCTCAGGCACTCTGACCCTAATGTTCGGATTACCCCTATGCTCCTGATTAGGGGATGTCCTCCCGTTTCTAGCGGTAGCTGCTCTACTTTGTTCCCAACGTTCCCGGTCAATCACGGGAGGAAAGGGTTGGAGGAGTTTCCCTTGTGTGGGATTAATAACATTAGTATCCCTGGGTAGAACGTGAGATCCGCACATGGGCAGCAACATAGGTTCTCTCAGGCTCGGGTCGTCAGGTCCTAGCACACGAGCAACATCTTCACGGGATCCTAAAGATCCAAAGGTCAACTGATCAAGATTTTCAGGCCATTCAAGTGGCCGTCTTTCACGAGGGAGCTCTTCATCCGAAGAGGATGACTGGTCTGCTGTAAGGCGGCGAGTTGGAGAGGGTGTCTTCTACCTATGAAGCTCGTTGATTTCCCTACTTATAATGATCATGTTCTCCTACATAGGAAGACTGTCATGTTTGTGAGCTTCCAAAGCATCCCTAGTACTTTCAAGCATATCAAGGAGGCACGAAAAATCTTTGTGTGTAACTGGTGCAGATGGAACGGGTTGTTCACTAGTCGTCGCGGCCGGTATCGGAGCATTGGTGGGTGCTCGAGTAGATGTACCAATTTCAGCCGCGTTCCGATCGGATCAGAGTAGGGAAGTGGAACCGGTTCCGTTCGGAGGGGGGTACAAGCAGTAGCAGCGTTTCTGTTTCGGTTCGGGGTCGAGCCATCCATTCTGTTCGGAGCAATTGGTTCGGATCGGTCTGCATCAGTGCTCTGTCCCCGCGACCTCATCACAATCATGGCTTGCAAATCTTCGTTAGCTTCATTCTCCCAAGCGCCTTGCACTTCTTTTCCTTTTCCCTTAGCCATAATGTCCAATTCTTCAGTGATTAATCAGCAAATACTTGAAAATGTTAGAAACAGAGGATTAACATCTTTGAAATTGAAGGTACAAATAGTAGAACGATAATCCCAAAAACCGGAGAATTCAAAGACTTCTCAGTGAAAGCACCAAAATGTTAGATCCAAAAATGGCTCTAACACCCAAACTAGCAATAATTCTAAATGAAACTGAAATCAAAAAGCAAAGGGAAACACACGATTTATAGTGGTTCGGCGTTAAAGAGCCTACGTCCACTTTCTACTTTTTGAATTGATGATTTTGATATAAGTACACTAATGATTCTCACTCAAATTCACTCATACAACACATAGATCCACTCAATTCTCTCAAAAATATAGTTTGAAAGATGATTATGATCTGAATATGGTGATGAAATTCGGTTGACAAGAGGGTTTGAATTCTGAATTTGCCAAAAGATCTCTTCAAATGACGCTTGGAGGTGTATTTATAGGTGAAAAATCTCCCTAGAGTGGCTCCGGTTAGAGGACACGTGGCAGGCATCCCATGAGAATCGGGTTCGGACAGAACAAGATGATGACAACACAACTGTGTCGTGGGTGAACATGGGGATATGGCCATCTAACCGCTCCGAGTTTCCAGGAACTGTGGGGTGTAATCGCCGCCCATCTGTTCTCGGCTCGGTCCGGATGTACAAAGGAAAAGAGGGGTAGATCAGGCTCCCTAGACCCGATCCGAATTTGTCCCTGCTTCTCTGATTTCTGCTTCGCTTCCTTTTGTTTCGGCTTAAGACCCCCGATCCGATCCTGACTTCAAATGCATGTTCTTCTAACCAACATTCTTCAAGAATTGGATCTGTGTCTTTGTGTGGCCTATTTCACAAAGTTGGCAAACAAGTGAATATTTCATAATTTGTTTGTATGAGGGAATCATTAAATATATTGTTATAATTAATGCATACGATGGGTATTTTAAATCTACATGTTCTTACTAATTGATACGATGACAGTTGAAAAAATATCAAAAAACCAACATCAATGAAATGATGTAATAAAAGACCATTCGCATAAATTACAATGGTGGATAGGTAATACTTGATTAACTTACAGTGAGAAGTAGGTAGTGGTAAGAGTAGAGAAGAATGGTAAAAATACAATGAAATGTTATATTCATATCATTGAAATGTGGTTGGAATCAACTTACTTAATGTCATAAGTGTATATAAGCTCGAAATTAGGATCTCTCTTATTCCCAAAAAAAAAGATCCGTGTACCAATATAGTGAAAAAAAATTCTTTACTATATATAGTTTGCTACATATAACCAAAGAACACATAAGTGGTATGTTGGATCAATTTGGCATATGTGGATTAAATCGCTCAAGGAACTAATATAATGTTGGCTCCACGTTACTGATGGCATTCCGTCAAACAAAATTGTTGACCATATTACAATATGCAAAGTTGTTAGACCAAAAAGTGGTTCTAACACCCAAATTGATTAAAAGCAGAATGAAATGAAATCAAAAATAAAAATGAACACACAGGATTTATAGTGGTTCGGCGAAGAAATGCCTATGTCCACTTGTCTTTCACTATTTTCTCTGATTTAATTGCAAGTACAATGAAATATTCACTTGATTTCTCTCACAACTCACTTACAATCACTCAATTGTCTGAAAGCAAATAATGAAAGAAGATTTGGATTTTCCGGGATTGCTGAAATTCAGGTTATAAAGGTGGTTGAGCTCTCAAAGTGCCAGAAAAAAGATCCTTTACTTTGTCTCCAGACGGGGTATTTATAGGTGTGAATTTGCTCAGAACCCGATCCGGATCGGAGCCACGTGTCATCCATCCCATCAGCCTCGGGTTTGGATGGATTTCTATGTTGACAACGCATCAGAGTAATGGACGTTGTGGGCAGGAACTGGTCATAGCCGATCCGGATATCCAGGCTCTCATGCAGGGGAGTGATGTGGAAAATGGGTTCGGGTCGGAGGGACATGTACAAGGGGTTCGGATCGGGGTATCCGATCCGACCCGGATTGACTTGGAAACAATTCTCTCTTCTCTTTATTCTGCTCCGCTCCGCTCCGATCTATCTCCATAGCAATCAAGTGGCTTCCCGATCCAATTGAGATTATACTGCCCTCCGATCCGAACAGCTGTGCCTTTCTAATTTCCTCAGCAATAGTCCACCGATCCGAACCGATGCGCTGCTCTGATCCGATCTGCTTCAGTACTTCCCAAGTTTTTCAAGTTCTTCAACATTTTACATTTTGACTTTGTGTTGCCCAGTCCACAAAGTGGGCTAACATTTTGCCCCCTCAAAGGATGCTTCTGTTGGAAACGGAGCATGCTTTGACTATCAATGCATAGCGCTCTTCGAGATAATTTCTTTTTTGACTTTCCTTGTGTTTTCCTCTTTTTCTTTAAATTTCAATTTAATTCGTTGCTGAGCTAAAGAACTCGGTTCGGTTCGGAATCCGATCCGAACAGACCCCCTCTTCTATCTATCTTTCACTGGAGTATTGGGCCAAGCTTTATTTCTGGACCACCGATCCGGTCCGAACGGGGAGACGAATAGTCACTCTGTTTTCCTATATAAGTCTAGCCTTCACCCTCCTCCACCTTTCTTTCTTTATTGATCTTCGTTTGAACGATTTCACTCTGAAACTCGAACTTTCAGAACCTTACAAAACCTGAAATTATCTCGCCAATCTTCGATTTAAACACCTCGGTAGGTTTTGAAATTTCAATCAATTTTATAACAACGGGTTTCAATTGAGATTTATGGTTAATTTTGAATGACTTGAACATGACTCCTCTCTTGCTTCGATATTGCGTCTTCCTCCTCCCTTGCCGTCGTCGTGGGTGGTTCTACCACCATCTCGAGGCGCTGAGAGGTTAGATGGGGAATGCGCTCGTCTTTAACGGGAGCTTTGGACATGGACATGGATTTGACTGTAACTGAGGAAGGGGAAGAAGAAGAAGAGGACTAATGGGATCGGTTCGGGCTGGAGTATCGATGGTGAACGAGAGGGAAAAGAAAAGTGGTTCAGGAAGTCTGATCGGGTCGGGGCAAGGCAAGTAAAGAAAGGGAAAAAGAAAAGAAATTCAGTAGATCGGATCGGGTCGGGGCAAGTATTTAAGAAAAAGGGGGGAAAAGAGCTTACCTAACCGGATCGGGTCGGACCGTAAGATGACGGAGGAGAAGTATAACTACGTGATCCGATCCGAACCGTTAGGGGACTCTGCTTCCGAACCGATCCGATTTCGATTTCTGAGTTTGAATGAGATATCCAAGCCTAAGGCCACGCCCCCGATCCGATCCTAATGAATGCACCCGAACCGAACCGAAGCACAATCTACTTTAACGCATGAAAACTCGTCTAACTGGCCCAATCAACCTTCGGCATAATCTTCAACCTTATGAACAGTTAGGATAGTGCCTTGCGAACGCAACTGGACATCAAGGATTACTTCAACTCTTTATATCTTGCCAAACTTTTTCGCCCCACTTTTAAACATTTACTTTGCACTTTCCGTATACACTGTTTACACTTTAGTTTGCACACATGCACGGGGGGATACGGGCTAATTTGCTCTAATTTGTGCTATTGCTTCTTCAATAGTTTTATGACCATGAGACCCAGACGCTCTTCCAGACTAGCTAAGATGAAGGAAGCCCCGGAAACCTCTCATAAGATTACCCTCGAGGACATATCTTCTCCGTCGGATCCAGAATGGGATAATGAGGGTTCGGACTACAATGTCGGAAATCATAAAAGTGACGAAGCGTCTTCAGAGAACGAAATTTCTTTAGGGTTTGAAGAAGAAGGAGGGGTTGGCGACGACCGGGCTCCTGATGAGTTTGAATCAGCTATCATATTGGAATCGCCCCAAGATTCTGTTGAATCAACGATTGATAATGACCGATTTACCCGAATTTGTTTGAAATATGGGATAGTAAAAAGGGACACTCTAGTGCCTTCAAGCTCTGACCGTCCCCACAACCCTCCAGAAGGATACATGGCGGTCACTCGGTTGATGTGTATGGTCGGCGCTATCCCTCCAATTTCTCCCTTCATTGTTGACTTTCTAAGACAAATGCGGATTGCCCCCATGCAGCTGCATCCCAATTCGTATGCCTACTTGCACACTTTGTACATAGCATATCGTGAGGTCTTAGGTATAGAGCTTACGTTCGATGACGTTCATTTCTTCTATAATTTCAAGCATCGGACTCGAGAAACTCCGTCTTTCTGCTATTTTGAGTCTGTTCCTAAGAGGAAGATAATCTCGACGCCATTCAGCAGTAAAGTTGGAGATTCCAGATTAGAATGGTTCTATATGCGGCAACAGCCTGGATGTGCCAGGAGGTGGACGAAATCAAGTAAAGCACTAATTTTCTAAATCCGGGCTCTATACACTTGAGTTATCACCTTAACCTGTTTTCCTTTTTGCTTGCAGTCGACAATCCAAAACAAATATCAGATCAGGCGTTCTTTGACCGGATGCACCAACTACTTAATGGCGATCAGAAATTCTTGACTATCGATGAAGTCCTTAAGGACGAATATCTTCACTTCCATGGGTTGTTATCCATTTCCCGTGGTATTGGTCATGGGGCTGCTCCATATGTATACATCCCACCAGTGGAGGTAGTCCCAGAGACAGGAGAAGGCTCGGGAATTCCTACAGTGCCTCTTCGAACTTCACCTTCTCCTTCTTCTACTCAGGATGACGAATTGGCTAACCTGGCCGAAGAGCATCGTGAAGGATATACTGCCCCCGAGGAGGCTACTTCTCTGGAAAAGTCAACATCCTCTCAAGAATCGCCACTTAATGCTTCTGAGGGAGACGTCCCTAGTACTGATGACCCCATATTTAAGGGCTTGGGGTATCTCCCCTTACCTGAAACCATATATACTTCAGAGGATTTTAGGAAGGATCCTCTAGTCTTCACCTCTTCTGAAGAGACCACTCCTGCTAAGGCCAAAGAGCCTGCCCATACTAGTCTAGCTTCAGATTCGGGTTGGTTGGGGGGAACACATCACTTAGGACACACTTTATACAACAGTATTAGCATTCATCGCACCTCTTTCTCCGTGAATCCATTGATTCTGAATTTCGTTTGTCTTATTGTGCAGGCACGATGTCTCGATCTTACTATGATATCAGGAAGCTTCGCCGCAGCATGTCTAATCCACCTCAGGATATCGAGTATGATCGCCGCGATGATCGCGGTAGGGAGGAGAGAAGGCCTTATGATCCCTATCGCTCTCGACCCTCACGTTCTCGCTCTCCCGTTCGGCCGGAACAAGAGAAATACAAAGGCTATCAAAGCCGTAGGGAGAGGATAGGCCACAATCTAAAGACTCCACTTCTTCCCATGAAAAGTGCAGTAGAGAGAGAAGTCCTCCAAAAGAAACCGGGTCTCGAAGTAAGCACAAGGTCCCTGCTACTAAACGACCTAGGACGGACAAAGAAACTACCGAATCCTCCTCACACAGGGACACCGAGTTGACAATCCCCACTCCTCCCCCACTAGATGCAGAAACTGCAATAAAGCGGGCATATTTGGAGGAGCAATTTCCCGAACACTACTTCGAGACTTTGACTTTTTTACCTGCCCTTGAACCTATTTCTTCTAAGTGGGCAGATGAGGCTAAAGCAAAGATAGATGCGGTGGAAAAACAGTATTCTGAGATGTTTAAATATTCATGCAATCTTTCCAGAATCATCCGTACTCTAATTACGAATACCGACTCAATGCAAAAGACCGCGGAGGAGGATGCCAAGGCTTTAAAGGCTCTAGGAAAAGATTTGGAAGACACTCAATCTCAGCTAGCTGTCGCTCAAAGGGACGCTTCTAACTTCAAACAACAGTTTGAGGATATGCAAAAGCGCTATCGTGACTTGCTTGAATCTCACACACAAGAGCGTTCTGAGCTAAAAAAGCAAGCCGATGATGCTAAATCAGAAGTTGCTAAGACGCGCCTTGCTTATACTGACCTCGAACAGAAAAATGCCGAGTTAGCAAAGAGGAATGCTGAACTAGAAAAGAAGAATGCTGACTTGGCTTCAAAGCTATTGGAGGCAGAGAACAGAGCTGCCCTGGCTAAGGGCAATGTGGAGTATGCTATCAAATCTGCGGAAGAAGCCCGCAAACAACTGTCAGAGGCGGAGGCTGATATTCAGGGTTTCGGCGAATTAATGATTGAATTCTTCGCACATATCATCCGTCGCCGAAACATTTCTTGGATCGAGGATTATCCCTCCACTCTAGTTCAAGTATGGAATCAGATTGTCGAGTGGGAAAAAGAGGAGCTCAAAGTCGATTCCATTGATGAGGATAAGCTAATGGAAAAATACTTGAGGGATGATGAGCCAGAACGCCTAGCTGAAGGGCGCCGCCTCATTGCTGAGGCTATGGACGAAGAGAGGAGGAGGATTAAACAGAAAAACATTCCCGAGACTGGTTCCTCTTATGCTGCCCCCGCGACTTCGGAAGTTGAGGGGTATGACCCTAAAAATCCGGGAATCCCCCGAACAACTCTGCTATCTCCAATCCCTGAAATGGCATCAGAGACAGTGGTTACCCCCGCTGAGAAGTCTTCGGTAGGTATCCCTACCTTTTCTCCTCAATTTGTCAAGGCTATTTCTACCTTTCGCCACATGATTGAGCAATCGATGAAAAACCCATTGTTTTCGCGTGAGTTGTTAACTGTAGCTTCTCATTCTGTAGGTATTGAGCCATCCGGAAAGACAGATGTGACTCAGGGAGCCATCGCTGGGGTAGAGCCTACAGAAAAGGCGAAAGGAGGGGAGAATAAGGTTGCTCCTATAGACTTGGGAGGAAGTAGTGAACCGACTAAGGCCGACACTCCTCATGATGAAGAAATGATAGCAGCTTTAAAGGATGATGGTGGTGACGGAGGTCATGAGGAGGAACCCGAAGTTGTAATAGTCGGGGAGTCAAAAAATGATGATGATGTTACTTTGGCTGCAATGAAAGCTGATCAAGACAAACGCTTGCAATTAAAAGCCGATGAACTAGACCCCGAAGCCCTCAAGCCCCTCGCAGTTGTGGATGCGGGATCAAGGTTAGTTGTTAAGCTCTCGACTAGATCTATTACAGAGGAACTTCCTAAAAAAATCTTCTCTTGATTCCAGCGCTCCGCCCTCTGGGAAGAAGTCAACCGGTTCCAGCACCGCATCTTCAGGAAAGAAGAAATCTAAACGAATCTTGACAGAGGCTGAGAAAGAAGCAAAGATGCGGAGAAAGCCGCCAAGAAGTCCAAGGCTCACTCGAAACCTAAATAGTGGATTGCCTTGCATCGTTTTAGCATTTAGTAAACCAACAACTGCTGCTACAAGAGTGGCTCCTACACCTTCTTTTTTAGCTATTTTCCTGTACAAATTCATTCATTTGTAAATAAAAAATAATTCATTTTCTCCAATGTCTGTTTGTCAGTAGTTCTGCACTTATGTAAAAATGCATGTCTTGCTATAGTTATGAAATGAAGTTACGGAGGGAGGAAATATGCGTCTACATATATGCCCCCAGTCAATTATCACAAATTATTTAATGCTTAATCAAGCAATCTGAATGCTCCCGGTTTTCTGACGGGATGGCACTTCCTGTGTCTTCAGTACGTGTCGTTTTTTCTGGCATTTGTTTTATACTCTCTCTCTTTCTCTTGAGAGTTATAGTTCGAGTTCAGCAATCTATTCATTCCCCGGTCTTTCAGCAGGGAAGTATTTCTGTCTCAGCGCTCAGTCGGAGACGCTTTTATACTCTCTCTCTCTCTCTCTCTCTGGAGAGTTAGAGTTAGGGGAAGAATTTCTTTTTCAGTGCTCAGTCGGAGACGCTTTTATACTCTCTCTCTCTCTGGAGAGTTAGAGTTAAGAGAAGAATTTCTTTTTCAGCGCTCAGTCGGAGACGCTTTTATACTCTCTCTCTCTCTCTGGAGAGTTAGAGTTAAGAATGTCGTTTTCTCATTCTTTTACGTCTTGTTGCACAAATAGTCGCTGTGCTTTTTCTTATGTTTGAACTGTCTTCAACCTTTTCAGATTTTGAGTCATCCTGTATTCTATAATCACAACAGAATAATCGATGGATGTATATATGTAATGCATAAAAGTAAATAACACACAATATTTTTATAGTGGTTCGGCTAAGTCGTAGCCTACATCCACTTTATAGTCCTTTATTCATATCGTCAGATTTTCCCAAGGCAAGTCGTGCCTTATTACAGAGTTCATAAGAAAAATAACAAAGAGTACAGCATTTCTAATCCAAATAGCGCATTAAGTGTTGGGCATTCCATGCTCTAGGGACTTCTTCGCCATCTACGGTCGTTAACTTGAAGGTTCCTTTTTCAAGTTTCCGTTGGATGACAAAGGGTCCTTCCCACTTTGGACCGAGGTGAGGAAGGGATGGAAAGACTTTCTTTAGCACCAAATCTCTTGGTTCAAAAGTCCTGAGGCGAACTTTTTTGTCGTAATAGCGTGCCATCTGACGTCGATGTCTTGCCGCACGCAAATCTGCTTCGTCCCTTTTTTCTTCGACTTCATCAAGAGATTCAAGTAAAAGCGCCTGATTCGTCATCGGGTCATAATATGTCACCCTGTGGGAAGGAATTTCCAGTTCAACTGGAATTACTGCTTCTGAGCCAAAGGAGAGAGAAAAAAGGGTGTGACCAGTGGCCGTCTTAAATGTTGTTCGATATGCCCACAAAGCTAGGGGCAATTCGTCAACCCATTTTTCCTTTGCACGCTCTAACCGTTTCTTGAGGATGGATTTTATTACTTTGTTTATTGCCTCTACTTGCCCGTTCGACTGCGGATAGGCAACTGCAGTATATCGCTTGTCAATCTTATACTTCTGGCAGAAATTTCTGAATTTAGTACTATCAAATTGGGTTCCGTTGTCAGTTATAATCGTCCTTGGGATCCCGAATCGGCATATAATATTTTTGACCACGAAACTTATCACCTTTCTTGCCGTGATCTTGGTCAAGGGCTCAGCTTCCACCCACTTCGTAAAATAGTCCACGGCCACTATTGCATATTTCACTCCTCCTTTACTAATCGGTAGAACTCCAATGATATCAATTCCCCATGTGGAAAATGGCCGAGGACTCACCATTGATTTAAGTTGGGTTGACGATGCTCTGGGGATTTTGGCGAATCTCTGGCACTTATCGCAGCGTCGTGAATAATCAGCTGCATCTTTATTAATTGTAGGCCAGAAGTATCCGTATCGCAATATCTTTTTCGCTAAAGTCTGACCTCCTGTATGATCTCCACACTCACCTTCGTGTACTTCTCTTAGTACACGCTTGATGTCGTCGTGTGCTATACATCGTAACAAGGGCATAGAAAATCCTTGCCTATAAAGAGTATCATCTTGCATGACATATCTGGTAGCCATGTGAACTACTGCCCTTCTCTCACTCTTCTTTGATGGGAGTGTCCCATTCATAAGGAAGTCCTTAATCGGGGTCATCCACGACTCCTTCTCCGGTTCTGCTTCGAAAGCGAATTCAACTTCCATCGACTCAAAGCTTGGTGATTCCAACGTTTCAATTGGAATTATTTCAGTCTCTTCTGGAGTGTCGGAACTAGCCAGCTTTGCCAGCATATCCGCCTTCTGGTTTTCGGCTCTTGGGATGTGTGTTATATCGTACCGCTCCAAGCTACTTAATAAATCTCTCACTTTCCTGAGGTAGGCGATAAGTCAAGGTCCCCGAGCCACAAATTCCTCTCGCACTTGGCAAACAACGATTTTAGAGTCACAGAATATGTTCAACATTTTTATTCCGAGGTCTTTAGCAAGCTTTAGCCCGACAATCAGGGCTTCGTATTCAGAGTCGTTGTTAGTCGCCGAGAACTCTAATCGTAGAGAGTAATATAACGACCGTCCTTCTGGAGTGACTAAGATGATTCCAGCTCCGGACCTTCGGTCGTTCTTAGCTCCGTCCGTGTATAGCTTCCATGGATCTATCTTCAACTCATTCTCGGACTTGACCACTCTGTCATCGATTATTTCCTCTTCTGGGATGGTGAACTCTGCAATAAAGTCTGCCAGAGCTTGCCCCCTGATCGACTTTCGTGGTTGAAAATTTAAATCAAATTGGCTTAATTCTATATTCCATTTGATCAACCTCCCCGATGCTTCGGGCCTCTGTAATCCTGCCTCAAGGGCTGGTCGGTGTATATGGTTATTGGATGAGCTTGGAAATAGTGACGAAGCTTTCGGGATGCGATTAGGAGGCTGTAAGCGAGCTTCTCAATCTTCGGGTAGTTGTGCCCTGCCGCTACCAATTTCTTGCTTACATAATATACTGGCCTTTGTACTTTGTCTTCTTCTCGAACCAGGGTTGTGCTAACGGCGTGAGCCGAGACTGCCAAGTAAACAAACAATTCTTCGTGATCCACTGGCTTTGACAAAATCGGCGGTTTCTCTAGCAGTTCCAGTAAATTTCGAAAGGCCTCAACACAGTCCGGATTCCACTCGAAGTTCTTCTTTCCTCTTTTAATCAAATCAAAAAACGGAACGCATTTGTCTGTGGCTTTGGAGATGAATCTACTCAGCGCAGCTACTTTCCCTGCAAGACTTTGGACGTCTTTAATTCTCCTCGGCTCTTCAATGTTTCTAATCGCTGCTATCTGGCTAGGATTGATTTCAATTCCTCGGGAACTCACAATGAAGCCTAGGAACTTTCCGGATGCCACTCCAAATGAGCATTTCAGAGGATTCAACTTCATTCGATATTTTCACAGGATACCAAACATTTCCGCCAAGTCTTGCGTATGGCTGGAGGACTGTTTCGATTTGACAAGCATATCATCCACGTAAACTTCCATAGTCTTCCCTATTTGATTATAAAACATTCTGTTCACCAAGCGCTGATAAGTGGCTCCAGCGTTTTTCAATCCGAATGGCATTACAACATAACAATATAACCCTAAATTCGTAATGAAGCTCGTATGCTCTTGATCTGGCACGTGCATAGGAATTTGATTATATCCGGAATATGCATCCATGAAAGAGAGAAGTTCATGACCTGCTATCGAATCTACAAGCTGGTCAATCCTGGGAAGTGGGAAACTATCTTTTGGGCAAGCATTGTTCAAATCTGAAAAATCAATGCAAGTCCGCCACTTTCCATTCGGCTTCTTTACCAAGACGGGATTCGATATCCAGTCGAGATATGTCGAATCTCGAATAAATCTGTTCTGCTTCAGCTTCTCCACTTCCTCTTTGAGAGCAGCCGACCTCTCTGGGCCCAGCATACGTCTCTTTTGCTTCACAGGCGGATGTTTCGGGTTTACATTTAATTTGTGACTTATAATGGATGGCGATATCCCACACATGTCAGCATGGGTCTAGGCAAACACGTCCAAGTTTGCCTTCAAGAAGTCCGTTAGTTCTTTGGCTCGACATGGATCCAATTGAGAACCAACCTTCAAAACTTTTATCGGATCAGTTTCATCAATGGGAATTTCCACTGTCGCTTCATTAGGAGTTGCATTTCTAGCCTCTGGTTCCTCGTCTTTTCTGGGATCCAGGTCCTCAGGCGTTCCTTTGGGCAACTCCTTCGGGGTCGATTTCTCTAATTGCTATGCCGAGCCCCCCTTTGGGGGAGGCGAGGCATTTTTACTCTCAATGTTAGGTCCTTTCATCAACATCTTTAGTTCGGCCACATAGCAGGCCCGTCCGGAAACTTGATCCCCTCTCATTACTCCAGTTCTGGCTTCAGTTGGGAACTTAAGCAATAAACACCAGGGGGCGATACAAACTCTAAATTCAGCAAGGGCAGGCCTCCCCAAAAATGCATTATAAGGCGAATCTACGTCCAATACTACGAACTGAAGCATCCGCACTCTTCTGCGTTCTCCTTGCCCCAAGGTCACGGGCAATTCTATATATCCCATGGGAGCTGTTGACGCCCCATTGAAGCCTCTTATCCATCCTTCACATGGCTTCAAGTCTTCATATTCCAACTTCATCTGATCAAATGACTTTTTAAACAAAATATTGACGGAACTTCCGTTGTCTACTAATACCTTATGAACCAAGGCCGGCCCAATGGTGGTAGTAATAACCAACGGATCATCAGTGGGTGATTGGATCCCAGTATTATCTCTGCTGCGGAACACCACGTCGTCAAACATGGTCTTCTGTTGTTTTATGGGGGCGATATCTTCCAGATCATCACCTTCATTCACATCTATGTGCTTGGCAGCATTTACATATTGATCCATTGCTCTAAAGCTACGGATTGCTGGGTGAGGTCCGCCCACTATGGAGTTGATAACAATTCCCATGCCTTTCTGCTGCGCTGTAGGCTTAGGAGCAGGTAGAATCTGTTTTGGAGCTTGCTCTCCTTGCCCCCTGTCCCTCGGGGCAACCTTGTATTCATCCAGTTTCCCTTCGCGCAGCAGCTTCTCAATCACATCTCTTAAATGCCGACATTCATTGGTTGAATGTCCGTGAGTTCCATGGAACAAACAAAACTTCCCAGTTGCCATTTCTTTCTCGGTCGAATCACGAGGTGGCGGTCTTTTATACTGCAAAACGTTGTACGTATCCAAGTAAATATTCTCCAGGGTGTCGTTCAATGGTGTATAATTCTCGTAGGTCTGGAATCGGGGTCTTTTGTTGGGATCACTTCCCCTATTTCTATTTCTTCTGTTACCGTCCGTATTACGGTTATTGTTGTTGCCCCCGTTCCCAGCATTGTTGTTTCCACCCTTGTTTCCCACATTTACTTCAACCTTGCCGGAACTTTCCCCAGACTGCTTCACGGCGACGTTACTCTGCACATTTTCTTTTGAAGCCGCTTCAGACTTTCTCTTTCGGTTTTCCCTGGCCTCCTCTCGCCTTAAATAAATATCGGCTTTTTCATAGAATATCTCTCTTGTGGAGGGTGTCTTCCCAGAAAGGTAATCCCCGAACTCAGATTCAGGATCGACTCCTTCCTTTAATGCCATCAGAATGGTAGGCTTATGCGGGTCACTAACTTCAGTCACAGCTAAGTTAAAGCGGTCAAGATATGACCTCAAAGACTCTCCTGGTGCCTGCTTAATTCTTGACAATTCAATAACACTTTTGGACTTTCGGGCATGGAGTCGGAACTGATTCATAAAACGTTCGCTCAGTTCCCTGTAATTCGAAATTGAACGAGGGGGAAGTCGGGTAAACCAGAACAGCGCCACATCTTCTAAATAGATTGGGAATGCTTTACACTTCACTTCATCAGGGGCAGCTGCAGCATTCATGAGCCACGAGTATCGCATCAAATGCTGTCTCGGATCAGTTCTCCCGTTGTACTTGTCCATCTGTGGTAGGTTAAAGCGCCGGGGAAACTGGAAGTCGAGGATATCATCGGTGAAAGGAGTATGGCTTCTCTCAGTGCCATAATCTTCATTTGTATAGTTCCGGCTCTCGGACATGATCTGGCACACCATCGCCTGTACATCAGCATTAGTTAGGGGCCGCTCAGGTTCCCTGGCCCTAGTATCCGGGTTCCTTCTGGGCTCTTGTTCAGGAGATGCCCTTCTTCTTCGAGCTGCTTCTGCTCTATTCCGTTCCCTACGCTCCCGGTCAGTCTCGGGAGGAGGGGACTGGAGCCTTTGCCCCCGAGTGGGATTATTGTTTCCTAGTGCTCGTGCAATATCCTCGCGAGATCCCAAAGATCCAAATGTCAGCTGCTCCACATTCTGAGGTCGTTCGAGCGGCCTTCGTTCACGGGGCCGCTCTTCCTCAGAAGATAAAGACTGATCCACTGGTGTGTGACGAACCGGTGATGGGGTTCTCTGTCGACGGAGCTCGCTGATCTCCCTACTCATGAGCCTCATATTTTCCTGCATCATGAGGTTGGTGCGCTCGTGGAATTTCATAGTCTCCCTAGTACTTTCAAGCATATCAAGTAGGCGCGAGAAATCTCCTTGAGTAATGGGCGTAGATGGATTGACCTGATCACTGACCCTGGCAGCTGGAATCGGAGCATTTGTAGGGACTCGAGTAGAAGTTCCAACATCACCAAGAGTCGGATCGGATCGGAGATGGGAGGTCGGGTCGGGTCGGAGCTGGGGCGTCTGGTCGGGTCGGTACATGGCAAGCTGCTCGGGTCGGTTCAGATTGGGGGAATGCACTGCTTCAGAATCTCCTACCCGGATCGGATCGGAGCTCTCCCCCTGAAGACGGTTCGGATTTCCTGCATTGGTTCTTCCTGCTGCTGAACTTTGCCCACGAGACCTTGTTACAACCGCATTTTGCTGATCTTCGCCAGCTCCATTTCCTCGACCTGATTGAACTTCTTTGCCTTTTCCTTTGGCCATGATTCTTTGACAATCACTTCAACAAATATCCAAGGGCGTTGAAACTTGAGGATTAACTTCTTTGAACTCAACGGTCCAAAAAGTAGAACGATAATCCCGAAAAACAAAGAATTCAGATGAGCTCTCAGTGAAAGCACCAAAATGTTAGACCAAAAAGTGGTTCTAACACCCAAATTGATTAAAAGCAGAATGAAATGAAATCAAAAATAAAAATGAACACACAGGATTTATAGTGGTTCGGCGAAGAAATGCCTACGTCCACTTGTCTTTCACTATTTTCTCTGATTTAATTGCAAGTACAATGAAATATTCACTTGATTTCTCTCACAACTCACTTACAATCACTCAATTGTCTGAAAGCAAATAATGAAAGAAGATTTGGATTTTCTGGGATTGCTGAAATTCAGGTTATAAAGGTGGTTGAGCTCTCAAAGTGCCAGAAAAAAGATCCTTTTCTTTGTCTCCAGACGGGGTATTTATAGGTGTGAATTTGCTCAGAACCCAATCCGGATCGGAGCCACGTGTCATCCATCCCATCAGCCTCGGGTTCGGATGGATTTCTATGTTGACAACGCATCAGTGTAATGGACGTTGTGGGCAGGAACTGGTCATAGCCGATCCGGATATCCAGGCGCTCATGCAGGGGAGTGATGTGGAAAATGGGTTCGGGTCGGAGGGACATGTACAAGGGGTTCGGATCGGGGTATCCGATCCGACCCGGATTGACTTGGAAACAATTCTCTCTTCTCTTTATTCTGCTCCGCTCCGCTCCAATCTATCTCCATAGCAATCAAGTGGCTTTCCAATCCAATTGAGATTATATTGCCCTCCGATCCGAACAACTGTGCCTTTCTAATTTCCTCAGCAATAGTCTACCGATCCGAACAGAAAACTTTATCCGATCCGAACCGATGCGCTGCTCTGATCCGATCTGCTTCAGTACTTCCCAAGTTTTTCAAGTTCTTCAACATTTTACATGTTGACTTTGTGTTGCCCAGTCCACAAAGTGGGCTAACAAAAGTAAATTTAAAACAATCATATATAAAGTAAAAAATTGTTCGAAGTTGTCATTTAAACAACTAAACATTTCAGATGGAATAATCATTCATACCACATTAAATGGTATGTTATCAATAATGCATCGTTTCATATTAAAAGAAATATAAACTGAAAAGAAACAAAACATAAAAGTGAATACCCGCTAGTTTGATAGATTAAGGTACTTAACAATCCAAGCCGACAAAATTTAATAAATGAAAATTAAATACAGAATGATTATGTAGACATATCAGATGGTAGAAATGAAAACCATTAGAAATGGCATGAGAGTGATAAACATTTCAATCATTTTCCTAGTAAACAATTTAGTAAGAGTCAACTCAATAATCAAACAAAAGAAAATTTACATTTAAAGTGTTATGATTCACGTATGATCTAGAAATAAATTACCTCTTTCACTTCAACCTTCATAACAAACCGACTTCAATTTTGTCTAACCTGAACAAAGCCATCTTTGACCAGTAAACAAAAAAGAAATAAATAATAAAATATATATCGCATACAAATGAATTTCAAGTTAAATAAACTTTTGAATGAAAACTTTGATCTAGTTTCATTCAACATAAAAAGATCGAAAATATATCTACTCACTAAAAATTAGGCTAATTTTAAGCACCAAATCCCTGAAAAACTAATAATTTTGTGCTTTTAAAACTCACAAAGTACTTCCTCGTCTATCTTCTCTTTCAATCATCTCCATTTGCTCAATGCATCGGTTGATGATAACAATGCAGCTATAGAGACCGCTGACGCTATTCAGAGGAGAACTATTGTTTCTATGGTAGTGGCACATCCAATGACCCAATGTAAAGCCATTAATTTAGTCTCCTTATTTTCTGTTGGAATTTGGTGACCTATAAAATTAGGTGTCGTGAAAAGCCCTAATTTGACTTTGCTCGAGATGGTGTGGTGGGATGAATATTGGGTATTTTGCAGAGCGGGCCCGATAGGAAGCATAGTAGAATCAAACATTAGGGTTAAGAAAAGAAATAGGGGAAGAAGGAAGGAAGGAAAAAAGGACACAGTAGGTAACGGAGCAGGACTAAAAGAGGGCACAGTAGGTAACATAGTAGGACTAAAAGAGGGCACAGTAAGTAACGAACGATTTGTTGACTATGACGAAGAAGCCGATTTGTAGAGGATGATGAAGAAGCTCAACGAAGAGGGCACAGGACACTGATCTTCGAAGGAAATTAAAAAAAGAGCGAGAGTTGTGCGTTTTGGTTGAATTTTTTTATATAAAAAAGGCACCTAATTTGATGCGTGTTACAGCCGTATCAAATTTAAATAAGGCTTAAAACCGTATCTAAATATTTAGATACGGCTCTAAGCCATATCTAAATTTGATAAATTATTTGCATAGTGGAGTGACAAAATAAGCTTTGTGGTGTTCCTTAGGCTAGTAAAACTTAAAAGGAGTAAAGATAGGGATTTGATTACCAGATACAATCTCTTTCCATGTTCGACCACGTTTCATGGTAGAGTTCCAGTTATTAGAAGGTTGAGCGTATCCCGGTGTGCTGGTTGGGAACTGTGGAATAGGCGGTAGCATCCATGGATGATTAGAAGGCAGCCTCTTCACCAAATCTTGTTGTTCTAAGGGTACTGCAACAAAGTTCCTAACCAAGGAAGGCAGAATTTAGGGAAAGATGGGGTCTAATAGTGACTCGGTGCCTACGACACAAGAGGCACAGAGGAGTATCCAAATACCATCGATGATCTCTGATCGATGTGAATCTTTCTGTGTGTGACTAATTGGAACCCATCGTCATCAACAACAGACTGCGTTCTCGGGGGCGGGGAAGTTGGATCTGGAGGCGCAGGAGGTTGAAAGTTTGACGGCAATTGATTAGACGGAGGGGGGAAGGAGGGCGAAAATTGGGAAGGGGTCTAAGGATTGTTTGCCAACCACATGGCATATTTTCTATCACCATGGAGAATAAAGGGTAAAGTCGGTTTTTTATTATTTCTTTCAATTTTGTCTGAGCAGGGTAGGCGTATATTTTGTTGTTGTTGTTGTAGCTGTGGTTAATTCAAGCAATTCTTCTTTTAATTATTACCGTTTTCATATAATTATGTTAGTTTTTGTTTTATATGATTAGTTTTTCTGGTTTATAAGTCCAAAACAAGGTGCTCTGGTGTGCAAAATCATTTAGTAAGTGATACATGGACATTCATTTGCTAATAAAATCTAAGGTAAAGTTGAAATGGTAAGATCATTCCCGATATTGGGTTGGACCAGGGGTCCAATCCCGGTCGGTTGACCACCCGCCAACCCCCAACGAGAGAAAAACATATCAACCCCGGTGTGGGTTGTTGTGTTTCCTATACGACTTTTATAAACCCGCCTAAAGGTATTGGTGTGGATTACAATCCACACGGTGCAAATAAGCAGTTTTTATAAAACCGGCTATTTTTTCTGACTATAGCCGGCTATGTGAGGGAACCAACACCAGAATCCATTCCTCTCTTCTCCTTCCTCCGTCCCTCCTCCTCCACTAAATTCAACAGAAAAAAAAGAGAATATTTTTAGAGAAATCCGAGGTAGCGGATGTCACAATGCATGAATTGTACCGCCACAAGAAGAGAACGTTCCGATTGAAGAAGACATCATACCTTTGGGTCGATGAGATGTTACTAGACGACGGCTAGCTTCACGAGAAGTAGACCTAGATCCAAATATTTATTAGAATTTAGGATGCAACAAAGAACTGATCAATTTTCGTGAACTACCCAACGAAGGAGTGCATATAAGCACGCGCATTGAAGTTTCTGTAAGTTATCAACTTTTTGTTTATCAATAATAGTAACCTATGTAGACTAAAATTTAAATATCGTCCCACACATAACAAGGCATGGCAAGATATAACGCGTGACTCATGGCCAAATGTTGTTCGTTCATATGCCTCAATTTGTATTTAAGATACAACGTGTATTATACACATGTCAGTCGGTGAAATGAGACCTTTTAAATTCATATGTTCAGTTGACTAGGGCGTTAGCCTCCTGTTGGTCGAAGGCCACCCATACGTTTCATTTTGGGTTTGGAGAGTTAGGCATTACCCCTTTAGACTTTAATGTGCTTACCATAATTTTGGTAGAAATAGGTGAGTTGTTACCTTACGATGAGCACTATCAGTACTCTAACCTCTTATCTTCTCTACTCCTTCATTTTGATTTCCAAAATGGGTCAACTTATGGATTATGGTTAGTTATATTAGACAAAATGATCTTAGATTTAATCAATGTGCAATGTGTAGAAAACCACCTTTTGGAGATAACAAGGCTATTTATTCTGTATTTGATGCAAAACTTATTTTTTTTTTCAAACCCATCAAAAACGTTACTAACTGGACATGTAGCAACGGTGACAGAATTGACATTTGATTGTCCAGTTGTATATGATTAGGGGACTCCAGTTACCATATCTGTATTACTCCTTAGACCATCAGTGTGTTTTCAAAGAGAGATCTATGTCCATTACAAGTTTTTGAAAGATTTTACAGTAGTAGTAATACGAGTACATATGTAATATGACTTATCCGACATTGGATACAACTTTATCCCTATTCTTTCCTCGAGTGAAGGCATGGGCTCATGAGAACCGAAGACCTGTGCAAGGTGGTTAGGTACATCACATATTTGTCGTAGCTCGTAAGCAAATCGAGTTATGCACTACATGGGAGAGTATCATTTGGCATCCTTATGAGGGTCCACCATATTTGACATATGAGAGTATGTTACATGGTGCTATGCTTACAATGAGACGTTTTCCTTTAGTCTCTTTTCTTTCCATTGGTGGTTGTCACTAGTTACTTAGGGAATGATGTTGAAGGCAAATATTATAAGGTGATTTCGTGCTTGATGATTCACATCCAGATATACCTTTCTTAGTGGTGTATAAGGCTGCCAATTTGACATCAGTTTGGGATCATGAGTAATGGTCAGCTAATTATTTCATCATTCCCGATTTGGACTATATAGAATTTTGGCATAGATTTTACACTCCAATGCATATGGATCCTATTGTTCGTGCTGCAACCGTTGATTTGGTTGGCCCCTCAGCTATCAGACATGGTATTGTTCCCCTAGTGCTTCTAGACCTAATTCAAAGAACTCAGTTATATCATCCTCCACCATCACCGCAGGCAGGAGATTATGGTTGGACAGTGGCTATTCCTACAGTTATAGGTGGTGATACATATGTGGATATTCCTCACTTGCCAGTTACTAAGTACTCGGATCCAACTATTTTTTCATATGAGGATTTATATCAGATGCAGTTAGGGCTGAGATAGGTTATGTACGCCGAGCATCGACATAGCATAGATGATTTGACAACTCATATTAATGAGCTTATCACTGTTGATGTGGAGCGCTACATTCCTAGGCCTCGAGGAGGTGTTGATGAGGACATAGCTGGTCTTGATGATATTGACTTTGATGATTTTTAGATTGACTATAGTCTTTCTGGTTATCGTGATGTTGATGTTCTTGTTTTATCTATGTACATTACTGTATTCTCATTGTTTTTTCTGGTACGATTGTATTATCTTTACATGGTATTGTGCTGATATAGTTTTCATGATGGTGATTATGTTACTATTGTATTATTATTACATGTAGTAGTACTGAATATGTATTTGATGATGGTTATCATTGCGTGTAGTACTCCCTTTATTATTGCTATTTGTACATTACTGTGCATATATATTTTCCTTCATTCTTCCTCGCATTAATCTTAAAATGACAAGTGGAGATGTCCGCCATTAGTTGGTCTTCTTCCGAGTTACCTATACTCATGCAAGCATATATTGATGTTGATCAAAGACATAATATTATGCAGCAAACTGGTGGGTTGTAAGCCATGAAATGTTTTGGAACATGGTCCAAGAAGCTTACAACAACTATTTTGACTGCTCTTCGAGGAGGTCTACTATAGAAATTCATAAAAAAAACATGGCATTTTTATGGTTGCTTGTGTTCCTTACCGTGAGATTATCGAGCTTGTTGAAAGCGAGGATGGTTTTAAAACAAATCGTTCCAATTTTGGTTCGTGCTGCCTATCAGAACACAAAAAGAGATTCATCGGTCATGAAGCTTATAACCTCGTTATTATTGGCTTATGCACTGTCGCTCTGATTAATCTTTACTGCTTTATTTAATATGGTATGCTTTTGTATTTCTGTACCAACTTATTATTATTAGTCATTTCTGTTATATGCATTTTGTTGCTCAGTGTTTGTTTTGAATACTATTTGATGTTTAGTTCGTATCTAAGATCATCATTGTTTTAAATCTTATGTTAATATATAATATTTGGTTTAGGTGTATGAACTACCATACTGCGATTTTTTTAAAATTCAATTTTGACATATCCCAAAATCAGAACGGTGAAATCTTGATTTTTCTCTTATATTACGAAACCATATTTTAATAGACCCAGGAGATCTTGTTTCATTGAATCCTGATGTATATTGAATTTAATATATCATTTTGAACTTGAAATTTATGAACTCCAGCTATGCGACAAGATCGAATCAATTAAACATAAATATTTCTTTTAATTTTATTTAAAATTAATAATTATTAGTTCACTCTCATACATTTTCAAATAAACTTGGATTCAAATACATCATGGATACAATAGCGTGTTGCCAAAATCTACAACCCGATCAGCGTGTTATCATATCCAATGTAGCAAGCAATCATTGTACCCACATGAAACTGCCTCCAACTGATCAGTTTAGATTGTGAATGAGTTAGACAGCGCGGGTCGTCCCTTAGTTAATGTAGTTTCATTATGGTTAATTTTTTTATTTTTTATATATTGTTTCTTACATACTTTCAACAACAAATCTTTACTATTATGAAGTGTGGACTCATCTCACCAACTTTAATAACGTGTAGTATGTAACTTTAGTAGCGCGCAGTGTGTACATAACAGCATGTTGTCAACATTAACGACTCGATCATCTTGCCATTTTAATATATCAACATCATGAAATGTCATTGTCACTTTAATGTAGTAGTGGGATTTTTCCTTTATATATTTTAGCTACAAACATCCAAATCCAATCAATTTTTTTTTCCAAATTTTTCCATATTTACTATGTGAACATATATGGATAATTGAGAAATAGTGGATGATCTATTCGTGCAGCATGTTGAACAATGGGAAGCCAAATCAGAAATTGTTCTTGAAACTCAGTTTGAAACAGTTCATAATAGCATTGATGCTATTGGTGATTATAATTTGGATAGTTGTGCTTGCGTAGACTCGTCAAACCAAAAGACAGGAAGACGAATATATAACGACTACGGATTCGACCACCCTTCTTGGCCTATATGTCATTGTGGCTACATGAGTCTGAAGCTTGTGGCTATGAATAAATGTTGGGCTTCATTATTACGACAGTATAGAGTACCATGATTAACGTTGGAATTTGAATGGTGTTCCTTGTTGTGAATATGTAGAGTGAGTTGATCCTGAAATTTTCCTAAAAGGAGTTCAATATTCTTGAGACATGCAAGATAAACTTCAAACATTGGAAGACGAAGTAAGAGGAGTGAAAGAAAAAATTAGTCATTTAGAACTCGAAAATAGCATGCTACTTGGTATCATAGCGCACTGATTCAATGCATCGCTAGTCCTATGTATTACACTGAGTGTACTTCGTATTTCTTGCTTGCACTTTGTGTTTGTTGCGTTAGTTGTGTTGGTGTTATGGTAGTTCCTATTTCCTGTTCGTAATTCATGTTTGTTGTATTACTTGTTTGATGCATTTTCATGTCCTAATCTTCCGTTAATATATAATATTTTGTTTAGGTTTACGAACTACTATGCTGCGGTTTTTTTTTTTTAAATTCAATTTTGACATATCTCAAAATCAGAACGATGAAATCTTGATTTTTTTTCTTTTATTACGAAACCAAATTTTAATAGATCTTGGAGATTCTCGTTTCATTGAATTTTGACGTATATTGGATTTAATATATAAGTTTGAAATTCGACTTGAAATTTACGAACTACCGCTACAAGACGAGCTCGAATTAATTAAATAGAAATATTACATTTAACTTTCTTTTAAATTAATAGCTATTAATTCACTCTCATTCATTTTAAAATAAACTTGGATTCAAATACATCATGGCTACAGTAGTGTGTTTGTCAAAATCAACGACCCAACCAGCGTGTTGTCATATACAACGTGGTTAATAATCATTATACCCATATGAAACTGCCTCTAACTGACCAGTTTAGGTTGTGAATGAGTTAGACCACTTGGGTCATCCCATAATTAAAGTAGTTTCATTATGGCCAATTTTTTATTTTTTATACACTGTTTCTTACGTATTGTCAACAACGAATCTTTGCTACTATGCAGTATGGAGTTATTTCAACAACTTTAATAGCGTGTAGCTTGTTGTCATTTCTATTAGTACGGTTGTCTCCTCAATGCACAACTTTATGTATATAAATATGAGCTGGAAATATATATCTTCCTCACAATTCTTTACACAGATAATCTCCTACTTCCTCATGACTCTTCACAATAACAACAATGCCATCATGGCCTTCATCTATTGATTCTAACAAGTGGCCAATGGCCAGACTTTCCGATAGCCCATAAATCGATGAAGATTGGCTTATAAAGTATAAATAGTAACACAACAAAGATGTCAATCGTGAGTTCCCAAATATTAATCAACTATGACTTCAAGAACATGTAGATCTTCCATTCGAACAAGTGGTTGATCAGGTTTTGGTTGCTTACCCTTTAATTCACTAAGCGACGGGATAATTTTCAGTTCTTCAACCTCTATACCAACAATAGGTAAACCGAGCCGAAGTTGTTCAACCATATATGATTAAGTGGTTGACCTGTACCCTATTTTTTGACGCTGCGGGCATGCGGCAAAGGTTGTGGTCAGGGTTGATGGAGAAAATATCAGCCGTAGAGTCCAGCTATGTCTATTTTGGTCAAATGGTTGCGACTATTCCGAATGGGTTGACAATCGTTTATATGCAAATGGCATAGCTTATGCAAATGAGTTGGAATAGGAGATAAGGTGTCTTAGGAATGCTTTAGAAGAACTGAAGTTTCAAAGTAACGTAGTTTATTTGTATTGTATTTTAACCGGTTTAGTTGTTCTTATTAGCGTACCATTTATGCATTTCTACAATGTTATTCAATTTATCATTTTGTTTAATGATTTTACATTGTAAGAAATAAAGTTAGAACTAAAAACAATAATATGAACAAACAATGCTGGCTACTAACTTTTCATAAAAGCATGTTGTCAACATCAATAATCCAAGGAAGACATCCTATCTTGACTACAGTGTAACTCTGTGCTATTTCTTTACTAGCTAAAGCATGGCTAAAGTGTTAAAGAGCAGTGAGTTGTTAGCATCAATAATCCAAGGAAGACAACCTATCGTGGATACAGTGTAACTCTGTGTTATTTCTTTACTCGCCAAAACATGACTAAAGTGTTAAAGAGCATCAATGATCTGTGGAATACAACCTATTGTGGCTACAATTTAACTCTGTGCTATAACTTTACTTGCTGGCTATAGTGTTAAAGAGCAGCGTGTTTTCAACATCGATATTCATGGTAGAAAACCTATCATGGCTACAGTGCAACTTCGTGCTATTTATTTATTCGCTAGAAAATGGTTGCAACGCTAAAGGGTAGCGTGTTGTCAACATCAACAATCCAGGGAAGACAACCTATCGTGGCTATAGTTTTCAACCAGCATGCTATCAACATCAATCAATCAACTGTGGCAGACAACTCATCATGGCTACAGTGAATTTGACCAAGTGTATAACTCAAGGAATATAAATACAGGTAAAAGCTTGTTGCTTCTCCATTACCAATTACAAACCATTCTGAAATGGATATACTAAAAAGGTTATGGTGTTACTCCTCATCATATTCTTCCTCTTTTGATGAATTCGTTCAAACTCGTACAGATTAATAAAGAATAATTACTCATCAATTGCTCGATGTAATGACTCGTGAAAATCAAGAAAGCAATCGTTCGACCAGAGGAGAGAGCGTGTTTGGAAGGTGGGGTCTGCGATATGGAAAAAATTACACTGCCGATCACAACTAACTTATAATGGATTATTTTGCTGAAAATTCTATGTATAGGGAAGTAGAACTTAGACAGAGGTTTCTCATGTCCAAGATCGTCTTTAATAGATCTCTTGACAAATTAACAGAAACGAACATCTTTTTCAAACATAGAGTTAGTGGGCATAATACACTTGGGATTTCTCCACTTTAGAAAGCAATGGCTGCACTTCATATGCTGTCGTACGGTGCTTCTGGAGATCCAAGTTTTCTAAATGATATAATCGTTTTGCGACAGTCTTATTTAATCCGCTTATGCAACGATTTATCACCTCCATGCAACTACAAAATAAGAGGTGTAGATTATATACTATGGGTTATTACCTGGTGGATGGTACTTATCCAAAGTGGAAAACTCTTATGCAAGCTTATTAAAGGCTTAATATTGCTAAAGAGGAAATGTTCACGAAACAGAAGGAAAGTTTGAGAAAAGATGTTGAACAAGCTTTTAGAGTGATTAAAGGAAGATTTCATATATTACGAATGAAGGTACGCTACAACGACCCTGCAGTGTTATCGGACATCATGTATTGTTGTATAATTTTATATAATATGATTTTCGAAGAAGAACGTGGTGGATATGAGCTATAACTTAGAAAATATCCAGACATTGTTGTTGCATTTAAAAAAAAACTATACAAAGACCTTATTGCGCAATACATGCAGTGAATTGGAGATGTTCGAGATCCACAGGCTCATCTTGACCTCATAGAAAATCTAGTGGGGCATTACTGGAAACATGTAAGAAGTCAATCGTAAACTAGACATTTTAGCTTATTCCTTATTTCAGTTTTAGAATTTCTATCATTTTCTATTGCACTAGGAAGTTGGTGAAGTTATTGTATATGTTGTTCGTTTGTTTATCAAATGTCATTTGAATCAAGTAGGGGTTTGCGTGTTTGTACATACTTATAAGAACACCGAGACATATAAAACTCCTTACAAATACAACCATTAATAAGTAACAGATACAAACACATATAATAGGATACTTAGTAAAGATATAGTTCCCTACAAATAAAGCTAGCAATAAGCCACAAATACAAGCAGTGATATAAAGATACTACATAAGGACATAGATCCCTACAAATTTTCGTAACGCCTATTAAACTCCTTAATTCGTTTTCCCATGTGCTTTCTTTGTGCTATATTAAGGTTATTCAAGTTGCAATTATTCAGAAGCAAATCATCCGCATTTTGTTAATGAGCCAATTCTCGTCTCCTTAGCTCTTGCTCTTTAGCTCGTTCCCCCTTTAAATCAATGCGATCACGTTGTCATTCCAAATCTCTCTCAAGTCTCCTTGCTTCGATGTATTTCTGTGTAGTTTTTCGGCAGTAGCAAGACTTTCACTTATTTATTCATAATGTCTACTATTATAAATGGATGATTTTTTCTTCCCTTTGAAATTTCCACACAACCTACCATCGCTATTAATTGTGAATATGGTATCTTTATGTGCATCCGAATTACTTGGGCTTGATTCGTCACCCATCTTCCTAGGTTGGAACTAAAAAGTTGAGTGTTCTTGTTGCACTCTTCCCCATTTGTCCTTATTTAAAAATATATCATAGCAAAAATGCATGTTGAAAGGTTGATTGTTATGCTCAGCCAAGTATAATGCATATGCTGATTAAGTTGTATTTGATACAGTACGTTACAAGTAACTCAACAAAACTAGACATATAAATGAACTAATATAAAAGCATTACCATATAAATGTCATTAGCCCCGCTTTACTATTTTGCATGTAAATCGTTCATTATTTCTTTCCAATATTGACAAGCATAATTTATTCTTTTCGAGGACTACTTTAAAGAATTAGTTTTTCTAGGAAGACAATTTGAACGTTATCCTTGAACAAATTGCAAATAGAATTCCAAAAAGAACTTTCACTTTGGCTCGTATCTTTTCTCTTATCCTTGAACATTCAACTCAGCAATAAGAAAGCTCAACTTTCCCGTCTAGAGAACATTTACGGAGTTTTATAGAAATTGAAGCTTGTTGTCCAAATTCCTCGATAGTAAATTCATTGATGTTGATTCCATAAGATTTCTCCCTTTTGGATGGAATTGAAAGCATATCAACATTCGATTCCACTGTCGCTATACCCAAATTGATTATTCAGATTTTTATTCAAACTTTGACGTGAGTAAGGAGCTTGTCTTCGATACTGGCCAGTAGGATAGATGTACTCTTCCTCAAAACTGCAATTTTGCTATAAAAAAAGAATAGTGAGAGTAATTTGAATTATGAGAGTTTTTGTAGTGGTTTGAATTTTGTTACAAATTGTATAATTCTGATTTTATGGAGGTTGATACGAACTAATAACATAATGAGGATATTGATGCGACTAAAACTAGTATTGATATCATTGGTTTGGGGTTTGGTTATTAGAACGGGGTTGTGAAACTAATTTTCCCTTATGTTATTTTGGCATTATTGATATTTAATCTTATTTTGTGCTGAAGAGAGTACAAATATTGAAGAATATTGTGTAATTTATTAAAATTTGATGTAGGATATAAGTAGAAGAAGATGGGGGAGGTAAGGGAACGGAAAGTGTCAATACAAAAATGACCATTGCCCATAGCTGGCTAAAGGGAAACGGTCATTTTTTTTTACCGTTGCCTCATATGGGCCATAACCAACTTTACCAAAGTCGGTTCCCTTAACCGGCTAAATAAAAGCCGACTAAGGGCTTGGTTGTCAAGCAACCCGCTGGCAACCAACTGACCCCCTATTAGGAGTTCGGATGGATCTCAATCCAACCTTGGGTTGGGAATGCCCTAATATTTGCAAAATGTCAAGCTTTCTAATTGATTGAAAACACTAGAACGTTGAAGTCCGGATTCAAATGATTCATCTCCACTATAACATGATGATTTATATGGAAGTCTTAGTGAATGACACCATAAATGCAGGCAACGCATAAAAAGGTCGAGAAAAGATAGTATTGATAACAAAGTAGTTTTCAAAACCATGTGTTCGATACTATGTGTGTCTATATAGAGAGAGGTGTTATATGACACTCCTTTTTTATGGTACATCTTTTGCACCTCAATAGTATTCACTCGTTAACATTTAAATAACGCGTGGGTGAAAGAAAAATAGATAGTGGGAGGAGAGAGAGAAAGGCATTGTATGGTGGAAATTAGCCCCCTGATTTTCACTACATATCCCGGTTTATCTCTCATTTCACTAACTCTCTCCCCCACTGTCTTATTTTACTGTAAATGAGTGACGGAAATAGACGGTCTAAAGGGGTGCTCCATTTTTAAGTGCTATTTAACGCTTCTTAAACACACACACGCACACGTGCGCGCGCACACGCATACATATATATATATATATATATATATATATATATATATATATATATATATATATATTTATGTATATATTTATGTATATGATGAATTCATTGATAACATGAAAAGTATATATTTTTTTTTTAGCTCCATCAACTAGAAAACTGAAACAACGTGTCTTACTGCTGTTTTTAACTGACTTATTATTAGTTAATACTTATTTAAAGAAAATATCTTTGTATTAATCAAGTGTTGATAGGGATGCTTATTAATTACATCATCTACACTCCATTTGTTTGTTTGCTGTAAAGGACTACTTAGTCCAAGTATTCCATTCAATCGTGCATTATATCTATTTTTCCTAATAGTGGGCACGCCCTTACTTGTAGTTTATTTTCTTCCAAGAAACATGAAGCTACCATATTGTATGGAGTTATATATAGCACCATCTGGTTCACGCACTATGTACAGTTATGTAAGATCAGGACTATAAACATTTTAAGACAACAACTACATGTCCATGTTTTTGATGATGTTGCATGTTACAAAAATGAAGATGCAATTGATATCTCTGTTTTTCAAACATAGAACAAGCAAGGTAATATGTATTTTTCTAACAAAATATGCAAGTGAACATGAAGTTTTTTGGAAACTAATAATAAAATTCGACATCGGTGAAAAATTATAGTTAATTACTAAAATTATGTTTAAATAGCAATTATTATTTCTATTTACGAGCAGAGAAATTTGATTTTTTTTTTAATTCAAGGTCCAATTGAACTTGCATTTTCTATCTTGAATCAACATGCACCTTGGTTTTTCCTAATTTAAAATAGTACGGATCTAATTTACATATTCATTATTGTGTTGACTTTTATTATAATGCCTTCAAAAATAAAAAAAACAGCGGCTCTTTCTCTTTTAGTGGAAGGCAAATTCTATTTAGACTCATGGAATTGCTGAGTTGTCCCCCCTTTTATTCAAAACTTCTAATGACGAAAGTACCCTTTTCGTGTGTTTATTTTTTTCAAACAGTCAACCTCCCTCGTAGCAGCACTGCGAGGTTATTTCATGTACCACGCAGTGGCACTGCGTGGTACATGAAGTAACCTCGCAGCGACTCTGCGAGGTTCCTACATGTACCACGCAGTGCCACTGCATGGTACATGAAATAACCTCGCATAGCCGTTGTGAGAAAGGGTATTTTTTTTTTTTTTTTTTTAAAACGGGGACAACTTAGAAAAACAGCTTGACTTTCCTTTTTTTCGGATTTTGGAGGAGTACTCATCAATTTGGTTAGTTTGAATAGAATTTGCCTTAGTGCAAACCACTCATTCTATCCTCTAAGTGATTTTTTCTGTTGCTCGTTTCTTGGATTTATTTCTTCTCTCTAGTTTTCATTACTGGGACACAGCTATGTGGTTGCGATCTGAGTTACTTCTAGTTTTCTCGCTTTCTCCAGTCAACGATTTAAGGCTTCGTGGATTGTTTTGGATGGGTTTCATTTTTTGTGCGGTGAGTACCTTTGTTGGTTACTGCCCTATGTTAGAGAGGATAATCGAAGCAATCTCCGCCTCGATTGGTTCCTAGGTGGCGGCGGCGGAGATTAATGATTCCTCCGTTGTGGTTCAGGTGTTGTCCCTTTTGTCATTCGAGGCGATTTCACGGCATCGCTTTATTCTTGTTGGTGTTATCTTCATGGAGTTGCTTCCTTGTTGTTTTCTTTTAGAGATTTCCACTACTAGGGACTCGTTATCTAAGGGCTTGTCTCCTCCCTTAGGTAGTGGGTTTCCTTCAGCTATAGTTCGTGATTTGGTCCCTACGGTTGACTTGGTTGATTCTGGATTTGAGGACCTGATCCCCTCAATCTGATGTTTTCCTATGACGATAGCGGGTTGTTTGGTGTCTTTGTTGTCTGATCTACAGGGGATTTTGGCTTCCTTTAGTAGTTTGAGCGTGTCTCTTGATGGTGCTAGGGGTCCTTGGTCATCTGTTGTAGGGAATGGATCAGGGGATTTCACCCCTTGTCCATTTCCTTCCCTAGTTGTTTCCCCATTGCTCGATGCCGGTGAGGGATTGGCCAGTGATGGATGCATCTATTGGTGTCCTACTCGGCATTGTCGTCGCCGAAAGTTGCGTCGTTCGGTGTGTGAGCCTAAGGTTGTCAGCTGGTCACCATCCGCGGTCCTTTGTGAGAAGGTTCTCCCTTTGGTGGTAGAGGGTGGTGCACAAGCTCGTGCACTCCCTCCGCTTGCCACCAGTAACAGTTTCGAGGAGCTGGTTTTGGAGTCGGAATATGTTGAGTTGTCTGCCTCTTCATGTGGCATGGTTGCTCTATTAGAGGCCTACCATCGCTGGCTTTGGGGTAGTGAGTTCAAGAAGAAGAGGGTTGCGCCTCTTGCTTTGTTTGAGGAAAGTGGGGGTGATTCTTGTCACCGTTTATAGCAATGCTGTGAGTTAGCTGGCATGGTAGCGGAGACATGTTTGGCGTGATCGGGTCCTATGGTAGTTGGGCTCCCCCGTTTTGAGCTGGATTTGTGTTTTGCTAGTCAGGTATAGCTTCTTTCGACTTGTTCTCCGTTTTCTTTATGATTTCCTACTATGATGCTTGTGTAGTTTATGCCTTTTCTGGGGTTGTTTGGTTGAGGAGTCGGTCTCCCCTTTGGTGGGTAATCCACCTAGCGTGGTTGCTAGCTCTTGTGCTGTGATTCCTTTGGGTGGTTCTCGGTTACATTTGGTAATGGTGCCTAAACCATCCTTGGATTTTTTGGTGTTCTCTAGATCTATCATTTATGAATCCCAGTTTTTTCGGTTTTCTTTATGTGCTAGGTTTCTGCACTTTGGCTTTTATTGTTGTGAAGTCCCTTAATGGACTTTTCTTCCCAGCAGCAACCTTGCCCTTCTGATTTCGATTTGGCTTCTGCTGCCTCAGTCATGGCACATAATTTCTATCAATAACATGCTACTGTTTGTTTGCAATTGGTTCAGGCATTGGTTGTTGGGTATGGTGGTATTTTGGTGTGTTGGTCTGGGCTTTGTTTCTGTCTGCTGTCGTGGCCGTATAGCGATCGCGCACGCCGATAGCTATACGGTGACTGGTGGTGGTTCACAGGCTTGGTTGGTTCATTTGATCCCTATGTTAGGAGGGGTGTTGGGAAACCCTCCTATTACTGTGTCCCTTCGGTTTTTCAGTCATGTTGTTTGTAAGATGTTCTTGTCGGCGCGGGGTTGTCAATTTAATGACAACTCGACAAAGAGAGGGTCCTCACAGCGAGGCGAAACGCGACCCATTTGCGTTTCTATATATTCATCTATTCCTTCGGATTTGTTTTTGGTCCTTCCCACCTCTAGCTTTTTGGTTGTTTCGCCTTCTTTTTTGCTCTCCACCCTCTTCTTAGCAAGGAGGAAATTTCGATCATTAATGATCGATTATCTCACCTTACTAAGAACTCCCATCCCTCTAGAGTTGGTGTCTCTTCGCTCGTCCCTTATGTCTCATCCACTTCTTCTGAATTTTTGTTTGTCGACCGTGAGTTGTCTTCTTCTCGCCCATCAGTCTCTTCCTTCCACCCCACGCGTGGGAGATCGAATTCTGAGCCTCGTACCCCAGCACCATTTGCACATACTCTCTAGCGACGACCGAGAAGATTGTTAGATCTACTCGACATACCCTCTATCTTGTCTGAGTGGGGTTTTCAGTTTCTTTTTTTAATTTAATATGTTTTAACTAATTGCCTGTGTGAACGACATACTTTATGTTTTGGAACATTCGTGGCATCAGTAACGATGCTTCCCTGGGGAGGCTTAAACGTATCCTCAAGAATCCGTTTGTTTGGTGAGACTATTAGAGCCATTTATGGACTATAAGGTGATCTCCTCCTTTGTCCTTTCTCTTGGTTTTGGGGGGTCGTTTAGCCAATGTATCCAATAAGATTTAGATTCTTAAGGCTAAAGACATTTCAGTTTGTCTCCTTTTTTATTCTTCGCAACTTTTGTTGGTGGTTTGTACGCTTTCCACTTTTTCATCCCCTTTCCTGTTTTCAGTTATTTACGCGAAATGTGACCGCATCGAGCGTATATGCTTGTGGTCCGATATTCTATCTCTTTCGGACCTGAGATTTGTGGCCTCGGTCATTGGTGATGATTTCAACATCGTTTCCTGCCAGGATGAGAAGCGTAGAGACTCTTCTATTAAGCATGCTACGGTAGGGGATTTCAATTCTTTTATCATTGAATCCGGTTTGTCAGAGGTTTCTTTCGTTGGATCGGCTTTTACCTGGTGTAATAATTAGGAAGGCCCCAATTGAATCCTTTCGCGTCTCGACAGGGTTTTCAAATCTAAGGGATGGTTTACCTCCCTTTCGCCTTTTCAGTTTCTCACCTCCACTGTACTAACTCAGACCACGCCCTAATGGTTCTTCATTACTCACCCTTCGCTGTATCAGGACCATTATCGTTCCTATTGCAATCTATGTGGAGATCTCATCACTTGTTCTACCAGGTTGTGGAGTACTCATAGCCCAACATGACCTCCGGTAGTCCAATTGCCGTGTTTTTGCGTAAACTCAAACGTCTCAAAGCTTGTCTGAAGGTTAGGAATGCTTAGGTTTTTAAGAATATCTTCGAACGTGTTAGGGCGGCGGAGGAGATTCTTATATTGGCAGAATCATCTTGTGACGACGATCCTTCCGCTTCTAATAAGGCGAATTGGGCTCAGGTCCAACTTGCCTTTTCATTTAAATTATGCGTCGAGAATGACCTGAAGTGGGTCGCCGATGGTGATTCGAACCCAAAGTTCTTTCATTCCTCTATTAGGAAGAAGAATAATATCTTTTCTATCAACCAAATTCTCCGTCTGCATCTTTCCTTGGCTACCACTCCCATGGAAGTCAAAGAGACTATCCTGTCTCACTCACAATCCTTTCTCGGTGTCCCTTCACCCTCTTTTTTTGATCCAGCCTTGTTGGCTTTTATCCCAAGACTGGTTCTCCATTTCGAATGCGATAATATTTTTTGCCATCCTTCTAAATAGTAAATTTGTTCTATGGTGTTTTCTCTGAGCAAGGAAAAGTGCGAGTGGTTTAGACGGTTTCAATGTTTTTTTTTACTAGTTTGTCTGGTCGATCATTCAATCGTACTTTTGCCTGGCTATACAATATATCATTTCGGGTGGAGTCCTTCCTCGGAGATGGACTTCAACCAATCTTGTTTGTTGACCCGCTTTCTGGCAAAAGATGTCACGATTCAACGAATCGAAGCCCACATCAAAAGACTCATGAAACCACATCGACCGACCCAGGCGATCAGCGCCTGCTTCAGAAAGCCCAAATAAAACTTGGTCCGAGCCAGTTTCCCTCGAGCAGTGGCATCTCATGCCCCGATATAATCGCTCTTCCGGACTGACCGAGTCAAACACTTCCCTGAAGGACGAGTCGATCAGATATCTCTGGATCTACGTGGAAATATCCGGACAAATCATTCATTAGCCCGATTCTCAAGGCATTAAAGGTAGTCAAACACTTCCGGCCAAAGCTCTACTTTTGATATGCCTCATCTCGAGTACTACGCGAGCCAAAATTTTCGAGGATACTATTAATCAGCAGTAGACCGGCTCCCACCGCCACAACTATTTCAAATGATCAAGATCCACGTGTCCGAGCTCCGCAAAAAAAAGGCAAGCCATGTTGCAGCTCACCCAACGGCTCTCTTCACCTATAAATACCTCCATGCTTAAAATAGAAAGGGACACTCTTTTTTCTCCACTTCAACTTCTCTTGGGAACTTTCTCTCTCAAATACAAGTTCCACGGCCAACTCTAAAAATAGCCAATTCTTCCATTGTCTTCACAAAGAAAACGTGTTATACTTGTAATCAAAAGCAAAGTGGACATAGGCACTATCTTTTACTGAACCACTATAAAAATTCTGCGTGTTCCCTATTTTTCCTTACTCTACCGTAATTTGTGATTGTTGTCCGTGTGTTCTACGCACGATTGGGGGTTGACCGTCACTAGTGACCAACTTTTGACGTTAACACCCTCGAGCAGCGACATCTCATGCCTCGATATAATCGCTGTTCCAGACCGACCAAGTCAAAAACTTCCCTGAAGGATGGGTCAATCAGATATCTTTGAATCTACGTGGAAATATCAAGACAAGTCATTCATAAGCCTGATTCTCAAGGCATTAAAGGCAGTCAACTACTTTCAACCAAAGCTCTACTTTTGACATGCCTTATTTCGAGTGCCTCGCAAGCCACAATTATCGAGGATGTTATTAATCAGCAGTAGACCAGGTCCTACCACCGCAACTATTTCAAATGTTCAAGCCCTACGTGTCCAAGCTCCGCAGAAAAGGCAAGCCACGTTGCAGCTCACCCAGCACCTCTCTTCACCTATAAATATCTCCATGCTCAAAATAGAAAGGGACTCTTTTTTTTTCTCCACTTCAACTTCTCTTGGGAACTTCCTCTCTCAAATACAAGTTCCACGGCTAACTCTAAAAATAGCTAATTCTTCCATTTTCTTCACAAAGAAAATGTGTTGTACTTGTAATCAAAAGCAAATCAATATATATAAAGTGGATGTATGCACTATCTTTTGCCGAACCACTATAAAAATTCTGTGTGTTCCCTGTTTTTCCTTACTTTACCATAATCTGTGATTGTTGTTTGTATGTTCTAGGCACGATTGAGGGTTAACCGTCACTAGTGACCAACTTTTTACGTCAACACTTTGGCGTGCCAGGAACGCGGGCATGCACCGACATACCCCCACAAACTTCTGCATTTCCGATCAATGGTGAACAAGCGGAAGAAGGATGCAACATCTTCCCGTCCCACAAACACTAATGCAGCCGAAACAAACGCTGCATAAGCAAGTCAGGAAGCATCCCCTTATGAAGACGTGTCCCGATATCTTACTCGGGATGACATGGAAAAAATTATGGTCGGGTTCAGAGGCCAGATGGCATCTCAGGGTAAATTCCTCAAACAACAAAAATAGTTTGATGAATAACCTCCTCGCTCAGATGGAAAAGGGATCTAACGCTCTAACATCAATTCCTTCACTGGGTGAAGCCAGGGTAGCAACTGGTTTTCGGTCTGCACAAATACAAGCCGCATATCAGGCCAAACATTCACTTCCTCCTGGCTCGACTTCACTTCTCGATCGACCACAGACAGGAGTACCGCTTCCAACGACCAGTGCAGCCGCAGCTGCGGATTCACAGGAGGTCGGCGATCAAGATCTAGGTCGTTCGACCATTTTGCCTCCACTCTAGGGAACAACTCAACTCCCTGGATCAACCATATAGCAGCTGGGTCGACCGGGATCAGTGCTCACTACAACAAAAAACACTTTTCGCAACAGGCAATATCCGTTGCAGTAGACCAATTGCAACATGCCTGCGCCTGTTGGTATAGCCGAAGTTGCTAAAAGTCTGCAACGTTTTTTGCCTGTTGCAATAAAACGTTGTGGTATGCTTTTTTGCAACTGGCTTTTGTTGTTGCAACAGACCATTTTGCAACAGTATATGCCCGTTGCAATAGATTCATAAATCTATAAAAAAATAGCTTATAGATATTACATATTAAATGTATTTGTTTTAGTAATAGCGTATATCACATACTGAAATAAACAAATAAAATTTTTATTTTAACAAAATTTTAATAGTATAAACAATTACAATAAAAGTTTCTACAATTTTCATACACCATTCATGTGTAACAATTTCTTCTCTCACACAACACGTTTTTTTTGAATAGAGTATTTTCTACTCATATTTCTACCCAATCATACATATATACTATAATAAGAGAATAAACTTAGGCCATCGAGGGTCTTCTTTGAGTTGTTGCTTGTGCGCAAATGAGTGCAACTTTTGCATATCTTAATACTTCTTTGGGGTGTCCTTCTGGACTGGAATCCACTATCTCTTTCAATCTCCCTTCTTCGCGTAGTTGCCATGCCTTTGGAAAATGTAAATACATAAATACTCAGAGGAAAATGAATGAAAACATAAAAACAAAGGTTCAGTTTGAACAAGAATGAGTTTACAAATGATTTATATCGTTGGTCCATATGTATAGATTTGGCATCAAGTAACCAACGTTGAAAAAAAAGGAAAATGAATGAGTGTACTTAAATCATCGACACTGACAAATCTAATATTATGCTGTCAGTAATAAGGGTAGTAAAATGATTGAAACTACTTTGCTCCATAACATACCATTGTTTGTCCTTTCGGATTGATTGCTGGACCACTAAAATATCCTGAAGTGATTTCAATCAAGCAATTTATATATTAAGATGTACAGCATCACCTTTGTAGAGCATAAGGCTCCTGCTTAAGAAAGGTTTGAATGGACAAGTCTACCTATTGACTTGTTAGCGTAATTAACTTTAAACTTCACTATTTCAAAAGATGAATACCTATTGAATTTTTGTATCTTATAGTATATGTATAAAAAACTGAATTTGCAACAAGAGAAAAAAACTTACAAGGACTATCAATAACACCACTGGTTGACTCAGCATATTCAAATTCTACATCGCTGTCTTCTACGGAGGGTTGAGGAAGCAAGGAAACTTTTGAGTAAGCAGGCACCACAAATTGTTTCCCAACTTTAACCTAATACAAGGGAAACATCAACTTAGAACAATATCATTTGAAGTTCTGAGCATAGGTCATAAAAGAGAGACATTTCACAGATAGAAAGGTGATAGCACAGACTGACTACCATAATGTGCAACCGCTGCAGATGGAAGGGATGATAACATATAATGCGCAGAGGATTATAGTAGAAATTTGATATAGTTCAACATCACATTTAAGCATTTCGCTGATAAATCATAAATTTGTACTCACATAATCTTGTGTCATGGTAATGTACTCAAAACTTGCAGCAACAACAAACATTCACTAAATAATCTACTTATATCATAGCCGCATGATGTATTCACGAATAACAAGGCATGCAAACTAGTGTGCAGTTTGATTTTTCAATGTAGTGATATATATATATATATATATATATATATATATATATATATATATATATATAACCATTTAACAGTGCATACACAAGTGACACTAACTAGATGTCCAAACGAGAAAAGAAATGGGTTGGTCTTAGGGCCAAATATGGGTTTCGAACCGCACAAGGTCTCTTACATACTGAAGACATTCGGTCGGAAAGAATGGAAGGACCGATGGAGCAGGCCATAACTTGAGACAGCAAGCATATGTACAAAGTACTTTAATAACCATTTATGACCTTAATGGTGGAAATGCATGGAGCATGCCGGGTTTGAACACACAGGGATATATATACCACCAAAATAAAGTAAAGTATGTAACATCCTAAACTGGAACCTAAGGGATAGGACGCAAGTAAAGCCTCACATGTATACAATAAAGACATCCTGAGATGAACTAGTGGCACACACAAATATGACAGAGAAGGTGGCAGGCGTCAATAAAAGGATTTGCATGTTTTAAAAACTCACTAATTATATTCAGTTTCCTTCCAATGATGCAAATCATTCATTTAAAATTTTACCAAGGCTAGTGATAATTTCAAATGTTAACTGCAACAACCAATATATACACAGGAAATATACAGTCCATATGTGGTAGCAGGACATGCTGTATTTCACGGTTCCAAAAAGTTATAGGACCCTAAATGCTTAACAGGGGACTGTTTGAGCTTTTAACAAAATCTTACCCAATATGTTGAATAGTATTTAAACAATTGAGATATATTCAAAGTAAATCATCACTGCAATGAAGCCACTTTAACTATAACCAAAATGTAATGAAGACTGTCAGTATAGTGTTGCGAATACTGTGAATACCATGAAAAATATGATCACTATGCTCGACGAAATATAGGATCTACCTAGTTTCACAGGAAAGACAAACAAAGTAGCTATTTAGTGCATGCAGCAGAAATGGTCACAAATTCAAGGAGCAAAACAGGCGGAAATGAACAAGCAGCAAAATATAGCCAAAATGTTTGAACTCAGTGAATGACGAAGTGAACACCCTTGAAATAAATTTAATCCTAAGAAGAATTACCTTTAGACAATAACAGAGCATAAGGAAGGTGACCGGTGCAGCCGAGTGGTGCGGTGTGTACGTTCGCACCTGAATCCATTTCTGAAGTTCTTATAAACGAAAACTGTGTAAGTTCGCATATGAATCAAATATTAAACGAATACCCAAATTCATATTCTAGTTCCATTTCTGAAAACTGTGTAAGTGCGCACCTGAATCCCACTTTAATCAAACATTAATTGGATAGAAGACATCGATTACTTGCTGGAAAACTTGATCGACGATAACTGAAAACGAGTAGGAATTCGAAAGAAGAATTATGATTTTTGCTACTTGGGAAAGAGGGAGCAATGAGAAGCGAAAATATTACCAGGGAAAACTAGGATGTAGGTGGCGGCGGAAAATCAGGATTAGGTCATGATAGAGATGCCATTGCCGCCATCTATTTTGCTTAGGGTTTTCGAATTCAATTTTGGGATAAAGGAATCTGATGCGTCCACATTTGGTTTCTGTCCTGATGTAAAGAAGCCCATAGAATTTCGCTCCGATTGATTCGTTTCCCTCCACACGAAAATTATTTCCCTCCACTCCATTATCAAAACAGGTTAGTGGAGAAACACAAATCATTATTTATTATTGTTTTTAAATTATTGATTATTATTGTTTTTTAATTATTCATTATAAGTCACTATATAATAAATTGTTAAATTAAAGTTGCTAGCCTATATTTATGATGAACTATTGTTTATGAGTTATTAATTATAATATATTACTATATATTAGGTAAATATAATTATTTATACATTATTATTTGTAGTTATTAATTAAGTACCTTATTATCAATGATTACTTATGCAATCTAATTAATTATAAAAAATAATTATAGATTATTAAAATATTACTTATTAATTACCCAAAATGATTATAAGTTATTAAAATACTAATTAATTTGATCTCAAATTTCAAACTCAGCCACAAACGGTATTTTTTGTTCTTCGAACAGGACGCGATGTCCAGCTAGAATACATGTTTTAGATTTTTGGATGAAAAAAGTAAAGGTTGGAGCAAAAAAATTAAAAGTTTGAACCAAAAAAGTAATTGTATTTTTCTACTTTTTACCAAACAAAAATATTATTCACTTAAATTTTAATAGTAGTTTAATAATGTCAACAATTGTTAGTAAAAACTAATTAATTATTATTCATCCATTTATCGTATATTATTAACATAAATATTTCACATTTCAAATTGATTAGTAGTTATAATCCACTAATTTTTATTATTATTATTTTACTATCGTTAGTTCATTACAATCATTTATATTTATCTGTTTTCTTAACTTTTTAATTAATTGGTCATTATTATTATTTATTATTTATTGCTTATTTATTTTTTATTAATTAATTATTGTAAGTGGTGAAAACACTTGCTAAAGTTAACTTTTTGCAACAGGTACGGAAGCGTAGTTACAAATTATATATATATGTATATGTGTATATATATGTATATGTATATATATATATATATATTAACGTTTTACAAGTGGCTTTACCTGTTGCAAAAAAATTACAGTTATCGCAACTGGTGACAACAGTTGCTAAATATATATTTTTTGCAACTGCTTTGAAAGTGTAGTTGCAAATAATATGTCTTGCAACAGGAATGAAAGACCAGTTGCTAAAAGTATGTTTTCGCAACAGGCATGAAAGCGCTGTTGCGAAAAATATACTTTTCGCAACAGGAAGGAAAACCCTGTTGTTAAATCTTATCTATTGCAACAGCTACAAAAGGTCTGTTGCTAAATATCATTTACTGCAACTGACATTTGAGGCCTGTTGCAAATAGCTAGTTGCAATAGAGTATTTTTCTTGTAGTGGCTATTCCCATTGCAACCCGGCATCTTACCACAAACCCGTCTTTTGCCTCCTCCCCTCCAACGAAGAGCTAGTGGACCCTTCCCTTCGAACCAGGAAGATCACTCTACCACACTGGTTCTCACCATGGCGGAGGAAAATGCTACTATAAATCCTTCTAACATCGCTTCGGGCGGGGGCACCGAAGAGCCCCTAACATCACATGCTATGCTGGATCAGCCGGGACCCTCCATCATGGGTATAGTTTGATCCAATTCTTATTCTGCTCAAGCAACACCTTTCTGGTCGGAATCAACAACTGCGATGGACCCTCACCTGCACTCAACTCTCGAAGGTCGAGCCCAGCCAACGACCACCATTCCGAGCATGCTTTCGGCGGACCCTAGTACTGGAGTTCTTCCAAATGCAGAGCTGGATTCATGGCAATGGCTCCTCGGAGATGGAAGCAAGCTTGCAAGTATTATTGGATGCTTCACCCGGGGCACTTCTTTTCAAAAGGACATAGATGATATCCACCGCAGCCCATTCACTAGGGAAATCAGAAACTCCAGCAATCCTCCGAACTTCAAGTTTTCGGTCATAGAACCCTACAACGGCCAGACCGAATCGACCATACATCTTATGCGGTATATGCGCCACATGGAAGTACTCCCTATATAGACCAACATTATGGTCAAGTGCTTCCCCCTCTTCCTCACAGATATAGCTGGCATGTGGTTTCGGCAGCTAACAACGAAGTCGATCATCAGTGGAACATGCTGGTCACCCGCCTCATCAAGCAGTTCAGAGTTCACATCTCGCAACCAAAGAGCGTCATGTTCCTGACCTCTATCAAGCAATGATCTGGTGAAACCCTCCACCTTCGGTCCTTCCTAGAAAGATTCAACGCGGCCGTAGCATCAGTCGATCGACCCGGCCATCGATTGTGCTTATGGCCGTCATTGTAGGTGTTCAAAACCGATCAGAATTCAGGATGTCTTTAACTAGAGATCCTCCCAAGGATATCGAAGATTTCTATGCCGTGGCCAAGCGATTCCTCCGACAAGAAGATGCCAACATTGAGATAGAAAGCGTCGAGGTGCTTTCCACCAAAGATGGAGGTCCATCCAACACCAATGGCCAGAATGAAGGAAGAGGAAAGGTCTCGGAAAAGAATGAATGCAACGTACGACTCCGAAGAGAGAACAAGTACGATCAGTACACCGAGCTCAATTCCTCCCTACTCGACATCTACCTTGATGTACTAGGATCTCTGCCTTTCCCAAAACCTCCCCGAAGAAAGTCGACCCAAAGAGAGCTCGACTCTGGAAAACACTGATGTTTCACAACATTGCCGGTCACAGCACCAGTGAATACGGGCACTTGCGCGATCTCATCGAGGATAGGGTCAGGCGGGGGGAATTGCCTGAGTATGTCAAGAAAACCACACCAGCCGTGCTGCCATAATCTTATGCCCAAGCTCCTTAGGCCAGTCCTCGACCTCCTAGAAACGGAAAGGACCCTGAGTCCAACAATCGCGACATCATCATCAATTAATAAGATTTAGATTTCTTCTTTCGAATGTATTTTTCTTTCAATAAAATGGTTATGATGAAGTCCACATGTACAAGGTTAGGATCTAGCTCCTAGGCGTGCTATTGATTCAGTTATCACCCATCTAGAATTTATTTTCATTTCTTTGTAATAGCTCTTTAGCAGCAACAAACTTTCTTTTGCAAACATGGACTATGTTTAAATGATTTAAACTGAGCGTGACTAATGCTCGCCGACCTGAATATGGTCAGTGCTAAGCCACCGTCTGTAAGGCACGGTCAAAGCTTTCCGCCATATCTAAGCCTACTCCTCGAGCCGAGTATGGTCAGATTTCTTTAAGCCAAGTATGGAAGATACTCACCCCTTCCCTAAGTCGGGTGCACTCACCACCCGCCAAAACTTCACAAGTTTTCGACAGAAGTACGACAACCACTTAAGTCTCACTTACCCATCACTGCATATGCCCGACTCCATTAGCCGAGTATAGATAAAATTATATAAGCCAAGCACGATTAACACTTGTCATAAGCCAAGTATGGATAATACTCGCCACCTCCGTAAGCTGAGTATGGATAGTACTCGCCACCTCCATAAGCCGAGTATGGATAATACTCGCCATCTGCATAAGCCGAGTATGGTTAATGCTTGCCACCTTAGTAAGCCATGTATGGATGATACTCGCCACCCCTCTAAGCCAAGTGTGATTACTGCACGCCAACTATTTAAGCCAAGTATGGTTAATAATTGCCCAATCAAGACCAAAGCTATCTCTAAACCGAGAATGTCCTATATAATCTTTGTAGGTATTGGATCTTGCGACCAAAGCTGTCGACTACTTCCATGGCGTTCTCGGCCTTAGTAAGGTCCTCGTTGGTTGTCGGTTTTTTGGCCTTAATACGATCTACACCGATCGTTGGTTTTCTAGTCTTAATACAACCATTAGGATCGTTGGATTTCTGGCCTTAATATGATTCGGTGCAATCATAACTGCCTGCATATTGGACTCCGATGCAATATTCATAACACACCTCCTTTACCAAGAAGGATGTATTCTGAGGGGATGAGTGTTGATCCGCTTTTTGGAAAAAGATGTCACGATTCAACAGATCGAAGCCCAATATCAAAAGACTCATGAAACCGCATTAACCGACCCAGGCGATCAGCTCCTGCTTCAGAAAGTCGAAATAAAACTTGGCCCGAGCCAGTTTCCCTCAAGCAGCGGCATCTCATGCCTCGATATAATCGTTCTTCCAGATTGACCGAGTCAAACACTCCCCTGAAGGATGGGTCAGCCGGATATCTCTGGATCTATGTGGAAATATCCAGACAAGTCATTCATTAGCCTGATTCTCAAGGCATTAAAGGCGGTCAACCACTTCCGGCTAAAGCTCTACTTTTGATATGCCTCATCTCGAGTGAAACGCAAGCCACAATTATCGATGATACTATTAACCAGCAGTAGACCGGGTCCCACCGCCTCAACTATTTCAAATGATCAAGCTCCATGTGTCCGAGCTCCGCAGAAAAGGCAAGCCACGTCCAGCGGCTCTCTTCACCTATAAATACCTCCATGCTCAAAATAGAAAGGGACACTTTTTTTCTCCACTTTAACTTCTCTTGGGAACTTCCTCTCTCAAATACAAGTTCCACGGCTAACTCTAAAAATAGCCAATTCTTCCACTTTCTTCACAAAGAAAATGTGTTGTATTTGTAATCAAAAGCAAATCAATATATATAAAATATTTGCGTCAAAAATGGCACAAACACCAAATGGTGCAAATGTGCACTTCACCGATTCGGTAGGATTAAAATGTTGAACCGCGATCACAAAAATAAAAGCATAAAAGTAAGAACACAAAGAGATTTTTATAGTGGTTCGATTCAATATGAATGTACGTCCACTTTAGAACCCATTCTCATTATGATATCTCTTTTACAATATGAATGAACTCTCTTTTACATTCGTTTCCCCCTTTTTCTCCTCTTTTCACTCTCTTTATGATCAAATTCGCACTTGAATTCGCAATAGGATTGGAGAGATCTCTAGCTTTGTGATGGTGAATGTGTGAATCTTCAATCACTTAGGTGCTTTGATGCTCTTTCACGATTTGATAGGAATTTTGTGCTAAATCCGAATTTAGAGAGTATTGGAGATGATTGGAGATCATTTGAATAATGTTGGAGAGAATTCTAATGTTGCATGAATGAGATCCAAGGAGCTTTGATTCGATTGAAGAGAGCTTCAACGATGAATGATGTAGATTTGATTCACATGAAGTTAGAGAGATGTTGCTTGATCCTTGGAAGCCATGGATGGAGCTTGAAATGGAGCTTGAAGAAATGATTTGGCGGCCCTTCAGGGTGGAGAAAATCGGCCCCCCTTAAAGTGGGGTTGGACCTCTATTTATAGGTGTGGAGCAAGTGAGGAGAAAGCCAAAAATATGTAGTGCAGGGAACCGGTCAGCCGGCCATTTATTTACAGAAATGCCACTGGGTACAGCTGGCAACAGCTGTAAAGGAGTGTCGGTCGGTCTTGCTTTCTGGACACCGGTCGGTGCTATCATAAAGTGTTGAATGCCTCTTGTTTCATTATCTGCATACCGTTCGGTTCCATATTTAATACCGGTCGCCTTCTATATTATTCCATTCCTCTACTAATCACGTGTCATCTAACTTGAGGCCACGTTCCTTACTAATTACAGCTTTACCATTCTTGGCATTTAGTGCCTCCTTTTACAATTGTTTCTTTATATGCTTTACTGTAGGAAATGGGGTTCTATAATTAAACAAATGCCATCATGTTGTTTTATTTGATGAAGCCCTTCTCAATGGACACGGATAGGTTCAAGATGGTTACAACTGACCGGGTAAGATGGAGGTGGAACAGACCGACCGGGCAAGATGCCAAGCGTCGACCGACCGCCTCGGGAGCTGCTGACCGCCTGAAGGAGGAACTGACCGACCGACCCCTTAATGGTGTAACATTTGCCCCTCGAAACTTGTATTTTTCGCTTGCGGGAAATGCGGGCTTCGAAATTAACATTGTTGTCATAACCTGAGTTGGAATCCAGTCGTAGCCTTTCGTTTGCTATGGCAAATCTTGCTACGACTTGTTGATTCCGGACGATCCAAGTTTTGAACTTGTTGATTGGATCGTCATTATAGAGTTGACTGAGTATCACTTATCTCTGTCCTGGAGAGGTTACTTTCTCTATGGAAAAGATTTTTAGATTGTCACATCGTTTCGCATTGCGAACTCCCGCGAGGTTTAAGTGAGGGTTGCATCGTTCCGCACTACGAACTCTCACGCTTCGTCTTGTCGTACACTACAACAAAAATGCCAATTTGGCAGTGTTCAAGGCCGTATCAAAATGGATTTGATACGGTTTTAAGCCGTATCAAAAAATGGCGTCTCTGTTGCTTTGATACGGCTTAAAACCGTATCAACTTCATAAATTGATACGGCTTAAAACCGTATCAAATTGGCATTTTGATACGGTTTTAAACCGTATTAATTTATGAATTTGATACGGTTTTAAGCCGTATCAAATTAATAATTTGATAAGGCTTAAAGCCGTATCAAATTAATAATTTGATAAGGCTTGAAGCCGTATCAAATTAATATGTTGGCACTATCAACTTCATAGATCGATACGGTTTTAAGCCATATCAATTTAGTAGATTGATACTACTTAAAACCGTATCAAATTGCTATACTGATACGGCTTAAAACCGTGTTTAATGCCTCATTTCTACAATGCTATCAACGAATTAGATATATACAGAAACACTATATATATATATATATGTATGTATGTATGTATGTATGTGTGTGTGTGTGTGTATATATATATATATGTATGTTTATATGCACAATAAAGAAGATACATTGCACCCATATAACAGTATATAAAGAAGATACACAAAGCATAATTCGATTAATACATAAACCATAACTTCAGTTAATACAAACCACATAACACAATATATACAAAGCATAATGTTCATAGTTCTTGCTTATAAAAAAAAGACAACAAAACTGTGGTTGTCGAGCCCATGCAACTCATGCTTGTTCCAAAGCCTGAAAAGGAATTAAAATAACAAGCATCAGTTTAGTTCTGTCTCCACAACAAAAGAAAGAAGACACCACTGATCCAGTTTGCAACTGAGTTGCAAACTGGAATCAATTTGCAACTCGCAACTGGACTCAGTTTGCGACTGAGTTGCAAACTAAGTCCAGTTTGTGACTCAGTTGCAAACTGGACTCCAAACTGAGTCCAATTTGCGACTTCGCAAACTGGATCAGTTTGCAGCTGAAGTCGCAAACTGGATCAGTTTGCGGCTTCAGTCGCAAACTGATCGAGTTTGAAACAGAAGTCTCAAACTGGACACTACCTACATATTTCAACGGCTTACATTACCGTAATTCTAAAAACCTGGCTGTCAAGTGTCAATACTAAAACAAACAATATCCAACATAGGAAGGCAAAGCGATAAAAACATTCAATATTAAAGATGTACAGCAGAAAAACAGTTCACAAATAAACCGCTATGAAATGGTAAACATTCTAGGTACATATGCATGAAAACTAAAACCAATCAAGAAATGGCTTTCTGTTAATCTAATATACAAAAACAAAAATGCAAAACCTTCGATGAATTTTAAAATGGTAATACCTGGACTTGAAGTCGATAAGTGCAGTTTCTAACATAAACTTGAAATACGACCAGGTTGAATAAAGCATGTAGAAAAATATCTTTTCGCCCAACTTCATGTTTTAAAACCCGGTTTTATAAAAAATTAAATACATAATGGCTTTTCAAATATAACTTAGTTATCACAAACCAGCAGGTGATAGGTCATGTAAAGACTAATTAATCTCGCAGTATCTATCTGGATACTGTATATGTTATTTTGAAGGCATTCACGCATGAAGACACAATGGAAAAACTACAGACTGCAGTTAAAAAATTTTAAACCAAATAAAAGGAATTTGCTGCATAAATATTTTGCTTTAGGGTCATTGGAATTGTTGGGAAAAACTTCAAAGCCCCTAAAAGACCATAACTGAGAAAAATGCAAATATATCTAGAGATGAAACAATAACACATTGTCAACTGAGTGAGTCCAAATAAAACATGCGTCCAAACAATACAATCATAGCTTGTTTCAACATTTTGCACCTATAAATGCAGATGAACATAGCAAAATGTTGGCTTTTAAACCATTCTCACATAGTTGAACATGAAGTATTAGATGTATAATTAATCTAATAAAATAAAAACAGTCATCTTACCACAAACTCAAATTGCCATGTCATGTATCGTGTATGGACATTCTTTATTATAAGACAGTAGACAAAAAACTATTGATTATCAAAGCATGCACTCGATTTATTAGTTAAGACTTCAAACGAAACAACATTTTTTTATCAATTGCATAATCGTATAACACTAAGATGTATTCGTAATGATGGTAATCACAATAATCAACTGTATTTGTATCCTACCTTGTTTGGTCAGTGGTGCTTTGAAATAAATAAGAAACATAGTTTTAAAAAATATAGGTAAGTATGAAGAGGGAAAAAAATGTTACTTGAGTAGCACCTGTACGACTGATTACATGTAGATCTTTGGCTATATTCAAAGTAGGAAGATTATGCATACTATAATTTTGAGACTGCAAAAGGTTAGATAAGCATATAATTTTGTAAGAATGAAAGATAACTAACAAAAGCTTTGCTATTTTCATTTGCATAAGAAGGTGAGTGATAATAAGTCAAATAAACTTAAAGCATATCATTACCTTTTGAAATGATAACTGTTTATGCTTCTCGAAATGTATGGCCAATTGTTCTATTTTTGTATATGCAACTCTTCGCTGGCCATCCATCGTAGGAGTAGCACATGCAGCGGACTTAGCAGCCTCGGTTGTTTCTGATTATTTTCTGGCAAATCTGTTTTATTGCAGAGTCAACTCTTCATCTTTTACTGTCAATTTTTTTTGCACACCACAAAAGTATGCTAAATTATATTGAGCATTTAAAAAATAGGGGTAAAATGTGTCGCTTATCTACAAGTACAAATGAAGATCGAATGAAGGGAAACCTTGTTTGAAATCATTCAAGATCACACTGACTGGATTTGATTAATAGTTACTATTTTTATTTTTTGAAGAACGAATTAACCATCAAGAAGGTAAAGATATATAGTTTTGCATAACCTTTCGACACCAATCCGTGGGCTGATATTTTAAACATTCATCAGAAGTAGACATACCATACTTTACGTAATGATAGAATTTATATCTACCTCGATTGATACACAGTATTGAGAATTGGCCTACTACTTCACTAATAAAATTCAAGGTGTTAGTAAAAGACTTAAGCTATAGTTACTACCACATTCAGACTAAAGAGAGTATACAATATGCTTGGCCAGTTATCATTTATCAGCCTATTCTTTCAAATTCAAGGAGTATTATTGAAATTCATTTGACCTACAAATTAAGGATGACAAATTTTTTTTTTACATCATAGTTATTACTTGCTATAAGGCAACTACAAGATTTGCCTATTTTTCCAGAGGTATACATATATAATATACATATTAAATTTGGTCTTAATATCGTACATATATTTGGATTACCGAAAGAAGAAAGATATGTAAATATTAATGGATATGAAATTGAGTGGATGTACCTAAAAAACAAATAATTGGATGAACAAAGAAAGCTAACGCTATTTAACAGGAGTTGCAGAATCATTACGTTTTTACCTCAACGGACGACGATGGGATGGTCAACGCTAGTAGGCGATTGTCATTCTCCATTCACTTTAAACGTGAACATCACATGTCCTTTTTGTCAAGTCATGCACAATGCACTAGAGCCAACAATGTAATGTTGAAGTAATTTGTGGAGAAAATAAGGTTGTATGGTAAAAGCTTTAGTGGCATCTGAAAGGAAAATCAGGGAAATTTGTTGGAAATACATCTGGGATCAAATCAGCAGTTGCAAATGGTAAAGCAAATTGGACTGAATTAAACAATCAAATATATACATTCATGAGCGGTAGTTTGAGTAAACATAGGTGAATAATCGGCAAGTCATCAAAACATAGATGAGCATTGTGTAAACTGACCAAACAGGAGGAAGTAGAAAATAGATTACCTTCTCAGCCATCCCTTTTATGCCCGTGCCGTCAACTGATCAGACACTTTTAAGTTACAGGATCTTTTTCCAAAAATCAGCAATAGTTTTTTTTAATCAATTTAAACTGAAATACAGTACATATAACTATATATTAAAACATAAGCACATACATTTCACACAAAATGCATTGAGCATAACAACAAACACGAAAAACTGATATATAGGATTTAATCTAAATAAATAATACAGATCACAAAATATAGTTTGGGCAGAATAAAAAATGAACCAACTAATAGGACAGTAACCAACATTTATACAACTTTAGAAAACCAGCAATTGTCTTTCTCGTAGTTAAACCTATAAAAGAATCTCTAGGCTACTTATCGACGTTACTCCATGCGATATATATAGTATATACCATAATAATGAATCCTGAAAATCCTTACAAAAAGCAGAACATATCAATATTCCCAACTTTGAAGTCAAAAAAATACTGATAAAATTGTCAGTAGATGCTAGCTTAAAGCATGTGTTAGTAAAAATTATCTTTCTCACAGGTTGTAGCTATTATCTCTTGCACCATTAAAGCAGTAAACAACATAAAATTACGAAGAGCAAAAACTGTGATACATAGGTAGTCTTTACATTTCTAAGAACATATATGTAATGTAATATATATAAAGAAGGGTAAAAAGGAACAAAAGGCTGCTATGTACTTACGAAGAGTTTTCCATGCTTGAAAACAGATCACCATGTTCTTCATTTTCAACCTTATTACCTATACACTACACAATATGTCAAGAAGAATACCTGTAGGTGGCTTTTGACATGGTAGATCGTCAACCCAGTTGCTCCCATGACTTTGAGAACCCCTTTAGGAGTCACTCCCACCCAAAAGGTAATCATTTATTATTTGTTTGATTTTAGGTTGTCTGACTGTTGGAAACAAAGACCACATATTTCACATTCACGATCTTCACTAGTCATGCATGATATACTTATCTGTTTTGAATTTTTATTACATATATTTTTCACTTTAGACAAATCCACAGATGCATGTCTACTTATAGATGGTGTGAACAACTTAACATGTAAATATTATTTCACTAAATTTTGATAAAATCCCATGATAGTCTGCTTATAGATCACATGTTCTTCTCAAATAGTCATAAGATAAAGGTGAAATATAAATATTATTCCACTAAAAATGAAAGTTTTCCAGCAAGGTAATTGAAGCTTAGACCTGATCGTTTACCCAACTTTTGTCTGATTAGAAGAGAGTGAAATGTCACCTTAACATCACCAGTCCCAGGACAGAACTTATCTCCATATTTGTGAAAGCTAACAGTCATAACTCTGAAATTTAATAGAGTTTCATGAGTTTACATCGCTTCTATAGACAAGTGATATACGAAAGTAATCATAAATGATGCCTATAAATTGGAACTATAGAAGTCAATGTACTAAATAAAACTGATACCTGTTTGTGAAACAGAAGGCTTCTTCGACCCCATCACCATGGTGAACATCAATATCTATATACAAAACTCGGGCATGATAGTTGGGAAGTTCAAGAATTTCTAAGACCATTTATATAGCAAAACCCCGAAGCTTCACATTTTTTTGCATGATGCAAGCCTCCGGCCCAATTTATAGCAATATTACATAGCTGATTGTTTAACCATCTCGCCACATCTATAGAAACTTGCATTAGGAAAAAGAAAACAATGTATAATTTCAACAAATAAAAAAATTACTTATTGTACCACCAGCATATATTTGACAGAATTCAAAAATGTTTTCAAACACAGGGAAATCTCCTCCAAGATTATCTGTGTATGGACATATAACAGAACAGAAAAAGGTATCAGACCATCAGCAAGACAAAAGGCATGCTTAACATGTTAAATTCCGATCAAAACAGTACGCATTACAAATTGCAGATAGCAGTCATATTCAGTTCATGTGGTAGCAGATATTCCAAAAATAACTGTGTATAAAGCTTTTGTTTGCCCAATGAATGTAGACTGCATTCCAAAAGGAAGAGGGTTGGGTATTAGCAGTAAATGTATTCAACGTAGCATTATGATGGCACTTACCAGTTTCCTATCAGTATTAAGTTTACCCTTAGCAGACTATGAAATGAAACAATTACCACATCCTTCCTCGTATCAGTAAACAAACCACGGGACCTGTTTAGTAATGCTTAGACAATCATCAACCATAAAATGAAACAATTACCCTTAGCAGACTGTGAAGCAAAAAAGGTATGACTACAAAATAACGTCATACAAAGAAGGATAATTTTGATTTTCATTTGAACCCATAAACACTTACAGTTTTTAAAGTTATCTTAATTCCATATCAGCTGAAAATTTTCCACATATTTTTCATACAAAGAAAAATCACACTATAACAGTGGATTTTTCTACTTGTAAATAAAGGGAAAATGTAAAGAGTACACCTTTATTACTATCCAAAATTATGCCCAAAAAAAAATGGAAGAAATCAAAATTTCCCAACAATAAAAAAGGCCTATAACTGTCAAAAGTAAGCTGCTAATGTATTCGCTCTTCTTTTAGCTTTATTATGTACATATACAGGTTTGAGTTGTTATGCCAAGTGCAATGTAACTTCTAATAAAAGAGGAATGAGTTTGTTTTCGGTTTTTTGTTATGTAGAAGCTTTGCATTTATCATGATTTGGATGTAAAGTTATTTATGAATGAGACATACTATTTGGTTTCTGTAGTAAAGTACCCATTGCCATAATAAGTTGTGGGTACCATAATTTTATTCTATGACATAATAACTTCGATAATTAAGCAATCATACATGTTCAATATTATGTGTGTGTATTACTCACAACTGCAATGTGCCAAGCATGTGGAAGTTGCTTCTCTTTTTTGTTTATAATACTGAAATAGTGCAATGTCAACTGTGTGTTATAACACTAAAAGATGCTTTTTAACCTTTTGTATATGCCATAGTAAGCATTGATAATTGTTTATTTGGCCTCAACAATGAAATACCAGTTACGGCTATATATATTAACTTAGAGGAGTATGTAGGGAAGAGCTTTGTGGCTTTTTTTCTTTTATAAAAAAGAAAAATCTAGTGACATATATCCTGGGACTTGGGTATATGATGTTACTAGAAGATAAGGCAACAAAAGTATCTATAATAAACATGTCAGGGATGGTGATATTATCTAAAGTGATAGATTCATATACTATGAGCAAGAAATACACAGAATAAAGACGGCCCCTTATAGAAGTTGATTTCAGTTCAGGCCATTGCCGGCAAAAAGTGACCACATCTACATATAGGATCAGGACTACAACAAAAAATGCATTAAAAAGAGAGCCAAAACATTAAACATTGAATTTAACCCCCAAACTAATTGTTGCATCAACAAATCTCATTCTCTGGACAAGAATTGCAACAAATATTAATCAAAAGTTCCAAAAAAGAAAATTAGAAACCGAGACAGTGTATGGACTGATAGACAATAATAATAATTATTATTATCAACAAGTATTATAAAACTTGAAGGAGGAGGGCTGATTAACTGAAACCTGAAAGCTGGAGACTGGAGCCTGGAGGCTGGAAGAGGAGGGCTCGCTACCGCAGCGCCGCTGACGTTCAACTTGACTGCCGAAGGAGAGGAGGGCGGCTAGGATTGCTCCATTTCTGTCGAAACTTAGAGCTAGGGCTACTATTGAAACTTAATTGTCGGTTTCTGCTGATGTTGAAACTTGGAGGCTAGGGTTGCTGTCGAGACACGAAGTCGAAGGAAGCGACTGATATAGATGGTCGGTTTCTTAGCGATCGCTTGAAATATTAGGGATTGGAAGATTTGGGAATTATTTTTGTTTCGGCCGAAAATGGAAAAGTAGGGAGGGAGAAAGCAGAAAAGAACGACACGGAATGTAGAAATTAGCATTCCCATTTGATACGGGTCTAAGCATAATAAAAAAGAACCGATCCGAACGCTTGAAGATCTAGGGTGAGATTTCAAGTTTTGAAGGAGGTGCGGATTGCCAAAAAAAATTGATACGGCTTATCAAATTTGATACGGTTATAAGCCGTGTCAAATTTGATACGGTTTAAAGCCGTATCAAATATCCTCATCCTGATGTGTCAAATTGGTTGTTTTGGTGTAGTGGTAGCAAGCTCCCGCGCTTCATTTCGTGCGTACGGATTCCCGCAAACCTTTGGATGAAGGTTATGTTGATTCACGGAGCGGGCATCAGTCATCGGCTGAAGTTACTTACCGTGGTAAGTGCCTGCATCCTGACTGAAGGAGCCTGGACCTCCATGTGATTTAAGATAAAGGTGTGGATCCACGGAGCGGGCATCAGTCATTTGTTGTAGTCACTTATCGTCATAAGTGCTCGCATCCCGACTGAAGGAGCCTGGAGCTCCATGTGATTTAAGATAAAGGTGTGGATCCACGGAGTGGGCATCAGTCATCGGCTGTAGTCACTAATCGTCATAAGTGCTCGCATCCCGACTGAAGGAGCCTGGACCTCCATGAACCACGAGGTAGGGATTATGGTTGATCCATGGAGCGGGTGTCAGCCTTCGGTCAGAGCTCACTTACCTTTGGTAAGCAATCGCTGCCCGGTTGAAGCATCCTGGACCTCCATGAACCGTGAGATAGGGATTAAGGTTGATCCATGGAGCGGGTGTCAGCCTTCGGTCGAAGCTCACTTACCTTTGGTAAGCAATCGCTGCCCGGCTGAAGCATCCTGGACCTCCATGAACCGTGAGGTAGGGATTAAGGTTGATCCATGGAGCGGGTGTCAGCCTTCGGTCGGAGCTCACTTACCTTTGGTAAGCAATCGCTGCCCGGCTGAAGCATCCTAGACCTCCATGAACCGTGAGGTATAGGTTAAGGTTGCATTGATCCGCAGAGCAAACGTCAGTCATCGGTCGGAGCTCACATACCTTTGGTAAGTAATCGATGCCCGACCGACGTACCCTAGACTCCCGCAAACCTTTGGGGGATGAGGTTTCGAATCTAGGATTGCTTGCTGCCTTATTGTGCGTTTGACTCGTCGGGGCTCCCTTGATCGACCACTGAGTTGGAATTATTGGAGTTGTCTCACTTAGTCCGGTTGTAAGAAAGCAAGCGCTCGTTGGATGGCCTGCAATGAGAAACCATCTGTTAGCAAATTTTATGTAAATTTGGCAAGTCAAAGATTTATACAGGCAGGTAATACTTCATTCATAGTGCTATTGTTCAGTACAATGCAGGTAAATCACTACGAACTATTTACAGAAAGAAGAACATAGCAAAGAGTAAAGTAATGTAGGAAGTAAAGTAAAGGCGATAGTGATCGCTTATTCTGAGCCGCAGATATTAGATCATCAACGGTCGTCAGTTGATTATCAGCCTTGACATAGTGTGAGCAGAAGCTACGTTGCTTGGACTGGATTGGTCATTTGATGCCCCTTGCCCCTGGGTATTCGCAGAAGGATTTGCATCTTGAGAATTTTTCACATACTGTTGCAGACGATTCTTCTTAATCAGCTCTTCGATCAATGATCTTAGTTGTCTGCACTCGTTGGAGTTGTGACCTGGCTGATTATGATACCGACAAAACTTCCCAGATTTGGTCAGATGGTCATTCATTCTTATTGGTCGAGGCTCTGGATAATCTTCCGCATCCTTTGTGGCAAGGTAAATGTTCTCAAGAGTGTCACTCAGAAGAGTTAGATTAGACGAGTCAAGAGGGTGAAACTTTTTATTAGATTTGTTGTCGTTTCCGTCATTGGCTCACTTCTGCCCCTGGGTATTCTTTTGATTAGACTGAACAGTGACACTTTTGGGAGCTTCAAGAAGTTGGTTACCACAAATGATTTGGAGATGTATAGGATTATCGTCCACTCTCATGTACTCCTCCTCCTTCTTATAGAACTTGTCAAGTGTAGTTGGTTCTTTCATTTTTATCCATCTTCCGAAGTCGCTTGTTTTGTCTATAGCATCGAGTAGAGCCATGAGAATTATGCGTGGCTCTGGATTCCTCACTTCAGACAAGGCAACGTTGAATCGACTGAGGAAGGCTTTGACAGTTTCCCCTGGCTTCTGCTTCATGGCTGAGAGCGTTATAGCATCCTTGGCTTTGGTAGCATACAAGCAGAACTGCTCTTTGAACTTTTTGGTTAGGTCAGAGAATCGATCGATGGATTTAGGTGGCAGCTTCGTGAACCATAACGATGCAGCACCTTCTAAGTAGAGAGGAAAGTACGTGCACCTCATCTCATCAGTCGCTTTCGCCGCACTCATATGCCACTTATATTTGAATAGAAAGTAGTTGGGATCAACGAGGCCGTTGTATGGAGGCAAAGTCGGAGGATTAAATTTCTTTGGACATTCTGCTTCGAGGATCCTTTCGGTGAACGGAATCCTATCGGGGGAGAAGTCCCATTCTCTTTCATCGTCTTTGCTAGCTTGATTCTTTTTCATGGCTCGTTCTATCATATCCGAGATGTATTATTCGGTATTATGGCGCATTGTGAAGCTGAGCTCTTTACCAAATGTTCGTCTAGGCATACGATCTCGATTAGAGAGCTTCGGCCCTTTGCCTTCTCGACGAAGAGGTGCCGCCGTGATAGGATTAGCGGCTTTTCGTGCATTCACTTCGGATTGGTTCTTAGCTTTTGATCTCAATTCTTCGATGTTAGCCTCTTCCTTATCACTCATCCAATCATAATCGTCTTCTATGTTGTCGTTGCGGTTATGATTGGAAGCGGGCGATTTGTCATTTTCTTCGAGATCAATATGGACTTTTGAAGGAGTTGGATTTGATCGAGCATTAAGAATGGCGTCAAGTTTCTCCATCATCATTTTAGTAGAGGCATCCATTCGGTTGTTGACGTTGGAAATAGCGATTTTTAATTCATTTCTGGTCACACCGGCTCCGCTTTCCGAGTTTTCACCAACTTCAAAGCGATTTGCGAGCGGTGTTTCTTCATTAGCAACATTATCGGCTTCTACCATGGTTTTGCTAATGGTCTTCTTGGATTTTTCCATGATCTCGGATAAGGCCTTGAATTTGGAAGATAATTCGTCGAGTGGCCTAGATCTTAGATTTGCGGAATCTAGGGTAGAAGTAGATTTAGAACTTCAATGTGAAGGAAGGAGATGCGAACGCGGCCCCACGGTGGACGCCAAATGTTTGCGTCAAAAATGGCACAAACACCAAATGGTGCAAATGTGCACTTCACTGATTCGGTAGGAATAAAATGTAGAACCACGATCACAAAAATAAAAGCATAAAAGTAAGAACACAAAGAGATTTTTATAGTGGTTCGATTCAATATGAATCTACGTCCACTTTAGAACCCATTCTCATTATGATATCTCTTTTACAATATGAATGAACTCTCTTTTACATTCGTTTTTCCCTTTTTCTCCTCTTTTCACTCTCTTTATGATCAAATTCGCACTTGAATTCGCAATAGGATTGGAGAGATCTCTAGCTTTGTGATGGTGAATGTGTGAATCTTCAATCACTTAGGCGCTTTGATGCTCTTTCACGATTTGATAGGAATTTTGCGCTAAATCCGAATTTGAGAGTATTGGAGATGATTGGAGATCATTTGAATGATGTTGGAGAGAATTCTAATGTTGCATGAATGAGATCCAAGGAGCTTTGATTCGATTGAAGAGAGCTTCAATGATGAATGATGTAGATTTGATTCACATGAAGTTGGAGAGATGTTGCTTGATCCTTGGAAGCCATGGATGGAGCTTGAAATGGAGCTTGAAGAAATGATTTGGCGGCCCTTCAGGGTGGAGAAAATCGGCCCCTCTTAAAGTGGGGTTGGACCTCTATTTATAGGTGTGGAGCAAGTGAGGAGAAAGCCAAAAATATGTAGTGCAGGGAACCGGTCGGTCGACCATTTATTTACAAAAATGCCACTGGGTACAGCTGGCAACAGCTGTAAAGGAGTGTCGGTCGGTCTTGCTTTTTGGACACCGGTCGGTGCTATCATAAAGTGTTGAATGCCTCTTGCTTCATTATCTGCATACCGTTCAGTTCCATATTTAGTACCGGTCGCCTTCTATATTATTCCATTCCTCTACCAATCACGTGTCATCTAACTTGAGGCCACGTTGCTTACTAATTACAGCTTTACCATTCTTGGCATTTAGTGCCTCCTTTTGCAATTGTTTCTTTATATGCTTTACTGTAGGAAATGAGGTTCTATAATTACACAAATGCCATCATGTTTAATTTGCTGAAGCCCTTCTCAATGGACACCGATCCGTTCAAGATGGTTACAACTGACCGGGTAAGATGGAGGTGGAACTGACCGACCGGGCAAGATGTCAGGCGTCGACCAACCGCCTCGGGCGCTACTGACCGCCTGAAGGAGGAACTGACCGACCGACCCCTTAATGGTGTAACATAAAATGGACGTAGGCACTATCTTTTGTCGAACCACTATAAAAATTCTGCATGTTCCTTATTTTTCCTTACTTTACCATAATCAGTGATTGTTGTTCGTGTGTTCTACGCACGATTGGGGGTTGACCATCACTAGTGACCAACTTTTGACATCAACATTGTTCTACTTACTAAGTGCAAGAATCCCTGCTCTTGCACGGACTTTCGTCCTCTTAGCTTGTGTTACTTTTCTTACAACGTGATTTCTAAGGTGTTGTCATGTAGATTCGCATCGATTCTTGATCGTATTATTTCTTCTTCTCAAGTTGACTTTGTTAAAGGGCGTCTTGTTACAAATAATGTCATCTTAGCTCAAGAGCTTATCTCTTAGCTCGATCGCAAGGTCATTGGCTCCAATGTGGCTATCAAGCTTGATATGGCGAAAGCCCATGATCGCATGTCTTGGTTTTTCATCATACGTCTCCTTCAGGCTTTCGGTTTCCCCAAGCCTCTTATTGATATCATATAGAGGCTCATTTCGAATTGTTGCTTTTCCGTTCTTATCAACGGTTCGGCCAAGATTCCTTCTAGTCGGGGAAGGGGCTTCGTAAGGAGATCCCCTATCATGGACGCTTTTTGTCATCGCCGTGGAGGCATTCGTTCATGGTATTCATTCACTTACGATTTCAGGATAGATCCATTGGATCGGTATCCCTAGTGCTTACCCGGTTATCTCTTCAATATCTTTTGCGGATGACATCATTATTTTTTATAATGGAAACCGATGTTCTGTGTGTAGTCTCCTCGATTTTTTTCATCTGTACGAGAGGTGTTCCGGTCAACTCGTCAATTCTTCGAAAAGTTGTTTCGTTCCAGCCAAGTGAATGACTCCGGATAGGATTTCTTTGGTTAAAACCAGTTTAGGCTTTCATGTTGCTTCTCTGCCTTTGCCTTACCTTGGCATTGTTCTGTATAGAGGTCGCAAGCTTAATGCGATCATCGATCCCCTTAGTGATAAAGCTAAGGAATGATTTTTCGATGGAACTCCACACTCCTCTCTCATGCTAGTAGGTTGGTTCTCATTAATTCGGTTCTTGACTCGACTGGTTCTCATGTTTTCGCTGCCATGACTCCCACTTTGTAATTCTTTCGTTCTTATCGTTCATTGGCTTTGTCCTTTTTCTAGGGAATAAGGACAATGCTAAGCGCCACCATTGGGTTTCCTAGGACACCATTTGTCATCCCAACGCAAGGGTGGGCTGAATCTTCACAATCCAAAGGATATCTACAAGGCTTACGCTTGTAAGCTTTGGGTTAGATTCTGATCCCTCAACTCTCTTTGGGCTTCATTCCTTCATGTTAAGTGCCATCGTCTTTTATCGGTCGATTTTACCGGAACCCCTTCTTATGCAAATGAGACTTGGAAACATATGCAATCCATGAAGGCATTCTCCGACTCTCACGGGAATGGTGTAGGTTGGAATGGTGGCCCTTTATCTTTGATGGCAGCATGGAATTCTGCAAGAACTCCAGTGTCCAGAATCCGTGCTTTCTCTTTCATTTGGGACACCCTCATCCCTCCTAAGTTTTCCATTCTTTTGTTGAAGGCTCTTCAAAATGGTTTACCTCTGGATGGGAATCTTATAAGTATTGGCATCAAGTGTTGTAGAGCAGAAAATGCGGAATCGATTGTTCACTTGTTTTTCATGGGTGAGTGCGCTCGCTCTGTCAGGTCTTTCTTCAGAAGTCAGGTAGGCGTTCTTGGTAGTGTCTCTTCCTTTCTTGACTTGTTTCCTCTCTGGTGGAAAGGAAGGACCGGAAGGTCTCTTAGGTCTATTCTTTTCCATCTTATTCCTTAACTGATTTGTTGGCATATCTAGTGCTCTCAAAACAAGGCGGATTTCGATAAGGTACCTATGGCAGCTTCTTTCATCATCCGTCGTGTTAAGGATGACATCTTTCTTGCGTTTCATGGTCGTCCATTCACGGGCGTTCTTTTGTCTCGTTTTCTTGTTTTGTCCTGCACGTTTGATGTATCTATTGGTCCTTTTCCCCGTGCTAGTGTTGGTTGATTGTTTTTCGCGTGTTTTTGTGATATTTTCTTTCATGCTTCCCCCTTTGCTCCTCACCCCTTCTAACCCTTTTTTCAGGCTTGGAATTTGGCATGGATGTTTGTTATCTTTTAGATGGGATCTTTGGAGAAGAGATTGCCTTTCTGGATTCTTCTACTGTCGAGGACTCGATGGGCGAGCTGGAGCTAGTTTGTTTTCTTGCTTGTCTACTTGCTTGCGGTGTGGTTTGATTCGGAACTTTTTGGAGATGGAGTATTTTCCTTCATCTGGGAGCTGGATTTTCCTTCGTCTTAGAGTTCGCTTCTTGGTTTTAGAGGGGCCTTTCAGGCTATTATGGCCTACCTCTCTTGCTTCATATTTTTTCGCTTTCAAGGGGTTGTTTGCTGCTAGTTTTTTCGAATTCCTTGGTTGTTTTTTTTACTTTTTGTTTTACATTTCTAGTGGTACTCTTTGTACGACTAGACTGTTTTTATACACCACCAGATGATGGCTCTTTTCTTCTTTTTGAATATATATATATATATATATATATATATATATATATATATGCTTTACAGTTAAAAAATGCCTAAAAAATAAGGACATAATGCAAATCCCTTAAGTATTGAAGATTGTAAATAGTACTATGAAGCATCTAAAGCTTATCTACTCTACATACTTAGTTCATTTCTTGGTATAATAGGACTATTTTTTTAAGTTCCATATTAAGGCCTATTTAAAATGTGGAAAAGCCTATTATTGAAAATTATACCCTCAAAAATAGCTTACTGGTGTGCATTAGCTTTTGCTCCAGTAAGTTTTCATGTACTTTTTAAGTGATTACCTCATGCTTAAAGACATAATGCTAAGTTATGCCTATAAGTGTCCTTGAAAATTTTAAGGTGGTAGTTATGTAAAGTTAACTTAGTTTAGAGCTTATTAATTTATGTGAATTGTGGATATGATGCTTTACTACAATTGTTGCCGCTAGAGTTGTGTAGACACTCATATTTCATTTTACCGTTTAATTGTTGATATGTAAGCGGAAATTTAAGCCATATACGGGAAGACAGTTATAGGGTTTAGTTGTGCAAAACCTAATGGAGTATAAAATTATTATGCAAACTTACTAATCTCACATCACCCAAGTCACAGAGTGGTAATGTCAGATTGAAATAATTATATTTGAAGACTGATAATAGTGAAGATAGTTATAAAAAAACAAGTTGACCAAAATACAAGATTTCACCTAACAACCATTTATGTTACTTCTAAAAAATAGTTGTTTACGAGTAATCCACCAAATAAAGATAAACAAAACTAGTACAACTGCAAGACGGTGGAACTAATTGATATATTACATAATTAAAAAAATAGTTTAGTTTTTATTAATCTTAGTTATATATCAAATGACTTAGGAGATTTAAGAATATATTAGTGGAAAAAAACAAAAATAACATCAGAGTGATTTTAGAGGTATGTCACAAGCACGTTGGTTTTTTTTTTTACTTCTCGTAATTTGTTTAGTGAACTTATAGTAGATAAATCTTCATGATGGTAAGTTTGATAAAAATAGAAACAATAACCTATTTAAGAATATAACTTGATCTCTTGACAATGGCTTCTTAGTGTTTGCAGAATAAGAACAAAAAAGGAAGAAGGGAGGAACACCATTTTTTTTACAATATTTTATTGTGATTTGTGATATTAAGTCACGTATATGTTGAAGTCGATGATGTGTGTTTTGGAAGTAGCTTCGTAATGGAGGAGAAGGTTCACTAATTGAAGCTTGGAGGAAGAAAATTGGCAATCAGAGGAAAGGTAAGAGTTGGGGAGAGCACCAGCTCAGGCATTTGGGGCTCCAGTACAAACATCTGAGCTGAAGGTGTTCTGTTTCCCGAGAGCATGGCCAAACATCTGACTATTCTGGTTAGACGTCTGAGTCGGAAAATTTTGTTTGATCGGGTGTTTCTCCAGAAATATATTTGTGATATTTTGAAGGGGTAATTTGGATATTTTCCTAGGTCTTCAACTCTCCTATATAAGCTACCTTCAAAATTAGATGATTATGAGTGACCGAATTGAGTTGATAGAAACCAACAAAAAATGTGATTCAAGGGTTTGCCATCGTTCTTCATGTTTCTTCTTCTCTAACAATATTAGTCATCCAGATAGTTTTTCCTTTTCTCAATTAGATTATTCATTAAGTTGTAATTTATTTATTTCTGGATCATTCCAATAAGTGTAAAAAAAATTAGTTTTTGGTGAATCAATAAAGAGAGTGGGTGGGAGGAATATCTTGTATATGTGTTGATTGCATATCCATTTTGTTTCCTATCAAAATTTTTTTTTTGTGATTTAGATGATGAAGATCCTGATATAAAAGCTTCCGTAAAAGGTGCATACTTACACAACTTTTGGTATCGGAGCTAGATCATCGCAAAGCTTAATGTGATTCTAGTTTGAAAAAAAAAATATTTTTGATGTTGGATTTGATTTTGTTTTTTAAGATGACTATTTTTGATGAAAGAAATTGGGTAATTTGGAAGCCAATGATGATGGATGTTCCATACCTTAATGATCATCATAATCTGATTGATGAAGATGAGAAGAAACCCTCTGATATGGAGAAAATGGAAAAAATGGATGAGATGGAGATTGCCCTGATTCGCCAATAGCTTGATGATTCGGTTCATGTTTCTGACAGGGGTCTTCACGTTGATGATGCTGGAGGGATTGATAGTGATCATGAAAGGAGCTCAGATCAAGTGATAGACGAGTGTCTATTTTGAAAATCAGGCAGAGGCCTTCGTGTTGATGATGCTCAAGGGATCGATAGAGATTAGGTGATGACCTCAGATCAAGTGATAGGCGGGTGTCGATTTGGAAAATCCACAGAGACAGATCTGTGATCTTTTGGTGTTCCAAATCTTTTTAGATTTTTTTTTGTGTGGTGCACCTCATGTGGGAGATGCATCGCTTGAAGACGGTGGTTGAGTTTGTAATGTGGTTTTTAATTGAGATTTGATGATGTGTGAAAGAGCAAGGTTGACTTATTTAGTGATTGTTGGAATGCTGATGTGATTTCATATCAAGGTAGAGTGTCATGATTTGTGATATCAAATCACATGTCCATTAAAATCAGATGACTTGTTTGCTGATGTAATTTCATATTAAGGTGGAGTGTTGTGATCTGCAATATTAATTCACATATACATTGAAGTCGGTGATGTGTGTTTTTGAAGTAGCTTCGTAATGGAGGAGATGGTTCACAATTGGAACTCAGGGGAAGAAGATAGGAAATCGAGGGAGCAAGAGTTGGACATAGCACCTGCTCAGACGTCTGGGGCTCCAATCCAGACTTCTGGGCTGAAGGAGTCCCGTGTCTCGAGAGCATGTCCATACGTCTGATCGTCTTGGTCAGACGTCTTAGTCGGAAAATTTTGTTTAACCGATTGTTTCTCCATATATATATATATATATATATATATATATATATATATATATATATATATATATATATATGTATGTATGTATGTATGTGATATTCTAAGGGGTAATTTGGATATTGGCTTTAGTCTTCTACTCTCCTATCTAAGCTACCTTCAGGATTGGATTATTGTGTGTGGCCGAATTGGGTTGATAGAAACCGAAAAAATGTTATCTAAGGGTTTGCCGTCATTTTTTATGTTTCCTCTTCTCCAACAATATTAGTCATCTAGACATTCTCTTAGTTTTCTCAATTAAGTTATTGATTCAGTTGTAATTTGTATATGTTTGACTCATTCCAATAAGTGTAAACAATTTTTTTTTGGTGAATCAATAAAGAGGATGGTTGGGTGAAATATTCTGTGTTTGTTTGATTGTATATCCGTCTTATTTTCTATCAAAAGCATCTTTTTGTGTTTTGGGAGACTAAGTTCCTAATATAAACGATTCCGCAAAAGGTGCATACTTACAAAACATATTTCACCTTCTTTTCTAGGTTTTGTTTATAACAATTTATTACTTATTATCTAAATTAATATTATGTAACAACAAATAAATTGATCAACCAATTTATGAAATAAATATACATGGCCAAACAATGTCCATTAATAGGGAATAACAAAATTTTCTCTTTCTTTTGCGTATTTACTTCCTTCTAAATGTATTTTATATTATCAAAATTTAACATTACGTCTTAATGCAAAATTACATATCTCCAACATATACTCAGTCTTCACCTTCAACCAAGACGCGGATCTTTTAAGTGTAAAATAAGAAAGTGACCCTATCGAACAAAACATAAAAGGCCAACCATCTTCAGATCGATCACCACTCCCTTTATCTCAATGACACCGCATCACAAGCTGCTACCGCCACCTACAAGTGATGCATCCTCCACTACACTACACAGTTTGGCCTCAAAACGTTCGTAATACGACAAAGTCCTTCATCAAGTCTTCGTGGATTTTTCAGTTCGGTACCCGTCTACCACTTGATCTGAGATTTATGCACGATCACCGTTAATACCTCGAGCATCATCTAAATATAGACCCATGTGAAAGTATGACTACCACACGACTATCAAAAGCAACGCACAACTTCACCTCACCGCTTACCTATGGATTAGACTCTTTAACCATTACTCGCTTACTATTATAAACCACCCAGCCACCCAATTGATTAGTATTTCTATCATTTAATATCCCTCTTATCACAATATTACCACCCTTCTTCACTATCAAAGCTCTGCCTCGAATCTATTAAGTGCAACTAGGATAACCTAACTGACCAAGACAAATGAAATAAGCAGACCGATCGGTATATGTCGCATGTTAGTGGCTTATCTAACCACACAATCAAACATATGAAACTGAACAGATCTAATACCACAAACTAGCAACTCTACTCTATTTGCGGTCTACTGAAATTTGTTTGTGATCTATAAATCAGAAACATGTAAATCATTCTATTTTATGTTGTAGTCAATGATGATTATCATATGAAAAGAAGATACAAAAGGAAGATACATAGAAGCCACCTTATAACAAAAGGCAAAATGCAATCCATTGATATATATATATATATATATATATATATATATATATATATATATATATATATATATATATATATATATATATATATGTATGTATGTGTGTGTGTGTGTGTGTGTTCTCTTCTTTTTAGAAGATAACACAATTTTGTTTTCAAAAAAAAAAAAAATTAAAAAAAAAAAAAAGGCAAAATGCTTTTGTTTTTCATGAGACTCAATCCATTGATCTTTTTCTATGTACTGTTGAATCCACATATACATATGTAAATAGATGCCTATAAGTTGTTGTCATAAGAATCATACCAAAACCAGTTGTTGCAATGTTTTTTATTTATGCTTGTCTTCTTGTAAAGCAATAAACGCATTTATCTTCTGTGCGGACATTCATTGTTTACAATGGAATGTGACTCAAATAGAAATTTAAGCGATTTCATGTAAATTGTGGATCTATGGTTTAATATAGAATAAGGAGGAACCGATGCCTTTTTATTCTCATTGTCCACTTTCTCTAGGTAATTGTAGCGATCATGCCACTACCGATATCGGACTGCTTTGAGAGGTCCCTAGATTTCATACTATAAGCTCGCATGATGCATGCTGACTACATGAATAATAGCAAACCAAATCACTTGTTCCCAAAATCCCCTGTCCTCTGTATCCAACCAATCAGAACTCCTGATTTCCACCATTTTTCAATTAAGTCATCTTTCTCTCACCGATTTAATTGCAAAAAATTGAAAAAATCAAGAATCTCGATTGGTTGGATACAGGGGGATTGAGAAATTTAAGTATAGAGGATTTGATCTCGAATAATAGACTTATGACTCTCATCTAAACAGTTCCAAATTATGAAACAAATAATTGAAGTTCACATGCATTGCATATAGTAGCTACATTGATTTTATCGATTCAAATAGCATGAAGGCTAATATGATCCATCTCCTGAGATTAAAAGTAGGTTTGTTATCCTAATTATTTTTTCTAGCATAGATGAAATAACTCAAAATTTACATGAATTAAAATAACGACTTACAAACATTCAAGCAAATACAAATCTGCATATATGGTTTCTTTTTTAGCTCAAACTTGACATGTAAAACAAACAATCTATATTCTAGTGGTAAAATCATTGTCATTTATCTACACTGTCATAAGAAACTGAAACATTTAAGCTCGTTAAGTGTACACAACCATTAACCATATCATCTAGTATCATGTTTCGTAACTATGGGGTTACGGTTATGCATGGTACTTATTCGCTCAAAATAAAGCCACTAGAAATATTAAGGAAGCTACGCCATGGAATATTATATGTGCTGAACCCTGATAATACGTTTGATAAGTACTTCCTTTTCACATCACGCAGAAAAGAGTTTGTAAAAGAACATATTCTACCATGTAATTTATCATGTATTTTAATATTGTAACATGATTACAGACAGTATACTATGCATACAAATCGATATCCAGTATGTCACCCCTGATCACCTTATTCTATATAAACCCTACAGTTCTTGCAATATGTGTATTCAAAATACAATCCTCTGTTTTTCGTGTAATTCATCATTTACCATGGCAGTAGCAAGTCTCTTTTTGTTTAGCTTCATTGTTGCATTAAGCATGGAGAAAGATACTCGATTTTTTTGCAGTGCAGACCCAACTGATGGTTTTACAACTGTTCCATTAACTGAAAGAAATTTACATATGCAATGGCCGTATAATTTAAAACTAAGTGACCGATACAGCTATGCTAATGGAGTACGCAGTCTATGGGTTTATTCAACTGACAAACCATTCAACTCTGGAACCAGAACCAAACCACTCACTGAAATTCGCATCAGGGTAATTTCGATCTTTTTGGCTAACTCATGCAAGAGGTCTTTTCTATATTATTTTTTTATAGCGTATAACATAAAGTAATTTATGTCAAAGCACTTTGTTCCTCATTTTTTTTCCTTCTCCACATTTCCTCTTAAATACCCACTTTTTCAAACAACCCTACAAAGGATAAATTTTTAGGAAAAAGACTTCCGAAAATTGTCCATGTTCTGAAGGGCACGCATAAATTTTTCAAGTGTGCATGTGCGACCTCTTGGGCACTAATTTGTGCGTGTGCACGTGCATGCACACACGCTTCGATTCAACATCAATATTACAGTTAATAACATGAACCAAAATTCCTTCGATCATGGTTTCAAGACTATCCAGGAAACGAAACACATTAAATTAATAAAGATAAATATTTTTGTTTGGTTATGATACCTTATGGACCCTGCTAACATGATTGGCCCAGTTCTACGAGATAAAAGGTCAAGGACTCATCTTCGAGATCGACACTTGTTGGCATTATTAATCAACAACGTTCTAAACCTTACGGATCGTCAAATTTTATGGAGTAGCCTCTGCTCCACTTTAGGTTGTAATACTGTTATCATTATTCATATTAACTAATTAATATGAATTGTAGGGATATGACTATTCGTCGGGAGTGTGGCAATTTGAAGGTTATGGCTATGTGCCTAGTAATACTAGTGGTGCAACAATTGTGCAAATTCACCGCACTACAGGAGCATCTACGGTGTTTATGTTGGACGCAGTTGAAGGGGACTTGAGATACTACCATAGTTCTTTAGTAGAATCAAATATTTACGATAAATGGATGAGGATAAACGTGATACATGATGTGGATGCTGATAAAATAACGGTATACGTTAATGGTGTCCAGAAATTGGAAATTGAAGGAAATGGGCCAAATACGTTCTATTTCAAGTGTGGAGTATATGCTCAAGTGGATGAATCCCACTACATGGAATCAAGGTGGAGAGATATTAAAATACTCAAGAAATGAAGTTGATCATGTTGTTTCTCAGACATGATCAAAAGATGACAGTGTTATTATATGTATGCTAGCAAATGGGGCGTGCTGTATTGTATTGTAATATTGTAGTGTGTTTATGTCAAAAATCTTTTACATAACACTAAGCTGTCTGTTTCTTATATGCACTGTGCTGATAAGCTTTGGGTAAACGAAATTGTAGATTTTACAGAAAAAATAAGCTTTCTATGATAAGAAGAAAATAAACAAATTCAGATTTATCCGATTCACCCATTTTTTAACATGTAAAAGAGAAGGCGTAATTAGAGGGAAATAAAGGGTCATATTTGACACATAACAACATTAGTATTCAATAAATTTGACAAGGACATTTGCAACCCGTAGAGGTCAATCATCCATGTAAAAATAGACCAACAATGTCATGTGATTGTGATATTCAAGGAACGCCAAGATCATGCGTACAAACAAAGTTACAATTTCTCTAATATATCCTTCCGAGTTACAAGAGCTTGAATGCGGCCTGCAACACTCCCGGCCCTTATACCTACTGAAGCCCAACTTCACATCATAACGTTATTCTGCATGTATAAATACATTGTCAAGACAGTGTTTTGTATCTATCAAATTACATTTGTACAATTCTGTTTCTTCTCGGGTGATTCCTTTTTTACACGAGCTGGTCATGATCCTTCACCTACCCATTGATCTCCGACACCAACTTTCAAACCAGACATGGATCTGATCAACCTCGAACTTCATTCATATTGAACCCAGGTCTTTCAATCTATGGCGTTTTCTTCTTCTTTTTATTTCCCTTTTACCATCAATCAACGCTAGCGCTCTTCATCCTTCATTCTCAGTAACAGTGGCAGCGCTATCCGGCTCTCAACCATCTTTTCAGCCCAACTGCCGATATGTTGGGTAAACTTTAAATGCATTATTAATGGAGAATAATAAAATGAAGGGACAAGTGTCTTTATATGTGAAAAGGTAAGAGAAGTTAATGGTCTTTTATGTTCATTGATCAAGGGATGTGTCTTTAGAGTCAAGAGTCATGTTCGTTCGTTAAGTGTTGTGTCTGTTTGTTTTAAGAGTCATGTTAATTAATGTTGTGTCTTTTGAAAAGTCATGTTAACCACTATATATATGAGTAGTCATTTAGTTGTAAGGGATGAAGCACCCAAGTAAGAGTGTTGTAAGGGAAGTAAAAGTAAGCAAATTATAAAAAAAATGTTCTTTCTCAAATAAAATACAAAATTTTCTCTTCTCATTTTTTTAAATTAGTATCAGAGCTTGTTAGAATTTGATATAGAGAGGAGTAAAGGGAGATTGAACATAGAATAATTAAAGGACTACATTGTTATTTCATTACACTGAAAATGGGAAATACAAAGCTTTAAATAGAAAAATAAAATATCCTAATCATTCCTAAACTCAAGTTAAAATAATTTAAACCGGTCCACTAAAAAAAGGAAGACTTGATCTAATCTAAAATAATACTTTGAATCATTCACTAACAAAACCCCTTGATTCAAAGTTATTGAGATAGTAAACGAAGCACTTCTCTTCGATTTGTGATGCCCTTCTCATCACCTTCAATTGTTGAAGCACGTCTCTTCAACTCTACTCTTTGAATATTGGAGCACTTCTCTTCATGGTGCACTTCTCACCCATAACTCTAAAATAAATTCTCTTCCATAGCCACTTGTGCCATGTTCTCTTGCTCTTCATCTTTGAATTGTTTAAAAAACTGATTTTTTTTTCTCGCTCTCTAGAGATCTCTCTGTCCCCTCTCATCAACCTTTATTTTTTATGAAACAAAACAACAAAATAAAAACTCATTGAAACTCTTTTCTCCTTCTCCTCTCTAACCTAGCTCCGATACCATGTTGTAATTTTATTATTATTTTATTTATCCTCTTATTATCACAAAACCAATTGGTTATGTGATGAGGAACATCTTAGTTTATATCCAGGATTTTAGTTCAGTATTTCCCGATGTGGGACAACTTTGAAGCACCATTTTAGCAGAGCTTCAGTTTCTTCAAATTGGTATCAGAGCCTAGGTTGAAACTATGGTATTTTTATTCTTCTCATTGTTCGTTCTCACAAAAGAAAATTTCGAAAAGTGGAGTAGTAGAAAGAAAGAAGAGTTAATCTCTAAAGGACTATGGGAGATTGTTGAGAGTGACCAAAAGACGTTAAAAACATGACGAATAAAGAGAGTGAGACATTCACAAAGTTGAGATGGAAAGATCGTCGTGCACGTGCTGCAATGAGTGAGAACGTCGATGAAGAAGCTTTTGACCATATTAATGGAGAAAAAATGGCAAAAGATTCGTGGAATTTGCTGAAAGAGGTTTATGCAAATGATTACAAAGGAGAAGATGAAGACGAAGTTGATGAAGAAGATGAAGAAGATATCGAAAGATTCAAAGCGGTGCTGATGGGAAAGAAAATTGCTAATGAAAAAGAAGACGAAGAGGAGGTCAAAGAAGAGGATGAAAGCAATTTTGATGAGGACAAACCTGATGTTGATGCTGAAAATGCTGTTGAGGAGAGGCTACAACTGAAAAAAAGATTGATATATTCTGGAAAGACACTAAAGAAGAAAGTTGCTAAGAAGAAAGCTATACCAAAATCAGAAGATGGTAGCAACTATGAGAAGATTTCAGAGAAACGGAAGTCAACTAGGACAGCAGATGTCGTGAGGCAAGCAGAAAGAGAAGCTATGTGTGAAGCGATACAAGCAACTAGGAAGCCAATTAAGAGGAAGAAGGAGACTGCAGACAAATGGATGTCTCAAGATAAAATGCTCCTCGAAGCTGCTGCAAAGGATAAAGAACCGAAGGACAAAGGTAAGAAGATAAATAATATAAGACAAGGAGAAAAATGGGATGCTGTCAATCTGTTGAAACCAATGTTGACTAGAGGGCAACTGAGGTGCATTGGTGCAAACACGTTGGAAGAGTACAGGGAGTATGTTGAAAAAGATGCTGCTGCTAAGGAGGAAACGCCTCCGTATGCTGATTTGGTCGATGACATATACAAAACCCCTTGGAGAAATAAAGCATTTAAGTTTACGGGGGAGTTTTGTTGGGTAAACTTTAAATGCATTATTAATGGAGAATAATAAAATGAAGGGACAAGTGTCTTTATATGTGAAAATGTAAGAGAAGTTAATGGTCTTTATGTTCATTGATCAAGGGATGTGTCTTTAGAGTCAAGAGTCATGTTCGTTCGTTAAGTGTTGTGTCTGTTTGTTTTAAGAGTCATGTTAATTAATGTTGTGTCTTTTGAAAAGTCATGTTAACCACTATATATATGAGTAATCATTTAGTTGTAAGGGATGAAGCACCCAAGTAAGAGTGTTGTAAGGGAAGTAAAAGTAAGCAAATTATAAAAAAGTGTTCTTCCTCAAACAAAATACAAAATTTCCTCTTCTCATTTTTTCAAATTGGTATCAGAGCTTCAGTTTCTTCACGATATCCATTGTCAAAAGGATTTCATGCCGGATCTCTATGACATCATCCGGTAATCCCTTGATGGATCTCGCTTCTCCGAAGATGAAGGCAGCTTACAGCTCCTACTAATTGGGTTTGAAAAAGGGTATTGTCATTGTGGATGTTGATCTTAGGAATAGGAGCTATATGATTTATATATATTGAATCTGGATTAATTGATCAGCCCAATCTTCTGCAGAGGCATGTAAAAGGGAAGAGAGTTCTAGTGGTAACAAAGTTACAAACACTACAGTCGCTCCTTTGTATCCCCAGAAAGTGATAGATGCTCTAACATATGAAAATTTGAATGTCTCGGTTGAGAATGTGATACTTCATGATGGTCAGCAGTACAAGAACATGGATACATTGATGAAAGTATTTGACAAAGGCATAGAAAGTAGGCTTGACCGGCATTCAACTTTCGTTGCCCTAGGTGGGGAGGTGATAGGCGATATCTGTGGATTCGCCACCACAGCTTTTCTTCATGGTATTAATTTCATTCAAATTCCAACAACTCTGATGGCTCTGGTGGATTCATAGGTGGGAGGAAAAACAAGAATAAATCATCCACTGGAGAAAAATCTAATCGGTGCATTTTACCAACCATAATATGTTCTGATAGACATCGACAATTTGAACACATTACCCGATATGTTTAATCAAATGCTTCAAAAAGATATTTTAGTATGCATGCTTATCTTACGTATTTAATTAGTCTTAGTAATCTTAGTAGTCCTAGTCTATTGATCATATCTAGAAGGTAGGATCTTTCATGTTATCAGCATAGTTGTGAAGAACGAACCGTACATCAAACCATGGTAGTGCAAGGTTGTCGTGGCTCAGCCGGTTAGACCGTGAGAACCGCATTGATAGTTTATTTCTATTTTTCGATTTAAACATAAAATTATTTTAAATATATATAAACTTTAACCAATTATGACAAACACTCGTGCACAAACTAGTTGTGACACTTTGACATGATCCAATAAGTCATGACTTCAATTTTCATCTTCAACCCACTTGTCATGTAGTATATTATATACTAATTGATATAATTATATAACAGCTTATCATAGCAAAGTTGTAAATTTACTGATTTTTTATATTGAAAGAGGATTTGTTCAACAATAGTTCGTAAAATGTACATAATAATGAATTATATCATCCAAAATTTAATGACAATTGCTATGAAAGTATTTGTTAAATCTATTATGTCAAAAAATGAAGAGTGAAACAATTATTATTTTTCTAAATTTGAAGAACCATGAGGTTCGGAGTGTCGGAATAGAGGTTTTTACAGAGTTTTGAGGTTAAACCGTGGGTCTGTGCACACGTAAGGTTATTTCATTTTCAGAACCGTGGCGCTCCAAGGTCGAAGGTTAACCGCGGTCGAACCGATGTTGAGTTGGGTCTTTAAACACTGGTTACCAGAATGTACTAGCCTATTATAAGAGGCTGTCATTTTCTATTGAATAAAATATCCAACAAGTAATTTTTTATTATATTAATTCTTCTGCACATATTTTGTTCTATTCCAACATATTCTTTGGTATCAGAGCCAGTAAAGTAAAGTGAAGGTCACGTGCAGGCTTCATTTATTTCTCCTCTAAAACAAAAAGAAAAAAAAATTAGTTTTTTTTTGTTATGGCCAACAATGGAGTCAGTGGTGCATCTAACCCTGCAATTCCTCTATTTAAAGGGGAAAATTATCACCTATGGAGTTTGAAGAGATCTCAATAATTATGGGACATAGTGGAAAACGGGTATGAAGAATCAGCGGAGACTCCAATGGCATCGGACCAGTGTTTGCGTGAGAACCGTAAAAGGGATGCAAAGCTCTATTCTTCATTCAATCCGCATTGGATGATGAAATATTCCCTTGAATTGCAGCATCTTCATCTTCCAAGCAAGCGTGGGAGATTCTCAAAACTGAATATTTCAGCGATAAATGGGTAATTGCTGTAAATTACAAACTCTTCAATCTGATTTTAATACTCTGACTATGAAGGAAGAGGAATCTATACAAAGTTTCTTATCAAAAATCTCTGTGATTGTAAGTCTTTTGAGAAGAGAACATATGGTGAAATTGTTACTGATGAAACAATTGTTAGTAAGGTTTTGAGAAGTCTAAATTCAGACTACAACTACATTGTTACTGCTATATTATATTCTAAGGATCTATCAACCTATACTTTTGATGAGTTAATGAGTTCTTTGTTGTCACATGGAGAACGGTTCAAAGCATCTGATAAAAGTGAAGAGAAAGTTTTGCAAGTAAAGGGAGAATCTTCTCCTATAAAGGGAAGAATGAACATTCAGGTGGCAGAGAATATAACAGAGGAGCTTTTACGGGACGAGGTCGTGGAGGAGGCAGAGGACACGGTCAATTCGGAGGGTGTGGTCAGTTTGTAGGTGCAAAATCTAGGATATATATTCGGTGCCACTATTGCAAAAAAGGTGGTCATAAAGAATCTGAATGTTGGAATAAGTAGAGGGATGAACAGAAGCATGCAAACATCACAGAATCGGCAAATGAGGAGTAATGAAGATAATACAGCCGTTACAATAGAGCCGTTAGAGTGTGAACACGTTTTTATCATATTTAGCATGCTTTGTCATTATCTACTAGCCATTAGGCCCATGCATACTTGTTATATTTAATACTAGCCGTTAGGCTCATACATATTTGGTATATTTTGTACTAGCCATTGGGGTCATAGCACTATATATATGTGCTCTTTGTATCATGTTTTGTATCAATAAAAATTGCAATTGTTCCTCTCTAATAACTCTCCTCCTCATCCCTTAATATGGTATCAGAGCCAAAGTGCCGAAAGGCTTAATCATCAAGCAGAAAGTTGTTTTTGTTTTATGGCCAACAACAATGAAGTAACCTCCGCTGTTTCAGGAAGTATGGGGTACAGCGCTCCACCTAACCATCATGACCCGATTAAACCAAAAAGCCAAATTATCACCACATCTCTAGACGAAGACAATTACATTCTATGGAAATATCAAGTAGAGATCGCTTTAAGAGGGTATGATTTACTACAGTACATTAATGGGACAATAACAGTCCCACCAGCGACGATAACCAATTCGGAAGGAGAAATCGTGCCTAACACAGACTACACAAAGTTTCAAAAACAAGACAGCCTCCTCCCCTCATGGCTCCTATCGTCAGTAAGTTCGAATTTATTATCACAAATAGTTGGATGTAGCACGTCTTATGAAATATGGAAAACAGTTGAACAAATTTTCAGTTCACAATCAGCTGCTAGAATCATGCAATATAGAAGGGAATTACAAAATTCTAGAAAAAAGGAGGCAAGCATGAAAGAATACTTAGGAAAAATTAAAAATCTGTGTGACAAACTAAATGCTGTTGGCCATAAGATCAGCGACAATGAGCAAATCCTATTTATTATTGGTGGATTAGATGAAGAATACGAATCTCTAGTAACTGTGCTAGACACACAACAAACCTTACCTGATTTACAGTTCGTTCGATCAGCACTCCTTGCTCATGAAGGCAGAATCGACCAAAGAAAAACAACACAAAATAAGTTCTCTACCAATTATACCACAGTCAGAAATAAGCAGATACAAGGAGATAACAACAACTATCGTGTGAAATGTCAAATATGCCAAAAGTTTGGTCACATGGCGAACAAATGTTACTTCAGGTATAATTCAGACACAGGTAGACAACAGGCAAGCCAAAATTACTCTTCACAAAGAAGAGCATAAGCAAATATGGCAACAACAGGGAATTCAACTCAAAATAATAATAATGCAAACCGAAGACATAATGCTGCAGATGATGATGAAGTAAAAAATGAAGACAATGGCTTCGAAGAATGGTACCCTGACTCAGGAGCAACTCACCACATAACTAGAAATCTTCAAATTTTAAACATTGGGAGCAGAAATTACTCAAGTATGAGAAATTTGCATATGGGTAATGGTAGTACTGCTAGTATCACACACATAGGCAAAGGGACTATTTTTGGGAAAAGACAACTCAAATTAAACAGTCTTCTTAGGGTACCTAAGATTAATAAAAATTTGTCAAGTGTATCAAAATTTGCCAACGACCATACTGTTTACTTTGAATTTCATCCTAAGTTTTGTTTAGTTAAAGATTCCCTAAATCATGAAATATTACTTCGAGGTAACCTATACGATGGTTTATACAAATTCAAGACTGCAAACTCAAGTGGAGAATTCTGGTACAACAATATAGATGCTAGTAGTGACAATGACTGTATTAGGAATAGTTGCAATAACGTTGATTATGACAATAATAGCAGTGAATGTATCATGATTAATTCTTGGCATGTAAAATTAGGACATCCTAATCTGGAAACTGTTAAGACTGCTCTGCGTAATAATAACATTCATTATAAAAATGTACCTATCAAACACACATGCACGCACTGCCAACTCGGCAAGAGCCACAAGCTCCCTTTTAGTGATTCTGAAACCAGCTATAATGAGCCACTGGAACTTATAGCCGCTGACTTATGGGGACCCGCGCCTCTAAATTCATATCAGGGACACAAGTATTATCTTTCTTTTGTGGATGCTTATTCTAGATATACTTGGATATACATGCTGAAAACTAAATCAGAAGTTTGCAATACAGTTATGCAATTTATAACTCATGTCGAAAAACAAATGAACAGTACTGTTAAGGTTGTTCAGACAGATGGGGGAGCTGAGTTTAAACCTCTAACTAATTACTTTCTCAAAAGAGGGATCAAACATAGATTAACTTGCCCGCATACGTCCGAACAAAACAGTTTAGTCGATCGAAAACATCGAAACATAGTAGAGACTGGTCTAACTTTGTTATCACAAAGCTCATTACCCATGAAATATTGGAATGAAGCTTTCTACACATCTGTATTCCTCATTAACAAGTTGCCAACCAAAGTCTTAAACAATAAAAGCCCTCATGAAATGATATACAGTGTTAGACCAGAATATGGTTTTCTGAAAGCCTATGGGTGTCTATGTTTTCCATGTTTGAGAGATTATAACAATCATAAACTTAGTATGAGATCAAGCCCATGCACATTCATCGGGTATGCACAAAACCAAAAAGGTTATAAGTGCATGGACAAAATTGGAAAAATATATGTTTCTAGACATGTGATATTTGACAAAAACAAGTTTCCTTATGCAGAAAAGCAAATCGGCAAAAAGGATGGGGAACAAAGCATAAACAATAACATACGGTTCGAGCCATTCATTACTGAACCACCTTCAATTGATAGAAATGAAGAGCAACAACGTACAAGCAATTTAAACACCCAGGAAGAAACTATGGATCGAACAAATGAGCAAACCAATGAGACACACAATGACTCAGAAGATACAAACATACATCAAAACATGCAGTATAGTGAAGATACAGAAAACAACAACCATGTTGACACTACCAGCAACAATGATACACAGCAGCAAACACCACCACAATCAACTGGACATCACATGATCACCAGGTCAAAGAGAGGAATCTTCAAACCCAAAGTATATAATTTTTCTGCCAGTGAGATCGAACCATTGAATTTCACTCAGGCTATAAGATCAAACAAATGGAAGGAGGCAATGGACACTGAATATAAAGCTCTCATAAAAAACAACACTTGGAGCTTAGTGACTCAACCAAAACACAAAAATGTGATTGGTTGTAGGTGGACATACAAAATAAAAAGAAAAGAAGATGGATCTATTGACAAATACAAGGCCAGACTGGTTGCAAAAGGTTACGCGCAACAATTTGGTTTTGATTTCAATGAAACTTTTTCCCCAGTCATAAAACCCACAACCATCAGAATTATACTAACCATTGCTCTAAACAAAGGATGGAATGTGAGGCAACTGGATGTCAACAATGCTTTTTTGAATGGGGAATTGACTGAAGAGGTATACATGCAACAGCCTGAAGGATATGGTACTGGTGATAAAGTATGCAAACTACACAAAGCAATATATGGCTTAAAACAAGCTTCGAGAGCTTGGTATGAAAAGCTAAAGTCAACTTTGTCTAACATGGATTTCTCACAAGTTAAATCGGACAATTCTCTATATATGAAGAAGGGCATACATGGAACTGTGTTCATTCTAGTATACGTTGACGACATGCTAATAACAGGAGATAACAGCGAAGAAATAAACAGAATCGTACGCAAGCTGGATCAAAATTTCGCCATTAAAGACTTGGGGGAACTAAAAAATTTTCTTGGAATACAAGTGATTAGGAAAAACAAGGGTGAATTAATATTATCCCAACAAAATTATATCACTGAAATACTGCAAAGAGCAAATATGCACAAGGCAAACCCATTACCTACGCCTATGATTAGTAACCTAAGACTATCTAAGCATAAAGGAGAAGCTATCGACAATGCCAAACAATATAGAAGCATAATAGGAGCGTTACAATACGCAACTATTACTCGACCAGACATATGCTACAGCGTCAATAAACTCAGTCAATACATGCAAAACCCTTTATCAGAACATTGGATGGCATTAAAGAGAGTGTTACGATACTTACAAGGCACAAAACATTACGGTATACGCCTAAATTCAGAAAAGGAACTTAACTTATAGTGCTTTAGCGATGCCGATTGGGACAACGATATTGACGATCGAAAGTCTGTCTCAGGATACTGCGTTTACCTCGGTTCCAATATCATTTCCTGATGTACGAAGAAACAACAGACCACATCAAGATCTAGCACAGAGGCTGAGTACCATGCACTGGCAAGCGCTACAGCCGAAATCATGTGGATAGAATCACTGATGGAGGAGCTTGGTTTCACTCCAAGACGAAAGCCGGTCATTTGGTGCGATAATAAGAGCACAGTATCTTTATCTCTAAACCCTATTCAACATTCAAGGACGAAACATCTTGAAATTGATCTCCACTTTGTGAGAGAAAGAACGCAATCAGGAAGACTTGCAATATGCCATGTGCCTGCATACTATCAGAGAGCAGATGCTCTCACAAAGGCCCTTTCGACCAAAAATTTTATCAGAATGAGAGAGGAACTTCGCGTTATCAGTGCAGGCGGAAGCCAGAATGAGCAAGGAAACCCTTGTTCGAACTGAGGGGGCATAATGAAGATAATACAGCTGTTACAATAGAGCCGTTAGAGTATGAACACGTTTTTATCATATTTAGCATGCTTTGTCATTATCTACTAGCCGTTAGGCTCATGCATACTTGTTATATTTAATACTAGCCGTTAGGCTCATACATATTTGGTATATTTTGTACTAGCCGTTGGGGTCATAGCACTATATATATGTGCTCTTTGTATCATGTTTTGTATCAATAAAAATTGCAATTGTTCCTCTCTAATAACTCTCCTCCTCGTCCCTTAATAAGGAGAGCAACCTATTCATGGCTCATGCAAGCAAAATATGGCGGAATAGATGGTGTATGGTTCATCGACAGTGGATGCAACAACCACATGTCTGGCACAAGATCGCTGTTTAAAAATCTTGATGAAACTAAAAAAACGGAGGTCCAACTTGGCAAAGGCAAGCCAATTCAAGTAGAAGGCAAAGATACAGTTGCTCTCAAAACTGAATGTGATCATGTTAAGCTTATTTATGATGTGCAGTATGCTCCATGTCTCGCTCATAATTTGTTAAGTATGGGACAGCTGATACTAAGTGGTTATTCTATTGTATTTGATAATGAGTCATGCAGTATTCAACATAAGCAATATGGTAGCAAAATTTTCCATGTACAAATGACTTCAAACAAAATGTTTTCACTTGATGTGTCAACTGGTGTAGATAGTAGTGCATTGGTGGTTAAGGAAAATTTGGAGTCTAATCTATTGCATCTCAGATACGGTCATTTGAATAATAGAGGGTTGCAGCTGTTAGCAAGCAAAAACATGGTTGTTGGATTGCCAAAAATTCGTGATCATAGTTTTCTGAAGGATGCGTGTATGGAAAGCAAGCTATATCATCATTCCCTGTAGGTAAATCATGGAGAGCCTCGATTCATCTTGAACTCACACATGCTGATTTGTGTAGTCCAATGTTTGTCGAGTCACTTGGAGGGAGTCGACATTTTTTGTTGTTTATTGATGATTACAGTCGCATGAGCTGGGATTTTTTCCTGAAATATAAATATGAAGCATTTGAGTATTTTAAGAAGTTTAAGTCTTTGATTGAGAAACAAAGTGGTTGTCCAATCAAGACCCTACGCACTGATCGAGGAAGGGAGTTTGTATCATATGAGTTTAGTGCATATTGTGAGGAAAATGGAATTCACACAGAGCTTACGGCACAATGCTCGCCGCAACAAAATGGTATTACGGAGCAGAAAAATCGTACTATTGTAGAAATGGGTAGAAGAATGATGAAGGCAAGAGGTGTTCCGAAGCAGTTTCAGGGAGAAGCAGTAGCTACATATGTCTATCTTCTCAATATTTCTCCCATAAAAGCTGTCTTTAATCAGACTCCATATGAAGCATGGAAAGGTCGCAAACCCAAGGTGAGTCACTTACGTATTTTTGGTTGTGTAGCTTATGCTTTGATCAATTCTTATCATTCAAAACTTGATGAAAAATCTCAAAAATGTATATTTTTGGGTTATAACACTCAATCCAAAGCATATAAATTATATAACCTTGTAAGTGGCAAAGTTGTTGTGAGTAGGAATGTGAGATTTAATGAAGCAGGAAGTTGGTCTTGGGAAAATGGTACAAATGCAAAAACTTCAAAACTGAAAATTCCAGTAGATGATGTCTATATGATAGAATATGCACTTGCAAACACTAGTCCTCCATTTTCGACAAACAATATCCCACCATCTTCACCAAGCAGTGGCATCGACTCATCTCCATCTAACGACTTGTCCTCAAGTTCCAACTCGAAAACGCCCCTTTGGAAGTTCAAATCTTTGAGAGAAGTATATGAATCATGCTCATTTGTGTTGTATGTACAAGAACCCACACATGTTTTGAGGAAGCTATTGGCAATGAAGCATGGGAAGTTGCAATGAAGGAAGAGATGAGGTCAATTGAACCCAATCGTACATGGGAATTTGTAGAGCTACCAGAAGGTAAGACACCCATCAGACTGCAATGGATGTTCAAATTCAAACATCATGTAAATGGCAAAATTCAAAAGTATAAAGCACGACTCGTTGCTAAAGGCTATGCACAACATTAAGGTATTGATTTTAATGAAAATTTCTCAGCGGTTGCTCATTTTGAACCGGTGAGAACTCTTCTTTCTTTTACTGTAAAACTAAAATTGCCAATTTATCAGTTTGATGTGAAATCAGCGTTTCTAAATGGAGATTTAGAAGAGGAAGTGTATGTAAGTCAGCCTGATGGTTTTGTTGTTAATGGAAATGAGCACAAAGTATACAAGCTTAAGAAAGCTCTTGGGGTTAAACAAGCTCCACGGGCATGGTACAAAAGAATCAACTCATATTTTCCTTTAAATGGATTTATAAGGAGTGAGAATGAGCCTACATTGTATGTGAAAAAGTCAAAAAATGTCAACTTTCTAGTTGTTTGCATTTATGTAGATGATACGATTTATATGGGATCAAAAGCTTTGGTGGCCGAGTTCAAGTCATGCATGCACAAAGAGTTTGAAGTGTCAAGTTTGGGAAGTTTGCAATAATTTCTTGGTTTGGAGGTAAAGCAATCTGGAGATGGCATTTTCTGCTCACAGAAAAAATATGCAAAAGACCTTCTGGTATGCACAATTGTATGGTGGCAGCAACACCCATGAACACAAATGAAAAGTTGCAACTTGAAGATGGAAAAATACCTGTAGACCCGAGTTACTACGTATCAAAGTCTTGTAGGTGGGTTGAATAATTTAACTCATGCTCGTCCTGATATTATGTATTTGGTAAGTGTGTTGTCTAGATACATGCATTCTCCTACCATGCAACACTTGGGTGCCCCAAAAAGAGTATTGCGTTACACTGCTAGAACTTCTGATTTTGGACCTTGGTATTCAAATTTTGCAAGTTACAGCTTGGTTGGATTTAGTGACATTGACTGTGTGACGGTCCGCCCTGCACCAGCCTGCATTTCCTCCAAAAGTGCGTTGTACACATGCCCGACTAGCACAAGACGGTCGTCATAAGAAAGGAAAGAAGGGAATGAACTAATAAAAGAACCTGTAGAATGTCTCCCAGCGCATGGAATAAAATATAATAATAACATAATTGACATAAAACAGGCGAGACAGTGCATAAGCTGATAACTAATAATCAATGTCAACATCAGAGCAGCGGAAATCCAAATACAGCTTATTACAACTTTCCAAATTTACTGTCTCTAACAAAAGAAAACTAAAGTAGAAGATGCACCATCAATGCCCAAGCAGTGATCTTCAACAATACAGGGAGAATACTATATATATTACGTGGAAGCCTCCTGCTCGTCTCCGGATCATCTACCCGTGCATCACCAGCTAACCTGTCTCTAGTCTGCTCGTGTGAGCACCCAGAGTAATAAGAAGAGACATAAAACTCTGGGTCAGACATAAAGCCTGGTATGAGCGATAAGCATCTAAACAGAGTAATAACAGGTATACTAAACCATACCTGAACTTGGACCTGCAACCAAAGAGTTAGTACCACATACCGTACAATACTCCAAGGTGCCATAATAAATAGTGTAAGAATACGGGGGTGGAGTGTGCATGTCACAATGATAGCAAACAAATCATCCATAGCAACCATCCTCACATCTCTCACTCAGAGCGTAAAGCGTACGACATCTACCACTTTGGAACACTAGACAAACTGAGGTAACGACGAATCCCGACTTGTAGAAACCCTGCTGTGACCAAGCCAAACACTTGGAGTCATGACCAAACATTTCAATGACCCACTTCATTGGTCGTAGCCCTTGGTTCTACCGATGCCATAATGGCCCTGAATCCGCCTTCGCACCTCCTACCATAGTGGTCCAAAGCTATAGACGTCGATAACTCCTTGGCACGCGTCCCGCAGCAAAGCCCAATCATGAGGCCCACTCATTGGTTCCCAGCTGGATCCTGAGTCAAAGCTCCTCATTTGGACTTCCTTTGCATCTCGGGTTTTGATCGAATTGGAGTGGGTCTTCAAAAGAGTTGTCGCGCATTAACAGTCTTAGAATTCGGTTCGGTTCGGTAGTCATCACCTTCATCGGTTCGGGTCGGGAGTCATCACCTTCATTGGTTCGGGTCGGTCCTCCTTCCTTGTCATCTTTCCATTCGGTTCGGGTCGGGTACTCCACTTCGGGTCGGGTCGGTGTCCTCCTCCGGGTCGGGTACTCCACTTCGGGTCGGGTCGGTGTCCTCCTCCGGGTCGGGTCGGGTGTCCTTCCTTCCAGGGCTCCGATCCGCTGGCTCATTTCCTCACGTATTCCGATCCGATCCCTCCTTGCCATCAGATCCACGTGGCCTTCCCTCTTGCTAATTCTCCCAAATGTTTACTTCCGATCCGAGCCCTACGTCTCCAAGTCGATCCGATCTGGCCTCCAATTATTCTTCCGATCCGATCCCCTTGTCCACTCCAACTCTAAGAAAACGGCCTTTCTTCTCGCCAAGCCTCCTATGTGCCAAACTCCGGTTCGGGTCGGGTTTCTTGCCCAGTTCACATATCCGATCCGAGCCCCCATCCGATCCGATCCGAAGCCCTGCACAACTTTCTGCGACTTTTCCAGCAACTTGTTTACGCTGTTCGACGACGTTTTTGACAAATCTAACTATTCTAATCAATCACAATTCATGTCAAATAGTCATAACAACATGTAAGAACAACCACAAACACCTAACAACAATTCAAATGAACCAAAATGGATCAAAAGTGGCTAAAACTTCACATTTTCCTATAATCCCTCTTAATCATGTTTAAGCATACGATAAGCAAAACACATCGAAATTAACCCAAATTTCTAACAGAGCCTTAAAACATTATTTTAGAATTTTAAGAATTTTTCCAGAATTTATTTACGTATAAATTCGCTAATCTTCACTAATTACCCTTAATCACCGTAATTATTGCAAAAACTATGCAAATCACTCAACTTGGCCACAAATGAAACACCAAATCTGAAATACTCTCTGTTTGGGTCGAATTCCTATGTATAGCAGCAGCTCCAACCTTGCTTTGTTGCTATTTGGCCTTGCTTTGATGTAGTTTAGGCTTAATCTTCACTAAAATGTGTTTTGGGGTGGTTTTAGAGGATGGATGCCATTACTAAGGTCTCAAGGAGGTTTGTGGCGGCTCAAAACTGAAATGAAAGTGATAACCTAACCCTAATCAGTCCTCCTATACCTCTAAACCCGAAATTCCCCTCTGGGCCTAGCTGCTAATCACCCGGTTAAGCCCAATTAAGCTGTTTTTCACCATCTGAAACTTGTTTCAGCCATATCTCCCAAACGGTGAGTCCGTTTGGCTAATGTGACCACTCTACGGAAAGAGAAACCATCATCCGGAGCCAATGGAAGTGGTTTCAGGTCAAAATTCCTTTCCAGTCAAAAGTTATGGCCAAAACAGTGCCAACTAGGGGTAAAATGGTCATTTAAAAATCGGGAAAAATCATGAACATGGGAAATGACCCCAATAGCCGTCCCCCAAAGTTACATGACCATACGACTTCGTATGAGAAAGAAATAAATATTCTACGATCCTATGATGCGTAGAATGCGGGTCGTTACACTCTCCCCCCCTTAAGAAATTTCGTCCCCGAAATTCCTTAACCCCAAAACATACAAAGGATCCCGCATGCCTAACAACCACATACAACAATCAAACATGCAAAACAAGCAAACAAGCCTATCCTAGCATGCGGAAAACTAAATCGAAGTCAAAATCTTACCAGGCAAAGAGTTCAGGGTGGGACTTCCTAATAGTCTCCTCTGTCTCCCAAGTACAATCATTCTCGTCCTCGCCTCACTGTACCTTGACTAGCTTCACCGCCTTCCTTCGAAGTTGCTTCATGTCGTGCTCGACAATACGGGCCGGCTTGCGGTTCCCAACCGCCTCGGGTTCTACTTCGAAGTCCTCTAACTGATCAGGTGAAATAGTCATATCTGAGTCGTGAACGAACTTCCTTAGTTGGGAAACATGAAATACGTCGTGAACTCCCGCCAACTTCTCCGGTAAGTCAATTCTGTATGCCAAATTCCCGACTAGTTCAAGAACAGGGAATGGGCTAACAAATCTTGGTGCCAACTTGCCTCTCCTGCCAAATCGTATTACGCTCTTTAACGGAGAAATCTTGACAAACACCAAGTCGCCAACGGAGAATTTTAAGTCTCTTCTCCTCTTATCAGCATAACTTTTCTGCCTATCCTGGGCTGCCTTCATTCGTTGTTGAATGATCTTGATTTTATCTGAAGTTTCCCTCACCACATCTGGTCCAAGCATAAACTTCTCACCAGTCTCTATCCAACATGATGGTGAGTTACACGGTCTTCCGTACAAAGCTTCAAACGGAGCCATACCGGTACTGGATTGGTAGCTATTATTATATGCAAACTCTACTAGATGCAAATGGTCATCCCATGATCCACCAAAATCCAATATACATGCTCTCAAGAGATCTTCCAAAATACGGTTCACCCTCTCCGTCTGACCGTCGGTCTGAGGATGATATGCGGTACTGAGATGTAATTCTGACTCTAGAGCCTCTTGTAAGCTCTTCCAAAACCCACTGGTGAACAACGGGTCTCGGTCGCTCACAATGCTTTTAGGTACTCCATGAAATCTCACTACCCACTTCATATACAATTCTGCTAACTTAGCTGCCGTTCTGGTCGATTTGACTGGTATAAACCTTGCACTTTTAGTCAATCGATCCACAATCACCCAAATGCCATCATGTCCCGATCTAGTCCTTGGTAAACCATCGATGAAATCCATCGAGACTTGCTCCCATTTCCATTCGGGAATTTCTAATGGTTGCAACAACCCACTAGGTTTCTTTTGCTCGGCTTTAACTAGCTGGCAATTCATGCACTTGGATATAAGCTTCCCAACGGCTCTTTTCATCCCTTCCCAGTAGTAAGTCTGCTTCATATCTCGATACATCCTGTTACCACCGGGGTGTATAGTTAGCTTTGAGTGATGACATTCTCTAAGCACTTCATCCCTCAATCCATTGACATTGGGTACAACAAGCTTTCCATTCTTTCTAAGCCATCTATCTCGATCAAGCCCATACTTGTTCATCTCCTCATCGATACCCATCTCTAACTTGGAGATGATTTCCAATAGGTTAGGATCGTCATTCTGACTAGAGCCGATCCGTTCAATCAAAGTGGGCCTGATCGTCAAACTTGCTAACATTTCTGGATCCAATTCACACTTTGGTCTGAAATCAAACCCCGCGATAAACTCCAGTTGCTTCCATTCAAGGAACATAGCCCCTAGGCTGGCATGTCTCCTACTCAATGCATCAGCCACCGCATTGCCCTTTCCCGGTGTGTATGCGATGTAAAAATCATAGGAAGCTAAGAACTCTAACCATCTCTGCTGACGGAGATTCAGATCTTTCTGAGAGAAGAGATACCTTAACGACTTATGATCTGTAAACAACTCAAATCTTTCTCCCAAGAGATAGTGTCTCCACATCTTTAATGCGAACACGATTGCTGCCAATTCTAAATCATGGGTAGGGTATCTTCTCTCGTGCGGTTTCAATTGCCGACTTGCGTAAGCTACAACCCTACCGCTTTGCATCAATACAGCACCCAGTCCGGTACCACAGGCATCCGTGTATACCGTCATCTCTTCATCCCCCTTAGGAATGACTAACACTGGTGCACTTGTCAACTTTTCTTTTAGATTCTTGAATGCATCCTCGCACCTTTCGTTCCAAACAAAAGCTTGATTCTTCTTTGTCAACTGAGTCAACGGTGCTGCTATCTTGGAGAAGCCTTGGATAAACTTACGATAATATCCCGCTAATCCCAAGAAACTTCTTACGTCTGTTGCACTCTTGGGCGTAGACCAATCTTGCACCGTAGCCACCTTAGCAGGATCCACGGCGATACCATTTTCTGAAACAACATGGCCCAAGAATCTCACTTCCTTCCTCCAGAAATGACACTTAGAAAACTTTGCTTTCAATTGGTGTTTCCTCAACACCTCCATCGCTGTCCTCAAATGTTCCTTGTGTTCTTCCTCGTTCCTTGAGTAAACCAAAATATCATCCACGAACACAAGAACATACTTATTCAACTGATCTCTGAATACCCTATTCATAAGATCCACAAAATATGCCGGGGCATTAGTCAGCCCAAATGGCATAACCAACCATTCATAAAATCCAGACGGCGTCCGAAATGCCGTTTTAGCTATACTCTCAGCTTCCACTCTAAGCTGATGAAAACCTGTCGCGAGATCCAACTGAGAAAATACTCTCGCGCCACTCAACTGATTGAACAAATCATCTATCCGCGGTAGAGGATACTTGTTCTTCCTCGTCACTTTATTCAACTTGCGGTAGTCTACACACAAACGAAGGGAACCATCTGCCTTGGTAGCAAACACAACTGGTGCTCCCCATTCAGAAACACTCCTTCTGATAAATCCCTTCTTCAAAAGATCGCTGACTTGCACCTCGAGCTCTCGCTGCTCCCTTGGTGCCATACGGCGAAGTGGCATCACTATAGGCCTGGCATCCTTTATCAAATCAATACGAAACTCAATCTCTCGGTGTGGTGGAAGTCCGGTCACTTCTTCGAAAACATCCGGATACTGGCCAACCACGGGCAAACCTGACAACTCACTATGCGGAATGTCGAGGGAGTTTAGAAAACTAGCCAATACCCCCTCACTGGGTAGACCACCAAACACTATCCTCCTCCCATCATCCGCTCTAGCTGTCACCAAAAAGCCCTCACAGTCTACCACCACCCCGTACCTTCGGAGCCAATCTACTCCCAAAATAATGCCAAACCCAGTAAAGCCCAAAACAAAGCAATCACAAACAAACATGCATCCATGACTCGATAAGACCACATTACGACAAATCATGCTAAGGCTAGTCGAACCACCAATCGGGTTCGTCACTACTAAAGGTCTATCGACAATCTCGGGCTCCAATCCCAACCTATCTACCAGGTCACTAGATATGAAAGAACTGGAAGCTCCGGTATCAAACAAAACTCTAACAGGAACATCATAAACAGAAAGCATACCTTGAATGACGACATTCTTTCCCTTCTCCGCCGCTGTTGGGGCATTCGACGAAGAAGGAATAGCATTAAGAGCGTAGGCTTTCACCATTTGCTTTTCCTTAGGGGGCTGTGGACACTTGTCCTTGTGATGTCCCATTTGGCCACAGTTGAAGCACTTCCTATCCGCTGGCTTGGCCCGACAATTACTAGCATAATGGCCCTTCTTACCACTGCTGAAGCACTCAACATCTTGCTTATTCTTTTTCTTCTGGCCATCCTTAGCTTGGTTCTGCTTTCTCTTATTCTGGGAACCACCCTTGCCTCCACCACTTGCTTGTGGCTTTGGCTCATCTGCGGATGCAACCTCAGTCTTCGACTTAGGGTAGAGACTTTCTGATCTTAATGCTTTCCCCACAATCGATTCAAACGTCTCATCGATGTGGTTAATAAGTTTTTCCCCCAAGTACTGATCCAAACCAGTTATGAATTTCTCATTCTTTTTCTCGGTAGTATCAATAAGAGATAACCCATATTTTGACAAAGTGTCAAATTCAGCAATATATTCCGAGACAGCTCTGCCATTCTGCTTGAGCTCCAAGAATTTCTTAAACAGCATTGACTTCTGAGCAGCTGGAATGAACTTCTCACTGAAGCGAGCTTTAAACTGCTCCCAAGTAATCTGATCTTCGGGAGTGGCTGCCTTTATAGCATTCCACCAATTCATTGCCCGCCCTTGCAGCTTACGGGACGCTAGCTTTCTCTTCATCGCATCCTCGATACCCAAATCCTCGAAGATACGTTCGCAACTATCCACCCAATCCTGAACATCCGTAGCCGACTCCGTTCCATGGAACGGCTTCCCACCAAGGCTAGTATAATCCTTATTCAGCTTGGCGAAGTCGACTCTTGGCGCCTGCACCATTGGACCACCACCATTTCCACCATTGGGGGCTGCTCTCTGTACATCTCTAAGCATCTCTCTCATGAGGTCGGTAAACATCGTCCTCATGTCAGCAGCATTCCCATTATTGGCTCCCCTACCAGTACCTTTAGTATATCGGCTCATCGTCAATCTGAAAAAGGAAACGATTAACGACTCCATAGTGGTGCTAGTGTAGTACGACTTCATCCTTATACTAGTAATAGTATATATATATAGCTTTTAAAAACCAAACTAATCACAAATACGCTCTCTCGTATACGTATATTATCTCTCCCCGATAGCTTCCCTAGGTTAACTACGCAACCTAGAGCTCTGATACCAAGTGTGACGGCCCGCCCCGCACCAGCCTGCATTTCCTCCAAAAGTGCGCTGTACACATGCCCGACTAGCACAAGACGGTCGTCATAAGAAAGGAAAGAAGGGAATGAACTAATCAAAGAACCTGTAGAATGTCTCCCAGCGCATGGAATAAAATATAATAATAACATACTTGACATAAAACAGGCGAGACAGTGCATAAGCTGATAACTAATAATCAATGTCAACATCAGAGCAGCGGAAATCCAAATACAGCTTATTACAACTTTCCAAATTTGCTGTCTCTAACAAAAGAAAACTAAAGTAGAAGATGCACCACCAATGCCCAAGCAGTGATCTTCAACAATACAGGGAGAATACTATATATATTACGTGGAAGCCTCCTGCTCGTCTCCGGATCATCTACCCGTGCATCACCAGCTAACCTGTCTCTAGTTTGCTCGTGTGAGCACCCAGAGTAATAAGAAGAGACATAAAACTCTGGGTCAGACATAAAGCCTGGTATGAGCGATAAGCATCTAAACAGAGTAATAATAGGTATACTAAACCATACCTGAACCTGGACCTGCAACCAAAGAGTTAGTACCACATACCGTACAATACTCCAAGGTGCCATAATAAATAGTGTAAGAATACGGGGGTGGGGTGTGCATGTCACAATGATAGCAAACAAATCATCCATAGCAACCATCCTCACATCTCTCACTCAGAGCGTAAAGCGTACGACATCTACCACTTTGGAACACTAGACAAACTAAGGTAACGACGAATCCCGACTTGTAGAAACCCTGCTGTGACCAAGCCAAACACTTGGAGTCATGACCAAACATTTCAATGACCCACTTCATTGGTCGTAGCCCTTGGTTCTACCGATGCCATAATGGCCCTGAATCCGCCTTCGCACCTCCTACCATAGTGGTCCAAAGCTATAGACGTCGATAACTCCTTGGCACGCGTCCCGCAGCAAAGCCCAATCATGAGGCCCACTCATTGGTTCTCAGCTGGATCCTGAGTCAAAGCTCCTCATTTGGACTTCCTTTGCATCTCGAGTTTTGATCGAATTGGAGTGGGTCTTCAAAAGAGTTGTCGCGCATTAACAGTCTTAGAATTCGGTTCGGTTCGGTAGTCATCACCTTCATCGGTTCGGGTCGGGAGTCATCACCTTCATTGGTTCGGGTCGGTCCTCCTTCCTTGTCATCTTTCCATTCGGTTCGGGTCGGGTACTCCACTTTGGGTCGGGTCGGTGTCCTCCTCCGGGTCGGGTCGGGTGTCCTTCCTTCCAGTGCTCCGATCCGCTGGCTCATTTCCTCACGTATTCCGATCCGATCCCTCCTTGCCATCTGATCCGCATGGCCTTCCCTCTTGCTAATTCTCCCAAATGTTTACTTCCGATCCGAGCCCTACGTCTCCAAGTCGATCCGATCTGGCCTCCAATTATTCTTCTGATCCGATCCCCTTGTCCACTCCAACTCTAAGAAAACGGCCTTCCATCTCGCCAAGCCTCCTATGTGCCAAACTCCGGTTCGGGTCGGGTTTCTTGCCCAGTTCACATATCCGATCCGAGCCCCCATCCGATCCGATCCGAAGCCCTGCACAACTTTCTGCGACTTTTCCAGCAACTTGTTTACGCCGTTCGACGCCGTTTTTGACAAATCTAACTATTCTAATCAATCACAATTCATGTCAAATAGTCATAACAACATGTAAGAACAACCACAAACACCTAACAATAATTCAAATGAACCAAAATGGATCAAAAGTGGCTAAAACCTCACATTTTCCTATAATCCCTCTTAATCATGTTAAAGCATACGATTAGCAAAACACATCGAAATTAACCCAAATTTCTAACAGAGCCTTAAAACATTATTTTAGAATTTTAAGAATTTTTCCAAAATTTATTTACGTATAAATTCGCTAATCTTCACTAATTACCCTTAATCACCGTAATTAGTGCAAAAACTATGCAAATCACTCACCTTGGCCACAAATGAAACACCAAATCTGAAATACTCTCTGTTTGGGTCGAATTCCTATGTATAGCAGCAGCTCCAACCTTGCTTTGTTGCTATTTGGCCTTGCTTTGATGAAGTTTAGGCTTAATCTTCACTAAAATGTGTTTTGGGGTGGTTTTAGAGGATGGAAGCCATTACTAAGGTCTCAAGGAGGTTTGTGGCGGCTCAAAACTGAAATGAAAGTGATAACCTAACCCTAATCAGTCCTCCTATACCTCTAAACCCGAAATTCCCCTCTGGGCCTAGCTGCTAATCACCCGGTTAAGCCCAATTAAGCTGTTTTTCACCATCTGAAACTTGTTTCAGCCATATCTCCCAAACGGTGAGTCTGTTTGGCTAATGTGACCACTCTACGGAAAGAGAAACCATCATCCGGAGCCAATGGAAGTGGTTTCAGGTCAAAATTCCTTTCCAGTCAAAAGTTATGGCCAAAACAGTGCCAACTAGGGGTACAATGGTCATTTAAAAATCGGGAAAAATCATGAACATGGGAAATGACCCCAATAGCCGTCCCCCAAAGATACATGACCATACGACTTCGTATGAGAAAGAAATAAATATTCTACGATCCTATGATGCGTAGAATGCGGGTCGTTACAGACTGGGCGGGTAATATTGATGATCGGAAAAGTACATCCGGGTAGGTTTTCAACTTGGGCTCAACATTAGTTTCATGGAGATCAAAGAAGCAAAATGTAGTTACTTTATCATCGTCTGAAGCTGAATATGTTGTTGTAACCTTCGCGGCATGTCAAGTTGTGTGGTTAAGAAGATTGTTGGTAGACATTGAATATGAGCAAACAAGTGCTACACCAATATTTTGTGACAATAAAGCTACAATTGCAATGACAAAGAATCCTTCATTTCATAGTTGTACTAAACATATTGATATACAATATCATTATGTTCGAAGTTGCTGCAAATAGAGAGATAGAACTGAAGTTTTGTGGCACAAATGAACAACTTGCTGATATTCTTATAAAAGCACTTTCTGAAGTCAAGCAGGCCCGGCCCTAGGCATAGGCCAACTAGGCGACCGCCTAGGGCCTCGGGCTGGAGGGGGCTGGAGGTGGTTGGAGAAGGGCCTCAATATGCCAAAACTGTAATTTTAAAATATGATTATAGCTTGCTAGCAATGGGTAGTGTGGCCAAGTGGTAGAGGAAGGGGCCCTTTTGCTGGATGGTTTAGGGTGCAATATTTTGCTTTAGTAAAAAAAACTCTATTTTTTGGCCTAGGGCCTCACAATACTCAGGGCCGGCCCTGAAGTCAAGCACAACTATTTCCGAAAGAAACTTGGTGTCTGTAGCCCTGAAGTCAAGCACAACTATTTCCGAAAGAAACTTGGTGTCTGTAGATTTGAAGCAAGGGGGAGTATATAATTAAATGATTTAAAAAGATATTTTGATATGCATGCTTATCTAACATATTTAATTAGTCTTAGTAGTCCTAGTCTATTGTTCATGCCTAGAATGTAGGATCCTTTATGTTATCAGTATATACTAGCCTATTATAAAAGGTTGTCATTTTCAATTGAATAAAATATCCAGCAAGTCGTTTTTTCGAAACGTGCTTATTATATTAATTCTTCTACACATATTTTGTTCTGTTCCAACATGATAGAGAACTAGCTTCAGGAATCGCAAAGCTTCAGGAATCGCAAAGGTTGTTAAATACAGACTTATCAGATATGTGGATTTCTTCGAATGGCAAGAAAAGAACATGGATGAGCTTTTAGCGAGAGACCCGAATGCCTTGGCGTATGACATCAAGAAATCATGACAATATAAGGCCGGGGTCGTTTCCTTGGATGATAAAGAAAGCGGAGTTAGGGCTACCCTTAACTTTGGGAACACGTTTGGCTATGCAATAGAAAACGGAATCGTTACGGGCAATATATTGATGCAATAGAAAACGAAAAGATGGAGAGTGCTTGAGTTAAAACCTTCTATTCTACATGGAATCCCATTCATTATCACCTCATGGTGTCTTCGATTGACTCAGATTGTGAGCAGGTATTTGTTGAAATAAAAAAATGACCACAACACCAAAGATGTTTATATAACACTTCACCAAAAGGTATGACTTAGAATTATGGAGGCACGAAATATAAAAACAAGTAAAAACACGAGAATTTAGATTGGTTCGGCCTAGAAACAGCCTACATCCACTATGGAAGCACTTTTTATTATCTCTTTTGGATTTACGAAGTACATAACTTCACTCATTTCTCTCCTCACTAATGATCTTATATTTTCTCTGTCTTTTCGCTCTAGATTTCACTTGAATTCATGATGCAATGCGTGAGATCTTTTGATTTGTGATGGTAGTTGTGTAGATCTTCAACGACCTGAACGCTTTGATGATCTTCGTTGGTTCCATGATGATTTTGTGTTAGATCTAGGCTTAAGAGAGAATTAATGGTAGTTGGAGATCACTTGAGTTGAGTTCGATAGATTTCTAATGGTGTTTGGAGAAGACTTACTCGATTTGTTGTTGGAGGAAGACGGATTGAGCTTGAGAAGCCGTTAATGGAGCTTGGAGTGCTTGAAAGTGGTGAAGCAATCAAAATGTCAACCCTTTGGGGTCGAAAAAACGGTCTTTTGAATGGTTGAGAAGTGGATATTTATAGGTATAGTTTGGGGTAGTGGTAGAACTATAATTATAGATGCGTAGGCTATGGGTCGTTGATGCCATATTTACGAAAATGCCACTGTGCCAGCTGTGGCGACCAACCAGAACACGCATGCACGACCGACCCCAATAGTATGCACGCGCGACCCTTACTGGAACACGCGCGACCCCGTATAATTCTTGTCACCGACCCACTTAATTACGTCTTTGCCATTGAACTAGAATTATATCCAATTCAGGTAACTCTTGCATGCAGTTTGCACTAGTATACTAGTTTTCATCATTCTTACTACTGCCACGTATCCATTTCATGTATTTCGAATTATGTTCGGTTCACATGGTATAGCTGTTAACCTGTCAAAGCTCTACCACGTGTCCAACTTTACACAATTCACTACTTACATATAGCTATTAATCCATACTATAAAAACTGGACCTAACCATATCAGCAGCTTAGTGAACGACTTCTCTTGCGTGCTTACTGCTCGACCCATCATACATGGGTATTGACCGACTAGCTTGGAAACGCTCGACCCTTGCCTCCAGGTGGTGCTCGACCAGTGGTGCTGCTGCTCGACCCATCAACATGTTTGTTTGCCACGTCACAAAGTTATAATTCTTGCATGATCCATAGCTGCTGTCATGGCTTCGTATATGTTATATAATTCTTGTATGTCAGCACCATAATTCACACATCTTGATAGTGATTTTAATGTAGCAGTTTGATGTATATTTGATGGTATGGAGACACGTAACATTATATATCATTTTTGTCAGCTCACTAACAAGCATGCATATCCAAACAATGACACTATCACCGATACATATGTAATATTTGACACGTGTTGTCTTTATTCAATCCTTCCATCGTACTGAAGCTTCATATAATTTAAGAACTGACCAATCCATTACACGGAACAGTAGCCGATTTACATAGTAATTGGGCCGGGTGCGGACCCGTAGCAAGGAATTATATTCAATCTAGTGTATGCACCGTGCTTGATTCGTTGACATTTTCCAAGCCGCGTTTTCACAACGGGGTTAACATTTTCCCATTGAAGCTTGTATCTTTTGTTTAAAACTATTAGCTTCGAAATGACTAGTTTTAATACTTCTTACTTGAACATATATTATTGGATATGAGCTCTATTCAGAATTCAATCACTTAATGCATCTTGACACACTGTTGTTTGGATTTGATCACAATGAATTTGAGCTCATAAAATGAAAATTTAAGAGTCAGGCCTGCCAAGAGCTTGTTGGTGATGATTCAAACTCAAATCCATTCTTGAAATGCTCTATTGCATGAATCTTGTTACACTAGTAGATGCTTCAGTTTTGAATTCAAGCATTCATCATTGATAATGTCGTGCTAATGTGTGAATGCCACAGTTTTCTGAGCGACTGTAGCATTTGAATTGTAGACGAATCAGTCTTTGGTTATTCCCCATACTCTTGACAATTTGTCGGGAAGATGCCATTCTGTGCTAATTCGCTATGATTTTAATCAAGTGTGCACTTATCTGGCATTCCCAAATTTTGTCGTAAATTTACTAGGGAAATAAGAATTTGTTGATTATCTATTTTTAAGTTGGTTGCAGGAGCTTACTTGAGTTCGGAATTTTAAATTTGAATCCAGTGCCCCAGCTTGGGGTAGTCTTTGGATTTGATGCCCCCGTTTGGGGAGGACCTATATTTTGTGCCCCCTCTTGGAGATGTCTTATATTTAGTGCCTCCACTTGGGGAGGACTAATCTTTTGATTTTGCCTCTACTATGGGAGGACTTTTGATTTTGGCCCAATGATTCGTCGCGTCCGAGATGATCAGATGTTACGCGAATTAATTGGTTAAGACCCAACACTTGTCGCGTTTGAGGCATTCAGACACTACACAAGTTAGTTGGAGGCCCGACATTCTTCGCATATGAGATAATCAAATACTATGCAAATGGATTCTCCCATTCTTCACATCTGAGATAATCAGATGCTACGCAAATGGATTCCCTCACTCTTCACATCCGAGATAATCAGATGCTATGCAAATGGATTTCATCATTCTTCACATCCGAGATAATCAGATGTTACACAAATGGATTTCATCATTCTTCACATCCGAGATAATCAGATACTATTTGTGAGTCTAACGTATTTCCTATTAAACGTACGAACGACGTAGGGACAATGGGAAAACATTAAATACACATATTGTGAATTGGCATAAAATGACTTTAAAGACATATAATTAATTTGAGACACTAATTGGTATAATTTATATACCTGAAAAGTATGGACATAATTTAGGTGATAATTATGGACATAGATTAATTTGGAAATTATTGACAATTTGAATAGGGATAATTAATTCATATTGGGGTGAAATAATTATGTGTAATAAATGCCTAAGACACGAGGTTAGACTCGTTTGTGGTGTAAGAGTGCCCGGACCCGCCCGGCAAATCCAACAACCACAAACGGTAGTCTAATGTGAGAGGTCGAAGGCATAAATTAAATGCGTAACAATTGTAAAGACACGAGGTTAGGCTCGTTTGCGGTATAAGACTGCCCAGACCTGCCCGGCAAATCCAGCAACCGCAAACGGTAGTCTAATGTGGGAGGTCTTTACAAGGTTGCGATTATAATGAATTAAGTAACACTTAACTAAGATAAACGTGTGGTGGGACATGGGGGTTAAGTGGGTGACATGGGTGACATGTGAAATACGATTAGAAACACTTAACCAAGTTGAAACATGTAAGAAGAAATGAATAAGAAGGGGTTAAGTGGGAAATCTTAGTGGGGACCAAGCATGGGTGGAAAGCTTGTGTCAAGTATGGGGGGCCTTTTCAAACCAGTAACCCATTAAGTATCTTTGTGAGCTCGAGTTAAATCGAGGACGGGACACGCTTACTGGATTTGATTGTAAGAGGTCAAAACAGGTTAGCGGTGGCAACGCAAGTCCAACGGGGTCATGTGCGTGCTTGGGCCCGGGCTGCTAGGTAAGACGTTGTTTCATCGTGTAGATATAAACCGTGCATCTTTAGTGGTATCAGGTTGCCACTTTGGGGAGTGATATACCCCACCGTGGGACCAGCACGGGTATCTACGAGTTAGGGAGCCGATCGCATGAGGATAGTGGTACAACTAGTGGAGATAGGGGCAGGCGGCACCTATGAAGACAGCTAGGGGTACACGAAACTACCATTATGATTATTATGTTCAGTAGGCGGGATCAACTTTTAAGGTGACTAGTAATGATGCAGTATAGTAATTATCTTATAGTGATTAGGAGCGCAATTAACGCCAACATATTCCTCTGTTTGTTTTGTCTTGCCCACTTGTTTCACAGTCATTCCTTGTTTTACCAGTTTATGCCTTATCCTAATTACTTTAATAATTATATTGTTAAAGTTATTGGACTCGCCAGACTTTATGTCTGACCCCCCTTTGTTTTCGCCTCTTTTCTTCCTCCCCCCAAGGTTCTCAGGGTGGGACTAGTGCTAGTGGAGCTTGATTTGGATCTCTTCCTCTCTCTTTTGGAAGTGCTTGGATTGCTGAAAGTAAAGTTCAGCTCATCTCTTTTATGGCTACTTATGTTGGGGTTATGTTTTTTACTTTATGTACTCAGAAAACAATTTGTCAAGATGGATATTAAGTGTACTTGGTTTTACTGTTGATTTATGTTTTATTGTAATCAAACTATTTCTCCGCTGCAATAAAAGTTGTTTTAAAATTTTCAAGTACCAATATATTTATCTGTCTTGTTATATTTTGTTCTATACACCAATAATATTCCATGAAAGTTAATGCATTCCCTTTGAGAGTGACATTAATGGACGTGGGGTGTTACACGTGGTATTAGAGCTGAAGGTTACCAAGAACAGATAAGAGATTTAGAAAGACTGTTTTTCAAAAACATTTTTATAAAGGAATACTTTCGAAAGTATGTTGTAAGGAAAGTATTTTCAAGAGAAAGGTTTGTTTTAAAAACATAACCCCCAAGAGCCATATATCTTTCCTTCGATTCTCCATTTTGAATCTCTTCCTTTTTTTTTCTTTTTCAGCATGTTTGGGGAACCCGAGATACCCGAGGGCATATCGATACCAGGCTGGTTCAGAAGTTATCTGGAGGCTAGGGCCACCGCCGTAGGCCCAGCAAATGTTCCTCCTCCCCCAGCTGCAGCCACTCCTCCTCCTCCCCCTCCCTGCGTTGATACTTTTTCAAAGATATGCAAAGACTTTCGGGCAATGGGCGGGAAACCTTTTCATGGGTCAGAGACATTTGTTGAAGCTCGAAATTGGCTTAAGGAGGTGGAAGATTTGCTTGGTATCTTCGAGATAGAAGATGGAAGGAAGTTCCAATTAGCCGCTTGGTTAATGAAGGACGAAGCCCCTTTTTGGTGGGAGGTCACGAATGGAGAGCATCCAGTGGAGACATGGATGGATTTCAGGCATAGGTTTGAGATGAAATTTCTCTCACGAGAAGAAGAGAATTTATACATGGAGAGGTTCTTGGCATTGAAGCAGGGAAATTTATCAGTAAAGGAGTACGTTAACAAGTTCAATCGGTTGGCGAGATTTGGCTTAGACTTGTGAAACACACCTGAAAAGAAGGCCTTGATATTCGTTAAAGGTTTGAATGAGCCACTACATGGGTTGGCTATGACCCACATTCCTATGGGGGCTACCTTTGAGAAACTGGTTGACATGGCGCTTATGCATGAAGAGGAGAAAGGTGCTAATGCTAATAAGGCACCAGAGAAGAAAGGGATCAAAAGAAGTCACAACAACAACAAAAGAAAGGTGGTAAGGATAACAATAGCAAAGGAAAGAAAATGTGCTTTAATTATGGAACACCAAGCCATATGAGCAAGGATGTAGGAAGAAAAAGAAGACTGGATGTTTCCACTGTGGTGAGGCAGGACATCTAATTAAAGACTGCTCGAGGAAATAGGGGCAAGGGCAAAGGACAAGGTCCACTTCTGGAGGGCAGATTCAGGCTCTCATGGCACTAGGGCAGGCAAGAGGGCAGGTTCATGCTCTCATGGCACCAGGACAGGAGAGAGGTAGAAACATTTCCGTTGAAAGTTTGGCTTTTCTGTTTGATCATCCTGTTCGTACTTTGTTTGATTCTGGCGCTTCACACTCGTTTGTATCTGCTTCGTTAGTTGAACTGCACCTAAATACTAGTCTAGTTACGGATCCCATAGTAGTCTCAAATCCTATTGGTGGTTCGGCTCATCTTTCAATTATTTGTCGGGATTTGAGAGTGTCTATCTTGGGCGTTGGTTTTGAATGCAACGCCTTCGTTCTTGGCTTCATGGGATATGGCTTGATTCTAGGCATGGATTGTCTAGCTAGATACGGTGCCATCCTAGACTATGAAAGAAGGGTAGTTAGATTGTTGACTCGTTGTGGAAAGACCCTTGATATTTCTTGTGATCCTAGAGGTCCGGTAATTCCTAGCAACCTAGAATCCCTTGACGCATCCAATGATGATTTGGAATATGTTCGTGTGGTCCGTGAATATAGTGACGTCTTCGATGAAGTTCGGGGTTTACCCCCGAGGCGCGAGATAGACTTTCGAATATACCTAGTAGATAATGCAAAGCCAGTTGCATTACCAGTGCGCCACATGGCCCCGAGGGAGAGAAGAGAACTCAGTAAGCAAGTGAAAGAGTTGCTTGAGAAGGGGTTCATAATAAGAAGTATTTCGGAATGGGGTGCTCCAGTTGTTTTTTCTATGAAGGCTGATGGTTCACTTAGACTGTGCATAGATTATAGAGAGCTGAATAAGCTCACCAAGAAGAAAAGACACCCATTGCCGAGGATAGATGATTTATTCGATCAGTTGGTGGGTGCTTTGGTTTTCTCGCAACTGGATTTGGCTATAGGATTTCACCAGCTAAGGGTGGCTGAAGACAGCATAGATAAGACTGCATTTAGAACTCCTGACAGTTTCTTCGAGTGGCTCGTCATGCCTTTTGGTTTGACGAATGCACCCTCATTCTTCATTGACTTAATGAGTAGGGTGTATAGGGAGTTTCTAAACAAGTTTGTGGTAGTCTATGTGTAACACCCCGCCTCCGCTAGGGTCACTCGCAAAGGAATGCACTAGCTTTAGAGGGGCATTATTGGTAAACATGCACAGAAATATCACAAGACAGAACATATATAAATAGCGGAAGTAAAATCAAACTTTCATAACATGAATAAATAAGGTCTAAAGCCTTTTACATCAGAGTACATCAAAACCTGTCTTGCAATAGTAAAGCAGCATAAGAACTTTTTAATAAATTATTCCCCAAGTAAAACAGTAAAGTAGCCATAGCCAAGAGAAGTCCAAGCCATCCATGATGACCTTCAAGCAGAAGAAGTCCGAACTAAACAGCATTGTTTCCTCCCTGAAACCTGGGGGGGAACGGAAGAAAAGAGGCGAAACAAAACGGGTCAGTCAAAAAGACTGAGTAAGTCCTATCTACTTCCAGTATAAAAACAGGTAAAGGTAACATGACATGCATAAACTGAAAGTAAACATAAAGATGACTACAAGATAGATAAACTAAATCGGGGTAATAGGCTGAACTACTGTAGCAAGCTAAACTAAGGTATCGTGATAAACCACGGTGTCATGATAAATCAAGGTATCACATCGTCAGGTTTCTATCAAGTATACTATCCCAAGGTATCTACCCCGTCCAATATCCCACGGTATCTATTATGTATATTTTTCTTGGTTCTAACATGTATATTTGCTCTGCACCTCTCGTACTAGTATCCCTACCCGCGTCATGTGTTAACCATGAATGTCCCGTGCTCAAAGTCGTGTAAGGGTCCATGTCAACCTAATATCGCATATATAAGTTACTCAAATCATATGTTTCTTTCCATGTATATAGGTTCAGTCCTTTGCCGTACCTCGTACGGGCTTCCTCATGTCGTATTATCCTTGAAATCGTTTGGACTATCACCCTTGTTCTAGCTAGGCTCTTCCATATGAATCATCGTTTGAACTACTAAGACTTACGCCACCTAGCACCACTAGGGATTACGCTTACCTATTGCACGCTTTCGTATTTCGGTTTGGGTTAAACCACCTAGGCCACTAGGGATTACGCTAACCCTCAACCGCGCCCTTTTTCCCACGCATTCATCGTGAATCGTTTTTCTATAACTGGATGCACATGTATCACATCGTGCCATCCGAGTCCTGTCACCGGCCAAAACAAGAAATACAGGACTCGGTCGGGAGCTTTAGATTTATCTGCCGATGCAGATGCTAAGGTCTGCTTTTCTACACGTGGCTATGGTCCCACGAGACCCCTCCCTCAACTAGCGAAAGGCAACACAAGAGAAAATCTTGCATGAGAACTACACTCCGGCCAGCACACATCCTACGGCCTACCTCACCCATGATTAGATAGCAAATCATGGTCTGTTGGGTGTTCCCTGCCTTTCCGTACGTACACGCTTGACTCAAGATGGTAGATGATCGGCGAACTTGCTATCTCGGGCACCTTATGTATCCGTCGACTCACTGCTATCCACCCCAGTCTTTAGGTCGCTCGCTTAGCAACCAAGGCATATTCTTGGTTCTTCTACCGCAGACCTCAACCTCTTGTGAGCCCAGGATGATCATCTGCGACCTCACAGAGGGATACCAAGAATATCCTCACGTTCCCCGAAGTCGCTGCTTCGTTACCCAATTCGCTGGAGCCTTTATCTAAATCAGATAGCCTGCTCCTACGCGTATACTTAAACGATGACCTACCGTATCGGGTTACTCATCTATCTAAGAAGTGGTCCAGATTTCCTTGACTAAGAATTATTACTTAGTTTCCCTTAACTAAGGTTTACCACTTAGCCTTATTTCCATTACCCTTGTTAACTATGGTTATTTACCTAATCCTCCGAATTAGGGTTTATCTAATGGGTTAAGTGTCACTTAAGTTCATAACTTAGCCCGTCTACAAACCATGTCAAAATTGGCTAAGTATCCAAGTCCAAGACTTAACCCTACGAACCATGTGTCGAGTTGGCTAAGTATATCAAGCAATCCATAACTTAACCTCGTCTAATTATCATTTTAGATTGGTTAATTATATAAATTAACTTGACCTTGTCAAATTACCGAGTCAAATCGGTCAAGCGTATTCAAGTGATTCGTGACTTAGCCTTATCATGTTTTCACGTTAGATTGGTTAAGTATAGATTAACTTAACCTCATCCAATTAACGAGTTAGATTGGTTAAGTATAGGTCACTTAACCTCATCAAATCATTGTGTTAAATTATTTAAGTGTTTAACTTAACCCCATTAAATTACCAAGTGGGATTAATTAAGTCTAGGCTGACTTAACCCCATCCGATTACCATGTTTAAATTAGTTAAGCCTAATCTTAACCCCATCCATTAACTGTATTATACGGTTAAGTGTCATTAAGGAAATTTACTTAACCTTATCACGTTATCGTGTTGGATTGATTAAGTGTTGGTTAACTTAATCTCGTCCACTAGTCGTATAAAAATGGTCAAGTGTCATTAGGCAAATCAAGTTACTTAACCTACCCAAGTTTATCATGTTTTGTTAAGTATCATTAGCCTAATCAAATTACTTAACCCATTTGTCCATAGCATATTTGGTTAAGCCTCATTAATCAAATTAACTTAATCCTATTATGTGGCATTAATTTAATTAGTGCACCCTCAACCTCTCACATTATACCTTGTTGTGGTTACTAGTTAAGCCGGGCGGGTCCGGGTAGATTTACACCACAACCTAGTCTAACCTCGGGTCTTAAGCGCGACATGACCAACTTCTCACATTGGGTCCTATTGTTTGCAACTACTAGTTAGGCCGGTCGGTTCCAGGTAGTTTTACGTTGCAAACTCAACCCAACCTCGAGTTGGCCATACTCATATTATCTAAGTTCATCATGTTTCCAAAACATGTTACAAGTTTTTCAAGCATTTGGGTAGACCTAACTTAATAGGTAAATTCCCAAAGGGTAGACCTAACTTAATAGGTAAATTCCCAAGCTCGTGTTTTTATGCATACTTACGTGTCATCTTCCATGTTATCTTTCAAGTCATATTTTCAAGTATAAACACATGTCATATTCAAGTTAAGATTTTGCGACATGTTCATGTTTATCTAACTACCCAAAATCGTGTTTTCCCAACGCAAGCAAAGCGAGTCAACATAGTAAGGATACTATGTCACATATTGGTTTCAAAACATGCATGATGCCAAAAAGGGCTTGGCTTCCACATGCATAACATCATAAAGGGATTGGCCATAAACATGCATAGTGTCATAAGGTAATTTGGCCACAAACATGCATATTATCAAGTGGGATTTGGCCATAAACATGCACAACTTAAAAGAGGGGGTTGGCCACGAGCATGCATAATCTCATAAAGGATTTGGCCACAAACTTACATGTTAGCATAAGGGGTTTGGGTTCATAAACATGCATAAGCCCCAAAATCTTGCCTTAGCCAATGTTTCATAAGTAAAGTGGTTCCTAAAGGTTCATGCTAGCATTTCATGCATAAAGATCCAAACTTGCAAGTTAAACTAGGTTATGCATAGCATGAGAGGCATGATTAAGTCACTCACATGGCCTAAGATCATAAATATGAACACAAGAGGCATGGTAAGGTTCATATAAATTCGCATAATCATGTTTAGCCTCATTTTATCCCATGTCAACATTAAAAATACCGTTTTGATCCAAAAGTAGCTAGAACTTACATAGTTAGGCCTAGGGAAAGAAGCATGAATCATCTTGGCTAAGAAAGGTGCCTCCTTTGTAGAAGAATCGTCATGGAACTCGCATAGAAATGTTGATTCGGCCTTGATTTGGTGTAGCAAGCTTGCACCTTTTGATTTGAACCCGATTTGAATGCATAGGCTCTAGGGATTGGGGATGGAGGCCATGATCAATATTGATTTTGGCAGCACTTAGTTGCTAGGTTTGATTTTTAGGGATTTAGGTTAGGTTTAGGGTCTTTTTATAGAGATTAGGATAGTTTTAGGCCCTTAGATTAACCCTAGAATAGATTAGGACCATCAGATCTCGGAAGCTTCCAGACCCAGCCCAAGAACAAGACCAGGTGAGACAAACAGGTGCGCCAGGCTAATTGCCCCAGCCACCCCCTGTCGACAGGCAAGTCGACAGGGCTGTCGACTTGGTCTGGGCCCAAGTCGACAGGCCTGTCGACAGCCCTGTCGACATGGCCTAGGCGGGGAAACTTCCCGCCTAGCCCCAGATCTGATTTCCAAAATTGTTTCCGAAATTCAAATTCCCAGAAATCTTCTTTGGGCCTTTAACGGGTCATACGGACTCCGATTCTCGAAAACTCGGACTCTATTTCGCGTATTTTTCCGAGACGAACGCAATGGCATAGCCCGTTTTACTTGATTCAGAATTTAAAATTAAATTCTGCCTTGATTCTCGTTTTAACATGTTATTGAAATTCGGGTTGTTACATTCTCCCCACCTTTTAGGATTTCGTCCCCGAAATCTCAAAGTTAGGAAGAACATATCCTACCATCCATCATCCATCTACTCAAAACATCATCCACAAGCAACCATCATCCTTAGATGATTTCTAATGCTGTATGATTACATGCAAAGAGCGTGTGTATATGTTCCTTAGCCAATGCTAATGATCAGGCCTGAAAAATCTCTTGAATGCAAAAATATGTTTAATGCTATGAATCCAACATATATGCAAATAGTCCTAATCATATATATACACTATATGCGTGCACAAACATTCATCCATATGCAACGTCCACATGGTAACACATTCAATTTCATCCACAAACAAGTATAAATACTCGTGCATATGAAATGTGACCGAGTCGAGCTAATATCTAATGTAAATTCGCGCATCCATGAGCAACCACTTGCAACCATTTGCAACCATATCAACCATAACATGTTTCAAATACATGTTTACATCCATAGGGTTCTACCTAAGATTCCCTGAAACAGGGTCGAGAAGATAACCAAAACAAACTCCGTACGGGGTTTGTAACAGAGGCAGGACCGAGAAGATATCCATAAAAGATAGCCTACGAGCAAGCTCAACAGAAAAACAGGGATCGAGGATATATTCCCAAAAGAGGTATCATGCACGTATTTAGTCTTTAGTCTCCTGAGTCGCATTACCTTGAGCTTAGTTCCATCAGGCCTTGACTGCCTTTGACTTCATGATTTCGTAGCTCCTTGATTCCTATTTCCAAGGTGTGAGTGAAACTCATTTCACTGTCGCCTCTCGTTTCACTTTCACTTATTCTTTTCCTAGTATACTTAGCTCAACCATATCTACGTACTCAAGCCAGCTCTCCAAAATTCACTAGTGAATTCTGGATCTCGTTTTCCGATGCCAATCCAAATTGCCAAGAGTCCTTACTAGGGTGATTCCCATAACTCATGCATAATCGAAACGAACCATCCGCCTTAACGGCGAATTCTATTCAAACGGATTACCAACAACTGCATCCTGGGATTCTAGGTAACTAGCCATGACAGAACCCAAAAGGTTACACGAGATTTCGAGGGTATTACCAAGATGAGTCGAGAATCTAACTACCCTCTTTCCAAAACCGAGAATGGCACCCCTTGCTGGATAACCACTTCATCCCTAGAATCCATCCATAGCTTATAAACATAAGCATTATTTCCAAGCTCAACACTTGACATAGACATTCTTAAATCCAAACAAGCCATGAATAAATGGGCCGATCTTCCAATAGGACTTGAGACAAAACGGGATCCTCTATTATACTAGTACTAAGGTGCAGAGACTCAACTATCGAAGCGGACTTAAAAAGATGCTGTGATCAAAACAAAGTCCCGACGGGATGATAGAGAAGAAAAACTAAACCTTTAACAAGATCGTTACCCTCCTTCCGAGGTACCCTAGAAATGAGCATACTATTACCCTCCGGATGATCTTGTCCCTGTTCCATGATACTTAACTATCCGTCCCGTTTCACCATGCCAAAGGTACTCTCTCGTCATGGGTTTCATTGTTCATCTTTCTTCCTCCTTTTAGGACTCGGCCATACCAACATGTTGCTTATCCCTGAGCTCGTATCCTTTATCCTTGTTCTTACTATCCTTCCATGCATAACTCTGCAACGGTCTCTTGAGAACCACCTCCATCGTACGGGAAACACTTACGCAGCTAGAAAGACTAGTCGCAGTCAAAACCACTGTGACTACAGATGAAGGGAAGAAAGGAAAAGAGATTCAATCAAGGAAACAAGGATAATGCTAATGGCCTTTGGGGAATAGCCTTTTTCTTTTTAAAAGAAAATTTTCTTGAAAAATGCTTCTTTGTAAACGGTTTTTCAAATAGTTTTCAGAAGGTCTTTAAAAACTTTTGCCCAGTCTGGTAACCTTCTGCTCTAATACCAAATGTAACACCCCGCCTCCGCTAGGGTCACTCGCAAAGGAATGCACTAGCTTTAGAGGGGCATTATTGGTAAACATGCACAGAAATATCACAAAACAGAACATATATAAATAGCGGAAGTAAAATCAAACTTTCATAACATGAATAAATAAGGTCTAAAGCCTTTTACATCAGAGTACATCAAAACCTGTCTTGCAATAGTAAAGAAGCATAAGAACTTTTTAATAAATTATTCCCCAAGTAAAACAGTAAAGTAGCCATAGCCAAGAGAAGTCCAAGCCATCCATGATGACCTTCAAGCAGAAGAAGTCCGAACTAAACATCATTGTTTCCTCCCTGAAACCTGGGGGGGAAACGGAAGAAAAGAGGCGAAACAAAACGGGTCAGTCAAAAAGACTGAGTAAGTCCTATCTACTTCCAGTATAAAAACAGGTAAAGGTAACATGACATGCATAAACTGAAAGTAAACATAAAGATGACTACAAGATAGATAAACTAAATCGGGGTAATAGGCTGAACTACTGTAGCAAGCTAAACTAAGGTATCGTGATAAACCACGGTGTCATGATAAATCAAGGTATCACATCGTCAGGTTTCTATCAAGTATACTATCCCAAGTTATCTACCCCGTCCAATATCCCACGGTATCTATTATGTATATTTTTCTTGGTTCTAACATGTATATTTGCTCTGCACCTCTCGTACTAGTATCCCTACCCGCGTCATGTGTTAACCATGAATGTCCCGTGCTCAAAGTCGTGTAAGGGTCCATGTCAACCTAATATCGCATATATAGGTTACTCAAATCATATGTTTCTTTCCATGTATATAGGTTCAGTCCTTTGCCGTACCTCGTACGGGCTTCCTCATGTCGTATTATCATTGAAATCGTTTGGACTATCACCCTTGTTCTAGCTAGGCTCTTCCATATGAATCATCGTTTGAACTACTAAGACTTACGCCACCTAGCACCACTAGGGATTACGCTTACCTATTGCACGCTTTCGTATTTCGGTTTGGGTTAAACCACCTAGGCCACTAGGGATTACGCTAACCTTCAACCGCGCCCTTTTTCCCACGCATTCATCGTGAATCGTTTTCCTATAACTGGATGCACATGTATCACATCGTGCCATCCGAGTCCTGTCACCGGCCAAAACAAGAAATACAGGACTCGGTCGGGAGCTTTAGATTTATCTGCCGATGCAGATGCTAAGGTCTGCTTTTCTACACGTGGCTATGGTCCCACGAGACCCCTCCCTCAACTAGCGAAAGGCAACACAAGAGAAAATCTTGCATGAGAACTACACTCCGGCCAGCCCACATCCTACGGCCTACCTCACCCATGATTAGCTAGCAAATCATGGTCTGTTGGGTGTTCCCTGCCTTTCCGTACGTACACGCTTGACTCAAGATGGTAGATGATCGGCGAACTTGCTATCTCGGGCACCTTATGTATCCGTCGACTCACTGCTATCCACCCCAGTCTTTAGGTCGCTCGCATAGCAACCAAGGCATATTCTTGGTTCTTCTACCGCAGACCTCAACCTCTTGTGAGCCCAGGATGATCATCTGCGACCTCACAGAGGGATACCAAGAATATCCTCACGTTCCCCGAAGCCGCTGCTTCGTTACCCAGTTCGCTGGAGCCTTTATCTAAATCAGATAGCCTGCTCCTACGCGTATACTTAAACGATGACCTACCGTATCGGGTTACTCATCTATCTAAGAAGTGGTCCATATTTCCTTGACTAAGAATTATTACTTAGTTTCCCTTAACTAAGGTTTACCACTTAGCCTTATTTCCATTACCCTTGTTAACTATGGTTATTTACCTAATCCTCCGAATTAGGGTTTATCTAATGGGTTAAGTGTCACTTAAGTCCATAACTTAGCCCGTCTACAAACCATGTCAAAATTGGCTAAGTATCCAAGTCCAAGACTTAACCCTACGAACCATGTGTCAAGTTGGCTAAGTATATCAAGCAATCCATAACTTAACCTCGTCTAATTATCATTTTAGATTGGTTAATTATATAAATTAACTTGACCTTGTCAAATTGCCGAGTCAAATCGGTCAAGCGTATTCAAGTGATTCGTGACTTAGCCTTATCATGTTTTCACGTTAGATTGGTTAAGTATAGATTAACTTAACCTCATCCAATTAACGAGTTAGATTGGTTAAGTATAGGTCACTTAACCTCATCAAATCATCGTGTTAAATTATTTAAGTGTTTAACTTAACCCCATTAAATTACCAAGTGGGATTAATTAAGTCTAGGCTGACTTAACCCCATCCGATTACCATGTTTAAATTAGTTAAGCCTAATCTTAACCCCATCCATTAACTGTATTATACGGTTAAGTGTCATTAAGGAAATTTACTTAACCTTATCACGTTATCGTGTTGGATTGATTAAGTGTTGGTTAACTTAATCCCGTCCACTAGTCGTATAAAAATGGTCAAGTGTCATTAGACAAATCAAGTTACTTAACCTACCCAAGTTTATCATGTTTTGTTAAGTATCATTAGCCTAATCAAATTACTTAACCCATTTGTCCATAGCATATTTGGTTAAGCCTCATTAATCAAATTAACTTAACCCTATTATGTGGCATTAATTTTATTAATGCACCCTCAACCTCTCACATTAGACCTTGTTGTGGTTACTAGTTAAGCCGGGCGGGTCCGGGTAGATTTACACCACAACCTAGTCTAACCTCGGGTCTTAAGCGCGACATGACCAACTTCTCACATTGGGTCCTATTGTTTGCAACTACTAGTTAGGCCGGTCGGTTCCGGGTAGTTTTACGTTGCAAACTCAACCCAACCTCGAGTTGGCCATACTCATATTATCCAAGTTCATCATGTTTCCAAAACATGTTACAAGTTTTTCAAGCATTTGGGTAGACCTAACTTAATAGGTAAATTATCAAAGGGTAGACCTAACTTAATAGGTAAATTCCCAAGCTCGTGTTTTTATGCATACTTACGTGTCATCTTCCATGTTATCTTTCAAGTCATATTTTCAAGTATAAACACATGTCATATTCAAGTTAAGATTTTGCGACATGTTCATGTTTATCTAACTACCCAAAATCGTGTTTTCCCAACGCAAGCAAATCGAGTCAACATAGTAAGGATACTATGTCACATATTGGTTTCAAAACATGCATGATGCCAAAAAGGGCTTGGCTTCCACATGCATAACATCATAAAGGGATTGCCCATAAACATGCATAGTGTCATAAGGTAATTTGGCCACAAACATGCATATTATCAAGAGGGATTTGGCCATAAACATGCACAACTTAAAAGAGGGGTTGGCCACGAGCATGCATAATCTCATAAAGGATTTGGCCACAAACTTACATGTTAGCATAAGGGGTTTGGGTTCATAAACATGCATAAGCCCCAAAATCTTGCCTTAGCCAATGTTTCATAAGTAAAGTGGTTCCTAAAGGTTCATGCTAGCATTTCATGCATAAAGATCCAAACTTGCTAGTTAAACTAGGTTATGCATAGCATGAGAGGCATGATTAAGTCACTCACATGGCCTAAGATCATAAATATGAACACAAGAGGCATGGTAAGGTTCATATAAATTCGCATAATCATGTTTAGCCTCATTTTATCCCATGTCAACATTAAAAATACCGTTTTGATCCAAAAGTAGCTAGAACTTACATAGTTAGGCCTAGGGAAAGAAGCATGAATCATCTTGGCTAAGAAAGGTGCCTCCTTTGTAGAAGAATCGTCATGGAACTCGCATAGAAATGTTGATTCGGCCTTGATTTGGTGTAGCAAGCTTGCACCTTTTGATTTGAACCCGATTTGAATGCATAGGCTCTAGGGATTGGGGATGGAGGCCATGATCAATATTGATTTTGGCAGCACTTAGTTGCTAGGTTTGATTTTTAGGGATTTAGGTTAGGTTTAGGGTCTTTTTATAGAGATTAGGATAGTTTTAGGCCCTTAGATTAACCCTAGGATAGATTAGGACCATCAGATCTCGGAAGCTTCCAGACCCAGCCCAAGAACAAGACCAGGTGAGACAAACAGGTGCGCCAGGCTAATTGCCCCGGCCACCCCCTGTCGACAGGCAAGTCGATAGGGCTGTCGACTTGGTCTGGGCCCAAGTCGACAGGCCTGTCGACAGCCCTGTCGACATGGCCTAGGCGGGGAAACTTCCCGCCTAGCCCCAGATCTGATTTCCAAAATTGTTTCCGAAATTCAAATTCCCAGAAATCTTCTTTGGGCCTTTAACGGGTCATACGGACTCCGATTCTCGAAAACTCGGACTCTATTTCGCGTATTTTTCCGAGACGAACGCAATGGCATAGCCCATTTTACTTGATTCAGAATTTAAAATTAAATTCTGCCTTGATTCTCGTTTTAACATGTTATTGAAATTCGGGTTGTTACACTATGTGGACGATATCTTGGTTTTCTCTAGAAGCGAGGAAGAGCATGCCCTACATCGTAGGGAAGTCTTAGAGACCCTACGAGCACATCAACTCAAAGATAAGTTCTCCAAATGCCATTTTTGGAGAAAAGAAGTGAGGTTCTTAGGACACATGGTCTCTAAGGAAGGGATAGCTGTGGATCCCGCAAAGGTGGTGGCAATCCAAGATTGGAAGATTCCTAAGAACGCAACAGACGTAAGAAGCTTTTTAGGGCTGGCTAGTTATTATAGGAAGTTCATTAAGGACTTCGCGAAGATATCGACCCCACTTACTTGGTTGACAAAGAAGAACTTGACTTTTTCATGGGATGTTGACTGTGACGATGCTTTCCAGCGTTTGAAGAGGGCTTTGACGACAGCTCCAGTTTTAGTTTTGCCAGATGGGAGTATGCCATTCACTGTATATACCGATGCTTGCGGGACTGGGCTTGGCGCAGTTTTAATGCAAGAGGGAAGGGTGATATGCTATGGTGGAAGGAAGTTGAAAGTCCATGAGAAGAATTACCCTACCCACGACTTAGAGTTGGCTGCCATAGTTTTTGCGCTTAAGTCATGGCGTCATTATTTGCTTGGCGAAAAGTTTGGGTTGTATATAGACTATAAGTCGCTAAAGTACTTGTTCTTTCAGAAAGATCTAAACTTGAGGCAACAGAGGTGGATGGAGTTTTTGGCATCCTACGATTTTGAGATCGCATATACCCCTGGCAAGGGCAATGTTGTAGCCGACGCCTTAAGTAAAAAGAAGTTGACCTTGAGTCCTTTGTTCGTAGAGCGACAGAGTTTGGAGTATATATCTACCTTTAACTTCAGACCCTCTGTCGATTATGTACCCGGATTGTTGGCATCACTAGAGGTGCAACCTACACTTTTGGGTCGGGTTGGAGAGGCACAGCGAGATGACCCACAGTTGGTTGAGATAACAGGCAAGCTTATAGGAGGGAAGTCTTCGAGTCATCTTAATAGATATGATATAGATGAGAGAGGCTGGTTGCGTAGAGATGGGATACTTTGCGTACCACAAGACGAGAGCTTGAGGAAGACAATTCTTGAAGACTCACATCGCTCTAAGATGACCATACATCCCGGTGGTGACAAGATGTATAGGGATATGAAGCGAGTTTTCTTTTGGGACGGAATGAAGAAGGACGTGGCCAAGTTCGTTTCTAGAAGATTAGTGTGCCAGCAAGTCAAGGCGGAACAAATAAAAGCCCGGTGGTTTGCTCCACCCTTTAGAGATACCGCTGTGGAAATGGGAAAGCGTTTCCATGGATTTTGTAGACGGGTTGCCAAGATCAAGGAAAGGTAATACGGGGATTTGGCTAGTTGTAGACAGACTTACCAAAAGTGCCCATTTTATTCCCGTTAAAAGTAGAAGGACCGCCGCATGGTTAGCATCTGTTTACCTTCGAGAGATAGTTCATCTGCACGGCATACCCTCTAGCATTGTGAGCGATAGATATCCCATTTTCACTAGCGAGTTTTGGAAGAGCTTACAAGAAGCGGTTGGAACACAATTATGCTTAAGTACCGCTTACCACCCTCAGACGGACGGCCAGACCGAGAGAGTAAACCGTATTCTAGAAGACCTTTTGAGGCTATGCATCTTGGACTTTGGAGGAACATGGGAAGAACATCTTCCATTAGTGGAGTTCGCCTATAATAACAGCTTTCAAGCTAGCATTGGCATGGCACCTTTTGAGGCTCTTTATGGACGACCATGTCGATCACCTACTTGTTGGTGGGAATCTACGGATAAGGTTTTGCTTGGACCCGACATGATTAGGGAGACTTCGTAGAAGATAGACTTGATTCTATGGCGAATGAAGACGGCGCAAGACTGACAGAAGTCATATGCTGATAAGAGACGAACCGATCTTGAGTTCAATGTTGGGGACATGGTTTTTATTAAGGTGTCACCGTTGAGAAACGTAGTCCGTTTTGGATTAGTAGGGAAGTTGGCACCGAGGTTCGTAGGACCCTTTCCAATTACAGAGAGGATTGGGCAGATGACGTATAAAGTAAAGTTGCCAGAGAAGCTTAGTGGTGTTCATGACGTGTTTCACGTTTCACATTTACGTAAGTGTTTACATGATACGGCGGAAGTGGTGGAGCCGATCACGCTCAAAGAAGTGGAAGTAGAGCGAAATGCCACGGTTAGACGAGCTCCTACACGCATTCTCGGATCGGAGGTCAAAAATCTACGCAACAAAGAGATCAAATTGGTCAAAGTGCAATGGGGAGATGATCAAGGAGACGCGACTTGGGAAACAGAAGACAAGATGCGTACGTTGTACCCTTTCCTTTTTGAGGGTATGTTTTAACTTCTCCTTTTTCTACCGCTTTGATTGAAACTTATCCTATCATTTAGTATGTCTTTGCGATGATATCTTCAATCTTTAGTTAGGAAAAACCCTATGGTTGTAAACATGTGTTTAAGACATGTTATAGTTGGTGGATGCAAATGGATGCAAGTGGTTGCTAGTGGTTGCTCGTGGATGAATGTACACACACATTAGGCACAAGATCAGCTCAATCACTTTCATATTGCATATAAATGTGTGTGCATATTTAAATTAATGGATGTATGATGGTTGTGTTATCATATGGATGCTGCATTTAGATAACTGGTTGTGCACACATGTAGAAATAATATGTATCGTTAGGATTCTTTCACATACATAATGGATGCATGGCACTATCATGATTTGCATTAAGGAGGTCAATTGAATCAGTAGACCGCTTGATTTTGCATTAGATAAGGAACATATACACACACTTTTTGCATATGTTCATACGACATTAGAAATCTTGTAAGGTCAATGAATGCCTGTGTTTGATGGTTCAGTAGATGGATGATTGGATGTTAGGATATACATTCTCCTTAACCTGGAGATTTCGGGGGTGAAATCCTTTAAGGAGGGGAGAATGTAACACCCCGTAATTTTAAATACTAAAATTAACAAATTTGAGAACACTTAATTTTTAAGAGAAGAATTAAGGGAAATGGGTTACGCCATTGCGTTCGTCTCGAAATTCTGCTTGGAATAGATTCCAAGTTTTCGTAAATCGGACTTCGTATGAGGAAGTTATAGCTTTCAGAAGTTTCAGAAATTTATATAAAATAAAACAGCTCAGATTTAAAATTCAAAATTCGAATTCAAAACAGAGAAGCGGGCTGGGCGAGATTTTTCCCGCTCCAGGCCAGGTCGACCTGGGGGTCGACCTCCCCTATACAGGTCGACCTGGGGGTCGACCTACCCCCTCGGGCAGACCTAAAATGTGATAATTTCTGACTTGTGGCTGAGTCACTAGGGCTTAGGTGGCAGTTTCTGGATGGTTCCAATTGGTCTGAATGGTTCTGATTGCCCCTATCTTAATCTATCGGCATATAATAATCTAAAACTCTATATAAGCACGCATAGACTCAAGCTCTAAACCTAAACTAAATTAGTCTCATGGCCTCCATGCTGCTGCTGGAATAGTTCTCCTTCTTCTTAAGGCTTAGGAATTGCAAGTCAGAATTTTTATACAAACGATGAACGAATTATTCTCTTTTCTAATCCTTCTTTGTGAGTACAATTTCTTTCACAAAATAATTAATAAATTAATTATGATGAGTTATAATTTGGATTATGAGAACATGTCTGTTAAATCATGTGACGTTGCTTAACTTTGTTATCGTCTGTTTGTGAATATATGACAGTTTTGTTAACTTATTTTAGTAGATCTATTTCATATGCCCAATTACATATGTTTAATTTGATTCATTTTATGACATCATTTTATATGCAAGTTTGGGATGTAAAGCATATGCTAGTTTGGATGTAAATCATATGCTAGATTGGATGTGAATCATATGCAAGTCTGTATGCGAATTATACACAAGTTTATATGTGAATCAAGTATGTATGTATACGCTAGTTTATGTGTAAAACATGTGGTATTGGTTTACATGTTTAGATTCATATGCAAGTTTGTAGAAATCTATATGCAAGTTTAGGTGAAAACTATATTCACATATGCAAGTTTAGGTGAAAAACTATATTCACATATGCAAGTTTAGGTGAAAACCGTATTTATATATGCAAGTTCACAATTTCATGTTTAGATCTATATTTAGATCCATGGCAGTACATAGTTTATGCAAATTTGTGTTCTATATGTCCATTGCCTATGCAAGTTATTGGCTATGCAAACTTATGTTATAATTCTCATTTGCAAGTTAGATCCATTTTATGTGTTATGCAAGTTGTGATGTTTCTTTTCTTTTCTTTATGAGTTGGACTATTTGCGAGTCTAACGTATTTCCTATTAAATGTACGAACGACGTGGGTAAAATGGAAAACATTAAATACACATATTGTGAATTGGCATAAAATGACTTTAAAGGCATATAATTAATTTGAGACACTAATTGGTATAATTTATATACATGAAAAGTATGGACATAATTTAGGTGACAATTATGGACATAGATTAATTAGGAAATTATTGACAATTTGAATAGTGATAATTAATTCATATTGGGGTGAAATAATTATGTGTAATAAATGCCTAAGACACGAGGTTAGACTCGTTTGTGGTGTAAGACTGCCCGGACCCGCCCGGCAAATCGAGCAACCACAAACGGTAGTCTAATGTGAGAGGTTGAAGGCATAAATTAAATGCGTAACAATTGTAAAGACACGAGGTTAGGCTCGTTTGCGGTATAAGACTGCCCGGACCCGCCCGACAAATCCAGCAACCGCAAACGGTAGTCTAATGTGGGAGGTCTTTACAAGGTTGCGGTTATAATGAATTAACACTTAACCAAGATAAACATGTGGTGGGACATGGGGGTTAAGTGGGTGACATGGGTGACATGTGAAATATGATTAGAAACACTTAACCAAGTTTAAACATGTAAGAAGACATGAATAAGAAGGGGTTAAGTGGGAAATCTTAGTGGGAACCAAGCATAGGTGGAAAGCTTGTGTCAAGTATGGGGCCCTTTTCAAACCTGTAACCCATTAAGTATCTTTGTAAGATCGAGTTAAATCGAGGACGGGACACGCTTACTGGATTTGATTGTAAGAGGTCAAAACGTGTTAGCGGTGGCAACGCAAGTCCAACGGGGTCATGTGCGTGCGTGGGCCCGGGCTGGTAGGTAAGACGTTGTTGCATCGTGTAGATATAAACCGTGCATCTTTGGTGGTACCGGGTTGCCACTTTGGGGAGTGATACACCCCACTATGGGACCAACACGGGTATCTACGAGTTAGGGAGCCGATCGCATGAGGGTAGTGGGTACAACTAGTGGAGATAAGGGCAGGTGACACCTATGAAGACAGCTAGGGGTACACGAAACTACCATTATGATTATTATGTTCAGTAGGTGGGATCAACTTTTAAGGTGACTAATAATGGTGCAGTATAGTAATTATCCTATAGTGATTAGGAGCGCAATTAACGCTAGCATATTCCTCTGTTTGTTTTGTCTTGCCCATTTGTTTCACAGTCATTCCTTGTTTTACCAGTTTATGCCTTATCCAAATTACTTTAATAATTATATTGTTAAAGTTATTGGACTCGCCAGACTTTATGTCTGACCCCCCTTTGTTTCCGCCTCTTTTCTTCCTTTTTTCCCCCCAGGTTCTCAGGGTGGGACTAGTGCTAGTGGAGCATGATTTGGATCTCTTCCTCTCTCTTTTGGAAGTGCTTGGATTGCTGAAAGTAAAGTTCAGCTCATCTCTTTTATGGCTACTTATGTTGGGGTTATGCTTTTTACTTTATGTACTCAGAAAACAATTTGTCAAGATGGATATTAAGTGTACTTGGTTTTACTGTTGGTTTATGATGTTGTTGTAATCAAACTATTTCTCCGCTGCAATAAAAGTTGTTTTAAAATTTTCAAGTACCAATATATGTATCTGTCTTGTTATATTCTGTTCTATACACCAATAATACTCCATGAAAGTTAATGCATTCCCTTTGAGAGTTACATTAATGGACGTGGCGTGTTACACTAATAATGAAATTGAATCTTGGCATATTAGACTGGGTCAACCCAATTTTGAGACTATAAAAACTTTTTTGAGTATTAGTGTTATTTCTTTCAAAAACATACCTATCAAACACACTTGCACACACTGCCAACTTGGAAAAAAATCACAAACTTCGATTCAATAACTCTGAAACTACATATCACAAGCAATCAGAGCTTGTAGCTGCTAATCTATAGGGGCCAACACCAATGAACTTATATACGGGATACAGGTACTATCTTTCTTTTGTTGATGCTTACTCAAGATACACTTGGACAAATATGCTAAAGACCAAGTCAGAAGCATGTAATATAGTTATACAGTTCATAACTTATATAGAAAAGCAAACCAATTGTAATGTCAAAGTGATACAAACAGATGGCGGGGATGAGTTTAAACCACTAAATAACTATTTCATCAAAAGAGGCATAAAGCACAGGTCAACTTGTCCTCATACATCTGAGCCGAAAGGTCTAGTTGAGATAAAACATTGACATATTATAGAAACTGGTCTAACATTATTATCTCAAGGGTCTTTGCCAATGAAATACTGGAATGAGGCCTTCCACACCTCTAGATTCCTTATTAACAAAATAACCCATAAAGGTTCTAAATAACAAATCACTACATGAGATATTATATAATGAAAGGCCAGATTATAATTTTTTGAAAGCTTTTGGATGTCTATGCTTTCCATGTTTAAGGGACTACAACAAGCACAAACTAAGCTTGAGATCAAGTCCTTGCACATTCATTGGTTATGCTCAAAATTGGAAGGGCTACAAATGCTTAGATAAAAATGGAAGAGTATTTATTTCAAGACATGTAAATGGGCAAAACTCAACCGCAAATGCATCAACCATGCCTATGATTATAGAACAAATTGCAAACAACAGCCGAAAGGAGCAATAAAGTCAAAATAATGCAAATGCATAAGTTGATTCATGTAAACAAGCCACTGCATCCATAAATGAACTTGACTGTAATTTAGAAAGTAGATACACTAATGAAACAAATCAGGACAGACATGAAAGCAGAGGCATAGAAGGCAACAACAATGCAAACACTTCAGATGACAATGCTATGGCTCAACATCAGACACAACAACCTCATACTAGAGATCACATGACTACTAGATCCAAAAGTGGTATTTTTAAGCCCAAATTGTAAAATATTTCAGTGAGTGAAGCCGAACCAATCAAATTTTCCCAAGCAATCAAATCAGACAAGTGGAAAAAATCTATAAACATAGAATATGAAGCCCTCCTGAAAAATGGAACCTGGACCCTTGTCATACCCCTACTCATAAGTACATAATAGGTTGCAGATTGACCTATAAAATAAAGAGAAAGGAAGATGGATCTATGGACAAGTACAAAGCCAAACTAGTTGCAAAAGGTTATGCACAACAGTTTGGCTTCGACTTCAATGAAGCTTTCTCACCAGTGTTGAAGCCCACAACCATCAGAATAATTTTAACTATTGCTCTAAGTAAATGGTGGAACATAAAGCAATTAGATGTCAGTAATGTTTTTTTCAATGGTGAATTAGCTGAAGAAGTGTACATGCATCAAGCAGAAGGGTATGAATCAAACAACAGTGAAAAACAAGTATGAAAACTACACAAAGCTATATATAGGTTGAAACAACCTCAAGGGCATGGTTTGAGAAGCTCAAAGTAACTTTATCTAATTTAGTATTCACACAAGCAAAGTGTGACAACTCACTATACATGAAGAAGAGAAATCAGGGAACCATTTTCATTCTGGTATATGTGGATGATATGTTAATAACTTGGGATAACAATAAAGAAGTTAACAGTGTCATAAAAATGCTCAGTCAAAGTTTTGCTATCAAAGACTTGGTGAGCTAAGTTACTTTCTTGGAATACAGATTAACAGGAGAAGTGACAATGAATTATTTTTTTATCTCAACAGAGTTATATTTCAGAAATATTACACAGAGCCAACATGCATCAAGCCAAGCAGTTACCAACACCAATGACCATTAACCTACAACTCTCCAAACTGAAGGGTGAAGAAATTGAAAATGCAAAGCAATACATGAGCATAATTGGAGCATTACATTACACTATTGTTACACGCTCAGACATATGTTACAATTTTAATAGACTTAGTCAGTATATGCAGAATCCCTTATTTGAGCATTGGACAACAATTAAAAGAGTAATAAGATACTTACAGGGAACAAAACACTACGGAATCAGTTTAAAATCAGATAAAGAGTTAAACTTACAAGGGTTCGGTGATGCAGACTGGGAAAACGACATGGATGACACAAGATCTGTATCCGGTTATTGTGTTTATCTAGGCACCAATATCATCTCGTGGTGCACAAAAAAGCAATCGACCACTTCGAGATCCAGCACAGAGGCTAAACATAGAGCACTCGCAAGCACTACTGCATAGATATTATGGATCGAATCGTTAATGGAATAACTAGGATTCCAGTCATCTGATGCAACAACGGGAGAACTATATCCCAATCTCTTAACCCCATACAACACTCTCGAACGAAACACTAAGAAATTGATCTTCATTTCATTCAAGAGTGAACACAAGTAGGAAAACTGATGGTTTGCCACATCCCTTGTAATGACCCAGCGGATTTCGACGCCTGAATTTCAACAATAATACTTAATCACGTATTACTTGCCAAAACCCAAGTATCGACACAACAGATAGTTAATAGAAAGAAATTAGAGGGTGAGATAAGAAAGAAATATTAGAGTAGAAGAAAAAGAAGAACAAAACAGAATCTGAATCTTATATCGCAGCAGAACAAAATATAATATAGAAATAAAACTTTATTGAGAGCTTGAAAATAAATAATTACAACCATCAGAGTACAACTTATGGTCAACATATATGGATAGCTATAACAATCTGTCCTCATATACAATACACAACAGAATAAATACTAATACGTATGAACTCTTCCAGCACGTCTTCTGAACTTTGTAGTATCCAATAACCTGAACATGTAAAACCCTGTCTAACCCAAGCATTACAAACGCCGGATCAGTCTTGTGAACCAGAGTGAGAAACCCACTAAGTTTAAGTGTAACATCCAACTTGATTTTAAAGACAAAACTTTTCTGAAATGAAATATAATTGTAAGACCAATTCCACACATAAACACAGACGGTTTTTACCTTACGATAACCTAAAACATTTTTGAAATCATATCTTATTCCGATATTATAATAATGTCTAAATACAAATAAATAGCAATCTAGCGGAACACTTGCATCTCATGCTCCACATACATAGTATACAATCAAAACCACGGGATCTTATTGAAGAGCGGATTCCGACAATGATAAGGTATGAACCACCTACCGATAGTGTACCTCTAGGGGGGAATATACTGGGTTCAACAAGAACATCTTGCAACCCGACCACGCATGACCGACCACTCATTTTGCTTGAGTATATCAAATGTATATCACCAACTCTTGGGATCAACAACTGTTTCCCGAAAGGGACAACATCGAATAGAATAAAGAAGGAAATGAAATTCTCTAGGTAGGTGATTATACACCCTACTTGGGAGCGACCTACTTAGCCATGCTGCCTGCCCGATTTTTTTCATTTACTGGTTGTGAGGCTTGAGGTTTGAATTACTCTTTTTTTAGATAGCATACCACGATTCAGTTTGAATGGCATATTGTCGGATCCTCTAGAAATCACTAATTGATTTCCACAGAAATACTCTGGTTGTCAGGCTAAAGAAGTTTCCCTTCTTTGCCACCAACACTATGGTACGTTTGAAGAAAACAACGTACATGACTCTTTTGGAAATACTCTGTCAAACATCCGTCCATACAAGTTGTCCTAGGACTGGACAAACCGAAGGCATTCTCCTACTACATCCTTGAATTACCATATGGATCAGCAGCGATTAGTCCTCGCAATCCGTAGATTCTATCACAACCTGATTACCATCAAAATACTCTGGTTGCAATCCAGAGTAATTTATCAAGCACCCCTTTCATTTATGAACCAGGGTCTTCAACTTCTCCATCTTTAATTTGCATCTTCGAAGATTTTGTATTCACTGGTTTGGAATGGTTTTAGAATTTAAATTTGACCCCGGTCTTTCTGCACCAACAATCATATAGGTAAGATTTGATAGTCAGTTATTTAACTATCAAAATAACATCTATTCATCCATGAAAATAAAATGAGTTCACTAGTTCAGTACTAAGCATCACTTGGCCTTTTCAATTAAAAACAATTAACTAATAGTTAATTAAACTTCTAAATCTTTTAATATTACAAATATAGCTTTTTATATTTGTTTTAGTATAACAACAATTTCACAATCATTTAAATACTTTGGAATCAAATCTTATATATATTCCCAACTGTGGCTTCAACAAATTTCACATAAAACGGCATCACAAAATCTCTTTGGTTATAATTCTTGAAAACTAAATGGAAGGCAATGATGTGTGTGTGTTTGTGTGTGTGTGTGTGTGTGTGTATATATATATATATATATATATGCGAAGGAAAGTTATGGTCTTCAGTTTGCTCTATTGTTTGGAGAAAACTAAATGGAAGGTAATGATGTGTGTGTGTGTATGCGAAGGAAAGTTGGATAGAAACAATGTCTATCACACGAAAGGGGATAGCCGTAGGTAGCATGTAGTTTTGCAACAATGTATTTTCATTTCACATATATATACAGGTAGGTTGTACTAGCTGTGTCTCATTTCTTAGAGGTTAAGCAAGTATGTACATATTATTTTACATATGCAGAATAGATTAGGCTTGCATAAAATAGAATAGGATAGCTTAGATGGTGGTACGTTTCTAGGTTCCTTAAGAATGAAGTTGTGGAAATATTTCAGTTTGCTTTTCTTTCCTGCATGTACTCACGGTGGTCTGCGTAGTTAGATTTTGGGGTAGGCGGTATCTTCTTTAACTTTGCAGTGAAGTAATAGGTTTAAATAAATTTATATATTTTATTTTACATGGTATTAAATTCTACCGCATATATCATTATTAACCATAAACCATTAAATTCGTACAGCCACACACAAACTTCAAACACAATGAAAAGGGACACATCACTACGTCTAGATGTTCCGGTTCCAATGAAATTAATTTCGTTGAAAACGGACTTCTTTTGCACAATGATGTTATTTTAATTTATCGGTTCACCGTTAAATTGCACGCACTAGATAAAACAACTCCGATTGGCTCCAAACTGGAAATCTAGCAATAATTAGCGATACGTATTCTAATAAAACTCGTTTTTATCAAAAACGGAGGTCGTTTGAAAAACGGTTATTTTTAAGGATTATATAATATCAATAAAATATAACTAAATCCAAACAATTCAATTTAAATAATAATAAATTATTATTAACGTATCTTCAAATGAAGTCTTATACATTTTTAAGATAGACCAATATAGATTTTTAAATTAGATATTTAAAATCCTGGATTAAACAATATTCATATATATATATAATCCTTTAATATTTTATTTAATAATGTTATGTTTATTAATGAATTCCATAGCGACTTTTTGAAAATTTGAATTGGACATAACTCACAATTTATAAGTTGAAATCTCTAATTTTCTCTTCCATTAGAAAATTATACTCAAATAGATTCAAACGTCTTTGTATTACAGAATTCTGACTTAAAATGGATTTCGTATATCCAATTGAAGTTTAAATCGTAAATTACGAACTACCGCGATGTTACGAGCTCGAATTATAATTAAATATAAATTTAACGTTCAAACTCCGTTATATAAACGAATTCTATATTATGAATCCATTTATAATCCAAAATCAATATTTAAATATCTGATTACCAAAAATACGGGACATTACATTCCTTCACCCTTAAAAGAATTTCTTCCCCGAAATAACTTAGTAAGAGGAATAGCCCAATCCCATTAACTTTCCAAAAATCATAAATCAAAAATCAATTCATTCAACTTTATTAAACCATTGATGAGTTATATTCAACCAATCTAACAAACAATCAACAATCAAATACACAACCAAATCAATTCAATTGATTTTATATTCAATTATTAATATTTAATTTGATTTAACCCACTTAAATATAAATTTATTAATATCCGATTGATTTCCATTTAATTATTATTCACTCAATCTCCAAATTCCACACTGATTTAATTTAATTCAAATATCCATCCTTAACTTAACCAAGTTAAGTTTCAACTCCATATTCAATTAACTAATTGATTTTCAAATTAGTTTACTTCCATTTCACCATTCCAATTCTGATTTTATTTTAAAAATCATCCATTCTGTTCTTATCTAACTTAGCTTCAAGTTATATTCTAAATCATTCTCTTATTTACAAGTATGAAAAATCTTCTTTGGTTAAGAAAAACCATTTCAAATTTTAAATCCAATTTGAATTATATTCAAATCAACCAAACAATCACACCAATAACTAAATAATTTGATAAAATTATTTCTATACAAAAATATAACTTGTGCAGAATTATTTCATTTGCCCTCTTTATGAAACAATATTGTGCCAATTACTAGTTCAAAATTGAACCCATCAAATAACACAATATAAAACATTTTATATAAAATATACAAATACGCGCTCCCATATATATACATTCAAACACAATCAAGGGTATTACTAACCCCATCTCGACCGAGTTATGCCACAGAGCTAAGGTTATTACTAAACCTTATGCTCTGATACCATTATAATGGTTATAAGCTTTGCAACCATCAACCACCGGGATAACCTCCCAGCGTGGCACTACAGAGATACCTCAGAACTGATTTTACGGCCAGCCTCGCGACTGTCGCACACATCAACCAACCCAAAATTTCCCATTGGGACATGTAGGGGTAAGAGTCTCCAGCTCGCCACTAATCATGTAACGTCCCAGATTTTTCTGCCATTTAAATTGGAATATTTAAATCTATTTATATATTATATTGGAAATATAATGGATTTTTAATCGAATTTATTTATTAAAATGGAGTACGAATATAATTTTTTATAAATTAAAAACGAGCTCGAAACGCCGCGGTAGTTCGTAATTTTCGATTTGAACTTTAACTGAATATACAGGATCCGATATAAATCGGAATTCTATGAAACAAGAAACATTTGAACCGATTTGATTATAATTTTCTAATAAAGGAGAAAAATTAAGATTTCAGCTTATAGATTGCAAGTTACGTCCAATTCAAATTTCAAAAAAGTCGCTATGAAATCGTTTTTAAATTATAACGATTTATTTATTTATATTAAAGGATTTTTATATAAAAGGAATATCATTTAAAACCAGAATTTCTGATGTTGAGTTGTGAATTCCATACTGACTAGAAATAGGAAAATGTTGTTTTAAATAACACGATAATATTAATTTTCTATTGTTAAATTTAGTTATTTTAATTCAATATATATTATATCAATATTATATAAGATTTTTCAATAACCTAACCTAAAGATCTTGTACAACATACACAGCCTACATTTCCAATACATATTTATTTTTTCATACGGCAAGCCAAATCCGCAACATGAACAAAACTGAAATGTATACAATATGGAAACGGGAAATAATCAATATATAGGAACATATATTTATATTTTTGTTTGTACAAATGCAAAATAGAGTGGACGTAACAATTCATTGTAAACTTCCATAAGCCTTACATTTTTTAATGATATCAGTATCAGTTAGCATTGATTACATTACATATGTCCTATGGTATTACAAATGAATAGTTCAACAGTAATAGATTAGGAAAAATCGTACTCATCGAATAATGTCCTTGCAACCGTCAAGGATCAGGTCATACCACAAAACCTCTGCAACAGTCTTCGTGGCCAACACGTTTTTTTGGACCAAGTTTTCTACTGCCTCAACTGAATTTGAATGAAGTTATGGTGCATATTAGCGAACCGTGCCTCCATGTCCGATGATGCTAGCTTTGGTAATGCTATATTTTTGCATAGACAAACACGAATACTTGGGATCTGTTTCCCATGATACTTTACTTCTAGGAACCTAATTAATGATATTAAATAATAACTAACATATAGAACGAAAGTGTACAAATCAGAACAGCTAAATAAAAAATATATAATGGAACCAAAACATATACAGTGTAAAAACTGAAATGAAAAGAAAAGATCAATATCAGAAAACAATATAGGTATTAACTATGGTCTATACACATGCAAGTGAAAGAACCAAAAGAAAAAGGACATGAACAGCTAGGAAGAACATCTAAATATGTGTATATATATTATACATCAAATCTGGAACAGTTATAGAAATTAAAGAACAAGGGAAAGAACAGCTCGAAAACAGTACATACACAGCTAAGAAAGAACTAATATGTATATTTATATACACCAAATCTTTATGGCCAAATCAAATGGTTAACTCACATGTATATACACTAAATCTCTGATACAAAATTCACTGTTTACATATATTTAAAAATGGAAATCAAATCTATAATACAGTTTCAAAACCTATGATTGAAATTAACAACTCATAGCCTCAGAATTTCTAACCTGATCTACATAGCAATTCATGTACAAACCCATGCAAGACTGCTGCCTGAACACTAAATCTTTTTACAATTTAAAATCTCCACATTGAATGAACCAGTCATTGTCAGTTCGATCAACATCCTGTGTCAACAAATCAACAAGAACTGTAAATCCAATACGAAATTCATCAGAATCCTCTTCTAAACATCACACAGCTATCAATTCCCATCACAGTACACAAAATCTGAAAAGGGAAAAAGAAAAAAAGGGCATCAGCTAGTAGTAGCTGAACATAGCACGATCAGTCTCTGATGGACGTTGATCTGATCTAAACCCAACCGCACTATAAATATGTATCACACAGAGTTGTTTCATCATTCTAGAACCCATTCGAAAGTACAGTAAATTAGAAAATAGTTCGAAACCACCAGAAAAAAATCAAAACAAAATACTGCAATTCGAAATTTGAATAAAACACTTATCTGAATTCGTGGGTGTACGCACTTCGAATCTAAATGGTTCTTGACTGATTCTGGATGAAACTATTCGGAATCGAAGCACTGAGGTTAGCAGAACAATCGGTATTAAGAGCAAAGAGATGATCGAAGGGGTAATTGCATAGGGGAGGGACGCGATGCAGTTTAATCTTCGATTTCGCTGAAGACCGAAAGGGGATTAAGGATTTTGTTTCGGTCGTGAAGAAAATTTTGGAGGCGGTGGAGAATGAGGTTGGATCACATGATAGTGAGGGTTTTGAAGGTGGTAACAGGTTGGGTAGTGTGCTGAAGGATAAGAGGTAAAGGTCCAATTTAATTTATAAATTTAAGTTTAATTAGAAATTCATGTTTAAGTACGTAAATTACTTTATAAATTCATATCATGCGCATACGTTATCAGATTCAAGCACGATCAGTTGCGTTGGGACCGTAAAGACGAGAACTTCGAGATAGAGCAGAGCTGGTCAGGATCGGGAACAATTGGGAATTTTAGTAAAATTAAACGTCAGTTTAATTTGACTAAAACAGATATTTATCGACGAATTCAAATCCTGGTGAGTTAAACTCACTCAGCTCTTCCCATTTATATTTTATATAAATTAGGTTTTTATTTTGCATGTTTTGGTTGTTAGTGGTTGACCGCTTGCTAGTTATATAATTATTGTTGATTCAATTTCTGGAATTAAATGGTCGTTTAATTTCAGTAAGATACCAATCGTTATGATTTGACCCAAATAAGGTAGTTTCCCTTGATTGGTCACATTTATAAACGTGTTTGAATAGTTTGAATGGCCTGTTAATTGATTGATGGTCATTATAGAAATTATCAGTTAAATGAAAATGAGTGATTTGATTTGAGATAACCATTTTGGGTGCAGGTAAAAACAGGTTGGAGGAATCCAACTGGATTCCTCAAATTTATTGTTTATTTTCGTATTTCCATTATATCGACAGTTTACCCTGTATGGTTGAATGATTGATTATTGTTGATGGTTGAACCATATTTCAACATTTACTCTGATATCAACCAATAGATAGTTTTGGTTGGGTAATTGGCATCACATGACCTATAAATCAATCGATTTTTAAAATATGGATTTTATCGACTGTGAATCAACAGTATTGAAGTTATAAATATATTTTTAACTGAAATAGGTTTGAAAGCTATTACTTTGAATGAAAGTTATTTAAAAGGAAATAAATATTAATTATTTATTTATTAAAGTTTATAAGTAATTATGAAATTTGTTTTATAAAACGAATTCTTATGTCAATAAGAATTATAAGCAAATGAGCAGGAAATAACCTAGCGGTTAAGTATTTGATAAATCACGTCTAAGGAACAATTAAATGAAGTTATTTAAATTAATTATATTTTTAATTAATTTAAAGAAGGAATTAACTGGAATGGGTTAGAAGAGTAATCGTGTTTTGAATTGACCAAGTCGATCGTTTTAACTAAGTTGGACTTTTTAATTAGTTTGTTGTTAATAAAATGAAATAACTTAATGGATAATTGGTTAATCTTAATAAGATTTTAAAAAGAAATTCATTATTTATTTTTGTAAATAAAGCATTTAGTTGGTTTTACAATAGTGAATGTAAAAGTAAATTATTTGTTTTAATTTAAGTAATTACTTCTTAAATACATTTAAGAAGGTAACTGTTTTGGAATGGAATATAGTTGAGTTTTGAAAAGAAGTTATGAACAAGTTTGATATTTGAACTCGAGTTTTATAATGAATTAATAAAGAGTTCTAAACAGATACGATAGCTTAAATGGAAATGTTACTTAACGTTTAGATTGAGTGGAAGGAGATGAAGATGAAAAGGGTTTATATTAAACCTGAAATTTATAAACAAGGTTTGTAAATGGAATGTGAGTTAAAGCGCTGTTTTTGAATTGGAAATACTTAATAATGGAATTAAGTTAAATCAATGGGATTGAAAAGAGATTCCCGAAGGAAAAGGGGATTGGAAAAAGGAACTGAAATTGAGCTTGGTAAAAGAGGTTGGAAATAGGATTTGTAATAATAATCCAGTTTAGGAAACAAAGTTATTTAAATAAGTCGAGAGTTAATAAAGGTGATGTTAGTAAGCAATTATTTAATTAACGAATTAAGCTATATTAATTATACTTAAAAAGAGAGTCTTCCAAAAAGATAAGAAGAATTATAAAGCTATATTTTAAATAAACTTGTTAAGTGGGATGTGTTTTGATATTAGATTGAATATCGGTTTTTGAATTACAACTCGTATTTGTCTGAAGATAAGAACACTGTTGATCAAGGTCCAAGAGGTAATTAAAATACCCCATCTTGAACAACTTCTGGACTATCATAGGATGATACTAGTTGATAATGGCGAGAATGTATAATAAGATTTCCAAAGTAACGGGAATAAATAGATTTGAGAATGTATGATAAGATTTCCAAAGTAACGGAAATAATATGAGATGATGTTTTCCTTAGTAACGGAACTAAAAGGAGATTGGGCGACAATTTCGAATAATAAAAAGATAAATTGAATGGGTTTATTATATAAAGAATAAATATTGGGTATTGTTCAAAGTGATAGAACAAAAAGATTGTGTAACGTCGTTTTACAAGTTAAACTGGGTTCTTAGTTATAAAAAATAAAATGTTATGGTAAATGTTTTGCAAATGATAGTCAAACGGAGTATTGGATATCGTTATAAATATATTTATATTCTTTTTAAATATTAAAATGAAATGGTTTTGCGGATATATCGGTTATCAGTATATTAAAGTAATAAGGGAAATGTTTTTCCCAATATTGGAATATTCAAATTAATTAATTTTAATTAAAGAAGCCAAGTGATGCTAAGTACTAAACCAGTAAATCTATTTTTATGATTGTATGGATGTTTAATTGATAGATAAATAACCGACTATCATGTCTGACCTTTACGATTGTTGGTATGGAAAGACCGGGATTGAATGTATATTCGAAAACCATTCTGACCAACAAATACGAAAATATAGAATATATCAGACGACGATAGAGATGGAGCACTTGAAGACCATAGATCTTCATAAAATGGAAGAACCACTTACAATCTCTGATTCGACCCGGAGATATACTAGGGTTCTGTCGTGGTTTAAATCTGTGGATTTGCAAGGACTACTCGCTACTGATCCATGGGGTGATTCCTATATTGGATGCAGTGGGAGAGTACCTTCGGTTCATCCTGTTCCTGGATGACTTGTATGGAAGAATGTCTGACAGAGTATTTCCTGAAACCACGTACGTTGATTTTTACAAATATATCGAGCGGTGGCAAAGAGGGGCACTTCTTTTATACCCAGAGTATATTTATGGATGTTAATTAGTGACTTGACGGATCTGACGATGTGGCATTCAAAGTGAATGGCGGCCAGATGTTCCAAAATTTAATCTAAACCTCAAGCCTCATCAACCGGGAATTGACAAAAATCGGGCAGGCAGCATGGATATGTGGGTCTCTCCCATTAGGGTGTATAATCACCTATCTAGAGAAAATCCTTTTTGCTTCTTTAATCTATTTGTCCCTTTTCAGGAAACGGTGGTTTGAGCCCAACCGTTGGTGATTCGATACACTCAAGCGAAATGAGTGGGCGGTCATGTGAGGGCCGGGTTGCAAGACGTTCTTGTTGAACCCAGTGTATTCCTCTCTAGAGATACACTATCGGCAGGTGGTCCCATACCTAGTCATAGTCAGAATCCAATCTACAATAAGCGCTCGGGGTTTTGATTGTATACTATGTATAAGGAGCGTGAGATGCAAGCTTTCCGCTAGATTGATATTTATTTGTATTTAGACACTATTATAATATCTGAAAAGATATTGATTTCAAAAATGTTTTGGGTTATCGTAAGGTAAAAACCGTCCGTATTTATGTGTGGATTTGGTCTTACGATTATCTTTTTCTTTCGAAAAGATTTTTGAACTTAAAAATCAAATTGGATGATCCCCCTTAATACTGTGCAAGTTTTTTCTCACTCTGGTTCACCAGACTGACCCGGTGTTTTGTAAATGCTCGGGTTAGACCGGGTGTACAGGTTCAGGTTACCAGATGCTGCGAAGTCCAGAGGCGAGCTGGAGTTGTTCAGACATATTGTACCTAGTATTTATTCTGCTGTGTGTTGTGTATGAGGACAAGTTATTATAACTATCCAGAGATGTTGATGTACTCTGATATTGTAAGTATTTTTAAATTCTCTCAATAAAGATTTATTTATGTATTATATTTTGTTCCGCTGCGAAGTAAAACTCTGATTCTGTGTTGTGTTGGTTCTTCTTCTTCTTCTATTATAACATTTATCTCTTTCTTATCTCACCCTCTAATTTCTTTCTAATAACTATCCAGTATTTTCGGTGTTTTGGAAGGTCGACATAAGATACGATAAAAGTATTTTTGTCAATTTTCGTGGCGGGAAATCCTTGGGTCGTTAGTGGTATCAGAGCTATTGGTTGAGTAGTAACCTTGGCTTTGTGGCGTAACTCAATAGAGATAGGGTTAGTAACACCCTAGATTGAGTTTGAGTGTGTATATATGAGAGCGTATTTGTAAGATTTTATATACAAATGTTTTGTATTGTGTTATTTGACTGGTTCAAGTGTTGAGAAGCATTGAACTAGTGAATGGATACAATATTGTTTTATAAAGAGGATAAATGAAATAATTTTACCCAAGGTATATTTTTATATAGAAGAGGGAAATAATTTTCTATATTATAGTAATATGGGTTGTTTCGTTATTCTGAATAATTTGATTTGAAATCAAATTGAATTATGAAACAAAGTTGAACTGATTAGAAAATCAATTAATCAATTGAATCGGATATGAAAATGAAACTGAACCTGGTTAAGTAGAATCAATTTAAGAATGAATTCAAATAGAATGAACTTAAATAAATTGGGATTTGAAAATTTAATGGATAAATAATAGGAATTAATTTGATATTAATCGATTGATATTAATGGATGTTAAACCAAAGCAGATGCAAACCATATATTGAATATTAATTAAATTTAACCAGTTGGGGTTAATAAGAAACTGTATGAATAGAAAGCAAGGAGATAAAATCCTAGTATAGTAAATTGGAAATAAGATTGATTGTGAAGTGGAAACGGAATCATCTAACCCAAATTATTATTTGCATTATAAGCGGAATAAGTGCAGAATCCTGAAGGCTGTGGAGATGATTTGGTTATACAGACTAGGAATGCAGACGATGAGCAGCTACTTGATACGCTTCGAAATTTGGAATTTGAGTTGGAATCCCCGGCAAATAGGTAAACCTTATATTATGGGTTAAGCGATTAATTTTATATCCTGAGTGGGTAGCCATTTGGATTTTGATTTTTTATTTTCGAAGAAGTTGAAGCCCAGAGTGGCAGTTGTAGTCGTACCGATCGAGCCATGCAGAGGTGATGCTGGCAAAATTTACGGAAATTTTTAGAGTTTATTTGATGATAATTCAAAAGTAATGATTTTAAAATAATATGGTTCGGAATATTCTTCTTACTTTGCAATTTCGAGGACGAAATTATTTTAAGGGGGGAAGAATGTAACGTCCTGTTTTTTTCTGCCATTTAAATTGGAATATTTAAATCTATTTATATATTATATTGGAAATATAATGGATTTTTAATCGAATTTATTTTTTAAAATGGAGTTCGAATATAATTTTTTATAAATTAAAAACGAGCTCGAAACGCCGCGGTAGTTCGTAATTTTCGATTTAAACTTTAACTGAATATACAGGATCCGATATAAATCGGAATTCTGTGAAACAAGAAACATTTGAACCGATTTGATTATAATTTTCTAATAAAGGAGAAAAATCAAGATTTCAGCTTATAGATTGCAAGTTACGTCCAATTCAAATTTCTAAAAAGTCGCTATGAAATCGTTTTTAAATTATAACGATTTATTTATTTATATTAAAGGATTTTTATATAAATGGAATATCATTTAAAAACCAGAATTTCTGATGTTGAGTTGTGAATTCCATACTTACTAGAAATAGGAAAATGTTGTTTTAAATAATACGATAATATTAATTTTCTATTGTTAAATTTAGTTATTTGAATTCAATATATATTATATCAATATTATATAAGATTATTCAATAACCTAACCTAAAGATCTTGTACAACATACACAGCCTACATTTCCAATACATATTTTTTTTTCATACGGCAAGCCAAATCTGCAACATGAACAAAACTGAAATGTATATAATATGGAAACGGGAAATAATCAATATATAGGAACATATATTTATATTTTTGTTTGTACATATGCAAAACAGAGTGGACGTAACAATTCATTGTAAACTTCCACAAGCCTTACATGTTTTAATGATATCAGTTTCAGTTAGCATTGATCACATTACATATGTCCTATGGTATTACAAATGAATAGTTCAACAGTAATAGAATAGGAAAAATCCTACTCATCGAATAATGTCCTTGCAACCGTCAAGGATCAGGTCATACCACAAAACCTCTGCAACAGTCTTCGTGGCCAACACGTTTTTTTGGACCAAGTTTTCTACTGCCTCAACTGAATTTGAATGAAGTTATGGTGCATATTAGCGAACCGTGCCTCCATGTCCGATGATGCTAGCTTTGGTAATGCTATATTTTTGCATAGACAAACACGAATACTTGCGATCTGTTTCCCATGATACTTTACTTCTAGGAACCTAATTAATGATATTAAATAATAACTAACATATAGAACGAAAGTGTACAAATCAGAACAGCTAAATAAAAAATATATAATGGAACCAAAATATATACAGTGTAAAAACTGAAATGAAAAGAAAAGATCAATATCAGAAAACAATATAGGTATTAACTATGGTCTATACACATGCAAGTGAAAGAACCAAAAGAAAAAGGACATGAACAGCTAAGAAGAACAGCTAAATATGTGTATATATATATTATACATCAAATCTGGAACAGTTATAGAAATTAAAGAACAAGGGAAAGAACAACTCGAAAACAGTACATACACAGCTAAGAAAGAACTTATATGTATATTTATATACACCAAATCTTTATGGCCAAATCAAATGGTTAACTCACATGTATATACACTAAATCTCTGATACAAAATTAACTGTTTACATATATTTAAAAATGGAAATCAAATCTATAATACAGTTTCAAAATCTCAGATTGAAATTAACAACTCATAGCCTCACAATTTCTAACCTGATCTACATAGCAATTCATGTACAAACCCATACAAGACTGCTGCCTGAACACTAAATCTTTTTACAGTTTAAAATCTTCGCATTGAATGAACCAGTCATTGTCAGTTCGATCAACATCCTGTGTCAACAAATCAACAAGTACTGTAAATCCAATACGAAATTCATCAGAATCCTCTTCTAATAATCATGCAACTATCAATTCCCATCACAGTACACAAAATCTGAAAAGGGAAAAAGAAGAAAATGGCATCAGCTAGTAGTAGCTGAACCTAGCTACGATCAGTCCCTGATGGACGTTGATCTGATCTAAACCCAACCGCACTATAAATACGTATCACACAGAGTTGTTTCATCATTCCAGAACCCATTCAAAAATACAGTAAACCAGAAAATAGTTTGAAACCACCAGAAAAAATCAAAACAAAATACTGCAATTCGAAATTTGAATAAAAAACTTATCTTAATTCGTGGGTGTACGCGCTTCGAATCTGAATGGTTCTTGACCGATTCTAGATGAAACTATTCGGAATCGAAGCACTGAGGTTAGCAGAACAATCGGGATTAAGAGCAAAGAGATGGTTGAAGGGGTAATTGCATAAGGGAGGGACGTAATGCAGTTTAATCTTCGATTTCGCTGAAGACCGAAAGGGGATTAGGGATTTTGTTTCAGTCGTGAAGAAAATTTTGGAGGCGGTGGAGAATGAGGTTGGATCACACGATAGTGAGGGTTTAGAAGGAGGTAACAGGTTGGGTAGTGGGCCAAAGGATAAGAGGTAAAGGCTCAATTTAATTTATAAATTTAAGTTTAATTATAAATTCATGTTTAAGTACTTAAATTACTTTATAAATCCATATCGTGCGCACACGTTATCAGATTCAAGCACGGTCAGTTGCGTTGGGACCGTAAAGACGAGAACTTCGAGATAGAGCAGAGTTGGTCAGGATCGGGAACAACTGGGAATTTTAGTAAAATTAAACGTCAGTTTAATTTGACTAAAACAGACTATTTATCGACGAATTCAAATTCAGGTGAGTTAAACTCACTCAGCTCTTCCCATTTATATTTTATATAAATTGGGTTTTTATTTTGCGTGTTCTGGTTGTTAGTGGTTGACCGCTTGCTAGTTATATAATTATTGTTGATTCAATTACTAGAATTAAACGGTCGTTCAATTTCAGAAAGATACCAATCGTTATGATTTGACCCAAATAAGGTAGTTTCCCTTGATTGGTCACGTTTATAAACGTGTTTGAATTATTTGAATGGTCTGGTAATTGATTGATGGTCGTTATAGAAATTATCAGTTAAATGAAAATGAGTGATTTGGTTTGAGATAACCATTTTGGGTGTAGGTAAAAACAGGTTGGAGGAATCCAAATGGATTCCTCAAATTTATTATTTATTTTCGTATTTCCATTATATGGACAGTTTACCCAGTATGGTTGAATGATTGATTATTGTTGATGGTTGAACCATATTTCAACATTCACTCTGATATCAACCAATAGATAGTATTGGTTGGGTAAATGGCATCACATGACCTATCAATTGATTTTTAAAATATGGATTTTATCGACTGTGAATCAACAGTATTGAAGTTATAAATATATTTTTAACTGAAATAGGTTTGAAAGCTATTACTTTGAATGAAAGTTATTTAAAAGGAAATAAATATTAATTATTTATTTAGTAAAGTTTATAAGTAATTATGAAATTTGTTTTATAAAACGAATTCTTATGTCAATAAGAATTATAAGCCAATGAGCAGGAAATAACCTAGCGGTTTAGTATTTGATAAATCGCGTCTAAGGAACAGTTAAATGAAGTTATTTAAATTAATTATATTTTTATTTAATTTAAAGAAGGAATTAACTGGAATGGGTTAGAAGAGTAATCGTGTTTTGAATTGACCAAGTCGATCGTTTTAACTAAGTTGGACTTTTTAATTAGTTTGTTGTTAATAAAATGAAATAACTTAATGGATAATTGGTTAATCTTAATAAGATTTTAAAAATAAATTCATTATTTATTTTTGTAAATAAAGCATTTAACTAATTTTACAATAGTGAATGTAAAAGTAAATTATTTGTTTTAATTTAAGTAATTACTTCTTAAATAAATTTAAGAAGGTAACTGTTTTGGAACGGAATATAGTTGAGTTTTGAAATGAAGTTATGAATAAGTTTGATATTTGAACTCGAGTTTTATAATGAAGTAATAAAGAGTTATAAACGGATACGATAACTTAAATGGAAATGTTACTTAACATTTGGATTGAGTGGAAGGAGATGAAGATGAAAAGGGTTTATATTAAACCTGAAATTTATAAACAAGGTTTGTAAATGGAATGTGAGTTAAAGCGCTGTTTTTGAATTGGAAATACTTAATAATGGAATTAAGTTAAATCAATGGGGTTGAAAAGAGATTCCAGAAGGAAAAGGGGATTGGAAAAAGGAACTGAAATTGAGCTTGGTAAAAGAGGTTGGAAATAGGATTTGTAATAATAATCCAGTTTAGGAAACAAAGTTATTTAAATTAGTCGAGAGTTAATAAAGGTGATGTTAGTAAGCAATTATTTAATTAACGAATTAAGCGATATTAATTATACTTAAAAAGAGAGTCTTCCCAATAGATAAGTAGAATTATAAAGCTATATTTTAAATAAACTTGTTAAGTGGGATGTGTTTTGATATTAGATTGAATATCGGTTTTTAAATTACAACTCGTATTTATCTGAAGATAAGAACATTATTAATCAAGGTCTGAGAGGTAATTAAAATACCCCAACTTGAACAACTTTTGGGCTATCCAAGGATGATACTAGTTGATAATGGCGATAATGTATAATAAGATTTCCAAAGTAATGGGAATAAATAGATTTGAGAATGTATGATAAGATTTCCAAAGTAACGGAAATAATATGAGATGATGTTTTCCTTAGTAACGGAACTAAAAGGAGATTGGGCGACAATTTCGAATAATAAAAAGATAAATTGAATGGGTTTATTATATAAAGAATAAATATTGGGTATTGTTCCAAGTGATAGAACAAAAAGATTGTGTAACGTCATTTTACAAGTTACACTGGGTTCTTACTTATAAACAATAAAATGTTGTGGTAAATGTTTTGCAAATGATAGTCAAACGGAGTATTGGATATCGTTATATAATATATTCTTTTTAAATATTAAAATAAAATGGTTTAGCGGATATCGGTTATCAGTATATTAAAGTAATAAGGGAAATGTTTTCCCAATATTGGAATATTCAAATTAATTAATTTTACTTAAAGAAGCCAAGTGATGCTAAGTACTAAACCAGTAAATCTTTTTTTATGATTGTATGGATTTTAATTGATGGATAAATAACAGACTATCAAGTCTGACCTTTACGATTGTTGGTATGGACAGACCCGGATCGAATGTATATTCGAAAACCATTCTGACCAACAAATACGAAAATATAGAAGATATCAGACGACGATCGAGATGGAGCACTTGAATAAATTCTATAAATTCTGCAAGCATACAGGTGTGTAGCATACAGGTCGAACACAGGGAGGAAAGTTTAACTTTTATTATTTATATGTTTCGTGGGCGTGTTAGACAGAACTTTGGGGGTTGTTTTCAATGTTGTTGAAATAATGTTATTGAAACTGCTACAAATCTGAATCTAATCAGACGTATATCAAATTCAACAACAGGAAAGAAAATAACAAGTACTAGCAAAAACGACAAAAGTAAATAATAACTGGAACAATAACAGAGAAATAAAAATAGAGTTGCTGTTGAAACTAATCAAACAGTCAACACTAGTATGCAGTAACAAAGACAATAACAATATGTGTTCTACCGAATCTAATCGTGTAGATACACAAATTGTTTTAAAAGAAAAGTAAATAACTAGAACAAGAAAATTTTATTAAACAAATGGCAGTACAGAATTATGAGATCCTTTTTACAATGGTTACAATCACATATTTATAGATGAGAAGGGGAAAACCCTAACTAGGTCTATGAATAAATGGCCCTCCTCATTCATGAATATTTCTTGCCTTCCTTGACTACCTGATTGGAGAAAATCTGGGCATATCATGGTAAATATTTTCCATATCTTTCAATTTTCCCATGTGGCTTGATTGATAGAAGATTGCATCTAATTTAATTCTTCCAAACAAGGACGCTTATCAGACTCCAAAGGCAATATAAGATAAAATCTTCAAAATTGATTTTTCTCTTGGCAACAATTCAATCAGCAAATCTTCTAATTGAAATTGAATGATTCGAATTTAATTCCATGATAAGAATATGGCTATTGCTGAAATGTTAATTGGTGCACATCATAAATACATACACATGAATATGTGTATGTATATATATAACATAACACTAATCCAGATATTTCTCAAAGCAAAGGGCCAGTGTGAACACGCTCCGTTTCTTTGGCAAAAAGTGAGCTTGACGGGGTTCGAACTTAGGTCTCTCAGCACCAATTCCTATGCCTTTACCAGTGAGCTACTACTTCTTTTGCAATTGAAATGAATTTGATGTGAGGAAGTAGCTCTTTCTCGTAGTTGGCCTTTGATTTGATTTGAAGGAGGCATTTCTTGACATCCTGTAAAAACATATAAAAGTAACCAAAGTATCATTTATTTATTTACAAAAGATAAAGCATAAGAGTAATAAAATAAACACTTTTCAGTGTCAATAAAGTACCCCCACACTTATCTTTTACTCGTCCTCGAGTAAAACAAAAAATGAAAAACTAAACTAGATAGGTCACACTTTCGTAGGAACCACGATTGCATTGAGCGTATGCAACAAGCCGTTAAACCTCTAGGTGTCCCTAGTAGGACGAGTGGTGTCTCGTGAGGGTTTTCAGCGGATACTACCTACAAAATCCAAATGCTGTATGCTATGATTCTAATAAAGCTACATGAATGCAATGGACATGTGCAAAAAAATAAAAGTGAAAAATGACAACACGACTTATTTCAGGAAAGTGGTACAACAAGTTAAGTTAATAATTTCTAACCAGTTGATTTTATTTTAGATACCTCGACTTGTCACAAATTTTCAATATAAATCAAGTTTTCAAATGTTAAATTCCAGTTTGGCCAGTTAGTTCGGTCGATAACATAGTGCAGCCATGAAATAAATTCTTAGTTTGCTTGGCACAGTTTGTAAAGTGGTATTCTAATTTTCTCATGTATGGCTAGTCAAATCAATAAGGTCAAGAAGTGTTTGGGTATCATCGCTTATTCTTTATTCTATAAAATTTTAAGATTTATGATTAAGTACATACACCTAAAAAGACCAAGGTTTACCACCCATGCACTACCTCGCGGACTAACGGAGAGTGGGTAAAGAGCTTGGCGGATTGTGCAGGCCGACTTTGACTTTGTCAACAACGTGTCGGTAATCCTTAGGTGTCCAATCCCATAAAATGAGACCAAGATATTCCAACTTTGACTTTGTCAACAACGTGTCGGATAGAGCTTGGCGGGTTTGCACACCAACGCTCGATATACAAGCAATGTTGGATACCCTTGGAATACTATTATTATTGTTATCGAAAATATAAGCACAAAAGAGAGTTACGCGAACTCAACTTAACACAACTTAGTTTTAGAGATTTGAAAAGCCAATATAAGTATTTTAAGTCCTCCACTTATTTAAACAAAGTCTACAATATAGAATAGATTTCATGGCCATCACCTAAGAATCTCCCTATGTACCGGTTACACTATTATCCCTCAAAATTAAACTTTTCATTATATTTCCTATTCGTTCTAAGTTGAGAGAGAAAAATACTATCAACTGGCTAAAAATTGTGAACTTATTTTGTTGTATTACTTGAAAATGAGTCGTATTTCAAAAAAAAAAAATTTATGGTACGTTACTACAGTCTAAAATGTATGATGGTCCTATTTAAATGGCTGAAAATAAAAAGAAATAAAATGAAAATGCAGACTACCCCCCACACTTGATTCAGACAGTGTCCCAACTGTCTAAGGCAGAAAAACAAAAATAAAAAAATGAAAAATAAAAATAAAAGAAAAAACGTGTACCACCTGATTTCATGGTGGATGATCATGCAGATCGATAGAGTCATCTTCGTCATATTGCTCGAATTCCAAAAATGGTTTCAGTCGTTGACCGTTTACTTTGAAGACTCTTCCATCCCTAGGATTTTCAATTTCAACCGCTCCATGAGGGTATACTGTTTTCACGACATAAGGTCCAGTCCATCGAGATCTAAGTTTTCCTGGAAACAAGTGAAGTCTAGAGTCGTATAAAAGAACTTTTTGACCTATGTTGAATTCCTTACGAAGTATGTTTTTGTCGTGTTGGGCTTTGGTTCTTTCTTTGTAGATTTTCGCGTTTTCATACGCCTCATTTCTTAATTCCTCTAATTCTGAAATTTGTAACTTCCTGTGTGAGCCGGCCTTTTCTAAGTCAAAGTTCAAAAATTTTATGGCCCAAAGAGCACGATGCTCTAATTCAAGAGGTAAGTGACAGGCCTTTCCAAAGACTAATCGATATGGTGACATCCCTAGATTGGTTTTATAAGCAGTGCGAAAAGCCCAAAGTGCATCAATCAGTTTTACAGACCAATCTTTTCTATTGGAATTTACGGTTTTCTCAAGAATTTGTTTGATTTGTCTATTGGAAACTTCTACTTGCCCAGTGGTAGGGGGTCGACAGCTTGTGTGTGATTGAGTATTTCTTGAGCAAGGACTCAAAAGCACGATTACAGAAATGAGTGCCATTATCGCTAATGATAGCTCGAGGTGTGCCAAAGCGTGAAAAGATGTTTTCTTTGAGGAATTTGACAACAACCTTGTTGTCATTGGTTTTGGTCGGAATGGCTTCAACCCATTTTGAGACATAATCTACTGCCAGCAAGATGTAAAGATTCCCAAATGAATTAGGGAATGGTCCCATGAAATCAATGCCCCAAACATCGAATAACTCAATCACTAAAATGGGGTTGAGAGGCATCATGTTTCGCTTAGAGATTCGACCCGTTCTTTGACATCGCTCGCATTTAGAGCAAAATTCGAAAGCGTCACGGAAGAGTGTGGGCCAATAAAAACCACTTTGCAAAACCTTTGCAGCAGTTTTTCTTGCACCAAAATGACCGCCACAAGCATGGTCATGTGAGAAGGAGAGAATACTTTGGTGTTCATGATCGGGCACACACCTTCGAATGATTTGGTCTGGACAGTATTTAAAAAGATATGGGTCATCCCAATAGAAGTTTCGAACTTTTGAGAGAAATTTTTGTTTATCTTGTTTCGACCATTCAGCGGGCATTTGTTGTGTGACAAGATAATTCACAATGTCAGCGTACCAAGGGGTGTTAGAGATCGAAAGGAGTTGTTCGTCAGGAAAATAGTCATCGATTTGAGTGTCGTTATCATTTTCGTGCACAATTCGAGAGAGATGATCAGCTACGACATTTTCAGAACCCTTTTTATCTCGTATTTCTATATCGAATTCTTGAAGAAGAAGGATCCAACGAATCAAGCGGGCCTTGGCATCCTTTTTAGAAAGCAAATATCGTAGAGCAGCATGGTCAGTGTAAACTATGACTTTGGATCCAATGAGATATGGTCTGAATTTCTCAAGAGCGAAAACAACTGCCAAAAATTCCTTTTCAGTAGTTGAGTAATTCAATTGGGCCTCGTTCAAGGTTTTGCTAGCATAGTAAATGACTCGAGGGAGTTTATCAATACGCTGACCCAAGATGGCTCCAATTGCAAAGTCAGAAGCGTCGCACATAAGTTCAAAGGGTTGAGTCCAATCAGGAGGTTGAATGATGGGAGTTGTGGTCAAGAGTGATTTAAGAGTTTCAAAAGATGTTTTGCAATCATTGGAAAATTCAAACTTTACGTCTTTGGCAAGTAAATTCGAGAGAGGTTTTGAAATTTTTGAGAAATCCTTAATGAATCTTCTATAGAATCCTGCATGGCCAAGAAATGAACGAACATCTTTGACAGACTTAGGAGGAGGTAAATTAGCAATCAAATCGATTTTGGATTTATCGACTTCTAGGCCATCTTTGGAGACGACATGACCTAGAACTATCCCCCTTTTCACCATAAAGTGACATTTTTCCCAATTAAGCACGAGTGATTTCTCCTTACAACGCTTAAGGACGAGTTCTAAATGAGTGAGACATTGGGAAAAAGATGATCCATATATTGAAAAATCGTCCATGAATATTTCCAAGAATTCTTCCACCATATCAGAGAAAATACTCATCATACACCTTTGGAAAGTCGCGGGGGCATTACAAAGACCGAAAGGCATGCGACGATAAGCAAAGGTTCCAAAGGGACAAGTAAAGGTGGTCTTATGTTGATCCTCTAAAGCAACAGGGATTTGGTTATAGCCAGAGTATCCATCGAGAAAACAGTAGTACTCATGTCCCGCTAAGCGTTCGAGCATTTGGTCAATAAAAGGCAAGGGAAAATGGTCTTTTCGTGTGGCTGAGTTAAGCTTTCGATAATCGATACACACACGCCATTTAGTTTTGATTTTTGTTGGGACGAGTTCATTACTGTCGTTTTTGATCACTGTGACTCCCGACTTCTTTGGTACAACTTGTACCGGACTCACCCAAGTGCTGTCAGAGATGGGATAGATGATGTTATTGTCTAGACATTTGATTATCTCCTCCTTGACCACTTCTCTCATGTTTGGGTTTAATCGCCTTTGAACTTCACGGGTGGGCTTAGCCTCATCAACTAAGTGTATGCGATGTTCCACAATTGATGGGCTAATTCCTTTTATATCGCTAATTTCCCACCCCAAGGCGTCTTTATTTTCCCGCAAAACTTCCAAAACTTTTTCTCCTTGGTCTTCGGTAAGATCGGAGGCCAAGATTACGGGAAAAGTTTTTGAAGAGTCTAGGTAGGCATACTTAAGGTCTGGTGGCAAGGGTTTGAGGTCTAACTTAGGAAGTTCTTGTGTATCAACATTGGTCAACATTCCTCGGTTAGATTCAGATGACGAAGTGTCGGAGTCAAGAATTTTGTTTAGTTCAGAAATGTATTCGAGTTCATCGAAATCGGAGTCGAAATGGTCAAGACACATTTTCAAGGCTTCAGAAGTGTCACTAGAGGTTTCATCAACTGTGGTTTGAATCATGTCAATTTCATCGATCTCAAAATCCCTAGGTTGTTTGTTGAGATTAAAGATGTTTAGCTCAATGGTTAGGTGCCCGAAGGAAAGTCGAAGTTGACCATTCCTACAATTAATGACAGCATTCGAGGTTGCTAAGAAGGGGCGTCCTATGATCAATGGTATTTGAACGTTGGGATTTGAGACAGGCTCTGTTTCTAGAACTATAAAATCGACAGGGAAGTAGAACTGTTCGATCTGTATCAAGACGTCTTCGATAATTCCCAATGGTTTTTTGACAGATCGATCGGCAAGTTGAAGTGTGATGTTTGTTGGTTTAATCTCCCCTAGTCCAAGTTGACGATAGACAGTATAAGGGAGAAGGTTGACACTGGCACCAAGGTCGAGTAGGGCACGAGAGATGTGAGTGTTTCCTATTTTACAATCAATCGTAGGGCAGCCAGGGTCTTTGTACTTGACTGGGGCAAGATTCGAAAGAACAGAGCTTGTATTCGCAGTTAGAAAAGCGGTTTTCGGGACATTTGTCGCACGTTTTTGTGTGCACAATTCCTTCAGACATTTAGCATATTGAGGAATTTGTTCTATGGTGTCTAAAAGAGGAATGTTCACACGGACTTGTTTGAAAATTTCCAGAATTTTATCGAAATTTGCTGCTTTCTTCTTATTATTGAGTCTATGGGGAAAAGGAGCAACTGGTTTTTCGACTCTACGATCAGTTTCATCATTCGAAGAAGAAGGTGGTAGGGGTGTAGAAGATGAAATGTTGGGATTGCCAACATTGGTTGTCAAAGGTGGGTCGGGTTTGCCGACACAAGTAGAAGAACTGTTGGGATTGCCAACATTTAAGGGAACTTGAGGTTCAGAAGAGTTGGCATTCGAAGCCAATGGGTGATCATTAAGAATAGGGATTTGGGTCGAGTTCGAAGGTTCGTCAGGGTCGCCCACGTTATTATCAATCCTCTTTCCAGATCGAAGGGTTGTAATAGCGTTGACTGGATTATGGTTTTCGTCCTCACACGAATTTACAGTACGAGAGTTATATTTTGGATTCACCTCAGGTTGACTAGGCAATTTTCCTTTCTCATTATTTTTCGCCATTTCCTTTATCATATGCATTAGTTGGTCGATTTTAGCGTCTTGATTATTTATTTGTTTTTCTAATCGAACAATATCTTGTGATGGTTGAGAAGATTGAGATGATTGGTTTGATGATTGAAAATTGGGGTGCCTATACGGTTGTTTGGATTGAGGTGCAGCTTGAGAGGTTTGAGAATTGGGGGGTGGAGCTTGGTATTTCGGATTGGGAATAAAGGGTTGCATGTGAGATGGGTTTGCCGAATTATTGGGGTTTGACCAAGAAAAGTTTGGGTGGTTCCTCCAACCAGGATTGTACGTGGCTGAGTAAGGGTTATTTTGAGCTATAGCATTGGCTTGGTCCTGAGAGTAGTAGTGGGGTAACCCTTCTCCGACTTGAGGAGTTTGATTTTCTACAGGAATTTGATTTGGGTCCACGATATGCACTCCTCTAGTAGAAGTACGATTGGGAACGCGAATTGATTCCCATTGCATGTCCTTTTCAGAATAATCTTCTAAGAACCGCCAAGCTTCATCGGCTGTTTTAGACATAAAATCTCCTCCACACATTGATTCTAGTTGAGTTTTAGACTGATAGTTAAGCCCTTCATATACAATTTGACACAAGTTGTCTTTTAGAATTCCATGATGAGGACAACTATACAGTAGTTGGTTGAATCTCTCAAAATATTTTGAAAAAGTTTCCCCCACATTTTGACAAAATTGATTTATCTCAGTTCGGATTTTGAGAGTTTTATGGAAAGGGAAAAACTTTTTCAAAAATGCAGTGACAAATTCATCCCAACTTCTTATGGAATGTTTTGGAAGAGAATTTAGCCATCTTTTAGCGCTTTCAAGTAATGCAAATGGGATCAGCCTTAGCTTGATTGATTCGTTAGATAATTGTTGCATTTTTGTTGTGGACGCATACAATTCAAATTCACTTAGAAATTCATAAGCATTTTCAGACCCAGTAAATTTTGGTACCCCTTGAATAAAGGAATGTTTAAGCTCAAAATTTTTTCCTTCAGCCGGTGGAAAAACGATGACAGAGGGTTGAACGGTCCTAGTTGGATAACATCGATCACGAAGAGACAAGGGTCTATCCACCTGGATATTGAGATTTTGAAAATTTTGATTTATTTGATTTTGATCCCCGAAGTTTGGAAAATTTTGATTTACTCGATTTTGATCCAATTCGGTTGGAAAATTTTGGTTGATTCGAGAACCCCTAGGAGAATTTTGTTGGCTAACACTTTTTTCACTCATTGTTGTTAACTGCAAGCACAGAAATTAGCTACAATGAAGTTTCCTGTCCTTATTGGCTCCTAACCCAAAATTATAAAGTGACACGTTTGATTACTTAGATCAAAAGATTTCTCAGCCAGTTAACGGACAGGAGTTATCGGTGCACCAGGAATCACCCTAGCAATGCAGCCGAAGGTTTAAGTACCTTCAGAGTAACAACCGATATAATATTTACGAATCACCGTAATATTTATAAACGGTTATTTCTCTGCCGTAGTCTAGACACCGAGAAATAATTTGTTCCAAATGAATCAACTATCACAATATAATTAAGCCCTATATGAGCCCGTGACTCCCTTAAGTCCAACGTCTAACCGTTATTATTAGTCAGATTCTATGATGAAATGCAATTTGTGGGCTAAGGAAAGCGTGATGAAATCCCTCACCTTATGTGAATTGGGGTATTGCCCTTAACAGAATGAATAAAGATGCAGAAATAACAACAATCACGCAAAATAATTGCAAAAAAAAATTGTACATTCAAAGCCGCTGCCCCTGCAGAAAATTTTTACAACAATTTCTATATTTTCAAAGCAACTTCAGCACCTGTAGAGTTCAGAGAATTTTACAGTGGGGTATGGCAGTCCATCCAGAAAAAATGGGTAGCGTCAATGATTGAAATCTCACTATTTGCAATTTCTTCTTATTTCTGAACTCTTGATTTGTTGCTTGAACTCCAGTCACTTTGTCCTTGGTTTGAAACTCTTTTTTTTTTATTTTTGGGTTTTTTTTAATGAAGTAAATAACAAAAAAAAAAGCACAAGAAAATATGAGGCTGTGGTAGGTTAAAAAAAGTTTGGAATTTTTTTGAGAGAATGCTTGTGGATGGGGTTGGTTTGTGCGTTGTGGCAGAAGTGTGGTGGGAAGGAGGGATTGAAGAAGATGGTGCTGAAGTGTAGATTGAAAAAAAAATGTGGTGAAATGAGATTGTGTAAGAGAGAGAGGGGTATTTGATCAGAGGGGAAAAAATGAAGCAGGGAAGAATAATGGAAAAAAAAAATTATGTCCTTGCCTTTTTTTTTATTAGTGTTGAAAAGCGGACAAATAGGAAAGAAACAAATGACAAAAAAAAAAAAAAAAAATGGGAAGAGAGATTTCAGAAAAGAAAGAGAATTGTAAAGGAAGAAAGAAAAGTAATTGTAAAAGATTTGGAAAAGAAATTGAGAAGGGAAAGCAATAAAAGAGAAGACAAAAACAGAAAGAATTTTTTCTTTTGTTTATTGTTGTAAAATTAGAAGAGAGAGAAAAAAATGAGAAAGGAAAAACTTGAAAAGGGAAAGAAATAAATGGAGAAAGAAAGAAAATTAATTACAAGGCAGAGAATAGAAATTTATAAAACGATTTTTTTCTTCTTCAACAAATTGTAAAAGAAGAAAGGATGTGAGATATTAGTAAGAGGAGAAACAAACGAAAGGAAGGAGAAAGAAGTTGAAAACAGGGAAGAATTAAAAGAAAAATGACAAGATTTTTTTTTTTTTTTTTTTGAACTTGTAAAAGAAGAATGAGAAGTAATTATATAGAAAATTGGAAAGGAGGAATAAAGAGGAAAGAAATCAAAAGAGGATTTTTTTTTTTTTTTAAAAGAAAGGAAATTTGTAAGAGAAGAAAAGAAATCAATGTATTGAGAACAAGAAAGACAAAAGAAGAAAGGAAAAAAAATTGCAAAAGAGGAATCGTTTTTTTTTTTTTTTTTTTTTTTGAAATTTGCAAAAAGAAAAAGAATGTAGACAATTGGAAAGAAAGTGGAAAGATGGAAAGAATAAAGGAAAATTGATAGTTGTTTTTTTTTAATGAAGGAGAGAGCAGGAAAGAAATAAATGAAAAAATGGAAAGAGAGATTGTAAAAGGTTAATGAGAAATGCAATTGGAAAGAAATAAAAAAAAATGCAAGTTTTTTTTATGAAAATTTGAACAAGAAGAAAGGGAAAGAAATGAATGGGAAAAAGCAAAACAAAAATGGAAAAAAAAAAAAAGAGGAAGGAAATAAGAGAAAAAAGCAAGGTTTTTTTTTTTGAGTAGAGAGGAAGGGTAGAATAAATTGAGGAAAGAAATAAAAGCAGACAAAAACAAGAAAGAAATCAAAGTAGGCAGAGAAGAAATTGCAATTTTTTTTTTTAGAAAGTTGTAGACAAAAGATGGAAACAAATAAAAAGAAAAGGAAAGAGAAAAGAAAAATGTGAAAATCAGCAAGGTGGTAGAAAGATGGAAAGAAATTGAAGAAAAATTAGCAACTTTCTTTTTTTTTTGTATATATTTTTTTTCTTCTTGAAGGAATTAGATTGGAAGAAATGCAAAATAAAAAAAAGGAAAGAAATAAATGAAAAAAGAAGGAAAATTAAAAGAAAAAAGGCAAGATTTTTTTTTTTTGAAAGATTGTAAAAGAAGAAATGAATATAAAAGTAGGAAGGAGGATTGAAAAATGAAATGAATATAAAAGTAGGAAGGAGGATTGAAAAATGGAAAGGAATAATTGAAAATAGGAAAAGAAATTGAAAGAAAATAAAGGCAAGAAATTATTTTTTTCTCTTGCTTAGTTCATGACAGTATCAATGTAATTAATACGCCACATCACTAATTGAGATTTTTTTCTATATGTGCAAGAAACAAAAATATATACAAAATAAAATAAAAACTAACACGAATCGGAAATTAAATAAACAATAAAATTCAATCGTTACCTCCCCGGCAACGGCGCCAAAAACTTGATCGTCGCTAATCTATAAAGTAGAAAAGCGCGACATTTGTAATAAATTCTGCAAGCATACAGGTGTGTAGCATACAGGTCGAACACAGGGAGGAAAGTTAAACTTTTATTATTTATATGTTTCGTGGGCGTGTTAGACAGAACTTTGGGGGTTGTTTTCAATGTTGTTGAAATAATGTTATTGAAACTGCTACAAATCTGAATCTAATCAGACGTATATCAAATTCAACAACAGGAAAGAAAATAACAAGTACTAGCAAAAACGACAAAAGTAAATAATAACTGGAACAATAACAGAGAATTAAAAATAGAGTTGCTGTTGAAACTAATCAAACAGTCAACACTAGTATGCAGTAACAAAGACAATAACAATATGTGTTCTACCGAATCTAATCGTGTAGATACACAAATTGTTTTAAAAGAAAAGTAAATAACTAGAACAAGAAAATTTTATTAAACTAATGGCAGTACAGAATTATGAGATCCTTTTTACAATGGTTACAATCACATATTTATAGATGAGAAGGGGAAAACCCTAACTAGGTCTATGAATAAATGGCCCTCCTCATTCATGAATATTTCTTGCCTTCCTTGACTACCTGATTGGAGAAAATCTGGGCATATCATGGTAAATATTTTCCATATCTTTCAATTTTCCCATGTGGCTTGATTGATAGAAGATTGCATCTAATTTAATTCTTCCAAACAAGGACGCTTATCAGACTCCAAAGGCAATATAAGATAAAATCTTCAAAATTGATTTTTCTCTTGGCAACAATTCAATCAGCAAATCTTCTAATTGAAATTGAATGATTCGAATTTAATTCCATGATAAGAATATGGCTATTGCTGAAATGTTAATTGGTGCACATCATAAATACATACACATGAATATGTGTATGTATATATATAACATAACACTAATCCAGATATTTCTCAAAGCAAAGGGCCAGTGTGAACACGCTCCGTTTCTTTGGCAAAAAGTGAGCTTGACGGGGTTCGAACTTAGGTCTCTCAGCACCAATTCCTATGCCTTTACCAGTGAGCTACTACTTCTTTAGCAATTGAAATGAATTTGATGTGAGGAAGTAGCTCTTTCTCGTAGTTGGCCTTTGATTTGATTTGAAGGAGGCATTTCTTGACATCCTGTAAAAACATATAAAAGTAACCAAAGTATCATTTATTTATTTACAAAAGATAAAGCATAAGAGTAATAAAATAAACACTTTTCAGTGTCAATCAATCGAGATGGAGCACTTGAAGACCATAGATCTTCATAAAACGGAAGAACCACTTACAATCTCTGATTCAACCCGTAGATATACTGGGGTTTTGTCGTGGTTGAAATCTGTGGATTTGCAAGGACTACTCGCTACTGATCCATGGGGTGATTCCTATATTGGATGCAGTAGGAGAGTACCTTCGTTTCATCCTGTTCCTGGATGACTTGTGTGGACGAATGTCTGACAGAGTATTTCCTGAAACCACGTACGTTGATTTTTACAAATATTACGAGCGGTGGCAAAGAGGGGCACTTCTTTTATACCCAGAGTATATTTGTGGACGTCAATTAGTGACTTGACGGATCTGACGATGTGGCATTCAAAGTGAATGGCGGCCAGATGTTCAAAAATTTAATCTAAACTTCAAGCCTCATCAACCGAGAATTGACAAAAATCGGGCACGCAGCATGGCTATGTGGGTCGCTCCAATTAAGGTGTATAATCACATATCTAGAGAAAATCCTTTTTGCTTCTTTAATCTATTTCGATGTTGTCCCTTTTCGGGAAATGGTGGTTTGAGTCCAACCGTTGGTGATATACATTCGATGCACTCAAGCGAAATGAGTGGTCGGTCATGTGAGGGTCGGGTTGTAAGACGTTCTTGTTGAACCCAGTGTATTCCTCTCTAGAGATACACTATCGGCAGGTGGTCTCATACCTTGTCATAGTCGGAATCCAATCTCCAATAAGCGCCCGGGATTTTGATTGTATACTATGTATGTGGAGCGTGAGATGCAAGCGTTCCACTAGATTGATATTTATTTGTATTTAGACACTATTATAATATCAGAAAAGATATTGATTTCAAAAATGTTTTGGGTTATCGTAAGGTAAAAACCGTCCGTATTTATGTGTAGATTTGTTCTTACGATTATCCTTTTCTTTCGAAAAGATTTTTGAACTTAAAAATCAAGTTGGATGATCCCCCTTAATACTGTGCAAGTTTTTTCTCACTCTGCTTCACCAGACTGACCCGGTGTTTTGTAAATGCTCGGGTTAGACCGGGTGTACAGGTTCAGGTTACCGGATGCTGCGAAGTCCAGAGGCGAGATGGAGTTGTTCAGATGTATTGTACCTAGTATTTATTCCGCTGTGTGTTGTGTATAAGGACAAGTTATTATAACTGTCCAGAGATGTTGATGTAGTCTGATATTGTAAGTATTTTTAAATGCTCTCAATAAAGAGTTGTTTCTGTATTATATTTTGTTCCGCTGCGATGTGAGACTCTGATTCTGTGTTGTATTGGTTCTTCTTCTTCTTTTACTGTAACATTTCTTTCTTTTTTATCTCACCCTCTAATTTCTTTCTAATAACTATCCAGTATTTTCAGTGTTTTGGAAGGTCGGCATAAGATACGATAAAAGTATTTATGTCAATTTTCGGGGCCGGAAATCCCTGGGTCGTTACAAATCAGAATCTCACATCATAGCAGAACTTAATATAATACAGAATTAAAACTTTATTGAGAGCTTGAAAATAAATACTTACAATCATCAGAGTACAACTTCCAGTCAACATATCTGGATAGTTATAACAATCTGTCCTCATATACAACACACAGTGGAACAAATACTAATACATCTGAACTCTTCCAGCACTTCTTCTGAACTTCGTAGTATCCAATAACCTAAACCTGTAAAACCCAGTCTAACCCGTGCATTACAAACGTCGGATCGGTCAGTGAACCAGAGTGAGAAACCTACTAAGTTTAAGGGTAACATCCAACTTGATTTTAAAGACAAATCTTTTCTGAAAGGAAAGATAATTGTAAGACTAAATCCATACATAAACACGGACGGATTTTACCTTACAATAACCCAAAACATTTTTGAAATCATATCTTATTCCGATATTATAATAATGTCTGAATACAAATAAATAGCATTCTAGTGAACGCTTGCATCTCACGCTCTACATACATAGTATACGATCAAAACCACAGGCTCTTATTGGAGATCAGATTCCGACTATGACAAGGTACAGAACCACCTGCCGATAGTGTACCTCTAGAGGGGAATACACTGGGTTCAACAAGAACATCTTGCAACCCAGCCACACATGACCGACCACTCATTTTGCATGAGTGTATCGAATGTATATCACCAACGGTTGTGATCAACAACCTTTTCCCGAAAGGGAAAACACGAATAGAATAGAGAAGTAAATGAAATTCTCTAGACAGATGACTATACACCCTACTTGGGAGCGACCCACTTAGCCATGTCACCTGCCCGATTTTTGTCATTTCCAGGTTGTGAGGCTTGAGGTATTAATTACTCTTTTTTTAGATAGCACACCACCATTCACTTTGAATGCCACATTGTCAGATCCTCTAGAAATCACTAATTGATTTCCACAAAAATACTCTGGTTGTCAGGCTAAAGAAGTTTCACTTCTTTGCCACCAACTATGGTACGTTTGAAGAAAACAACGTACATGACTCTTTTGGAAATACTCTGTCAGACAATATCCATCCATGCAAGTTGTTCTGGGACTGGACGAACCGATGGCATTCTCCTACTACATCCCTGAATTACCCTATGGATCAGTAGCGAGTAGTCCTTTCAATCCGCAGATTCTATCACGACCGAATTAGCATCAAAGTACTCTGGTTGCAACCCAGAGTAATTTATCAAGTAGCCCTTCCGTTTATGAACCACAGTTTTCAACTGCTCCATCTTTAATCTTCATCTTCGAAGAATTTGTATTCGCTGGTTTAGTATGGTTTCCGAATATATAAATTCGATCCCGGTCTTTCCGTACCAACAATCGTATAGGTAAGATTTGATAGTCAGTTATTTAACTATCAAAATAACATCCATTCATCCATGAAAATAAAATGAGTTAACTAGTTCAGTACTCAACATCACTTGGCCTTTTCAATTAAAAATAATTAATGAATAGTTAATTAAACTTTTAATTTTTTTAATATTACGAATATAGTTTTTACTCTTTTATTAGTATAAGAACAATTTCACAATCATTTAAATACTTTAGAATCAAATCTTATATATATATATATATATATCCGACTTTGGTTTCAACAGCTTTCACTTAAAACATCATCACAAAATCTCTTTGGTTTGAATTCATGAAAACAATAACTAACACTTCCCCTTTTAATAAACTTATTCAAACGCATCTCGTTAATTTCTTAAATCTTGAAAATATCCTCAAAATTGCTTTCTATTCCCGTTGCTTCAATATTCATTAGTCCCTAACCGAAAACTAGTAAGAGCACAACTCCAAAAATATCAACCCCGAAGGCCGAAACCAACATCAGATCGACACTCAAGAAGTCGTTCAACTCAACTAATCTCTAGTCAGTTTCTAATTTCCTTAACTCCATTCGAATCTGCAAAACGTTTTCTTTTAAACTATTTCCCGCTTTAAAAATCTCATTTCAATTCCATTCACTTCACTTAATCTCATTATTAACTAATATCAACTTAAAATCAACGTTTTAGCCTCATACCCTTTTTAAAGCTTATTTATAAAACTCGAGTTTAATATGAACCCTTTTTATCTCGATCTCTTCTTGCTTAATTCAAATATTACATAAACTTCTATTTTAGGCTATCATATTCGCTTCACCTTTATACCTTTGTTATAAAATCTTGGATTCAATATAAAAACTCGTTCCTAACCTCCTTTCAAAACTTAATTATATTCCATTCCAAAACCGTTTACTTACTTAAATGGATTTTATTTAAGAAGCTTTTACTTAAATTATTGATTAAATTAATAATTTATTTCCTCACTTACTAAAATAAATATTAAATTCCTTTTTAAATTCTTATTAATAATTAATCAAATATTTGTTAAATCATTTCATTAGATTAATTAATCAACAACTAATTTAGTAATCAATCCTAGTTAAAATGGTTGACTTAGTCAACTCAAAACATGGTTACTTCGTTAACCAATTTAAATCTATTCTTCCTTTTAAATTAATTAAAAATATAATTAATCAATCCAAATAATTCTACTTAATTGTTTCTTAGATACAATAAACCCAACTCTTAATCGTTACCTCAATTTCAGCTCATTTGCTTATAAATCTTGTTAACCTAAGAAATATGCGTTATAAAAACATTTAATGATTCTTTATAGCCTGAAATAATAAGTAATAACTGTTTATTTTTTCATAAACTTTGATTCAAAATAATATTTTTTAAAATCTATCTTCATTTATAAAAATGATTTTTTTTAACTTCATTCATGTCGATTCACCTTACAGTAAATCAATATTTATAAACAGTTGATTGATAGGTCATATACTACCAATTACTCAACCAATACTGCCCATTGGTTAAAACAAAACAAACGTTGAATTTCCAGTCAACGATCAAACAACCAAATCAATCATCCATTCAGAACAATTCATATAATGATAATATGAAAATAAGTAACGTTTAATATATTTGAAGAATCCAGTTGGATCCCTTTAACCTGTTTTTCCCTGCATGCAAATAGGTTACCACAATTAACATTATTTAGTTCAATATACAGATATAATTTCTAACAATCAATCAATAACAGTAATTTAAACATCCAATTATAATTTATACGTATATATTATTACAAACGTGACCAACAAGGTAAGTTACCTCAATTGGTTATGATCGTTCAAAATAACGATCAATTCCAATTAAATTAAACAACGTTTAATTCAATTGGTTCAGTCAATATAAAATAATATATTCAGTAATCATCCAGCAATAACGACCATAGCACATAAATATTAAAACCGACTTAGATAAAATATAAGTGGGATAAAACTGAGTGAGTAAACTCACTTCGATTTCGTTTATCGTTGAAAAGGTTCATTTCAATTAAATTAATCAGTCGTTTAATTTAACCGAAAACTCCCGTTACTTCCAAATCTGTCTAGACTAGCTTCAAAATAATGCACTCGTTACCACGATTTCGTCACAGCTTATTTCATTCCAATCTGTTAACGTAACCAAAGGTTATACACATTTTAGCTACTTGATTTAATTAATAATAATCAATTAATTTCCTTAATTGAAAAGATTAAAGCTAACAAAATTCATTTACGAGCCCATGCCACCTTTGTTTGGAACCCTTCTATTTTTCACTAAACTAATCGGCCCAACTATTTTCTTTTAACTGCTTCGTTTTTTATACCCGGACACACACACACACACTATGACACGCGTCCACTACCGTTTTCACCTTGCCATCTGCTCCCATTTTCTTTGCTCTTCCTTTTCCCGAATACATATCAGAACCAATTCACTTCACAATAACACAACGCCTTTCATTTCCCATGCGTGATATTTCTTTTCGTTACTTCTTCTTTGGCTACTGTTTAGTTCGAAGCAGTTACTACACCAGACATCACTAAGCGCTTCTCCTCCTAACGCCACGGCCATCACTAGCTCCAACACCGTCCCGACCTCCCTCTGATCTCGATCCACTACAAACTGTTTGTACGTGGATTTCCAGCAACCGAAAAACCAATGCACTACCTTCACGTATGTTCTACCCCCTGCTGCTTTATTCTTTACTGCTATGTTCTTAAACTTATGAACCCTCGCAAATTCAGCCTGCACCGTTGATCACCGACGTTAACCCAAGCTGCCTCAACTCACCCCAACTGCGCCACCTAAGAACGCTCATGACTGCCCACTTCATCTCCACGCACTAACTCCCAGGGACAACGATATACTCAACCTTCGTGCTCATGTCCATCTCTCCAGTCACCAGCCGCTTCTCATCTCTCATTTAATATATATATAACTTTAGTTTAATCGAATGAAAACTATGTTGATTTGTGTAATGTCCCGTATTTTTGGTAGTCAAATATTTAATTTATTATTTTAAATATTGAATTTGGAATATTAATGGATTTTAATATTTATTTCGTTTATTAGTAACGAAGTTGAACGTTAATTTATATATAATTTAAAACGAGCTCGAAATTGCGTGGTAGTTCGTAATATTTAGTTTTGAACTTCAATTGAATATACATAATCCGTTTTAAGTCGGAATTCTATGAAACAAGAAATGTTGGAATCTTGTTGATTATAATTTTCATATGAAAGAAAAAATCCAGATTTCGTGTTATAGAATGTTAGTTATGTCCAAATCAAATTTTAAAATAATCACTATGGAAATCGTTATTAAATTATAACGTTTATTTAGTATATTTAAAAGGGTTTTAATATAATTTGAACATCGTTTAACTCGTAATTGATGATATTGAGTTGTATAATTTATATTTGAAGCTATATGGTATTTCCAGTGGGGTATTTACGATCATAGTAATTTATTATTATTTAGTTAAGTTGTTTTGGAATCCAATTAATATTTTAATCGATATTTTATAAGCCTTAAAGGTGGCCATTTTGCAAACAGAGTCAATTTTCAATGAAATTAGTTTTATTGGAACTATAACGTTAAATTATTGTACGGTATAAAATTTCATGGCAAACCGATGTCGTATGTGACAACTTCAGCTGTAAACGCCCAATCATTTTCTACAGCGCGTAATTAATTTAATTTAATTTAATTTAATTAGGGAAAATTTGTGTATAACTTGAGTATATGATCGATTTAAGCCACGAAACCAATTCCGTTGAGTTCATATCGATGTTTAGAGATAGGATAGGTAGGTAGTTTGTTTTTTTGGGACAGCGTATTTTGGTATTTAAAATAGCGTTGTTTGGCATATAAAAACAGCGTACCAGAAAACAGTCTCGGAATGCGACAAAACTTGTGCCATTGGATTCGTATTAATTAATTATTATAAGATTTCAAATTTTGTATCGATCGGACTTACCGTTTGATCGTGGCAATGATAAACGCCTTAATCGTTTATATGATTTTGGCCAATTTAGACAGGAGGCAACTTTAGAGGAATAAAAGACTGGCCAAATGAACTCCGATTTTAACGAAACAAATTTCATTGGATCCATAAGGAAGTGGTCTAGTAGAATTTCAAAGTTTCAAGTTGATTTGATTTATTTTGTGATCATGGGAAATTTAAACTCGTGATTTTTAACCTGTGATTTATAAAAGATTTTTCACAAATGACCTCAGAATTCGACGAAACCAGTCCCATCGTGTCTGGAATATATTTTTTATGCTAAAATTATATTTTTTTGTCAAAAACAGAAGTCGTATGTGCTATTTTTTAAATGTTGCTTCACCGCGAAGTTTAATTTAATAATTTAATACTAAATGGCCACTATATATACTCGTTCAAGGAGTCAAACCCTAATGTTACTGTCAAAAAAGAATCCCCATGGTCAATGTATTTACCCCGCCTCCATTTCATTTTGGAACTTCCAGAAACGATCATCTTCTTCCTCCAATTATCACAAAATGCATTCATTTTTTTTGTAAAAATTCCAACTACATAAACGACGAGCTCGATTAACTGAACGACCACGATCGGCTTTAGTGCACTGAGGTGATTGAATCGGAGGTTTGAACACGCTGCGTTCGAGGACTGGTGGTGGGTAACTGGAAGGATCAGACTTCCAGGAAGTGAGGGCGAAGGATGGAGGGGTTCTAGCACGGATTCTGGCACATTTGATGGGTCGTCGGTGATCAATATTTGGTGCTGTAATGATTATTCCAAAGACAAAGTTGTGCTTGTGGGTTATCCAGTTTGAAGGAGGAAGAAAACAGACCTAGGAGCCATTTACGTTCGGATGAGTTCTTTTTTTTTTAAAGTAATTTGTGTTTATTTAAAACGTGATTAGGTTATTGTTAACCAAAAATGAGGTAAGGTTACTGAACAAATGGAAACAGAAAACGATCAAATTAGTAACAGAAACAGGCAGTATGATCGGCCAATTTTATAATAAATAATATAACCATTTTAATAAGGCTTAACCACTCAATTCTAGGTGTACTAAAATGTTAAACTTTGCAGGCGTGCTACAACAATAGGAGACAAAGAAAGAAAAGTGTGACCTGGGTTTCAAAATCTCGAAGGAAACAATCAGCCTGTAATGTTTTAAACAAGTAAGTAATTGATATTTATTAATAGAAAATTTAGGATTTGTTATAATTATTGAATGATTATTAATGATTAAACCAAGACAAAGGTGAGAACCATTTGGGTGAGAGTTGGCAATCGCAAATTTCAGATTTGAGAAGAGAAAGGATCGGCCCATTTAACATAAATAAAGCAATTAATTTATTTAAACTAATATTAGAATTAATTATTATAATTTATTTGTGTTAACATATAATACTGATTACTCACCCATATCTTAACAAAATCAGACAAACAATGTACCGATGGAATCATCTTGACAAACACTACATTATGGAACAGAATGGACGGAATTGGAATCGATTGAGGTTTTTAATTAAATTAAACACCTATTTAGTTTAATTAAAACCAACTGTTTCAACGATGAATCAAATCAAGGTGAGTTAAACTCACTTAATTATCCCTATTTATATTTTATATAAGTCGGGTTTTATAATTTGTGTGCTATGATTGACTGTTTATTAAATATATATGCATATTGATTGAACCGATGAAATTAAACGTTGTTTAATTTCAGTGAAACATCAAATCGTTATTCTTAACGATTGTCCCTATTAAGGTAACTTACCTTATTGGTCACATTTATGAAGTAAACGTGTTTAATTTAATGAATTTGTTTGAATTGTTATGGTTGTGTTAAATAAATTGATTGATATTGAATTATCGTTTTTGACTGTTATGAAACCATTATTTATTTGAATTGAATGATTATATTGAGATAACGTATTTGGATACAGGGAAGAACAGGTTGGAGGGATCCAGCGTGATTCCTCAAATATATTTATTGATATTTATTTTCATATTATCATTTTATGAACTGTTCTGATTAGATGATTGATTTAGTTGTTGACCTGAAATTCAACAATTATTTTGTTTAAACCAATGGGTAATATTGGTTGAATAATTGACAATATGGCCTATAAATCAATATTTTTTCAAATATGGATTTACAGTCAGGTGAATCGATATAAATGAAGTTAAAAAAATTTATTTCACAAACTGAAGATAGAATTTTTAAATGCAATAATTTAAATAAAAGTTATAAAAATAGAAATAAATATTTATTATTTAAATTTATAGGTGTGACGACAAGGAATTTCGCTCGATCCGAATCAGTCGTTAAACCGATCTAGACCGTTCGAAACCCCTGTTCGTTTGAGAACAGGACAAATCAGAACGCACACGGAAGAACATTTCATTGCTATTACAACAATTCCATCAGATACAAGAATATACAGAGTATAATTGTATAAATTACATTCGATAAATATCAGAGATTACATTAAATTACATAGCAGCGGAAAATAATACAAAACACAACTGAAGGTGATATACGAATACAGAGCTTTCCGGATATCATTCCAGCTGTAAACCAGGATCCTGTGAATATAAATCTGCAAAACCAAAACTACTAGCTGCCCGTGTCGAAAATAGGGGCACCCAGAGTTTAGGTTAAAACAATAAACTCCGGGTCAGTCATGTGACTGGTGTGAGAACTAAAACAGTTATTTAAAACTTTACTTTAAAAGAGAGTAATTCAAGGGACCACGCCGTATAACACGGAACGGGTTTCCTCCCAAGAACACCAGTGCATAGAATAAACAACGCAATGCTTTTTCGAAAAATGAAGCTATTATAAGACCCAGGTCCCATCACACAATGCAACGCAAGCCGGAGGTTAGGGTTTTCCCTTATAATAGCCAAATATGCTTGGTACGTTTAAAACAAAACATTTGATACTATTATAAGTGTATAGTGTCAAAACAATTTCAATCATAAATATAAATCATAGACGACATGGGTACCATATATCATGTCGCCATACTAGTTCTACAATTAAAACCGCAATATCACGTATTGGAAATTGGATTTCCGTCATGAGTCGAGGCAAGGGGCAAGCTCCTCTCCGCTTTCGAGACACTCTAGCAAATGTCTCAGGACTACGCACTCTGGGCAATCCTGGATATTCAGGGCCGGTCTTCACTTACGTTAGAGGATTATTTATTCCTGAACACACGTTTCCCGGTCCTTACAGACCTATAATCGAGGCGCCTCATCCAACAACCACATAGGTGAAAAGTATATAAATGTCAGGGCTGGTAAGTCACTGACACCACCAAAGCTAGAAAGAAACGTCGTGCTCTCCCTGCAGTCCGCATCCCGTTTTTGACTCATACCGAGGTGTGAGGCTCGCGGATTCACGCTATACACAAAGCTACGCCACAACGACCGTGCTTTGATCATCAACCACAAGACTTTGCTTTTCAACAGAAGCCTTGATCCATGCAACTCAGCATGCCACACAGGCAATTCATGCCACGCGATTGATATCTATCGATATATTACCTCTAAGCTCGTACATCTCAGAGAAGGGCGTTAAGCAAGAGAATAAATTCTACGCCGCCAAACAGATATATATTTAACAGAAATCAATCAATACGGAATAAAATCCAATGTCAGACACACAATCCATTTACAAGTTCGTTCTGGGTCTGAACGAAACCGGAGGCACTTTCCTCGCATATCCATCCATCTCCAAGTACGTCTGGACGACCACCAACTATTTCCATCCTCTTGGGTGTACAGCCCAATCAGGATCGTCAGTAATTATCCAAATGATGTGAAGACTTCCGGTCTTCAACCACCGTCTTCATCTTCGATATATCGTCGAATCGGTTATTCAGAATGGGTATAAACCCGGACTTTCTGAACAACCCGCGTATATTAAAAATATTACACAAACACAACATACGCCTCATTCCAATTCCACATTCTTAGGGAAAGGTTCCCATTAATTTTATCCAAGATAAATTCTTTAAAATTTATCCTTTAATCTTCCTTTGGATGTCGTTTCAAACCAAATTATGGTTTTCTAAACTAGTCGAGATTAGCGAACCACATCGAAGTAATTATTTATTTTATTTCCCAATCCCAACCTATTCATCCCATGAAGCAAAACTGGTAATACTCCATATTTAACGCCACAGTGTTGTCGGTAAAATTAATTACCATTTCACGTTCAAATCTAATAAAAGATTTAACTATCGCTTTGGAGCAAACCTGGTGATACTCCATTCTCGCTTACTTTCTAAATTTGAAAATTTGAATTATCAATTCACATTTCAATCTAATTGCAGATTCAATAAAACTCCTTTTACTGGGTTAAAGAACTAGTGTCATTTAAAACACAGTTCACGACAAACCCAAATCACATTCTAATTATTATCGGGTTAAAGAACTAGTGTTATTTAAAACACTGTTCAAGATAAACCCACAAATCAATTCTATTTAAAACCTATTTCAAATCCAATTTATTTATTTAAAAATAAATGGATTTTAATTTTAGTTCAAAAACTAGTTCATTTTGATAAAAATCTATTTTTATCTTTTCAAACATGGAGTTTTTCATCCCAATTTTTCCCAAATCATTTCTTATGATTTCACACAAATTATTACTATTTTTAATAATTTTATCAAGGCCCGTACAGTCGATTTCCAACAATGGCCATCGAACTGCACTTACAGCGACCTTTTCCAAATTTGATTTGGACGTATCTCCAAATCCAACCGTTAGATTTCAAATTTCTAATACTCATTAGAAAGCTCTTTTCGATACGAACCCAACGGTTCCGGTTTTAGGAGAATCCGACGGTCATATCTCCCGTAATGTCCGTTTGAAATAAATGGTCGAAATTCACGAACTGCCGCGGCGCGGCGCGTTCTATTCTGGCCATTATATTATATATATAATATATATAATATATATGTCGTCGATTTCTATTTAAAACGAATTATATAAATAGTTTTGAATTCGTTTCAAGAACATTTTCAACTTCCATTTCAATTCAAATCAAAATTAAATTTTTCCTTATAAATTCGTTTTAAAATTCATTTCTATTCAATTCAAATTTCAATTCAATTTGAATTCTTTTCGAATTGATTTTACTTCTATTTCAATTGGTTTTCAATTCAATTTAATTCGAATTCGTTTTCTATTCAATTCAAATTGGTTTTCTATTCGATTCAATTCAAATTGGTTTTCTATTCAAATCAAATTCGTTTTCTATTCAATTCAGTTCGAATTTGTTTTCTATTCGATTCAATTCAAATTGGTTTTCTATTCAAATCAAATTCGTTTTCTTTTCAATTCAGTTCGAATTTGTTTTCTATTCGATTCAATTCAAATTGGTTTTCTATTCAAATCAAATTCGTTTTCTATTCAATTCAGTTCGAATTTGTTTTCTATTCGATTCAATTCAAATTGGTTTTCTATTCAAATCAAATTCGTTTTCTATTCAATTCAGTTCGAATTTGTTTTCTATTCGATTCAATTCAAATTGGTTTTCTATTCAAATCAAATTCGTTTTCTATTCAATTCAGTTCGAATTTGTTTTCTATTCGATTCAATTCAAATTGGTTTTCTATATATTCAATTTTTAAATCTCTTTTCAATATTCATTATAAAATGAATATAATCGATATAAATATCGTTCGCATCAAAATAGCGCATCTCTAATCAACACGACTTTATATTTCAATAATTCTGTTATCCTATTCAACTTATGAATATTTATTCTATTCAATACGTGGATCTATATTTTTATCAACACATGACTAATCTCAACGAATGAGTACTGTCCACGTGTGACTATTTTTGTTATTTAATATATTTTATAAAAATTAAGGTATCTATCGTTTGATTTCAAATCAGACTCCAACCGTAAATTAGTAAGAGAACGATTCCCTGAATATTAACCCCGAAGGCCGAAACCAACATCAGATCCATATCCAGGAGACCACTCATCTTATCTATTTTCCAGTTAGTTTCTAATTTCAAATATGATAAAGATGTAAATTTTATTGTTAAAATATTTCGTTCAACACATGACTAATCTCAACGGATGAGTACTGTCAGCACATGAACCTTTATTTTATAATGGTAAAGATGTAAATTTTATTGTTAAAATATTTCGTTCAACACATGACTAATCTCAACGGATGAGTACTGTCAACACATGAACCTTTATTTTATAATATTCTTTATCTTCTAAATTGGAATGAGGCCCAATCAATTACCATATAAAGCTAATTATATGGATTCCATACAACACATGTATATAATAGCAACGATAAATAATCAACCATCATCCAAAGTGCACTACACTATATAAGCATCAAATATAGATATCTAACGCTTATAACAGTCTGTCAATCGATCGATCGACATACAACTAATTATTGGGATTAGTGTACGTCATATATTATCCCAATACCCATGTGGGGTTTCAAACAATCAAACTCAGATTTATTTGTGCAGTTGGACGACGTGTAAAATTTATCGTCCCAATCAATGTCATTCAAATAGGTGTACATAAACATGTAGGATCTAAATTAACCCTAGAGGGGGGGTGAATAGGGTTTATCGCAGATTTTCACAGAGTAATTAAATAATCACAGCACAGATAATAATCAGAATAAATGCGGAAAATAAATAACACACAGATATACCTAGCTTCGGCAAAACCCTGCCTACTGCTGCATTCCCCAAGGTTTCTACTAGGAGTTAAAACAATCTCTACGCTTACAATTCCCTGTAAACTCGCGACACTCGCTCCCAACTGTTCTTAACCCTACGCTCAAAACCCTGCACTGGTTTTTATCCCCAAAACCAGATTTCCCCGAATTACAAACCCTGTAATTCGTCTCCCTAGTTTTCAAAGTCAAACTAGAAAACTTACAGATTTGATTACAAATTAAAAAATAAAAACCCTTATAAAACTAGAAACCCTTGAAGTTTAAATTAGGGTTATCCTCCTTTTGTATAACCCTTGGCCGGCCTCTTTTTTTCACTTGTGCTACACCTCTTTACTTTAGCCCGACTCTTTTCTCTGAAATAAAGAAATGGCGGCGGCTCTTGAGAAGTTCCTAGGGTTTCTTCAGTCTTCCCCCAAATCTCTGCGCTTGAGTGATGGAGATGCGATTCTTTGATGCGCGACTTCGATGTTGCTTTCAAATGCTTCGATTTGGGTCCAAGTTGCTTACTTGTTCTTTGGTATGATTTTTAATTCGAGTTTCTCTTTGATTGTGCTTGAACTTGGATGATATTAAAACCGATGATGATTTGGTGTATTTATAGGATTAAAACTCCTAAATATTTGCTCTGATTTCTACGTTGAGACTTGGCCATGGTATATACGAGAATTTTGGGGCTTTTTGAATTGGCTTTCTTGCGAATAATCTGGTGATTTTTGACTGAGTCTTCCTTCTAGAATTTCTCGAGATAATAGATTTGTAAATCCAATTTTCTGGAAACATTTTGCGTGATGAATCTTTCAATTTTGAATACGAGAATTTTGGGGCTTTTGAATTGGCTTTCTTGCGAATAATATGGTGATTTTTGACTGAGTCTTCCTTCTAGAAATTCTCGATATAATAGATTTGTAAATCCAATTTTCTGGAAACATTTTGCGTGATGAATCTTTCAATTTTGAATACGAGAATTTTGGGGCTTTTGAATTGGCTTTCTTGCGAATAATCTGGTGATTTTTGACTGAGTCTTCCTTCTAGAAATTCTCGATATAATAGATTTGTAAATCCAATTTTCTGGAAACATTTTGCGTGATGAATCTTTCAATTTTGAATACGAGAATTTTGGGGCTTTTGAATTGGCTTTCTTGATGTTTGATTGAGTCTTTTATTCCATAAAAATTGCGAAATCCTTTTCCTGAAAATATTGCCTTAAATCGTGATTTCTGGAATTTGAAATCTTCAAACTTGCGTGAGAGTTCTGGATTTTTACTCTGTCTTTCTTAAAATAAATCTTGATTAAAATAAATCTGTAAGACCAATTCATCTGGAGTCCCTTTGGGCTTTTTCTTGATTGAATTTGAATCTGAATATTTCAGTCATCTAACTACCAAATTTAAACCTTGATTTCTGGAATTTTAAAAGATTCTTTGAATCATTCTTTTCCAAAAAAACATTTTTCCGGTCTTTAAATCTGATATGAACAGTTGCTTTACACTTTGTCGAGTATAGATGAACATTTGAATTTGTGAATGGATACTTTGCTTAAGTAATTTGCTCTTGTTCACTTCTGTTGATCAAAATGGGTACTGCACTTGAATTTTGCATGTTACTACATGCCTTGTATTGTTTATACTACTTGGATCTGTCTTTGACCAATCACTTGATCAATTGAATTCCTTGTTTATATTAGTGTAGTCCATCCTGTTGCTCCTCTTTGTGACTGCACTTGTAAATGCTCCTATGTACTTGTTCTAGTACTGACCACCTTGATTTGAACTTTGCTCGGTCATTTGTGTTGAGCTGTAACTTCCACTTGCTCGACCCCTTTCTAGTATTGGCTCCCATATTTGATTGGTTCCACCAATGTTTACATTCACCTGAAACAATGTTTGGTTTGTACCATGACCTTGTTGTATTTGTCTATGTATTTCTTTTACTGTTGTGCCTGTAATTTTTGGTACTTTATTTATTTTCACTTTCACTGTTTTTCCGTTCATGTCCATGATCTTGCTGCTCCTTTACTTGCTGCACCATTGTGTTCGGCCATTGTTCTATGTACTCCTGTAGTTGTACCATGTCCATGTTCATGTATACATCATTACACTTGAGTCTTGCCATTTGAACTTTGATCATTTCTTCACTTTGAAATCTTCTTGTTTGTGCTATTTTTTTTTTTTTTTGTGTGTGTACTAGTAATGTGCTTGACCATTTTGTAAAAAAAAAATCATCCAAATATGTTGCCTCTGCCTTGTGCTGAGCTGTCTCGACCACTTTGAATTTTTATTGACTTTACATTGAATTATTATTTGCTGAGCAATCTTGGGCTTGGCTCGACCATTTTGATGTGTGTTGACATGTGCACTGAGTCGAGATTTGTCCAAGTGGCTACTCCTCAGTTGCTACACTGGATTGGCGTGGCAGTGCACACGTGTATACGTGTGTGTATATGCAGCCATCCAGACGAGTTTTTCTGTCCCTGCATATCAGACCAAGTCTAGAAAAGTGATGAGAAACACACCATAATTCTGAGGCAAATAAAATTTAAAAATAAATTTTTATTTGCTTTTATTCTATTTTATTTTTGTTGCAGTCTACTGTGTGTTCTTCCTGTGACAGGTATGAAGACAGGATTTGACTGAAGGTTGTGAAGACAGAAGATGGACGATAGAAGACAGTAAAAAAAATGTCAATGTATGAAAGTGTTTGTATGTGTAGTTGTATAGAGTGAGTGACAGAGTTGTATGAATGAAATATAATATGTCAAATAGTGGAGTAAAAAGATGTACTTTTTGATATTGAAATAAAATATTTTTATTTAAATAAAATACTGTGTGATTGTTTAAATTTCTGTACAGCTATATTTTATTTAAATAAAATATTATAATCCTGTCTGTTGTGTAGTATACCAGTACAGTTACAAACACATTCAATAATAAAATAAATTTGTTTGTTATCATCAAACAAAAATCATATATTCGTGTATACAACACTGTTATATACAACAATCTCCCCCTTTTGATGATGACAAACAAATAAAAGATTTTGAATGTGTTTGAATGTGAAATATATTACTCCCCCTATTTGTATGCTCCCCCTACAACTGAACTCCCTCTATATATGTGAAAAAAATATAAATGATGAAATCCAATTGACCATTCTCCCTCTAGATATTTAATTTCCAATCTTAAAATATTTTTGAATTAAATACTCATCAGTCAAAATCTTGACAATTCTCCCCCTTTTGTTATCATCAAAAGGATAATAGAAATTGAAACAGTGATGAATATTGATAATAAATATAAATTCAAAATAAGAGAGAGAATATATATCGTAAATCCCATTTAATCAAACAAAAATCATAATAATATTTAAATCAGAAGCAGATTTCACTTTCAGAATGAATGGATTTACGATGGATTTTATCGAATGAGGAGAGTTCAATAAAAATTGAATATTTGAATATAAATTTTAAAGATTTTAAATATGCAAAAAAGAATGTGTTAAGCACTTTCTAACCATGCATAGCCCAAAGGTCTTTTAAATGGGGTTAGTAGTAACTTAACTTTATCCTCTCTAATGAGTTCCATCCATGCACAGCCCGAAGGTCTTTTAAGTGAGAATGGAAGCACATAGAAATTAAGGTAATTCACCCACGCATAACCGCGAGGATTTTTAAATGGGAGTGAATACCAAGGATAAATTTTTTTTTTATTATTATTTTTTTTTTTTTTAATTTTAAGAATAATTAGAACTCCCCAAATTAAATAAAACCATGATGAATGACAGAAATATGGTAGATATAGAAGATGGTCGTGAAATAAGCTCTAATTCAAAGATATTATAAAATTTGTCTAATCATCATGAGATTTAAAATAATATCTCTTCTAGTTATGAATTATACCATAGTCGCAACTCATCACAGTTTCATAAATCTATCAATAATTTTGATGAGTCCCAAAAACGGTTCAAATTAATCAATAATTTCAATTTTTGAATAAATAATCACAAATAATTTTAAAATTGAAAATATTAATTTCAAGAGGAGTTTTTGAAAAAAAATGCAAGCTTAAAAAATCAATCAGTTAATGAAATTTTCTAATATTTTTAACACTGATTGCTCCTAGACAATTTTTAAAACAATTTTAATTCAAATTGCCTATGAATTTTATCTAAATCCAGTTACTGATCTTCCAACTTATCATTTAAACACCAATGAATCAAATCAATTTCCTTATCAGAGCAGCACAAGATCATTTTCAAAGCAAGAATCACAAGTGACATCCTCAGAGAATTTTTAGACAAACTCAAGAAACAGTAAATTTGAAGATAATTGTTTGAAATCACCCAAAAAAATCAATTTTTTTTTTTTTATAATCCAAGAATTTCAACGATCCATAACGAATGATTTCAAAAACAGCCAAGTAAAAATAAGCTAAAAGGAATAAAAGTACGAGTTTAGAGATCATACCTGACTTACCATAATCAACGTGATGCAATGAATCTCCAACTCTAAATCTATGGCTAAGGAACTTCAAATAATTTGATATATGAATCAACTTGAATTTTATCTTTCTTAAGCACAGTTGTTCCTCAGCCTCCTGTGATACCTAAATGTTTATATGATCGAGTGGTCTAACAAAAATTGTTTTACCACTCTTATCTTTGTTTACACGTTTTGGTACCCAAACCCGTTTATATAACAATCCATTACTATTCACTAGCGTACCCTTTGGAACCCAAATTTGTTTAGATTTGCTTAAATTTATTTTGTTAATATTTGGAATCCAAACAGATTTAAATGAATTGTTTTTAGACGAGTTATCAATTTGTTTATGATTTAAAAATCCTTTGAATTTATTAAATTTCAAAAATTCAGTTTGATTGTTTTCAAAGCCAATTAAAGAATTTTTAAAATCATTAAAATTTTGTTTTTCAACTTGATTAGATTCAAATCCAAGTCCCTTTTTATTCTGAACAAAAAATTGATTTTTTAACAACATATTCAATGATTTCTCTCCTTTAGAAAATTTAGTCAAAGCTGACTCAAGTCGTTGAATTTTAAATTTAAGATCTTTATTTTCTTTCATTAAATTTGAACAACGATTAATAGCGAATTTCCTCTTTTCAGCATCAATTTGTTTTAAAACCAAATTTTCGTTTTCAAGTGCTTTGATTTTAGCATTGAACTTAGAAATTTCAATTTCAAATTGTTTTCGCTTTTCAAAATCAAGTTTTTTAGATTCTTTAAGCTTTTCAATCTCCTTCTCAAAATCACGATTTTCGTTTTTCAAATTCTCGTTTTCACTTTTGAGTGATTCAAAATTAGTTTTGAATTTCAAAGGATTATTACTCAATGATTGACATTTTTCGCATTCTGAAAACGGTGAATTCTTAACTTTTTCAAGTTTTCTTTCTAAACTGTTATTTTCATGAATTAGTTTTGACCTATCAGATTTTAATTTATTAACTTTTAGTTCAAGAGAGTCAACAGTTTTTGTGAGGTCGTGACACATTAATAATAATTCTTTATAGGTAAAATTCGTTACCTCACTAGAATCCTCTTCACTACCTTCTGAATCAGAATGAGCCATAAGACACAAATTAGCTTCCTCTTCTTCACTTTCAGAAACTTCTTCTCCTTCTTCGTCATCCCATGTAGCAGCAAAGGCTTTCTTCTTTCTTCTGAACTTCTTCTTCTTTTCATTTTTAAGATGTGGCCAATTTGGTTTGATATGTCCGGGTTTCTTGCAATTGTAGCAAAACACTTCATCGTTTGAACTATCTGAACTTTCAGACTTGACAGTTTTCTTCTTTTGTGGCTTGTATTTTCCTTTGGCCCACTTTTTCAAAACCATGGCTAGCTCTTCAGCGGGATCATCATCATTACTTTCAACAGAATTATTTAGAGCGATTGTCTTTTTCTTTGATTCAGATCCTTTCGTTCTTCTCTTGCTTTTAACTCCATCTCGTAAATAATCAGATTTCCGATCAACTCTTCCATGCTTACTTTATTTAGATCTTTTGATTCTTGAATCGCCGTCACCTTTGCTTCAAAATTCATCGGTAGCACTCTTAGTATTTTTCTGATCAATTCCACTTCAGTATAGGTTTTGCCAAGAGCTTTTGCATTGTAGACCAGTGATGAGAAGCGTCCATACATCTCTTTTATATCTTCGTCTTTTTGCATAGAGAAATTTTCATATTCATTGCTGAGTAGAGCGAGACGAGATTCCTTCACTTGAGATGTACCTTCATGTGTGACCTCCAACGTATGCCATATTTCCTGTGCAGTCTCACAATGAGAAATTCGATTAAATTCAGTTTTATCAAGAGCACAGATTAAAGCATTCATCGCTTTGGCATTAGTTGAAAATAATTTTTTATCATTAGCATCCCACCTATCTTTTGATTTAGGAATTTCAACACCACTAACAATAACAGTGGGAGACCTATAACCCGTTTCAATAATATCCCACACATCATAATCGACTGAACTCAAATAAATTTTCATCCTAGCTTTCCAATATGCATAATCAGTTCCATTAAACATTGGTGGCCTAGCTATGGACTGACCCTCAGAAAACGCGTTATTAGACAGATTCATGACTCTAGAGTTAAAATAGAATAAAAAATACCTGCTCTGATACCACTTGTAGGATCTAAATTAACCCTAGAGGGGGGGTGAATAGGGTTTATCGCAGATTTTCACAGAGTAATTAAATAATCACAGCACAGATAATAATCAGAATAAATGCGGAAAATAAATAACACACAGATATACCCAGCTTCGGCAAAACCCTGCCTGCTGCTGCATTCCCCAAGGTTTCTACTAGGAGTTAAAACAATCTCTACGCTTACAATTCCCTGTAAACTCGCGACACTCGCTCCCAACTGTTCTTAACCCTACGCTCAAAACCCTGCACTGGTTTTTATCCCCAAAACCAGATTTCCTCGAATTACAAACCCTGTAATTCGTCTCCCTAGTTTTCAAAGTCAAACTAGAAAACTTACAGATTTGATTACAAATTAAAAAATAAAAACCCTTATAAAACTAGAAACCCTTGAAGTTTAAATTAGGGTTATCCTCCTTTTGTATAACCCTTGGCCGGCCTCTTTTTTTCACTTGTGCTACACCTCTTTACTTTAGCCCGACTCTTTTCTCTGAAATAAAGAAATGGCGGCGGCTCTTGAGAAGTTCCTAGGGTTTCTTCAGTCTTCCCCCAAATCTCTGCGCTTGAGTGATGGAGATGCGATTCTTTGATGCGCGACTTCGATGTTGCTTTCAAATGCTTCGATTTGGGTCCAAGTTGCTTACTTGTTCTCTGGTATGATTTTTAATTCGAGTTTCTCTTTGATTGTGCTTGAACTTGGATGATATTAAAACCGATGATGATTTGGTGTATTTATAGGATTAAAACTCCTAAATATTTGCTCTGATTTCTACGTTGAGACTTGGCCATGGTATATACGAGAATTTTGGGGCTTTTTGAATTGGCTTTCTTGCGAATAATCTGGTGATTTTTGACTGATTCTTCCTTCTAGAATTTCTCGATATAACAGATTTGTAAATCCAATTTTCTGGAAACATTTTGCGTGATGAATCTTTCAATTTTGAATACGAGAATTTTGGGGCTTTTGAATTGGCTTTCTTGCGAATAATATGGTGATTTTTGACTGAGTCTTCCTTCTAGAAATTCTCGATATAATAGATTTGTAAATCCAATTTTCTGGAAACATTTGCGTGATGAATCTTTCAATTTTGAATACGAGAATTTTGGGGCTTTTGAATTGGCTTTCTTGCGAATAATCTGGTGATTTTTGACTGAGTCTTCCTTCTAGAAATTCTCGATATAATAGATTTGTAAATCCAATTTTCTGGAAACATTTTGCGTGATGAATCTTTCAATTTTGAATACGAGAATTTTGGGGCTTTTGAATTGGCTTTCTTGATGTTTGATTGAGTCTTTTATTCCATAAAAATTGCGAAATCCTTTTCCTGAAAATATTGCCTTAAATCGTGATTTCTGGAATTTGAAATCTTCAAACTTGCGTGAGAGTTCTGGATTTTTACTCTGTCTTTCTTAAAATAAATCTTGATTAAAATAAATCTGTAAGACCAATTCATCTGGAGTCCCTTTGGGCTTTTTCTTGATTGAATTTGAATCTGAATATTTCAGTCATCTAACTACCAAATTTAAACCTTGATTTCTGGAATTTTAAAAGATTCTTTGAATCATTCTTTTCCAAAAAAACATTTTTCCGGTCTTTAAATCTGATATGAACAGTTGCTTTACACTTTGTCGAGTATAGATGAACATTTGAATTTGTGAATGGATACTTTGCTTAAGTAATTTGCTCTTGTTCACTTCTGTTGATCAAAATGGGTACTGCACTTGAATTTTGCATGTTACTACATGCCTTGTATTGTTTATACTACTTGGATCTGTCTTTGACCAATCACTTGATCAATTGAATTCCTTGTTTATATTAGTGTAGTCCATCCTGTTGCTCCTCTTTGTGACTGCACTTGTAAATGCTCCTATGTACTTGTTCTAGTACTGACCATCTTGATTTAAACTTTGCTCGGTCATTTGTGTTGAGCTGTAACTTCCACTTGCTCGACCCCTTTCTAGTATTGGCTCCCATATTTGATTGGTTCCACCAATGTTTACATTCACCTGAAACAATGTTTGGTTTGTACCATGACCTTGTTGTATTTGTCTATGTATTTCTTTTACTGTTGTGCCTGTAATTTTTGGTACTTTATTTATTTTCACTTTCACTGTTTTTCCGTTCATGTCCATGATCTTGCTGCTCCTTTACTTGCTGCACCATTGTGTTCGGCCATTGTTCTATGTACTCCTGTAGTTGTACCATGTCCATGTTCATGTATACATCATTACACTTGAGTCTTGCCATTTGAACTTTGATCATTTCTTCACTTTGAAATCTTCTTGTTTGTGCTATTTTTTTTTTTGTGTACTAGTAATGTGCTTGACCATTTTGTAAAAAAAAAATCATCCAAATATGTTGCCTCTGCCTTGTGCTGAGCTGTCTCGACCACTTTGAATTTTTATTGACTTTACATTGAATTATTATTTGCTGAGCAATCTTGGGCTTGGGTCGACCATTTTGATGTGTGTTGACATGTGCACTGAGTCGAGATTTGTCCAAGTGGCTACTCCTCAGTCGCTACACTGGATTGGCGTGGCAGTGCACACGTGTATACGTGTGTGTATATGCAGCCATCCAGGCGAGTTTTTCTGTCCCTGCATATCAGACCAAGTCTAGAAAAGTGATGAGAAACACACCATAATTCTGAGGCAAATAAAATTTAAAAATAAATTTTTATTTGCTTTTATTCTATTTTATTTTTGTTGCAGTCTACTGTGTGTTCTTCCTGTGACAGGTATGAAGACAGGATTTGACTGAAGGTTGTGAAGACAGAAGATGGACGATAGAAGACAGTAAAAAAAATGTCAATGTATGAAAGTGTTTGTATGTGTAGTTGTATAGAGTGAGTGACAGAGTTGTATGAATGAAATATAATATGTCAAATAGTGGAGTAAAAAGATGTACTTTTTGATATTGAAATAAAATATTTTTATTTAAATAAAATACTGTGTGATTGTTTAAATTTCTGTACAGCTATATTTTATTTAAATAAAATATTATAATCCTGTCTGTTGTGTAGTATACCAGTACAGTTACAAACACATTCAATAATAAAATAAATTTGTTTGTTATCATCAAACAAAAATCATATATTCGTGTATACAACACTGTTATATACAACAAAACAAACCGTCCGGTTTGTAAATGAATATTTATTTATTCTTGTTCACGTTAAAAACTATATTTTTAACGATAAATTTTTTTATTCAACCTATGAAAATATTCTATTCAGTTCATTTATTAAATAAAATGATATCTTTATTTTTTTGACTTATTTTAGAAAATTTCGGCGGCATAACGGCGCGATACTAGAAACGGGACGAGGCCTAGCCTTATCCCCGGTCTAGTGAAGGCCCACGCCATTCTCACATCAATCAAATCCATTTCATTTCACCAAACAATTCAATTCAAACCAAATAATCTAACCAACTACACAACCAAACAAACAAGTCCATGGTCTGTGGACGATTGTGTCGGGTGCTACTAAACACCGTCTGCATCCTAGTATATATATATATATAACTAGAAAAAGAAATTTTGAGTGAGAAGTTCTCACCGATAGCTATCCTAATCCCACGGCACTTCTAATGCAGGAAATCTTCACTGTTCTCGCCTTTTGTCACTTTCGTTGCCCGTAGCCACTACATATGTAAAAATCGAATTTTTACTTTGCTATTCAATATATAAAAATCGTATTTTCACTTCGCTATTCAATATATAAAAATCGAATTTTCACTTCGCTATTCAATATATAAAAATCGAATTTTTACTCGCTATTCAATATATAAAAATCGAATTTTTACTTCTCTACCATATAGATAAAAATTCTATTTTTACATCTCTATTATATAGATAAAAATTCTATTTTTACCATGCTATCCTCTACATAAAGATTTCGCCTTTTCAAATATAAAGATTTCGCCTTTTCAAATTTAAAGATTTCGCCTTTTCAAATTTAAAGATTTCGCCTTTTCAAATTTAAAGATTATATTTTTATATTCTCTATTATATAGAAATTTTATTTTCAATACACTACTCATATAAAAATAGTATTTTTATATTTTCTACTATATAAAGGTCATATTTTTATTACTTCTACTTTATAAAAAACAAATCTTTATAAATTCAAAATCGCATTTTTATATTCTCTAGTAGGTAAAGATCATATTTTTATAATCTCTACTATCTAAAAATAATATTTTTATATTCATAAAGATCACGTCTTTATATATTTCAAACCCGATCCTTTCAAAACCAAAAACCCTAGCTTTTCTAAGATAAAGATCTTATCTTTTCTCAAATCAAAATCTAATATATATTTTTAACGCATAAAAATCTAATTTTTATCTTAACAAAAATAATCACTTTCCCTAAACAAAAATCTAAACTTTATTTGTTATTCTTCTAAATAAAAATCCTATTTTTATTCTTATGTAGAATTCCTATTTTATACATTACAACACCGCTAAAGATCGGATTTTTCCTATTAAAACTGAAAAGAAATCAGTAAAAAGAAAAGCTTACATCGATTTTTCAGGAGAAGGTGGAGTTTCTGGTCGGAAATTGGACTGGAGAAGGGGTGACAGGCTATTGGTGGACGCGGGGGTGGTGCTCCTGTCGGTGGCGGGCGGAGGCAGGCCCCACGGTGGCGGCGGTTTGGCGGAGCAGGGCTGGAGGAAAATCGAACGAGAGGGGGGGGGGGGAGGGAAGGGGATCGCGCTCTGGCGCGAGAGAGGGGGGGGGTCGATGGGGGTGGGGACTTGGTGGTGGGCGCGCCACCTGAAGCGGCGGCGCGGTGGTCATCGGGGAGGGCGACGATCGTCGCTTCCCCTTTCTTTTTTTATTTATTTCGGTAATGAATCGATCTGAAGGGGGGGGGGGCAGAGGTTAAAGAGGAGAGGAGAGATTTAATTTATTATTTAATTATTTTATTTTCCACCAAAAAGCAACTTTTATTTTCGATCTCAAAACGAGGCCCACCGCCTGTCGTCCATAGCGTTTTACCCCCATTCCGAACACAATGGGATATTTATCGTAGGCTGATTCGATCGTTTCGATCAGTTTTCGTCAAAATCAACATATAACTCTATATATTGATTTTGAACGTGCATTTCAATTTACCGGGGTCACATACGAACTCTAAAAATTCCCGAAAAATAATTTCTAGCTTCGTATTGATGATACGGTCCTAACAAAACTAGTTTCGTTAAATTCTGAGCCCGTTGGAAAAATGGCCAATTTCCAGTCGATTGAAATCAACTAAAACTAGTCAAACACGTTTTCTTTTGCCATGCTCACATATTGATTCGAAAAATTATGAAATTTGAAACCTAGCAATAATTTGACATCACGGATCCAACAAAGTGGTTTCGTCGAAATCCGAGGTCGTTTGCAAAATTCCCATTTTTAAGGGCCTGAATTCCATAGCGACTATTCAGAATTTTCAACTGGACATATCTTTTGATTCCCGCTATGAAATTTCAATTTTTCGGATTCGTTGGAAAGATATCATCAATTAGATCTTATTATTTTTGATTTTACTAAAATTCGGATTGTTTTGCACCCGGTACATTCAATTGAAGTTTGAAATCGAATTATCGAACTACCGCGCCATTTTCAATTCTATTTATAATTATATATAAATATTTATATTCTAACGACGACGCTCATAATATATACGTCGAATCCTATTCAAAATAAATTTCTCGTCGATATTATTTAAAATAATTTATTTTAAATATTCAAAATTCGCTAAAATTGCCAAAATAAAATTTTTAAACTGGCTCAGAATTTCGGGTTATTACAATCTCCCCCACTTAAAACTTTTCGTCCCAGAATAGGAATAAAGTCGAAAGTGGTTTGATTAATCAACTCTACTTTCGATCTGGCTTCCATTCTCCAACTTTTCAGTTTCTGAGAATTTTCAAATTTTCAAAAATTTGGCTAACACCCTAAATTTTCGAAAAATTTCGCCATAACCTCCCCTGCACCGGGAGCCACGGGAAAATTCCGAAATTGCCATATAGGCCTTCTGATCTCAAAAAGAAAAAGAAAAAGCCAAGCGGCTCATAAAATCATCATCACCCAAACAAAACAGTAAATTATAGTAAACATGTACCTATTTGTCGGGCAAACAAATTTTATTCTCTGCTCTAGCCTCCTTGCTATGACCTGTTCAATGTAAGTATATGTATATGCAAGCAAATGCGACCAATTTTCAATACAATTCAATATGTGATTCAATTAGGCATTATGGTTCAAAATTATCAAACAAATAAACAAACAACACAAACATCAATCAATTAGTGAATTTAACGTTTCAAATTCATAATTTTGATATATATACAGAAAATCATGTTTTGATGCCAAATCACAACAATAAATCTATCTATATAAGTTTTGGTTCTCACACCAGTCTAATGGAAATATATATATATATCACACCTTCGTCACTCGAACATAAATTCTGACGACGAGTACTCAACCATCAGAATTATCTTCGGGCCACTAGAGTATGATTCTATATCTATCCAATATATTAATACTTCGAATATACGTTCATGACGCATATATGCAAAATCTATATATATCGGATTGTCCAAATTCAATATAAATAAAATATTCAAATACGTATAAAATGGTTTAAATTTTCAAAACAAAGTTGTTTTCATTTGAAAAAAAATACTCTTCACACTCATTCTAGGATACTACTGATCCTATCTCTAACGAGTAATTCTAGTTGGATATTACTAATCCAATATCTGATGAATTCTTTCGTATGGTTCTAATGTGTCTTGTTCTCGAGCTCTGTAAACCAAAGCTCTGATACCAAATGTGACGACAAGGAATTTCGCTTGATCCGAATCAGTCGTTAAACCGATCTAGACCGTTCGAAACCCCTGTTCGTTTGAGAACAGGACAAATCAGAACGCACACGGAAGAACATTTCATTGCTATTACAACAATTCCATCAGATACAAGAATATACAGAGTATAATTGAATAAATTACATTCGATAAATATCAGAGATTACATTAAATTACATAGCAGCGGAAAATAATACAAAACACAACTGAAGGTGATATACGAATACAGAGCTTTCCGGATATCATTCCAGCTGTAAACCAGGATCCTATGAATATAAATCTGCAAAACCAAAACTACTAGCTGCCCGTGTCGAAAATAGGGGCACCCAGAGTTTAGGTTAAAACAATAAACTCCAGGTCAGTCATGTGACTGGTGTGAGAACTAAAACAGTAATTTAAAACTTTACTTTAAAAGAGAGTAATTCAAGGGACCACGCCGTATAAAACGGAACGGGTTTCGTCCCAAGAACACCAGTGCATAGAATAAACAATGCAATGCTTTTTCAAAAAATGAAGCTATTATAAGACCCAGGTCCCATCACACAATGCAACGCAAGCCGGAGGATAGGGTTTTCCCTTATAATAGCCAAACATGCTTGGTACGTTTAAAACAAAACATTTGATACTATTATAAGTGTATAGTGTCAAAACAATTTCAATCATAAATATAAATCATAGACGGCATGGGTACCATATATCATGTCGCCATACTAGTTCTACAATTAACACCGCAATATCACGTATTGGAAATTGGATTTCCATCATGAGTCGAGGCAAGGGGCAAGCTCCTCTCCGCTTTCGAGACACTCTAGCAAATGTCTCAGGACTACGCACTCTGGGCAATCCTGGATCTTCAGGGCCGGTCCTCACTTACGTTAGAGGATTATTTATTCCTGAACACACGTTTCCCGGTCCTTACAGACCTATAATCGAGACGCCTCATCCAACAACCACATAGGTGAAAAGTATATAAATGTCAGGGCTGGTAAGTCACTGACACCACCAAAGCTAGAAAGAAACGTCGTGCTCTCCCTGCAGTCCGTATCCCATTTTTGACTCATACCGAGGTGTGAGGCTCGCGGATTCACGCTATACACAAAGCTACGCCACAACGGCCGTGCATTGATCATCAACCACAAGACTTTGCTTTTCAACAGAATCCTTGATCCATGCAACTCAGCATGCCACACAGGCAATTCATGCCATGCGATTGATATCTATCGATATATAACCTCTAAGCTCGTACGTCTCAGAGAAGGGCGTTAAGCAAGAAAATAAATTCTCCGCCGCCAAATAGATATATATTTAACAGAAATCAATCAACATGGAATAAAATCCAATGTCAGACACACAATCCATTTACAAGTTCGTTCTGGGTCTGAACGAAACCGGAGGCACTTTCCTCGCATATCCATCCATCTCCAAGTACGTCTGGACGACCACCAACTATTTCCATCCTCTTGGGTGTACAGCCCAATCAGGATCGTCAGTAATTATCCAAATGATGTGAAGACTTCCGGTCTTCAACCACCGTCTTCATCTTCGACATATCGTCGAATCGATTATTCAGAATGGGTATAAACCCGGACTTTCCGAACAACCCGCGTATATTAAAAATATTACACAAACACAACATACGCCTCATTCCAATTCCACATTCTTAGGGAAAGGTTCCCATTAATTTTATCCAAGATAAATTCTTTAAAATTTATCCTTTAATCTTCCTTTGGATGTCGTTTCAAACCAAATTATGGTTTTCTAAACTAGTCGAGATTAGCGAACCACATCGAAGTAATTATTTATTTTATTTCCCAATCCCAACCTATTCATCCCATGAAGCAAAACTGGTAATACTCCATATTTAACACCACAGTGTTGTCGGTAAAATTAATTACCATTTCACGTTCAAATCTACTAAAAGATTTAACTATCGCTTTGGAGCAAAACTGGTGATACTCCATTCTCGCTTACTTTGTAAATTTGAAAATTTGAATTATCAATTCACATTTCAATCTAATTGCAGATTCAATAAAACTCCTTTTACTGGGTTAAAGAACTAGTGTCATTTAAAACACAGTTCACGACAAACCCAAATCACATTCTAATTATTATCGGGTTAAAGAACTAGTGTTATTTAAAACACTGTTCACGATAAACCCACAAATCAATTCTATTTAAAACCCATTTCAAATCCAATTTAATTATTTAAAGATAAATGGATTTTAATTTTAGTTCAAAAACTAGTTCATTTTGATGAAAATCTATTTTTATCTTCTCAAACATGGAGTTTTTCATCCCAATTTTTCCCAAATCATTTCTTATGATTTTACACAAATTATTACTATTTTTAATAATTTTATCAAGGCCCGTACAGTCGATTTCCAACAATGGCCATCGAACTGCACTTACAACGACCTTTTCCAAATTTGATTTGGACGTATCTCCAAATCCAACCGTTAGATTTCAAATTTCTAATACTCGTTAGAAAGCTCTTTTCGATACGAACCCAACGGTTCCGGTTTTAGGAGAATCCGACGGTAAGATCTCCCGTAATGTCCGTTTGAAATAAATGGTCGAAATTCACAAACTGCCGCGGCGCGGCGCGTTCTATTCTGGCCATTATATTATATATATAATATATATTTCATCGATTTCTATTTAAAACGAATTATATAAATAGTTTTGAATTCGTTTCAAGAACATTTTCAACTTCCATTTCAATTCAAATCAAAATTAATTTTTTCCTTATAAATTCGTTTTAAAATTCATTTCTATTCAATTCAAATTTCAATTCAATTTGAATTCTTTTCAAATTGATTTTACTTCTATTTCAATTCGTTTTCAATTCAATTTAATTCGAATTCGTTTTCTATTCAATTCAATTCAAGTTGGTTTTCTATTCGATTCAATTCAAATTGGTTTTCTATTCAAATCAAATTCGTTTTCTATTCAATTCAGTTCGAATTTGTTTTCTATTCGATTCAATTCAAATTGGTTTTCTATTCAAATCAAATTCGTTTTCTATTCAATTCAGTTCGAATTTGTTTTCTATTCGATTCAATTCAAATTGGTTTTCTATTCAAATCAAATTCGTTTTCTATTCAATTCAGTTCGAATTTGTTTTCTATTCGATTCAATTCAAATTGGTTTTCTATTCAAATCAAATTCGTTTTCTATTCAATTCAGTTCGAATTTGTTTTGTATTCGATTCAATTCAAATTGGTTTTCTATTCAAATCAAATTCGTTTTCTATTCAATTCAGTTCAAATTTGTTTTCTATTCGATTCAATTCAAATTGGTTTTCTATTCAAATCAAATTCGTTTTCTATTCAATTCAGTTCGAATTTGTTTTCTATTCGATTCAATTCAAATTGGTTTTCTATATATTCGATTTTTAAATCTCTTTTCAATATTCATTATAAAACGAATATAATCGATATAAATATCGTTCGCGTCAAAATAGCGCATCTCTAATCAACACGGCTTTATATTTCAATAATTCTGTTATCCTATTCAACTTATGAATATTTATTCTATTCAATACGTGGATCTATATTTTTGTCAACACATGACTAATCTCAACGAATGAGTACTGTCCACGTGTGACTATTTTTGTTATTTAATATATTTTATAAAAATTAAGGTATCTATCGTTTGATTTCAAATTAGACTCCAACCGTAAATTAGTAAGAGAACGATTCCCTGAATATTAACCCCGAAGGCCGAAACCAACATCAGATCCATATCCAGGAGACCACTCATCTTATCTATTTTCCAGTTAGTTTCTAATTTCAAATATGATAAAGATGTAAATTTTATTGTTAAAATATTTCGTTCAACACATGACTAATCTCAACGGATGAGTACTGTCAACACATGAACCTTTATTTTATAATGGTAAAGATGTAAATTTTATCGTTAAAATATTTCGTTCAACACATGACTAATCTCAATGGATGAGTACTGGCAACACATGAACCTTTATTTTATAATATTCTTTATCTTCTAAATTGGAATGAGGCCCAATCAATTACCATATAAAGCTAATTATATGGATTCCATACAACACATGTATATAATAGCACCGATAAATAATCAACCATCATCCAAAGTGCACTACACTGTATAAGCATCAAATATAGATATCTAACGCTTATAACAGCCTGTCAATCGATCGATCGACATACAACTAATTATTGGGATTAGTGTACGTCATATATTATCCCAATACCCGTGTGGGGTTTCAAACAATCAAACTCAGATTTATTTGTGCAGTTGGGCGACGTGTAAAATTTATCGTCCCAATCAATGTCATTCAAATAGGTGTACATAAACAAACCGTCCGGTTTGTAAATGAATATTTATTTATTCTTGTTCACGTTAAAAATTATATTTTAACGATAAAACATTATATTCAACCTATGAAAATATTCTATTCAGTTCATTTATTAAATAAAATGATATCTTTATTTTTCTGACTTATTTTAGAAAATTTCGGCGGCATAACGGCGCGATACTAGAAACGGGACGAGGCCTAGCCTTATCCCCGGTCTAGTGAAGGCCCACGCCATTTACACATCAATCAAATCCATTCCATTTCACCAAACAATTCAATTCAAACCAAATAATCTAACCAACTACACAACCAAACAAACAAGTCCATGGTCTGTGGACGATTGTGTCGGGTGCTACTAAACACCGTCTGCATCCTGGTATATATATATATATATATATATATATATATAACTAGAAAAAGAAATTTTGAGTGAGAAGTTCTCACCGATAGCTATCCTAACCCCACGGCACTTCTAATGCAGGAAATCTTCACTGTTCTCGCCTTTTTTCACTTTCGTTGCCCATAGCCACTACATATGTAAAAATCGAATTTTTACTTTGCTATTCAATGTATAAAAATCGAATTTTCACTTCGCTATTCAATATATAAAAATCGAATTTTCACTTCGCTATTCAATATATAAAAATCGAATTTTTACTTCGCTACCATATAGATAAAAATTCTATTTTTACATCGCTATTATATAGATAAAAATTCTATTTTTACCATGCTATCCTCTACATAAAGATTTCGCCTTTTCAAATATAAAGATTTCGCCTTTTCAAATTTAAAGATTTCGCCTTTTCAAATTTAAAGATTTCGCCTTTTCAAATTTAAAGATTATATTTTTATATTCTCTGTTATATTGAAATTTTATTTTCAATACACTACTCATATAAAAATAGTATTTTTATATTTTCTACTATATAAAGGTCATATTTTTATTACTTCTACTTTATAAAAATCAAATATTTATAAATTCAAAATCGCATTTTTATATTCTCTAGTAGGTAAAGATCATATTTTTATAATCTCTACTATCTAAAAATAATATTTTTATATTCATAAAGATCACGTCTTTATATATTTCAAACCCAATCCTTTCAAAACCAAAAACCCTAGCTTTTCTAAGATAAAGATCTTATCTTTTCTCAAATCAAAATCTAATTTTTTTTAACGCATAAAAATCTAATTTTTATCTTAACAAAAATAATCACTTTCCCTAAACAAAAATCTAAACTTTATTTGTTATTCTTCTAAATAAAAATCCTATTTTTATTCTTATGTAGAATTCCTATTTTATACATTACAACACCGCTAAAGATCGGATTTTTCCTATTAAAACTGAAAAGAAATCAGTAAAAAGAAAAGCTTACATTGATTTTTCAGGAGAAGGTGGAGTTTCTGGTCGGAAATTGGACTGGAGAAGGGGTGACAGGCTATTGGTGGACGCGGGGGTGGTGCTCCTGTCGGTGGCGGGCGGAGGCAGGCCCCACGGTGGCGGCGGTTTGGCGGAGCAGGGCTGGAGGAAAATCGAACGAGGGGGGGAAAGGGGATCGCGCTCTGGCGCGAGAGGGGGGGGGGGGTCGATGGGGGGGGGGGGGGGGGACTTGGTGGTGGGCGCGCCACCTGAAGCGGCGGCGCTGTGGTCATCGAGGAGGGCGACGATCGTCGCTTCCCCTTTCTCTTTTTTTTTATTTAGGTAATGAATCGATCTGAAGGGGGGGCAGAGGTTAAAGAGGAGAGGAGAGATTTAATTTATTATTTAATTATTTTAATTTCCACCAAAAACAACTTTTATTTTCGACCTCAAAACGAGGCCCACCGCCTGTCGTCCATAGTGTTTTACCCCCATTCCGAACACAATGGGATATGTATCGTAGGCTGATTCGATCGTTTCGATCAGTTTTCGTCAAAATCAACATATAACTCTATATATTGATTTTGAACGCGCATTTCAATTTACCTGGGTCACATACGAACTATAAAAATTCCCGAAAAATAATTTCTAGCTTCGTATTGACGATACAGTCCTAACAAAACTAGTTTCGTCGAATTCTGAGCCCGTTGGAAAAATGGCCAATTTCCAGTCGATTAAAATCAACTGAAACTGGTCAAACACGTTTTCTTTTTCCACGCTCACATATTGATTCGAAAAATTATGAAATTTGAAACCTAGCAATGATTTGACATCACAGATCCAACAAAAGTGGTTTTGTCGAAATCCGAGGTCGTTTGCAAAATTCCCATTTTTAAGGGCCTGAATTCCATAGCGACTATTCAGAATTTTCAACTGGACATATCTTTTGATTCCCGCTATGAAATTGCAATTTTTCGGATTCGTTGGAAAGATATCATTAATTAGATCCTATTATTTTTGGTTTCACTAAAATTCGGATTGTTTTGCACCCGGTACATTCAATTGAAGTTTGAAATCGAATTATCGAACTACCGCGCCATTTTCAATTCTATTTATAATTATATATAAATATTTATATTCTAACGACGACGCACATAATATATACGTCGAATCCTATTCAAAATAAATTTCTCGTCGATATTATTTAAAATAATTTATTTTAAATATTCAAAATTCGCTAAAATTGCCAAAATAAAAATTTTAAACTGGCTCAGAATTTCGGGTTATTACAATAGGCGAGTATTAAGTGATTTATAAAGCAAATTCTGATATTAGTCAGATTTATAAACACAGGAGCAAAAATTAACCTAACGGTTAAGAGTGTGGATAATTGTGTATAAAGGAACAATTAAATTGGAATTATTTAACTTAATTACTAATTAATTTAAAGGAAGACTAATTGAAACCGGATTATGATATAACCATGTTGGAGTTGGCAAAGCCAACCTTTTAATTGGAATTGGTTATTAATTAATTTACTTTTAATTAATCTAATGAAATCGTTTTGACGAATACTTGTTTTAATTAAATAAGATTTTAAAAAGGGATTTACTATTTATTTAAGTTAATTAAGAAGTTAACTACTACTAATGTAGTTAATGATTGAAATAAATTATTATTTTAATTAATTATAATTTAAGAGATTACCTTTTTAATTGAAATTCATTTAAAAAGTAATCAAGGGTAAAATGAAATCTAATTGAATTGTGAAAGGAATTTATGAACGGGTTTTATATTAAAACTGAACTTTTATAACGAAGTTATAAAACGGATTTTTTAAGCGAATACGATAGCTTAAGTTAAATATGTAGTTAATATTTGAAGTTAGAAAAAATGAAATTGAGAAGTTGGAAAATGGTATGAATTGGTTAATGAAGTGAGATTTTTCCGAGGTTCGTAATGTGATATTCCGAAGTTCGGAATATTAAGCAAAGGCGAGAGTATAAGCTAAGTAAAGGTTTTTGGAAATGGCAACGAATATAAATTATCATAAATGATTTACAAACGATTTTGTAAATGGAAAGTAAGAGTTTATAAATGTAATCGAAATATTAGTTGTCGATAATAATTTATAAATGGAATTGTAAATTGTTAGCCCACTTTGTGATCGGGCTACACAAAGTTAGAAGGTTACTCGACGAATAGATGTGAAGCGAGAACTTTAAACAAGAGTCTGGATCGGTTCGGAGACTCCCGAACTGAACCCGCCTGCTCTGAAGCAATCAAACCAGAAAATGATAAATAGAAAACATAACCGGATCGGTTCGGGCTCCCCCGGTCCGGACCCCCCATTATGCTATCCGATCCGAAAATCAGAAGCTGGAGCGGTTACATTGCACGATATCTGAAAGAATCAGAGCGGTTATGCACCCATCACCCCACGTTCTCCCACGAAGGCTATGCGCTGGCAACATCTCAGAGCTCTTCATCCCGAACCGAATGGGATCGCTTCCACGTGTACCCGAACCGAGGGCCCTCCAGAGGAATTTTCTACCTATAAATACACCACCAAGCTTCAGATCATCATCAACCTTTGAGGAATATTTCTACAAGCATTGAGTGAAATTATTCATTGTATAAGTAAGTTTGAGTGAAAACAATCATTGTATCTGTACTCCAATCATCAATCAACAAAGTTTAATGAAACGACCTAAACTTCCCCATAAAGGAAATGCCTGGATTGAATTGAGAACATGATAAATCAGAACACAAACAGAAGAACATTTCAATGCTTATTACAACAATTACATCAGAGTACAAGAATATAGCAGAGTATGAATAAATAATATACATCAGAAAAATATCATAGATTTAAATTACACTTAAATTGCAGCAGAAAAATAATACAAAACACAACTGAAAGAAATACACGGATACAGACGTTTCTGAATATCGCCTCAGCTGTAAATCAGGAGCCTGTGAATATAATATCTGCAAAACCAAAACTTCTAGCTGCCCTTATGGAAAATATGGGCACCCAGAGTTTAGGTTAAAACAATAAACTCCAGGTCAGTCATGGGACTGGTGTGAGAACTAAAACAATTATTAATCTTAAATTTTAAAGTGAGGATATCATGGGACCACGCCGTATAACACGGAACGGGTTTACCCCACATGAATCTTAGTTTTAGAATAAAACAACGCAATGCTTTTTGAAAAATGAAGCTATTATAAGACTCAGGTCCCATCACACAATGCAACGCAAGCCGAAGGATAGAGTTTTACTTTATAATAGCCAAAAATGCTTGATACATATAAAAAAATTATTTTGATATTACTATAAGTGTATAGTGTATAAAACAACTTCAAATATAAATGTATCAATCATAGACGTCATAGTACCCCATCCTACTATGTCGCCGTACTAGTTCTACAATCAAAACCGAAATGTCCCGTATTGGAAATTGGGTTTCCATCATGAGTCAAGGCTAGGGATGGTCTCCTTACCGATTCGAGACACTCTAGCAAATGTCTCAGGATTTGGACGCTGGCGAACCCTTGGATCCTGCAGGGCCGGTCCACAAATATTTTAGTGGATTAGTTATGCCTGAACACATGCTTCCCGGTCCTATTGAACCTATAAAATGGTCACTATCATCCAATATAATCGAGGCCTCGAAATCCATCATCGACATAAGTAAAAATGTCAGGGCTTGTAAACGCTGACACCACTTCTAGCTAGAAAGAAACATGTGCACTCTCTGCGTTCCCTTATCCCGTTTTAGACTCCTACCAGGGTGTGAGGTTCGCGAAGTAATGCTATACACAAAGCTATGCTAATTAAAGCTGTGCTTTGATCATCATCCACAAGACTCTGCTTTTCAACAAAAGCCTTGATCATTTGCATCTTGGCATGCCACATCGTCAATCCATACCATTGATTTCTGCCAATATATAATGTAACATCCCGCATTTCTATCGGTTTGTATTTGAATATTTAAATCAGTTTAAATATTGAATTCGTAATATAAGTGAATTTATATATTAATTAAAAAGGAGTTGAACGTATAGAAATATATATTAAATATAATCGAGCCCGTAATATCGCGGTAGTTCGTAATTTAACGTTTGAACTTCAACTGAGTGTACATGATTCGTTATAAGCCGGATTTTCTCGAAACAAGAAATGTTGGAATCTTTTGAACCATATTTTTCTAATGGAAGTGAAAAATCAAAATTTTGTATTATATATTGTAAGTTCTGTCCAAATTAAATATTCAGAAAAGCAGCGGCATATTCGTTTATGGCCATAACGGTTATTTAAATATATTTAAATATCGGATTTGAATTTGGACAAGATTCTTTTGATAAGTAGTGATAATTTAATTTTTATAATTTTTCTGTAATTTTTAATTAATTAAATACGCAACTTTTTATTTGGAGTATTTTGCACCTTATATCAGTATTTTGGGGTTTCACAATACGAGTTAACCTACCGATATTATTATATTTTTTGGATCGTGGCACCTCGTTGAGCACAACGGTACTCTTACTTCTGTCTGTACGTAAATGTAATTTTAGGAATTGAGGTAAACCCATCTTGAAACAATTAAGAAGGTGTAACGATTGATTTTGTTGAACCGCTGATGATTTCTATGCAATAGATAATAGAAGATATTTATTGTTGGAAGTAAAGTCATATATTACTCACTATGGTAGCAGTCAGTGCTAGGAAGGACTGCATTCATTGGGAAAGCACGCAGTAACCAAGTAAAATGAGTAAAATATACGTATAATTTGTTTCTTGGGAGCAAAGGCTAGTAATCCATCTTGTCCACAGTGCCTACCCTAAATACTTCACGCTTAAGAAATCACCTAGCTAAGAAATATCAAAGTCATACCCTAAGCTAAAGTTATGAAAAGCAAACTACAAACCTACCCTAATACTGTACGAGAGGACAAAGTACCACCTTACCTAATTTATGCTCCATACCCTAATTAACAGCGTTCACCATACCCTAATAAGCTAATACCCACGTCCTCCGTTCAGTAGACCTCACCATACCCTAGGGTCGACCATAGTGTCGACCCCCCCCCCAGACCAGGTCGACCCTAGTGTCGACCATAGTGTCGACCATGTAGTCGACCCCCCCTGTTTTTCCAGTTTTGGTCAGGTCAAGCCTGGTTCGTCCTGGACTGGTTCCTGGTGCGATTTTCGGGCCTGAGACGAAATTTGAGGGTTTAGATCAGTTCTAGGGTTTATCTAAGGGCCTAAACTAGTTCCTACACCTATATAAACATCCTAAGGCCTAACCTAAATCACAACAAATAATTCTTACACCGCTATGCTGCTGAAATCCCTCTGGTCATGGCCGCCGCTTCTAATCTTCTTCCTAAGCTTTCATACGCAATCCAATGCAAAGATGAAGACTTCTACAACGATTCAAGACACTAAGTCAGCAACGTGTAACAACCCGTAAAATCTGGGCCAGTTTAAAATTTTTATTTTGGCCATTTTAGCGAATTTAGATTATTTAAAATGAATTATTTTAAATAATATCGACGAGAAATTTATTTTGAATATATTCGAACGTATATATTATACGCGTCGTCGTTAGAATATAAATAATTATATATAATTATAAATAGAATTGAAAATGGCGCGGTAGTTCGATAATTCGATTTCAAACTTCAATTGAATGTACCGGGTGCAAAACAATCCGGATTTTAGTGAAACCAAAAATAATGGAATCTAATAGTGAATATCTTTCCAACGAACCCGAATGATCAAAATTTCTTAGCGGGAATCAAAAGATATGTCCAGTTGAAAATTCTGAATAGTCGCTATGGAATTCAGGCCCTTAAAAATGGACATTTTGCAAACGACCTCGGATTTCGACGAAACCAGTTTTGTTGGGTCCGTGATGTAAAGTTATTGCTAGATTTCAAATTTCATAATTTTTCGAATCAATATGTGAGCGTGGCAAAGGAAAACGCGTTTGACCAGTTTCAGTTGATTTTAATCGACTGGAAATTGGCCATTTTTCTAACGGTCTCAGATTTCGACGAAACTAGTTTTGTTAGGACCGTATCGTCAATACGAAGCTAGAAAATATTTTTCTAGAATTTTTAAAGTTAGTATGTGACCCCGGTAAATTGAAATGTACGTTTAAAATTGAATATATAGATTTATACATTAATTTCAGCGAAAACTGAGCGTAACAGCCGAACTGGCTTATGAAACATATCCCATTGTATTCGGAATGGGGGTAATTAGCTAGGGACGACAGTCATTGGGCCTCGTTCGGAGATCGAAATTTAAAGTTACTTTATGGAGAAATTAATTATTTAAATAATTAAAATATTATATAACCCCCTTGAGCTCTCTCTTTCCTCACAAGTCAAACCACGGTCAAAATATAAAAAAAAAAAAAAAAAAAAAAAACCCCTTCCAGTTTCAGATCGCGACGCCTCTTCCTCCCCCTTGCTGACGCCGACGATGGACCGCCGCTCCCCCCTAAAGTCGCGCCTTCCTCTCCCCTCTAGCTCATCTCCTTCCTCCCTTCGAATCGAAGACGAAAACGCCAGAGCTTTCCCCCCCCACAGTGATGACCGCCGACGAACTGAAGGCCGCCCCAACCCTCCGCCTCCTCCTGCCGCCGACCCAGAGCCACCCGAAGCCTCTCCGATGGTGGTGAACCCCCCCCTTTCGAACTGTAAGTTTTTACTTTATTTATAAAACTGATTTTTACTTAATTTATAAAACTGATTTTGTTAATATTAAAAACCGATTTTTATGTTTTTAAAATTCTGATTTTAGGTAGGTTTAAAACTGAATTTTATTTTAGGTTTAAGACTGAATTTTATTTTAGATTAGAAAACTGATTTTTAAATGATTTTTAAACTGAATTTTTAAATAAGGCAAAAACTGTATTTTTATTTTTTAAGTTATGAAAAAACTGCATTTTTATGAAAGCGAAAAACTGATTTTATTTTGAACTTTAAAATAGGAAAAAAAGTTTAATCTTTTAGTAGAAAAAGATTTGAACTTGCAAAAGAAAAAAAATTCGATTTTTATATATTGAATAGCGAAGTCAAAATTCGATTTTATATATTGAATAGCATAGTAAAAATTCGATTTTTACATATGTAGTGGCTACGGGCAGCGAAGATGACGAAGATGCGATAGCGATGAAGATTTCTATCAATGAAGTGCCGTGGAGCTAGGATAGCTAATCGGTGAGAATTTCTCACCTTTCTATTTATTTTCTAGTTATATATATATACTAGGATGCAGACGGTGCTTAGTAGCACCCGACACAATCGTCCACAGACCATGGACTTGTTTGTTTGACAGTTTGGTGATTGATTGCGATATTGTTTGAATGTGGTTTGTGGTGTGAAAAATCGAATCGATAAATTGGTTAGGATTAGACGTGCGCCGTTATAAGGCGAAGGAGTAAGGCTAGGTTAGATCCTTACTCCAAAGTTTGCGGTTTGCATAACGAATTGATTTGATTGATGTGTGAATGGCGTGGGCCTTCACTAGACCGGGGATAAGGCTAGGCCTTGTCCCGTTTCTAGTATCGTGCCGTTATGCCGCCGAAATTTTCTAAAACATGTTAGAAAAATAAAAATATCATTTTATTGAATAAATGAATTGAATAGAAATTCATAGGTTGAAATAAAATGTTTTATCGTTAAAAATATAATTTTTAACGTGAATATGAAAATAGTGAAGTGAATAAATAAATATTCATTTACAAACCAGATGGTTTGTTTATGTACACTTATTTGAATGATATTGATTGGGTCGATAAATTTCACACATCGCCCAACTGCACAAATAAAATCTGTGTTTGATTGTTTGAAACCCCACACGGGTGTTAGGATGAAATATGCAGTTCACTCATCCTGATTGATTAAATATGTCGATCGATTGATTGACAGGCTGTTATAAGCGTTGAATATCTGTATTTGATGCTTATGCAGTGTAGTGCACTTTGGTTGATGGTTGATTATTTTTCAATGCTATGATATACATGTGTTGTATGAAAATCCATATAATTAACTTTATATGGTAATTGATTGGGCCTCATTCCAATTTGAAAAATAAAGAATATTATAAAATAAAAGTTCATGTGTTGACAGTACTCATTCATTGAGATTGGTCATGTGTTGAACGAAATATTTTGATAATAACAACTATTTTGAAAAAGAAATATTTGAAATAGAATATTTGAAAATAGAAATTTATGAAGCCGTGTATGGACGCCATTTTGACGTGAACGATATTTATATCGAATTGAAAACGATTTCGAAATGAAATGAATTGAAAACGATTTCGAAATGAATTGAATTGAAAACGATTTCGAAATGAATTGAATTGAAAACGATTTCGAAATGAAATAAATTGAAAACGATTTCGAAATGAAATGAATTGAAAACGATTTCGAAATGAATTGAATTGAAAACGATTTCGAAATGAAATGAATTGAAAACGATTTCGAAATGAATTGAATTGAAAACGAATTCAAATGGAATAGAAAGCGAATTGAAATGAATTCAAATTGAATTGAAATTCGAATTGAATAGAAATGAATTTTAAAACGAATTTATAGAGAAGAATTCAATTTTGATTTGAATTGAAATGGAAGTTGAAAATGTTTTTGAAACGAATTCAAAACTATTTATATAATTCGTTTTAAATAGAAATCGACGAAATATATATTATATATATTATATATAATATAATGGCCTGAATAGAACGCGCCGCGCCGCGGCAGTTCGCGAATTTCGACCATTTATTTCAAACGGACATTACAGGAGATCCGACCGTCGGATTCTCCTAAAACCGGAACCGTTGGGTTCGTATCGAAAAGAGCTTTCTAATTAATGTTAGAAATTTGAAATCTAACGGTTGGATTTGGAGATACGTCCAAATCAAATTCGAAAAAGGTCGTTGTAAGTGCAGTTCGATGGCCATTGTTGGAAATCGACTGTACGGGCCTTGATAAAATTATTAAAAATAGTAATAATTTGTGTAAAATCATAAGAAATGATTTGTGAAAGTTTGGGGTGAAAATCTCCATATTTGAAAAGATAAAAAAATGGATTTTTATCGAAATGAACTAGTTTTGAACTAGAATTATAATTCTATTTATTTTTAAATAAATAAATTGAATTTGAAATGGTTTTGAAAATAACCAAAATTTCCAATGATTGCATTGGAGTGGATTTGAATCGAAATTGTCTTCGGAATATTTCGATGTTGGAATTCGTGACATTACAGGTGTTGTTATGGAAATTTGAAAGATATATATTTGTATCGTTATTTCCAATACGACATTTGTTAGTCGTAGAATTCGATATTGAATATAAGCCGATATATTTTCTATTCAGAGCCTTGTATTGAATATCGAATGTGATTTGGGTTTGTCGTGAATGGTGTCTTCACTAACACTGTTCTTGAACCCAGTTGAGAAAAGATTAAATCTTTTTATTTAGATTTAATGAAGTGTACCAATTAAATGATATTTAATTGGAATTGAATTGGTATTGATTTTTGGGTTTATCGTGAACAGTGTTTTAAATAACACTTGTTCTTTAACCCGATAATTAATGGAATGTGATTTTGGGTTTATCGTGAATCGTGTTTTAAATGACACTGATTCTTTAACCCAGATAATGATTAAAACTAAGTGGAGTTTTAATGAATCTTTAATTAGATTGAAAAGATCGAGAATGGAGTATCACCAGTTTTGCTCCAGGCGATAGATAAATCTGTAATTAGATTTGAATGTGAAATTTAGAAACTAACTGGCGGTTAGCCAAGCAGAATGGTTTTCTGGATATTGATCTGATGTTGGTTTCGGCCTTCGGGGTTAATATTTGGGGAATTATTCTCTTGATTAATTTACGGTTAGTGACTAATGAATTGGAATGAGGCGTATGTTGTGTTTGTGTAACACTTATTTAAAATATACGCGAGTTATTCGGAAAGACCGGGTTTATCCCATTCTGAGTAACTGATACGACGATAAGTCGAAGACGAAGACGATGGTCGAAGACCGGAGGTCTTCACGTCGTTTGGGTGATAACTGATGATCTTGATTGGGCTGTACACCCAAGAAGATGGAAACAGTTAGTGATCGTCCAGACGTACTTGGAGATCGATGGATATGCGGGGTACTAGGTGCCTCCGGTTTCGTTCAGACCCAGAACGGACTTGTAAATGGACTGTGTGTCTGACATCGGATTTCATTCTGTGTGACTGATATCGGTTGCATAGGATGGCTTGCCTGTGTGGCATGCTAAGATGCAAATGATCAAGGCTTCTGTTGAAAAGCAAAGTCTTGTGGTTGATGATCAAAGCACGACCTTTGTGGCGTAGCTTTGTGTAACGTTTGATTCGCGAGTTTCACACCCGGTATGAATCAAAAACGGGAGACGGACCTCAGGGAGGGCATGCGTTTCTTTCTAGTTAGAAGTGGCGTCAGTGGTTTTACACGCCCTGACGAGTTTGACTTATGTTGTTGTTGCTGTTGCGAGGCGCCTCGGTTATATCGGTTTCGGCCGAATGCATTCTGGTCGGCTGACGGACCAGACTTACACCCCATAGGGTGGGGAGACGTATTGTTCAGGCATAATAATCCACTCCGTGTGGACCGGCCCTGACGATCCAAGGGGCAGTTGCGGCTGTTCCTGAGGGGCGGGCTAGAGCGTCTCGAATCGGTTGAGGATCTTGCCCCTAGCCTCGGTTCATAGATGGAAACCCAATTTCCAAATACGTGACATTTGCGGTTTTATTTGTAAACCTATATATGGCGACATAGTGGTATGGGGCATTCATGCCGCCTATGATTGATACTTATGATTTGAAGTTGTTTTATACTCTATGCACTTATAATAGTATCAAATGATTTGTTTTAAACGTATCAAGCATTCTTTGGCTGTTATAAGGGAAAACCCTATCCTCGACTGCGTTGCATTGTGTGATGGGACCTGGGTCTTATAACAGCTTCATTTTTCTTTATTTAGCATTGCGTTGTTTGTCTTATGCACTGGTATTCTTGGGAGGAAACCCGTTCCGTGTTATACGGCGTGGTCCCTTGTTTTACCTAGCTTTGAAAATAAAGATTTATAACTGCTTTAGTTCTCACACCAGTCACATGACTGACCTGGAGTTTATTGTTTTGACCTAAACTCTGGGTGCCCTTATTTTGACACGGGCAGCTAGTAGTTTTGGTTTTGCAGATTTATATTCACAGGATCCTGGTTTACGACTGGAACGATATCCGGGAAGCTTTGTATCCGTATATCTCATTCTAGTTGTGTATTGTATTATTTTCCGCTGCTATGTATTTAAATGTAATTTAAATCTCTGATATTTCTGTGTAATATTCTTTTATACTCTGTATATTCTTGTAATCTGATGCATTGTTGTTATATACAATGAAATGTTCTTCTATATGCGTTCTGTTGTGGTTTGTTCTCGAACTATCCGACGCTTTCCTTTACGGGGAAGTTACGGGTCTTCACAGTTGGTATCAGAGCTTTGGTTTACAAAGCAGAGAACAAGACACATTAGAACCGTACGAAGGAATTCATCAGATATTGGATTAGTAATATCCAATGGAATGACTCGTTAGAGATGGGATCAGTAGTATCCTAGAACGAGTGTGAAGAGTATATTTTTAAAATGAAAACGATTTTTGATTTGAAAATTTAAATCAATTATTCGTATTTGATTATTTATTTTATATTGATTAGGACAATCCAAAATATAAAGATTTTTGCGTATGCGCCTAGCTAGCGTGTATTCGAAGTTTTAATATATTGGATAGATATAGCACCACACCCTAGTCGCCCGGAGATGATATTGATGATAGCGATCGCATCATCAACATTTATGTTCGTGTTTCGAAGGTTTGATATCTATATATTTCCTATTGACTGGTGTGAGAACCAAAATTAGATAGGGCTAATTGTTGTGATTTGGCATCAAAAATCTGATTTTTGTATATATATCGAAATTATGAATTTGAAACGTTAATCCACTAATTGATTGAAGTTTGTGTTGTTTGTTTAATTGTTTGCTAATTTTGAACAATTATGCCTAATTGAATCAAATATTGAACTCTATTGAAAATTGGTCGCATTTGTTTGCATATACATATATATCATTGAACAGGTCATAGCAAGGAGGCTAGAGCAGAGAATAAAATTTGTTTGCCCGACAAATAGGTACATGTTTATTACATAATTTACTGTTTTGTTTGGGTGATGATGATTTTATGAGCCTATTGGCTAGCCGCTTGGCTTTTTCTTTTTCTTTTTGAGATCTGAAGGACCGGGAACGCTATTTGCAATTTCCCGATGCTCCCGGTGCAGGGGAGGTTATGGCGAAATTTTTCAAAAATTTAGGGTGTTAGCCAAATTTTTGAAATTTTAAAAATTCTCAGAAACTAAAGAGTTGGAGAATGGAAGCCAGATCAAATGTGGAGCTGAATAATCAAACCACTTTCGACTTTGTTCCTTTTCGGGGACGAAAAGTTTTAAGTGGGGGAGATTGTAACAACCCGTAAAATCTGGGCCAGTTTAAAATTTTTATTTTGGCCATTTTAGCGAATTTAGATTATTTAAAATGAATTATTTTAAATAATATCGACGAGAAATTTATTTTGAATATATTCGAACGTATATATTATACGCGTCGTCGTTAGAATATAAATAATTATATATAATTATAAATAGAATTGAAAATGGCGCGGTAGTTCGATAATTCGATTTCAAACTTCAATTGAATGTACCGGGTGCAAAACAATCCGGATTTTAGTGAAACCAAAAATAATGGAATCTAATAGTGAATATCTTTCCAACGAACCCGAATGATCAAAATTTCTTAGCGGGAATCAAAAGATATGTCCAGTTGAAAATTCTGAATAGTCGCTATGGAATTCAGGCCCTTAAAAATGGACATTTTGCAAACGACCTCGGATTTCGACGAAACCAGTTTTGTTGGGTCCGTGATGTAAAGTTATTGCTAGATTTCAAATTTCATAATTTTTCGAATCAATATGTGAGCGTGGCAAAGGAAAACGCGTTTGACCAGTTTCAGTTGATTTTAATCGACTGGAAATTGGCCATTTTTCTAACGGTCTCAGATTTCGACGAAACTAGTTTTGTTAGGACCGTATCGTCAATACGAAGCTAGAAAATATTTTTCTAGAATTTTTAAAGTTAGTATGTGACCCCGGTAAATTGAAATGTACGTTTAAAATTGAATATATAGATTTATACATTAATTTCAGCGAAAACTGAGCGTAACAGCCGAACTGGCTTATGAAACATATCCCATTGTATTCGGAATGGGGGTAATTAGCTAGGGACGACAGTCATTGGGCCTCGTTCGGAGATCGAAATTTAAAGTTACTTTATGGAGAAATTAATTATTTAAATAATTAAAATATTATATAACCCCCTTGAGCTCTCTCTTTCCTCACAAGTCAAACCACGGTCAAAATATAAAAAAAAAAAAAAAAAAAAAAAACCCCTTCCAGTTTCAGATCGCGACGCCTCTTCCTCCCCCTTGCTGACGCCGACGATGGACCGCCGCTCCCCCCTAAAGTCGCGCCTTCCTCTCCCCTCTAGCTCATCTCCTTCCTCCCTTCGAATCGAAGACGAAAACGCCAGAGCTTTCCCCCCCCACAGTGATGACCGCCGACGAACTGAAGGCCGCCCCAACCCTCCGCCTCCTCCTGCCGCCGACCCAGAGCCACCCGAAGCCTCTCCGATGGTGGTGAACCCCCCCCTTTCGAACTGTAAGTTTTTACTTTATTTATAAAACTGATTTTTACTTAATTTATAAAACTGATTTTGTTAATATTAAAAACCGATTTTTATGTTTTTAAAATTCTGATTTTAGGTAGGTTTAAAACTGAATTTTATTTTAGGTTTAAGACTGAATTTTATTTTAGATTAGAAAACTGATTTTTAAATGATTTTTAAACTGAATTTTTAAATAAGGCAAAAACTGTATTTTTATTTTTTAAGTTATGAAAAAACTGCATTTTTATGAAAGCGAAAAACTGATTTTATTTTGAACTTTAAAATAGGAAAAAAAGTTTAATCTTTTAGTAGAAAAAGATTTGAACTTGCAAAAGAAAAAAAATTCGATTTTTATATATTGAATAGCGAAGTCAAAATTCGATTTTATATATTGAATAGCATAGTAAAAATTCGATTTTTACATATGTAGTGGCTACGGGCAGCGAAGATGACGAAGATGCGATAGCGATGAAGATTTCTATCAATGAAGTGCCGTGGAGCTAGGATAGCTAATCGGTGAGAATTTCTCACCTTTCTATTTATTTTCTAGTTATATATATATACTAGGATGCAGACGGTGCTTAGTAGCACCCGACACAATCGTCCACAGACCATGGACTTGTTTGTTTGACAGTTTGGTGATTGATTGCGATATTGTTTGAATGTGGTTTGTGGTGTGAAAAATCGAATCGATAAATTGGTTAGGATTAGACGTGCGCCGTTATAAGGCGAAGGAGTAAGGCTAGGTTAGATCCTTACTCCAAAGTTTGCGGTTTGCATAACGAATTGATTTGATTGATGTGTGAATGGCGTGGGCCTTCACTAGACCGGGGATAAGGCTAGGCCTTGTCCCGTTTCTAGTATCGTGCCGTTATGCCGCCGAAATTTTCTAAAACATGTTAGAAAAATAAAAATATCATTTTATTGAATAAATGAATTGAATAGAAATTCATAGGTTGAAATAAAATGTTTTATCGTTAAAAATATAATTTTTAACGTGAATATGAAAATAGTGAAGTGAATAAATAAATATTCATTTACAAACCAGATGGTTTGTTTATGTACACTTATTTGAATGATATTGATTGGGTCGATAAATTTCACACATCGCCCAACTGCACAAATAAAATCTGTGTTTGATTGTTTGAAACCCCACACGGGTGTTAGGATGAAATATGCAGTTCACTCATCCTGATTGATTAAATATGTCGATCGATTGATTGACAGGCTGTTATAAGCGTTGAATATCTGTATTTGATGCTTATGCAGTGTAGTGCACTTTGGTTGATGGTTGATTATTTTTCAATGCTATGATATACATGTGTTGTATGAAAATCCATATAATTAACTTTATATGGTAATTGATTGGGCCTCATTCCAATTTGAAAAATAAAGAATATTATAAAATAAAAGTTCATGTGTTGACAGTACTCATTCATTGAGATTGGTCATGTGTTGAACGAAATATTTTGATAATAACAACTATTTTGAAAAAGAAATATTTGAAATAGAATATTTGAAAATAGAAATTTATGAAGCCGTGTATGGACGCCATTTTGACGTGAACGATATTTATATCGAATTGAAAACGATTTCGAAATGAAATGAATTGAAAACGATTTCGAAATGAATTGAATTGAAAACGATTTCGAAATGAATTGAATTGAAAACGATTTCGAAATGAAATAAATTGAAAACGATTTCGAAATGAAATGAATTGAAAACGATTTCGAAATGAATTGAATTGAAAACGATTTCGAAATGAAATGAATTGAAAACGATTTCGAAATGAATTGAATTGAAAACGAATTCAAATGGAATAGAAAGCGAATTGAAATGAATTCAAATTGAATTGAAATTCGAATTGAATAGAAATGAATTTTAAAACGAATTTATAGAGAAGAATTCAATTTTGATTTGAATTGAAATGGAAGTTGAAAATGTTTTTGAAACGAATTCAAAACTATTTATATAATTCGTTTTAAATAGAAATCGACGAAATATATATTATATATATTATATATAATATAATGGCCTGAATAGAACGCGCCGCGCCGCGGCAGTTCGCGAATTTCGACCATTTATTTCAAACGGACATTACAGGAGATCCGACCGTCGGATTCTCCTAAAACCGGAACCGTTGGGTTCGTATCGAAAAGAGCTTTCTAATTAATGTTAGAAATTTGAAATCTAACGGTTGGATTTGGAGATACGTCCAAATCAAATTCGAAAAAGGTCGTTGTAAGTGCAGTTCGATGGCCATTGTTGGAAATCGACTGTACGGGCCTTGATAAAATTATTAAAAATAGTAATAATTTGTGTAAAATCATAAGAAATGATTTGTGAAAGTTTGGGGTGAAAATCTCCATATTTGAAAAGATAAAAAAATGGATTTTTATCGAAATGAACTAGTTTTGAACTAGAATTATAATTCTATTTATTTTTAAATAAATAAATTGAATTTGAAATGGTTTTGAAAATAACCAAAATTTCCAATGATTGCATTGGAGTGGATTTGAATCGAAATTGTCTTCGGAATATTTCGATGTTGGAATTCGTGACATTACAGGTGTTGTTATGGAAATTTGAAAGATATATATTTGTATCGTTATTTCCAATACGACATTTGTTAGTCGTAGAATTCGATATTGAATATAAGCCGATATATTTTCTATTCAGAGCCTTGTATTGAATATCGAATGTGATTTGGGTTTGTCGTGAATGGTGTCTTCACTAACACTGTTCTTGAACCCAGTTGAGAAAAGATTAAATCTTTTTATTTAGATTTAATGAAGTGTACCAATTAAATGATATTTAATTGGAATTGAATTGGTATTGATTTTTGGGTTTATCGTGAACAGTGTTTTAAATAACACTTGTTCTTTAACCCGATAATTAATGGAATGTGATTTTGGGTTTATCGTGAATCGTGTTTTAAATGACACTGATTCTTTAACCCAGATAATGATTAAAACTAAGTGGAGTTTTAATGAATCTTTAATTAGATTGAAAAGATCGAGAATGGAGTATCACCAGTTTTGCTCCAGGCGATAGATAAATCTGTAATTAGATTTGAATGTGAAATTTAGAAACTAACTGGCGGTTAGCCAAGCAGAATGGTTTTCTGGATATTGATCTGATGTTGGTTTCGGCCTTCGGGGTTAATATTTGGGGAATTATTCTCTTGATTAATTTACGGTTAGTGACTAATGAATTGGAATGAGGCGTATGTTGTGTTTGTGTAACACTTATTTAAAATATACGCGAGTTATTCGGAAAGACCGGGTTTATCCCATTCTGAGTAACTGATACGACGATAAGTCGAAGACGAAGACGATGGTCGAAGACCGGAGGTCTTCACGTCGTTTGGGTGATAACTGATGATCTTGATTGGGCTGTACACCCAAGAAGATGGAAACAGTTAGTGATCGTCCAGACGTACTTGGAGATCGATGGATATGCGGGGTACTAGGTGCCTCCGGTTTCGTTCAGACCCAGAACGGACTTGTAAATGGACTGTGTGTCTGACATCGGATTTCATTCTGTGTGACTGATATCGGTTGCATAGGATGGCTTGCCTGTGTGGCATGCTAAGATGCAAATGATCAAGGCTTCTGTTGAAAAGCAAAGTCTTGTGGTTGATGATCAAAGCACGACCTTTGTGGCGTAGCTTTGTGTAACGTTTGATTCGCGAGTTTCACACCCGGTATGAATCAAAAACGGGAGACGGACCTCAGGGAGGGCATGCGTTTCTTTCTAGTTAGAAGTGGCGTCAGTGGTTTTACACGCCCTGACGAGTTTGACTTATGTTGTTGTTGCTGTTGCGAGGCGCCTCGGTTATATCGGTTTCGGCCGAATGCATTCTGGTCGGCTGACGGACCAGACTTACACCCCATAGGGTGGGGAGACGTATTGTTCAGGCATAATAATCCACTCCGTGTGGACCGGCCCTGACGATCCAAGGGGCAGTTGCGGCTGTTCCTGAGGGGCGGGCTAGAGCGTCTCGAATCGGTTGAGGATCTTGCCCCTAGCCTCGGTTCATAGATGGAAACCCAATTTCCAAATACGTGACATTTGCGGTTTTATTTGTAAACCTATATATGGCGACATAGTGGTATGGGGCATTCATGCCGCCTATGATTGATACTTATGATTTGAAGTTGTTTTATACTCTATGCACTTATAATAGTATCAAATGATTTGTTTTAAACGTATCAAGCATTCTTTGGCTGTTATAAGGGAAAACCCTATCCTCGACTGCGTTGCATTGTGTGATGGGACCTGGGTCTTATAACAGCTTCATTTTTCTTTATTTAGCATTGCGTTGTTTGTCTTATGCACTGGTATTCTTGGGAGGAAACCCGTTCCGTGTTATACGGCGTGGTCCCTTGTTTTACCTAGCTTTGAAAATAAAGATTTATAACTGCTTTAGTTCTCACACCAGTCACATGACTGACCTGGAGTTTATTGTTTTGACCTAAACTCTGGGTGCCCTTATTTTGACACGGGCAGCTAGTAGTTTTGGTTTTGCAGATTTATATTCACAGGATCCTGGTTTACGACTGGAACGATATCCGGGAAGCTTTGTATCCGTATATCTCATTCTAGTTGTGTATTGTATTATTTTCCGCTGCTATGTATTTAAATGTAATTTAAATCTCTGATATTTCTGTGTAATATTCTTTTATACTCTGTATATTCTTGTAATCTGATGCATTGTTGTTATATACAATGAAATGTTCTTCTATATGCGTTCTGTTGTGGTTTGTTCTCGAACTATCCGACGCTTTCCTTTACGGGGAAGTTACGGGTCTTCACACAACGCTACAACGTTCTATGACAAATTTTAGTTCTTAATTCGCTAGCCATGCTCTGTAAGTTCTAGTTACTTTTTAGATTGAAATGCTTAATTATAATATGGCCATGGAATAAAGTGTAATTGGATGTAAGCATGTTCATCGATTCAAGTCTATTTCTGTTTCCTCTTGAATCTTGAGTTTTGGGTTTTTCTATCTTTATTCTTTTGTCAAGTTCATGATCTATTCAGCCTGTTGTAAATCAGTTCATGTTAATGTTATTCTCAAGATCTATCTGTTATGCCTGAGATGATGTTTTTATGCCAGTTTTCTCTCTATACCTATTGTTATACAAATTCTACCTTCCCCTATTTATTTTCTTTGATGAACCTAGATCAATTTCGGATCTAGGCCTAAACCGCGATTTGCGTACGATTGAATACGGGGAAAAAAATGGGAATATTACCTAGCTAAATATATGTGTTTGGTGGAATCGAAGGCATAATATGAAAACTTGATATTTGGGTATTACTACCATTAACATGAAATTGGATAATTGGGTATCGTCATTATAATGGCAATTGCTAAATTTGGATTAGCATATATAATTTGACATGGATCTTGGGTTATGTAAATTGGGCGAGAACTTGATATATGTCATGAAACTTAATATGGGTAAATTGGTGTAAACGGGGTATACAGGTAATTTTTGATATAAAACTCGATCTATGTAAATTGAGCATAGCTTTGTAAACATGTAAATCATGAATCTTGACATATGTAAAACGGCATGAAACTAGGTAATTATGTAAATCGGCATAAGTTGAACATATGTAAATTGGCTAGAATTGGGCATATGTAAATCGGCATGAGAAATTAGTACTTGGGCATATATGTTAATTTTGTAAGATTAGGAGTTGAAACATATAAGATAATTTATGACTTGGTAGAGGTTTAATATGAACGCGCCTAAGTTGGGTTTTGGGTAGTTGGCATGTAATGGCCTTACAAGAGGCATATATGTTAATTGAGACATTATTGGTAAAGTTGATGTATGGACATAATTAATGTAAATTATGGACATAAAGATAATTGGAATATATTGACATATTTGATTAGGAATAATTAATCCAAATATGGGGTGAAAATATTATGTATAATAATGAATGTCTGTGACACGAGGTTGGACTCATTTATGGTATAAGACTGCCCGGACCCGCCCGGCAAATCCAGCAACCATAAATGGTAGCCCAATGTGAGAGGTCATAGGCCCAAACTAAATGCGTGACAACTGTATGGACACGAGGTTAGGCCCGTTTGTGGTGTAAGACTGCCCGGACCCGCCCGGCAAATCCAGCAACCACAAAAGGGTGGCCTAATGTGAGAGGTCCTACAGGGGTACGGTAGTAATAAATTAAGTAACACTTAACCAAAGAAAACATGTGGTGAGACATGGGGGTTAAGTTGGTGACATGTGGAAATACGAATAGTAATACTTAACCAACATAACATGGTAATTAGACTAGTGGGTAGGGTTAAGTAAACTATGAATGTTTAACCAAGATAACGTGTTAATCAGACAAGTAGGTGGGGTTAAGTACATAGAGAACACTTAACCAATATAACACGTTAATTAGGTAAGTGGGTTGGGTTAAGTAAAGTGAGAACACTTAACTAATACAACAGATTAATTAGACAAGTGGTTGCGGTTAAGTAATAACACTTAACCAACATAACATGACAAGCAGTGGGGTTAAGTTAACTTGAATAAGTTGATAACACTTAACCATTATAATATGACTAGTGGATGGGGTTAAGTTAACATGCACTTAACCAACCTAACGCGACGCGTGGTAAGATTAAGTAAACATAAGAGAGTAACACTTAACCACCATAACATGATAAATGGACGGGTTAAGTAATATGACTAGATTAATGACACTTAACCGATATGACATGAATGGGTGGGTTAAGAAAACCTGAATTTGATTTCTTGTGAATATCCTTAACCAACTTGACACATGATTCGTAGGGCTAAGTCATGAACTTGAACGACAACACTTAGTCAATTTGACATGACACGTAGGCGGGTTAAGTCATGAACTTGAATGACAACACTTAACCAACATGTGGGGTATACTAATAGACCCTAGGAAAACCCTAGTAGCGGGACCCGTTTCAGCAGTAACCCACATTAGGTATCAATCGGTACCCTGAGCTAGGCAGGGCGGGGCACGATTACTGGGCTGATTGTAAGCGGTCAAAAGCGACGGCAGGTGGTGCACAGTGTGGTTCTAACGGAGTGCGGGCGTGCACGCAACTCCGGAGCAGAAAAACAGGGCACTAGAGGACACCAGTAGTAGACTCTATGCATTCTAGAATTGTGTCAGGCCGCCACCATGGGACTGGATACACCCCATGGTGGGACCAGCATAGGTATCTACAATCATTGGGGGCCGTATGATACACGTAGGTGGCATAATCCCTAGGTTGGACCTAGGTGGCATAAACCCTAAAATCCGAGAAGCGTTCAATAGGTAGCATAATCCCTAGGTTGGACCTAGGTCGCGTAAACACTGGTTGAATCTAGGAAGCGCCCGATAGAAAACCCTAGGTTAGATCTAGGTGATAAATAATAGATATACACCTGAAAGCAACCTTAATTTCAGGGATTGGGATCACGTTATGATTTTATCATTTTATAAAGATTACTAGTTGGGACACTAGTTAGGTGGTGCAAAGCAAATAAATATCACTGAAATATTTTTAATGATGAAGCTTAGAAATCTTGCGATGTGATACTTGGTAGGAACCTTGTGATGCTACTCTTGATAGGAATTATGGGATGTTATACTTGATTTATCGTGCCTGTAGCTTATCTTGTCATCATGCTTATGTTTATTTTTCAGTTTATTCATGCCATGTTATCTTTACCTGTTTTTTTGCTCAAAGTCACTAGGACTTACTTAGTCTTTATGACTGACCCGTTTTGTTTGGCCTCTTTTTCTTCCGTTTCCCCCCAGGTTCGCAGGGTGGGAATACAGCTTAGTTCGGATGTTACCAAGCTCCAATGCTCTTTCATGTACGGCTTGGATTTCTCTTGGCTATGGCTTGCTTTGCTTTATTGGGGAATACTACAACTTATTTTTATGCTTCTTTGTTTTTGAGCAAGACAGAAATTTTAACTATGTAATTGGGTATTGGAAGTTGATGGGCTTTCATTGTAAACAATCATATTTAATAAATGATTTGAAGTACTTCCACTTTACTTTCCGCTGTTTTATATATGTCTGTCTTGTAATATTTCTGTTCCAGTACCCATAATGCTCCATTGAAGTTAAGGCATTCCCTTTGTGAGTGACCTTAACGGATGTGGGGTGTTACATTTGGTATCAGAGCGGAAGGTTACCAGACAGGGCAAAAGTTTTCAAAAACCTTCTGAACTAGTTTGCAAAACATTTACAAAGAAGCAAATTTTCAAGAAAATTTTATTTTGATTAAAAGGTATATTCCCCAAAGCCATATGCACTATCTTTTGATTCTCTCTTGAAATCCCTTCTCTCTCTTTTCACCGTAGTTTCGTAGGCATCCGACATATGTTGGAGGGCAAAGGAGTGCCCAACCTCCATCGGTAGCCGCAGTAGTTTTACTTGCGACTAATCTTATTTCAAGCTTTGTAGGGTTGCCGTGCGATGGAGGTAGCTTTCGAGAAACTTGTCAACAAGCTATACAAGGATAATAAGAACGAGGATAAAGAACAAAAGTCTAAGAATGAGAAACTTGTTGATATGGCGTAATCCACGAAGGAGGAAAAGGTGAAAAGGAAGAGGTCAAAGTGAAAGAATAGTAAAACCCATGACAAGAGAGAGTATCTTTAGTATGGTAAGAAGGGACGTGTAGTTAAGTATTATAGGACAAGGACAAGGGCAAAAGACAAGATCGTCGAGAGGGCAATTGTATGCTCTCACTACTAGCGTACCTAAGAGAGGTGGTAACGTTTCTGTTAAAGGTTCAGCTTTTCTTTTCTATCATCCCATTAGAACTTTGTTTTTTTGTACATCGCATCCTTTTAATTCTGCTTCGATAGTTGAGTCTCTGCACCTTAGTACTAGCGTAGTAGAGGATCCCATTTTTGTCTCAAATCCTGTTGGGGAATCGGCTCATTTATTCATGACTTGTTTGGATTTGAGAATGTCTATGCTAAGTGTTGAGTTTAGAAGTAATGCTTATGTTTTTGGGCTATGGGTTGATTCTAGGGATGGAGTGGTTATCCAGCAATGGTGCCATTCTCGATTATGAAAAGAGGGTAGTTAGACTCTTGACTTGCCTCGGTAATACCCTCGAAGTCTAGTGTAACCCTTAGGGTTCTGCCATGCTTAGTTACATAGAATCTATTAACACATTTATTGGTAATTTGTAATCCGTTCGAGTAGTGTTCGCCACTAAGGCGGATGGTTCATTTCGCTTACGCATAAGTTATAGAAATCACCTTAGTAAGTACATTTGGCAACATGTTTGGTATTTGTTTGTTTTCAAGAGATAGTCCTTCTGCGTGGAATACCTTATAATAAGTAAACGAGATCCATGATTCACTAGTGAATTTTGGAGAGCTTGCATGAAACCATAAGTACGCAGTTATGTTTGAGCTGAGTATACTAGAAAAAGAATAAGTGAAAATGGAACGAGAGGCGACAGTGAAATGAGTTCCAACTCATATTTTGGAAATACGAATTAAGAAGCTACGGAATTGTGAAGTTAAAGACGGTCGAAGCACAATGGAGTTAAGCTCAAGGAATTGCGACTTAGAAGATTGAAGACTAGATACGCACATCATATCTCTTTTAAAGAGTATATCCTTGATCCCTCTTTTCCTGTAGAGCTTACTTGCATGCTATCTTTTAAGTATATCCTCTCGGTCCTATTCGTAATCCTATTTCTATTGCGAACCCCATAGGGAGTATGACTCATCCGTTAGTAATACATGTTTGGGCCTGAGGGTGTCCGTTGGGTTGACTAAACTTTTTGGGTTTTATAGGATACGGGTTGGTTTTAGGAAGGGATTTCCTTGCGACCAAAAAGGAGTCCATCATGCTTAGCTTCCTAGAATCATATATATATTGGTTAGGTTGAGTAATTCTTTGGGTGTAAGCCTGATGTTGATTCCGGTCTTCGGGGCTGGTGCTTAGGGAGTTCTTCCCCTAATAAGAATATATGTGACGTAGATTTCCAGTTCTGACATTGCCTAATGGGCACAAAGTTTTTACTTGCTTCTATCATTCGACTATACCTTTAGGTAGGAACAATTGGGTGTAAACAAGTGTTTGAGACATATTATGATTGATGGTTGCAAGTGGCTGCAAGTGGTTGCTCGTGGATGCATTTACACATTAGGCACTAGATCGGCTCAGTCACCTTTCATATTGCATATGCATGAGTGTTTTTATTTGTTTATGGACAAATTTGAATGTGATATCATGTGGATGTTGCATATGGATGGATGTTTGTGCACACATATAGTGTTTGTGTGACTAGGACTATTTGCATACATGTTGGACTCATGGCACAAAACATATTTTGCATTTAGAAAATCAATCAGGCCTGATCATTTGCGTTAGATAAGGAACATATACACACACTTTTTGCATATGTTCATATAGAATTAGAAATCTTTTAAGGACAATGATTGCTTGTGGATGATGTTTTGAGTAGATGGATGATTGGATGGTAGGACACATTTTCTTAACTCGAAGATTTCGGGGACGAAATCCTTTAAGGAGGGGAGAATGTAACAACCCGAATTTTAATAATATATTAAAATCATAAATCAAGGTAGAATTAAATTTTAAAATGAGAATCAGGGAAAACGGGTTGCGCCGTTGCGTTCGTCTCGGAATTCTACATGAAACAGAGTCTGAGTTTTCGAAAATCGGAGTACGGATGAAGGAGTTATGGCCCCCGAAAGTTCCAGGAAAATTCAAACAGCCCAGACCCAGGTCGACCCTAGGTTCAACCATAGTGTCGACCCCCCCTCCCCCCAGACTAGGTAGACCCTAGTGTCGACCATGTAGTCGATCCCCCCTGTTTTTCCAGTTTTGGTCAGGTCGAGCCTGGTTCGGCCTGGACTGGTTCCTAGTGCGATTTTCGGGCCTGAGAAGAAATTTGAGGGTTCAGATCAGTTCTAGGGTTTATCTAAGGGCCTAAACTAGTTCCTACACCTATATAAACATCCTAAGGCCTAACCTAAATCACAACAAATAATTCTTACACCGCTATGCTGCTGAAATCCCTCTGGTCATGGCCGCCGCTTCTAATCTTCTTCCTAAGCTTTCATACGCAATCAAATGCAAAGATGAAGACTTCTACAACGATTCAAGACACTAAGTCAGCAATGCTACAACGTTCTACGACAAATTTCAGTTCTTAATTCGCTAGCCATGCTCTGTAAGTTCTAGTTACTTTTTAGATTGAAATGCTTAATTATAATATGGCCATGGAATAAAGTGTAATTGGATGTAAGCATGTTCATCGATTCAAGTCTATTTCTGTTTCCTCTTGAATCTTGAGTTTTGGGCTTTTCTATCTTTATTCTTTTGTCAAGTTCATGATCTATTCAGCCTGTTGTAAATCAGTTCATGTTAATGTTATTCTCAAGATCTATCTGTTATGCCTGAGATGATGTTTTTATGCCAGTTTTCTCTCTATACCTATTGTTATACAAATTCTACCTTCCCCTATTTATTATCTTTGATGAACCTAGATCAATTTCGGATCTAGGCCTAAACCGCGATTTGCGTACGATTGAATACGTGGAAAAAATATGGGAATATTACCTAGCTAAATATATGTGTTTGGTGGAATAGAAGGCATAATATGAAAACATGATATTTGGGTATTACTACCATTAACATGAAATTGGAAAATTGGGTATCGTCATTATAATGACAATTGCTAAATTTGGATTAGCATATATAATTTGACATGGATCTTGGGTTATGTAAATTGGGCGAGAACTTGATATATGTCATGAAACTTAATATGGGTAAATTGGTGTAAACGGGGTATATAGGTAATTTTTGATATAAAACTCGATCTTTGTAAATTGAGCATAGCTTTGTAAACATGCAAATCATGAATCTTGACATATGTAAAACGGCATGAAACTTGGTAATTATGTAAATCGGCATAAGTTGAACATATGTAAATTGGCTAGAATTGGGCATATGTAAATCGGCATGAGAAATTAGTACTTGGGCATATATGTTAATTTTGTAAGATTAGGAGTTGAAACATATAAGATAATTTATGACTTGTTAGAGGTTTAATACGAACGCGCCTAAGTTGGGTTTTGGGTAGTTGGCATGTAATGGCCTTAAAAGAGGCATACATGTTAATTGAGACATTATTGGTAAAGTTAATGTATGGACATAATTAATGTAAATTATGGACATAAAGATAATTGGAATATATTGACATATTTGATTAGGAATAATTAATCCAAATATGGGGTGAAAATATTATGTATAATAATGAATGTCTGTGACACGAGGTTGGACTCATTTATGGTATAAGACTGCCCGGACCCGCCCGGCAAATCCAGCAACCATAAATGGTAGCCCAATGTGAGAGGTCATGGGCCCAAACTAAATGCGTGACAACTGTATGGACACGAGGTTAGGCCCGTTTGTGGTGTAAGACTGCCCGGACCCGCCCGACAAATCCAGCAACCACAAAAGGGTGGCCTAATGTGAGAGGTCCTACATGGGTGCGGTAGTAATAAATTAAGTAACACTTAACCAAAGAAAACATGTGGTGAGACATGGGGGTTAAGTGGGTGACATGTGGAAATACGAATAGTAATACTTAACCAACATAACATGGTAATTAGACCAGTGGGTAGGGTTAAGTAAACTAAGAATGTTTAACCAAGATAACGTGTTAATCAGACAAGTAGGTGGGGTTAAGTAAATAGAGAACACTTAACCAATATAACACGTTAATTAGGTAAGTGGGTTGGGTTAAGTAAAGTGAGAACACTTAACTAATACAACGGGTTAATTAGACAAGTGGTTGCGGTTAAGTAATAACACTTAACCAACATAACATGACAAGCGGTGGGGTTAAGTTAACTTGAATAAGTTGATAACACTTAACCATTCTAATATGACTAGTGGATGGGGTTAAGTTAACATGCACTTAACCAACCTAACGCGACACGTGGTAAGATTAAGTAAACATAAGAGAGTAACACTTAACCACCATAACATGATAAATGGACGGGTTAAGTAATATGACTAGATTAATGACACTTAACCGATATGACATGAATGGGTGGGTTAAGAAAACCTGAATTTCATTTCTTGTGAATATACTTAACCAACTTGACACATGATTCGTTGGGCTAATTCATGAACATGAACGACAACACGTAGTCAATTTGACATGACACGTAGGCGGGTTAAGTCATGAACTTGAATGACAACACTTAACCAACCTGTGGGGTATACGAATAGACCCAAGGAAAACCCTAGTAGTGGCACCCGTTTCAGCAGTAACCCACATTAGGTATCAATCGGTACCCTGAGCTAGGCAGGGCGGGGCACAATTACTGGGCTGATTGTAAGCGGTCAAAAGCGATGGCAGGTGGTGCACAGTGTGGTTCTAACGGAGTGCGGGCGTGCACGCAACTCCAGAGCAGAAAAACAGGGCACTGGAGGACACCAGTAGTATACTCTATGCATTCTAGAATTGTGTCGGGCCGCCACCATGGGACTGGATACACCCCATGGTGGGACCATCATAGGTATCTACAATCATTGGGGGCCGTATGATACACGTAGGTAGCATAATCCCTAGGTTGGACCTAGGTGGCATAAACCTTAAAATCCGAGAATCGTTCAATAGGTAGCATAATCCCTAGGTTGGACCTAGGTCGCATAAACCCTGGTTGAATCTAGGAAGCGCCCGATAGAAAACCCTAGATTAGATCTAGGTGATAAATAATAGATGTACACTTGAAAGAAACCTTAATTTCGGGGATTGGGATCACGTTATGATTTTATCATTTTATGCAGATTACTAGTTGGGACACTAGTTAGGTGGTGCAGAGCAAATAGATATCACTGAAATATTTTTAATCATGAAGCTTAGAAATCTTGCGATGTGATACTTGGTAGGAACCTTGTGATGCTACTCTTGATAGGAATTATGGGATGTTATACTTGGTTTATCGTGCCTGTAGCTTATCTTGTCATCATGCTTATGTTTATTTTTCAGTTTATTCATGCCATGTTATCTTTACCTGTTTTTATGCTGAAAGTCACTAGGACTTACTCAGTCTTTATGACTGACCCGTTTTGTTTTGCCTCTTTTTCTTCCGTTTCCCCCCAGGTTCGCAGAGTGGGAATACAGCTTAGTTCGGATGTTACCAAGCTCCAAGGCTCTTTCATGTACGACTTGGATTTCTCTTAGCTATGGCTTGCTTTGCTTTATTGGGGAATACTACAAATTATTTTTATGCTTCTTTGTTTTTGAGCAAGATAGATATTTTAACTATGTAATTGGGTATTGGAAGTTGATGGGCTTTCATTGTAAACAACCATATTTAATAAATGATTTGAAGTACTTCCACTTTACTTTCCGTTGTTTTATATATGTCTGTCTTGTAATATTTCTATTCCAGTACCCATAATGCTCCATTGAAGTTAAGGCATTCCCTTTGTGAGTGACCTTAACGGATGTGGGGTGTTACATATAATATATATATCGTCGATTTCTATTTAAAACGTATTTTATAAAATATTTATTAAACCGTTTTAAAACGATTCCAACTTCCATTTTCAGTTTTAAATCAAAATGGAATATTCTTTATTTTTATAATATTAAAATAATATATTTTCAAAATATTAAAATTTGAAATCGATTCTTTTCGATATCCATTACAAAATGAATAAAATCGATCGATAAACCCGTTCGGGCAAAAATGGCATTTTTCTACTTAACCTAGCTTCGTATTTTTATATTTTTGTGTCCATCTAAAAACGGACATCAAAATCATAATATTTATTATTCACTGACTATTATTTTAAAATATTCTTTATTTTTAAAGATTCTTTTAATTGAAATGTCTTTACATTAGAATGTTCTTTACGCTAAAATGATCCTTTACATTAAAATAATTCTTTACATTAAAATCATTTTTTTACATTAAAAATGTTTCTTTTTCATAAAAATGTTTCTTATATATAAAAATGATTCTTAACATAGAAATGCTTCATTTATATAAAGATGATTCTTAACATATAAATGATTCTTAACATGTAAATGTTTCATTTACATAAAGATGATTCTTTACATATAAAGGTTTCATTTACATAAAGATGATTCTTAACATGTAAATGTTTCATTTACATAAAGATGATTCTTAACATATAAATGTTTCATTTACATAAAGATGATTCTTAACATATTTAAGGTGACATTTTTAATGTATAAAAATATAATTCAATTAAATGATCATTTTATTCTTATAACATATAAAAGATGCATTTTTAATGTATAAAAATGTAATTCAATAAACAAATGTTTTATTTTCATTAACATACTAAAGGTGACATTTTTAATTTATAATGCTTTTTATTTCTAAAATGTTCTTTATAAAACATTATTTATTATAAAACATTATTTATTGTAAAACATTATTTATTTCTGAATCGGAATGCGACTCAATCAATTACCATATATTTTCAGTTATATGGATTTCATACATTACATGTATACAAAAATAATGGTAAATAATCATTAAACAATCCATTCACATCCAGAGTGAAATTTACAACTGTGCGAGCATTAAAATAAATAAATAACGCTCATCACAGACTGTCAATCCATCGATTGACATATAATTTAATATTGGGATTAGTGTATGTCAAATATCATCCCAATACCCGTGTGGGGTTTTCACACAACAGCAGTAAATTTAAATAAATTATTGATTAATAAATATAACCAATTCTAACTCAGTTTGAATTATTTTCCTATTTAACCAATTTCACTGTTTATATTATAAATAAATATTTAATATTTAATTTTAACAACCATATTAATGTTAACGTTATTTTTAATATGTTAAACATTTCAACATCGCAAGCAACACACATTACAATCGATTTAAATCGTTCATGGTTTGTGGACGATGAATGTGATCTAATATGTACCGTATACAATTTATAATAATTAACTGAGAAAAATCTACACTGACATTTCCATATATTTTTCAGTTATTAAAATAAATAAATAACTATGCAGAATTTTTAGTGAGGAGTTCTCACCTTCGTTTTCACTCCATCGGTCCTTAACTGATGATATCGGTAATGTTTGGATTTGAAATTGCCCCAAATTCTAACTTACTTCAAATTGGACCTAGTTGGTGTCGATGCGAAGCTCTCGGCTCCATGGCTGCAACGGATCTGAAATCGTCAGGTTTCGACCTCGTATGTGAAAGATACAATATTACGAACTTTAATTACTTAGTTAATTAATTAATTAAATTACCCCTCTCCTTCAAATTTGATTTCAATGTTGTTCCACCTCTCGCCATCCTCACCGCCGCCTCCTGGGCCCACCAGAGCTCTGGCCCACCATCTCCGCCGCTTCCCAGCTCCGCCACGCCCCTCCACCTGAAGTCGTCGCCCCTAAAACCTCGCCAATCGCGAGAAATTCGAATTAGCCCCAAATCCGCCTCGGCCAGGATTCTGGCGCCACCACGACGAACTGGCATCGCGGACCCCACCAGAACGCCACGCCTCGCCATGACGAACCTCCGACCCTCTCACCTGAAGACCCGTCACCTCGCCGGAATTCGATGATCTTCCTTTCGAGCCTCGCCTGAAACTGCCTCGACGTTGAACTCGATTTCCCGATTACCACAGGCACAATTTGGCCGAGTACCCAACGACAATCTTGTTCACCTCTCCCTCCTCTACAATTTCTTCAACTGGGTCATCGCCTAACTCTTCACCGTTTGATCAGAATTCGCCAAAATCCGAACTGTTTTTCTGACTTTGACCGTTGATTCCGGCGAATCCGTGCGACGATAGGTTCTGGAATTTTCATGGTAGGTAGAGATCAAGATTATCTACAATACCTAGAAACGGTTGGGTTGATTGTGTATGGATTAAGAGATATAAATTATTTTGTTTCCAGGGGCTTATTTGCAAAATTTTGAGGGAAAAAGAGAGAGATGGCTGCTGTTAATTTTTGAGCAAGAAGAATAATGAGGGTTTGGGAAGGGGAAAAGATATTATGTAGCCGTGGGTTAAGATTTATTATTTTATTATTAATTTTCTAGCTTTATTATTAATTCTTTAGTTCACGCTCTCTTTATTTGACAGTTATTGATGCCACGATCACATACGAACTCCATTGGCAATGAAAATTGACATGCTGCTATATCTTGACAATACGGTTCTAATAAAACTGGTTTCATCGAAGTCCGAGTCTGTTTGCTCAAAAAGTCTTGTTTTTGTCCTTATATGGCTGATCGATTCACAATTAATTTCTCACGGCCTCATATAGCTCTAAAAATTACAGAAAAATTATTTCTAGCTTTGTTTTGACGATACGCTCCTAACAAAACTAATTTCGTCGAATTTGGAGACCGTTTGAAAAATGACCATTTTCTGGTCGATCCAATTTGATTGAAATTGACAAAACACGTTTTAATTGGCCACGCTCACATATTAATTCAAAAAATTATGAACATTTGAATCTAACAATAATTTGATATTCCAGATCCAACAAAAGTGGTTTCGTCGAAAATGGAGGTCGTTTGCAGAATGGTTATTTTTAAGGGGCCAAATATTATATTAAAATATATATAAATTCTATAGCGACTTTTCTGAATTTTAAACTGGACATAACTTACAATTCATAAAGTGAAATCTCAGTTTCTTATTTTCGTTAGAAAGATATTGTTAAAACGATTCAAATATTTCTTGTTTCGTCCAATTCTGATTTAAAATGAATCCTGTATATTCATTTGAAATTTGAAATCGAATTTTCAAACTACCGCGCCATTTCAGGCTCGTTTTATACTTAAAATTTTTTATACGTTCTAACTTCGATTAAAATAAAATTTTCGTCATTATTATTTATAATAAATTATTTTAAATATTCAAAATTTATTAAAATTGCTAAAATAAAAATTTTTAATTGGTTCAGAAATTCCGGGTTGTTACATTTAAAGTGGACGTAGGCTCTTTAACGCCGAACCACTATAAATCGTGTGTTTCTCTTCGTTTTTCTATTTCAATTTCTTTAGATTGTCGTTAATTTGGGTGTTAGAACCTTTTTTGGATCTAACATTTTGGTGCTTTCGCTGAGAACGTTTCAAATTTTCTACATCTTGGGCTACCATTCTACTATTTGGGTGTGTATATCTGAAGAAGATAGTCCACACAGTCAATATCTCTGAAATTCTCTTCAAAGAGGTCTCAACAAATTGGATACTATGACCAATGGAAAAGGAGTGCAAAATGCGCGGGAAAGAGAAATGGGTGAGGATCAGCAAGCTATGATCGTTACAAGATCAAGGGGACAAAGTTCATGAGCTAACCGATCAGGCAGGACATCTCCGAACCGATCTGATCACCAAGCCCCGAACCGATCCGCCAATGCAACCCTGATCCGATCCAGTTCCCTGAACGCTGCTGCTCGCTCCCCTCCAATCCGAACCATAGGAACAACTTCGGGCTGATCCTAACCGAATGCAGGAGAGGCTGGAAACTCTACTCGAGCCCCTACATATGCTCTGATACCAGCCGTGGCAACTGATGATCAGCCTACGCCTTCTGCACTCGTAACCCATAGAGAATTTTCGCGCTTGCTTGATATGCCTGAGAGCACTAGGGATGCTTTGGAGGATCACAAACGCGATAGTGTTCTCATGAGGGAGAACATGAGAGTTATGAATGAAGAAATAAGCGAACTTCGCAGACAAAGAGTGTCCTCTCCGATTTGTCGTCCTACTATGGATCATTCATCATCTTCAGATGAAGAGCGCCCGCGTGAAAGGAGGCCGTACGGAAGGCCCAAGAATTTGGACCAGTTGACATTCGGGTCATTGGGATCCCGTGAAGATGCGGCCCGCATTCTGGGACCCGATGATCCGAGTTTGAGGGAACTAATGTTGTTATCAATGCGAGGATCACATGTTCTCCCCAGAGATCCAAATATCACCAATCCCACTCAGGGGCAACTCCTTCAACCTTTTCGTCCTGTGAATGATCGGGACTGCAGGAGGCGAGGAGGTTCAGCTACTAATCAAAACCAAAGGGCGTCACCCGAAGTGGACACTGGACGTGTTAGAAGAGACAGAAGTATGGACCCTGAACCGACTCTAACCAACGCGGAAGTGGAAGCGATGGTGCGTCAAATCATGGCTGATAGTCGCCGATATACCAATGAAGATTGGGGTATTGAGCGCAGTCACACTCCATTCACTGATGACATCCTGAATTTCTAATTTCCTCGACGGTTCAATCTGCCACAAATGGACCGATATGCTGGGAGAACAAATCCGAAACAACACCTGATGAGATATGCGTGGTATATGAACGCTGCAGTCGCGCCTGACGCTGTAAAATGTAAAGCCTTCCCGATATATCTAGAAGATGTTGCATTAATGTGGTTTACTTGACTTCCTCCAGGATCGGTGTTGATCTTTCAAGAAATAAGCGAGCGTTTTATGAATCAGTTCCGACTCCATGCCCGGAAAGCTAAAAGTGTTATTGAACTGTCCCGAATCAAACAGGCCCCTGGAGAATCACTGAAGTCTTACTTGGACCGCTTCAACTTAGCGGTTACCGAAGTAAGAGATCCCCACAAACTGACCATTTTGATGGCCTTAATAGATGGGGTCGATCCAGGTATTGAATTCAGAGGATATCTAGCTGGAAAGCCACCATTGACGAGGGAGGCATTCTATGAAAAAGCAAATATTCGTCTATGGCAAGAAGAGATATACGATAGTCGAAAAAGAAAATCTGATGGAGCTTCAAAGGAAGATATTCAAAGTAATGTTGCTGTGAAACAGTCCAGTAATAGTTCGGGGAAGGTCTAGGTAAATGTTGGCAACAAAAACGAAGGAAGTAACAAGAGAGATGGAAACGGCAATAGGAGGAATATGAACCAAGGAAACAACTCCGGTAAAAGACCTCGATTGCAAACCTTTGAAAACTACTCGACGTTGAATGACACATTGGAAAACATCTACCTAGATACATATAACGTCCTTCAATAAAAGAAGTCGCCACCTAGGGACTCTATTGAGAAAGAGGTCGCAACTGGGGAATTCTACTTGTTTCACGGAACTCATGGTCATACCATGAAGAATGTCGTCATTAAAGGGACGTTATTGAGAAATTACTTTGGAAAGGAAAGCTAGACGAGTATAAAGTCGCACCAAGAGACAGGGGGCAAGGGGGAAAGCTCGAATCAAAATCAACCTACTCCTTACCCACATCTCAACAAAAAGGCAAAGGAATTGTCATCAACACTATAATAGGGGGGCCCCATCCAGCTGGCCATAGCTACAGGGAAATGGACCAGTATGTGAACGCAGCCAAACACCTTGAAGTAGAGGAATGTAGTAACTTCGAGGACACTGCTCCAGTGAAGCAACAGAAAACGATGTCAGATGATGTCATATTTCGTGATAGAGATGATACTGGAGTTCAGTCACCCACAAAAGACCCATTGGTGATCACTACCACAATCGGTCCAGCTCTAGTTCATAAGGTATTAGTGGATAATGGGAGTTCAATTAATATTCTCTTTAAAAAAGCATTCGATCAGATGAAACTCTAAGCGAATGACTTGAAGCCTTCGCGAGGGATGGATACGCGGCTTCAATGGGGCTTCGACAACTCCAATTGGATATGTAGAATTTTCAGTGACATTAGGATAAGGAGACCGTCGGAGAGTGAGAATTCTCCCGTTTGTAGTTCTGGACATCGACTCACCGTATAACGTCTTCTTGGGCCGACCAGCCCTGGCAGAATTTAGGGCCTGCATTGCGCCCTGGTGCCTATTGTTGAAATTCTCAATCGAAGTAGGAGTGGGAGTAATGAGAGGCGATCAAGCCACCAGACGAGCCTACTACATGGCAGAACTGAAGATGTTGCTGAAGGGATTAGGCATCAAAACTAAAAGCCGTCTCCTCCCCTACAAAGGAGGGTTCAGCATAGCAATTAAAGGGACCGACCCTGAGGGAATCACCCAGAGAACTGCTCGAGGACATAGATCCCATAGAGGATGAAGAGCCTGGGGACAGAAAGGCGACCCCTAGTGAAATGACCGTGGACATCTCTTTTGACGATGTTGATCCGACAAAGGTTTTAAAGATTGGATCCCAGCTGGATCCGTTCCGAGCAAAGGAATTAACTAACTTTTTAAAGGCAAATTTGGACGTGTTTGCCTGGACCCATGTTGATATGTGTGGGATATCTCCCTACGTTATGAGTCATTCATTGCGTATCAATCCAAAGCATCCACCCGTTAAACAGAAGAGATGTATTTTGGGCCCGGAGAGATCAGCAGCCTTAAAGGAATAAGTGGAGAAGTTGAAAGATAATGGGTTCATTAGAGATTCGACGTATCCCGACTGGATATCGAATCCTGTTGGTCAAGAAATCAAATGGGAAATGGCGAACATGCATTGATTTTTCGGATTTGAATAGCTTGTCCAAAAGATAGCTTCCCACTTCCTAGGATCGACCAGCTGGTGGATTCAACAGTCGGACACAAACTTCTCTCCTTTATGGACGCATACTCAGGATACAACCATATCCCCATGCATGTACCGGATCAAGAACACACAAGTTTTATTACAAACTTGGGATTATACTGCTATGTGGTGATGCCATTTGGACTAAAGAATGCCGGAGCCACATATCAGCGCCTGGTGAACCGAATGTTCTACAATCAGATCAGAAAAACTATGGAAGTTTAGGTAGATGACATGCTCGTGAAATCCAGGCAATCTTCTAGTCATACACAAGATCTGGTAGAGATGTTTGACATCCTACGGAGGTGCAGGATGAAGTTGAACCCCTTAAAGTGCTCGTTTGGGGTTGCATCAGGAAAATTTCATGGTTCTATCGTATGTTCTCGAGGAAATGAAATTAACCCTAACCAAATAGCAGCAATCAAGAACACAGAAGAGCCATAGAAGATTGGGGAAGTTCAAAGTCTGGTTGGGAAGGTTGCATCGTTGAGCAGATTCATTTCCAAAGCCACAGACAAGTGTGTCCCATTCTTTGATTTAATTAAACGAGGGAAACGTCATTTTGAATGGACCTCTAACTGTGTAGAGGCTTTCCAAAATCTGTAGAACTTGTTGGAGAAGCCATCGATATTGTCAAAGCCGGTGGATCATGAAGATCTATTTGTCTATTTCACAGTGTCATCTCACACTGTCGGCACAACTTTGGTACGTGAATAAGACAAGGTCCAGAGGCCAGTATACTATGTAAGAAAGAAGTTAGCGGCTGTAGAACGCAATTATCCAAAAATAGAAAAACTTGCTTATAGTCTCTTAATTGCATCCCGAAAGCTCCGCCATTATTTTCAAGCTCATCCGATATTTATATATACTGACCAGCCACTAAGACAAGTGTTACAAAGACCCGAAGCATCTGGATGATTAGTTAAGTAGAATATCGAATTGAGCCAATTTGATTTAAATTTTCAACCAAGGAGACCAATAAGGGGGTAGGCCCTAGCTGACTTCATAACAGAATTCACGATTCCCGAGGAAGAAGAAGTGGATGACAAGACTTTCGCTTCATAGCATAAATTAGAACTTAGTCCATGGAAATTATATACGGATGGGGCTAAGAATGATCGAAGGTCTGGCGCCGGAGTTGTTTTGGATACTCCTGAAGGACGATCTATTTACTACGCCCTATGGCTGGAATTCTCTGCCACCAATAATGATTCCGAATACGAGACCCTGATTGCTGGGCAAAAACTCGCTAAGGAATTAGGGGTAAGAACGTTGGACATATTCTGTGACTCTAAGATAGTTGTCTGCCAAGTTCGAAAGGAATTCGTAACCAGGGGACCTCGACTTGTTACTTATCTTGAAAAAGTAAAGGAGTTACTAGGCAACCTGGAGCATTACAGTATAACTCACATTCCGAGAACGGAAAACCAGAAGGCAGATCGACTGGCTAAGCTAGCAAGTTCTGACAACCCAGAAGAAACCGAAATGGTTCCATAGAGGTATTGGAATCACCACGCTTTGACTAAATGGAAATCGAATTAGCCCTGGAAGCTGAGTCAGAAAGGGAGTCATGGATGACACCAATTAAGAACTTCCTTAAAAGAGGAACTTTCCCATCAAAAAAGAGTGAAAGATGAGCTGTAACACGTATAGCCGGAAGATACGCTTTACAAGACGACGTCCTTTATCGCCAAGGATTTTCCATGCCTCTGCTATGGTGCATAGCACACGACGATATCAAGCGTGTATTGAGAGAAGTACATGAAAGTGAGTGTGAGATCATACTGGAGGTCAAGCTTTAGCGAAGAAAGTATTACGATATGGCTACTTTTGGCCTACCATGAACAAAGATGCAGCTGATCATTCACGACGCTGCGACAAATGGCAGAGATTCGCTAAAGTTCCAAGAGCACCCCAAGGACAACTCAAAATCAATGGTCAGTCCATGGCCGTTCGTAATGTGGGGATTAGACATCATCGGGACCCTGCAAATCGCTAAAGGAGGAGCTAAATATGCGATCGTGGCTGTGGATTATTTCACAAAATAGGTGGAGGTCGAACCCTTAACCACGATCACGACAAGAAAAGTGATATGCTTTGTGGTCAGGATTATCATTTGTCGATTTGGGATACCAAAAACCATTATAACTGATAATGGAACCCAATTCGATAGTGTGAAATTTAGAAACTTCTGCCAGAAGTATAAGATTGATAAGAGCTATACCACCGTAGCTCACCCACAGTCGAATGGATAGTTGAAGCAATAAACAATGTTATTAAGTCTATTCTTAAAAAGTGGTTGGAACAAGCAAAAGCCATTTGGGTGTATGAATTACCGCTAGCTTTGTGGGCCTATCGAACAACCTTCAAGACGGCTACCAGTCATACCCCTTTTCACTCTCCTTTGGATCAGAAGTGATAAGTCAGGTGGAGCTTAAGATCCCCTCTCATAGAGTGACGTATTATGACCCAATGACGAACAAAGCGCTCCTCCTAGAGTCCCTGGACATGATTGAAGAGAAGAGGGACGAAGCAGACTTGCGTGCTTCAAGACACCGACGCCAAGTGGCACGTTATTACGACAGAAAGGTTCGCCTGGAGACTTGGTACTGAAGCGAGTCTTCCCACCTTCGGTTCATATAGGTCCAAAGTGCGAAGGACCATATACCATCCAATGGAAACTTGACACAAGAGCTTTCAAGTTAACGACCATGGATGGTGTAGAAATTCCTAAGCTTGGAACACCCAACATTTGCGGCGATACTTGACTTGACATTGTATCATTTTCTTTTGTTTTATAGTCCATTTAAAAAGGCACGATTTGCCTAGAAAAGTCTGGTTGATATAAACAAAAGATTATAAAGTGGACGTAGGTCACGACTTGGCTGAACCACTATAAAATATTATGTAAGATTTACTTTACCCGTTCGAATTTTGTTTTATGTATTTTCTGTGGTTGTCATAACATAAGTTGAAAACATTAGACATTTGAATCGATACAAGAACAAATGAAATAACCATTTGCACAACGACATAAAAAGGGGTGGGAAGCCAACGTCCCAAACTCTAACTCTTACGAGTCGAGAGAGAGAGAGTATAAAGGACAGGAAGACCACGTCCTTGAGGCGTGAAGGTGCACCATGACAAAAGACCGCCTCGAATCCACTCTAACCTGACCTTACGATAGGAGAGTATAAAGGTACAAGAATGGGTACTAATAAATAAGAATTTTATCCCTACCGAAAGAGCTGGGGGCAGTTTAATCAATCTCAAACAAGCCTTAGCCAAGTGTTATATTCAAGATTGATTGGGGGCATAAACATCACGCACCCTGCCATCAATCATTTATTTTATTTATTTAAACGGAAATTTCCGTGAATGATATTTTCTCTGTTTATACATTTGCAGGGGAACGTGATTATGACTTAAATTATTATTTACCACTTATGTTTATTAATTTCTCGACATTAACTGAAAGAAATTACGAACTCGCAAGTATTTGACATAGTGGGGAAACAAACTACTTTATTTACACAGGTGCAGGTCTATACAAAAGAACTAAACAAACAAAGGCGAGGGCCACACTCACTACAACAACAGTGGACCACTCTCATTCGGACTTCGGAGTGGTCTTCGCTTTCTTGGCAGCTTTAAGTTTTTTCTTCTCCTCTTTTTCAGTCTCGGTCTGGATTCACTTTGGCTTCTTCTTCCTTAGAACTAGAGCGTTGGGATCAGTAGAAGATTTTTTAGCAAGCTCTTCAGTGATCGACTTGGTTGAAAGTTTTACAACTAACCAAGATCAAGGAGGGATTTCCACGAGAGGTTTAGCAGCCTTGATATCTTCCTTCTCAGCCTTGGCTTTTAAGAGCTTGTCCTGTTTAGCTTTCATATAAGCCAAAGTCACATCGTCAACATTCAAAAAATCCCCAGTCACGACAACATTTTCCTCCTCCTCATGCCCATCATTGCCACCGTTGTCTTTTAGGGCATCTATCACATCTTCGTCTCGGGGGGTGTTAGTGATAGATGGTATAGCGGTCTTCTCGGAAACCTCGTCCTTGACCTCTTCCACAGATTTTGAGCCAGTGATTCCAGCATGCTTCTCTTAGATCTCATTAGTATACCTCAGATCAGTGATTTCTTTCTGCTACTCATCGGCCTTTTCAACTGGCTATGCACCTATAGAATGAGAATTAACCGGTATTAGCTCAGGAGAAACAATAGGGTCTTCGGTTGACTGTCCAATAATGTAGTAAAAGGTTGAAATAGCCCTAAAATATTGGGGTGAAAAGGTAGTGATACCTTCGGATGATTTCTCAATTGGGGTAGCTAGAGTCTCTAGTGTCGCTTCTGGAATAGGGAATAAAAAGATGTCTTAGGGATTCCCAGATTCTCTGGATCATATCCCTCTGTTCTGGTATCCCTAAGGGCAACAGAAGAAGACCCAGTTTCAAGGAAATTTTTCCCCTTAGCTTGACGTGTCTCTTCTTCCATAGCTGCTGCAATGAGTCTGCGTCCTTTAGCCAAGCGCACTGGTTCTTTACCCCTCAGGAATTTCTCAATAAGTTTGTTTTCATCGATGGAGTCCACCTTGAGCTCTTTCTTCTCCCATTCTATGATTTGATCCCACACATAAACCAAAGTTGTCGAGTAATCTTCAATCCATGCAATGTCCTGACGACGGATGACTTGGGCAAAGAACTCTATCATTTACTCACCGTAACCATCGAATTCCTTCTGGGCCGCAGAAAGCTGAGCTTGTACTTCTTCGACAGATTTAGTGGCGATGCTCGTATTCCCCTCGGCTAAGACTGCTCTAGATTCAGCCTCCATTAGTTTGGCTTCCAATTCAACATTCCATTTTTTCAAATCAGTATTTTTCTTCTTTAATTTAGCCTTCTCCTGTTCAAGGGAAGTGCGAGACAATTCTGCTTTAACACTTTCAGATTTAGCATCCTCAACTTGCTTCTTTAGATCTAAGCGCTCTTGGCTATGGGATTCCAATAAAGTGTGATAGCGCTTCTGTAATTCCTCATGTTGCTTTTTGTAGTTGTCAGCATCCCGTTGAGCAAGAGCAAGCTGAGCCTGTGCATCTTCTAAGTCCTTCACTAAATTTTTCAAGATGCTTTCGTCATAATCGGCCATCTCCTTCATGTGACTGATATCAGTGATTAAGTCCCGAATAATCTTGGAAAGGTTGCATGAATTTTATACATCTCCATGTATTGCCTGTCCACTAAGTCTATCTTTGCTTTAGCATCATCCGCCCATTTCAAAGAAATAGGCTCAAGTGAAGGAACAAACTGCAAATGATCAAAATAATAATCCGGGAATTATTTCTTCAAATATGCCAGTTTCCCTTTGTGCTCAGAACCGAGCAACACAGGTTTGGATAGGGATAGTTCGACATTTCTTCGCTTAGCGGGTACAATGGATATTTCATCTTTGCCCAATCTTTTTTCGGAAATTTTATGTTTATCCTGTGAATCAACATGCTTCGACGGCGGTTTCTCTTAAGGATTCTTTTCTTTAGGAGGAATTGGATCTTTGGAATGTGGTTTGTCCCCTTCATGACGATCTTGGTAGCTCTTGTACTTATCCGGGTCAGACCGACGGGGAGAACGAGAGCGCGAAGAATGAGGATGATTGTAATCATAATGCCTCTTGTCATCTCTATCGTGGCTCTCGTGGTGATCATGTTCAACATCAGAATCAAATCTGGGCATACTGGTGCGGACTTTCCTGACATCATAGCGGGGGCGTATCATCGTTCCTGCAAAATAAGGTACGTAAAGTCCAGAACCAATGTTTATGTAAAGCACAGGTTCTGTGACGTGCAGTGCTAGTGTGTTGTCCATATCCTAAGTGATATCCCCCCAAACAACCAGAGCCCAAAGTTCAGCTAGTATGTGTAGTTTCCTTAGTCCTCACAGTAGTAACTTCTTCTTCAGAAGTAAAGGTAAGTGGGTTCGTTTTGACACCTTCTGAAGTATAAAGGGTCTCGGATAAGTGAAGATTTCCCAAACCCCGAAATATAGATTCATCTGTAGTGGGGGCATCTCCTTGAGGAGCGTCGGACGACAACTCTTTTGGAGAAACCGATTTTTCAGGAGTGGCAGCATCCTCGGAAGTGATGTATTTATCTCTATCTTTTTCTGCTATATTTGCTAATATATCATCTCGAGTCGAAGAGGGAGAAGGAGGATCCCTAAGGGGTACTGTTGGACCTTTCAAACTTTCTTCCCTCTCGAGTGGAGTGTCAATTGGCCCTTCAATTGGGGGTATGTACACATAAGGGCCTTCCCCATGACCTATGCTATGAGTTATAGCAATCAGACGATGCCGATGAAGATATTCGTCCACTAAGCAGTCCTTGATGGTCAATAACTTTTGATCACCATTCAGTAACCGATTCAAGCGATCAAATTTCACTGGATGCTTCTCTTGCGGCGGATTAGGAACTACAAGTGAAAACAAACAATGCTTAATGATAAAGATCAGATCGAAAACTCAAAAAACTGATGTCCTTACTTGACTTAAGCCATCTTCTGGCACACCCCGGTTGCTGTTTAATATAAAACCATTCAGGTTTCGGGTCCCCAGCTTTGCTGCTAAACGGAACAGTGATGATTTTCCTTTTTGGAACCGATTCAAAGTATACAAAAGACGGGGTATCATTGGTCCGATGCTTGAAATTGTAAAAGAAATGAATGTCCTCAAAAGTAAGCTCTACACCTAGGATTTCTTTATATGTTATGTACAGAGTATACAGATAAGCGTAGGAGTTGGGATAAAGTTGCATGGGGGAAATCCGCAGTTGTCTCAGAAAATCGACGATGAATGGCGGAAATGGAGGTATTGCCCCAATAAGGCACATTACTCTGGTGATAGCCATATACCCTTCCGGTGGATTATGAGGACGATCTGTTTTCAAGGGCAACTCAGTATCTCTTTGAAGAATCCCATGCTTTAGGCATATCCGTGCAAGTCTGTCATTATCGATCGTTGATTTGACTGAATCCTTAGGTGGTTCCGATATATTAACATTCCCAAACTCATCTGAGGCATGGCTATTTCCTACCCCTCCTTCTTCTTCCTCGCCTAGAGAGACATCAACTCCGGATGATACGTCACTTTCATGAGTTCCCATTTCATAGTCTGAACCTGTGCTATTCCAACCCGAATCTGAACTGGAAGATACATCTTCAACGGGTGGATTCTCAGATGACCCGGCAGCTTCTCTCCTTTTTGTTAACCTAACTGAGCATCTCTCAGTCATGACTGCTATACTATTGAAGAAATAATAGCAGAAATTAGAGTTGAGTTGCCTATGTCCCCCTGTGCATGTGTTGCTAAAATGTGCATTGTGTATACAAGGATGCAATACAGAAATAAACAATGCAGTTATGTATTCGTCAATAGTCCAAAAGTTCAGTCAAGAAGGCTCTATCCTAATTGTCCCCCAAGTCACAAGCCATACTTAGTATTTACCAAGTTATTTGTAATATGGTTATATTGCATGATGCATAAATTTGGATTGGTTTATAATTTCTCTTCATGTTCAGACCGATTCGGAATTTTACAATGAAAAGCATCACAACGAAATAAGGATTCTCGAATGAGCTCATTTGACCGGTTCGGTGAAGGAAGCAAGGCAGACCGGATCGGGATTGACAAACCCAAATTGACTCAGATTGATTGGCGTCGATCCGACCCTGCACAACCAACTTTCTCTTCCTTCATATGCCTTTGGACAAACTCCAGCTTCTTCCACAAACAACCGACCCGAACCGATTCCAACCTCCATCATTAACCTCTCCCCTCCTTTATCATCTCCAAATCCAACTCCTTATAAAAGGCTCGTTGGTCAACGATGTATTTACAAAACAATGAATTCAACACCAGTTCAAACCCCCCTCCACGACCGCTTCAAGGCGGCGATGAAGCCACCAGCGACGATAGTGGTGGGGCGGAAGGCACAACGACACAATTTGATGTGATGTCGAGTAAAATCACTCAAATTTCTTCAAAAATTGGAATTTAAATCAATTAAAACCAAGATAACCAAAGATTAAAACGCCACCTTGATTTTATTTCGAAACTTGAAGAAGTTTCTACGTGATTCAGAAGTTAGGGTTTTGGAAATGGGAATGGCGGCAGTAGAAAGTGAGAAATTATGGAGGAAAGTGTGAATATATATGAAGGAAATAGGTGTCCCTTTGTATTCTGGTGGATTGTATGCCTTAGCCCGATCAGATTAGCAGATGGCCCTCACTAACACGAAGCCTTTCAACCCATTTGCGCAGTAACGGTTGGAGCATGGACTGGGTCAGATGAGACCGGTCCGAACCAAGGGATGGTCACCAATATTAATTCAGTGCATAAGATTAGTCCAAAAAGGAACGAAGAATTTATTAATATACGTCATAGGAGTTTTACCTGAGAATATTGCCCAGATGCTGAATGGATCCTCAAAGCTACTAAAAAATGACAAGAATGATTAGTGTATCCAAGGTTATATTTATAAGCTTCCAAGAGATACGACTTCGTAAAGCGTCACAGCTTCATGAACGGATGAAAGCAACTATTCAATAATTTGAATTCAGAAGTGAACTGATACATCATTTCGAAGCACACGCTATCTCCAATAAGCATGTACTTCAAGGGGAAAAATGTTTGCCCACTTTGTGATTGGGCTAAAATTAGAAGGTTACTCGACGAATAGATGTGAAGCGAGAACTTTAAGCAAGAGTCCGGATCAGTTCGGAGACTCCCAAACCGAACCTGCCTGCTCTGAAGCAATCAAACCAAAAACGATAAATAGAAAATATAACCTGATCGGTTCGGCGTCCCCCGATCCGGACCCCCCATTATGTTATCCGATCCGAAAACCAGAAGCTGGAGCGGTTACAATGCATGATATCCTGAAGAATCGGAGCGGTTATGCACCAATCATCCCACGTTCACCCACGAAGGCTATGCACTGGCAACATCTAAGGGCTCTTCATCCCGAACCGAACGGGATCGCTGCCACGTGTACTCGAACTGAGGGCCCTCCAGAGGAATTTTCTGCCTATAAATACACCACCAAACTTCAATTGAAGGGATCTTTCGGCAAATTCTTGGATCTAACTCTCACTACATCCAAATTTCATCACTTTATTCCGATCATCATCAACCTTTGAGGAATATTTCTACAAGCATTAAGTGAAATTATTCATTGTATAAGTAAGTTTGAGTGAAAACAATCATTGTATTTGTACTCCAATCGTCAATCAACAAAGTTTAAAGTGGACGTAGGCTCTTTAACGCCGAACCACTATAAATCGTGTGTTTCTCTTCATTTTTCTATTTCAATTTCTTTAGATTGTCATTAATTTAGGTGTTAGAACCATTTTTGGATCTAACATAAATGAAGTAAGAGTTTTGAAAATTGAATTTGTAACAATTGTTATAATAAATTGAACTAGTTGATTTATAAACTGTAGATCTTTAAAAAGATCGCTATTTGATTTTAGACAACGCATAAGTTGTCATAATGATTTGAGAATGGTAAATAAAGAAAATAAAAAGTTTTGAAATAAAATCAGTAATGTTTGTTGCAGATGATAAGTTGATTTGTTTTGATAAAAATAAATACAAGGATTTGCACGAGATGTCAATTATAAGAATCATAAAAGATATTTATATATGATCTGTAAAAATATTTATATTAGATTTGTTAAAGATAGTTATATATGAATTTAAAACCAATATAGTATTGTTGTTTCAAAAAAGTTGAAAAGTGTTTATAAAAAGATGTTGAAGAAATTTTATAAAGGATTCTATTTATAATGGAATCAAAGCTCGAGTATAATATTATAAAGGATGAATAAAGATTACTAGAGAAGTATAATAATAGTTTACTTAATAATTAATTAAGTAAATATTGTTGAGATTTAAATAAGGTTTTCAAAGGAAACGTGTGGTTAATAAACTTCTATCTATTCTAAAGATATGATTGTTGTTGGTTAAGGTCTGAGAGGTAAATAAAATACCCTAACTTGAACGACTTCACGATTATCCAAGAATGGTATTAGTTTATTAACGAGAGAAGTTGAGGGAAACATAAGTTATGATTTCCATAAATAATATTATCAACTGTATTCGAAAAGTTTATAAGAGAATGAAATGATTTTTTAAGAATATTCTTATTTATAATAAGATGTAAAAGGTAAACTCCAAATATTGGAAGATTTAAAGAATATAATTAACAGATGTTTAATTGAAGAGGCGAAGAATGCCGAGTACTGAATCAATAAACTCATTTCATTCACATGATTATTTATTTGATAGTTAAATAATCGACTATTAAATCTGATCAAATACGATTGTTGGTACAGAAGGACCGAAATCGAATTATATTTGAAAATCATTCCGACCAGCATTGAATATGGAGCATTGAAGACCGTGGATCTTCATAAATAGAGGAACCACTTGTTAAATTTCTTTGGTTTAGCGGCCAGAGATATTTCAGCAGTGATTCTGTCGTTAGTGAAATCTTTGGATTGCAAGGACTACTAGCTACTGATCCTTGGGGTGATACCAATATAGGATGTGGTAGGAGGGTGCCTTCGGTTCATCCTGTCCTGGATGACTTGTATGGACGAGTGTTTGACATAGTGTTTCCAAAGGAGTCACGTACATTGAATATTTACAAACGTATTTCTGTTGGTGGCGGAGAAGTGCGCACTTCTTTTATCTTAACGCTCAGAGTATTTTTATGGAAATAAATTAAGTGACATCCAGCAGATCTGACAATGTGGCATTCAAAGTGGATGGAGATGTGCTGTTCTAAAGGATAAGCTAAACCTCTAGCCTCATCAACCAGGAAATGGCATAAAATCAAGTAGGTCACATGGCTATGTGGGTCGCACCCATCAAAAGGGTATATCATTACCTGATCTGGAGTAATCAAATGCCTTCGGTTGTCCCTTTATTTTATTTATATGCTATCGGTTTGGTTGGCTAGCCCCCAACTGTGGTGATAATATATTCGGTACCCTCAAGCGAAGTGAGGGGTCGGTCATGTTTAGCCTATGTTGCAAGATGTTCCTGTTGAACCCCAATGTATTCATCTCCGGAGGTACATTGTCGGAAAGGCGGTTGCCCATACCTTGCCATGGAAATCCATTCTTCAATAAGAGCCTGCGGTTTTGATTGTGTACTATATACATAGAGCGTGAGATGCAAGCGTTCTGCAAAATTGTTATTTATTTGTATTTAGACATTATTATAATATCAAAAAAATATTGATTTCAAAAATTGTTTGGGTTATCGTAAGGTAAAAACCATCTGTATTTATGTGTGGATTTGGTCTTACGATTATCCTTTTCTTTCGAAGATATTTTGAATTTTAAAATCAAGTTGTGTGATACCTATAAGCATAGTGTGTTTATCTCAATCTGGTTCACCAGACTGATCCAGCGTTTGTAATGCTCGGGTTAGACCGGATTGTACAGGTTCAGGTTATCGGATGCTGCGAAGGCCAGGGACGAGCTAAATAAGTCCAAGCGTATGATATATTGTTGTTATTCCGTTGTGTGTTGTATATGAGGACAGATTATTATAACTGTCTAGATATGTCGATGTACTCTGATGATTGTAAGTTTTTATTTAAAGCTCTCTATAAAAAATATATTTCTATATTATATTTTGTTCCGCTGCGATGTGAGACTCTATGTAACACCCCACTACCGTTAAGGTCACTCACAAAGGGAATGCCTTAAATTCGGTGGAACATTACAAGTAAACAGAACAGAAATTTACAAGATAGATATATAACGTAGTACTTCAAAAATTTATAACTTTATTACAGCAGAAACAGAAATAAGTTTGGTTACATCATAATACCAAAACCCAAGTACACAAATATCAGTCTTATACAAAATCCTTCAGAATGCATAATTTTAAAGCCATAATCCCCAACAGAGAATGCCATAAATAGGTAGAGTCAAAGCCAAGCAATATTTCAAGCACTTCTAGCACTTCAAGAAGATGGAACCTGAATCAAGCTCCTATGTTTCCACCCTGAGAACCTTGGGGGGAGGGGGGGCGAACGGAAGAAAAGAGGCGAAACAAACTAGGTCAGACATACGTCTGGTGAGTCCAGTGACTTTCAGCATATAAACAGATAACAGTATCATGACATGCAGATAAAACTGGATGAGAGATAACCATAACAGGAGTAGCAAATTAACAGAAGAGACATAATGATATAGGCTAAACTAAGCTTCTTACTTGGTTTTCACTTCTCTGCACTAATACTAGTATAACAGAATTGGGTGTTGTCCTAATGTCTAAACAGAAAACAGAATGACCTCTTCAGAAATGCGATGCTAGAAATGGGCATTTATCACCCAAACAGAGACAGACGTTCAGAAACAAAATGCTAGTAATGGGCCTTTACTACCCGAACAGAGACAGAAACAGAATAATCCCTCCGGAAACATAATATTAGAATTAGGTGTACACTAGTAATGGGCCTTTATCACCCCCAACAGAAGGTACCACATAGAAACAGACAGGTGTTACCACCCTAACAGAAACAGACGGTACCCCAACAGAAACAGACAGAACTTAGTGTACCCTAAATTCTACCCCAAGCGGTCAGCTCCCTAATACATAAATACCCTGTGCCGACCCCACAGAAGGGTGTATCACTCCGTAAAGTGGCAACCTATAGACACAGACCAATTTACAGATGTCACGGTGTCTTACATCCTCAAAGCAAACCGGATCCATGCACGCACATGACCTGGTTGGAATGCGCTATCAACACCCCTCGCTATTATCAGAATGAACCTCTTACAATTAGTTCAGTAAGCATGCCCTGGACCCCTACCTAGTGTTGGGTCATAGTTTTGATACCAGAAAAGGGTTACTGACTAATATGGGTCCCAAACAACAGATGACACAAGTAATTGCCCCTCCTAACCTTGTGTCCACAGACTAACAGATTTCAGATTAACTTACTTATAGATTTCAGATGTACAAAGTTCAGATTAACTAGTTCTCAGATCAGACATATAAGTTGACAAGTTTTCAGATTAACAGATCAGATATACAGATTAACAAGTTTTCAGACTTAACGGATCAGATTACAGATTAACAGACTTACAGATTGTTTCATCTAACCTTGTATTGGGCCTACTGACTTACAAATGGGTTTATTCGATTCATCAGTCTAGTTGTTCTAACCCTATCCACCCAACACGTTTTAGGTATCACATTTATCTTTGATTTGCATTAATTAAATATTAATGCACAGACCTCTCACATTAGGTCGGTAGCTTGTGGCCGCTGGATGTGCCGGGCGGTTCCGGGCAGACTTCTGCCACAAGCCAGACCTAACCTCGTGTCTAAGCATCTTTATGCCTACGACCTCTCATATTAGACTGACAGTTTGCGCTTGCTGGTTAAGACGGTTGGGTCCGGGCAGGCTTCTACCACAACAGAGTCTAACCTCGTGTCTCGGCATTCTTATTTTTAGCTAAAGTATTCATTCACAGATTATGCCAATATCAGACTAATTACGCCAATTCAACAGATTAACTTCTTTACAAGTTACAACAGATTATCCAAAGTTCTATTAACATGTTTTTCTCAATTTAGATCGAGCCTACAGATTTTCATACCCCAAATTACTGCATTTAGTTTCAACAGATTTAGCAGATTAGGCAATTTAATAGATTCAATCTTCCCTTAAAATTCCATTGAGACATTCCTCGCTTAATCATAAAATTAAGCCTAATTTTACATGCTCAAATCATGGTCATAATTCACAATATAACATATGCTCCAAATTTCTAGTTAAATTTATATAGTACAGAATATTCTCCAAAAACCCCCAAATCATGATATACCATATGAATTATGCCAAATTATAGCCTTTGATTTCAACGTATGTAAATATCCAAAATCCCCATTTAGGTATATTCACAATTAATAGTTATCCTATTTTAATATAGACCTTTTACGCCTAAATCATGTATCCTTTTTCTTTCAAGTCATAGATCGTCATATAAAATATGCCCCCAAATCTAGATCTTATATTTACAACATATATTATGTCCTCAAAATCAGATCATGCATTATGTCCCCAAATTACAAGACATATGTTGTCATACAATAATCATAAACCGTCATATATAGTATGCCTATATCTAGATCTTAAATTATAACATACGCCCATTTCTTAAATCAGTCACAAATCATTCATGTCCAATTATGCATCATTCATTATTTTCCCCAAATTTAGCGTTCGTGTGTCAATCTCTTAAGATATTTGGCTCAGGCTCGTGGTAGCCTAGCTATAGAACAGAAGGAAGGAAGAGATACAGAATAGTTACAACAATATGATAGATCTACACAGAAAAACAGATCTGATAAACAGGAATATCATAGATCTACATAGAAAAACAGATCTGATGCATAATCTCCAATTCAGATTTATAACCATGTCAAGATCATAATTAAATTTCATATCTGAAAATAACTTTACTCACAATTCGTGGTTTAAGAAAGAGAAGAACAATTCTGGGATCTGATTTTCTGGAGTTGATTTAGCTTTCCGTTGATGTAGGCGTTGATTTGTTATCTTTTAATCCTATTCAGATTGGAAGAAGAAGAAGCACTAGTTCTAGCTTAGGTTTTAGCAGAGTAGCGACACCATTGATTTATTTTAATATGAATTAGAGCAGAGTATAGGCATAATGAAATTGTGTGGAGAGAAAGTGGGGTTTGGGGTTGTTTAAATAGCTTAGGAGCAATGAATCTAGTCGGAACGGGAGTCTAAATACAGAAAACTGAATCTGTCCTCGGATCTGGAAAAGGAGGGGGAGGTCGACCCCCAGGTCGACCCCCAGGTCGACCCCATGGTCGACCTTCCTACCCAGGTCGACTCCCGAATTTTCCCGCCCATCCCGGGTGTGTATTTTGAATTCGAATTTGAAATTTGAGCTGAGCTATTTTAATTTTTCTGAAACTTCTGAAGGTCATAACTTCTTCATACGGAGTCCGATTTACTCAAACTCGGACTCTATCTCAAGCAGAATTCCGAGAATGGCGTAACCCGTTTCCCTTAATTCTTCTTTTACAAAATTAATTATACTTTGTTTTGTTACTTTATGTTCACAGAAAATACAGGGTGTTACATTCTCCCCTCCTTAAAGGATTTCGTCCCTGAAATCTTCAAGTTAAGAAGAATGTGTCCTACCATCCAATCACCCATCTACTCAACCATCATCCACAAGCATCCATTGTGCTTAGAAAACTTCTAATGTTGTATGAACATATGCAAAAGTGTGTATATATGTCTCTTATCTAATGCAAAGATCAGGCGGTCTACTGATTCAATTGACCTCCTTAATGCAAATTATGTTAGTGCCATGAGTCCACTTATGTATGCAAGAAATCCTATTTGATACACATCATTTCTATATGAGTGCATAACCATTCATCCAAATGCAACATCCATGTGATGAGTCAATCATTTTGCATCCACAAAAATCAAAAAAAATTGCACATACATCCATATGCAGTATGAGAGTGTTTTTGAGCCAATCTAGTGCCTAGTGTGTGTATAAGCATCCACGAGCAACCACTAGCAACCACTTGCAACCATCAAACATAACATATCTCAAACACATGTTTACACCCATTAGTTTCTACCTAAAGGTCGAAGAATCGATCGATAGGATACAGCCGAGTGATAGAAGCAAGTACAAAAGTTCTGTTCCCATTAGACATCGGTTAAGAGAATAAATCCCTAAGTATCAACCCCGAAGACCGAAATCAACATCAGATTGACACTCGGAGAATTACTCCCATTAAACAATGCCAAAACTGGAAATCCATTTCACGCTTCGAGTAAAAACCCCTATCCTTTTCAGAAATATTCAGATAATTAAAGACTACTGGTACAGATAAGATTATCAAATGATTCTTAAGAAACTAAGCATGATAAAACCCCACCATATCCCACAAAAAACAGAGTGTATGTGTCGCAGTCAACTTAACGCTTAACACAGATACCTTCAAACCCCAACCTATCACAAACAGATGAGTCGTAACCTCATGGGTTTTGAGACTTTAGCGGGATCAGAAACAATACTAGTATTAAAGTGCAGAGGCTCAATTACAGAATCAAAATGCCAGAATCAAAAAGAGTTTTTAACTCAATAATCAGATAAGGAAATTAATTATTCAACAATTTTTTTTCCTATCTCTATCCTATCCATCAGTCACGAGAGCATTCGCCTGCCCTCCAGAAGTAGGTTCTGCCCTCTGCCCTTGCCCACGTTTCTTCGGGCAGTCCCTAGTGAAGTGTCCCATTTCTCCACAATTGAAGCAAGCGCCCTTCCTCTTTCTGCAATCCTTGTTCAGATGAGTCAAGATTCCACAAGTAAAGCACTTTTTCTCCTTCTTATCTTCAGACTTTTCATCCATCTTTTGTGTTTCATTTTTGAGCCACGCTTTCTTGTTCTGTGGTCCTTCGGGCTTTTCCTCTTTCTTTACACTTTTGGCTTCCTCTTCATGCATTAACGCCATGTCAACCAATTTCTCGAAGGTAGCCCCCATAGGAATGTGGGTCATAGCCAACCCATGTAGCGGCTCATTCAAACCTTTAACGAATCTCAGGGCCTTCTTCTCAGGTGTGTTCACCAAGTCTAAGCCGAATCTCGCCAACTGATTGAACTTGTTGACGTACTCCTTTACTAATAAATTCCCTTGCTTCAATGCTAAGAACCTCTCCATGTACAAATTCTCTTCTGCTCGTGAAAGAAATTTCATTTCGAACCTATGCCTGAAATCCATCCATGTCTCCACCGGACGTTCTCCATTCGTGACCGCCCACCAAAACGAGGCTTCGTCCTTCATTAACCAAGCAGCCAATTGGACTTTCCTTCCATCTTCTATCTCGAAGATACAAAATAAATCTTCCACCTCCTTAAGCCAATTTCGAGCTTCAACAAACGTCTCTGATCCGTGAAAAGGTTTCCTGTCCATTGCCCGAAAGTCTTTGCATATCTTCGAAAAAGTATCAATGCGGGGAGGGGGAGGAGGAGGAACGTCTGCTGGGCCTGCGGCGGTGTCCCTAGCCTCCAGATACCTTCTGAACCAAGTTGGTATCGGTATGCCCTCGCGTATCTCGGGTAACCCAGACATGCTGAAAAGAAAATGAAGAGATTCAAAACGGAGAATTCGAAAGACAGATATATGGCTTTTGGGGATTATGTTTTTCAAAATAAACTTTACTTTTGAAAATACTTCCTTTTTAAATCCTTTTTGAAAATAGTTTTCAAAAACTTTTTATCAAATCCGGTAACCTTCAGCTATGATACCAAGTGTAACACCCCACTTCCGTTAAGGTCACTCACAAAGGGAATGCCTTAACTTTGGTGGAACGTTATAAGTAAACAGAATAGAAATTTACAAGATAGATATGTAAAGCAGTACTTGAAAATTTTATAACTTTATTACAGCAGAAACAGAAATAAGTTTGGTTACATCATAATACCAAAACCCAAGTACACAAATATCAGTCTTATACAAAATCCTTCAGAATGCATAATTTTAAAGCCATAATCCCCAACAGAGAATGCCATAAATAGGTAGAGTCAAAGCCAAGCATTATTTCAAGCACTTCTAGCACTTCAAGCAGATGGAACCTGAATCAAGCTCCTATGTTTCCACCCTGAGAACCTTGGGAGGGGGGATGGAAGAAAAGAGGCAAAACAAACTAGGTCAGACATACGTCTGGTGAGTCCGGTGACTTTCAGCATATAAACAGATAACTGTATCATGACATGCAGATAAAACTGGATGAGAGATAACCATAACAGGAGTAGTAGATTAACAGAAGAGACAGAATGATATAGGCTAAACTAAGCTTCTTAGTTGGTTTTCACTTCTCTGCACTAATACTAGTATAACAGAATTGGGTGTTGTCCTAATGTCTAAATAGAAAACAGAATGACCTCTTCAGAAACATGATGCTAGAAATGGGCCTTTATCACCCTAACAGAGGCAGATGTTCAGAAACAGAATGCTAGTAATGGGCCTTTACTACCCGAACAGAGACAGAAACAGAATAATCCCTCCGGAAACAGAATATTAGAATTAGGTGTACACTAGTAATGGGCCTTTACCACCCCAACAGACGGTACCACACAGAAATAGACATGTGTTACCACCCTAACAGAAACAGACGGTACCCTAACAGAAACAGACAGAACTAAGTGTACCCTAAATTCTACCCCAAGCGATCGGCTCCCTAATATATAAATACCCTGTGCCGGCCCCACAGAAGGGTGTATCACTCCCTAAAGTGGCAACCTATAGACACAGACCTATTTACAGATGTCACAGTGTCTTACATCCTTAGAGTGGACCGGATCCATGCACGCACATGACCCGGTTGGAATACGCCATCAACAACCCTCGCCATTATCAGAATGAACCTCTTACAATTAGTTCAGTAAGCGTGCCCTGGACCCCTACCTAGTGTTGGGTCATAGTTTTGATACCAGAAAAGGGTTACTGACTAATATGGGTCCCAAACAACAGATGACACAAGTAATTTCCCCTCCTAACCTTGTGTCCCCAAACTAACAGATTTCAGATTAACTTACTTACAGATTTCAGATGTACAAAGTTCAGATTAACTAGTTCTCAGATCAGACATATAAGTTGACAAGTTTTCAGACTAACAGATCAGATATACAGATTAACAAGTTTTCAGACTTAACGGATCAGATTACAGATTAACAGACTTACAGATTGTTTCACCTAACCTTGTATTGGGCCTACTGACTTTCAAATGGGTTTATTAGATTCATCAGCCCAGTTGTTTTAACCCTATCCACCCAACACGTTTTAGGTATCACATTTATCTTAGATTTGCATTAATTAAATATTAATGCATAGACCTCTCACATTACGTCGGCAGCTTATGGCCGTTGGATGTGCCGAGCGGTTCCGGGCAGACTTCTGCCACAAGCCAGACCTAACCTCGTGTCTAAGCATCTTTATGCCTACGACCTCTCACATTAGACTGACAGTTTGCGCTTGCTGGTTAAGCCGGTTGGGTCCGGGCAGGCTTCTACCGCAACAGAGTCTAACCTCGTGTCTCGGCATTCTTATTTTTAGCTAAAGTATTCATTCACAGATTATGCCAATATCAGACCAATTACGCCAATTCAACAGATTAACTTCTTTACAAGTTACAACAGATTATCCAATGTTCTATTAACATGTTTTGCTCAATTTAAGATCAAGCCTACAGATTTTCATATCCCAAATTACCGCATTTAGTTTCAACAGATTTAGCAGATTAGGCAATTTAACAGATTTAATCTTCCCTTAAGATTCCATTGAGACATTCCTCGCTTAATCATAAAATTAAGCCTAATTTTACATGCTCAAATCATGGTCATAATTCACAATATAACATATGCCCCAAATTTCTAGTTAAATTTACATAGTACAGAATATTCTCCAAAAACCCCCAAATCATGATATACAATATGAATTATGCCAAATTATAGCCTTTGATTTCAGCTTATGTAAATACCCAAAATCCCCATTTAGGCGTATTCCCAATTAATAGTTATCCTATTTTAATATAGACCTTTTACGCCTAAATCATATATCCTTTTTCTTTCAAGTCATAGATCGTCATATAAAATATGCCCCCAAATCTAGATCTTAATTTTACAACATATATTATGTCCTCAAAATCAGATCATGCATTATGTTCCCAAATTACAAGTCGTATGTTGTCATACAATAATCATAAACCGTCATAAATAGTATGCCTAAATCTAGATCTTAAATTACAACATATGCCCATTTCTTAAATCAGTCACAAATCAGTCATGTCCAATTATGAATCATTCATTATTTTCCCCAAATTTAGCGTTCGTGCGTCAATCTCTTAAGAGATTTGGCTCAGGCTCGTGGTAGCCTAGCTATAGAACAGAAGGAAGGAAGAGATACAGAATAGTTACAACAATAAGATAGATCTACACAGAAAAACAGATCTGATAAACAGCAATAGGATAGATCTACATAGAAAAACAGATCTGATGCATAATCTCCAATTCAGATTTATAACCATGTCAAGATCATAATTAAATTTCATATCTGAAAATAACTGTACTCACAATTCGTGGTTTAAGAAAAAGAAGAACAATTCTGGGATCTGGTTTTTTGGAACTGATTTAGCTTTCCGTTGATGTAGGCGTTGATTTGTTATCTTTTAATCCTATTCAGATTGGAAGAAGAAGAAGCACTAGTTCTAGCTTAGGTTTCAGCAGAGTAGCGACGCCATTGATTTATTTTAATATGAATTAGAGCAGAGTATAAGCATAATGAAATTGTGTGGAGAGAAAGTGGAGTTTGGGGTTGTTTAAATAGCTTTGGAGCAATGAATCTTGTCAGAACGAGCGTCTAAATACAAAAAACTGAATCTGTCCTCGGATCTGGAAGAGGGGGGGGGGGGGGAAGGTCGACCCCATGGTCGACCTGCCTACCCAGGTCGACCCGCTGGTCGACCTGGGTCCTGGGCGGGAATTTTCCCGCCCAACCCGGGTGTGTATTTTGAATTCGAATTTGAATTTCGAGCTGAGTTGTTTTAATTTTTCTGAAACTTCTAAAGGTCATAACTTCTTCATACGGAGTTCGATTTACGCAAACTCGGACTCTATCTCAAGCAGAATTCCGAGATGAATGCAATAACATAACATGTTTCCCTTAATTGTTCTTTAAAAAATTAATTTTACTTTGTTTTATTACTTTATGTTCACAGAAAATACGGGGTGTTACACTCTGTGTTGTGTTTGGTTCTTCTTTTTCTATTCTGATATTTCTTTCTTATATCACCCTCTAACTTCTTTCTAATAACGTTCCAGTATTCTCGATGCTTGAATAGTCGACATAGGTTATTGAGTCGATTTTCGGGGTCGAAAATCCGTGGTCGTTATGGTGGAATCAGGGAAAGGCGTAATACGATAGAGTTGGGGTTAGTAATACCCTAGATTGATTTGAGTGTTTATACAAGAGAGCGCACTTGTATATTTTATATACAAATGTTTCGTATTGTGTTATTTGATCGTTTCAAGTGTTGAGAAGCATTGAACTAGTAATGGATATAATATCGTTTTGTAAAGAGGGTAAATGAAATAATTTTGCCCAAATTATATTTTGTATAGAAAAGAAATAATTTTATCGAATTATTGAGACATTGTGTGTTGATTGATTTGAATGGAATTCAAAGTGAAATTAAAATTTTGAATTGAAACTTAACTTGGTCAAGTGAAATTAATTTAAGAATGGTTTTGAAACTAAACGAGATTAATTTAGAATTTGAAATTTAATGAATAATAATTACATAGAAATCAATCGGATGTTGACCGATTAATGTTCAAATATGTTAAAAGAAAATAAATCTTAATATTGAATGTAAATTCAATAGGTTTGTTAATTGTGTGTTGTTTGTTTTTTGGATGGTAGATGTTTTAATAGAAATAATCAGAACTTAATGGAGCTGAATGAATTATAAACTAAAGAATAAATTCCAGTATAATTAAATTGGAATGAAACTGAATTGAAATTAATGATTTATCCCTGTATTCGTAAATGAATGCTATATGTTTGATTTTGGGAATAGGTATGGTTATATTAGTTGATCAATGAAATATTACTTAAAATTTCATGTATTTGGTACTCATGTGTTAAATTGAGTTGAGTACAGGTGCCAGATCGCTTGAGGATTTATTGTGATTGCATAAATTGCATGTAAATTGAGCAAGTATGCTTAATAACTCTCGTAAAAGGTACGCCTACGCAGAAATATAAAATTTTGGGTTTCGATTTTTGTTTTCCGACCGTGTGAGTCGATGTATATATTACTTGTTCCTGCGATATCGTAGAAGTCCCTCCGTAGAGGGGAGACTTTGCTGATTTTTTCCGAGAATTTAATGTGTTAGAAATTTTTTGATATTTTTGAAAATTTTATTTTACCATAATAAACTAGTTTCCGATTTAAAATAAATTGGATTTTTGAAAATTAACGGGTTTCCAGCGTTTTTCCTAACTTAGTAATTTTGGGGACGAAATTCTTTTAAGGGGGAAGAATGTAATGTCGTGTATTTTTGATTGTCAAATATTTTATTTAATTTATTATTTTAAATATTGAATTTGGAATATCAATGGATTTTAATATTTATTTCGTTTATTAATAACGAAGTTGAACGTTAATTTTTATATAATTTAAAATGAGCTCAAAATGGAGCGGTAGTTCGTAATATTGAGTTTTGAACTTTAATTGAATATACAGTATCCATTTTAAGTTGGAATTGTGTGAAACAAGAAACGTTGGAATCTTTTTTATTATAATTTTCTTATGAAAGAGAAAAATCCAGATTTCGTGTTATATATTGTTAGTTATGTCCAAATCAAATTTTAAAATAGTCGCTATGGAAATCGTTATTAAATTATAACATTTATTTAATATATTTAAAAGGATTTTAATATAATTCAAACATCGTTCAACTCGAAATTGATGATACTGAGTTGTATAATGTATATTTAAAGCTATATGTTATTTCCATTTGGTTACTTATGATTATAGTAATTTATTATTATTTAATTAAGTTGTTTTGGAATTTAATTAATATTTTAATCGATATTTTATAAGCCTTAAAGCTGGCCATTTTGCAAACAGAGTTCGTTTTCAATGAAATTACTTTCATTGGAACCATAACGTTAAATTATTATACGGTATAAAATTTCATGGCAAACTGATGTCGTATGTGATAACGGCAACCGTAAGCGCCCAGTCATTTTCTATAGCGTGTAATTAAATTAATTTAATAAGTGGATATTTGTGTATGACTTGAGCATACGATCGAATTAAGCAACGAAACAAATTCCTTTGAGTTCGTATCGAAGTTTAGAGTCAGGATAGGTAGGTAGATTTTTTTGGACATTGGGTATTTTGGTGTCCAAAATAGCGTTGTTTGGCATATAAGAATAGAATACCGGAAAACAGTCTCGGAATGTGACAAAACTTGTGCCATTGGATTCGTATTAATTAATTATTATAGGATTTCAAATTTTATGTCAATCAGACTTACCGTTTGATCGTGACAACGAAAAACGCCTTAATCGCATACATGATTTTTGCCTATTTAGACAGGGGGTAACTTTAGAGGAATAAATGACTGGCCAAATGAACTTTGACTTTAAAGAAACAAATTTCATTGGATCCGTAAGGAAGAGGTCTAGTAGAATTTCAAAGTTTCAAGTTGATTTGATTTATTCTGTGATCATGGGAGATTTAAACGTGTGATTTTTAGCCTAAGATTTACAAAGGACTTTTCACAAACGACCTCAGAATTCGATGAAACCTGTCCCATCAGATCCGGAATATTTTTTTATGCTAGGATTACAATTTTTTGTAAGAAATGGAAGTTGTATGTGCTAGTTTTTAAATGTTGCTTCGCCGCGAAGTTTAGTTTAATAATTTTATACTAAATGGCCATAATATATACTCGTTCAAGGAGTCAAACCCTAATGTTACTGTCAAAAACGAATCCTCGTGGTCAAGTATTTACCCTGTCTCCATTTCATTTCTGAACGGCCAGAAACGATCATTTTCTTCCTCCAATTATCATGAAATCCGTTCATTTTTTTGGCCAAACTTCCAACTACATAAACGACGGGCTCGACGAGGTCGATCAACTGAATGGCCACGATCAGCTTTAGTGTACTTAGGTGACCGAATTGGGGGTTTGAACATGCTACGTTCGAGGACTGGTGGTGGATGATTGGAAGCATCAGACATCCAGGCGGTGAGGGAGAAGGATGGTGGGGTTCTGGCGCAGATTCTACCACATTTTGATGGGCCGTCGGTGATCAATATTTGGTGTTATGACGATTTTTCCAAAGACAAAGTTGTACTTGTAGGTTATCCAGTTTGATGGAGGAAGAAAACAGACCTGGGAGAAATTTACGTTCAGCCGAGTTCTTTTATTTAAGTAATTCCTATTTATTTAAAACGTGATTAAGTTATTGTTAACTAAAAATGAGGTTAGGTTACTGAACAAATGGAAACATAGAACGATCAAATTAGTAACGAAAACAGGCGATATGTTCCGCCAATTTTATAATAAATAATATAACCATTTTAATTAAGTCTTAACCACCCAATTCTAGGTGTATTAAAATGTTAAACTTTGCAGGCGTGCTAGAACAGTAGGGGACAAAGAAAGAAACGTGTGACCTGGGTTTCAAAATCTCGAAGGAAACAATCGGCCTGTAATGTTTTGAACAAGGAAGTAATTGATATTTATTAATAGAAAATTTAGGATTTGTTATAATTATTGAATGATTATTTATGATTAAACCAAGACAAAGGTGAGAACCATTTGGGTGAGAGTTGGCAGTCACAAATTTCATACTTGAGAAGAGAAAGGATCAGCCAGTTTAACATAAATAAAATAATTAATTTTTAAACTAATATTAGAATTAATTATTATATTTGTTTTAGTTAATTTAAAATATTAATAACTCACCCATATCTTAACAAAAACAGACAAACTAGGTACCGATGGAATCATCTTGACAAACACTACATTATGGAACAGAAATAGACAGAATTGGAATCGAATAAGGTTTTTAATTAAATTAAACACCTGTAATTTTTTAATTAAAACCAACTATTTCAATGATGAATCAAATCAAGGTGAGTTAAACTCATTCAGTTATCCCCACTTATATTTTATATAAGTCGGGTTTTATAATTTGTATGCTATGATTGACTGTTTGTTAAATATATTTATGCATATTGATTGAACCGATGAAATTAAACAATGTTTAATTTCAATGAAACATCAAATCGTTATTTTTAACGATTGTCCCAATTAAGGTAACTTACCTTATTGGTCATGTTTATAAAATAAACGTGTTTAATTTAATGAATTTGTTTGAATTGTTATGGTGGTGTTAAATAATTTGGTTGATATTGAATTGTCGTTATTGACTATTATGAAACCATTATTTATTTGATTTGAATGATTATATTGAGAAAACGTATTTGGATACACGGAAGAACAGATTGGAGGGATCCAACGGGATTCCTTAAATATATTTAATGATATTTATTTTCATATTATCATTTTATGAACTATTTTGATTAGATGATTGATTTAGTTGTTGACCGTTGACCTGAAATTCAACATTTGTTTTGTTTAAACCAATGGGTAATATTGGTTGAGTAATAGACAATATGACCTATAAATCAAATTTTTTTCAAATATGGATTTACCGTCAGTGAATCGATATAAATGAAGTTATAAAAATTTATTTCATAACTGAAGAAAGAATTTTTTAAATCTATTAATCTAAATAAAAGTTATAAAAAGGAAATAAATATTTATTATTTAAATTCATAGGTGAGTATTAAGTGATTTATAAAGCAAATTCCGATATTAGTCAAATTTATAAGCAAAGGAGCAAAAATTAACCTAACGGTTATTAAAGAAATAATCAAATGGAATTATTTAAATTAATTATTAATTAATTTAAAGGAAGACTAATTGAAATCAGTTAATGATATAACCGCGTTGGAGTTGGCTAAGCCAACTGTTTTAATTGGAATTGGTTATTAATTAATTTACTTTTAATTAAACTAATGAAATCGTTTTGACGAATACTTGTTTTAATTTTAATGAGATTTTAAAAAGGGATTTAGTATTTATTTTAGTTAATTAAGAAATTAACAACTGCTACTGTAGTTAATGATTGAAATAAATTATTATTTTAACTAATAATAATTCAAGAGATTACCTTTTTAATTGAAATTCATTTAAAAAGTAATCACGGGTGAAATGAAGTCTAATTGAATTATAAAAGGATTTTATGAACGGGTTTTATATTAAAACCGAACTTTTATAACGAAGTTATAAAAGGGATTTTTTTTAAGTGAATACGATAGCATAAATTAAATATTTACTTAATATTTGAAGTTAGAAAAAGGAAATTGAGAAGTTGGAAAATGGTACAAATTGGTTAACGAAGTGAGATTTATTCCAAGGTTCGGAATGTAATATTACGAAGTTCGTAATATTAAGCAAAGGCGAGAGTATAAGCTAAGTAAAGGTTTTGGAAATGTCAACGAATATAAATTATCGTAAATGATTTACAAACGATTTTGTAAATGGAAAGTAAGAGTTTACAAATGTAATCGAAATATTAGTTGTCGATAATAATTTACAATTGGAATTGTAAATGAAGTAAGAGTTTTGAAAAATGAATTTGTAACAATTGTTACAAATAATAAATTGAACTAGTTGATTTATAAACTGAAGATCTTTAAGAAGGTCGCTATGTGATTGCAGACAATGCATAAGTTGTCATAATGATTTGAGAAGGGTAAATGAAGAAAATAAAAAGTTTTGAAATAAAATCTGTAATGTTTGTTACAGATGATAATTTGAATTGTTTTGATAAAAATAAATACAAGGATTTGTACGAGATGTCAATTATAAGAATTATAAAAAATATTTATATTGATTTGTAAAAATATTTGTATTAGATTTGTTAAAGACAGTTATATATAAATTTAAAACCAATATAGTATTGTTGTTGCAAACAAGTTGAAAAGTGTTTATAAAAAGATGTTGAAGAAAATTTATAAAGGATTCTATTTATAATGGAATCGAAGCTCGAGTATAATATACGAAAGGATGATTAAAGATTACTAGAGAAGTATAATAATAGTTTACTTAATAATTAATTAAGTAAACGTTGTTGAGATTTAAATAAGATTTTCAAAGAAAATGTGTGGTTAATGAACTTCTATCTATTCTAAAGATATGAAGTTGTTGGTCAAGGTCTGAGAGCAAAATAAAATACTCCAGCTTGAACGACTTCACGATTATCCAAGAATGGTATTAGTTTATAAACGAGAGAAATTGAGGGAAACATAAGTTATGATTTTCGTAAATAATATTACAAACTATATTCGAAAATTTTATAAGCAAATGAAATGATTTTTTAGAATATTCTTATTTATAAAAAGAAGTAAAAGATTAACTCCAAATATAGAAAGATTTAAAGAATATAATTAAAGATGTTTAATTAAAGAGGTCAAGTAATGTCGATCACTAAATCAGTAAACTCGTTTCTTCACATGATTATTTATTTGATAGTTAAATAGCCGATTATCAAATCTGGCCAAATATGATTGTTGGTACGGAAAGACCGGAATCGAAATATATTTGAAAACCATTCCGACCAGCAAATACGTGGAAGATGTTGATTGAATATGGAGCATTGAAGACCATGGATCTTCATAAACAGAAGAACCATTTGTTGAATTTCTTTGGTTTAGCGGATAGAGATATTTCGATAGTGATTCTGTCGTGAGTGAAATCTTCGGATTGCAAGGACTACTCGCTACTGATCCTTGGGGTGATACCTGTATAGGATGTGGGAGGAGGGTGCCTTTGGTTCATCCTATTCCTGGATGACTTGTATGGACAAGTGTTTGACAGAGTATTTTCAAAGGAGTCACATACATTGAATATTTACAAACGTATTTCTGTTGGTGGCGAAGAAGTGCGCACTTCTTTTAGCTTAACGCTCAGAGTATTTTTGTGGAAATCAATTAAGCGATATCCAGCAGATCTGATAATGTGGCTTTCAAGATGGATGGAGATGTTCTATTCTAAAGGATAAGCTAAACCTCTATCCTCATCAACCGGGAAATGACATATAATCGGGTAGGTCGCATGGCTATGTGGGTCGCACCCAACAAAAGGGTATATCATTACCTGATCTGGAGAAATCAAATGCCTTCGGTTGTCCCTTTATCTTATATATATGTTATCGGTTCGGTTGGCTGGCCCCCAATCGTGGTGATGATATATTCGGTACTCTCAAGTAAAGTGGGGGACTAGTCATGCTTAGCCTGGGTTACAAGATGTTCTTGTTGAACCCCAATGTATTCATCTTCGGAGGTACATTGTCGGATAGGTGGTTGCCCATACCTTACCATGGAAATGGATTCTCCAATGAGAGCCCGCGATTTCGATTGTATACTATATATGTAGAGCGTGAGATGCAAGCGTTCTGCTAAATTGTTATTTATCTGTATTTAGACATTATTATAATATCAGAAAAGATATTGATTTCAAAAATTGTTTGGGTTACCGTAAGGTAAAAACCATCTGTGTTCATGTGTGGATTTTGTCTTGCGATTAACCTTTTCTTTCGAAGATATTTTAAGTTTAAAAATCAAGTTGCCTAGTGTGTTTTTCTCACTCTGGTTCACCAGACTGATCTGGCGTTTGTAATGCTCGGGTTAGGCCGGGTTGTACAGGTTTAGGTTATCGGATGCTGCGAAGACCAGGGACGAGATGGAGAAGTCCAGACATATGATATATGGTTGCTATTCCTCTATGTGTTGTATATGAGGACAAATTATTATAACTGTCCAGATATGTCGATGTACTCTAATGATTGTAAGTTTTTATTTGAAGCTCTCTATAACAAAATTATTTCTATATTATATTTTGTTCCGCTGCGATGTGAGACTTTGTGTTGTGTTTGGTTATTATTCTTCTTTTATTTTGATATTTATTTCTTATCTCACCCTCTAACTTCTTTCTAATAACGTTTTAGTGTTCTCGATGCTTGAATAGTCGGCATAGGGTATTGTGTCGATTTTCATGGTCGAAAATCCGTGGTCGTTACAATTTGCTAATAAATGGGCTTCCAGTTTGCTCCATTCTTGAAGAAAACTAAATAGAAGGTAATGATGTCTATATATATATATATAATCATATATATATATGTATGTATGTATGTATGTATGTATATGAGAAGTAAAGTTGGATAGAAACAATGTCTATCACACGAGAGGGGACAGTCGTAGGTAGCATGTGGGTTTGCAGTAACGTATTTTCATTTCACATATATATACAGGTAGTTTGTACTAGCTATGTCTCATTTCTTAGAGGTTAGGCAAGTATGTACATATTATTTTACATGTGCAGAATCAATTAGGCTTGCATTAAATAGAATAGGATGGCTTAGCTGGTGGTACGTTTCTGGGTTCCTTAATCATGAAGTTGTGCAAATATTTCAGTTTTTTTTTCCTTCAAGTACTCACAGTGGTCTACGTAGTCAGATTTTGGGGGCAGGCGGTATCTTCCATAACTTTGCAATGAAGTAATAGGTTTAAATAAATTTATATATTTACGTCGTATTAAATTCTACCACATATATCGTTATTAACCATAAATCGGTAAATTCGTACCGCCACACACAAACTTCAAACATAATGCAAAGGGACACACCGCTACGTCTTGATGTTCCGGTTCCAATGAAATTAATTTCATTAAAAACGGACTTTGTTTGCACAGCGATGTTATTTTAATTTATCGGCGGTTTACCTTTAAATTGCTCGCACAGATAAAACAACTCTGATTGGCTCCAAATTAGAAATCTAGCACTAACTAGTTGTACGTATTCCAACAAAACTGGTTTCGTTGAAAACGGAGGTCGTTTGAAAAACGGTTTTTTAAGGCTTATATAATATCAATAAAATATAATTAAATGCACACAATTCAATTTAAATAATAATAATAAATTATTTTTACCGTATCTTCAAATGAAGTCTTATACAGTTTTAAGATAGACCAATATAGAGTTTTAAAATCGATATTTAAAATCCTGGATTAAACAGTATTCAAATATAAATATAAAACCCTTTAATATTTTATTTAATAACTGTTATCGTTTATTAACGAATTCCATAGTGAATATTTGAAATTTTGAATTGGACAGAACTCACAATTTATAAGTTGAAATCTCCATTTTTCTCTTCCATTAGAAAATTATACTCTAATAGATTCAAACTATTTTGTTTTACAGAATTCTGACTTAAAATGGATTACGTATATCCAATTGTAGTTTAAATCGTAAATTACGAACTACCACGACGATACGAGCTCAAATTATAATTGAATATAAATTTAATATTCAAACTCCGTTATATAAACGAATTCTATATTATAAATCCATTTATAATCCCAAATCAATATTTAAAATATATTAAATGTCTGATTACCAAAAATACGGGACGTTATATCCCCGCCTATTATCAAAGAGCTGACATACTCACAAAAGCCCTCTTGAATAAAATTTTCATCAGATTAAGGGAGGAGCTCGGAGTTAATTGCGGCGGCGAAATAGGAGGAGCGAAGAAATCCTAGATTAGTTTGAGGGAGGATAGTACCACAGGGAAATAGTACCCGATTAAGCACTATTCGGGTTTTATGTTACCAGAGATATGGGCCGAATTATGTTGGGCCTTGGCCTTTTGTTTTATTTATCTAGAGAAAGTTTCATATCTTTACTTTATAAATACATCATGTATTAGCCGATCTTTTTTGTATCAAATTATCACAACATCTTCTACAATTGAATAAAATTTAAACTCTTTAATATTTTCAATTACAGCTTCTTACAATGTTGTAACAAGGGCAGAGAGATACACATATTAAAGCAAATATTACTAAGGCATAACTATAAAACAACTATATGACAAAATCATTTTCATGGAAATTTGACGAGGATGTTTTCATGTTATCAAAGCGTAGGCGTAATGGCAACATTAAGATCACGGTCAAGCAAATCATCGAAACTGAAGAGATTTAAGGGGTTAATTTTCCATTTCTCCTTAGAAAATCTTCATCATCATATCTTTCGATCAGTAAGCATCATCCATCAGTTTCTCATCATTTTGTGTGCCTCACCAAAGAGGAATCTGATCAATACGTCGTCATTTTCCTCTGGATGCACTCAGTATCTTGATTATTTGTGCCATACGCTATTTGTGCCAGCTTTTATGCAAGATTGTGTATATTATTGTCTACAAGAGACCGTAGTTCACACATACTGCCTTTATCTCATTTTTGCACACTGCCTGGCTGCAAATACTCGGGTTGTCTCGCCAGAATTCGAGTTTTAACCACAAGAACTAGCAATTCAAGTTTTTGAACCACCATGGCTCGAAATGTACTGATATTACCTTCGAAACTTCGACAAATCAAGCTACTGCCATCACAACACCCAATTCAGACCTAAAAAAGCCAAAAAGTCATATCATCACCATACCATTTGATGTGATAATTACATTACATGGAAATATCAAATTGAAACTGCATTAAAAAGGTATGGATTACTGGATTTTGTTAAAGAAATAGTTAGCATCCCAACAATAATGGTTAAAGACAAGAATGGCATCATTGTTGCCAACCCTGAGTTCTTGAAGTATCAAAAACAAGTTCTTGGTTACTTTCTTCAAATAAGTCCCAACCTTTTATCTCAAATTGATGGATACAATACAACATATGAAATTTGGGCATCAATTGAACAAATTTTCAACTCACAACCTGTTGCGAGAGTTATACACTATAGAAGAGAACTACAAAATGCTAGAAAAGATGATATCACTATGAGAGACTATTTGACCAAGATCAAGAATCCATGTGACAAGTTCAAGGCTGTTAGTCACAAGATATTTGATATTGAACAAATTGTAGTGATGACTAATGAGTTAGACAATGAATATGAGTCATTTGTGACATTTCTTGCTACACAACAAACATTACTTGACCTACAATTCGTTCACTTCGCTCTTCCTGCATATATGAAGGCAGAGTGAAACAAAGAAAAGCAATTCAGACTAAATATTCAGTAAACTTTGCTGCAACTTCAAAGAACAAGGGACAACAAAAGGCTTCTTACAATCAAAACTGACTAGATCACCCCAATCATAGGGGAACTCAACTAAAAAAGGCCATAATAGAGGAAGATGGAACAACAACAACAACAAAAGAAAAAAGTGCCAAATATGTGAAATATTTGGACACATAGCAAATAGATGCTACTTTAGATTCAATTTAGAATTCAATGTGCAACAACAAAACTAAGAAATTCAAAAAGGAGATCATGCAAATGTGGTACAATTAAATGGTCAAAACAGGAACAACAATGATAGCACAAGAACACATAATGGTGGTAGTGATGAATCTATAAGGACTAATGACATAATCATAGAGGAATGGTACCAAGACTCAGGTGCAACGCAACCACATCACCAACAACTTGCAAAATCATAATTGTGGAAATAACCGCTATTCAGGTATGCAAGCTTTACATATGGATAATGGTGAAGCTGTCAGTTTTTCACATATTGGTTGCGATAATATAAATGGTAAAAGGCTACTCTACTTAAATAATTTATTAAGAGTGTCCAGTATTAAAAAGAATTTATTAATGGTTTCCCATTTTCCGATAACAATCATGTGTACTTTGAGTTTCATCCCAAATTTTGCTTAGTTAAAGACTTATAAATCAAGATATACTACTATAGCGTAAATTGCATAATTGATTATACACATTCAACAATATATAGTCGAGAAATTCTTCAATTAATAGAAACTGGTGCAACAATGTTAACAGTAGCAACAAGTATGATATGAATGTAATTGACATGCGACATTGTAAACTGGAGCACCTAAGTACCAACATTGTATGGCAAATATTAAATGGAAATAACATTTGTTATGAAAATTAACCTGTTACACTCATGTGCATACACTACCAACTTGGCAAAAGTCACAAGTTAGCTTTTAATAACTCTGAAACTGTGAATAACATTCTCTTGAGTTAATAGAAACAGATATGTGGGTACTAACACCACTAAATTTATCCAAAGGACACAGGTACTACCTTTCTTTTGTTGATGCATATTCTAGGTACACATGATTATATTTCCTCAAAGATAAATCGAAAACTTGTGACGCAGTGACATACTTCGTAACACACATTGAAAAATAATTAAATCACTATGTTAAAATAATGCAAACAGATGTTGGCATTGAGTTCAAACCCCTTGAACATCTTTTTAATGAGAAGAGGATTACACATAGAACAACATGTAACAAACCAGATTTTTAATAATGAATATTTACTTTATTTAAAACGATTTATTTTAAGAGTTAATAAATTGGAATTTATTTAAATGAGAATTTAAATGTCGATTTGATTGGAAATTTAAAATATCGAGTTAAGTTAATTTGAAGCTATGTAAAATTCGATTTGAATATATATGATAATAAGAAATTATTATCACTGAATTTGATTATTTGAAATCGATTTATATTTTGTTGATTCAATTTAACATGTGAAAATAACCATTTTTGAACGATCGCGAATTCCAACGAAACCAATCTTATAAAATCCGAAAGGGTTTATTATTGTAGGATTTCAGCTTCCGTTTCAATTAGAGTTGTTTTAGCGCGATATAAAACGCGTATCAATTTACGATTTAAAATTGAATTAGTGCTTTTGCAAAAAGTCTCGAAATTTGATGAAATCAGTTTCACTAGGTTTGGAATGCTAAATTTTTATAGGGTTTCAAATCTCATAGCAATCGGGTTTAGTATGGGGGTCATGCACGCTTAAAACACTCGATGAGATTTTAATTAAATAAAATAATAAAAATATCTTCCCTATATAAACATCCTAACTCCACAACCCTAATATGTCTCCAGCCGCCACCCCTTTTACATCAACCAACGACCGATAAAGCTCAGGCTGATCCAGGCAAAATTAGGCGAAGCTTTCAACTGGAATTTGATGTGCGCAGGGAAAGGAAGGTGATTCATAGTGGTGGTCCGATGAACAGAGCATCGGGGAGGCAAAATTTGGGGATGGAAGTCGTGAATTTCTCATTTGAAATCCGATCGATAGAGGTGTCCTGGGCGACTGGTGTCTAAAGGGAAGTGGAAGAGGAAGGTATGCCCGAGGTATTGAAGGTTGTTCGGTGTTTTATGGTGGTCTAAGATGGCCGATGTGATGATCCATTCTCCCGGTCCCCGGAAGAACAGATGGCCTATAGGATATAACACATTATAAAACAACAGAAAGTAATCATACATTGAACGTCAGAATGTAGATCATATTACATCATGGTTTCATCAGAGTTAATACACCCCATCGGATCCAAATATCAACCATAATAGCTGAAATAAGTAAATAGAAACACAGCAGAAATAAAGAAATCATGATAGGATGGAGTCTTAGACAGAGTCCAAAAGAACATCCTAATCCTACTCCTGCTCCCAATCCATAATCATCTTTCCTAGATAGCTTCCATACATAAATAGTCATAGCTTCCAAAAGTAATCCTAATTAATTACCTTCTTACTGGGTTGCCCGTGTGGAAATAAGGAAACCCGAGTTAGAAAAACAAATTACGAGTCAATCATGGGACTGGTTTGAGAAACTTTAAGTAGTTGTTATTAACCTTTATTTTAAAAGTAAGACATCTCACAGGACCATGTCGTATGACACGGAACGGGTTTTATCCACATGAATAGCAGTGCACAAAACTTCGTAATGCTTTTAAGAAAAATGAAACCTTTATAAGACTCAAGTCCCATCACACAATGCAGCACATACCGGAGGATAGAGTTTTACCTTATAATAGTCAAATTTGCTTGATACGTAAAACATTTTGATGATGATATTATTATTGATGTCTAAGTGTAGAAATCACTTTAGAAAATAAATGTATATATCTTAGCTCGCATAATGCCCCATCCCATTATGTTGGCAACATAGTTTACAATTGAAAACGCAAAGGCACTTATTGAAAATAAGATTCTATTAATGAACCAAGTCAAAGGATCTTCCTTAACCATTCGGAACATTCTAGCAAAAGTCCCAGGACTCACACACATGTGATCATTTGGATCGGCAAAGCTGAGCAGCACTAACAGGCTGATTGGAATCTTTCCTGAACATAACGTTCCTCGGTCGTATTTGACCATTCTCCGAGGCGCCTCATATATCATCCACATAAGTAAACCTGTCTGAGCTTCATAGCATGTCATTACTTTTCAGCTAGAAGGAAATGTTAGTCCTTATCTCTACAGTCCATCATCCTGCTTTCGGCTCATTCCGAGGTGTGAGGCCCTAAAGTCAACGTCCCACAAAGCTCTGCTTTTCAACAAAAGCTTTGATCTATTTGCCAGTAGCACTCAACATGCCACATTGTCAACTCGCAACATATAATAGGTGTCTATTAATATAAAACCCTCTGAGTACATAAGTCTCAGAGGAGGGTATTAAGCTAAGAGAATAAATTCTCTGCCACCAACCGATATAACATCAATAGAAACCAATTGGTTATGTTATAAAATACAACTTCATGCACACATCCATTTACAAGTTTGTTCTGGGTTCGAACGAAACCGAAGACACCTTGTTCCTCGTCCAATTAAGGAGAGATGACCTTGCACATCCGGACAATAAACAAGTATGTCCGGACTGCTGCCACTTTAACCTCTTAACAGGAGCCACCCATATTCAAGGCATCAACAAGCAGTCCATTCGATGTGAAGATTTCTGGTCTTCCACCGTCTTCGACTTTCAATTCATAGTATAATTATTCAAAATGGGTTGAACCCGATCTTTTCAAAATAATTAGCACCAAAACTAAATCCTTTATAAATTACTAACCCTCCAATTAAGTCTCCTTTAATTGAAAATCATTTCATAAGATTAAATCTTATTGCCACATTAGTTTAAGCTATTTAGGCTTCCAAAAATCATCTTTACAATTCTTTTAAACTTATAAAAAGGTTTACAAGGGTTAGATTCATTTATTATAATTTAGAATAATTTTTCCTTATTTCTAATCATTTAACAATAGTCCATTTGAATAAATTCTGAGTTTTGGGGCACTAATGGCCGTGGCACTCTTTTTATTCAAATTTGATGTAAACTTCTTTCAAAATCTAGCCGTTGGATTTCAAAACTCTACATATCATTTGAAAGGTATTTTTATTTCGGATCAAACGTTTTTCATTTCAGGAAAACCTTATGGTCGGAGCTCCCAGTATGTCAGTTTGAAGTCAATGGCAGAAATTCGCAAGCTACTGGTGCTCGACGAGTTCTATTCTGACCATACTTTGATTTATGTTATGAATTCAATCGAATTACTTATAAAATAATTTATTAATTATATAAAACATATATAATAATTTTCGAAAACTATATTTTCCATATTTCACTTCAAATTCAAATATTTAAATTAAATGGATATTATAATATTATTTTATTAATAAAATAATATTATTTTTCAAACTTCATTATTTTAAATTCAAATTTTCCTGACATCCATTATAAAAATATATAAGAAAGTTTTGAAAAGGAAATCTTTTTAAAACATTTCCCAGATACCATAACCGAACTTCACTTTTTCCCATTGCTATATATTTTAAAATAAAAACTTCGACAGGCCATAACCTGCTTTTAATTTGTCCAAATCCATTTCTTTCTTTTGCAAATGGTCATCGTAATGACTTAAACTTCACATCCATGAAAAATTGGATATCAAATTCAGATTTTTATTTTTCACCCATTATAATATTAATAAAATATTCATTAAAATTGTTTTAATGAACGAAGACTTAACCAATGAGCCAATAATCATACTTTTTGGCCATATTAACCAAGGTAATCACATACTACATTATCAACAACCATGATAACATCCATTCACACATAGCGTGGAATAATTCATAACTTATCAGCATTAAACCATTAACACTTACATGTTTTTGTCAATCAACAGATTAACCGCAATACACAATCATAAGCATTCAATACCAAATGGGGTTCATACCCATATTCAGTAACCAATATCTAGTTAATTTTCCATTTCAACATCCATTCAAGGTTTGAACCCATTATAATGTCAACATTTTCAGTTCTATGTATCATGTACTTAAGTGACAATATAAACATCACTTAAAAATCATATCTTTTCTACACCAAAAATTTCCAAATCATACCATGAACTCGTATTATCAACCAAATATTTTTATATAACTCATACGAGTTCACAAATATAATTAATAGTTAACTAGCCCTATTCAGTTCAATGTTTCTCACCTAGTATTTCACTCCTCCCAACTTTAATCGTAGGATATTCTGGCGATTCCGGAGAATTTTGGCAGCCTCTCGGCGTCACCGGAGTTTTCTGAAAATGAAACGGGAAGGGATTCGATGCTATGGGGTTTATAATTTAACTGGAGAATAAATGGCGCGTTATTTATTTGAAGAGCAAATAGGGAAGGATTTTAGGTAAACATGACTCGGATTTTTGGAGGTGGGTCCCGTGGGTCTTGGCTGCGCATGGTGGTGGGGCTGCATGGGGTCCACGCGGTGGGTTTGGGGTAGAGGAGGTTGGTTTACGGGTTTTAATGGGAGGGAGATGGGTTTTTGGAGGAATGAACGGGTATGGGGATTTTAAAGAAGAGGGGCCCCATGGGTTTGGGATAGACCAGAGGGGAGGAGGATCGACGGAGGGGGAAAGGGCTGGTGGACTCGACCGTAGGATGGGGGAGCTCAGTGGAGCAAAGGAGAGAGGGGAGAGGAAAGAATAAGGGAGAAGTAAAGTGATTTTAGGAAGGAGGAGGTCTTGGTTTTATAGACTTGGAGAGGTCATGAATCACTAAGGTGTTGGCATGAGATGGAAGAGGAGAAAGCACACTTTGGTGGCTTGGTTGGGTCATAACTCAAAGAAGAAACACTTCCCACTTAACTAGTTAAGTGTGAACACTTAACTTAATTCACGTTGAATCTACCTATGCGTTTACTACTCGTATGACCACCTACTGATTCCGATTGCTACAAAAAATTGAAATCCTTCTAGTTTATATAGATATGGTTCTAATGGAACTGGTCTCATCGAATTTCGAGTCCGTTTGCTCAAAAGGCTCCTGTTTGAGTTCAAGTTATTGATCGATTGACATTTTTATTTTGCATGGCCACATACTAACTTCGATTGGTACGAAATTTGAATTCTTACTGTAATTTAACATTTCGGATCCGATAAAAGTGGTTTTGTCGATTTCTGAGATCGTTTACATTTTGAAGTCATTGTTCAAAATTCGTGAACTACCGCTACGCGACAAGTTCTTCCTTCGGGACTTTTTGGAGCTGGAATATTTCCTTTGTCTAGGAGCTGTAGTTTTTCCTTCGTCTTGGAGTTTGTTGCTTGGTTTTAAGGGGTCTTTCATCTGATTATGGCCTACCTCTCTTGCTTCGTCTTTTTTCGCTATCGAGGGTTGCTTGTTGCCAGTTTTTTCAGATTCCTCGGTTGTTTATTTTTACTTTTTTTTTACAACTCTAGTGGTATTCTTTGTACGACTAGACTGTTTTTGTGCGTCACCGTAGAATGGCTATTTTCTTTTTGGTTGTATATATATTAGCTTTCCGGTTAAAAAAATCCCATCAAAAATAAGGACATGATGCAAATCCCTTAAATATTGAAGATTATTAATAATACTGTTAACCGGCCTTTTGGTCCAGTTCCCAAATGTACGCAAGACACGCTCGACTCAACATACCGCATGATATTACCGCCCGGAGGCGTCGCCAATATCATCGGGGGTCCAGTACCAGAAGACTCAAGTCTGGGCACTAGCAGTATGTCGCATCCCTCGAACGCGACTTCCATCAGTATCTGTCCGCATCCGAGCCGAAGGCGAGCCGTGCTCCGAGCCGAAGGCGAGCCGTCAAGCGGGTCCGGGCGCAGTGCTGGTGGGGGTCTGGGGCCCCACAGTCCCGGCGGCGATCGACAACCGGTCGAAACGATGGGCACCACCCGATTCATTCGATTTTCGCCAGCAAGTGTGTTGCCCAGAATCACCAGATCGACTCAAAAGTCAGGATTCAGCCAACGACTTTCGCGAGCCTCGCCGCTCCTCCAAACATTGCCAAACAAAGGCCTAGCAGCAAGTGTGAATTTTTGCACCTAGATGGTGCGAAAATTCACACCCAGCAGGTGCGAATTTTCGCACTCAGCATATGCGAAATTTTACACCCAGCAGGTGCGAAAATTCTGCTAGTGCGCGTAGCGGGTGCGAATTTCTTGCTAGTGCGCGTGGAAGGTGCGGAAATCTGCATGTGGTCCCCCGTTCTCACCTACTCCTACCTAATCCTACCTACCCCGACTCCTATAAATATCCCATGGCCTCACACTTCAAAGGGGGGATTTTTCTTCACTTGAGACCTTCCTAGAGCTTCATGAGCCCCATTAATGACATCTCCTATTTAAGGAAGAAGGATAATTAAATACTCTTTCTCCCAAATACTTAGCACATAACAACTATGAAAGTGAATGTAATGAGAATCTATGAGCATGGCTCTACCTTGTAATTCTTGAGTGATTAATAAAATTCCAACACCTTTCCAAAGTTGACGTAGGCCTAATCCGCGGCCGAACCACTATAAATTCTTGTGTCATTTACCGCTTTCTTCTACTTAGTCTTGCGACCGAATTAACTATTCCTAGTAATAGGAATCTTTGGTGTTTACGACATTTTTTACCGTCAACATTTGGTGCTTCCACTGAGAACACTCGGACTTCGCGCCTTTATCACACATTTTGATCTCGACTTCTGACGAGCTTAGGGTTCCTTGCTTAACCTTCCGCCGAGTCCGCTTACGATGAAAAAGTGATCAAAGAACGCAATGGTCGGCTCTTCAACCACAGCTGAGGCCGGGACATCCCAATAACCTCATCCCATGGACTTCCCGGCCACTAATGAAGACGCCCCTCCTATTGTGGACCCCGAAGCGCCCGCAACTCAAACTCAAATCCGCGCGCTTAATGAAAAATATGAGAACATGGTGGTCGAGCTAATCAAGCATTAAGGAACAACGCTCGACCCCGACCAACTGTCTCGGAAACTTCCTCTTCCGAGTTGAGGGCCTACATCAAAGGAGGAGATTTAGCCTCGTCAACGTCGCCGCCCGCACCAATGCCCTCGATAACGGCAACGACAATGGTCACGCCAATGGCAATAGGACCGGCAACGGCGACCAAACTACAGTCACATATAGCGAGGGGGCACAGTACCAAGACCGTTCTTGCTTGATCATCAATGACGGAAAAGGTCCTACTAACCAACCTCTTCCGCAACACAACCCGACGGCCCCTAATCAGGATATTGGGCCCGCTAATCCAACGGCCCACGTTCCTCCAGAACAGGAACCGCATCACCCAGCTCCACCTCACCGTCTACACGGGACCCAATTATAGATGTCGAGAACATGAAGGAAGATGATCCGGCATCCATCATAGAAGACGCCCTCGCAACAGAACTCCGGAACCTCACCAAAACCCATGGGTCCCAACGGCGGATCCGCATCCAACTTATCTTCCCGACATGGTCCGAAGGATTATAAGGGAATTTGCATGATTCATAGGAAGCGCACATTAGGCGCAACCCCTTCACAAGAAAGGTAAATGAAGCTGAGTGGTCGCGATGCTTCAGCATGTCACAGATGCCACTTTACGACGGCACCACTGATCCCTGTGCCTTCCTAAATCGATATGAATGGCAAATGGACTCGAGCCGCGGAAACAATCCGGTCAAATGCAAGTGCTTTCCGGTTTTCTTTTCAGGAACCGCTCTGTTATGGTTCTCTTGCCTCCCACTCAATTCCATTAACAACTTCGAACAGTTGGCGACAGAGTTGTTCAAGCAATTCAGAGTACACATCCCGACTCCAAAGAGTGCCCTCACCCTGTCTAATCTATACCAAGGGCCCACCGAGTCGCTCAAAAGCTACCTCTCCAGGTTCAACGTCCCCCTCACCGAGGTCGAGGATCCGGACCCTTGCATCATACTCTCCTAGTTAGCAAAAGGCGTCCTCCCTACTTCCGAATTCAGGGCATGGATCGATCGGAAGCAACCAAAAAGCCTTGATGCTTTCCATGAAAAGGCTACGAAATACTTATGTCAAGAAGAAGCGAGAAGAAACCGACTCTCCAGGGCCAGTCTTCCCAACAATCCACATGCGGATACCATCAATGACAATGTCAAGGGGAAACAGATTGGGGGGCTCTTCGGTAGAGACAAGGGGGCAAGTCCCCACAAACAAAGGCCAAATAACGGTAGGCAAGGCGGTCGCAACAATGGCCAAGTTCCTATGGAACCCAAGAAGCCCAACCCTCACTGGGCATACAAGACCTACACTCCGCTGAATGAAGACTTGGAAAAAATCTACTAAAAAACGTGCAACACGCTTCAATACAAGAAGCCACACAACAGGGAATCCACTAATCATGAGAGGAATACTGGCAAGTACTGTCGATACCACGACATGTACAGGTATAATACCAATGACTGTCGTCTACTCAAAGACACAATCGAAAAGCTTATCCGCGAGAAGCGCCTTGAGCAATACGTCCAAAAAGCATCATGACTCTCACCGGCATTAAGCAGAATTTTGGCAAAACCAAATGCTCACCCCGTTGGCCGAAATTGACGATGGTACCTCTCACCAGCCCCGAGCGGCAGAGGACCCGCTGGAGACAGATCTCCTTCCACTTGTGGACCCCGAAGTTCATACGACTCAAGCACAGATTCACACGCTTAATAAGAAATATGAGAATGCAACTCTCGCGCTGGGCGTTGAAGACTAACATCAACCTTATGCGCCAACTTGCTCATAACAACCTTATGCGCCAAGAAAGTCAACACATCCTCATTCTACTTCAGCTTGCTCATAACTGCGCCTGCTCGCGGCACACCGCATCGGAAGTTTCTTTTTTAGGAGCTGGGGGCCCACGTCGAGGAAGAAGGTTAAGCCTCATTAAAAACATCGTCGTCCGCTCCAACACTCGTGCAGCGACAGTAACGGCAACAGAGATGAGAGGATGATGAACCATCATCGCTTACGACCAAGGAACACAGTAACAAACCGGGTCCGAGTAACCAACCTTCTACTCGAAAGAGCCCAACTGTCGCCACTCACAACCAGAGTCCTACTCTTCCAGCAGCTCATCAAGCCAGAGTACTTCCGAACCAGGATGCACACCAGCTCGCCCAACCTCGATAGCCATACCAAAACCAGACCATCTGTGACATGAAAGAAAGCGAGCCGGATGTGTACAAAAAAGGACGTCGACAGAGTGGAACTCCCGAAATTCGTCAAAACTAATGGGTTCCATTAGAAAATCCCCCTCCGCCATATCTCCCCGATGTGGTCCGAATAATCATAAGAGATACAGGGAGAAATGCCAACCACTCCAGAGAAATCAACTTGAGGCGTAATCCCTTCACTAGGATCATGCACAAAGCCGAGTGGCCCCGACGCTTCAACACACCTCATGTAGCATTCTATGAAGGCATGACTGACCTCTAATCTCGACAATGTCAGAATCACTATCAGAAATGCAACGCGTTATACCGGACGTCCCTGACTTTGACGCTCAAGCCTCCGCTAGGCGGACTCAAACTGCTAGAGTCCAAACTTGACGCCTACGCTTCTAGCATCCAACTGGGCCCAAGTTCACTTCAACCGACTTCCACAGCATCATGTAATCGAAGTTAGAGACTTATGGATTGTCGAAGACCTTCCGTCTGGAAGGCGCGCTAGGCTCCAAAGTCCTAGATTAGAACATGACCTCTATAATGCGGCCGAAGCCCAACCTCTATTTATCGCCGGCACGATCCATGGAACCGTGAGGGAACCACGGGGGCACGCTTACGACGTCTATGAAACCAGTACAGGTCATGACCCATTCACGTAGGCCACCCTTAATACCGAATGGTGCAAGCGCTTCGACATATCGACACTCACCCCGTACTTAAAGAAGCCATGATTCCCGAATCTTCATTAGCCGCCACAAATGTCACATGGGTTCGATACATGATGCCTGGGCGGTAAATTGCAAGTGCTTCTCCGTCCTTGTCCAAGACAGCTCTATCTGGGTTCTCTCGACTTCCACCTTGAACTATCCCAACTCTCGATTAACTTGCCAAAAGATTGGTCCCGCAATCCAGGTTGCACATCACGACGCCCAAAGACATCCTCTCTGTCTTGAACATTTACCAAGGCACCCGTGAAAACTCTCAAAGGCTATCTCACAAGATCCCACACCGCCTTGGCTGAAGTCGAGAAACCTACTCCTCGGATCGCACTCATCCAGCTCACAAATGGCATACAACCTGATTCCGAACTTAGAGCACATGACCGATCAGAAGCAATCAAAGATTCAGGAAATATTCTGCATTAATGTCGGCTACTTCCTACGTCGAAATTTAGCCTAAAGGAATCATGTTGCTACCCTCAACATCCTGCCTCGTGACGACATTCAGATCTCCAACAACTCTAATTCTATCGCTCTACGCAATCTTGCTCGCACCAGCTACGTCGGAGGTAGTTGTAGCAATGGATGGAATCGTCTTCGAATCCCATCTTTCCGCAGCTATACTGCTCTTAGCAACACCCTCGAGAAAATCTATCTTGCAATCTACAACTTCCAACCATGCAAAAGGCCAAGACCTGAAAGTTCGACGAGCACACCAAGGGACTCTACAGGATATTGTTGGTTTTACAACATCCGCGGACACAACGCAAACATGTCTCGTCACTTGCAGAACGACCGCGAGAAATTCATCTGCAATGGGAACTCCGAGCTACTTAACACTCATTAAAGACTCCCACTACACGGGATCTCAGAGCCACTCGATGCTCATCGATGATTCTCACTACATGGGATCTTCGTTCCACTCGATGCTCATCGAGGATCCCTACTGCATGGGATCCCTGAGCTACCCAGCACTCATCAAAGATTCCCACTAAACAGGACCTTGACCGACAATTAATCCCTCAAGATTGTCCCCCCACCTCGTCAGGACCACCGCTTTCATGGCGTAGTTGACTTTATGTTGTTATCAGAGATAATAGTTTACAACTCCTCCCTGCCTCTGCCTCCCCTATTGGAAGCAGAACAGAAACTAAAAAAGAACTTTCTCCTATAAAAGCCACCCCCTTTTCGCTATGCCGTGGCCATTTTTTGTCCTCCATACGGCGCTCCCGACCTCCACCAATCAGTAGGGGGCACATTGGGAAGCATTACCGAGGGAACGTTCGGAAGAAAGCCCGAGGATTCCAGTTCTCTGTCATCCCCAAGACCGTCGTCTACGATACGATAATCCCCGAGATTACCATTGGAGATATCGGCCATCAACTCATTAACATCATCAACTCGTCCATAAAAAAAGAGGAGGCAATAGAAAAGATTCAATAGCATGATGAGGGCATACACATTAATGTTCAATGGTCAAAAAAATATGACCTCGATCGCAATTGCCGACGAAAATGTCTATTGGTAAAGGGTCGCAACCTTTCCAATAGTCGTTACCATTGCAATTCAAATAGAATCATCCACTCACGGATAGATGCCTCATTCCGGCCTATGTATATATAGGCCTTCCAAAAAAATATGAAATGAAAACGCAAAGCAAGGCCACTTCTCCAAGACACACCTCCTCTTTGATGTATCATAACCATCCTCCTCCAACTAATGCTCCAGCCACTTGGGGCACGACTGGAAGCCCAGCCAAGGGCCCGCGCGAGCGCACATCGACGGCCTTATCTTCATACGGGCCTTTCCTCCACCTACAGACCTCACTCCTCATTAGGAAGGCCCATACTCATACAACGAAAGCTCAGCGATGGAACTTTCAAACTCTCAACCATGGACGGAGCCGAACTCCCAAGGGCACGAAATAACTAACATCTTTACCTTTACTCTGCACATCTTAGTGTACAATTGATTCACCCCTTCCAATGATGTCTTGCTTTCCTGCAATTCAAGGCGTTATAAAGGCTACTACTACCAGAGTTGTCCTTAGAAATGATGTCCAGTTTCCTATCACCCTTCCATGTTTGCTCTGTGCATGACGTTCATGACATGTTTAATTAATCATGACAAACAACTTGCGTGCAAACATTCGATCGCCGCATCGGTGCCGCGAGCACGGGAGTCTGTACCGCCATCCGAACCTCGATCCAACATCGAGGCCAAACAACACTGGCTACGTCCGGCACCCCGAGCACGGGAGCCGGCAATGCTACTCGAGTCGCCGGCCTGCGGCGTGACCGATTATAAATAACCACTAACTCGAACCTCATCCCCGTGCCTAGATCGAGGATAAATCGTTCCGCGTCTAAGTCCAGGGGACTTGGCGCCGCCACCCAACGTCCGAATAAGAGTGATGAAAGTCTCTCTTCGCCGGTTACGGGTGTCGGTCGAATCTTGGCGCAGCACCAAGATCGACCTTAAATCATTTCTCCCCGAAGCTCTCAAGGCTTAGGTGCAGCCCATGGCCACGATCGGACCTTACGGGCTGATGATCCGAGCTTTTCTCCGGCGAATAAACGACGCCGATGGCATCCACCTGGAGGACCGCATAACACGACGCCCTACGCCTTCATTATACTTGGGATTAACTTCGGGCCACCCAAAACAGCAGGCGCACAGCCTGGTTTTGCAAACTACGGACTTCCTGAGCTGAGGGAAACTTACTGAAACAAGCGCTCTATCTCACCCCTCCGTAATAATTGACCTAGGGCACGGTACACAATCACACCCCTCTGGAATAATTGACTCAGAGCACGGTACACAATCGCTTTTTTCGTTAGGTGTAACGATAAGTATGCTTATGTAAGTACGGGACGCCTGAAAGCATAAGAAGAACATCCAAACACTTAACACAAATTGTGATCTTTACTAATTCATATTTCATTTCTACACACACCCCGAATAGACTACAGGTCTAACATTTCTTCTTTATGATGATAGGGAGTACATGAAAACCACACCATACCTTTAGGTACCAAAAGCGAGGGTCACACTCGCATATACTATCAGTCTACCTAACCCAAAGTATATATAATTCCTTTAACAATTACTGATGCTACTCATCCTTCTCTTTTCTTTTTTCTGTATAGGTTCGTCACTTGGCAGGTCACCACCAGTGATGGGACCCTTCCTTCCGGAACCGCTTCCTCCTCCTCTACTCTTTACAGGAGTAATGGATCCATGAGACATCGACGCGCGCCTCCCACTATCATCCTCGCCCCTTTTTGATGGGCATCATCGACGACTTTCCGTTTTCCTAGCCTACTTAGTGGCCCTCTCCTTCTCCGCCTCAATATCGACCTACTTCTTCGCCATTACAACGCAGATTTCTCCTTGGTATCCTGCCTAGCCTTTTCCCATACATCTTATATGGCACCCTCGTCTAGTCAGTCTTCCCTTCTGGTTGTTCTGACTTTGCCACCCGTCGGGCTTCCTGATCTTCCACCGTAGCTTGCATTACTTGCACACGTACATCAGCTACGACCGTCGCATGAGCACTTCGACTAACCACAACTTTTCCCCCTCCAAGGAGGCTCATATAAATATGGGATCCCGAAGCCATGGGTTCTTTTACTTCTTCAGAGTGTTCCCGCTGCAACTCCAACCGGGACTCGAACGCTTGAGGAAGCACGGGGGCAAAGCCTGGTGTCGCCTCCGCTCTAAGGGGGCTGTCCAGCAAAAGAAGAAGCTATTTGACTATTGATGGTTCATTGCTCACATCCTCTTTGGTTGGCATGTACTCGATCTAAGGGGCAGTCCCTCACCTATCTCTGCACCAACTTACTCATCGCAGAACCTGAGGAGGATCCCCATTAGCTTCCGCACTGGCATTTCCATCACCACAACCTTCGGGGCAACCGTTCTAGAGAGGAACATACACCTTGCCACAAGGATGATCCAGACCCAAAAGCTCTGGTCTCGGAAACTTCTATCCTTCCGCCAATACTATGCAGACCAGGCGTAGAAGCCCGAACCCAAGGGATAGAGGGAGCGATACAATCACCAGTTCCTCGAGGAACTGGAGAATTTAGACAAGTTCTCAGTACGCCAAATAAAAAATTCATACCTCGATGTAAGTTCTCGAGTTTCCACGATCGGTTCACTGGGTTCCCAAAGTCTGAACGCCTTGCCAGCAAGCTCATACTTAAACGCAACGCGAAGTTGACTCACACCCCTCGATGCAACAGCTTCCTACCTACAAGCGCATCAGAACATGGTGACGACGCCTAGTTTTAATAAATATGGCAGTGATTACCGGTAACCGTCAACACCATTCTCGGGTCGGAAAATGGTTATAACCTAATTAGGTTGGAACTAACGACTCAGCCGTATGTTTATATCTTATGTGCATATCCGAGTAGTCAGTCCGAATCAATCCATCCCCATAATCATTCGCCAACTAGTTGTGTTACGTTCAAACTTCAATTACAAACCAAACATGAAACATTGAGCAACGATCCGAACTTGCTAACTCGTCCCTGACGTCGAGAAGAATCTAGCAGATACTCGGGTTTGGGGGCATCCCCCTACCGAGTATCGCACCGGCCTGGCAATCTCAAGACCAGATCAGATCCCCTCCAGCTCCTGCGCTGGCGTCATCTTCACCACATCCCTTGGAGTTACCATCTTAAGAGCGCCTTCACCTCGCAATGAAGGCAATCCAGAGCCCGAGTCCAGGCCTTGGAGGCATTTCAGCTTTCCATCAGTGCCCAGACTCCACAAAAAGCAGACACTCCGGAACATGATGGCAGCCTTTAGCCTCAACAACTAACGCCATGGCCATCGCCAACCGCCAGCGCAATGCTTGAGTCAAGATGCAACTGCGTCGTGTTCGGGTCATTGATCGGATCCCGAGACTAAAAGCTCAACAATATGTCGACATCCTACACACGCATTCAAGCCGCCAGTCCAAGCAAGCCCAGTCTTTGAGAACCACGTCGCAAGACCGCACCTCATTGATCACTGTCTGCTCATCGGGCGCCATGCAAATGTTTAAGTTTACTAGCCCAAGTTGGAGCTAAGGCTAAGTCATCAGAGTGCGAAGTTACGTGTTGTGCTCCCTTGCACTGGCTAGATTATCATGTCCCTCAAACCAGCTTTGACCCCTCGAAAAACTAGGAGGGTTTGTTAAGTGTCCGGGATACGAAGCCCACTCCCGTATTCACACATACTTGGCGACCTTTATCCGAGTTCCTAATTCCGTTTCCCAAGATCCGCCGCTCCACGTTCTTGAGTGCCAAATCCGAAAGCCCTCTTACTTTCCATATCTTTCTTCCCTTCTCCCGAAAACCTAACAACAACCTTGAACATCCAAAGTATAAAAGAAGTATTTTGGTGTCCTCCATGCCTCAAGCTGATTTTCTGTCCGGAGAAGAGAAGAAAGAATGCAACTACCATCAGGGGATCGTTATACCCCGAATGAATGTTACGGGATTGGAATTCGGTATTTTACACCAAGCTATGATCATATTTCGAAGCTCCAGCTACCAAGTCAATCACGACTCAACGACCACTCGTGTGCTCACCAAATGCCCAATCATCAAAGTGCACGCGCTTAGCATTTGGGACTGACCTCGCCTCAAAGGAAAATCTACGTGACTATATGCCACGACATATGCCAAGTATTGTCCTAACAACGACATCTGCATATGCGAGTTGCCGAAACGTTGGTCAAGGGGACCAGCTTGGATCGATGAATAACTTTGGCTTCGTAAATCCAAGTGATCCAGCGAATACTCCATGCAATCAAGCTCCATCCCAACAATGTTTCAACAACCACTTAGGGCGATCGCGTGCCTTGGCCATGGCAATGACCATGCATACACGCTCTGGAAACCTCAATCGAGCAGACCGACTTGATTCAAATGCATGAACACAAGACTTAAGGGTTTAAATGTACACACCAAACGATCAACTCTCGATCCGAAAACTCCTTAAAAAGATCAATTGTGCGACTACCGGTCCATGGTAGGCAATTCACCTTCATATTACTCATTCCAACTCAGATCGCATTGCGTGACACCACGAGCAAACGTGTGAATGCATACGCGATTTAGACCCGACAGCGAACTGTTTGCACTTTGATGCAATCGAGAGTTGGCAACTAACAATCAACCTCCCTAACCTACAACAATTAGGTGCCTTGGGCAGGTTGGCACCTAAGTGGCAAGACTCAAGCGAGTCAAAGCACTTAACAAAGCCGGAGTCCTTAATTCATACTGATAGGTTTCAACAATGCGCCTCAAACACTCCGAAGAAGCGCACTCCCAGCACACAACTCAAGGAAAAGGTCACGACCGGTAACTAAGCATGCTACATAGATCTTCCTGTCCATCGCCATACATGTCTTACTTCAAAGCACGTCTCGTTCACAAAAGAAATACTTTGAGGAGGCAAATGTTAACCGGCCTTTTGGTCCGGTTCCCAAAAGTATGCAAGACACGCTCGACTCAACATACCGCATGATATTACAGCCCAGTGGCATCGTCAATATCATTTGGGGTCCAGTACCAGAAGACTCAAGTCTGGGCACTAGCAGGATGTCGCATCCCTTGAACGCGACCTCCATCAGTATCTGTCCGAATCCGAGCCAAATGCGAGCCGTCAAGCGGGTCCAGGCGCAGCGCCGGTGGGGGTCGGGCTCCACAGTCCCGACGGCGATCGACAACCGGTCAAAACGGTGGGCTCCGCATGATTCGTCCTATTTTCGTCAGCAAGTGTGTTGCACAGAATCACCAGATCGACTCAAAAGTCAGGATTTAGCCAATGACTTCCGCGAGCCTCTCCACTCCTCCAAACATTTCCAAACAAAGGTCTCGCAGCAGGTGCGAATTTTCACACCCAGCAGGTTCGAATTTTCGCAACCAGCAGGTGCGAAAATTCTGCTAGTGGGCATAGCGGGTGCGAATTTCCTACTAGTGCGCGTGGAAGGTGCAAAAATCTGCATGTGGTCCCCCGTTCTCACCTACTCCTACCTAATCCTACCTACCCCCAGTCCTATAAATATGCCATGGCCTCACACTTCAAAGGGGGTATTTTTCTTCACTTGAGACCTTCCTAGAGCTTCATGAGCCCTATTAATGGCATCTCCTATTTGAGGAAGAAGGAGAATTGAATACTCTTTCTCCCAAATACTTAGCACATTACAACTATGAAAGTGAATGTAATGAGAATCTATGAGCATGGCTCTACCTTGTAATTCTTGGGTGATTAATAAAATTCCAACACCTTTCCAAGTGGACGTAGGCCTAATCCACGGCCAAACCACTATAAATTCTTGTGTCATTTACCGCTTTCTTCTACTTAGTCTTGCGACCGAATTAACTATTCATAGTAATAGGAATCTTTGGTGTTTACGACATTTTTTGCCATCAACAAATACTATTAAGCATCTAAAACTTATCTACTCTACATAATTAGTTCATTTTTTTGGTATAATAGGATAATTTTTTAAAGTTCCATATTAAGGCCTATTTAAAATGTGGAAAAGCCTATTATTGAGAATTATACACTTAGTAATAGCTTACTGGTATGCATTATCTTTTTCTCTAGTAAGTTTTCATGTACTTTTTAAGTGATTCCCTCATGCTTAAAGACATAATGCCAGTTTATGTATATTTGTTTCCTTGAAAATTCTAAGGGGGTAGTTATGTAGAGTTAACGTAGTTTAGATTATTAATTTATGTGAATTGTGGATATGATGCTTTACTACAATTGTAACCGCTAGAGTTGTGTAGACACTCATATCTAGGGTTGTCAATGATACCCGAAAAATCTGAAATCCATGCACATCCATATCCAAAAAGTGAACAAATACCTGATATCCAAAAAAACGGATGCGGATGTGGGTATGTAGACATCCGCATCTGAAAATTATCTGTTCAGACTTTTTCAAAATTATAGCTTAAATTATATGAATTTTAGTACATTGAAAGATACAAATTTATTGTTTTATTAAGTTCGAAGTTCATATTTTATGCACAAAATACATGCTAACAACTCAAAATTATTATCATCATCATATTTGTTAATTTTCAACATTTTAACAACCAATGGGACAGTAAAATATTTATATTAAACTTAATTTTTCTCATTTATGTTTCTTAATTTATCGATTGTTAACGAATAGTATAATTATCCAATATTCGTCCGTATCCGCGAATAAAGTTATATGGGAAAATGATTTCAGATTAGGATACAGATATGGAACTATCTGTATCCGAAAGTATCCATTGATAATCCTACTCCTATCTCATTTTACCTTTTAATTGTTGATATGTATGCTGAAGTTAAAGCCATTGTGACACCCCACGTCCATTAACGTCACTCACAAAGGGAATGCATTAAGTTTCGTGATGCATTATAGGTAAACAGGCATAGAATATTACATGACAGATATAAATAAGATAGCAACGGAAATTTAAATTTTTATTTCAAACACAAATCATACATCATGGTCCAAAATACCATAAGTCACAAAAACCATTACAACAATGTAACTTCTGCCTTTTACCATCAGAGTGCATAAATACTTAAAAGAAAACTAATTCCCCAAATAAAAGAGACAAAGCCATAGTAGAGATAAGAACTTGAGCCATACTTCGATAGCAGCTCTAACAAGATGATATCTGAGTCCTGACTAAGCCTGAGTGTTTCCTCCCTGAGAACCTAGGGGGGAGGGAACGGAAGAAAGAAGAGGAAACAAAAGGGTCAGACATAAAGTCTGGCGAGTCTAGTTACTTTAGCAAGTAATTAAATAAAAGTAGCATGACATGCACATAAAGTGGATAAGAGAGACCACTACATAAATGGTAGGTGTAACAAGGTAGACATGATAAGGTGTATACGCTTCTCTAATGATTATCTGCACTATTACTAGTATAACCAGAATGAGATGATACCTTCCACTATAAGGGGGTAGACTTAGGAATACGTCCAAATGTATACTATCTACTACCGTAATCGATCGGCTTCCTAATCCGCGTAGATACTCTGTGTCGGTCCCACCGTAGGATGTGTCACGTCCTAAAGTGGAAACCCCTCATTGATATGTGCAACCCCATATCTACAGGTGTCACGGTCGTCTTATCCCCTTCTGCCCGGCTCATGCACGCACATGGCCCGGTCGGTTTGCTCCACCCACACCGTCCTCCACGTTTGGATCTCTTACAATCAGTCCAGTAAGCACGCCCCTGTTTTGATCCTACTCCGAGTTACTGATGAAACGGATCCCACACAATATTGTACAAGCTCTCCCCCTTGTCTTGTATTCCCACTAGGTTTTCTTTGGCTATGTGTACCACTAGGTTTCTTTAATTACATAACCCTATTATTTCTACAAGTTATGCTTACCTTAAAAGGTGTCTTTAATTACATAACTTTATTATTCCAACCGGTCATGAATACCATTAGGTGTCTTTAATTACATAACCTTATCGGGTTAAGTTTGTGGGCCTATATGTAAATATTACCCACCCCCTCCAGACTTGCTTAACCCATCCACTATCCAACCAATTTTACTTAACCCTAACTTTAGTTCACAATCATACAATCCCTATGGATTAGATTGGGTTAAGCAGTCTAATTTATTGCCATGTCCATTTATGGTTTGTAATGGGCTAGACCTCCCACATTAGTCCTACAACTTGTGGATGCTGGATATGCCGGTTGGGTCCGGGCAGTATTATTCCACAAGTTGGACCTAACCTCGTGTCATAGCCTGATTCGTATTTGCGCACTTAGACCTCCCACATTAGGTACAACGTTAGTGGCTGCTGGATATGCCGGTTGAGTCCGGGCAGACTTCCACGACTAATGCAACCTAACCTCATATCATAAGTGGAATTACAATCCCTAATTGTAATACTAGGCATTCTTTATTAACTAATCAATTAATTAAACCTATGCCCTTATAGGTGTTAATGCCCATTTTACCCAACAATTTGAATTAGATGTCCAATGATGTTTATATTCAAATTATGCCAATATTAACCTTTTTCCCCCGTTCCTTAACCAGCGACTCACAAAATTGGCGGCATGCCTAGGCTAGACAATAGCCTAGTCATAAACGATAATAAGGAAAATAATAGGAATATAACCAAACTGATTGTTTTAACATAACTTAGCATAAACATAAACTAGCATGGTGATAAGGTGGACATATGAGCATAAATCTGATGAACTTGTAGCAATTACTAGTTCTAACATAACTATGATGTCATAGTGAGCATTATAAGATCTAAATTAACCATTTAAATGTACTATTTCTACCATCACTATGATGTCATAGTGAGCATAATAAGATCTAAATTAACCATTTAGATGTCCAACTATCCAGATCTAACATAATAGGCACAAAATGATAAACTAGATCTAATTAACAAATTAAATGTCCACACAATTTAGATCCAATAGTTTAAAAGTAGATCTACACAATTAAGGTTTAAGATTCACATCATAGAATGCCACAAAAGTTACAACATATCCAACAAGACTGAGATTTAGATACAGATCCTAACCAATTTAGAATTTCATATAATCAGAATTTACAATGGATCTGATATAATCTAGGCGTATGAACAAGTCCAAGTCATAGTCATGTCATATTTACTTTTAAATATTCAAATCTAAAAGCAACTAGAAACTCACAGTGTTAGGATTAGAAAATAGAACTAGAAAAGATTGGATCTTGAATCTCCAATTGATTTGCTTTAGTTGAAGAAGATAACGGATCAAGATCAGTTCAGATACCGGCAGAGTTTGGCCACCATGAATTCTCAATGAAGAAAACAAGAGAATTGACCACGTATATATAGCTGCCAGACCCTCTGAAACCGAATGCCACGTCAGCCCTAGGGGTGTCGAAACCCCTATGGGTGGGTCGACCCCGGTGTCGACACCCCTCAAGAAGGGTCGATCCCCTAGAGTGAGAAATTTGTCGCCTTCTCGAATTTTGATTTTTTTTGAATGGTTTTAGATAGGGTATGACTCATATCTGACTCATATGTGACTCATGTGTATATATAAAATTCTTCTGCGCGTATACAAACTTAAAACCCTCATACCTTCTTCATACGGTGTCCGTTTTACGCAAACCAAATGTCTGTCTTGACCAGAATTTCGAGATGGACGTAATGGCGCAGTCCATTTTCCTTAATTCTGAATAATTAATTAATTATTATTTATCCTCTTTTAGTGTCAATAGAAATTCGGGTGTTACATTCTCCCATACTCAAAAGATTTTGTCCCCGAAATCTCTAAGTTGAGAAGAATGCATATCCTACCATCCTTCACCGATCTACTCATCCATCAATCACTGGCATCCATTATCCTTAAAGGCTTCTAATGCTTATATGAATATATGCAAGGGTATGTGTATATGTCCCAATACTAATGTGAAGATCAGGCGGTCTACTGATTCAGTTGACCTCCTTAATGCAATGTATGTTAGTGCCTTGAATCCAATATGTATGCAAATTAACCTATTATAACATGTAAGTTCTATATGTGTGCACACTCATTCGTCCAAATGCAACATCCATATGGTAATATATCCATTTCCATCCATAAAAGAAAAGAAAATGCACACACATCCATATGCAATATGAGAGTGATTGAGCCGATCTAGTGCCTAATGTGTGTGTATATGCATCCACAGGCAGCCACTAGCAAACACTTGCATCCATCAAACATAACATGTCTCAAACACATGTTTACATCCATAGGGTTCCTATCTAAAGTTCGAAAATACTATGGATAAAATGTATTCAAATGATAGAAACAAGCACAAAAAAACTTTAGAATAAGGAGTTAACAACATACCCTCAAAAAGGAAAGGGTATAAAGCACGAATCTTATCTTCGGTCTCCTAAGTCGCATCCTCTGGGTTATCTCCCCATTGAACCTTTAGCAACTTGATCTCTTTATTACATAGCTTCTTAACTTCTGATCCAAGGATACGGGAAGGAGCTCGCCTGACTGTCACCTCTTGTTCCACTTCTACCTCTTCCAATACACTCGACTCAACAACTTTCGCGGTGTCATGCAAACACTTTCGTAGATGAGAAACGTGGACAACGTCATGAATACCAGATATATTTTCTGGGAGCTTTACTCTATAGGCCATTTGGCCAATCCTCTCAGTTATGGGAAATGGTCCCACAAACCTAGGTGCCAACTTCCCTACTGATCCAAAGTAAACCACATTTCTCAGAGGGGATACTTTAATAAAAACCAAGTCTCCCAATTCAAATTCGATGTCAGTCCTCCTCTTGTCTGCATAGGATTTCTGCCTATCTTGAGCTGTCTTCATCCACCGTCGAATAAGGTCAATCTTTTCGGACGTTTCCCTAACCATATCTGGTCCAAGTAATAATCTTTCTGTAGATTCCCACCAACAAGTTGGTGATCTACAGGGTCGTCCGTACAATACTTCGAAGGTTGCCATGCCGATGCTAGATTGATAACGGTTGTTATAGGCAAACTCTACTAAAGGAAGGTGCTCTTCCCAAGTCCCTCCGAAGTCTAGAATACACAGCCTCAAAAGATCCTCTAGAATTCTGTTCACCCTCTCCGTTTGTCCATCGGTTTGAGGATGATAAGCGGTGCTCAAACATAACTGCGTACCTAATGCTTCTTGCAAGCTCCTCCAAAATTCACTGGTGAAGATGGGGTCACGATCGCTCACAATTCTAGAAGGTACTCCATGAAGACGAACTATCTCACAAACATAAATTGCTGCCAACCATGATGTCGTCCTTTTACTCTTAACTAGAATAAAGTGGGCTCACTTAGTGAGTCTATCTACCACAACTTGGATACTGGTGTTGTCTTTCTTCGATCTAGGAAAACCATCTATGAAATCCATAGAGACGCTCTCCCATTTCCACTGAGGAACCTCCAAAGGATGAAGTAAACCACCGGGATTCTTTTCCTCATCTTTAACTTGCTGGCAAACTAAACATTGAGAAATGGACTTTGCCACATCTTTCTTCATCCCAACCCAAAAGAAAACCCTTTTTATGTCTCTGTACATCTTATCACCTCCTGGATGAATAATCATCTTAGAATGGGGGGCTTCTTCTAAGAATGCCTTGATCAAGCTTCCAGTTTGAGGGACGCAGAGTCTTCCATCTCATCGCAACCACCCCTTTTCATCTATGGCATGTCTATTGAGGTGACTAGAAGTCTCCCATTTTCTGAGCCTTTCCATGATGTCCAAAATCTGTGGGTCACCTTGTTGCGAAGCTCCTATCTGATCCATAAGAGTTGGTCGTATCTCCAAGTATGCAAACAAATCAGGCAAAATCTCGACGGAGGGTCTAAAATCAAAAGTTGATATGAACTCCAAGCTCTTCCTCTCCACAAACAGAGGACTCAAGGCCATCCTCTGCCTACTTAGCGCATCTGCCACCACATTACCCTTGCCAAGGGTATAAGCAATCTCAAAATCGTAAGAAGCAAGGAACTCCATCCACCGTTGTTGCCTTAAATTGAGATCCTTCTGCGAGAACAGATACTTGCACTACTACAAAACAGCTCAGTTGCTTCGGTTATTTATCCCCTGTTGCTTCAGTTCTAGAACCGAAGCAACTGCAGTAGACGCAACAGACCAAAATCTGTTGCTTCGAACAAACAACCGAAGCAAATATTTTTTTGTTGCTTCGGTTATTTTCCATTGTTGCTTCGGTTTAACATCAGAAGCAAGAAATTGATTTTTTTGATATGGAATTTATGGCTTTAGAAATAGTTTTTTTTTCTTCTGATTTTGTCTCAACTGAAGCAAAAAACTCCTCTTAATGGTATGCTAATTCTACCCAATATCACCATTATATCAATTTTATTTGCATACCTTATGCTGTTAAGCATAATACAAACTGCATTTTTGTAAATATACTACAGAAAGTAATTGAAGCAACAAATTTATTCTCATAACAATTTTATTATGTAAAATGAAAATTTATCATGCTTAGATAATTTCTGTACAACTGTCATTAGAAAAATATTTTAAAATTACAAAATTCACATAGGCAAACTGCCTACATACTGCTGAATTAAAGATGATAGTTTACAAAGGTATAGATCGAAATAAACACAATGAGATTTAGCTATAAAATTAATAATTAGCACATATGATTTAATTCCACCCGAAGTGCTCTATTTGGCCATCAAGATGAAGTGCATGCTGATTACATGAAACCCAGATTGATATCCAAAATAGATTCTTTAGCATTTATCTTCTACGTGAAGATCCACCTGCAACAAGCACATATAATAAAGGAAGCTTTTATACTGGTAAGACAGTCAATATAAACAACAATCAACAATATACCTTAAGATATCAATTTCGTTCTCAGATTGGTCCAAAACAATATACTATAGGCCTGCAATTACTATGCCTCGATATACAACATTATATTTCAAAAAATGTAGTGTTTATTATATAACAGTTTTAATTTGAAGAACAACAAGTAAAAAGATACCCGTCCCCCGTAATTTGAACAGCAATACAAATGTTAAAAACGAAAATTGTTACCTGTCTCCCATTATCAAGAAGATAAGTAATTTTTTTCTATGTTTCGCTGTCAAAAACAAAAAGAGGAAACGAAATGCAAATACGAATGTCTGCAATCACTTAAAATTTCCATTATCAAGAACAAGAACACAATTTGAAGAACAACAATAGGAAGTAAAAAATGTAGCGTTTATTACTTTGCTGAGAAACTGACTTTAACCAGCAATTTTATAAAACTTGTAGTAAAATTTACCTATCTCCCATCATCAATAACAGCGGGTTAAAGTCGGAGAAAACGGGTATCGAAGAAGACGGGTTTGATACAAAAGCGGTCGGGTTTGATTTTCGTCTGAGCTAGGGGAGGCGAAGGGTATCGGAGAATACGGGTTCGATGCAAAAGCGGTTGGGTTTGATTTTTGACTCAACTAGGGGAGGCGAATGGCATCGGAGAAGACGTGTAGATGGGAGGGAACGGAAATGAGAAATTGGAATCGTATATGGGAACGATGAGAAGAGGGGCGACAACCTTCTAGATCCATCATTGTATCTGTATCAAATTTGTAAACAAAGAAAAATTGGGAGAGAAGAAGCGAAAAGGAAGATGTACTGGCGGCGCATGATCTGCTAGGGTTTAAGACAAGAGTTAAAATAAAGGAAAATAATAGCGGGAAAACGAAAAAATAAGAGGGAAACAAGGCTTGGTGTCATACGCAGCCTTTTAAGGAAAAGGCTAGACGTGATATTACTTTTAACTGAAACTTGTTGGTTGCGGTTTAAGATGAAATCATATTACTTTTGTTTTAAGTCTTTTTATTGCTTTCTCCATATTCCAAAACTATTTGATTTTTTAAATTTATCAAAGAAAATTAAATTAAATTAGTTTTACAAACTTAAATTTGAAATTTTGAGTGACATATTCCATGAATGCTTTATATAGTCATGTTATTAATGTTACGAAAGAAAATTGCAATAAGGTAAGTAAATTACAATGTTAAATAGTAAATATTAGTTCTTAAGTATTACTATTGCTTATTTATTAAATATTTTTCTTCAGTATTGATTATTAATAAATATTAACTTTCTAGCCATCATGGTTAAATAGTAATTATTTAAAGTTAGTTATTAAATACCAAATATCACCTTATATTTATTCTATTTTATTATTAGTTATTAATTATTAGTCTGAATTATTATATGATTATCCATAACTAAATTTTTTTAATAGTAACTATTTATTAACAATTAAAATTAATAACTAGATATTACTTTAATATTATTATTTAATATTACCTATCGATTAAATATATAATTCTAAACAATAGTGATTAATTACTTAATAGTGATTACTTAGTATTAATTACTCTGAATTATATTTATTAATTATTATATGTGACTAATGTATATTAAATATAGTTTGCTAATTATTATTAATTAACAATAATGATTTATTCAAAATAAAATATAATTACTAATTATTGATAATAAATAATAAATATAAAGTATTTATAAGTGATCGTTAATAGTAATAATAAATTATAAAAAGTGAGGTGTATTAATTTCCATAATTTTTCTAATTTTTTGGTAATCATTAATTATTTTAGAAAATTACAAAATTATAAGTTTAAATTTTAAATATAATTATTACTAATAATTGTAAAATAATGAATTCTAGATGTTACATCTCATTTATTAATATTTCTTATAAATTATGAACTATGATAAATCTTTAAATATAAAACATGCTTGTTGATAAAAATAATAACTATTAATTATACATTATTTATTGATAATCATCAATTACAAATAGTGACATATATGATTATTTATATTTCGTTTGCTTCGATTTAAATAATTTTTAATTGCTTTGGTTCTTTAAGGAACCAATGGAACTAACACTATTGCTTTGGTGCATTTGCTTCGGCCCTTCAGAAACCGAAGCAAATAGCACCCATTTGCTTTAGTGCATTTGCTTCGGTTCTTAGGAAATAGATGCAAAAAACACTATGTGCTTCGATTGCATGGATAACCGAAGCAAATAACATTATTTGCTTCAGTGCATTTGCTTCGGTTGTTAACAAAGCCGAAGCAAATTATATTATTTGCTTCGGTTGTAAGCACAACTGAAGTAAATAACACTATTAGCTTCAGTGCATTTGCTTCGGTTGCTTAGACAACAGAAGCAAATGATACTATTTGCTTCTATTGTGAGTACAACTGAAGCAAATGAGGCGATGCAACAGACTTATTTTGCAGTAGTGTTGAGAGATTTATGATCGGTGTATAACTCGAACTTCTCTCCAAGTAAATAATGGCGCCACGTCTTAAGCGCGAATACTATGGCAGCTAGCTCTAGATCATGGGTGGGGTAGTACTTCTCATGAACGCTTAACTGTCTACCCCCATACACACTACTTTCACTTCTTGCATCAGAACCGCACCAAGCCCTGTACCACATGCATAAATGTAAACGGTAAACACCTTACTTCCATCAGGCAAGGTCAAGACTGGGGCTATTGTCAGAGCCCTCTTTAGTCGTTGGAAACCAATGTCACAATCTATATCCCATGAAAACGCCAAATTCTTCTTTGTCAGCCTGGTGAATGGGGCTGATATCTTTGCGAAGCCTTTAATGAACTTCCTATAATATCCTACCAACCCAAGGAAGCTTCTCAGCTCGGTTGCATTTTTAGGAATCTGCCAATCTTACACTACAACCACCTTTGCGGGATCTATAGCTATCCCTTCTTTGGAGACCACATGCCCTAAGAATCTCACCTCCTTTCTCCTAAAATGGCATTTGAAGAACTTTGCCTTAAGCTGGTGGTCACGGAGAGTTTGCAAAAATTCTCTCAAATGTTGGGCATGCTCTTCTTCGCTTTTGGAGAAGATCAAGATATCATCAATAAAAACCACAATAATTTTTTTTAGAAACTCCCGAAACACCCTACTAATCAAATCAACAAAATAGGCGGGTGCATTCGTCAGCCTAAAAGGCATAACTAACCATTCAAAGAAACCATCCGGAGTCCTAAAAGCTGGCTTATCTATGTTGTCCTCAGCCACCCTCAACTGATGAAACCCCGTGGCCAAGTCTAACTAAGAAAATACCGAGGCACCAGCAAGCTGATCAAATAAATCATCAATCCTCCGGAGCGGGTGCCTATTCTTCTTGGTGAGTTTATTCAACTCCCTATAGTCAACACACAAACGAAGCGAACCATCGCCGTAGTTACGAATACTACTGGAGCACCCCATTCAGATATGCTACGTCTGATAAACCCCTTCTCAAGTAGCTCCCCTACTTGCTTACTCAACTCCCTCCTTTCCCTTGGAGCCATATTGCGCACTGGTAATGCAACTGGCTTTGGATTGTCCACCAGATATATACGGAAATCGATTTCGCTCCTCGAAGGTAAGCCCCGTACATCAAAAATATCAAAATAGTCCCGCACTACTGGAATAGATTGCAGATTATCATTAGATGGATCAAGAGACTCTAGGAAACTAAGCATAACTGACCCTTGTGGGTCACAAGAAATCTTGAGGGTCCTTCCATGACAAGTCAGAAGTCTAACGACCCTCCTCTCACAATCTAGAATGGCACCATACGTGGTAAGCCAATCCATTCCTAAAATCAACCCATAGCCCATAAACTCGAGCACATACGCATCGCATTCAAACTCGACGCCTAACACAGATATTTTCAAACCCCGACAAATCATAGATAAATGAGCCGAACCACTAATGGGGTTTGAAACAACTATGGGATCCATTACCATACTAGTAACTAATTGCAGAGATTCAACCACAAAACTAGATATAAATGAAAGTGAAGCACCAGAATCAAAAAGTGTTCTAATAGGATGGTTTGAAAGAGAAATTAAACCCTCCATAGAAATTTTTCTACCTCTATCAGAAGCACTGACCACGAGAGCATGCACCTTCCCTCCAGAAGTTCCTACCCTTTGACCTTGTCCATGCGATCCCTGTTTCTTCGGGCACTCCCTAGTAAAGTGTCCAACCTCTCCACAAAGGTAGCAAGAGTTCTTCCTTCGCTTACAGTCTTCGACCAAGTGACCCTCTTTCCCACAATTGTGACATTTTCTCTTATCCTTGCCCTTGCTATTCTTTCCACCTTTCGTCTGTTCTTGTTGTTGCCCCTTCTTGGGCCATACCTTCTTATTTTGCGATGTTTCCTCAGCCTTTACTTCCTTCCTTTCTCCCTTGTCTTCCTCATGCATTAGGGCCACATCGACAAGCTTTTCAAAATTGGCTCCCATTGGGATATGGAACATGGCTAACCCATGAAGGGGTTTATTCAGCCCTTTAACAAATCGCAAAGCCCTTTTGTGCGGCGTATCCACCATCTCTAACCCGAGTATTGCTAGCTGGTTGAATTTGTTCACATACTCTTTCACCGTCAAGTTTCCTTGCTTGAGTGCTAAGAATCTCTCCATCTACATGCTTCTTTCATCTTGGGAGAGAAATTTCATTTCAAATCTTTGTCTAAAATCTTCCCAAGTTTCCACCGGACGTCCAGCTCCCACCAAAATGAGGCTTCGTCTTTAAGTAGCCAGGCGGCTAACTGAACCTTCCTTCTATCCTCTACTTCAAAGATTACGAACAAGTCCTCTATCTCCTTTAGCCAATTACGCGCTTCTATGAATGTCTCGTTCCCATGGAATGGCTTCCCTCCCATAGCACGAAAGTCTTTGCAGATCTTAGCGAAATCATCTGCCCTTGGAGGGGGAGGAGGAGGAATGACTGGTGCAGCTGCGGGAGGAACGTTTCCTTGGCCTTCGGCTGGTGCCGTGGGCTCCAAATACCTATGTAACCATTTGGGTATCGTGACGCCCTCTGGGATATTAGGAATGTTTTGTTCCCAAGACATGCTGAAAAAGGAAAAGGAAGAGATTTAGACAAAGGACCGAAGGATATTACATATGGCTTTTTGGGGAATGTCTTTCAAAACAGAACTTTTCTTTTTGAAAATGCTTTCTTTTAAAACCTTTTTGAAAATAATTTTCAAAAACTTTATCCAATCTGGTAAACTTCAGCTCTGATACCAAGTGTGACATCCCACGTCCGTAAATGTCACTCACAAAGGGAATGCATTAAGTTTCATGAAGCGTTATAGGTAAACAGACATGGAATATTACAAGACAGATATAAATAAGATAGCAGCGGAAATTCAAATTTTTATTTCAAACACAAATCATACATCGTGGTCCAAAATAACATAAGTCATAAAAACCATTACAACAATGTAACTTCTGTCTTTTACCATCAAAGTACATAAATACTTAAAAGAAAACTTAATTCCCCAAATAAAAGAGACAAACCCATAGTAGAGATAAGAACTTGAGCCATACTTCGAAAGCAACTCTAACAAGATGATATCTGAGTCCTGACTAAGCCTAAGTGTTTCCTCCATGAGAACCTGGGGGGAACGGAAGAAAGAAGAGGAAACAAAAGGGTCAGACATAAAGTCTGGCGAGTCTAGTTACTTTTAGCAAGTAAATAAATAAAAGTAGCAGGACAGGCATATAAAGTAGATAAGAGAGAACACTACATAAATGGTAGGTGTAACAAAGTAGACATGATAAGGTGTATACACTTCTCTAATGATTACTATGCACTATTACAAGTATAACCAGAATGAGATGATCCCTTCCACTATAAGGTGGTAGACATAGGCATACGTCCAAATATATCTTATCTACTACCCTAATCGATCGGCTTCCTAATCCACGTAGATACTTTGTGCTGGCCCCACCGTAGGATGTATCACGTCCTAAAGTGGAAACCCCTCGCTGATGTACACAGCCTCATATCTAAGGTGTCACATACGTCTTATCCCCTTCTGCCCGGCTCATGCATGCACATGGCCCGGTCGGTTTGCGCCGCCTACACCGTCCTCCACGTTTGGATATCTTACAATCTATCCAGTAAGCGTGCCCCTTCTCCGACCCAGTACAGAGTACATGTTTTGATACCTACTCCGGGTTACGTGATGAAACAAATCCCACACAATATGATGCAAGCTCTCCCCCATGTCTTGTATCCCCACCAGGTTTTCTTTGGCTATGTATACGACTAGGTGTCTTTAATTACATAACCCTATTATTTCTACAAGTTATGCTTACCTTAAAAGGTGTCTTTAATTACAGAACTTTATTATTCCAACCGGTCATGTATACCACTAGATGTCGTTAATTACTTAACCTTATCAGGTTAAGTTTGTGGGCCTATATGTAAATATTACCCACCCCCTCTAGACTTGTTTAACCCATCCACTATCCAACCAATTTTACTTAACCCTAACTTTAGTTCACAATCATACAATCCCTATGGATTAGATTTGGTTAAGTATTCCAATTTATTACCATGTCCATTTATGGTTTATAATGGGCTAGACCTCCCACATTAGTCCTACAACTTGTGGATGCTGGATATGCCGGTCGGGTCCGGGCAATCTTATTCCACAAGTTGGACCTAAGCTCGTGTCATAGCCCGATTCGTATTTGCGCACTTAGACCTCCCACATTAGGTTCAACATTAGTGGTGGCTTGATATGTTGGTCGGGTCCGGGCAGACTTCCACCGCTAATGCAACATAACCTCGTGTCATAAGTGCAATTACAATCCCTAATTGTAATCCTAGGCATTCATTATTAACTAATCAAACATATGCCCTTATAGGTGTTAATGCCCATTTTACCCAACAATTTGAATTACATGTCCAATGATGTTTATATTCAAATTATGCCAATATTAACCTTTTTTCCCCGTTCCTTAACTAGCGCACTCACAAAATTGGCAGCATGCCTAGGCTAGACAATAGCCTAGTCATAAACGATAATAGGGAAAATAATAGGAATATAACCAAAGTGATTGTTTTAACATAACTTGGCATAAACATAAACTAAAATGGTGATAAGGTGGACATATGAGCATAAATCTGATGAACTTCTAGCAATTACTAGTTCTAACATAACTATGATGTCATAGTGAGCATAATAAGATCTAAATTAACCATTTAGATGTACTAGTTCTAACATAACTATGATGTCATGGTGAGTATAATAAGATCTAAATTAACCATTTAGATGTCCAACTATTCAGATCTAACATAATAGGCACAAAATGATAAATTATATCTGATTAACAAATTAAATGTCCATAAAATTTAGATCCAATAGTTTAAAAGAAGATCTACACAATTAAGGTTTAAGATTCACATCATAGAATGCAATAAAAGTTACAACAGATCCAACAAGATAGGGACTTAGATCCAGATCCTAACCAATTTAGAATGTCATATAATCAGAATTTACAATGGATCTGATATAATCTAGGCATATGAACAAGTCCAAGTCGTAGTCGTGTCATATTTACTTTTAAATATTCAAATCTAAAAGCAACTAGAAACTCACAGTGTTAGGATTAGAAAATAGAACTAGAAAAGATTGGATCATGAATCTCCAATTGATTTGCTTTAGTTGAAGAAGATAACGGATCCAGATCGATTCAGATACCAGTAGAGTTTGGCCACCAAGAATTCTCAGTGAAGAAAACAAGAGAAATGATCACGTATATATAGCTGCCAGACCCTCTGAAACTGACTGCCACGTCAGCCCTAGGGGTGTCGACACCCCTGTAGGTGGGTCGACCCCGGTGTCGACACCCCTTAAGGGGGGTCGACCCCTAGAGTGGGAAATTTGCCGCCTTCTTGAATTTTGATGTTTTTGAACGGTTTTAAATAGGGTCTGACTCATATCTGACTCATACGTGACTCATGTGTATATATAAAATTCTTCAGCGCATATACAAACTTAAAACCCTCATAACTTCTTCATACGGTGTCCGTTTTACGCGAATCAAATGTCTATCTTGACCAAAATTTCGAGATGAACGCAATGGCGCCGTCCGTTTTCCTTAATTATGAATATTAAATTAATTATTATTTATTTTATCCTCTTTTAGTGTCATTAGAAATTCGGGGTGTTACAGCCATACACGGGAAGACGGTTGTAGGGCTTTAGTTTTGCAAAACCTAACAGAGTATAAAATTATTATGCAAACTTACTATTCTAACATTACCCAAGTCATAGAGTGGTAATGTTAGATTGAAATAATTATATTTGAAGACAGATAATGGTGAAAATAGTTATAAAACAAAAAAAACAAGGTAACCAAAATACAAGATTTCACCAAGCAACCATTTATATTACTTATAAAAACAGTTATTTATGAGTAATCAACCAAATGAAGATAAACAAAACTTGTACAATTCCAAGATGGTGGAACCAACTGATATATTACATAATTAAAAAAATAGTTTAGTTTTCGTTAATCTTAGTTAAATATCAATTGGTTTAATAGATTTAAGAATATATTAGTGGGAAGAAAAACCAAAATAACATCAAAGAGATTTTAGAGATATGTTACAAGCATGTTGGTTATTTTGTCACTTCACGTAATTTGTTTAGAGAGCTTATAGTAGATAAATCTTCATGATGGTTGGTTTGATAAAAATAGAAACAATGACGTATCTGAGAATACGACTTGATCTCTATGACAACGACTTCTTATTGTTTGTAGAGTAAAAAAAAAGAAGGGAGGAACACCAAATTTGATCTCTATGATGGTTCATGTTTCTGACCGGGGTCTTCACCTTGATGATGTTGGAGGGAACGATATAGATCATGAAAGGAGCTCAGGTCAAATGTAGACCGGTGTCTATTGGTAAAATTAGGCAGTGGTTTTCATGTTGATGATGATCAAGGGATCGATAGAGATTAAGTGATGACCTCAGATCAAGTGATAGATGGGTGTCGATTTGGAAAATCCACAGAGACAAATCTGTGATCATTTGGCATAACAAATATTTTTAGATCTTTTTTTGTGTGGTGCACCTCATGTAGGAGATGCATCTTTTGCATACGGTGGTTGAGCTTGTAATTTTATTTTTAATCAAGATTTGATGATGTGTGAAAGAGCTAGGTTGACTTGCTTAGTGATTGTTGGAATGTTGATGTGATTTCATATCAAGGTAGAGTATCGTGATTTGTGATATCAAATCACATGTCCATTATAATCGGATGGCTTGTTCGTTAATGTAATTTCATATTAAGGCGGAGTATAGTGATCTGTGGTATTAATTCACATATATATTGAAGTCCACGATGTGTGTTTTGGAAGTAGCTACGTAATGCAGGAGATGGTTCACAAATTGGAACTCAGGGGAAGAAGATAGGCGATCGGGGAGAAAGAGTTGGACAGAGCACCAGCTCAGACTTCTGGGGATCCAATCCATACTTCTGAGCTGAAGGTGTTCCATTTCCCGAGAGCATGTCCAGATGTCTGATCGTCCTAGTCAGACGTCTTAGCCAGAAAATTTTGTTAGACCGAGTATTTCTCTAGATATGTATATTTGTGATATTTTGAAGGGGTAATTAGGATATTGGCCTAAGTCTTATACTCTCATATATAAGCTACCTTCAGGATTGCATTATTGTGTGTGGCCAAATTAGGTTGATAGAAACAGGAAAAATGTTGTCCATGGGTTTGTCGTCATTTTTTATGTTTCCTTTTCTCTAACAATATTACTCATCGATATTCTCTCCGCTTTCTCAATTATGTTATTGATTCGGTTGTAATTTGTTTATGTTTGGCTTGTTCCAATAAGTGTAAACAAAATTCGTTTTTGGCAAATCAATAAAGAGAGTGGTGGGGTGAAATATCATGTGTTTATTTGATTGTATATCTGTCTTATTTTCTATCAAAAGCATCTCTTTGTGTTTGGGTGACTAAGATTCTAATATTAATGATTCTGCAAAAGGCGCATACTTACACAACATATTTCACCTTCTTTTCTAGGTTCTATTTATAACAATATATTACTTACTGCCTAAGTTAATATTATGTAACAACAAATAAATTGATCAACCAATTTAAGAAATAAACATACATGGCCAAACAATGTCCATTAATAGGGAAAAACAATTTTTTTCTTTCTTTTGCGTATTTACTTCCTTCTAAATGTTTTTTATATTATGACAATTTAGCATTACATCTTAATGCAAAATTACATATCTCCAACATAAATTCAGTCTTCACCTTCAACCAAGTTGCGGATCTTCTAAGTGCAAAATAAGAAAGTGACCCTATTGAACAATAAAAGGACAACCATCTTCAGATCGATCACCACTCCCTTCATCTCAATGACATCCATACCACAAGTTGCTACCGCCACTTACAAGTGATGTATCCTCCAATACACTACATAGTTTGGCCTTAAAACATTCATAATACGACAAAGTCCTTCATAAAGTCTTCATGGATTTTTTTAGTTTGGTACCCGTCTACCACTTGATTTGAGATTTCTTCACGATCATCATTAATACCTCGAGCATCATCTAAATAAAGACCCATGTGAAAGTATGACTACCAACATGACCATCAAAAGCAATGCACAACTTTACCTCACCACTATGGATTAGACTCTTTAACTGTTACTCGCTTTCTATTACAAACCACCCAATTGACTAGAATTTTTATCATTTAATATCCCTCTTATCACAATATTTCCACCCTTCTCACTACAAGAAGCACGGTATATAAAAACGGAGGGGGGAAACAGCTGCCAACGACACCTCGCAACGATTTCCAATGGAGGCTAAATTATGGAATTTTCTTTATGTATTACAAAAAATAACCGTGGGAAGCCATTGGAAACCATTGGTTTTAAAGTCGTTAGCGGCCGTTGATAGCCATTGCTTAATCAAGAAGAAAATCAACCGATCTGCTATCATCTTCCCCATTTTGTTTTTCTAGCCAAATTTCCCCAAATGCTACCTCCCTAACTCCAAAATTCACCACCAAAACACCTCCTTTGCCGCCTCTACTCTCTCCAACGTTTGAAACGCTCTCTCTCCTCCTCTCTAAGCTTTAATTCCTCTCCAATATCCAAGGTATAAACCCAAATTATTTTTAATACCCTATATTTGCTAATTTAAGGTTAACTAGTTTCTTAGATTATATGTTTGTATGTATAGTGTTGTTAATATGTGCATATATAGGTTGAATTAATCATGTTGTTAATATAGGGTTAATTAGTTTATGTTGTATGTATAGTGGTATGTATAGTGTTGTTAATTAATCCATGTATAGGTTGAATTAATTGAGACCAAATTATTTTTATTAATTTATGTATTGCAAGTTTATGTTGTTTGTGTCACAATATAATTATGTGCATGTATATATGTTGAATTAATATATAAGAGATTTTAGACTTGTTAATTAGGGACGTTTAGTGGAAATGGAAATAAATAAGTTTATGTTTAATAAAAATTTATCGAAAACGATATTTACTTTTTAACGTATGGTTAGTTCAATTGAATATTGAAAATATACGTATTTGTGATAAAATCCATAAACGTACATTTAGATACTGAATTAAGCCTTAGAGTGTTTTTCCTCCACATCTGATAAGTGTTATATACGTACATTATGCGAATGTTTGTATTGTTAACAGAACGGGCATTTATATTCATCATATACAATATTTGTTGTATTTATCCTTGTATTGGACAAGTTACGAACACAATAACAAAATTAAATCTCGTAAATCATTTCATTTTAAATGGTTCTCAAAATTTCGAAAGCACTTCCTTTATGTTCCCTGTGTACATGCAATTGTGTATTGTTCAGGGAACTAAAGCGAAGTGCTATAGAAATTTTGTTGAATCGTTTAAATTGAAAAGATTTACACGATTTAATTACGTTATTGTATTTGTAATGGGAGGTAGTATGACACACCAGCAAAGTGTAAATGACTAATTATAATTAACATTTAGCAATAAAATTGTTTTAATAAAATGTCAATGCAAAATTTACCATACTTTTTAATTATTTACCTACTTAGGAAAAATGGATATTATTTTACTGATCGAAGCTGGTGTACAAAAGAAGAAAAGCTGATGGCACAATAAGTGAATAATTTATTAATGGTGTTGGCATGTTTATTGGTTTTGCTTTAAGTAACAATGGAAACAACGTCGAAATTCGTTGTCCAGACAGTAGATGCAAAATATTGAAGCATTTGATACCGCAAATGGTTAAGTTCATTTGCGTCAGTACGGTTTTGTGCCGAACTATTTGGTTTGGTATCGTCATGGAGAACCGTTAGCATCTACTTTTGTACAAGTTGAGGAGGTACTGAATAATGAAATTGGTCCGATGAATCTCTTAGAAAAAATGGGTGAAGATACTGCACGTTCAATGTTCCCAGTTCAACAATTTACTGATGACGATGCTAATGATGAGGAAGAACCAAATATTGGAGCCAAAAAATATATGATTTATTAGATGTCGTGAAGAAACCCCTTTGGAAAGGCTATAAAAGCAGAACCCAATTATCAGTAACTTTTGAATACATTTCAATGGAATCTAAGTACAACCTCTCAAAAGCTGGATTTACAGTTGTTGTACAAGCTGCAAAGCGGCATATGCCTCCCAATAATTTAATGTGCGAAAATCATTATGAAGTAAAAAAAAAATGTTGTCAACTTTTGGTTTACCGTATGAAAAAATAGATAAATGTCTAAATTGGTTGCATATTATTTTGGAAGGATGATATCAAACTTAAGAATTGTAAAATATGTAATCAGGAAAGATACAAACCAAGAAAGAAAAAGGGAAAGGAAATCCCGTACAAACGTATGCATTATTTACGTATTACTCCTAAACTTCAAAGGTTATATGTATCTTCTGTAACCGCGCAACATTTGAGATGGCACAGTGTGAAAAAGTAGGAGGAAGGTACGTTAACACATCCAGATGATGAGAAAGCATGGAAGTATTTTGACCAGAAGTATCCTGATTTTGCATCCGAGAGTCATAAAGACTTAGTTTATGTATGGATGGATTTTCCCCATTTTCTCAATTTGGTGCTAAATATTCATCCTTGCCTATAATTGTTGCATCTTATAATTTACCTCCGTGGATGTGTATGAAAACTCCTTATATGTTTCTCACAATTGTCGTCTCTAGTCCTTATGATCCGACACAAGGAATTGATGTTTATTTACAACCATTGATTGAAGAATTTAAAAAATTGTGGTAGGAAGGAGTAGAAACATACGATTTTTCACAAAAAAGAACTTTCGTATGTATGCTTCTCCATTGTGGACAATCAGTGATTTTCCTGTATACGCAATGCTTTCAGGTTGGAGTACGACAAGTCGTCTAGCTTTTCCTTACTGCATGGAAGAAATAGGAGCATTTTCTTTTTCTCATGGAAAGAAAATTTCATGGTTTGACTATCATCGATGTTTTCTTCATATTAGTCATCCTTTTAGAAGAGAGAAGATTTTTTTTACAACAAATAGGCATAAAACTTTGAGACCACCTATGGTATAGTCAAGTGAAGATATTTATGAACTTGTAATGGATTATCCAAAGATACATGAAACCAAGGAACATGCTGAAACTCAAGGTAGATCATCGATTCATAATTGGTGCAAACAAAGCATATTTTGGGAGTTGCCTTATTGGAAAAATCTCCTAATTTGATTAATGGCATCAGTCTTGGCTCAACTTGTTCCACTTTCTCTTCTACCTCCGATTTATCCACTACTCCCTCCTTCCTTTAATTCTTCTCGTCTCTTTCAACCTCGTGATTGTTTTCGCCTGCGTCGACTACGTGAAGCTTCTCTACTCCTTTTTTTAGATCTGAACCTGATCTGCCTTAGCACCTCAAAATTTCTTCTTTCCTCATTAATTTAACCCGGTAATCTTCCAGCTCTTCTGATTTCAACCCTAATAGGTGCACGGTGGCCCAATCTGCTCCTCTCGACTTCTGTTGTAGTTTTTTCTAGTTGAAAATGATACCCACTGCGAACAATTGGCAGTAGTGTGCTACCACTGGTATCCTTGCAATTTATTGCTTTTACGTTGCTTGGCATGTAATGAACATGTAGTTTGTGCTTTGGGGTTGTAGCGGTTGTTGTTGGATGCTAGTTAAGGCTGCTATTTGTTTGTTGAGTTTTGGTGTTTGTGGTTTTCGACTTGCATGTTTTTGGGGTTTCTGGTTATCTTTTGTTGTTCGTCAGTGTGTGGTGGCTCTGTCTGGAGTCTTGGTGAGCTTGCCTAGGATATAGCTTGTTGATTTCTTTCTCCACATCGAACGATACTGTAGTGCACTACCTCTGTCCCTTGCGAGTCTGTTCTCACATTGTTTGGTGTATATTGATCATGTAGTTTGAGTATTTGGGTTGTTTGTGGTGGCTGTAATTTTGCAAGTTATGTATGTGGTTAGTTTTCTTGTTTTCTAGACGGTAGTTTCGACTTGCCTGTCCGTTCGCTCTAGACTGTTGGGTAGTTTTCAGTTTTTTTGGTGGGTTTTATTGCGCTTTCTTAGTGTTTGGTTTGTCTTTTATACGGTGTTGGGTGGTGTTTCTTGCATGTTCACTTGGCTAAGCTATACTCCAACTGCACTGTATTGTCGCTAGGCATGCTGGCAATGGTCCTTCGAAGATGTTTGGAAGGTGTTCAAGCTTCAGATAATCCCCTTTTGGAATGCTAGTGCCAACATGTTTTCACCTTTCTTGTCGTGATTATCATTATATTATTAGAGTCATCTTAGTTTAACTACCTAAGCACATGGAAGAGTTGTGCTCTCGCACGTCGTGGTTTGGTTAGCCATGGTGATCTTCAGATTTTTAGGCTCATGTGACAGGTAACATCATCTCATCATGGAATAGCTATGCTATTGTCTATGTCAATTTACAGTGCTACTTCTTTGTGCACTGTAGGATACTACAAAAAGGATATGCAACCCTATGGATCTCGTGACTCGTGCAAAGAAATGTTGTATTTGTATACTATGTATGTAATATTCATGTATATCTACTTTCATGTATATGTTGTTCTGTGTACCTGAAAAAATGTAATTTATTTACCTCCCTGCATTGAGCGTATAGAAAATTTATAGTAGTCTAGTTTATAGCTAGCTCCTGATCCATAATCTAGATTAGATTAGTGGACGACCCACTTTAAATGTCATTAGCGGTGGACGGACCACCTCAAATCCGATCAGCTGATTGCTAACTACATTCACCTATACCATATTGTATTTTTATTGTTAGTAATAATAAAATATTGTTATGGAGCACTACAAAAACCAGTCGGCTATGCCAAAAAAATCTCCTGATTCGTCGTAATATTGATGTGATGCATAATAAGAAAAATATGTTTGACAATGTGTTTAATACAATTTTGAACGTCAAATTGAAGATAAAAGATGATTTGAAATCAAGATGTGATATTTGAAATAATATGTAATTGTCTTGAGCTTCATGTAAAGCCAAATGGCACCAAAAAACCAAAAGTGTGCTATGAACTGGACAATAGTCAAGTTAAAATACTTTTATATGGATGGAAGGATTTAAATGATCGGATGGTATATCTTCTAATCTTCGTAGATGTGTTGACTATAAAAACAATAAACTTAGCGGGATGAAAAGCCATTACTACCAGGTTATGATGGAAAATTTGTGTCCCGTCACTTTCAAAGAACTGGTGCCCATAAAAGTTTGGACTATTGTAACAAACTTAGTCTATTCTATAAAAAGCTTTGTTCTACTACATTAAAAATTTATCGTCAACATAAACTAGAGGAAGAAATACCTATATTGCTCTAAAAACTGGAAAAAATATTTCCTCAAGTTTTTTCAATGTCATGGAGCATTTACCTATTCATCTTTCATTAGAATCACATTTTCGAGGGCCTGTGCAATATGGATGGATGTATCCATTTGAAAGGTATATTAATATTCAGTTAATTAAATATTGGTTAATGAAATGTATATAAAATTAATTTACAATAATTATAAATAGGTATTTAAATCATCTAAAGAAAAAAGTGAGACAGAAAGCTCAAGTTCAAGTTTCAGTTTGCAAATCATACGTCAAAGTAGAAGCTTTCTATTATATTTTAGTGATCATGTGAACATATCATTTGAATGTACTATGCGTAATGATGAAGGCATTGATCAAGATGATTGCCAAGCGACTTTATCTATTTATTAAAAACATGGTCGGCCTTCTGGTAGATGTGTGAAAGCATGGCTGGATGATAGAGATTATAATGAAGCACACACATATATTCTTATCAATTGCATTGAAGTTACACCGTTCGTTAGGTAATGAAGTTATATCATCTATACATGTATTGTATTTGTAATCGTAATGTAGCATCTTGTCCTATAATTGCAGCATTAACGAATCACAACATCCAAACGACGATATCAGCAAAGAATTCGCTACTTGGTTTACTAATTAGGTTTCTGATATAACAAATTATGTTGTAAATGAAGGATTGAAACATTTTCCAATGGGACCACAAAGGAAAGTCATGACATATTCAATATTCTTTGTCAATGGATATAAATTTAATACTAAAGAATACAGTGCTGAAAAATTAACTAACAAGCGGTGTATTTGTTAAAGGTAGTGATGATCCAAATGACCATATAAACGATTTTTATGGTGTACTAACCCAGATTCTACAATTGATATATTTCACACAACCCGTGAAACGAGTATTTTTGTTTAAATGCAACTAATTCAGCAACATTCCAGGCTCTGCAATCAATGTGCACCCAAAATATAATCTTATAGAAATAAAATATACTTCACGTTATTATAAGTACGATCCTTTTGCACTTTCCAAACAAGCTCTTCAAGTATATTACGCTCCTTATCCATCTATAAAAAGAGACAAAATAGATTGGTCGGCCGCTTTTAAAACAAAGGCAAGGTTTACATTTGATGGACGTAATATTCCCGACGAACAAGCTTATCAAGTAAATATTAAGGAAAATAGAGGAATAGTAATAATCGATGATCAAACAGATTTTGGACCTCCAAATGATGAATCAAATGCATTAATTGAAGCATTTGAGGCTACAGATGAACCATATATAGAGAAGTAAATAGAGTCAGAATCCGAAAGTGACGAGGACTAACCAATAATCCTCATTTTAAAAGGGTAATTTTTATGTTACGTCATGTCATATCATTTGATTTACCCTGTCCCTTTATGTTATGTCATACTATTTGTTATAATTTTATGTTATGTCATGCCATATTATTTATATTGCATAGTCCAATTATGTTATGTCATACTTTTTTTTACATAGCCCTTTTATGTTATGTTCTATTGTTGTTTGTAACTGCAGGTATAATGTCACACAGTCTAGTAGGTGGCGATGGTAGTGATCCATCGCAGGAGCTATCACGTCCTGCGGTTTGGCTTAAGCCAAAAGCCAACAGAGGGTAGGTATTAAGTTTCAAGTATAAATTTAATTTTTGTACAATAAATTATATAAATATATATACAGTAGCCATGAAATATTAAATGTTTTTTTCGTTTAACACAAGGGTTTTGAGTTAGAGCCTTCTAATACAATCTTGACGATATCAAAACGTGCTTAAATGGTTCGTATGACTTCATGTTGGCCCATGTGGACATCGATACCAGACATTGCCAAGGAGACTATTTGGCAAGATTTCCTGGTACGTGAGATATATCATTTATTACATTAAGTAGTCATGCTCTTATTTGATCAGTTCATATTTATGTTATTTTTAAAAAATGCAGGGTGTGGAGGATCTCCAGGATACTGATATTGACCTCTCCGGCTTCACTGGAACAACAAATTGGCTAAAAATTACAAAGAAACAATGAATAACGTCAAATCTACTGGGAAAAAACCGGATTGGATGAGCGTGAAGGTATGGGACAATCTGCATATTTGATGGAATAATGAGGAGTTTTAGGTAAATTACTGCGTATTTAATTTAAATTGTTCTACTCAATTAATATATAAATTAGAATAAAACATTTTTAAAAATTTAAATGTATAGGCCGCATCCACAAGGAATTCAGCAAATAGGAGTAAGAGCCCGATTACATCGTGGTGGCTCCAAGTCGTTCCAATACCATCGCGAGGACATGGTATATATATTAATTACATAGTTATAGCTAGATTTTAAGTTATAAGTTGTTAAAAGTCATAATTGATTTAACTTTAAGGTCTAATTTACATAAGTGTATATTTCAGGAGAGACATCGTGGTGTTCCTGAGTCGTACTGGGATGTTCTTGAGCATACACATGCAGTGAGTCAGATCGACGACACAGGCTCAGTTTCCTACTCTTGGGAGCATGATGCCAAGGCCCGTAATGCATATGCAAGTAAAAGATAGTTAACTTAAAGTTATATTTTAATGGAAATAGTGTTATCTAAATTCAATTGTATTTTGTTTAACAGGATAAAATAACACAGATGCTTGAGAAGACTAGGAGGACCTAGTTGACTACTGAGGATGAAGACATGATTTTTGATGCTGTCACGGATCCACCAACCCGGAATAGACGTTATGATTTTGGCAATCTAGCGGTAATAGAAACTAAAATTTATAATAAAAACTGAAATTTACTTGAATTGCAACTATGAAATACTGAAAATCTAAAATTATATACAGGTTATGACATCTCAGCAGTGTACCAGAGGGCTCAGGATAAGGAGGAGATCGCGCAACTACTAGCCCAGATTGCAAAGCTTAATGAGCGTGATCACAACCGCAAAAAACAAATGGAGCAGCTTAACCAGCGTTTAGCGGAGTTCATTGCACAGTACGGTACGGGTCCTTCATCTTCTGGGGGAGAGAGTTGAGGTTAGTTTGTTTTGATGTTATATATATATGTGTGTGTGTGTGTGTGTGTGTATGTGTGTGTGTGTACACGCTTTAAGAGTGGGTGAGGTGCTTGATACATTATGATAATGGTTTTATATGTTGATGTTGTGTTGGTGATGATGGTTTGGATATGGTGTTGGATAATTGTTTATTTTAACGTCGGGTCGATGACGTTGGGATGTATATGTACATATATGTTGTGTCGATGACGTTGCATTGATGTATTTTGTAAATATTGGTTTATGTTATGATTTTTTGCATGTTTTGTGTTTGATTTGGTATAATATTATGTTCGGGTATATATGCGATTGGGGCTGTGATGTATATGCTCGAAATGGAACTATTTTGATGACCATACTATTATATTTGGCTGGAAGTGAGGAATTTGAAATCTGCAAAAAAAACCCATATTTCCAACGGTGTCCTACGGTTTGCAACGGCATACAGGTCCATGTATTTCAACAGCTTGCAACAGTTAGAAACGACATGTTTTCATCGGTTTTAACGGTTTCCAACGTTAATTGGCCAGACATGAAATACATGTAACCAAGTTTCACAGTTGGAAGCCATTGGAAAATTATGGTTGATGGCATTAGAAGTCATTGGAAACCATTGATCCGTATACCAACGAACATATCATCGACTTCCAATGGGTTTCCAATGGCCCTTGACCGTTGGAAACCATTATTCCTCTTGTAGTGTCTTCTCCATCAAAGCTCCGCCTCCGAGTCATTAAGTACAACTAGGATAACCTAACTAACCAAGAGAAATGAAATAAGAGAAGACCAATCAGTATATGCCCCACGTTAGTGACTTCTCTAACCACACAATCGTACATATGAAACTGAATAGATCTAATATCACAAACTTGTAACTCTACTCTATTTGCGATCTATTGAAATTTGTTAGGATCTATAAACCAAAAATATGTAAATCATTCTATTTTGTGTTGTAGTCAACGATGATTATCAGATGAAAAGAAGGTACAAAAGGAAGATACATAGAAGCCACCTTATAACAAAAGGAAAAATGGGTTTCTTTTTCATGATACGCAATCCGTTGATCTTTTTCTATGTACCGTTGAATCCACATGCGCATATGTAAATAGACGCCAACATGGTGTTGTCATAAGAATCATACCAAAACCAGTTGTTGCATGTTTTTTTTATGTTTTCTTCTAGAGAAGCAGTAAATGCAATTATCTTCTATGCGGACATTCATTGTTGATGATTTTTTATTGGATCAGGTTTGGAATCATGTTACATGACAACAGTTTGAGTCAGTGGCAAACACAAATGGCAATTGAGTTAAAGTTGTAGACCTAGCTTGAGCAATTTTGAAATTTTAGTTTAAAAGTGGATGCAAAATGATGTGTAAAATAAATAGATCCGATTCTGAGTGGTTCAATGATTTAAAACGGGTTTACAATGGAGCTTGAACTGCTCAAATATTTAAGTGATTTCATGTAAATTGTGGATCATGTTGGGTATTTTATGGTTTGAGATGCTAATGGAGGAGAATAATTGCCATACTTCTGACTTCAAGGATTTGCGTAGCAAATTCTTTCAGACAGTAGTTCAACCCACCACGTACAAAAGGGTTATCGAACTATTGACTTCAGGATTCAATGAAGAATTGAAACAACATTATCGGATTCAAAGTTTGTACGACTTTGATCCGACCAAGAAACACCCTGAATTTATATTCCTGATGATGCAAGAATCGAAGATAGAAAGAAGAGAAAGAAGAAGTTTGTTATTCTGCAACACTTTCAGATTTGAAACACTTTGGAAGTGTTTCGTACAGAACTGTTTCGCAACAATATAATAGTGTTGCAGAATATATTAAGAAGAAGAAGATTGAAAATCAGATATATCAAATGATTTTGCGCAGTTCTATATATAGGTGACGAGAGGAGGCATCTATTAGTCAAATGTTGCAACTGTTTAATTGCAACAATCATTTCTGTTCGAAATTGAACATATGCACTCCTTCAGTTTTGCAACACTTCTGAAGCGTCGCATCCCTTCGGGTTGAAACCAGTCGACCGCCTAAAAGTCACTGGTCGACCGTTTTTAACCCGAGAGCAAAACGGTCGACTGGTTGAGTTTTGGCATGTCGACTGATTTGTTTTGCAGCCTAATGGATCACGAGAACCCAAATTTAAATATTATTTTCTATGCCAAGTTCATGCCTAAGGCCCATTGCCTTATAGCTCCTTCTCTTCTTTCTTTTGATATCATATATCAAGCTTTTACCTATATAGAGACAAACTCCTTTATATTCTACAATGAGGGACTAACCCCTAAACTTTATCTTCTTCCATTCTTGCTTCCCTCTTCAAAAAACAAACCCATATCCCAAACTAATATTGAAAATTTATAACAATTTCCCCCAATTTTCAAAGTAAATTAAAGTGGATGGCTGAATCACTAGTGTGACTTCCTACATACCCAAATGGGATCAAGCCTATGTAGTTCTAAGATCAAGATTTGCATCATTGTGGAAACAAAACATAAATAGAAGTATCTTTTGGATTTGAACTTTTACTTAGTGTAAACCGTTCAAAGCTCTATCGAGATTCTATGGTGAACGAATCTTGAACCAAGTATCCCTTAATGACAAAGCTGGAACCATCACACATGTTGTATTCCTTAGTTAGAGTGTTCTGTATTGCTCAGCACGTAAACGGCCATGTGCTTAAATCCTGGTTCATGAGTCTACATAGAAACGGTCTTACTTTCGTAGGAAACGACATGATTTCCATACTCATATAGGTAAGTCACTTAAGGTGTTTCTACGAGACACCTTTTAGTATTTCTTGAGTTATTAAGGATATTTATCCATCCTTTGTTCTTGCAGAATCCAACACTAAATATTATGGGATTATTGATTTAGTGTTCCATAATCATTTCCTTAACTTGTTGGTACCCATTGAACTTTGTTTATCCTTTTCAAGACACAAGTTGGGTTTCTGTTAAGGATGATCAATCTTCATTCACAGACCTTAGTCTTATTTCTTTTGACTTTATAGAAACCATAGCCTTTGGAAGACTCTTCGTAAGTGGGTCAGCCAAGTTTTTCTTCGTTTCTATGTAGTCAACATATTCTCGTAAAAGCGATTTATCTGCATCATTAACAACGAATCTAAATGACAGTGCAACTTTATCAAACTTCTCATGCCATTGCATGAGAGCTTGCTTCAGGCCATAAAGAGATTTAACTAATTTACAAAAAAAATTCTTGGCCTGGGGTTATGAAACCTTCAGGTTGTTCCATGTATATCTCTTCTTCTAAATCTCCATTTAGTAAAGCTGTCTTTACATCCATTTGATGTATGACCAAGTTATGAATTGATGCAAGTGCTATTAAACAGCGTATCGAAGATATGCGAGCCACCAGAGCATATGTATCAAAATAATCAACTCCTTGTGTTTGTTTATATCCCTTAGCAACTAATCTGGCTTTAAATTTATCAATGGATCCATTTGTATTCAACGTTTTCTTGAATATCCATTTACATCCTATAGGTTTAGCTCCAGGAGGTAAATCGCTTAATACCCAAGTTTGGTTTGACATTATGGAATTCATCTTATCATTGATAGCCTCTTTCCAGAAATTAGAATCTCTAGAATTCATAGCATCGGAATAAGTTTTGGGATCATCATCGACGTTCATTACATATCTTGTTACATTAAGGACTTCGTCCTTATTGCCTTCTACGAGATATGTTATGAAGTCAAGACCATAGTCCTTCTCTATTCTCATTCTTTTACTTCTCCTGTGTTCAGTACTATCATATGGTACTGACACTTCCGTGCTGTTTTGAGCAGGAGTATCTTCATCGTCATTTGTATCATTAGTCTCAGTTGGTTCTGGACTAGTTGATCTTAATGGATTCTCTATAGTTTGATTTTCAAAAAATTCTACATCTACAGATTCTATGACTTCTAAGGTATCAAGAATCATAAATCTATAAGTTATACTATTAAGAGAATATCCTATGAAAACACACTTAAAAGCTCTATTACCTAACTTTGGTCGTTTAGGGTCTGGTTTTCTAACATATGCTAAGCAACCCCAAACTTTAAGTCTAGTAAGATTAGGTTTTCTATTAAACCATAATTCATAAGGAGAAATATTATTCTTTTTAAGTGGTACTCTATTTAAAATGTAACATGTAGATAATATAGCATCTCCCCATAAGTTATAAGGTAAATTAGAACTTATGATCATGGCGTTAACCATTTCTACTAAAGTTCTATTTTTCCTCTCAGCAACACCATTTTGTTGTGGTGTATAAGGGGCAGTACATTGGTGAATAATACCATTTTGTTTGCAAAACAAAGTAAACTCATTTGAAAAATATTCACAACCACGATCTGAATGTAACACTTTAATTTTGATTCCTAATTGTGTTTCGACTTCTGCTTTGTAAATTTTGAATTTATCAAAGGCTTCATCCTTAGATTTCATTAGATATACATAAGGATATCTAGAATAGTCATCAATAAATGTTATATAGTATTGGTTACCACCATAGGTGATATGACTCTTTAAGTCACCCACATCACTATATACTAAATCAAGCAAACTAGTTTTCCTTTCAACAGATTTAAAGGATTTCCGATGTATTTTTGCTTAAACACATATTTCACATTCAGAAATAGATTCGAAATCACAATTAGAAATTAATCCTAATTTATGCATATTTCTAAGTGACTTATAATTAACATGTCCTAATCTACTATGCCATAAATTAACAGAGTCAACAATATAAGCAGAAGATTTCTTCATTAGATTCAACTTAATCATGTCGTTACAAGAATATCCCTGTCCAATAAATTTGCTGTTCTTGGACAACACTAACTTACCAGACTCATACACCATCTTAAATCCTCCTTTGTTAAGAAGGTATCCATAAATCAATTTCTTACACATATCAGTTACATAAAATACATTGACTAAAGTAAGAACTTTCCCAGAGGTGAATGTCAATTCAATAGTGCCTTTTCCCAGAACTTTGCTTGCAATTTTGTTTGCGCCAGTTACTTCGCTGGATTCTCCGTTATTCTCATCGTAAGTCTTGAACAGATTACGGTCTTTGCAAATATGAATAGTTGCTCCAGTATCGAGCCACCAATCATTATTAATGCCACTAACGGAGTTCGCCTCTTGTATGACAGCCACAAGCTTTTCTTCGACCATATTCGTTTTTTGTTGTTTCTTCCGAAGACGACAGTCTCGGGCATAGTGGCCGGGTTTGTGATAATAGTAACAGACACCCTTCTTCTTATTCTTGGAATTAGTGCCTTTCTTTTTAAACTGTGTCTCATTCTTAGGCTTCAACTTCTCATTAATTTCAACATTATTAGCCTTAGATTGAGACTCAGTTTGTGGATTATCATCTAATTCGCGTTTATGAGAATCCTCTTCAATACGAAGATGACGCTGTAAACCGTCCAAATCATAATCCGTTTCCGCATGTTTTAATTTTTTTGTTATAATCATTCCAAGAATTTGGGAGTCTTGAAATAATAACTCCAACAACAAAAGATTCAGAGAGATCAATACCGACATCTTTAAGTTGATTTACCAACAATAGTTCACTTACTTATCCAATTATGGACTTGTTGGTGACCATTTTGAAATCCATAAAATTGCATATAAGAAATTTTTTACTACTTGCCTTAGAGATGCGATATTTGCTTTCTAGCGCAGTCCAGAGTGCCTTTGCGGTGTCCAAGGTCCTGTGAGCAATGTACATCGGAGTAGACAGTGCATTCAGAATGTGGCCTCTGCATAGAAAAGCTTCCTCTTTGCGCTTTGCCCTTTTTGCTTTTAGTTCCGCACTATCCTTATCAGTTTCCTCCGGTATTTTCTCCAATCCATCTTTGAGAATATGAAATAGCTTGACTGTGATCAAAAAGAATTTCATGGTCTCTTGCCAACGAGTGAAATTCTCTCCATCAAATCGCTCTAACTTCGTCAAATGCTGATTCATCACTTGTAACGCGCTCAAACCTTCCATGGTTGAATTATTGTCTAAAAATTTTTGTTGGGTATTTTGTGGTTTGAGATGCTAATGGAGGAGAATAATTGTCGTACTTCTGACTTCAAGGATTTGCGTAGCAAATTCTTTCAGACAATAGTTCAACCCACCAGGTACAAAAGGGTTATCGAACTATTGACTTCAGGATTCAATGAAGCCTTGAAACAACGTTATCGGATTCAAAGTTTGTACGACTTTGATCCGACCAAAAAACACCCTGAATTTATATTTCTGATGATGCAAGAATCGAAGATAGAAAGAAGAGCAAGAAGAAGTTTGCTATTCTGCAACACTTTGGAAGTGTTTCGGACAGAACTGTTTCGCAACAATATAATGGTGTTGCAGAATATATTAAGAAGAAGATGATTGAAAATCAGATATATCAAATGATTTTGCGCAGTTCTATATATAGGTGACGAGAGGAGGCATCTATTAGTCAAACGTTGCCACTGTTTAATTGCAACAATCATTTCTGTTCGAAATTAAACATATGCACTCTTTCAGTTTTGCAACACTTCTGAAGCATCGCATCCCTTCGGGTTGAAACCAGTCGACCGTCCAAAAGTCACCGGTCGACCGTTTTTAACCCGAGAGCAAAATGGTCGACTGGTAGAGTTTTGGTCTGTCGACGGATTTTTTTGCGGCCTAATGGATCACGAGACCCCAAGAGCCCCAAGGCCCATCTTTTGACATTTTAAATATTATTTTCTATGCCAAGTTCATGCCTAAGGCCCATTGCCTTATAACTCGTTCTCTTCTTTCTTTTGATATCATATATCAAGCTTTTACCTATATAGAGACAAACTCCTTTATATTCTACAATGTGGGACTAACCCCTACACTTTATCTTCTTCCATTCTTGCTTCGCTCTTCAAAAAACAAACCTATATCCCAAACTAATATCGAAAATTTACAATAGATCAATGATTTAATATAGAATAAGGAGGAATCGATGCCTTTTTATTCTCATTGTCTTATAAACTATGGCTGGAAAAGGATAGCTTTTAGAAACTTACAATATTTTAACAAATGAACTCTTGGATGATATCTTTATGGTATTCCGCTTTTCATGGCCAGACTACAGTTTGCTCATTACTTCAGTATATATAGACCTCGAGTTTTACATTCACACTACACAAGATAATTATAGGAGAGGCCTAAGTGAGGCCAACATTGGAAACAAACATTGTATTTTGAAAATGAACGTAACATTGTGTCTAGAACTTTTATTTTGCCTTAATGAAACTATCCACTGGTCTTTGTCCACTTTCTCTAGGTAATTGTAGCGATCATGCCACTACCAATATCGGACTGCTTTGTGAGGTCTCTAGATTTGATAGAGTATTGTTAATACTACTCCAAAAATAGTTAAGGGGGTCACTTTTTGTTTTTTTAAAATTTACTAAGGGGAGGATCATTTAACATAGCCCCCCTTAATAATTTACAAAATATAGACCAAAATACCATTTTATTATTTTACCTTAATTACATTTTCCTGTTCGTTAAACCCTAATCATCTTCTTCTCAGAGTAAACAATTAATCATGTTTTTTCGTGGAGAAACCAATTTCTAACTTTGAAAACAAAGACAACACGATTTTTACTTAAAAAAGCGAACGACATGTTGAATTTGTTGGAGTAATCACCGAAAAGGTAATGATTTACTGGAAAAAACGAAGGTCTGTTTCGATCATCTATTTTTGGTAAGTTATTTCCAAACTTTGTACTGAATTTCAGCATGTTCTTGTCGATTTTTACCGTGTTTTGTGTATTTGAATGGAGGGTAAAATCAGGTTATTTTATTTATTTTTCCATTGTGTTTGGCTCCCCCTTAACAATTTAATTTTTATTGAAGTGAAAATAAAATATGACCTCCCCTTATCCATTTTTGGAGTGGCATTGACAATACTCGTGTTTCTTCCATGTAATAGGACAAGTAAAACGACCGGTCGTACTCCAACCCGAATGCATTGCATATGCAAGAAAATCGCTAATAGTCCATAAAAAAGAAGCGAACATCAAAAAAAAAATCTTTTTTCGTACGTTGTATGTTTCAACTCCTTCATACCATAATTTTTTCAACTCTTCGATTAACGATTGTAAATAAACATCAATGCCCTATGTCATATCATCAGGGTCAGAGACGACAATTATGCGAAACATATATGGAGTTTTCATACATATCCACGGGGGTAAATTGTACGGTGTGATTATTATAGGGTAAGATAAATATTTAGAACCAAACTGAGAAAACAATGAGAAGCCATCTGTACATAAACCTAGTCTAACGTTGTGGATCTCCACTGCGAAATCGAGATATTTCATGTCAAAATATTTTCATGCATCTCCATCGGATGGGTGTGCCAACGTACCTTCTTGAGGTATTCTCACACTGTGTCATCTCATATGATGCGCTGTTACAGATGATGCACATAACGGTTGAAGTCTAGGGGTGGTGGGTAAATAATGCACACGCTTGTATAGAACTACATTTCCCTTCTTTTTCCTTGATTTGTATGTTTCTCTATTACATATTTTACAATTTCTAAGATTGATGTCTTCTTTCCAATACAACATGCAAAACATGTATCTATTTTTTGATATGGCAAACCGAAAGGTGACATAAGTTTTTTCACTTCATAATAATTTTCTCACATTAAATTATCAGATGGCATATGAAGTTTAGCAGCTTGAACAATAGCCGTTAATCCAGCTTCCGTAAGATTGTATTTTTATTTCATTACAATGTATTCTGCAATTACCTTTTACATCCATTCCAATGAGGTTTTTAGCATGATCTAATAAATCATATATTTTTTAGCTTCAACATTTAGTTCCTCTTCGACACTAACATCGCCGTTACTAATTTCAACGATAGAGAATGTTGATCGTGCAACATCTTCGACCATATTTTCTTTGAGATTCGTATTAATTTCATCAATATTGACCACCACCGACTGTGTTTTATTACTAAGGGCTACAATTTCTCCATGATGATCCCACAACAAATAATTGAATAAGAAACCGTATTTGAGCAAATGAACCTTAATCATATTTGGTATTAAATAGTTCAACAATTTGCACCTAATACATGGACAACGAATTTATGTATCGTTTCCAATATTACTTAAAGCAAATTTGATGAATACTTGAACCCCATTTTGAAAATGTTCACTTATTGCACCACTAGTTTCCCTTCTTTGATACATCCAACTCCAATCAATAAAGTAATTTACCATTTTTCCTACTTTAAAAGCTATGATGAAGTACAAAAAAATTAATCGTTTATTTTATATTTTGTTTAAATTTTATTTCCAGATTTATTAAACATGTACCAAATTTTATATTTTTTACAAACTTTATTTTAAATAAACAACTATTGGTTCATTGACGCTTATGTGTCTTCTTTGATGGTCGGTTGTGATGACCCCAAACTTCCGTGGTTCAAAAGTAAGGATAATCATTTGGAATACAACATATTTACAACAACAACAACAGATCTCAGATAATATCATAACACATAATTATTGCAGCGGAAAGATAAAAGTCATGAAACATCACATCAACAGAACCACAGAGTACGCAGTTTACAGGATACAACTTAGCAAAATAAAAGTCTGAATCAAAGGAAATAAGTTCCAACTCCAAAACGTACATCACAATACAGAATGGAATAAAGTCTCTAAACAGAAAATGAAGATAAAAGGAGATCTTCATCTTCTTCTTCCAAGCAGTCTTCAATCCAGAAAATGTCTCCTAAAGAACCTGTCACTTGGCTGCCCGTGTAAAGAGAGGGCACCAGAGTTTGCAAAGTGAAACAAACATCGAGTCAGTCGTGGTACTGGTATGAGAAATCTTTCTATATTAACTAACAATATGGCTAATCATAGGACCACGCCGCTAACGCGGAACGGGTTTACTCCATTTGATTTCCAGTGTATGATTTAATAAGGTTTATACAAAAACAACGAAATGACTTTTGAAAAATGAAATCATCATAAGACTCAAGTCCTATCACACAATGCAACGCAAACCAGAGGATAGAGTTTTCCCTTATGATGATCAAACATGCTTAATACGTGTAAAATAATATTTTTAATATTATTATTAGTGTCTAAGCAGTTTAAAATACTTCAATATAAATGTATAAATCCTAGACGGCATAGTACCCCATCCTACTATGTCGCCATACATAAGTTTACAAACAAGACCGCAATGTCGTATTGGAAATTGGTTTTCCGTCATGAAATCGAGGCTAGGGATCGTCCTCACCGATTCGAGACACTCTAGCAAATGCCTCAGGATCCCCTGCAGTGAACCCTTGGAGCGGTAGGGCCGGTCCTCACCTAACGGTAGTGGATTAGTTATGCCTGAACACACGTTTCCCGGTCCCTTTGGACCTCGATATGGCCACTAACAACCTATAAAACCCGAGGTACCTCAATCCATCATCCACATAAGTAAAATGCCAGCCAGTTTAAGCACTGACACTACCCCTAGCTAGAAAGAAACGTGTGCACTCCCTACGGTCCATATCCCGTTTTTGACGCATACCGGGGTGTGAGGTTCGCGAAGTCACGCTATACACAAAGCTATTCCTAAACAGGCTATGCTTTGATCGTCAACCGCAAGGCCTGCTTTTCAACATAAGCCTTGATCATTGCATCTTGGCATGCCACATTGACAATTCATGACATGCGATCGATAACTATTACTATATACCAGGGTGTTAAGCAGAGAATAAATTCTCCACCACCAAACAGACATATATTAATACCAATCGATTTAATTACATGGAATGAATTCCAACGTCAGACACACATCAATTTACAAGTCCGTTCTGGGTCTGAACGGAACCGGAGACACCTAAGAGGCTCTCGCTTATCCGCACAACCAACACATACGTCCGGACAACTACTGCCTCAACCCCTTCCTGGGAGCAAGTCAGTCCAAGGCATCAGTAGTCGTCGTCCATTCGATGTGAAGATCGTCGGTCTTCAACCATCGTCTTCTATATTTCGATTTAATCGCCGTGTAATTATTTGAAATGAGTTAAACTCGGTCTTTTCAAATAATTATCGCAAAATTATCATTTAAATCATTTCATGTCTTTAATATCTATTTATAATGATTTATCGCTATTTTTTTTATTTACAAAAAAAAATAACTCAAAATAATAAAACGGCGCTTCGGGTCAGTGGGCTGCCCTAGCGCTGTTTTTACCAAATTTTGATTTACATATATTTTGAAATCTAACCGTTGGATTTTGACGAAATTTATATCTTTGGAAAGGTCTTCCCAAAGTGGTCGTAATGGTTCTAGTTTTGGGAAAATCCAACAGTCGGATCTTTCGGTATAACCGTTTAAAGTTACGATTGCCGATACATGAACTTACGCGCGCGTTTCGTTTAATTTTTTATTTATATTTATATATAACTATATATATATATATATATATATATATATATATATATATATATAAATCGTTTGACGATTTCAACTATTATAATCTATTCTTTTTACCGCACCTAAAGTGAAGATAAAAACATTATTCTTAATTTACTCTTTTTATCGCGTCTAAAATGACGATAAAAATATCACTCTTTTTATTTATAACTAAATTATAAATAAAATTCGCCTTTTAAAATTCAAGTTTTTATTCGTAACTAATTTGTAATTAAAAGGGTGTAATTCCTTTCTATGTTTTTCATTTACTTTTCTTATTTATTTACACTACATGTATATAACTGTTTTCATTTTCTTTTTCTTCTCTATTTATCCTAAATGTAAATAAATGTCCTTTTCTCTTTTTATTGTTTATTTACCTAAGTGTAAATAAATGTATCATCTCAAATTACATATCCTCTTTACATAAGAATGTAAATAAATGTGTTCTCTAATTTTATTCTTTCATCACTAAGTTTATTCTTTTTATTTACATAAGAAGGTGTAAATAAAGTTGTTTTCAAATTCTGTTCTTTTTATTCACATAAGAAAATGTAAATAAAGTTCCATCGCTAAATTTGTTCATTTCAATTTACAAAGGGAATGTAAATAAAAATGTGTGTTATCAAGTTTGTTCTTTTATTTACAAAGGAAATGCAAATAAAATATCATTTCACATTTTGTTCTTTTATTTACAAAGGGAATGTAAATAAAAATGTGTGTTATCAAGTTTGTTCTTTTATATCTACAAGTGTAATGTAAATAAGATCACCTTTTCAATGATCAAGTTTTATCCTTTATTTATTTATTTATTTTCAATACACCAAAAAAAAATGTCCCTTTTGTCTAATTCATTTTTAATACACAAAAATGTCCTTTTCGTCTAATTTATTTTAATACATAAAAATGTCCTTTTTATATTTCTATATTTTCATTACATAAAAATGTCCTTTTTATGGTTCTTTAATTTCATTACATAAAAAGGTCCTTTTTATGTTTCTTTATTTTCATTACATAAAAATGTCCTTTTTATGTTTCTTTATTTTCATTACATAAAAATGTCCTTTTTATGTTTCTTTATTTTCATTACATAAAAATGTCCTTTTTATGTTTCTTTTAAAAAAAATGTAAATTCTTTCATTTTACATTTAAAATGCAAATGCCCTTTTTTATTTCTTCTATTACATTGAAAAATGTAAATCTCTTATTTCTTTTCTTTTACATTGAAAAATGTAAATATTTTATTGGAGATATTTCCTATCTAACACACATGTCAATTTGGTGTCAAAATATGATAATAAAAATATAATGTTTTTTGTCTAACCATTTCTATTTACCCAACGTCGTAATTTCAATGTCAACAATATGATAATATGGTTTTTGTCTAACCATTTCTGTTTACCCAACGTCGTAATTTCAATGTCAACAATATGATAATATGGTTTTTGTCTAACCATTTCTATTTACCCAACGTCGTAATTTCAATGTCAACAATATGATAATATGGTTTTTGTCAAAACTTATCTATTTACCCAACGTCGTAATTTCAATGTCAACAATATGATAATATGGTTTTTGTCTAACCATTTCTATTTACCCAACGTCGTAATTTCAATGTCTACACATACAACACAACATATGATTTGGTGTGTAATTTTTATGAATCAAAATAAAAGGTCTCATCTTTATTTTATTTTGTGAAACAAAATAAAATATCTAAACTTTATTTATCTTATAAATCAAAATAAAAGATCTAAACTTTCTTTATTTTATAAACCAAAATAAAGATTTAAACTTTCTTTTATTTTGTAAATCAAAATAAAAATCAAACTTTCTTTTATTTTGTGAATCAAAAATTCAAACTTTTCCTTTATTTTGTAAATCAAAAATTCAAACTTTTCCTTTAATTTTAAAAATATAGATCCAAACATAAATAAATAAATAAATAAAATAAAGATGAGAACTTGTATGAAGATTACATCAAAATTTATAGGTCTAGGCTAACATAGCTATATCACGGCATCACAACACATCTTAATAACCATACAACAATCACAACATCGCAGATCAGAAATAATAACATTCATATCATGATATCATAATTATGATTAATTAAATAAATTAGAATTCTCACATATATTGAATTCTGAATAGATTCACTTTCTGTTTTTGACCAAAAATCTGACTTGTTCAGAATTGTCCTCAATCAGTCTAGAAAAATAGCCCTCTGAATTACGATCCCGACGGTCCTGAAATCGTCAAATTCCGAGTTCGAACGAACGAGTTATGATTAAATTAAGATGGATAATATTTTATATTAATTAATTAATGAATTAATTAAAGAATTAACCTTCTTCCACCTAACAGAAGAACGGCCGCACCTTTTTACTACTGTTCAGAACTAGGGTTCTCTTTTCTGACCAACACAGTGACCCAGAGAGCGATCGGGTGGCGGGACACCAAAGAGGGATCAACGGCGCTCAGGGGGGACCCACTTCGGGCGGTCGCGATGGCGCCTATGAGGCTCGGCGGCGACCGAAACGGGGACACTTCCCGGGTCTATAGCTCGTCGGCTGCTTGGCTTTGGGTGGTGTTTTCCGTATGGATGAGAAGGGGGAAGAAGGGGCTTCGAAGTGGTATAAGTGTTGATGTCTGATTCGTGGAGATGGAAGATAAATTAAGAGGAGAAGGTTAGAGCGTTGGTGGCCATGGATTAAGGCCGACGGCTGTAGAACGATGTATAGTGAAATGAATTAGGGTTTTATTTTATTTTTTGATTTTTATAACCTTTTCAATGTAATTTTACAAATAAATCCATATCTTTTAAACCGGTTCAATTCCAGTCCAGCAGAAAGTGACCCTAGCCAATAGCCTATGTTCCGGATCTAACGGACCGGGTCCCGTCAGCCCAAACGACTGTCTATGGCTTGAATTATTTAAATAAATAATTAAATCCTTTATTAATTTAATTCGTTCGTCTAAATAAATTCACCGAGGCCACATACGAACTCAGAAAAATCCAGAAAAAATATATTTGTCTTTGTTATGACGATACGGTCCTAACAAAATTAATTTCGTCGAATTCTGAGACTGTTTGAAAAATGGCTATTTTTCAGTCGTTTAAATTTGACTGAATAGAACAAAACACAATTTCTTTCGCCACGCTCACATACAAATTCAGAAAATTCTAAAAATTGAAACTTAGCAATAATTCGACATTCCGGTTCCAACAAAAGTGGTTTTGTCGAAAACAGAGATTGTTTGAAAATTGACTATTTTCACTGGCTTTAATATTATTTAAAAATGAAAATTTTAATTTCTGCCACATTTTTCCACTAAATTATTTAAAATAAAATTTGTAAATTGGCTCGGATTTTCCGGGTCGTTACATTCTCCCCCACTTAAAAGCTTTTCGTCCCCGGAAAGGAAACAAAGTAAAATAGGAAACAAGATGGAAAATGTAAATTATCGTAAATGTACCTTAACACAAGAGTCACTCGGAGATGTCCACTCTGCACTTGGGGTAAGCCTTTTAGATGCTATCCTCTGTCTCCCTAGTACAGTCTCTAGGATCCCCACTCCATTGAATCTTGACTAGGTTGATCCTCTTGTTCCTCAAAATTTTGGTTTCTTTGCCAATGATCTTTATCGGGTCTTTTCTCACTGTTAGACTCAGAGTAATATCCAGGACCTGTTGATTTAATTCATCCTCAATCAGATCTGGATCATGCACATGCTTGCGGAGTTGAGACACATGAAATACATCATGCACCCCTGGCAACCAGTCAGGCAACTGCACTCTATAAGCGAGAGTACCAATCCTTTCGAGAATATGAAATGGACCAATGAATCTCGGTGCCAACTTTCCAGTCTTCCCAAAACGAATTACGCCTCTCAATGGAGAAACCTTCAAGTATACTCGATCACCAACAGAGAATTTTAAATTTCTTCTTCGCTTGTCTGCATAGCTCTTCTGCCGGCTCTGAGCAGTCAGTAGGCGCTTCTTAATCAAGACAACCTTATCTGATGCTTCAAGAACCATGTCGGGGCCCAAGACTAGTCGATTGCCTGACTCCACCCAACATGCCAGAGATCTGCATGGTCTGCCATATAATAATTCAAACGGTGACATCTTCAAGCTTGCTTGGTTGCTATTATTATAAGAGAATTCCACCAAGTGCAAGTGATCCTCCCATGAACCGCCATAATCAAGAATGCAAGCTCGCAACAAGTCTTCTAAAATACGGTTCACCCTCTCAGTCTGGCCATCTGTCTGAGGGTGATAGGAAGTGCTCAGATTCAACTTGGTCCCAAGCTCTTCTTGGAAAGCTTCCCAGAATTTGCTAGTAAATATAGGATCTCAATCACTAACAATGCTTTTGGGAACCCCATGCGGTCTGACTATCTCTTTAAAATAAAGTTGTGCCAAACTTCGAGCTGTTCTGTTGGACCTGACAGGGATGAAATGGGCAGACTTCGTTAAGCGGTCTACAATCACCCATATGCTATCATTCCCTTTTCTGCTTCAGGGCAAGCCATCAATAAAGTCCATAGAAATTTCCTCCCACTTCCAACCAGGAACTCCTAGCGGTTGCAACAAACCTGCCAGTTTCTGTTGATCACTTTTAACTTGCTGACAAGTGGGGCATCTAGCAACGTGAATAAAAATATCTCTCTTCATTGCCTTCCACCAAAAGGTGCGCTTAAGATCATGGTACATCTTGTTTACACCTGGATGTACGCTGAGTTTAGACTTGTGGCACTCATCCATAACTTCTCTTTTCAGTTCAGCAATGTATGGCACACAAATTCGCCCTTGCAACCTAAGGGTCCCTTTACTGTCAATTTGGAAGCTTGGGGCTTCGCCCTTTCGAACTCGCTCGCTAAGCATCTGGATAAATTTGTCATTCTTCCGTAGTACATAAAATTTATCAATCAGACTAGGGGTGATAATGAGATTGGCAAGGATGAGCTTGTCATCATCTGCATTCTTTCTACTGAGCGCATCAGCCATAACGTTGGCTTTCCCTGGAGTATATAGGATATCCAGATCATAGGCTGCAAGAAATTCAACCCAGCATTGCTGCCTCATATTCAAATCTCTTTGGGTAAAAAGATGTTTCAAGGATTTGTGATCCGTGTATATTTCGAACTTCTCACCCAAGAGATAGTGCCTCCATATTTTAACAGCAAATACAATGGCCATTAGCTCAAGATCATGAGTGGCGTAATTCTTTTCATGCGGTTTCAATTGACGGCTAGGATATGCGACTACTTTGCCTCTTTGCATCAGCACCGCACCAATACCTTAAATAAATAGGGGTTAACATGTTAAAATGAGATTGACATCAAAAAGAAAAGGTTGTCTCTGACATGTTGATTTTAAAAAGAAACAACCTTGTTTAGAAGCGTCGGTCTAGACTTTCAAATCTTAATTGCCATCTTTGATGGTCAACACAGGAGCATTGGTCAACCTCCTTTTTAGATCTTGGAAAGCTGCCTCGCATTCGGGTGTCCAATTGAATTTCGTATGTTTCTTGGTCAGGTTTGTCAATGGACAAGCTACCTTCGAAAAATCTTTGACAAATTTCCGATAATAGCCAGCCAGTCCTAAGAAACTTCTGACCTCTGTGGGAGTTCGAGGCTACTTCCACTCTTGGATGACTGAGATCTTTCCTAGATCTACTGAGATGCCTTCTTTTAATACGACATGGCCGAGGAATTTCACCTCTTTTTGCCAGAATATGCATTTGGAGAATTTGGTTTCCAGCACATTTCTACGCAAAATCTCCAAGACTTCCCTCAGATGTTGTTCGTGCTCAGCAGTGGATTTAGAAAAGATGAGGATGTCATCGATGAACACGAGCACAAATTTATTTAAAACATCTCGGAAAACTCTATTCATCAAATCTACAAAGTATGCTGGAGCATTACATTGACCGAAGGGCATTACTAGCCATTCGTAAAAGATATCCGGTCCTCTGAAAGCAGTTAGAGGCACACATTCTTCTGCAATGCGAAGTTGATGGAAGCCTATAGCTAGGTCCATCCTAGAAATTACTCGTGCTCCATGCAAGCGGTCGAGCAAGTCATCAATACGAGGTAGTGGGTATTTATTTTTCAGAGTTTGCTTGTTGAGATCGCGGTAGTCCACACATAGCCTGAGGGTACCGTCGGATTTTGGAACGAACACCACTGCTGCACCCCATTCCGAAAAGTTGGGCCTGATGAGACCCTTCCACAAAAGCTGCTTGGTTTGGTTTCTTAGCTCCTCTTATTCTTTTGGTGACATTCTCCGAATAGGATGTACAACAGGCCTTGCATTCGGAGCTAAGTCAATTCTGAAGTTGATTTCTCTACGCGGAGGTAAGCCCTCAACTTCTATGAATACATCAGCGTAATCTCTAACGACAGGGATATCCTCAATAAAAGTAGGGGTAACTTCTAGAGAAGACCAGAATGCTTTTCTGTCAGTGGCTGAGCCGTGACATGGTATAGATATAGTTTCTCCAAATTTGGGTTTGATTTTAACTATTCTTTTAGCGCATACCAACTCAGCCTCATACTTTGCTAGCCAATCAATACCAAGTATGATATCATATCCAGAAAAATCCATGATGATCAAATTAAAAGGAAACTGATAGCGAGAATAGGAGATAGGCGCTTTACAATACTGATCTAGAATGAGGGAACCTCCTATCGGGCTATTAGCTCTAATCAACTCTTTAAGTTTCTTTGGTTTAAGTCTTAACTTTTTAATTGCATCATTAGAGATAAAACTTTGTGCAGCACCAGTGTCAAACAAAGCAGTAATAGGAATGTCTTTAATATTAAGAGTACCTCCTAAGACATCGGGTTTACCTGGCCCCTCGGTAGAAGTTGGTGCAGTCGCTCCCTCATAAACATGTGCCACTTGAGAATTCTTCAGTAATGGGAAATTGGGCTTGATGTGCCCCTTCTGATGGCAATTGTAGCATTCCTTGTCATTGTGATAATTTTGGCCATGATTCTAAGCACTTTGGCTACGATTCTGGCTAGGTCCTGATTCGTTCCTCTTGACCTTTTTAGGAGCTTTGCACTCCGATTCAAAATGTCCAGTCTTGTTGCAGTTAAAGCATGTCAACTTGCTCTTGTCTCTCTTCTTTCCTTGGGGCTTAGCAGCAGAAGAATTGCTTGCCTCCGGTTTCTTGTTAGCCTGCTCCTTCTGGTTGTTGCTTTGATTTTTCACTCTATCCTGTTGTCCAGACTCGTCATTCTCCTCGTAGCGTCAAGCCATCTCTATTACTTCATTGAATGGGAGCTTGATATGAGCGGTAACTCTGTTTAAATATTTATTTGAAAGGCCCTCTATGAATCTTTTATTCTTCTCGACTGGATCTTGGATCAATTCAGGATCATAACGTGAGAGCTCATCAAACTTTCTCACATAATCAGAAACAGACATACTCCCTTGCTGTAAGTTGACAAACTGCTCGCGAAGGCGCTCTCTTGCTTGTGGAGGAACATACTTGTCATTGAAGAGTTCTTTAAATTTGGCCCAAGACATGTTGTTCGCATCATTGCAAATCTTGACCGTATCCCACCAATGTCCCGCTAAGTCCTTCAATTGCCATACTGCCAGAAAACGCTTGCGTCGATCCTCTAATTCTAAGCCTTCCAAGATATTTTCGCAGTCCTTAAGCCATGACTCTGCTTCAGCCGCAGACTCTCGCCCAGTGAAAGGTACACCCACTAGATTTCTGAATTTCTTTGACATTCTCTCTAAGTCGAAGGGCTGTGGGGGTGGAGGTGGTTGTGCTACGACCTCAGAAGTAGGCTGTTCCTGAGTAATAGGGGTCTCGTCTCTGGTTGGCCCATTAGCTCCCACTCGGGCTCCTCCTCGGGCCCCGCCTCGAGCTCCACCTCGGGCTCCAACCCGGGCTGTTCTTGCTCTGGTATCCATTTAAATCAATCTGTACCACCAAGGAAAGAGTCAGACCGACAGAAATGAAAGATTTTAAGGAAAGATAAGATAAGGACAAAGTTAAAAGATAACGATGTAATGACTGATAAGTATGTGTTATTCAGTTGTGCTCATTCTAGGACATTACTAGTCCTATCTCTAATGAGCTACTCGCCTTAGAATAATGTGGATTCTATCTAGATGAATTGTTCTAAATATGTTATACTCCGAAGCTAAGGTTAACCTTAAGCTCTGATACCAACTGTGATGACCCCAAACTTCCGTGGTTCGAAAGTAAGGATAATCATTTGGAATACAACATATTTACAACAACAAAAGATCTCAGATAATATCATAACACATAATTTTTGCAGCGGAAAGATAAAAGTCATGAAACATCACATCAACAGAACCATAGAGTACGCAGTTTACAGGATACAACTTAGCAAAATAAAAGTCTGAATCAAAGGAAATAAGTTCCAACTCCAAAACGTACATCACAATACAGAATGGAATAAAGTCTCTAAACAGAAAATGAAGATAAAAGGAGATCTTCGTCTTCTTCTTCCAAGCAGTCTTCAATCCAAAAAATGTCTCCTAAAGAACCTGTCACTTGGCTGCCCGTGTAAAGAGAGGGTACCCGAGTTTGCAAAGTGAAACAAACATCGAGTCAGTCGTGGGACTGGTATGAGAAATATTTCTATATTAACTAACAATATGGCTAATCATAGGACCACGCCGCTAACGCGGAACGGGTTTAATCCATTTGATTTACATTGTATGATTTAATAAGGTTTATACAAAAACAATGAAATGACTTTTGAAAAATGAAATCATCATAAGACTCAAGTCCTATCACACAATGCAACGTAAACCATAGGATAGAGTTTTCCCTTATGATGATCAAACATGCTTAATACGTGTAAAATAATATTTTTAATATTATTATTAGTGTCTAAGCAGTTTAAAATACTTCAATATAAATGTATAAATCCTAGACGGCATAGTACCCCATCCTACTATGTCGCCATACATAAGTTTACAAACAAGACCGCAATGTCGTATTGGAAATTGGTTTTCTGTCATGAAATCGAGGCTAGGGATCGTCCTCTCCGATTCGAGACACTCTAGCAAATGCCTAAGGATCCCCCATAGTGAACCCTTGGAGCGGTAGGGCCGGTCCCCACCTAACGGTAGTGGATTAGTTATGCTTGAACACACGTTTCCCTGTCCCTTTGGACCTCGATATGGCCACTAACAACCTATAAAACCCGAGGTACCTCAATCCATCATCCACATAAGTAAAATTCCAGCCGGTTTAAGCACTGACACTACCCCTAGCTAGAAAGAAACGTGTGCACTCCTTACGGTCCATATCCCCTTTTTGACTCATACCGGGGTGTGAGATTCGCGAAGTCACGCTATACACAAAGCTATGCCTAAACAGGCTATGCTTTGATCATCAACCGCAAGGCCTGCTTTTCAACATAAGCCTAGATCATTGCATCTCGGCGTGCCACATTGACAATTCACTCCATGCGATCGATAACTCTTACTATATACCAGGGTGTTAAGCAGAGAATAAATTCTCCACCACCAAACAGACATATATTAATACCAATCGATTTAATTACATGGAATGAATTCCAACGACAGACACGCATCCATTTACAAGTCCGTTCTAGGTCTGAATGGAACCGGAGACACCTAAGAGGCTCTCCCTTATCCGCACAACCAACACATACGTCCGGAAAACTACTGCTTCAACCCCTTCTTGGGAGCAAGTCAGTCCAAGGCTTCAGTAGTCGTCGTCCATTCGATGTGAAGATCGCCGGTCTTCAACCACCGTCTTCTATATTTCGATTTAATCGCCGTGTAATTATTTGAAATGAGTTAAACTCGGTTTTTTCAAATAATTATCGCAAAATTGTCATTTAAATCATTTCATGTCTTTAATATCTATTTATAACGATTTATTGCTATTTTTTTATTTATAAAAAAAATAACTCAAAATAATATAATGACGCTTTGGGTCAGTGGGCTGCCCTAGCGCTGTTTTTACAAAATTTTGATTTACATATATCTTGAAATCAAACGGTTGGATTTTGACGAAATTTATATCGTTGGAAAGATCTTCCCAAAGCGGTCCTAACGGTTCCAGTTTTGGGAAAATCCAACGGTCGGATCTTTCAGTATAACCGTTTAAAGTTATGATTGCCGGTACACGAACTACGGCGCGCGTTTCGTTTAATTTTATATTTATATTTATATATAACTATATATATAAATATAAATCGTTTGACGATTTCAACTATTATAATCTATTCTTTTTACCGCACCTAAAGTGAAGATAAAAACATTATTCTTAATTTACTCTTTTTATCGCGTCTAAAATGACGATAAAAATATCACTCTTTTTATTTATAACTAAATTATAAATAAAATTCGCCTTTTAAAATTCAAGTTTTTATTCGTAACTAATTTGTAATTAAAAGGGTGTAATTCCTTTCTATGTTTTTCATTTACTTTTCTTATTTATTTACACTAAATGTATATAACTGTTTTCATTTTCTTTTTCTTCTCTATTTATCCTAAATGTAAATAAATGTCCTTTTCTCTTTATATTGTTTATTTACCTAAGTGTAAATAAATGTATCATCTCAAATTACATATCCTCTTTACATAAGAATGTAAATAAATGTGTTCTCTAATTTTATTCTTTCATCACTAAGTTTATTCTTTTTATTTACATAAGAAGGTGTTAATAAAGTTGTTTTCAAATTCTGTTCTTTTTATTCACATAAGAAAATGTAAATAAAGTTCCATCGCTAAATTTGTTCATTTCAATTTACAAAGGGAATGTAAATAAAAATGTGTGTTATCAAGTTTGTTCTTTTATTTACAAAGGAAATGCAAATAAAATATCATTTCACATTTTGTTCTTTTATTTACAAAGGGAATGTAAATAAAAATGTGTGTTATCAAGTTTGTTCTTTTATATCTACAAGTGTAATGTAAATAAGATCACCTTTTCAATAATCAAGTTTTATCCTTTTTTTTATTTATTTTCAATACACCAAAAAAATGTCCCTTTTGTCTAATTCATTTTTTATACACAAAAATGTCCTTTTCGTCTAATTTATTTTAATACATAAAAATGTCCTTTTTATATTTCTATATTTTCATTACATAAAAATGTCCTTTTTATGTTTCTTTATTTTCATTACATAAAAATTTCCTTTTTATGTTTCTTTATTTTCATTACATAAAAATGTCCTTTTTATGTTTCTTTATTTTCATTACATAAAAATGTCCTTTTTATGTTTCTTTTAAAAAAAATGTAAATTCTTTTATTTTACATTTAAAATGTAAATGCCCCTTTTTATTTCTTCTATTACATTGAAAAATGTAAATCTCTTATTTCTTTTCTTTTACATTGAAAAATGTAAATATTTTATTGGAGATATTTTCCTATCTAACACACATGTCAATTTGGTGTCAAAATATGATAATAAAAATATAATGGTTTTTGTCTAACCATTTCTATTTACCCAATGTCGTAATTTCAATGTCAAAAATATGATAATATGGTTTTTGTCTAACCATTTCTATTTACCCAATGTCGTAATTTCAATGTCAACAATATGATAATATGGTTTTTGTCTAACCATTTCTATTTATCCAACGTCGTAATTTCAATGTCAACAATATGATAATATGGTTTTTGTCTAACCATTTCTATTTACCCAACGTCGTAATTTCAATGTCAACAGTATGATAATATGGTTTTTGTCTAACCATTTCTATTTACCCAACGTCGTAATTTCAATGTCTACACATACAACACAACATATGATTTGGTGTATAATTTTTATGAATCAAAATAAAAGGCCTCATCTTTATTTTATTTTGTGAAACAAAATAAAATATCTAAACTTTATTTATCTTATAAATCAAAATAAAAGATCTAAACTTTCTTTATTTTATAAACCAAAATAAAGATTTAAACTTTCTTTTATTTTGTAAATCAAAATAAAAATTAAACTTTCTTTGAATCAAAAATTCAAACTTTTCCTTTATTTTGTAAATCAAAAATTCAAACTTTTCCTTTAATTTTAAAAAAGAGATCCAAACATAAATAAAGAAAAAAAAGATGAGAACTTGTATGAAGATTACATCAAAATTTATAGGTCTAGACTAACATAGCTATATCACGGCATCACAACACATCTTAACAACCATACAACAATCACAACATCGCAGATCAGAAATAATAACATACATATCATGATTTCATAATTGTGATTAACTAAATAAATCTGAATTCTCACAGATATTGAATTCTGAATAGATTCACTTTCTGTTTTTGACCAAAAATCTGACTTGTCCAGAATTGTCCTCAATCAGTCTAGAAAAATAGCCCTCTGAATTACGATCCCGACGGTCCTGAAATCGTCAAATTCCGTGTTCGAACGAACGAGTTATGATTAAATTAAGATGGATAATATTTTATATTAATTAATTAATGAATTAATTAAAGAATTAACCTTCTTCCACCTAACAGATGAACGGCTGCACCTTTTTACTACTGTTCAGAACTAGGGTTCTCTTTTCCGACAAACACAGTGACCCAGAGAGCGATCAGGTGGCGGGACACCAAAGGGGGATCAACGGCGCTCAGGGGGGACCCACTTCCGGCGGTCGCGATGGCGCCTATGGGGCTCGACGGCGACCGAAACGGGGACAATTCCTGGGTCTGTAGCTCGTCGGCTGCTTGGCTTTGGGGTGTTTTCTGTATGGATGAGAAGGGGGAAGAAGGGGCTTCGAAGTGGTATAAGTGTTGATGTCTGATTCGTGGAGATGGAAGAGAAATTAGGAGGAGAAGGTTAGAGCGTTGGTGGCCATGGATTAAGGCCGGCGGCTGTAGAACGATGTACAGTGAAATGAATTAGGGTTTTATTTTTTTTTGATTTTTATAACATTTTCAATGTAATTTTACAAATAAATCCATATCTTTTAAACCGGTTCAATTCCAGTCCAGCAGAAAGTGACCCTAGCCAATAGCCCATGTTCCGGATCCAACGGACCAGGTCCCGTCAGCCCAAACGACTGTCTGTGGCTTGAATTATTTGAATAAATAATTAAATCCTTTATTAATTTAATTCGTTCATCTAAATAAATTCACTGAGTCCACATACGAACTCAGAAAAATCCAGAAAAAATATATTTGTCTTTGTTATGACGATACGGTCCTAACAAAATTAATTTCGTCGAATTCTGAGACTATTTGAAAAATGGCTATTTTCAGTCGTTTAAATTTGACTGAATTGAACAAAACACAATTTCTTTCGTCACGCTCACATACTAATTCGGAAAATTCTAAAAATTGAAACCTAGCAATAATTCGACATTCCGGTTCCAACAAAAGTGGTTTCGTAGAAAACAGAGATCGTTTGAAAATTGACTATTTTCACTAGCTTTATTATTATTTAAAAATGAAATTTTTAATTTCTGCCACATTTTTCTACTAAATTATTTAAAATAAAAATTTTAAATTGGCTCGGATTTTCCAGGTCTTTACATCTGTCATCCTACTTCCTATTACAAACACAATAGTAATTATATTCAGTAAATCATATCGTTTTAAACGATTTCATAAAATTTCAGCAGCATTTCCCCCATGTTCCTTGTATCGTACACACATGTGTGTACACAAGGAACGTTAAGAAAATGCCTTCAAAATTTAGTGAATTGTTTAAAGTAATATGATTTACGAAATATAATTACTTTATATTGTTTGTAACTTGTCCAATATAGGGACAAATGATGTATCATATGAATATTAATGTTCGTTTTATAAAAAAACGAGTATCCATATAACAATCATATACAACACTTGTCAGACGGGACCAAATAATATCTAAGGGTTTAATTATTCGTTTAAATTAAATTTAAATATATAATTTGTTTATATTTTACCGTTTTATTACATATGTACTAAATTGTATATTTTTATAATTTATTAAATTCTAACTACGACGATTCCTATCAAAATCATGTATACACCAAATCATTTTGCATAAGCACAAAACTTATGTTCGCACAAATTATCCACTACGATCACTCAACATAATATATACTTCGTATTTACATAAATTATACTATTTTCAAACTCTATCACACACATAACGTTCAATACTAACCAAAGCTATCTAAACAAACACAATATACAAAATTAGAAAATTTTAAAATTGCTAATAGTTTGATAATTACGATGATAACAATAGTAATTAGAAGGTAACATAATGTAATATACATATAATAGCAAGTAGGAATCAATCATATTTTGATTTAAGCTATAAATCAATAAAAATCAAAAAAAATTAGGTTTAGACAAATTTCCCGATTTGAAGAGCTAGGCGGCGGAGGCGGGCTGTGTAACAATCCGCCATTTTAACCGCCCCAAGTCAGTAGTTGAACCAGCTTGAAGCGTTCAAAACGATGGGTTGTTATTGGCTTACAGGGTTTAAAATTGGAAATAACACAGAATCACAGGACAATAATTGTTGCAACATAAAATTTTATACAAAGAATAGAGTTTACAATATTTATACAGCAGAAAAATAAAATAAAATATATTCATAAGTTTTTAAATAAAATTTATGTTTCTGTCGAGCCTTGTGCGTGCTTGCGTCTTCACGTGCTTCCCCAGGTTGCGAGTCAAAATCTATAAAATCAAACTTGCTTAATAAACATATGCAAAGAAGTAAAATCTCACCCACTTCATGTCTAAGGCCAATTCACGCCTGCATTATTTCATACACCTGCTACTTATTTTCAAGTACCCTTTATTTTCTTTTAGTAGTAAACTAATATTAGTATAGTACATTAAACTAAGCTATAAACTAAACTAAATTATGAAATATCACCTAGCAAAATTGCACTTACCAGAGGCCACACCAACATACAAAACCAAACTCATGCATGCACTATGTACTAATTGTTTTGGCCTGAGAAGAATACAAAAAGAAGACCTCCCCTTAACGTTTCAAGTGCATGCTTATTTCACTAAAAATCATAAAGCATAAAATTTTATAAATACAACTCAAATTATTTACTTATTATTATTATTACTACTACTACTATTATTAGCAGAAACACATAAATTAAACCTTTATGTAACTTGTGTTATAGCCATGCAATAAGCTGGGGAGGAACATGAAGCTTGTGTGTAAGAATGAAGTATACAATAAAACAATACAAATTTCTGGTGTACAGCAATTACGTTCAATAACATAACATTTTAGATACGTAATGCAAAACATTTCTGCAAAACAAATAAATCCATAACTTTCCTGTAGCAGCAATTGTAAAAGTGTAACATTCATACAACGAAACCACCAAATCTATAACAACTACATGACTATGATAGTTTTATAATTTATATCATTTATCATTATAAAGGATTTCTTTTTAAACTTTGATACGGTAAAACCTTGTAATGAATGGAGCATCTATTCATGTATTTTAGCATAAAAAGCTAAATGTAAAAATAATTACAGCATTGTAAAACAATAGGAATATACACATTCAAACATCCCAAATTAATGTAACAGAAATGTAACGACCCAAAAATTCCCACCCTTTGAATAGACTATAAACCACACAGGTCTGATCCAAAAGTTGGAAATTCTCGAATGCATTAACTCTGATTTGTTTTGAATCCTGTACATTCTGTTAAAGTTTAAAATCAAAATTTCAAACTACAGTGCTGTTTAAACTCCTTTTATAATTAAATTAAATTTATTTGTTTGAACTTCGATTAAAATAAATTTTTATTCGTTATTATTTAAAATAAATCATTTTAAATATTCAAAATTCTTTAAAATTTCTAAAATAAAAATTTTAAGTTGGTTCCAAAATTCCGGGTTGTTACAATCTCCCCCACTTAAAATCTTTTCGTCCTCGAAAAGGAACGAAGCTAAAAGTTGTTTAATTGTTCTACCTCAAATTTTTCTTTATTTGTTTCAATACTTTTTTTAGTTGATTAACTTTTCAAATATATATAACTTTTGTTTATCAAAATCATATTTTCTAACATTGGGTTATATATATAATCACAAATACGCTAATTATAGACTTTTTACTCTGCACTCATTCTAGGGCACTACTAACCCTATCTCTAATGAGTTTTCTCATTCTAGGATACTACTGATCCTATCTCTATTGAGTGTTCTTATTGGATATTACTAATCCAATCTCTGATGAGCCTTTTGTTAAGTTCTAACGAGATATACCCCAAAGATTTGAGCTAACCAAAGCTCTGATACTGTAACACCCCTAAGTCCCACATCCTGAAAGCATGTGTGAAGTGGGTACTTTTATAGTAGAGCCCATCTCTTACTAACGCAGAGGCCTTTTGAGGAACAAAACACCACACCTATACGGTGGCTAAGTTGGGGACAATATCTTGCATGAACGGAGGTGCAGGGTATTTACAGTGGTATCAGAGCCAATATCCAGCCGGAATTGTTGCTCCTGTGTGGACCACAGCGCCTGGGTGAGGTGTTTGTGAGCCAAAGGGGACTTTGGGCTCTATAGGAGGGGAGAATGTAACACCCCTAAGTCCTACATCCTGGAAGCATGTGTGAAGTGGGTACTTATATAGTAGAGCCCATCTCTTCCAAATGCTGAGGCCTTTTGAGGAACAAAACCCCACACCTATACGGTGGCTAAGTTGGGGACAATATCTTGCGTGAACGGAGGTGCAGGGTTGTTACAGATACCAACTGTAAAGACCTGAAAATTCCCACCCTTTGAATTGACCATAAACCTCACAGGTCTGAACCAAAAGTTGGAAATCTTCGAATACTTTAACTTTGGGCATACAACACATTAGAACAAAAACAAAAGACTTTTATAAACATCTTAATAATGTTACATCATAGTATAGAATATCAGAGTACATCGATAAATAAAATACAGCGGAAGACTTATTACAATAAATTTATACAATACACAGCAGAAGGCTTTCTATAATCTGGACACAACTTTAGGCTTCGATCAGAATCCTTCTCATAAGATAAATATCTGCAAAAAGCTACTCGACTGCCCGTATGGAAAAGAGGGCACCCGAGTTTGCAAGTGAAACAAACTACAGGTCAGTCATGGGACTGGTATGAGAAATCTAACTTAACTAATCTAATAATAAGGCTAACCACAGGACCACGCCGCTAACGCGGAACGGGTTTACTCCAATGGATTGCTAGTGCATAACATAAGGTAAATCGTTAAACAACGCAATGCTTTCTAGAAAAATGAAATCATTATAAGACTCAAGTCCCATCACACAATGCAATGCAAACCGGAGGATAGAGTTTTACCTTATAATGATCAAAACATGATTTGATACGTATAAAATAATATTTTAATATTATTATTAGTGTCTAATCAGTATTAAAATACTTCAAAGTAAATGTATCAATCCTAGACGGCATAGTACCCCATCCTACTATGTCGCCATATATAAGTTTACAATCAAAACCGTAATGTCGTATTGGAGATTTGGTTTTCCATCATGAAATCGAGGCTAGGGATCGTCCTCTCCGATTCGAGACACTCTAACAAATGCCTCAGGATCACACCTATGGGCAACCCTTGGATGCGGTAGGGCCGGTCCACACCTAACGTTAGTGGATTGGCAATTCCTGAACACACGTTTCCCAGTCCCTTTGGAACTCAAAATATGGCCACTAACAACCTATAAAACCGAGGTACCTCATAATCCATCATCCACATAAGTAAAAATGTCAGGGCTGGTAGGTCGCTGACACCACTCTAGCTAGAAAGAAATGTGTGCACTCCCTACGGTCCATATCCCCTTTTTTGACTCATACCGGGGTGTGAGGCTCGTGAAGTCACGCTATACACAAAGCTACGCCTAAACAGGCTATGCTTTGATCATCGACCACAAGGCCTGCTTTTCAACAAAAGCCTTGATCATGCATCTTAGCATGCCACATTGTCAATCCATACCATACCATTGATTTCTACCAAAATATAACCTCTAAGCTTGTACGTCTCAGAGAAGGGTGTTAAACACCAAACAGATATATATTTAGCAGAGATCAACGAATACAGCTTAAAGGAATACAACGTCAGACATACCATCCATTTACAAGTCCATTCTGGGTCTGAACGAAACCGGAGGAACCTTATTCCTCGCATATCCAAACAATCAACAAATACGTCCGGACAACTACCACTGCAGCCCCTTCAAGGTAGCTACTCCAATCACGGGCATCAGTAGTCCTCATCCATTCGATGTGAAGATCGTCGGTCTTCAATCACCGTCTTCAAATCTTCGACTTAAATCGTCGTAGGATTATTTGTAAAGACCGAGTTCAACTCATTTCAAATAATTACTACGACGATTTAAGTCGAAGATTTGAAAACGGTGATTAAAGATCGACAATCTTCACATCGAATGGATGAGGACTACTAATGCCCGTGATTGGAGTAGCTACCTTGAAGGGGCTGCAGTGGTAGTTGTCTGGACGTATTTGTTGATTGTTCGGATATGCGAGGAATAAGGTTCCTCCGGTTTCGTTCAGACCCAGAACGGACTTGTAAATGGATGGTATGTCTAACGTTGTATTCCTTTATCTTGTATTCATTGATCTCTGCTAAATATATATCTGTTTGGTGTTTAACACCCTTCTCTGAGACGTACGAGCTTAGAGGTTATATTTTGGTAGAAATCAATGGTGTGGTATGGATTGACAATGTGGCATGCTAAGATGCATGATCAAGGCTCTTGTTGAAAAGCAGGCCTTATGGTCGATGATCAAAGCATAGCCTGTTTAGGCGTAGCTTTGTGTATAGCGTGACTTCACGAGCCTCACACCCCGGTATGAGTCAAAAACGGGATATGGACCGTAGGGAGTGCACACGTTTCTTTCTAGCTAGAGTGGTGTCATCGACCTACCAGCCCTGACATTTTTACTTATGTGGATGATGGATTATGAGGTACCTCGGTTTTATAGGTTGTTAGTGGCCATATTTGAGGTCCAAAGGGATCGGGAAACATGTGTTCAGGAATTGCCAATCCACTAACGTTAGGTGTGGACTGGCCCTACCGCATCCAAGGGTTGCCCATAGGTGTGATCCTGAGGCATTTGCTAGAGTGTCTCGAATCGGAGAGGACGATCCCTAGCCTCGATTTCATGATGGAAAACCAAATCTCCAATACGACATTACAGTTTTGATTGTAAACCTATATATGGTGACATAGTAGGATGGGGTACTATGCCGTCTAGGATTGATACATTTACTTTGAAGTATTTTAATACTGATTAGACACTAATAATAATATTAAAATATTATTTTATACGTATCAAGTCATGTTTGATCATTATAAGGTAAAACTATATCCTCTGGTTTGCGTTGCATTGTGTGATTGGACTTAGTCTTTTAATGATTTCATTTTTCTAAAAAGCATTGCGTTGTTTAATGATTTACCTTATGTTATGCACTGTCAATCCAATGGTGTAAACCCATTTCGCGTTAGCGGCGTAGTCCTGTGATTAGCCTTATTATTAGATTAGTTAAGTTAGATTTTTCATACCAGTCCCATGACTGACCTGTAGTTTGTTTCACTTGCAAACTCGGGTGCCCTCTTTTCCACACGGGCAGTCGAGTAGCTTTTTGCAGATATTTATCTTGTGAGCAGGATTCTGATCGAAGCCTAAAGCTGTGTCCAGAGTATTGAAAGTCTTCCGCTGTGTATTGTATAAATTTATTGTAATAAGTCTTCCATTGTATTTTATTTATCGATGTACTCTGATATTCCGTACTCTGATGTAACATTTTTAGGATGTTTATAAAAGTCTTTTGTTTTTGTTCTGATGCGTTGTATGCCCAAAGTTAAAGTATTCGAAGATTTCCAACTTTTGGTTCAGACCTGTGAGGATACTTGAGAGTTTCCCCATTAAGAGGAGTTGTCCGCTTTGGGAAGACTGGGAAGTTGGCTCCTAGATTCATTGGTCCATTTCCCATTCTAGAAAGAATTGGAACTCTCGCTTACAGGGTTCAGTTGCCTGATTGGTTGCCAGGGCTACATGATGTATTCCATGTGTCCCAACTTCGGAAGCATGTACATGATCCAGACTTGATTGTGGAGGAAGCTGCACAGTAAGATTTGGAGATTAACCCGAATTTAGCAGTAAGAAGGGAGTCGGTGAAGATCATTGGAAAAGAAACCCGAATTCAGAAGAACAAAAGAATTCATCTAGTCAAAGTGAAGTGGAGCGGAGATCCCAGAGACTGTACATGGGAGACCGAGGATAGCATCAAACAAGCTTATCCCCAGTGCAGAGTAGATATCTCTGACTAGCTCTAGTGTAAGGTACATTTACCACATTTACATTTTCCGTTTTGTTTCCTACTTTACTCTAGTTTTCTTTTCGGGGATAAAAAGTTCTTAAGTGGGGGAGATTGTAACAACCCGGAAAATCAGAACCAATTTAAAAAAATTATTTTGACTATTTTGTTGAATTTTGAATAGTTGAAATAATTTATTTCAAATAATAATAATTAAAAATTTATTTAAATCGAAGTTTGAAATAATATATTCATTTTAATTCTAAAAGGAGTTAGAAATAGCGCGGCAGTTTGAAAATTTGAATTCAACTTTGACTGGCTGTACAGGATGCAAAATAGATCGGATTTTAGTGAAACCAAAAATATTTAAATCTTTTTAAGAATATCTTTCCAACGAATCCAAAAAATTGAAATTTCATAGCGGGAATCAAAAGTTATGGTCAGTTGAATTTTCAGAATAGTCGCTATGGAATTTAATATAATATATGGCCCGTATAAATAGTCATTTTGCAAAAGACCTCTGTTTTCGACGAAACCACTTTTGTTGGAACCGGAATGTCAAATTATAGCTAAGCTTAATTTTCCGTAATTTTTAGGATCAATATGTGGGCGTGGTAAAAGAAAATGTGTTTTGACAATATTAGTCAATTTCGATCGACCAGAAAATGGCCCTTTTTCAAACGGTCTTCAAATTCGACGAAATTAGGTTTATTGAGACTGTATCGTCAAAAAAAACTAGATATAATTTTTCTGAAATTTTTAGAAGCAGTATGTGGCCCCGGTAAATTTAAATGTACGATCAAATTAAATAATTAAATGTTTTATTATTAAATTTAAAGAAAACTATATCGTAACAACCGAATTGGCTGACGGTACATATCCCATTGTGTCCGGAATAAGGGTATTTAGCTAGCGGCATCACTCGCTGGGTTTGATTTGGAGTTAGAAGCGTTATAGAAATTTAAATAGAATTAAATAAAATTAAAGGAAAACAGAAATACGGTATATATACCATATACCGTACACCGTATTCTTCCACATCGTTTATACCCGTAACCCTCAAAACCAATGGCGGCTATAGCTCAAAGATTTCCTCCTCAATATCTCCTGATTCTTTCAGTGAAATTAATCATTCCAGTTGGGAAATTTGTAGAGAATCCTTTCCTCTTTGCATCCATACCGGTTTCACTATTTTTCATCGCGTGTTGAACTAGAACGGAGCCCCCAAATTCACGTCATTCGTTGGTGAACCGCCTCCAAAGGGGACCACCAAGTTCGCCAGTATCGGAGGAGGAAGTGCGGTTTTCGAGGCTCTCCAACGTGGTGCGGTTCGATTCTCTCCAAACTTCACGGATTTGGTGCAATTTCAATCCCTAGAATTGAACGAATTGGGTTCATCACGGCTGTTAACTAGAAATACAAGAAGAAAGGTATTCAACACTATAAAGTGTTGCAAATTTTAATTTAATAGTAGAAAAACATATCTCGATCATACGTTAACGAAATTCTATGAAACAGGATTCGTTGGGACCGTAAATTCGTGATCTATTTTCCAGAACTGATCAGAGAATTTTTGGAGCATTCTACAGTTTCAGAAAAAAGCAATGTGAGATATCTGAATTCAGAAATAAAATAAATAAATTATATTAGGATGCAGACGGAGTTTAGAAACTCCCGACACCCGTTGTCCACAGACGATGGATGACTTGATTGATTTGTGATATGTGATTGGTTGAATTTTGGTGTTTCTTTGTGGTTGAAAAAGAAAAAAAGAAATTGAAATTGATTGATATTGTGGAAAAAAAATCGTCTACGTACGAACTAGATTATTGAAATCCCCTTGTCAAAAGCTGCGAGGCTTTAAGGTAGCGCGAGGAGCCGCACATCGGGACGGTGCCGGTTTTAATTACCCTGCCGTTATGCTGTCGAAATTTTCTGAAATATTTGTGTGTTGTGAAATATTCATATATGAAGTGAAATTTGTTTGAACATAAAAAATTAACAATTTTTATTGAAATTAGAAATATGGAAAATATTCATTATCTGAAATGAAAATAAGTTAAACAATAAAAATTCACATTTTTATTGTATGTGAAAATTGTTCATGTTTTTAAAATAAATATGATCACACTAAAAATATCATTTTTAATGTAAACTAGCAAAATAGAAAAATGTACATATTTTGAACAATGAAAATATGATTACATTGAAGAATCTCATTTTTAATGTAAATTAGCAAAGTAGAAAAGTGTACATATTTTGAACAAAAATATGATAACATTGAAATTCTCATTTTTTTTATGTAATGTCAGCAAACTAGAAAAATATGATCATGTAGTGAAAACAAAGTTAGTTTACATTAAAAATCTCATTTTTAATGTAATGAATGAAAATAAAAAAATGAACATTGTTTGAAAATAAAACAATGTTTACATAAAAAAAATCTCATTTTTATGACATGAATGAAATTAGCAAATTGTACATGTTCAAATATAAAAACATGTTTACATTAAAATTTTCATTTTTAATGTAATGTTAGAGAATTAGAAAAATGATCATAACCTTGAAATTGAAAACTTGATTGCACTGAAATTCTCAATTTCAATGTAAAGTAGAAAATTAGGAAAAAGATCATAACTTCACAATGAAAATATGATTACATTGAAGAATCTCAATGTAAATACAGGATATGTGAAAGTGTTCGTACATTGAAATAAATAGTTATATTTTATTTGCATTCTTTGATGCAAATATACATTGAAATAAAAATTTATACTTTTATTTGCATTCTTTAATGCAAATACACGATGAATTAAAAAGTTATTCTTTTATTTGCATTCTTTGATACAAATATACATTGAAATAAAAGTTATACTTTTATTTGCATTCTTTGATGCAAATACACGATGAATTAAAAAGTTATTCTTTTATTTGCATTCTTTGATGCAAATATACATTGAAATAAAAAGTTATTCTTTTATTTGCATTCTTTGATACAGATAAAATGTTGAAATTGGAAGTTAAATTTTTATTTGCATTTCTAGATGCAAATAAGACATAGTTTTAAAAAGGTTATATTTTTATTTGTAATTTAGATACAAATTAAAAACAAAACATTAAAATTACATTTTTGTTTGCAATTTTAGATGCAAACAAATCATTAAAATTAAAATTACATTTTTGTTTGCAATTTTAGATGCAAACAAAACATTCAAATTTATATTATATTTTTATTTGCATATTTAGGTGCAAATAAACATCGTAATTAAAAGATTATATTTTTATTTGCATATTTAGATACAAATAAACATTGTAGTTAAAAGATTATATTTTTATTTTCATATTTAGATGCAAATAAACATCGTAGTTAAAAGATTATATTTTTATTTGCATATTTAGATGCAAATAAACATCGTAGAAAAAGATTACATTCTTATTTGCATATTTAGATGCAAACAAACACCGTAGGAAGAAGTGGCATTTTTTTTTTTTTTTTTTGCAAATGTAGTTACAAACAAAACATTTAATAAAGATTGCATTTTTGTTTGCATATGAAATAAAAGAATTGATTTAAATGTCAAAATGTTTATTGTTACTTTAGGTACAATAAAAATAGTAGGAATCACCAAATGATTTATATTTATATATAAATATAAATTAAAATTTAAACGAATCGCGCACGGTAGTTCGCGTTTCGGCAATCGTAACTTCAAACGATTATACCGTAAGATCCAACTGTCGGATTTTCTCAAAACTGGAACCGTTGGGTTCGTTTTGGAAAGATCTTTCCAACGATATAAAATTTGCTAAGATCCAACGGATAGATTTGGAGAAAACTGTAAATCAAATTTTGATGAAAACAGCGCCAGGGCCATGTAATGACCCGAAGCGTCATTTAATTAAAAATGACTAGTTTTAAATAAATAAAAATAGCGATAAATCATTATAATATATTATAAGCGATATGGAATGGAAAGATTGATTTAAACTATATGTATTCGAGAATTATTTGAAAAGTCCGAGTTAAATCTCATTTCATATAATTATACGACGACTGGAAGTCGAAGATTTGAAGACGGTGATTGAAGACCGGCGATCTTCACATCGAATGGATGACTACTGATGCCCTAGATCGGTTAGCTCCCAGGAGGGGTTATAGTGGTAGTTGTCCGGACGTATTTGTTGATTGTCCGGATAGACTCGATGTCTACAGTTTCGTTCAAACCCAGAACGGACTTGTAAACGGATGTATGTATGACATTGGATTTTATTTTTTGCTGATTGATCTCTATTAATATTTATCCGTTGGTGGCGGAGAATTTATTCTCTTGCTTAACACCCTTTGAGGTTATTTATTAATAGACGTCAATCGCATGGTGTAAATTGCCAGTGTGGCATGCCAAGATGCAAATGATCAAGGCTTATTATTGAAAAGCAGAGCCTTGTGGTTGATGATCAAAGCACAGCTTTAAATAGCATAGCTTTGTGTATAGTGTTACTTCACGAGCCTCACACCCCGGTATGAACCAGAAACGGGAGTAAGGACTGCAGGGAGGACATACGTTTCTTTCTAGCTAGAAGTGGTGTCAGCGACTTACCAGCCCTGACATTTTTACTTATGTGGATGATGGAATGAGGCGCCTCGGTTATTTGAGTCCCTAGTGGCTCTATTTACGCCCCATAGGGCGGGGAAACGTATTCTTCAAGCATTACCAATCCGCTAACATATTTGTGGACCGGCCCTGTAGATCCAAGAGACGATGCGTTCTGTTCCTGAGACATGGGCTAGATTGTCTTGAATTTGGTAAGGACTATCTTTTGCCTTGGTTCATGATGGAAATCCAACTTCCAATACGACCCATGCGGTTTTGATTGTATAACTAGTATGGCGACATAGTATATGGTAGCTATGCCGTCTATGATTGATAAATTATGATTGAAATGTTTTTAAAACATATATACACTAATAATAATATCAAATTTGTTTTATCGTATCAAGCATTTTTGACCATTGTAAGGTAAAACTCTATCCTCCGGTTTGCGTTGCATTGTGTGATGGGACCTGAGTCTTATAATGGTTTCGTTTTTGTAAAAAGCATTGAGTTGTTTAACGATTTTCTTTACTTATGCACTGACAATCCAAAGGAGTAAAACCATTCCGCGTTAGCGGCGTGGTCCTGTGATTAGCCTTATTATCAAATAGGTTAAATAAGATTTCTCATACCAGTCCCATGACTGACTCGTATTTTATTTGACTTTGCAAACTCGGGTGCCCTCCTTTCCACACGGGCAACTTTGTATATAGGTTTTACAGATTCATTCTGAATAGCTATGGAGTTGAAGATGGACATTATCATTCCTGTTTTGCTGTTCAGACTTCACTTAGTATATTTTGTTTTTATTCCGCTGCAAACATTTTATATTAAGCTGAAACTGTATTATTGCTAAGTATGATCCGATTATGCTGTGTAACTCTGATGATGTATTATTTCCAGTGTAATTTGATGAACATTATCTGCTGCAATCCTCTATTTCTGTTATGTTGTTATTGTTATGTGTTATATTCCTATGATTATCCTCACTTCCATATACACGGGGTTTATGTTTAAAATCGTTCAAAACCCGCATATACGAAAGTAAGGATAATCATTGGAATATAACACATAACAATAACCACAGAACAGAAATAGAGAATTACAGCAGATAATATTCATCAAATTACACACGAAATAATACTTCATCAGAGTTACACAGCATAATAGGATCATACTTAGCAAAGAATATAGTTTCAGCTTAATATAAAATGTCTACAGCGGAATAAAAAACATAATATACTAAGTGAAGTCTGAACATCAAAATAGGAATGATAATGTCCATCTTCAGCTCCATAGCTATCCAGAATGAATCTGCTAAACCTGTATACGAGGTTGCCCGTGTGGAAAGGAGGTCACCTGAGTTTGCAAAGTGAAACAAACTACGAGTCAGTCATGGGACTGGTATGAGAAATTTTATTTAACCTATTTGATAATAAGGCTAATCACAGGACCACGCCGCTAACGCGGAACGGGTTTACTCCATTAGATTGCCAGTGCATAAATAAAGTAAATCGTTAAACAACGCAATGGTTTTTAGAAAAATGAAACCATTATAAGACTCAAGTCCCATCACACAATGCAACGCAAACCGGAGGATAGAGTTTTACCTTATAATGGTCAAAAATGCTGACTCGTACGTCTTAGAGAAGGGTGTTAAACACCAAACAGATATATATATTTAGCAGAGATCAACGAATACAGTATAAAGGAATACAGCGTCAGACATACAATCCATTTACAAGTCCGTTCTGGGTCTGAACGAAACCGGAGGCACCTTATACCTCGCATATCCGAACAATCAACAATACGTCCGTACGGTTACCACTGTAGCCCCTTCAAGGTAGCTACTCCAATCATGGGCATTAGTAGCCACACATCCATTCGATGTGAAGATCTTCGGTCTTCAACCACCGTCTTCAAATCTTCGACTTCCCATCGTCGTATAATTATTTGAAACGAGATTTAACTCGGTCTTTTCAAATAATTCTCGAATATATATAGTTCAAAATCATTTATTTTCATTCCATATCGTTTATAATACTTTATAACGATTTATCACTATTTTTATTTATTTAAAAATAGCCATTTATAATTAAACGACGCTTTAGGTCATTACATGGCCTTGGCGCTGTTTTTATTGAAATTTAATTTACACATTTCTCAAAATCTAACCATTGGATCTTAACAAATTTTATATCGTTGGAAAGCTCTTTCCAAAGCGAACCCAACGGTTCCAGTTTTGAGGAAATCCGACAGTCAGATCTCTCGCTATAACTGTTTAAAGTTACATTTTCAAATCGCGAACTACAGCGCGCAATTCGGTTTATTTTAATTTATATTTATATATATAAATATATAAAAATAAATTGTTCAATGATTTCAAACCAACTTCAATTCAATAGTGATTTCTTTTATGTGAAATCATACATTACATTAAAAATGCAATTTGTTTTTATCATTTATTAATTTACATTGAAAAATGTAAATTTTGATTCATTCATTATCTTACATTGAAAAATGTAAATTTCTATTCAATCTTTAATTTACATTGAATAATGTAAATTTTGATCTCATTTCCCGATTACATTAAAAATGTAATCTTTTTATTTCATTCTTCGATTACATTAAAAATGTAATCTTTTAATGTTAATCATGTTTCATTTTAAAACAATGTACATTTTCATGTCTTCATTCTTTACATTAAAAATGGGATTTTTAATGTAAACTAATTTTATTTTAAACAATTATACATTTTTCTAGTTTCATGAATTACATTAAAAATGAGATTTTAAATGTAAACTTGTTTTTAATTTCAAACATAAACATTTTTATATATATTTTACATTGAAAATGGGATTTCAATGACAACCTATTCTACTTTACAAAATATGATCATTTTCTACTTTCCTACTTTACATTAAAAATGAGATTTTTTTCAATGCAATCAAATTTTCATTTTAAAATTATGATCCTTTTTTCTAAATTCTACTTTACATTGAAAATGAGAATTTTCAATGTAATCATATTTTCACTTTAAAGCTATGATCATTTTTCTACTTTCATACATGACATTAAAAAATGAGATTTTTAATGTAAACAAGTTATATTTTTAAAACATGATCATTTTCATATTTTCTGTTTTACATAAAAATGAGAATTTTAATGTTAACATATTTTTGGTTTCAAAATATGTTCATTTTTCTTATTTGCCACTTTACATTAAAATGAGAATTTTAGTGTTAACATATTTTAAAAACATGAGCAATTTTCATATACAATAAAAATGCAAATTTTTATTGTTTAACTTATTTTCATTTCAAATATAAATATTTTCCATATTTCTATATTCAATAAAAATTGTGAATTTTTGATGTTCAAACAAATTTCACTTCATATATGAAAATTTCACAACACACAAATATCTCAGAAAATTTCGGCAGCATAACGGCAGGGTAATTAGAACCGGCACCATCCCGATGTATGGCTCCTCGCTCTACCTTAAAGCCTCGCAGCTTTTGACAAGGGGGATTTCAATAATCTAGTTCGCACACAGACGAATTTTTTTCCGTATCAATCAATTTCAATTTCTTTTTCTTTTTCAACCACAAACAAACACCAAAATTCAACCAATAACATATCACAAATCAATCAAGTCGTCCATGGTCTGTGGACGACAGGTGTCGGGAGTTTCTAAACTCCGTCTGCATCCTAATATAATTTAATTTAATTAATTCGGATTCAGAAATCTCACATTGCTTTTTTTTGAAACTGTAGAATGCTCCAAAAATTCTCTGATCAGTTCTGGAAAATAGATCACGAATTTACGGTCCCAACGAATCCTGTTTCATAGAATTTCGTTAACGTATGATCGAGATATGCTTTTTCTACTATCAAATTAAAATTTGCAAAACTTTATAGTGTTGAATACCTTTCTTCTTCTATTTCCAGTTAAAAGCCGTGATGAACCCAATTCGTTCAATTCTAGGCTTGAAATTGCACCAAATCCGTGAAGCTTGGAGAGAATCGGACCACACCGCGTTGGAGAGCCTCGAAAATCGCACTCCCTCCTCCGATACTGGAGAACTCGGTGGTCCCCTTTGGAGGCGGTTCACCCACGAACGGCGTGAGTTTGGAGGATTCGTTCTAGTTCAACATGCGATAAAAAATAGTGAAACTGGTATGGATGCGAAAAGGAAAGGATTCTCTACAAATTTCCCAACTGGAGTGATTGATTTCGCTGAAAGAATCGGGAGTTATTAAGGAGGAAAACTTTGAGCTATAGCCGCCATCGGTTTTGAGGGTTACGGGTATAAATGTTGGGGAAGAATACGGTGTACGGTATACGGTATATATACCATATTTCTATTTTCCTTTAATTTTATTTAATTCTATTTAAATTTCTATATCGCTTCTAACTCTAAATCAAACCCAGCGAGTGACGCCCCCAGCTAAATACCCCCATTTAGGACACAATGGGATATGTCCCATCAGCCAATTCGGTTGTTAAGATATGTTTTTCTTTAAATTTAATAATAAAACATTTAATTATTTAATTTGATCGTACATTTTAATTTACCGGGGCCACATATCGCTTCTAAAAATTCCAGAAAATTATATATGGTTTTGTTTTGACAAAACGGTCTCAACAAAACTGATTTCGTCGAATTTGAAGACCGTTTGAAAAATGGCCATTTTCTGGTCGATCGAAATTGACTAATATTGTCAAAACACATTTTCTTTTACCACGCCCACATATTGATCCCAAAAATTACGGAAAATTTAACTTAGCCAAAATTTGACATTCTGGTTCCAACAAAAGTGGTTTCGTCGAAAACAGAGGTCGTTTGCAAAATGACTATTTATACGGGCTATTTATATATATTAAATATATATAAATTCTACAACGACCTTTCTTAAAATCTAACTGGACATAACTTTTGATCCCTGCTATGAAATTTCAATTTTTCAGATTCGTTGGAAAGATAATCTGAAACAGATTTAAATATTTTTGGTTTCACTAAAATCCGATCTATTTTGCATCCTGTAAAGTCAGTAAAAGTTTGAATTCAAATTTTCAAACTGCCGCGCTATTTCTAACTCCTTTTTGAAGTTAAAATAAATATATTCGTTCTAACTTCGATTTAAACAAATTTTTAATCATTATTATTTAAAATAAATTATTCCAACTATTCAAAATTCAGCAAAATAGTCAAAATAAAAATTTTTAATTGGCTCTGATTTTCCGGGTTGTTACAATCTCCCCCACTTAAGAACTTTTCGTACCCGAAAAGGAAACT